>OX424566.1:20898969-23298969 GCA_949152475.1 Terebella lapidaria | reverse complement strand
AAGTCGGTATTTTAATGGTCGTAATAAGTTAGTCTGATAACTAATTAATATTTATTCGATCATTCTGAAAAACGAAAGGTTTCGTGTGAGGGTCTTTCGCTCCGAGTCTGTGTGATTTCATCATCATTCATTGAAAACTCCCACTCGTAGAGCGTTCACAAGCCATGTTTGGTAAACAGGCTAATTTGAGCACAAAATGTGTCGCCAATCGGCCAATTTGGTTGCTATGGCAACCAAAATCGAATGGTGTCGGGATCTTACCATAAGATGTGTCTGTATAAAAAATTATTAGAAACGGTTAAAATTTGCAACCTGTAGCGCGTTCACAAGAAAGTGTCTGCGGACGCGGCGGCGCGACAAAGACAAATCCATAGTATCCGCCGAACTTCGTTCGGGGGATACAACTATAACATCGACAGTGACACACATCTTGCCCCTGCCTTCAAATGATATTGATCATGAAAACAATTGAAAGCAATATTTTGAGCGAATCGACTCAACAGTATTTCTACTACTAGTAGTATTGGTTTTATAAGTAGGTAAATGGCCGAGCTCATTTCAAAATGGTCAATAGTTTCGCTACATGTTGTGTGTACCCGGGTACTGTAAATATGACCAGCAACATGAGCGTGGGAATGTAAACTACAGATGTGTATGTATGATGTGCCTTGTATGATCCACTGATCTAATGAATTGTGGTAGGACTGTAGTGATTACGGTAATGGAGCCCGCGACATATCCACGTTACAACCCTGTGGACTTTTGTCCTTTTACATCCTTCCCTGTTTATAGACGTAGTGTGGTTTCACATTTATATCTGTAATTTCATATCCGACATCTCTTTTCCCTGTCTTTCAGTCAGTCATCCAATACTATCACATTGCATTCACGAGAGAGGCAATAGCTGTAAAATTGTGTAGCATAGCGAGAAAAAAATCACCTGGGATGTGGCTTAGCTAGATTCGCTTCAATTGTCTTGATTCGGGGCTGCAATAAACGAAGGACAAAGCTGCATTTATTATGAGCCAATGAGTAGTACTCGAGTCTAGCGTAATGAAGATAATTTTTAGCCAGCCTTCCTGGGTTTTCTTCCTTCCATGCACGTGACTGGCTATTATTGCTACTAGTAGCAGTGGGGACAAATGAGATTTATATTAGAATGTCAAGTGGAAGCCTACTAAGATACTACAATGCCCATGGTACATGTATTCTCGAGTATAGGCATTCATGTTGTTAGAGCGATGGTGGTTTATTCATAACATAGTTATCGAGACTCGGGAACATGTGAACTATTTTTAAACAGAATGCTATTTATAAAAGCTTTTCCTGTCTTTTTTGTAGATGTTACATGTAAAAAAAATATTGATTTTTATTTCAGGAATTGATAACTTTGTTGATATTTGTTCAAAACTGTTGCAATATTGTGTGGAATCATGCCGACAGACGAATGTGCCTACCGTTAGTTTCGTCATGCAAAACTTCCATCCAAAATGATCCATCGGATCAGAGGAGAAGCAGGCAGTAGGTTGTGATGTATCTAATAAACAACCAGTATATATTTTACAATAAATGGTCAGATTTTTAATTTTTCACTTTTATAACATTAAATCATAATTTGCAATTTATATACTTATTTCAAGAGTGATACTAGTACCTATGAAAAAAAAAAATTCTGAAAAAATATAAACTATATATACACAATAATATTATAAGCTTCAAAATGTCTGGATTGAATACATGGACTTTGAAAGGTACATATATTTCTTTTCTGTTGGAAAAATGTCAAGACACTTTGAGGATTACTGACAGCCCATTCTCTTCTCCAGACAGTCTATGGGGAGCCAAACGTCTCATAATTCTCTACGAGGGTCGTTCGGAAATGTCACGAGAAAATGCTTGAGAAACATGCAGACAATTGTTAGCGGAAAGTACTTTGGAGCATCGATGGCAAAATACCGAGTGAAAGTTCAGTGTCACTATCTTTATAATGCAGCAATATTTGTACGGAAAACAAAATCATATAGGATTATTTTTCCAACAGTCTAGATTTGGGAAAATGTTTGTATTATGAGAAAATGTTGTATTACGAGAAAAGCTCCCCCAAGCGCAAAAAAAATTGGTTTCTAATCGATAAGTGGCTATGCGGGGTAATATAAAAGTGACTTTTATCATTTTATACATGAATGTTATTGCTGCAGACTTATATTGGGTTGGTCTATATTATATATAGATATTGGGTTGACAAAGCACTTAAAAAAGATGTCTGATTTTTTACACTGTGTTTTACCATTTTACATTGACAGAAACTGTGAAATGTGTTCAATGTAGTTCGACATCAAGAGCCCAGAGAGAGGTTTTTCCCATCAAATCCTGCGACAGTGCAGCATTATAGTGCTCAGCTGAAATTCAAAACAGCGGCAGCAGTAAGACGTCATCCTACACTGCGAATCTGCGACTTGCGTCATACATATGTGGCTAAGATTATAGTTATCAGCATAACAAGATTGAAGAAGATGGACTTCACCTCTCGTCTCAAATTAAACCAATGGCTACACTGGCTTCCCTTCCGAGCTAATTTGTAGGAACGGAAGCATGCCAGGTAATGCTAAAGTACAGACGAACACGTTTGGATCTTATGACATTGTTAACACTTGAAGCATGATAGTGATACATTTAAGCCTAGCTCATCATAAGGTGGTCCCACTCCGATAAGACCTAGCCTTCTGCCACAAAATAAAGTCTTATCTGAGGGGAGTCTTAATAGAGGGGTTCATTTACACGCTAAACTGATCCCAACGGCTCGCAAAAATGTCTTCATAGAAGGGGAAGTGTTCACCTGTAGTGGATCCTGTGTTTCAAGACCACCCAAGGGCCCGCAAAAGGTGGTCTTAAATGACAGGTGGTCTCTCATGACAGGTTCATTTACATGATAAAAGGCCACTTGGGACCAAGTGCAGCGGTCTTAAAACACAGGGTAGTCTCAAACCAGGTGGTCTTTAACACAGGATCCACTGTATTGTATTGAAGTACCTCAGGAGGACCACTGCATCAAAATAGAAACATGCACATCAAAGTAAATGTCTACAGTAAATGTGGTACATTGGTGTACTAGTACTAGTATCCCAGTGACCCAATGGCAAAATAGTTAACAATGTATACGTGTCCACTTCTTCTAATGGTATTAAATCAGTAATGTTACTTTGTCTCCGAAGAAAATCATTGAATGTGGCGTACTAAATTTATGTTGTGTATCTTTTCTGTATTGTGAAATGTATAATGAGAATGCCAATGTATTCAGTTGTACCCAGTTCAAATAATTTGAACTTTTAGCTTGTGGAAGTGATCTGAGATTTGGCACCACCGAGCCCTCAGTCTCAAAAGTTTCAAAGTTGTGAGTCACGTTGGTTGCCGACACTGGTCGAAGGCCAGTGATAGGGCTAGAACACTGATAGAAACATATAGTTGTATGTGCATTCCCAAATTCAGCCATTCCATTAGAATAGATATTGGTAATTTGGTATTTGGTAGGCCATTGGTACAGAGACTTGAAAAGCTTGAATCGAAGTCTGACATCCATCTGCATTCTGCAGGAACATGACATGTCCGATGAAATGGGTCATGGGCATGGCCGCATGCAGTGCATCAAACTTACCAAAATTGTTATACTGACTACTGTCAGCACCAGTCACGAACAGGACATTATTATCTAATTGACTGATTATGATTAGCAGTACTGGCTAGGATGTACAATAACGTGGGCAATTTTATTTTCAACTAATTTCCCATACTTATGATCCGGAATGACAATTGGTTATGATAGAAAAGTGTTCTTTATTACACACCATATATGTTCTTTTTATCTGTATTTATCATTTTGTGTCACTGATTAACTCATCGTTGTCATTGATTATCATAGAGAAACAGGATTGCCCACTAGATTGTACATGTGCTCCGCAGTACTTAACTTAGCACAAAGAATCACTTGGTAAATGAGGTTTGCCAACACACTCCGGTGTAAACAGTCACTCATTCATTCACAAATGAAGAGGGGAGGGGGGGGGGGGGGAGAGAAAGCAACTGACACTGTCAGTCACTGTGTCAGAGCTGTCAAAACATTTCTGATTAAAGCTTTGTCGACAAAAGGTTATTTATATTTACGACACGACATTCTTTCAATTTATACTTTACCTCAGTCCGTTGAACAGTTGTTTCGATTTCTCCAAATAGTGACAGAATTCATTGATAATCTTTCGTTCACCGTCATCCAAATCCACCGACATGCTGGGCTGGTGGTTTTGCAAGTGCGACATTTTGTACTCTGACTGTCGTTGTTTTGGGCCCCATGTCGTTGGTGAATACATGATTATTTTGATCTACGATGTCTTATTCCATAATAGCAACAACAGCTTGTGTGATTCAATTGCCTATATCGCTAGAAAATTGACATTTTTAGCCGAGTGCATACAAAATTACCGTCGCTATTGATTTTAGTGGAGGGAAATGGAACATTGGACCACTGCGCAGAACCGGAAGTTGACATGCTAATGATTTCGTTGCTAATGTTCTAATACACAAATGGTTTAGCAATAATAAAAGATAATTTATCATGATTTATTCATCGATGGACACAATTTGATCATATTAGGCTGTGGAGCAAATATTACGTCATGTCATTATCACATATCCCAACAAACATGCAAATCACATAAATTCCTCCATTATCGCCCACAAACACGTGGTTTTGTTATTGTTTTCATTATGCCAAGCACGTGTTTTCAAAACAAAAACAAAAACACGTGTGAATTTTTTTACGGCTCTCCGTGAATTATAATGACCATCACAAGAAAATATTTTGATTCTATTCATTAATAACAATAGGCCTATTTTAGGGAACACATGTAAATTAGTGGCCAATTTTGTTATCACTATGTTGTTGTAGCATTGTGAGGCGTATTGACGCTGGCTGCCCTAAGTTAATGTTGTTGTAACATAGCCAAATCATAATGTACTCAATAAGACACCTGGCCCATGTTATAACCGATCACTTTTATCCTACATTTTTAGGCCTGTTCTGTACTATATTTTATTCATTCTTGACAATGAAAGCTTGAGCAAAACTAGACGTCAAGGCCTAAAGATGCCTTGGAGGCATTTCGGTGTTAGGACTAATTCGTAATATTTAAAACATGTTTGCCATGGGCTCTACGACACATCGTTTCCTAGATATGGATGAAAATGGACTCGGCAAAAAACTTTATGGTCAATTTCAAAGTTCATCCATAATACCCCTTAGACATGTTTGTCTAGGTCGCCGAGTCCAAAAATGACGTCCGTTTCGCTCTACGACTCATCATTTCCGAGATATGGACGAAAAGGAAGAATGCCGAGTCGGCAAAAAAATTTCGGGTCAAGGTCAAAGTTCATTCATAATGAAGAGACCACCTGCTACTACCATGGGGGTAGGGGCGTGCGCGACTTCGCGTGGCTTTTCACAAATTGTTTTAGAGTTATTCTTCTTGCTGTTTCACTCTAGCACCCGAGACACACGCAAGTGTCAGCTCTCTCGCAGCAGAACTCGGCGGGGCTTCCAAGGAAACACTTGCACCCAAGACACAGACAAGTGTCAGCTCTCTCGCAACAGAGCTCGGCGGGTCGTCCATCCAATGTCAATCTAGCGCCCGGGACACACGCAAGTGTCAGCTCTCTCACAGCAGAGCTCGGCAGGGCTTCCACAGAAAAGTCAAACAGACTCTTTCAAAGTTCAGAGCAATTCTACATAACTTCTCTGCCAGGCCGGGCTGGCCTAGGCCAGCCGGCCTGGTCTCGTTCCTTGTGCTGAACCAAAAACTAGATGTGTATAGTTGAGAGAAAACCAAACTCGCAAGACTCAAAACTGGTTTCTAAAACTAAAACTCTAACTCTCTTTATTCAGAAATACATGCCTATTTATACACTTATCGTGACATGGCATTTTAGGTGAATCGGTGTGGATTACCCTACTGGCCAATCACCAACGGCCGATGTACTGATAATAATATAGGCTACTAGAGCCCAGGGGAGGAGCTTATCTCCAGCCAGGCACTGACCCAGGCAGGGACACACTGCCATGTCATCAGTCCTGTACCCTGAACTGACCAGCACAAGATAACCATACAATGCTATCAGCTATGAACATCTCTTATCTTTACAACGCATTTGACATCGAAGTGCTTCCCTGATTAAAAAAACTCGTCGACATATGATACATCTTTCAAACTACTTGAATGGAGCCTTTGATTCTGGCTTTTATATTTTCCACAGTCATAAACATGAATCAACTACATATCTTGTTCAGCAATAAACATCAACAATTATATGTCCACAAATCAGTATTCTTGAGGACCAATGTTGTAAACGATGTGTACACGCGACACCTGTCCGCTAATTCTGATCCTTTTATGTTCTTTATATAATTGTGGAAACAAAGCAGTATCTTAGGGTATTACTGATAACTATGCACATAAAATGGCATCAGCCGATAACATCCAACTTGTGATTCATATTTGAAAATAGATAACGCTTGCAACATTAAACACTGTATAACCATAAAACAATCAAACATATGGCCAGGTATTTGCTTTTATATTTCCCTAAACCGTGAATAGCTGTGTTCATTTGTAACCACATTTTAGATGTCTTCTTACAATTGATGTTGTTGTACAGTAACTTACTTGTAAAACACTATTCCAATACATGTTTCTTCCCGATGTATAGAGCTTTGACCGTGACATTGCGAAATTATATTACATTAGCTATATTTCAATACACTCAATTATCATCATAATAGTAATCAATCATATGTAACGATCATTGGTATTATATTATGTGTTGATACAAATTATTCTGCTCAGTTTATGACGGCGCATCACTTTCTAATATTTAATACACAACGCAAAGATGAATATTTTCTAATGGCCAAAATGTGGTGACTTTACATACGCCCTTTCCTTATGAGTTAAAAGCTCTTATGCTTTTAACTTAATAAAACCCGATAAAGTCAACCACATTTTGGTACACAATATGCTAATCGAATCACAACTACAAACTAACTATATACCACAACATTACAAACAAGGGAGGCATGACAAGTTAATACATTTTTACATCGCATATCGTGACAACTGAAGTCACGTAGAATATCATAGACATACAAAATACACATGCAGTACACAATTCTTCAGCACTACAAAATATAATGATTTGACATTCGTGAAATCCTCCGATACACGTAAACACAACGTGATATGCATAATTCAACCTTACTGGTTATATTTTCACGATGAACATGTTACCTAGCTTCAGATGTTCTGGAAGCGCACGTGGGTCGATCAAGTCCTCGATCATAAGTTCCTTGCTGGATCCACACCAGCAATGCACATTCGCAGTGTGCCTTGGGCGGCAGATCATGTGCCTCTTGACGATCTCCGTGCCGCAGTTTCTGGACTACATCCGTCTCGCATGCTGTATGCAGTCCCCGATGCAATGGAAAGTCACTTCGTCGACATCTTCCATGCACAGTTTGATGATCGCCTTGACACCCATCGTCGTCGCTCCATACTTGTCACCTAGGCAACGCTCATCATGTCCATATGCTTGTAATCACATTGTCTCCTTGGGTCACGCTCGCCATCACACTTATACAGAGTGTGAAACCACTTCAGACTTTGAAAACTTTCCCTGTTTGAGGATCATAGTTTTGCCGGTATGTTGTTGTTGAACCCAGATGATCTGTCCTCGAACCATCGTGACGTCTGGCGAAGGTACAGGAGGATCTCCAGGGTTACTTCACAGATTCGTCCTGGCACGCTCGCCAAAATGAAAAGACCACCTGCTACTACCACCATAGGGGTAGGGGCGTGCGTGACTTCGCGTGGCTTTTCACAAATTGTTTTAGAGTTATTCTTCTTGCTGTTTCACTCTAGCACCCGAGACACACGCAAGTGTCAGCTCTCTCGCAGCAGAACTCGGCGGGGCTTCCAAGGAAACACTTGCACCCGAGACACAGACAAGTGTCAGCTCTCTCGCAACAGAGCTCGGCGGGTCGTCCATCCAATGTCAATCTAGCGCCCGGGACACACGCAAGTGTCAGCTCTCTCACAGCAGAGCTCGGCAGGGCTTCCACAGAAAAGTCAAACAGACTCTTTCAAAGTTCAGAGCAATTCTACATAACTTCTCTGCCAGGCCGGGCTGGCCTAGGCCAGCCGGCCTGGTCTCGTTCCTTGTGCTGAACCAACAACTAGATGTGTATAGTTGAGAGAAAACCAAACTCGCAAGACTCAAAACTGGTTTTTAAAACTAAAACTCTAACTCTCTTTATTCAGAAATACATGCCTATTTATACACTTATCGTGACATGGCATTTTAGGTGAATCGGTGTGGATTACCCTACTGGCCAATCACCAACGGCCGATGTACTGATAATAATATAGGCTACTAGAGCCCAGGGGAGGAGCTTATCTCCAGCCAGGCACTGACCCAGGCAGGGACACACTGCCATGTCATCAGTCCTGTACCCTGAACTGACCAGCACAAGATAACCATACAATGCTATCAGCTATGAACATCTCTTATCTTTACAACGCATTTGACATCGAAGTGCTTCCCTGATTAAAAAACTCGTCGACATATGATACATCTTTCAAACTACTTGAATGGAGCCTTTGATTCTGGCTTTTATATTATCCACAGTCATAAACATGAATCAACTACATATCTTGTTCAGCAATAAACATCAACAAATATATGTCCACAAATCAGTATTCTTGAGGACCAATGTTGTAAACGATGTGTACACGCGACACCTGTCCGCTATTTCTGATCCTTTTATGTTCTTTATATAATTGTGGAAACAAAGCAGTATCTTAGGGTATTACTGATAACTATGCACATAAAATGGCATCAGCCGATAACATCCAACTTGTGATTCATATTTGAAAATAGATAACGCTTGCAACATTAAACACTGTATAACCATAAAACAATCAAACATATGGCCAGGTATTTGCTTTTATATTTCCCTAAACCGTGAATAGCTGTGTTCACTTGTAACCACATTTTAGATGTCTTCTTACAATTGATGTTGTTGTACAGTAACTTACTTGTAAAACACTATTCCAATACATGTTTCTTCCCGATGTATAGAGCTTTGACCGTGACATTGCGAAATTATATTACATTAGCTATATTTCAATACACTCAATTATCATCATAATAGTAATCAATCATATGTAACGATCATTGGTATTATATTATGTGTTGATACAAATTATTCTGCTCAGTTTATGACGGCGCATCACTTTCTAATATTTAATACACAACGCAAAGATGAATATTTTCTAATGGCCAAAATGTGGTGACTTTACAATAATACCCCTTAGACATGTTTGTCTAGGTTGCCGAGTCCAAAAATGACGTCCGTTTTGCTCTACGACTCACCATTTCCGAGATATCGACGAAAAGAAAAAATGCCGAGTCGGCAAAAAAATTTTGGGTCGAGGTCAAAGTTCATCCATAATACCCCTTAGACATGTTTGTCTAGGGCGACGAGTCCGAAAATAACATCCGTTTCGCTCTACGAGGCACCGTTTCCGAGATATCGACGAAAACGAAATATGCCGACTCGACAAAAAAGTTTCGGGTCAAGGTCATAGTTCA
This sequence comes from Terebella lapidaria, assembly GCA_949152475.1. Lineage (NCBI taxonomy): Eukaryota > Metazoa > Annelida > Polychaeta > Terebellida > Terebellidae > Terebella > Terebella lapidaria. Next base: position 23,289,276 of record OX424566.1, on the reverse strand, counting down.
TCCATAATACCCATTAGACATGTTTGTCTAGGGCGACGAGTCCGAAAATAACGTCCGTTTCGCTCTACGACGCACCGTTTCCGAAATATCGACGAAAACGAAAAATGCCGACTCGGCAAAAAAATTTTGGGTCAAGGTCAAAGTTCATCCATAATACCCCTTAGACATGTTTGTCTAGGGCGACGAGTCCGAAAATAACGTCCGTTTCGCTCTACGAGGCACCGTTTCCGAGATATGGATGAAAAATGCCGGCTCGGCAAAAAATTTCGGGTCAAGGTCGAAGTACATCCATAATACCCCTTAGACATGTTTGTTTAGGGCGACGAGTCCGAAAATAACATCCGTTTCGCTCTACGACACGCCGTTTCCGAGATATCGGCGAAAACGAGAAATGCCGACTCGGCGAAAAAAATTCGGGTCAAGGTCAAAGTTAATCCATTATACCCTTTAGACATGTTTATCTAGGGCGACGAGTCCGAAAATAACGTCCGTTTCGCTCTACGACGCGCCGTTTCCGAGATATCGCCGAAAACGAAAAATGCCGACTCGGTAAAAAAATTTCGGGTCAAGGTCAAAGTTCATCCATAATACCCCATAGACATGTTTGTCTAGGGCGACGAGTTCGAAAATAACGTCTGTTTTGCTCTACGACGCATCGTTTCCGAGATATGCAGGATGCCTTAAGGATGACTCAGCAAAAAACTAGACGTCAAGGCCTAAAGATGCCTTGGAGGCATTTCGGTGTGATGATTAATTCATAATATATACTAGATATCGACGAAAAAGAAAAATGCCGACTCGGCAAAAAAATTTCGGGTCAAGGTCAAAGTTCATCCATAATACCAATTAGACATGTTTGTCTAGGGCGACGAGTCCAAAAATAACGTCCGTTTCGCTCTACGAAGCATCGTTTCTGAGATATCGATGAAAACGAAAAATGCCGACTCGGCAAAAAAATTTCGGGTCAAGGTCAAAGTTCATCCATAATACCCCTTAGGCATGTTTGTCTAGGGCGACGAGTCCGAAAATAACGTCCGTTTCGCTCTACGACACACCGTTTCCGAGATATCGATGAAAACGAAAAATGCCGACCCGGCAAAAAAATTTCGGGTCAAGGTCAAAGTTCATCCATAATACCCCTCAGACATGTTTGTCTAGGGCGACGAGTCCGAAAATAACGTCCGTTTCGCTCTACGACACACCGTTTCCGAGATATCAACGAAAACGAAAAATGCCGACTCGGCAAAAAATTTTCGGGTCAAGGTCAAAGTTCATCCATAATACCCCTTAGACATGTTTGTCTAGGGCGACGAGTCCGAAAATAACGTCCGTTTCGCTCTACGACACACCGTTTCCGAGATATCGACGAAAACGAAAAATGCCGACTCGGCAAAAAAATTTCGGGTCAAGGTAAAAGTTCATCAATTCATTAATACCCCTTAGACATGTTAGTCTAGGGCGACGAGTCTGAAAATAACGTCCGTTTCGCTCTACGACGCACCGTTTCCGAGATATGGATGAAAAATGCCGGCTCGGCAAAAAATTTCGGGTCAAGGTCGAAGTACATCCATAATACCCCTTAGACATGTTTGTTTAGGGCGACGAGTCCGAAAATAACATCCGTTTCGCTCTACGACACGCCGTTTCCGAGATATCGGCGAAAACGAGAAATGCCGACTCGGCGAAAAAAATTCGGGTCAAGGTCAAAGTTAATCCATTATACCCTTTAGACATGTTTATCTAGGGCGACGAGTCCGAAAATAACGTCCGTTTCGCTCTACGACGCGCCGTTTCCGAGATATCGCCGAAAACGAAAAATGCCGACTCGGTAAAAAAATTTCGGGTCAAGGTCAAAGTTCATCCATAATACCCCATAGACATGTTTGTCTAGGGCGACGAGTTCGAAAATAACGTCTGTTTTGCTCTACGACGCATCGTTTCCGAGATATGCAGGATGCCTTAAGGATGACTCAGCAAAAAAGTAGACGTCAAGGCCTAAAGATGCCTTGGAGGCATTTCGGTGTGATGATTAATTCATAATATATACTAGATATCGACGAAAAAGAAAAATGCCGACTCGGCAAAAAAATTTCGGGTCAAGGTCAAAGTTCATCCATAATACCAATTAGACATGTTTGTCTAGGGCGACGAGTCCAAAAATAACGTCCGTTTCGCTCTACGAAGCATCGTTTCTGAGATATCGATGAAAACGAAAAATGCCGACTCGGCAAAAAAATTTCGGGTCAAGGTCAAAGTTCATCCATAATACCCCTTAGGCATGTTTGTCTAGGGCGACGAGTCCGAAAATAACGTCCGTTTCGCTCTACGACACACCGTTTCCGAGATATCGATGAAAACGAAAAATGCCGACCCGGCAAAAAAATTTCGGGTCAAGGTCAAAGTTCATCCATAATACCCCTCAGACATGTTTGTCTAGGGCGACGAGTCCGAAAATAACGTCCGTTTCGCTCTACGACACACCGTTTCCGAGATATCAACGAAAACGAAAAATGCCGACTCGGCAAAAAATTTTCGGGTCAAGGTCAAAGTTCATCCATAATACCCCTTAGACATGTTTGTCTAGGGCGACGAGTCCGAAAATAACGTCCGTTTCGCTATACGACACACCTTTTCCGAGATATCGACGAAAACGAAAAATGCCGACTCGGCAAAAAAATTTCGGGTCAATTTAAATGTTCATCAATAATACCCCTTAGACATGTTAGTCTAGGGCGACGAGTCTGAAAATAACGTCCGTTTCGCTCTACGACGCACCGTTTCCGAGATATCGACGAAAACGAAAAATGCCGACTCGGCAAAAAAAAATTGGGTCAAGGTCAATCTTCATCCATAATACCCCTTAGACATGTTTGTCTAGGGCGACGATTCCGAAAATAACGTCCGTTTCGCTCTACGAAGCACCGTTTCCGAGATATCGACGAAAACGAAAAATGCCGACTCGGCAAAAAAATTTCGGGTCAAGGTCAAAGTTCATCCATAATACCATCTAGACATGTTTGTCTAGGGCGACGAGTCCGAAAATAACGTCCGTTTCGCTCTACGACGCACCGTTTCCGAGATATCGACGAAAACGAAAAATGCCGACTCGGCAAAAAAATTCAAGGTCAAGGTCAAAGTTCATCCATAATACCCTTTAGACATGTTTGTCTAGGGCGACAAGTCCGAAAATAACGTCCGTTTCGCTCTACGACACACCGTTTCCGAGATATCGACGAAAACGAAAAATGCCGACTCGGCAAAAAATTTTCGGGTCAAGGTCAAAGTTCATCCATAATACCCCTTAGACATGTTTGTCTAGGGCGACGAGTCCGAAAATAACGTCCGTTTCGCTCTACGACACACCGTTCCCGAGATATCGACGAAAACGAAAAATGCCGACTCGGCAAAAAAATTCAAGGTCAAGGTCAAAGTTCATCCATAATACCCCTTAGACATGTTTGTCTAGGGCGACGAGTCCGAAAATAACGTCCGTTTCGCTCTACGACGCACCGTTTCCGAGATATGCAGGATGCCTCATGGATGACTCAGCAAAACATTATTTTGACCTCTAGGTCAAAGGTCGTTTGACGTATCGATCCCAAAATCAATAGGGTTCTTCCCTGTTGATATATAAACCTCCGTGCAAAATTCTGCAACTATTGCCTGAATATTTTTCGAGTTATCGTCCGGAAACCAAGTTTCAAGATCAGCCTCGATTTCATCCTCAAGGACCTCACGGACCTCGGAGCCGGATCAAGAAAAATAATACACCCTAGAGATGTTTGTCTAGGGCGACGAGTATCCTCAAGGATGAATCAGCAAAAAATTATTTCGACCTCTAGGTCAAAGGTCGTTTGACGGATCGATCCCAAAATCAATAGGGTTCTTCCCTGGTGGCATATGAACCTCCATGCAGAGTTCTGCAACTATTGCGTAAATATTTTTCCAGTTATCGTCCGGAAACCAAGTCTCAAAATTAGCCTTGATTTCATCCTCACGGACCTCACGGACCTCGGATCCGGCTCAAAAAGAATAGGGTTCTTCCACATATCATTTCTGACTTGTGGTGAAATTTGACGAGGATCCGTCAAGGCAATCTAAAGTTATCGTCCGGAAACCAAAAGTGGCGGAAGAAGAAAAAAAAAAAAAAAAAAAAAAAAATAAAAATAAAAATTCTGCTAAAACCATAAAGGCATTTCTGCCGAAATGCCTTAATAATAACTAGACTAGTTTGTCTAGTACCAGAAGGCCGGAATTGAGCTCCGTTTCGCACTAATACGCACCGTTTCCGAGATACGGCCAAACAGGGAGTGCCGAGTCCGCGAAAATAAATTCGACACCAGGGGTCGTCTCAACCCATAATACCCACTAGACTAGTTTGTCTAGTGCCAAAAGGCCGGAATTGAGCTCCGTTTCGCTCTAATAAGCACCGTTTCCGAGATACGGCCCTACAGGAAGTGCCGAGTGGGCGAAAATAAATTCGACACCAGGGGTCGTCTCGACCCAAAATACCCCCTAGACTAGTTTGTTTGTGCCAGAAGGCCGGAATTGAGCTCCGTTTCGCTCTACGACGCACCGTTTCCGATATACGGCCAAACAGGAAGTTCCGAGTCGGCGAAAAAGAAATTGACACCAGGGGTCGTCTCAACCCAAGATACCCCCTAGACTAGTTTGTCTAGTGCCAGAAGGCTGGAATTGAGCTCCGTTTCGCTCTACGATGCACCGTTTCCGAGATACGGCCAAACAGGAAGTTCCGAGTCGGCGAAAAAAAAATTGACACCAGGTGTCGTCTCGACCCAAAATACCCACTAGACTAGTTTGTCTAGTGCCAGAAGGCCGGAATTGAGCTCCGTTTCGCTCTGCGACGCACCGTTTCCGAGATACGGCCAAACAAGAAGTGCCGAGTCGGCGAAAATAAATTCAACACCAGGGGTCGTCTCGACCCAAAATACCCCCTAGACTAGTTTGTCTAGTGCCAGAAGGCCGGAATTGAGCTCCGTTTCGCTCTACGAGGCACTGTTTCCGAGATACGGCCAAACAGGAAGTTCCGAGTCGGCGAAAAATAAAAAATTGACACCAGGTGTCGTCTGGACCCAAAATACCCCCTAGACTAGTTTGTCTAGTGCCAGAAGGCCGGAATTGAGCTCCGTTTCGCTCTACGAGGCACCGTTTCCGAGATATGGCCAAACAGGAAGTTCCGAGTCGGCGAAAAAAAAATTGACACCAGGTGTCATCTCGACCCAAAATACCCACTAGACTAGTTTGTCTAGTGCCAGAAGGCCGGAATTGAGCTCCGTTTCGCTCTGCGACGCACCGTTTCCGAGATACGGCCAAACAAGAAGTGCCGAGTCGGCGAAAATAAATTCAACACCAGGGGTCGTCTCGACCCAAAATACCCCCTAGACTAGTTTGTCTAGTGCCAGAAGGCCGGAATTGAGCTCCGTTTCGCTCTACGACGCACCGTTTCCGAGATACGGCCAAACAGGAAGTGCCGAGTCGGCAAAAAAAAATTCGACACCAGGGGTCGTTTCAACCCAAGATACCCTCTAGACTAGTTTGTCTAGTGCCAGAAGGCCGAAATTGAGCTCCGTTTCGCTCTACGACGCACCGTTTCCGAGATATGCATGAAAGCCTCAAGGATGAATCAGCAAAAATTCTTCCGAGCTCTAGGTCAAAGGTCGTTCGACGGATTGATCCCAAAATCAATAGGGTTCTTCCCTGGTGGTATATGAACTCTCATGCATAGAATACTTGCCATTGCATGAATACTTTTTGAGTTATCGATCGGAAACCAAGTCTCAAAATAAACCTTGATTTCATCCTCACGGACCTCACGGACCCCGGAGCCGCCTCCAAAACAATAGGGGTCTTCCATGTAATATTTCTGACCAGTGGTGTAAATTTGGACAAGATCCTTTCAGGCGTTCCCGAGTTATTGATCGGAAACCAAAACGGCGGAAAGTAAAAAAAAAAGAAGAAGAAAAAAAAAAAAAAACCAGACAAAACCATAAGGGCATTTCGGCCGAAATGCCCTAATTATTTCAACCTCTAGGTCAAAGGTCGTTTGACGTATCGATCCCAAAATCAATAGGGTTCTTCCCTGGTGATATATAAACCTCCGTGCAAAATTCTGCAACTATTGCCTGTATATTTTTCGAGTTATCGTCCGGAAACCAAGTTTCAAGATCAGCCTCGATTTCATCCTCACGGACCTCACGGACTTCGGAGCCGGATCAAAAAAAAAATTCCCCTCAGAGATGTTTGTCTAGGGCGACGAGTCCGAAAATAACGTCCGTTTCGCTCTACGATGCACGGTTTCCGAGATATGCAGGAAGCCTCAAGGATGAATCAGCAAAAAATTATTTTGACCTCTAGGTCAAAGGTCGTTTGACGGATCGATCCCAAAATCAATAGGGTTCTTCCCTGGTGGCATATGAACCTCCATGCAGAGTTCTGCAACTATTGAATAAATATTTTTCCAGTTAACGTCCGGAAACCAAGTCTCAAAATTAGCCTTGATGTCATCCTCACGGACCTCACGGACCTCGGATCCGGCCCAAAAAGAATAGGGTTCTTCCACATATCATTTCTGACTTGTGGTGAAAATTTGACGAGGATCCGTCAAGGCAATCTAAAGTTATCGTCCGGAAACCAAAAGTGGCGGAAGAAGAAAAAAAAAAAAAAAAAATTCTGCTAAACCCATAAAGGCATTTCTGCCGAAATGCCTTAATTAGATCCAGGTATCCAGCTCTCGAGAGCAAAATTAGAATATGGTGTGTTCGACTCATCAATGAAACTACATTGATAACACATATGATTTTCCAAGTTTTATTCAGCATTTTTATGCACAAGTGTATACACGAGAAATGAATAAAAGAACTGAATTGAAATTGAGTTATTTATTAACCATGTCATTTAACATTATTAGGAAATATTTGAATAATCAAGCTCAGTCTGGAATGATAACTCGCATGATTAAATATATTTCATGTTTTACATATTCCACAAAAAACACAATTTTAAGGTGAATATTCAATCAGCTGAGAAGAACAGGTACATATTTTATATCACAGCAAAAACACTAATCACAAATCACAACACTAATCACTGATCACTTTTGTAAAGCTTGGATAGAAATTAAAAGTGCTAAGGGAAAATGTTATTACAAAAAATTAGCCCAAAGGCTAAGATAGGTTACCGGACAATTTTGGTTTGGCCATGGCAGCATTGGCAGGTTACAGATCTTGAGATTTACCAATCAAGGTTTGCAGTGTAAACATATGACCTTGGGATTTACCAATCAAGGTCATCCGTATGAACTTCGATGTTACCCTTACATGTATGTGTGCGGCATTTGATATTCTATATGTTGGGTGGAATCGTTTAGGCCGCTCAGGTCAATTTACACATTCCAAGTCAGACATTTGGCACTCAAGGTCATCTGACGTCAATTTCAAGGTCATCATTAGTTGTGCCATATATGTCTTCCTGTTCATAACATGAGCTCTCTCTGCAAGCATTCCATCTACAGAGGCAAATCTGGGCATTTTTTGACCCCAAAATGGCTGTTTTGACCTTTCAAGGTCATCGAAGGTCAGATTCAAGGTCACCACACAAGTCGCCATATATGATTTGCCATTTGAAAGTGCCAATTTCTAAGCTCTATCTTCAAGCGTTCTATGAGTACAGTCCTGACAGCTCCCATTATGAAAGAAAAAAGTGCCGAAAATTTTCCAAGTCCAAAATTTTTTCAAAGGGTGAAAATTTTTTTCCCCTAGAAATGGCCCAAAATGGATAGTAATGCGAATGGGGGCGAAAAATTTTTTTTCGCCGACTCGTCAAAAATTCAAAATGGCCGCCACAAGGAGATCGGCGATACAAGGGCAACAAAACTTATACACGTCACAGAGGTATATAAGAGGAATCTTTTTAAGCAAAAATCTCAAAACTGATCAGACACTTTTTGAGAAAATACAGACCAGGTGCAAATTCGAGCGTTTTTCGACCCCAAAATGGCTGTTTTGACCTTTCAAGGTCATCCAAGGTCAAATTCAAGGTCACCACACAAGTCGCCATATATGACTTCCCATTTGAAAGTGCCAATTTCTAAGCTCTATCTTCAAGCGTTCTATGAGTACAGTCCTGACAGCTCCCATTATGAAGGAAAAAAGTGCCGAAAATTTTCTAAGTCCAAAATTTTTTTCAAAGGGTGAAAATTTTTTTTTGCCTAAAAATGGCCCAAAATGGATAGTAATGTTATTTGGGGCGAAAAATTTTTTTTTCGCCGACTCGTCAAAAATTCAAAATGGCCGCCACACTGAGATCGGCGATTCAAGGGCAACAAAACTTATACACGTCACAGAGGTATATGAGAGGAATCTTTTTAAGCAAAAATCTCAAAACTGATCAGACAGTTTTTGAGAAAATACAGACCAGGTGCAAATTTGAGCGTTTTTCGACCCAAAAATGGCTGTTTTGACCTTTCAAGGTCATCCAAGGTCAAATTCAAGGTCACCACACAAGTCGCCATATATGACTTCCCATTTGAAAGTGCCAATTTCTAAGCTCTATCTTCAAGCGTTCTATGAGTACAGTCCGGACAGCTCCCATTATGAAGGGAAAAAGTGCCGAAAATTTTCTAAGTCCAAAAATTTTTTCAAAGGGTGAAAAATTTTTTTTGCCCTAGAAATGGCCCAAAATGGATAGTAATGCGATTTGGGGCGAAAAAATTTTTTTTGCCGACCCGCCAAAAATTCAAAATGGCCGCCACACGGAAAGCGGCAGATTTAGGGCAACCAAACTTATACATATCACAGAGGTATATGAGGGGAATCTTTTGAAACCAAAAACTCAAAACTGATCAGACAGTTTTTGAGAAAATGGCCGTCAAAGTCCAAAATTGAGCGTTTTTCGACAAAAACGGCCGCCATTTTGAAAAAAATTCGAAAATCAAAAAACAAAAAAATACCTCCTTCTCAAAATATTTTTAGGCATTTTTGTGCAAAATTTCAGAAAGATTCGATCGTTAACTTTAAAGATAAAAATGTTAACGCCGGACGGACGGACGGACGGACGGACGACGGACGCAACGCCATGCCAATAGGTTATCGGACCAAAGGTCCGGTAACCTAAAAATTAGCCCAAAGGCTAAGATAGGTTACCGGACAATTTTGGTTTAGCCATGGCAGCATTGGCAGGTAACAGACCTTGAGATTTACCAATCAAGGTTCGCAGTGTAAACATATGACCTTGGGATTTACCAATCAAGGTCATCCGTATGAACTTCGATGTAACCATTACATGTATGTATGCGACATTTGATATTCTATATGTTGGGTGGAATCGTTTAGGCCGCTCAGGTCAATTTACACATTCCAAGTCAGACATTTGGCACTCAAGGTCATCTGACGTCAAGTTCAAGGTCATCATTAGTTGTGCCATATATGTCTTCCTATATGTTCATAATGCAAACATGAGCTCTATCTGCAAGCATTTCATCTACAAAGGCAAATCTGGGCATTTTTTGACCCCAAAATGGCTGTTTTGACTTTTCAAGGTCATCCAAGGTCAAATTCAAGGTCACCACACAAGTCGCCATATATGACTTCCCATTTGAAAGTGCCAATTTCTAAGCTCTATCTTCAAGCGTTCTATGAGTACAGTCCTGACAGCTCCCATTATGAAGGAAAAAAGTGCCGAAAATTTTCTTAGTCCAAAATTTTTTTCAAGGGTGAAAATTTTTTTTTGCCTAGAAATGGCCCAAAATGGATAGTAATGTTATTTGGGGCGAAAAAAATTTTTTCCGCCGACTCGTCAAAAATTCAAAATGGCCGCCACACTGAGATCGGCGATTCAAGGGCAACAAAACTTATACACGTCACAGACGTATATAAGAGGAATCTTTTTAAGCAAAAATCTCAAAACTGATCAGAGAGTTTTTGAGAAAATACAGACCAGGTGCAAATTTGAGCGTTTTTCGACCCAAAAATGGCTGTTTTGACCTTTCAAGGTCATCCAAGGTCAAATTCAAGGTCACCACACAAGTCGCCATATATGACTTCCCATTTGAAAGTGCCAATTTCTAAGCTCTATCTTCAAGCGTTCTATGAGTACAGTCCGGACAGCTCCCATTATGAAGGGAAAAAGTGCCGAAAATTTTCTAAGTCCAAAATTTTTTTCAAAGGGTGAAAAATTTTTTTTGCCCTAGAAATGACCCAAAATGGATAGTAATGCGATTTGGGGCGAAAAAAATTTTTTTCGCCGACCCGCCAAAAATTCAAAATGGCCGCCACACGGAAACCGGCAGATTTAGGGCAACCAAACTTATACATATCACAGAGGTATATGAGGGGAATCTTTTGAAACCAAAAACTCAAAACTGATCAGACAGTTTTTGAGAAAATGGCCGTCAAAGTCCAAAATTGAGCGTTTTTCGACAAAAACGGCCGCCATTTTGAAAAAAATGCGAAAATCAAAAAACAAAAAAATACCTCCTTCTCAAAATATTTTTAGGCATTTTTCTGCAAAATTTCAGAAAGATTCGATCGTTAACTTTAAAGATAAAAATGTTAACGCCGGACGGACGGACGGACGGACGGACGGACGGACGACGGACGCAACGCCATGCCAATAGGTTATCGGACCAAAGGTCCGGTAACCTAAAAATTGAATCACTAACACCACAACTACCATTAATTAAGAAACGAATATCTTCATAAAAATATTGCACATCAAGGCTGAAATCAATAATCTAACATCAATATTCTAAATATTTTTCAAACAAATGCAAAGAAGTACACATATAATTTTCAGTAAAACTCAAATGGACAAACATGATTCAAACATGCTAACTCAATAGTTAGAACTCAGACGTTACACTTCATTTCATATACATAATAATTACTGGTAATATACACATCACAGTTTCTGGCAGAACAATTTACTTTCATTTCATGCTTGCGAACCAAATCAGAGCAGAAATTCAGTCAAAAATCACGAATACATTAAATGACATCTTGGCAAATTTGATAGCATGATAAAGACGGTAATAGCAATACTCTGGTGTCACAGTGAATTGGTCAACCCTTCCATGGTGACGTATTGAACTTTTGTTTTAGTTGTCGCCACAGGGTAAAATGTGACTGCCCTGTAACTGTACTTTAGATCTTTTGTATCTATATCAGGAGAGGACAGGAATATCTTATTCTTTGCAGCGTGAACATTTTGGTAGAATTCCTAGTGCTGATAAAATTTTTAGTCCATGATTCATACAATGCTTTGTACTGAACTCAACTCATCATATCATCATCATCATCATCATCAAATCATCATATGGTGCTTAGATTTTGGTACTGATACCTTTCATCACCATATGGTATCAACCAGAAATTCTTTTTTTTTTCCGTCAGAAATAAAATTTTCATGTCCTTTCAGATATTGTCGAGTGTAACATAAAACCTGAGCAATGATACATGTATGTTCTTATATCAAGTTTTCACTTTTTGCACAAATGATTTCTATTTACAAAGCAGTTCTCTCATTGTAGACAATAACTGTATTATCGAGGAGGATATCTGTGTCGGGGATACCATGGAAGATGCTCGTCTCGCGGGATTTTTGCACTGCGATTGCTGCTGCTGTCTTTCGATCCATTCGCTTGCTCTGTCGGACATAACCGCTCGGCTGAAGACAAAATGTTGTCCTCTATTTACATTTCATATAACATGCTCACAGACAGACAAACATACCACTAGTGTATTGAATTTGTTATCATGAGCTTCACTGAATCAAGATGCAGGAAGTTTTGCTGATATCTTTACACAAAATCTTTCTGAACTTACCCTGGTATCTGGTGCCAAGTTAGCAGCAGCAGCCTCTCCACCATGATTTCTGGGATTTAGGGAAGATTCCTGGTTTTCTGCCCGATAACCAGGATTATCGTAACCTGAAAACAGAACAAAAACAATAGATGAGGCTTTTGTCAATTCCTAATACATTGTTCAAACTTTTCCATTATGGTGCCAAAACATTCCAATTACCAACCTAAGCCAAGCGGAGGCAGTATGGAGCTTGGTGGTAGGCTCTCGCTAGAGAAAGCTCCATGGGCAGCTGGTGACGGAATTGTGTAAACTGTCTGGAACACATAACGAGAACTCTTTCAATGTCGTCCCACTTGAGACATTGTCATAAATTTGGAAGAGAACTCTACAGAATCATATACATGTACGTAGATCTTTCCTTTTAATATCAATGATTTTCAAAAAAAGAAAAACAATCTGAAAATGATGAATAAAGAAATGCAGCTTTATCTCTCAAAACATGAGATGCCTGTCTCTTACCTGATTCGGTTTCTGTTTAGGTTTGACCTGCTGTGGGTGAGTCACAGATTGCCCTTCTATCCGCGGCTGTTGTTCCGGCTTCCTAGCAGTCACCGGGGAGCTTCGTTTCTCTCTCTCTGTACGTTTCATGGCCAGTGGGCTGCCTTGTACATCTGAGTCGGAAGTATGTCCTGTGCCTGACGTGGTATACGAAGATGCATCCTCTGGCAGTTGCACGTTGAAATACGGTGGTCTTCTCCTGCGATGGCCATTCAAATTATGCATTTTTTTCTGGTGAGGGTGACGCAGAATTTTTGAATTGAAGCATGAAATCTTGCATGAAGTCCTGTATGGATTTATGCTTAGCAGTGAATGTTTCCCAGAATACAATATTAGTGAAACTGAAACCATGTCAATAACTGTGAGCTTGATATTTTTTCTACCCCACATTATTGCTTCTTTACACATGTGAAGTAGATAATTAATCACCTTGACTTTGGCGGTACTTCAGACGGCGATGTTCCTATGGTAGTTTGACTCTCGTCTGTGTACATATCTATAGTCATAAACAAAAGATACTTCATGTACGAAATCGTCAATATATGAAATAATGCTCCTTAATTTTTTATTGGCATTATTTACAACAAAATTGTCAATCATTCAAGGCCAAAATCAATCTCAATTAAAAACCAATTTCGTCAAATACATGACACATGTATTTACTCACAGGATCCGTCATTTTCCCCTCGTTTCCGACAGCAGTATGCCCCAAGTAGTACTAGCAGCCCTATCACTAGGACGCCACCCAATATAGCACCGATAATTATGCCGATGAGCTCTGCTCGTGATAAGTTGCCGGTAGACGCAGCCGGGTGTGCTGTCGGGGTGGCTACCTCGAAGTTAGCTTCCTGGATGTTGCAGACGGGGAATTAATTTCATTCTTTCATAGAATCGAGTATTGAAGAACTATAATTAACATTATTATAATTAATCCTCGACCTTCATGACTTACGTTATCAGTGATGCTGACTACAAAAGGAATTGAATAGTCGGATGTCACTTCTGGGTGGTCTGAACTGAACAGGGTGCCTTCTGGGAATTTGCGGTTCCAAATTTATCAATAGTTTCATCATAATCATTGATTCATTGATTTATGATTTTATCTTAGTGCACAATGTCATGTACATCGTAACATGTGTCTACAAAAATTTAGTACATCTGCATCAAGTAATTATTTACTTGAAATTCAGAAAACAACAGGTAAATAATTAGATTTTTTTAAGTATGAAATTTATGCACACCTGTGCTGTCCACTGCCATGGAAATGCTCAAATTTGTGAACAGTCCAATCCCTGTGGCTGTCTTGGCAGCCATGGCAACTGCATAGCTCTTCCCTGTCTCCAGGTTGCCAATAGTTACGGATGTATCTGCTCCGCTGACCTCAAACTTTTGTGTGGCTGGTCCGTTTTTGTCAAATTGTACCAGGCTTCGTCGTACTGCGAATTATCGTTTTCTTAATATGAATTCTTTACAGTTTATGAACAGAATTTTATGAGCATTTAAGTATCTTGATTTTGACAAATTTATTACCACTGTGTACGTGTAATAGTGATTGATATTAGCATGGTTGAAACTTTATTTATTATAATATTTGACTGGAAAGACTCAAACCTCTTCCATTGGAAGCAGTTCCCTGGAGCTTCGATATGTATATAACATAATTTTTTATGCTGCCATTCGGGTTGCTAGGTTGTTGCCATGACAAAACAATACTGCCAGAATCCGTATTCACAACTACATTTGATATTTCACCAGGAACTGAAACACCAACATGAATATAAGTAATATATATTTATATGACTGCAACACAAACTAATATGACAAATTTTGTTAAACATAAATTCTGCTTGAAGTCAACTTTTAGAGAAAATGTTACCATCTTCCAGAGTTCTTATTCGCTGTTCTATGCTGAATGGTCCAAAACCATTGGTGATTTGTGTTGTGAATGCTTGAACCTTGACGCTATAAACTGTCCAGGGGGTGAGATCACTGAAAAAGATGACATTTTAATTTATAATTTATATTTCTTTTTCAGAAATCAGTACTTTTCAAATTTCAGTTCATTCGATGTTTCACTGTAAATTGTTAGTAGCATAATTGTATCAAAATATTTCCACAAGGAGGGGAACAACATTAAACTTAGAATCAAACTGACAATCATTTCCAGAAATATTTCACATACATAAGCACAATGCTGCGTGCACTCGAGTCAGCCACGTGTTTGCTGAGAACATCGCTTGTGTTAATGTCATCATAGACAACCAAGTAACCAGAGATCTCACTACGTCGCTCATCAACGGGCAGTTCCTGAAACATCAAAGTAAATCACTTTACGGTAATCCAGCTGATTAATTAAAGCACTAATTTATATGACAGTTCATTTTTCTTTTCGAAATTATCTCCATTTCCTCCTATAAACTTAATATTGAATGGAAGCTGATGGTCACCGGTAATATATCTTACTGATGATCATATTCCTAACAAATTTTATTGTGTCCAGAATGACAATTTGTAGTAGTCAATACTGATAGACTAAAGTTCAATGATATCAAACCTGCCAGCTGACTCGGATTTGAGTCGGACTCAACGCTTCAACTGTCACATCTGTTGGTGCTCCATTTGGCACTGGAAAATCACACAAATAGTTATCAAGGTAATCCAAATATATCAACAAAACATCATATTTTTTGTGATAATTTTTTTCTTTCAAATTTATACCATTGGTTTGCACACCTTCGGGCAAAGTTCGCGTTCGGACAACATCACTCCTAACGCCGATCCCAGCAGCGTTGTAGCTACCCATGGACACCTCATAATATCTCCATGGCAACAAGCCTGTGACTAGGGCCTCCTTAGTTACTGGCGCCATGCGTATCTGAGAGACTGTATGGCCCGCTTCAGCAAGGCGGTAATAAATGATGTAGCCTTGAAGTGCACCATGCTGATCTTCGACTGGGATCTCCTAAAAGGGTGTGAATTACTAAAATTAAAATAGGTCTCAGTCTTGACAACAGACTTTTTTCTCAAATATTTCCAACATAGCATAAATCAAAATTTAATTGATTGATTCAAAGAGACCATTTTTTCATAATAACAGACAACATTATTAGCATTTTCAGCAAGGAAATAACAATTGAATATTTGTGATGAAAGTTTACCTGCCAGCTGACTTGAATGCTAGTAGATGATACAGCAGTCAACAGTATACCTGGAGGGGGGCTACTTGGGGCTAATGGTATAATGTGAAATATATTTCTATACGTTGCCGTTTTATATACAGGAAATTTTCTTGCATGAATCACAATGAAACTGTTCAGATCTCTTGTTGAAAATTAAATGTGAGGTGTTATCAGTTTATTACAATACATCAACTACATGTACTAGATATTCATGAGATAATCTTTACCCATCATGCCCGTTGTGACGACAAGTTCCTCAGTGAACTGCCCCCAGAGCACCACACCACCCTGGCGGTTGGCGGCCCTCACCCTGACTGCGTATGTGGTGTAGGGAGTCAGGCCACTCAGGGTGTGTCTTTGGAGGGGTGTGTTGGGGGGCTCAATGTTCACTGGCGCAAAATCTGAATAACAAAATTTGTCTATAATAAATCCGGTATACTTTCTCTAAAGATCATAACAACTCAATTTCATAGTTTATATATTTGTTCACATTTTTCTTTTTAGTTCATTTGTTATCATTCTTCTCAGCATATGACGCATACTGTCATATGAATTGACCTATCCCAAAGCCAGTTTGTCCGAGTTTTTTTTACGTCATTTTCGACATTTTTTGCAAAACTTTGATATTGGCCAAAGAGAAATTTTCTGACGTATTTTGTGGAACTCGGACAACTTTTGATGGCATTAGGGATGGGTCAATTGAAACCGAGTTGTAAACAATGCCACAATTTATTCAGTAAGATGACTGAAAATGTATACAGTGGTCCCTGTAAGATAAGACACCTCCGAAATAAGACTTCCCTGTCTGTAAAGACTTTTTTGTATTCCCCAAAGATCAATTTAACATGTAAATGAACCTGTGAAATAAGACTTCCTGTAAGATAAGACCTTATTTTCTCTGCAAAAGGTGAGATCTTATCTTACAGGGACCACTGTAAATCACAAACCATCAGCAGAGAACTGTTCCCTGTGCTGTACTTGGTACAATTTCAGTTCACCGCGGGTTTGTTCCGGGATTTCCCATTGCAAATTCAAAGCTGTTGCATTGTGGGATACCAGTTGTAAATTTCTTGGTTTGTTAGGTGCTGAAATAAAGAAATATCTCATGACAAAGAATAATATTTGTATACATGTATTTAATTCAACAAACAGAATTCAAAATTGAGACAATGCCCGGATATATACAAGTTTCTTTCAAATGACAGAATCATTAATCGTTATAAAATTCATCCTCATCTTCTCTGAAACCATCAAGTTTCACACTGTTGCGGCCAGTATTTATTGCATACGTACTCCTATAATGAACCCCAAGCCTGTTTATTATAGAGGTTAATGTATAGCAAGTCACTCACCAGACTCAAGAGTTCTGCCAGTTAACAGTCTACTGTAGCCTCCGATCCCAACGGCATTTTTAGCAGCAACCCGGAAAATATACTCTGTTCCGGGCATCAGATCGCTGACTTCTACGTGTGTTGCTATGCTGGGTATGTCTTCTCGGAATGTGATGAATTCTGGGATGTTGCTGTGGGAATTTTAAGAAAATTTCTCTCTCAAAATTTGAGGCATAATATTATGTATACAGCATCTGCTGAAGGTAAGATTTTGAAAAATTTCTTATGTATTACCAAAAATATTTTGAATGTTAAAAGATTCAGCAATATAAACTGAGATATTCAACTATCAAAATTTACACATAGTAACAGCTCAAATTTCACCAATACCTTCTTCAGCAGCTTACTACAAATGTGTCCATACTATGCAATAGAACTTGAATACTCACACAAGTTTATACTGTACGACATATGCCTGTAGCTGTGTCTGGGGTGCCTGTTGCACGGGAATCCAGCTCACGTTCACGGAGTTCATTGACATTGAATGTACGCTGTCTAGGAATGGTGCCAGTGGGGTGTCTGTAAGATTGGTTTGAGAAGTTTGATACAATCCATATTTCTGTATGCAAATTTGTGAACCTAAGACAGATAGATTGTGATATATACAAACTAATACAAGTGCTACTGGTTGGCTTGCAATAAATGAAGTTTGAAAAGCCCTCATCAAAACTTCTAGAACTACTATCAAATATCATGACATCTTGGTCATCAGCTTACTACATCTCTATGGATACTGGCGTTAAATATTATAAAGAAAAGTATATTCACTTTTAAAAACTTTAAAACACAATGTATAGATATACTTCATTTCAATGACAATCCTAACTACTTCTTGAATTCAGCAAATTTTTTAAACACACTATTATATCTCAGTTCTACAATTTGATATTAAATACTCACCTCTGATAAGCACCATGACAGATTTTGATTGTACGCCGGCTGGATTCGAGGCCGTACAGCTGTACACACCACCGTCCGAGGTATCTGCGTACTGCAGCAAAAATCTTACACCCCCCTCCAAAATAGCAATAGATGGGTCAAATCTGGGGTCCAATTCTCGACCATTTCTGGACCATGCAATGGAAGGTGAAGGAGTGCCGTCTGTGATGCATCGAAGGTCAAGGTCACCTCCGAGATTGACTGTTGTTTGGCCTTCAATGCGGATGACTTGAGCTTTTTCTGGAAGTATATTTGATAACAAATATATTTTACTTCATATCGAAATTTTTCAAATCACAGTTTTTGCTAATATTTGAATATTCATATTCAATATATATGAGAATCAAAAGGTGCAATGAATCGATCACAAGGTACAAAAGTCAAATTGTTCGAAGAAAATTTTCTGTTGGTACAAGAACTGGTACAAAATTTTTCGAACAAATATTACAAGAACTGGCTACCACACAAACCTTTTCACTATCCCAGCCTCTATGCATCACCTTTTTTGTGTGCACCATATATTTTACAATAAGTCTCATCTTTTTTTTGCCGTACAAATGCACTCACAAAAGCCAGCGTACCTTGTACAATGAGTATGCCTGTGCGTGTTGCCTGCCCTAACGTGTTCTCAGCGATACAGGTGAAGGACCCACTGTGGTACAGCTGTGCGGATTGTATTACAAGTGTGCTGATATCGTCTGATACCTCAACTCCCACAGGTATCACATTGGAATCCTGGAATGAAAGTTGCCAGTAAGAAATATCTACTGATTTCAAGCTGGTCAACCTTCTACCGGTACTTGTCATTCATAATACCAGCCAAATAGTCATAATTTTTGTAACATTCTGGGCTGTTCAATTATTTGTTGAGGATATATATGTAATACAAAATTCCTGCGTGTTTCTGCTTGAATGGTTATACATGTACTGTTTTGTTGTTTTTAACCCAAATTGAGTTCTTGGTTTCATAGTTCTCATTTGGGCCCTAAACATTATCTTGAACAAATCAGATATCAACCAAAAAAAATCGAAATCAGTAAATTATTTTATACCTCTATATTGAACAAATACTTCTAAATTAAACACAAGTGTCCATTATTAGATACCAGTAATGACAGCTGACATACATTGACTTTCCAGGTGACACTCGGCCTGGGATCACCCCGCGCCTCGCAGTATAAGATCACAGACTGAGAGAGGTTGATCGTTCTGTCGACCGGGTGAGCCACAAAACTCGGTGCAACTGTAAAAGATATGAAATATGATTGTGAGGAAAATTCTTTGTGAGGTGACTGTGCTTCAAGCATTGCTTTTGAATGTCAATTGTATGCAACGAAATAATTAAACAAATCAAATCGAAATGAAAGGCATATTACTTAATGTAGTTCTAAGTTAAAGTTACATGTGCAGAATTTATCATTTAGCTTGACTTCAAACTTTTAATACAAATTTTTAAAACAAATTTATTATGTTATAAAGTGATGGCCAAGTGAGGCACACCACATACCAAGGACATCCAGAAAAGCCTGCTGAGTTTTCTCTCCACCACCGTTGCTAGCCACACAGAGGTATGTACCCTCGTCGCTAGGTGTTGCGATGGAGATGAGCAATCCCTCTGGGGTGGAGATGTAACCAGAACCAGGGGTTGTGGGCAGCACACTGTCATCTAAAATTGGACACAAGTTCATATCGTTAGTGATATTCTTTTTGAACATGAAGTTAAAATATGTGAAACAGGAAAACATACTACATGCAATTCTAATTGTTTCAAGCAGAGAATGTGAGAGTTTTTAAAACAATGTATCAAATGATCTTTACTTTGATTATATCATGTGTATTATCATGATTATAATATATTCACAAAAACACAATATATATATATATGCTCGTAAAAATTTCAAAACTTTGATACAAAAGTAAAAGGGTAGAGGTTATAGAGAGAGCGTGTCCTTATACACGTTTAACAGGCCATAGATTTCCAGCACAATATTTTTCTCAGCGTTCGTGAGAATATATCACTCTCATTCATGCGAGCACACACCTTGAAGTTATTAGTAGAAACTTTCAGCTGTAAAACAATCAAGCATGCAGTGTCAGTGATATACATTAGAAAACATGTTTTGATACATGAATGCATTTAATATG
This sequence comes from Terebella lapidaria, assembly GCA_949152475.1. Taxonomy (NCBI): domain Eukaryota; kingdom Metazoa; phylum Annelida; class Polychaeta; order Terebellida; family Terebellidae; genus Terebella; species Terebella lapidaria. The sequence goes on along the minus strand of OX424566.1, from coordinate 23,269,245 downwards.
ACGTGAATTTCTTTTAGTGACATGTGTGATGATGCAACATTTTCAAAAAGGATAGCAGATACAGATAGTGTGAGTATGTATTAATACCGATGGATCCATTAATTATAAATTTTGTGAAACACATACATATACACATATAAGCACAGCAAACCAACATTATGAATACACTGAAGGTTGTATTAAAAAGAAAGTTAGTTGGTGTGACATTTACTGTCTTACATTTCCCTGAAAGAAAAGACAACATTCACCCACACAAACACTTACCATGAGACCACTGCACCTCAGGTGGTGGGTCGCCATAGAAACTGCATGGCAACAGGATACTGTCACCATTGGCAACAGCCAAATCCCTCAAAACACTTGTGATTTCTGGTGGAACTGAAAGATCAATCACTTATATGTCATTAAAAATATCCTCTTTGAAACTGTAATAATAAATAATTCCTGTTTTCATCAACATCACAAATTATCTTGTATATTAAAGTACTAGGAACATGAAAATATGATGTGAGCTCAAATTAAAGCACAATGTGAGCTGATCAGAACGGTTTTTACAGCATGTGAATATCTCAATTCCTTCAAATGTTACAGTGTTTCAAAGTTCAAATTGCCCAAAGTACAATTTGAAAAATCATATAGCTCATTAATATGCAAATTTGTATGCATGACGTCACAGGGGGAACATTTTTTAATTAGATGTTTTTTTTTGGCTTATTGAAGTCTTAAGAAATTGTAATTATTCTACAAAGCTCATTCCACATGCTCTACATAATTGATAGTCAATGAATTTCACATCCGGAAAGTTGCCAAGGTCACCAGTATTGATGTAAGACCCCTAGCAACCAGGGTTGCTATGGCCCAAATCCACAGTCATATCGATAAGCAAACAAAACCAAAGGTGAAAATGGATTGACTCCACATGCATAATCAATATACAATAATCAAATTCTGTCAGAACCCCTATTTCTGGCAGTTAGGACCCATGGCAACCAATGGTTGCTAGGGACTCCAGCAGGTGAATAGTAACCATGGCAACAGTAACACTTTGAACAACACTGATTATTGATCATGCGTATCAATGTTTGAAGATTAGGTTTGCAATAATTCTGACCAGATCAATTATATTAAGACTCAAACTTGCCTAATTAAAAATATTCCCCCTTCTACGTCACGAATACCTCATTTGCATACTAATTAGCTGCTCATAAAATCCTGAATTGTTCAATCCAGCCTATGTCATAACCTGCCAAAATGTGACATTCAAATGGCCATAACTTTTTAACCAATAGAGATATTGGCATGCAGTAAACTGCATTTTACTCAGTAAAACCAGGACTATCATTTGAGTTCACATCATATTTTCATGTTCCTAGTACTTTAACGCTATCCATGACAACCTACCTATAACATCTACGAAGGCGAGCTGTGACTGAGTTACACCGTACACGTTTGTACACCGACAGCGATAGTTCCCTTCATCTAGACGGTTCACATCAGGAATCAGTACTTCTTGACTGAAATCTCTGTCAAATGCAATTATATCATTTGTATAATAATCAATAACATGAACATAAATGCAGATGATTGCTAAACAATAAATAGTACTCATCCATTCTAGCACATATGTAAATTCACAAGTACATTTTCAGTGTTGCAAAAAATTTTTTTTCACCATTTTTTTTTCCAACAAAATCAATAATTTCTTCGATGACACACACCTAATTTGGATCCTAGTTGTCGGCAGTAGGAGCGTGTCATCCTTAAACCAGGCGATGGAAGGTCGTGGTTGACCTTTGACCTGGCAGTTCAAGGTCAAAAGGTCACCTTTGACAATGGTGAGGTCAGTAGGAGGAATGACCAGCTGTGGAGATCCTGTGAGAAAAGTACAAATTTCAACTTGTTTTTCTCATGTTTGTTTACTATTTCAAAAATATTGATTTTCTTGGGGGTTTTTTGTGAACTAGAAATACGCATCTGATCATTACATTTCATATAGTCAATACCATGTGGGCCATTAATGCTCTCTCATATAAGCTAGTGCTTTTTATGAAAGTTTATGAAAGAAAACAACTACAACAACAAATCGAGTACCTTCCACAGTCAGCAGTGCCCCTGGACTGGTTCTGCTCTGTGGTATCGCCTGGTCATTGTGTGCGATACAGAAATATTCGCCCGAATCGTCCAGCTGAACATTGTCAAACACAACCTCGCCCGTGGGTTCAATCGATACGGCGTACACTCCCTCTCGCTCGACTAGCTGTTCCTGCCCCTTGTACCACAGTACAGAAGCTGGGGGGTTGGAGTCGGGTGGTTGGCATGGCAACGAGATGCGCTGACCAGCAATGACAGTCAAGTCAGTAGGGGACTGCTTGAAACTGATATCCAAATCTGTACAAAACGTGAATGGAAATTTATGGTTATACATCTGTCATAAACATTTTCAAGATATTCAAAGTACCGGCCTGATGATATGTTTTGGGACCACAAAAGCAATACAGTTTAATACCTAGCTTATTTACAAGTTGCTAAGACGAGTTTGAAACAACATGACTGATTTGACTGCCTTTACCTTAAGCATAATATGATCATGAATACATATCTTTTGTTGTGTATGGTACCATACATCACTTGACGCTTAACTTACAAGCTATAACAAACTCTGTGGATAGTGTTGCCATGCTTCCAAGCACATTGACTCCTATACACGCATACATCCCTCCATCCTGCCTCATTACTGGACTCAGAACCAGAGACCCGTTCTGTGTGACTTGCCGATGTTGTGACTTCGTGATGAGTCGACCCGCCTGGTACCAGGTTATATCCGGGATTGGCCACCCGCGGATCGGGCATGATAAGAGGAATTCACCTCCCTCGGGGATGAGCAAGCTGGATGGGAGGTTCTCTGTGAGGTATGGTATCATCTGTGGGGCTGTAAGGAGAATAACAATTGGAGAAGTAGATGGGTCCAGAACAACAAAAAGCCTTTGATTGGATCAGCTTTTCAGGTTGTGTGCAAAATTGCAAATGATCTTAGAACACTGCACAAGAAAAGAAAGTAACTTTCTATCCAATCCCAGTTTTTCAGTTTGTTGATGTTGTTGATTCAATAATGTTTCAGAACTTGAAAGTTATTATGTTTAATGCCTATCAGAATGGAAATTGAAAATTCAAACTATGAGAGCCATTAGTTCAGAAAGAGACCGTTATATTGTTGAGCCTCACATTGAATGTCAACATTTGCTGCGGTACTCTTTCGCACTTCCCCGGTGAGTGGGTTTTCAGCGAAACAACGGAAGACTCCACTGTACTCGACTCGGGCAACGAACTGCAGCTTCAGGCTGTTCTGCGAGGCTCCACCTTGAATACAATCAGATTTGATGAGCTTTTTTGACGAGTTTGTAAGCAATTGAAATCAACTGAATCTTTAGCTTTAGTTCCATCATCTTTAGCTGCCTAGTTCCATCAAATTAATTACATTATATTGCAAGTACATGTATCAGAAAATCATTAAATTTTGTTTCTGATATGCACTGAAGAATGCCATTTTCCAATTATCAAAATCAAAACTAAGCTCTCCATACCTGCCGATACTGAGCCAAACTGAGCTACAATTTGTGTCCCATCCAAAAAAGGCACTCCATCGCGCTCCCAGTATATGAGTGCCGGTGGAGCGCTATATCCAGTAACACACTCAAGTGAGGTGGTGTTGCTTTCAAAGTAGCTTCCAGAATGCGGGTTGATTAGGAAATCTTCGAGATCTGATTTGTGTGAAAAAATGTTGGATTGATTATCTGATTGAAAAATTCATGTGAAAACAGCCACATTCAAAATTTCTTGAGACAGTTGAATGTTTCAATTGTTTTAGTTATTGGCTCAGATTTACACCCATGAAATGCAAATGCCGAAATCATAAACATGATATATTTTTTTAATCATATCAATATAAGCCTAATTCATGTAAACAGTATTGTAGTACACACATGCAGCCATTGAAACAAATGAAGACATTTCAGATGCATGGATGCTACATAACTTGCAGTATTGTACATAAAGTACACTTACAAGCCTCGATGACGCTAACTGCTCCACTACCCAAGGCACTAGACGCTGACTCGCCGCTCGGCCAAACTACACACTCGTAAATCCCGAGCTCTCGTGGTGTGACCCTCGGCACAAACAGCGAGTGATTCTGGAAGATGAGCGCCTTCGGGAGCGACGTCTCAATGGGCAGGTCATTGTACATCCACTGGTACGAGGCGGGTGGGGCTGAGGGGGTCACGGGTTCAGTCGGGGAGACTGGAGGGCGGATCTCAGCGGAACAGTTGAGCATGAGGTCCTGTCCGAGGAGGACGGCCGTGGGTTGCGGTCGTGCAGTGAACTCTGAAATTTAGATGAGTTGGAAGGTTGGTGTTTGTTTGGGGAAAAAAACTTAAAATTTGTGCAAATTCAATTGGAAACAATTTTGCATTGCAATTACTATATCAGGTATATATGATGATCATCCATGAGAACATTCACAATGTTTACCATGTTAAGAGGGAAACAAAAATCTATCTATTGGGGGAATAAAGCCATTCGATCACCAAAAGATTTTAATGACCGAATTCCCAACTTTTAATTTCACAAGATCGCCTTCAGCAATGGAAGTACATGTATCAGGGTTATTTAAAAGTTAGTGTGTATAAGCCAAAATCCCATATCATTTCAATAATACATGTTATGGGTTCGCCAGTCAACAATCGGTTTTCCAATCAATAGAAGAACTGATACATCTGTGTGGTCTGCCTTTCTGCAATGCTCATCAATTATTCAAGGTTAATTGTTGCTTCCATATGGTCTAGAGGCTTGGCAATGTTGGCATGGCAACCATAACCAATACCGCTTCCCAAACAAAGTCTGATTCGTTCTTTGTAATTTCAGTGTTGTCTCAGAATATTAATTGGTAAAACTACAATAATACTCTTACTGGTAGCAAGGATCTTCTATAATAGGATATCCAACTCTGCCTAAAAAGGCGTGATTACGTAATATGACGTAAATCTTATTTGAGCGTGTTGAAACGGTGCCGGACGCTAAAATCAGAATGTGCACATCGATTTGAAATGAACATGAGCAGAGTTGTGAATCATATATTGAAATGAATGATAGCTGATTGCATTGATTGGGGGTATGGCCTAAATTTCTTCAACAATATTCAGCATTCGCGTTGCCGATGATGTGGTATTGGGGTCGGGATTTGTTAGTGTCCGTTTATATGTTTGTGTGTGAATCGAAGGCTGTATCTCAAACGGGTTTAATCCAATCGTCTTTAAATTTGAGCAATGGGAGAAATAACCTCTCAGCTTGAAAATATTCAGTTTCCATGGAAATCGGTTGATTTTTGTTGGCATGGCAACCGTTCAAAATCCTGAAATGCCATTTTACTGCCACGGAAAACGCCTGTAGAACCGACCCACTCATGGTGACAATAAAATTGGCCCCTTATTTAAAAAAAAACACATAATAGAGAGCAAGTTCTGATGTAACTCTGGTGGTATTTTTCAGGTGACAGGTAGATTTTTTTCAGAGTTATGAGACAGAACATTTACCTCCAAATTTAGTGAAAGTTGAGTATTGCAATGATATTAGACTGGTTCTCATACCGACAGTTTTCATCGGATTTCCTTGGAAACGGGATATTTCCGAGACAATGGATAATGCTTCACAATCCTAAACTTTTGAAAAGATGGAATGGTAACTTTTAAAATTATTGAAGTGGATGTGCTCAAAAACACTCATACATGCATGCACGTGCTTGGACCACATCAAAAATATTTTCGCGAGCGGGAAGAAAGACAAACTGTGGATGGCAATGAGGCTCCACCCCACACGCGTGCCCTCCCAGATCACTGAGCTCAATCCCGGGGCCCGATTCTGTATGTTCTCACTATGAGCGAAATGACAAGCAGTATGAACAAGAAAATGCAGCTAACTGCGGGAGACGACATTAGAGCTCGAGCACATCATCAGCACAACGACAGCTGAATGTATCTTACAAAACGTTACCCCCCCCCCCCCCCTTCTGCAAAAAAAGAAAGAAAATTGAACCACATCATGCCCCCATATGATTCCAATTCATTCCCTATATTATGATGAAACACATAGGCGTACTTCAATCATATTCCTAATGAGTAAACATTTATTTTGAAATCAATGAAACAGATACGCCTGATAAAATGATATTGAACCTCAATGATGAATATCTGCATCTGATATCATGATATAAATAACATAATACATACTGAGCAAATTAAAAGAACAGTTTAAAATAAAAAGGTTTCACAACCCAGCATGGAACACGTCTCAAGTGATAAAATATGTCAGATTACGGAAAATGTAGTCGTGGTATCGCAGACGAATCGTTGTGTTTACTTCATAACGCCAAAGAAGGCCACCGCAAAGTTACATGTACATGCATACACAAAATGCTGCACAGAAAATTGTGTGTTCCAAAGTACGCGTCATTGCGGTAAAATTTGCTTTGCATTCTGGGAACGTGAATTTCCATCGGCTCCGCCATTTTGACGTTTTTCAGACGAGCTGACCGTTTTGCGTAAATTTCTCAAACCTAACACATCGATTTATGCATTATATATCTGTGGAATATTCAAAGGTTGCCATCAAATCGAGAGATTTTATGTTAAGAACGAAGAAAATCCTCATTTGAAGTAGGTGAACAAAGGTTTATATCCCAAAAGGCGTCGATAGGTTGGCATGAAACCTCCATGAAAAAGTCAGCACATAGACATGTAAACGCTCTAATGTCAAAAACTCAATTTCGAGCACCTGTCACCGTTTTGACACGCTCAAATGAGATTTCGTCATTTTACGTAATCACCTTTTTTACGTCCACATTGAGCAGAGTTGGACATCCTATTATCAGTCAGGAACAGATACAAATTTGGTAATTGTTATGAATTACCAAAATATGACATTTTAACATCGTTTAGAAATTACACAAAAAGGAAATGGCAAATATACATGACCATTTTGTGATATTTTAACAATTACCTCTTTTGGTAACTTCAGTCCAATTTTCTTGTTCGGATGCCTGCTGTGAATTGCATGCTGTGTACGGATTGCTACAAATCTATTGAGAGTACACCACATGATGTAAGCTCTCTTTTGTCAAGTTTGTAGCAATCCGTACACAGCATGCAATTCACAGCAGGCATCTGAACAAGAAAGTAAGACTGAAGTTACCAAAAGAGGTAATTGTTAAAATATCACAAAATGGTCATGTATATTTGCCATTTCCTTTTTGTGTAATTTCTAAACGATGTTAAAATGTCATATTTTGGTAATTCATAACAATTACCAAATTTGTATCTGTTCCTGACTGATAGAAGATCCTTGCTGGTAGTATAAAAGCTTCTACATACATGCAAAATCATAGGAGAGGAGGGATTTGTTATTTGCTTGCAAATCACCTTTTCTAATGCATTAGCGATTCACATGATCAAATCTTACAAGGTGATTGGGACAAAATTAAAACAAGCTACCGTATATCGAATAGATTTCCGAGATTGATTAATTCAGCATTGTTCAGAGTTATTGTCATCTTATCACAGATTTAGATATTAAGAACTTATTATTACCTCTACAATTTAAACTAAAAAGAAATACTCACCAATGACATATTCTGTGTGACAGTATCCAAACAGGAATATTAAAAGGGTTATCCACATTCCTATAATGTTATCCAGGTAACCATCCATTCTGCAGAATGTCATGCATTTGTATTCCTACTGCATGTTTTCTACTAGTTCTGTACAATCACATTCACACGTCCCAAGTTCAAAGTTTCCCCTCCAGCTGGAAGAAAAACAATTATTCTAGACGTTCATAATTAATTCATTTGGCAGCAGGATGAATAAACGATGGACTGCAGCTGTGCATGTGTCAGGAAATTTTGGACTGGTGCAATGTTTGTGCGTGGGAAAAAGATGGGGGGGGGGGGAGGTAGGGTCGACGGACATGATTAGTGGGGGAGGGGGGTGGGGGATTTGAGGCGAGGAATTGAAATGGTAACAACCCACCTCTCCCCTCACCTCTCCCCCCTGTGAGGCACTTTGAACTGGACTTGTTGTGATGCAATCATATGAAGACACAATACCATATTATGCCACTTCATATTGGTATGTCACCATGATAGGATGTCTTGTTATAAATACATAGATCAATTTCCATAATCTTTAACCCCTTGACTACATGTACCCGGACATGGCCCGGAAATGTAACCGATATAACTAATTCCCTGAGCACAGCCAAGGAAAATCACCATACCTTTTCTCAGGACGGATGGCAGTGACATTATCGCTGCCACAATTTCCCCTGAAACTTTACTACAGTTTATATCTTCACTTTGTTGCCTTATTTCTTCCAGTGAGTGGCATTAATTCAAAATCAAACAAAGGTACGCAAATACTGGAAGTAATCCGTGGGAAATTAGATATTCAGCAGCGACCGCTGTGTCTGCTGACAGTTTGAAAGTATTCGCTTGACCACTTGATTGGATTAGCCAATCAGAAACAAGACCACATAAATGCTACAAAAAGGCACACGTCAACGAGAAATGCTTCATTGCTATCCATTTGGAAATTGATTGGTTTGTATGTGTTTATTTGTCAAGATTACTGATCGCACCAGTGGCGTAGGAAGCATTTCAAAAGTGTGGGGGCACAAAAATAGGGGTTCGGGTGGCGCCGTAAGCCCCCCCCCCCCCCCCCCCCCCCGAGAAAATTTGAAATTTGCTGTTCTCTAGAACATTCCTGGCGTGTACCTTGGGCCCAGTTCAGTGTTATTTTTGTGGGGTATCAAGGAATTCAATTTTCTTTGAATTGAAAATTATCATCTAAAATAGGCCCAAAGAATTCAAGCCACTCCATCGTTTATTATCTTTATGAGAAGTTACTGAGCAGAACAGATGGGTGCGATATAAAATAGGTGGACTGTATTTGTGTTCTATATAGGGGTGGCAGCAGGATTCCCTCGCAAGCGGTCTGACCTCCCTGAGAGGGGGTCTAAAATATGTACTCAAATCGCAACCGAGCAGAGCGAGGGAGCTAGTGTTCGGTGTGGGGTCTGGGGCCCGCTCAAGGGCCCCAGAAGCCAGAGCCTTTTGGTGTTCTGAGGTTGATTCTGAACTTCTCCTGGCTCTTGACCTGGTTTCCATTCTCCAGGCCCGGTTTCCATTCTCCAGATTCCATAACTTTTTAAAAAATATTCTTTTGACTTTATTTTGATCATTCAGTGATTAAAGCCCTATCGATCTTGTTTAATTTTGCTTGGTTTTCTCCGCACAAATTGTGTGTGAATTCTTACTTCTTGGTTTCATGTGAACGAAATATACTTAAACAGAAAACATTTTTGGAAAATTCAGACAGGGTTCACGATAGAATCATATATTCTCAAGTTTTAACCAATGAAATTTAATTTTTTTTGTACAATTTTCTTACGGGGATGTGGGGGTAGGCCTATATAGCGCCCCCTGACCCCCTTTCCTGCCACCCCCGCTTCACCGCCTCACCGTAGAGTAGTCCAATCGAGGATCTATTCATTTTTCAGTTGTTTATTTCGTTGCTAGTTGACAGGTAGAGGCTAGTCCCTGTTTCAGGTGCTTCACCTCGATTGAGGGGTGTCACCTCGATCGAGGTGTAATGTGAGATCATTCCTCATGTGACCAGCTGTTTTGCATAATTTTTGAGAGAATTTTCATAGTGGTAAATTGTAATTATCGTCACAAAAACAGCCAAATAACACTGGATATTGACATCTAGTCACGAGATACTTCATATATGGGTGTTGAATAGATTGTATTCGCATTCATATCTTAGAAATAAAGCGTGAAAAAATACAATGTTGGTCAAAAATAAATGACAACATACATGTACATGTAAACAGCCCACTAAATTGAACATGCAAGCAATAAATCCATTATTATTAATTTATTATTATAAATATATTATTATTCCAGACTCAAGTCCAAAGGGAATTGGTGTTATGCTCCTTACCGGGGTACTCTTTTTTCAAGATCAGATATTTTTGTAGGATACTAATTATTTGCCTTTATTGCGTGGTGTATTTCTTCCCCTCGATCGAGGTGAAGCACCTCGATTGAGGTGAGAGCTCAATGCATTTTCACTAGGCCCTGTCTTAAAATTTGATTTGTGAAAGAATCGATCGACAGATATGGAAATCGATTGACAAAGTTTCAGTTTAAAAATTGTACTTCCATCTAAAACATTCATTACGATCGCATTCCATGAGATAGCATTTGCGTGGGCAGTTGAACATCATTTTTTCTAACTATATCAAGCAGGACGCCGTCTTTTAGTTGGAAGAAATCAACGAAATCTGACATGTGCTGCCACCTAGCGAATATATTGTAGCCAACAGTGCCCCCTGTGATTACTAAAAGAACAACAAGGCATTTTACTCATGAATATTCATTAATTAATCATTTACAATGCTAGTCTGACGATTCTGCATCACTCACACTAATCGAAGACTACTTTCACCTCGATCGAGGTGACACCCCTCAATCGAGGTGAAACACCTCAAACAGGGACTAGCCTCTACCTGGTTGAGTCAGGTTTGGAAAATCTCCCGCGATTTAATAACCAGATTCTTAGTATATCCATTATGCATAGTCCATGGGTTTCTGAGACATGTGATTTTTCATTCAATTAAATGAAATCTTTTGGAAATGTGTAATATATATAATGTTTTAGAGTCGTATTGGTGATCTGTAGTTCCATGTTCCGGTTTATCGGAGTGCAACTTCATAGGCCTCTGCCTGGATATAGGGTTATACCCGATTTGTCTTCCTGCTGAACCAAAATGAAACAACTTTCAGATATCAATCTTGTTGTTTTGGTTCTGTGGATAGGGGCAAATGTGTCATGTGACAACGTCTGATGTCACAGATCTAGAATCCAATGACAGACTTGTCAGTGACCTGGTGACAGCCAGTGAGTCAGGACTCAGTATTATGAAAATCAATGACAGACAATAATTTGCCCCAAACATGAATCACTCCATGGATAAACAAACTTTTACCATCATGTCACTTCCATCACCCCACGATTAGCCACGAGGGAACGCCCTGAGACGCGACTTTTCCCGCCCACTTTTTCAACCCCATAAATTTTTTCTCGGTTGATTTCCAACTGTGTATTGTATTGTTGCTTGGATTAAACATTCGCCAGGTGGCAGCACTTGTAAAACTGCCCCCTATCGGTAGTATTCAAAACTACTGACAACATTTATCATAACGTTGTCATAATTGCTCCATTACCAATGGAAATGTTAAATTACTTGCATTTCTAGTCATTTCTATTCATTTACTGCATTTTTTTGCAATACACTGTTATTAATTGCAATAAGAAAATGCAATAATTAATAATTGCAATAAAAACACATGCTTCTAATAAAACAAATTTATTCAATTCATAGCCAGCAACACATAACATACAAGTCTGCAAATGCTCGCAAACTGAACTTCACGAAAAATTCCCCCGGCACATTTGTTTAATTAGCAATACTTGAAAATTATTCCCTAAAAGACTTCCAGTAAATGTATTATATCAGTATGCCTGCCATATTTATAAACATGATAAAGTTTTCTCTAAATGATACAAAACTAAGTCGAACAACATGGTGAGATTTGTTCCCCATAAACACATTTAAATTGGGTAGAATAACTATTAGTGATTCGTGTATAAATTTGATTTTGTCATTATTAGTTAAATCATGGTTATAGCTCTGAACAAAATATCATGATTGAACATACTGACGAGTCATGTATAACTCAAAAGGGATACAACAGTTTGTAAAACTCACAGTAGAGTACAGCTATAAAAATGTATAGCGGTAGCTTTTTCAAACATCAAACATTGTAGTAAATGTAGCTCAAAGTCCATTTTAAACATTGACCCATGTGTTAGCATTTCTCATGTTTCTACGTGATTCCTATAATCACTGCTTGGCACAAACTTTTACATCTAAATGTATGCTATAGGATTATAATACAGAGGAAAAGATGACATTTTAAATATATAGAAATGCGAGATATCACTTTCCACTATGACTAAGTATTACATCTCTGTATCACATTTCTTTCCAACAAGTTTTTGATTTCAGCGAAACACACTTGAGGTAAATTACTTTCCTTCAGCATTTAGGTATCCTGGTTTTGCAGTTTCATTACATGAAAAAATCTTGAGCATAGATATTCTTTTCCATCTTGAATTTCATCAGCAAATGTCATGATGCTATGAGCAGATGACTTTCCATTCGCCCATTTTTTTTTCTTCAGGGAATACAAACATATACTACGTAAATTAAAACTTGAAAACTAATCTAATAGACACATATATGCAGCACATGTATTATTCGCAGAAACAGGAATTTCATCGCATTTTCACTCTGGACTGTGAACTGAGTGATAGTCCATATAACATATAAAGATCTATTTCCTGCAAAATATTATAAAATGACATACAAATCAGCTAATTGAAATGAACTGGCTGGCATGAGTGACTTAATATTGGACAAATCTGATACCCAAATTGATATTTGCTTTGCAGAAAAAGTTTGATCCATTTACAAAGAATGGATAAAAAAAACATGATCAGTTGCTTTCACATGAAAGACAATAAACTGCTGAAGTTCCGCATAACCCGGTACAAAATGATATTCTTTCCAGATGATAATTTACATACAAATGTATACAATGCGATGCCAAAAAGGGACCACACATGTCTTCACACATATTACTTGTACACTGATCTGAATAGCTGATATTATAGCACTAGTTTGGATACTAGAATATATAGCCACATTTAACCCATCTTATTCACTACATGTGAACCTTTTTGGTGTGTATTTTAATTCATAATAATGTATATATGCTGCATAGGATACAAACGTTCACATTCAGTATGTAGTCTCATTTAGGTCAATGTTGACCCGAAACGATTCCTGTAAAGTCTGTTATTGCTTTGACATTAATGACCACATTCAATGACTCAAATTCGACCTTATACAATGTAAGCACGTAAATCAGCTAATTGTAGAACTTCAATACTGAAAATATGCCAACTCAAAATATGTACAAAATGTACAAATTTAGGATGCAAATTTTTTCCTTCTTTGGCTAACAAATGATTAGAATTTTATGACTAAAAGTGAAACGGACTGATCTGCAGAAATCGCTCAATAGATACATGTAAATGCCACTCGAAACAAGAAGTGAATATACATATAAATATTCCGGGAAAATCAGTCTTCAGGTGAAATGCCCAAGGATTATCGCAAACCAGGGAAAGTGATCAAAAGCGACCCAGAAGGCTTTGTTAGATAGGGGAGAGGGGAGGGGGGGGGGGTAGTCCAGCGAAAAATATTGTTGGCTCGACTTCTTAAAAATGCATAACCCAACAGACAAGGCTCTCTCCATGCAAAATTTTTTGGAGATTTTTTTTGTCTTTGCCAATTTGTTGATTGTAATTAAGAAAACAAACTTTTTTTGTTTCTTGCGAAATTTACACCTTGCAAAAAAATACCATTGGCAAATACTATTAGGTCCATTTTTAGTCGAAAGGTCAGGAATCAGATGTACAATTTTCTTTGATGGACTGAAAGTGAAATAAAGGGAAATATTAGAATTCATGGGAAAATTACAGACAGTCAAATCTCATATTAAAATTGTGGCTTTCAATATTTCTAGCCAAGTATAGAACAGAATCTCATTGAATGACTGAAGATCGATGTGACAATCTGCCAACAACAAACTATACATCAACAGCCAACATAAAATACTAACCTATACAAAACATAAACCAAGTATATGTATACAATAATCTGAGTTGTCATGAGAGTGAACACATCGAACTCAAAAACCTAAATCTACACATCATAAACAACAACGTAAACAACACAAAATAATACACATAATATGCAGATCTGAACAAAATATGCAGACAAGATTTTGCCTTGATTTCTTGAGTCAGGAATTATATAGGTCAATGCAGTGAGTATACCTCTTATTGTTGTAGGACTCAAGACGAAAAGTCCCAAAAGGATGTCATGTACATAAAAAAAATCCGAGTATCAATGTAAAAAAGCAAACCTGACTTGTACAAAACAGCTTGTACATACTTAATTGAAGACTAGGGGGCGACAGATAAATTTGGCTTTTGTTTCAGAAGCATTTCCTTCTCATAAATAATATCGCCCTACCGGCACACAGCGAGTCGAAATCCACACTACATTATTTACACATATAAAAAAATTTGGACAGAGTTTAACTGGCAAAATTATCAAACTCGCTGAACATTGCCAGCTCTGTTCCTGTTGACACCAACTTAAGTTCCGGTTCGTCAGAAATCTCCTCTGTGTTTTCTTCATCGGAGAAGCTTTGCTTGTCTTCGAGAGTCGAAATGATGAGCGCATCTCGTTTACGCTTAGCGGAGTTGTGACTCAGATTGTTGACTGAATTCTTGGCACTTGTCGGGTCTGACTTCCCGAGGTTGTTCATCTCTACCTCGTCCTTGTTGAAAGTGCTGTTCTCCGAGGCCGTCCCTTGCCCAGTTGCCTGCTCTAACAGCTGGTTCAGCTGGTACTCGAATGAGTTCTCGCTTGTTGTCGTATTTGAGCTTTGACTTGAAGTCATGACCGAGTGGTTGCCGTTAGCGTCTGGGCTGGTGACACCGACGAAAGACCCTCTAGATGACTTCCTGTTCACTTTGGGCGGAGGGTCGATTTTGGGAGCGATCACCAAGTCCAACTTATTACCACTGGCGTCCTGCGAAGGCAAGGGCATGATAACATCAACGTCTCTCTGTCTACCAGCAGACAAAACATTCTGGTAGTCCCCGTGGCCATTTCCGCCGGACACGGCAGATGCTAGCGGCATGGACACCGGCCGACTTCCTGTGAATGGATTTGACGAACTCCTCAATGGCAAGTTAAGCTCGGGGCGTCTCCCCCCGGACATAGTCCCTTGAACATGACCGTTACTGCTGACGGACCGATAGACTCCGTTGTGTGCCACGTTTGAGTGAATCGTAGCGCTGCTTGGAGTCGCCGATGTGTACCAACTGTAAGTCTCTTGCCCCGCGGTGCACACGAGACTGTCCGATGACATCTCGCGATGCCCGCTGTCTGGGGACTCTGTGTAGTCACCCTTTGTGTTGGCGTTTTCATAGAGTCCGCGGTTGGCAACAGGACTGATACTGAGAGCACCAAAGGCTTCGAAGTCGGGGGACATGAAGAGAGGACCTGGCTCAGGCGTTGTGGATTCTGGCAAGATTGGCACCTGTTGTGTGGGCAAAAATACACAAATACATCCTTACCAAATGATAAATTTGTACACAACATAAATTTGACATGTACACTATATAAATTTGACATTTGAGTGGTTTTCAATAGACACATAATACAAGTTTATTTATTCTAAATGATTTTAAATTGGTAATAGGATCTTGGAATCAGAATTCAAGCGAACATGTTACGTTAGACAAGATGCAGTCGAACTTTGAAGTTACAACAAACTACGGCACACATCTACTGTACACACCTGTGGTGGGAGCTTGGAGAAGTTGTCAGCGCTAACGGACCCGGGGACGCGACCCTCCAGGAACTGAAGTCTCCCGACCAGGACGTTGATGTGCTGGAGCAGGTCTCGATTCTGTACCAGCAGCTGGTGTGTCCGTGCCTATGGGGGAAATGTTCATGTTATTTCTATTCAAGTTAAATCGCTGATTGTATGGGTATTACTTTTCTCGCAAAGTGCTAGTTTCACAGTGATCAATTTTTCTTGCTCGGTTTGAGTGATTACTTCGAAATTGGAAAAAAAAATTCTATACATCCTGAAAAGCCTCATCTCATACTCCTTCGATCTACTACATATTTCAAATTCCACACCCTCAAACATCATCGGTATATAAGTTGACCCACCTGGGCCTCGATTCTTGCAGCAGTCTCCGCAGACAGCTGGTCCTTGAGCAAGGTCACCTGGGCCAGAGCCACCTGGGTCTGCTGCTCCTGCTGCTCCAACTGTTGCCGTAGCAACTGAACCTGAGGGTGGGGGGTGGGGGGGTAGTACAATATACGTGCCTATTGGATATTGGTAATAAGTCATCAAATTTTCCAGTACGTTTTTCTGAATTGTCTGATAATTTATAATTTTCAGCAAAACTCGTTATGTTTGAAGAACATGAGCAAATTTCAAACCTCCAACTGTCAATCGGATCATTACTATTATTATTGTTTCACTTCCTGAATTTTCTGGAACTGATTCTCCATACCTGGTGCTGTGAGCTGACCGCGGCTTGACCAGACACCGACACGGACGAGAAAGGCGAGGTGCTTCCTTCGCGGAGAGGCGGCGAAACCGGAGACGAAATCGTACCCGCAGCCTTAAGTGTGCAGATTATTCATATTGTACTGTTGTATTTATATCACATCTGTACTGTTGTATTTATGATGCTACATCATACTATAACAATGTATAATATATCAATATCATAAATTCTAACATTCTATTCTTATGCATTATTATCACAATATTTTGAAGGAACTGTGTCCATATGATTTGATTAAAATATTTCATTTAAATAATTTATTTCACGTAGACTATTTCATATGCAATTTGCCTAATTCCTTTCATACCTGGTCCCATCTGTACATACATTTCTGTAATACAATATACATCCCAACGATTAAAAAATATATCGCCAGCAGATTCCACAAACAACATGTAATACCTCGCCAGTTTTGGACTGCTGTAGCAGAGCCTGGGCTTGCTTTAGTACATCCTCGGCCCCCTGGGGGGCACCACTAGGCTTATCGTCTATCGGCGTACTCGTAGCGGGCAGGTTCTTCTGGGGCAGGATTGGGCCTGGAACGACAAAGTGAATCTTAGTCTGTGATCATGATGTTTGATGACAGTCAGTAATGAACCAATGACTGAGTAAACCATCTGGGTTGATATCACTATAAATTTCAAGACCACTGCAGTCATCCAAGGCACTATTTTATTTATTGTCTTCATGATACAAATGATGGAAGTAAAACTCATAACTACACTAACAGTGAATGACTGAATGTGCATGCATATGATTTCGATATTTTGGGTAGTTTTTGAACAAGTACAGGTATGACCTCATGACTATTCAATAACGTCTGACATTCATCACATGATCACCGAGGTTCGTACTTTCTGTGGCGGGGTCCTGTTTGTCGGTTTTCTTGTCGGCTGCGTCCCCACTTCCCTCCTCCTCCTGTCCGTTAGACGATGCGCTGATCTTGTGACACACCTCAAACGCCTGGCCGATCGTCCGAACTATCCGCATCGCAAAGCTCTAGGAGGGAACAAAAGGAAAGATACTCGTGAATATTTTAGGAGTAGGGTTGGTAACATGCTGTGATATACTAGCATTATGACGTAATGATATTAGAGTTGATCAATATCTAGTACTCAAAGTCCTGTATTCAATGTAGCATTTAGAGTTGAAAGAATTAGGAATGCTAATTGTAAATACATGTAGAATGAAATATGGTTTGTGTATCATGCGTATGCAGTAACACTGGGTGGGGATTGCCCATGATTCTTGACAAGTCAACTCGGTAAAAATCTTTCCTCGCAGGGGCTTTGCTCGGCAAAAATCTTTTGTCCTATGAGCTTTCAGATGCCCCTGTGATTAAAGATTTTTGCCGAGCAATGCCCCTGCGAGGAAAGATTTTTACCGAGTTGACTCGTCAAGAATCATGGGCAAGCTCTCACCCAGTGAGTAAGATATTTGACACACAGTGGACCCCCTGAGATGAGGCCTCCCTCAGAAATGACTTCCCCCTCAATAAAGACATTTTGTATTGTGTTAGGACCAGTATAACATGCAAATGAGCCCCTCTAACAAGACTTCCCTGCAAAAGACCTTGTATTTGTGGCAGAAGGTTTTATTTTGGGGGGTCCATTGTATTTTGATATCAAATATTTGTTGTAGGAAGCATCGCCAATAGACCAGTGTCTAGTATTACTTTGAACTGTCGCAGACAGCAAGAATCAAGCGAGAAAGAGTAAATTAAAATTCCACATCCTACACAAAAGGAAAAACCTAGGTACAAGGGTTAACAGGTTCGTTCAGTCTATTTTAAAACGTTTGTCGTCAGTTCTAACAAAGTAGACACCAACCCACGCTCTGAACCCTACACGTCACCATCTTTTCGACATAGACAGTGATATTATCACCCCCAAGGATAGAACTTTGAAAACATGTATCTCCTTTTATAGCGATGATCCCTGGTATTTACTCAACAAGACAATGGGCTAAGCAAACTGTCAGTATTGAACTCTATTTCTTCAGGACAAAAAAAAGAAACTTGACATTTCCCAAAGAAAGCAATTTTATTAAAGTCACGAAATTTAATTCCGCGAACTTTTGTCAGCAGTGTCAAACATGTCCGCCAAGAAATGCCAGCGGTTGTCGTCTCAACGAACTTTCTCCGTCCGTGTTCGTGGACGAGAGACAAGATAGGTCTTTTATCTCACGGTGACTGGATAAATCGGCAAACAGGAGCAAATGACTGCAAAATCAATACCTTTCTTCCCCTCCCCCACTGCCTACCACATCCCTGACTGCTTTTCCATCCCCCATGCTTCTGCCCCCCCCCCCCCCTCCTTTCCACCCAAAACAGAAGCCACCTTACTGCACTCCCCCTACAGTCAACTCTGGACGCAGGCGAGAAAAAAATCTCGTTCATTGACGACAGCGAAAAAACCAGGCAAGCAATCACCGAGACACTCGTTAGATGCGCAACCAAGAAGTCGGGAAAGACGTTACTCCAGGCCGATGGATGGGAACGATCGACGACTCCCATTAATTGGACACCTTCTTCCCCACTTGACTGCCGGGCGCTGATGAAGAGCCATGTGCTACCAAGTGCCCTATAGAAGGTCAACTTGAGATAATTTTTCATACCTGAAATTTCCGCTACCGAACCCAGACCAATTTACAGTTATAAATACAACCGTGTTCCTCCTTTTTATCTTGTACTAATCAGAAGTCCTTTTTATTTTCAGTGGTGTCTCCTTACGATAATGTTGTGGATAGTTTGGGACCAATTTTTTAATATTGATGAGCTTGGTGGGATTCAATATCAGGTGTAGAACTTTATGGGGATGTTTTCGTTTTTATCAAAGTGGTATGCACCCAATTGCCGATGTTTCGAGTGTTCCGTCCTGGGGACTAACCTCACCAGGCTAAAAAAGACGATGATCAAATAGAAAGGCTACGTGTATTTTACCACGACGGCTTTCAACTACGACATGGACACGATGATCGCAGTTTTGCTCCAAGAAAATTTAAAGACTACTTTTAGATGTACTGTGTGTCTGAAATTTGTGTCACTTCCGATGCAGAAAAATCAGAACTTTTTCTTGTATCTCCAAAATCTCTTTTCTGAGAGACCTTTGCAGGAAAATCTTTCAGTTGCGGAGCATCGACAGCATCATGTAAAAAGTCAACAACAAAGCACAAAATTTGATCTTTGCGAAATTGACTCTAAGTTACATGATCAAAGTTGGCATTTTACTCGGGAACAACTCGATATTTGGACGTGGAAACTACGGCTACCACCAGAAAATACCACTCAGACACAGTAGAATCATTCAATTTGACACCACCCTTGTACGCCTTTTATGTCTTGTTCAACATTACCCTGATTCCCGCCGACGTATTTGTTACCCGTTACGTGACTCGCATTCACCGCAAACAAAGTCCAGCAACGAATCACGCCCGATCAATCCACTTTGCTGTCTCGCTGATATTGCCCGCAATTGCAGTGGACACGAAAAAAATTGTTTGTGCAATTGCCTGGACCAATGCAGTTTCACGAAATTGGAATTCACAGAATTCGAAAAGCATGAAAGTTTTGTATAAAGCCACTCAAGTATTTTCATGCTAATCTGAATTGCATCTTGGCTCAATTGCTCACACAAAGATGGTAAATGACAGTAAAAACTTTTGAGAAAACAAGATTATCACAAAATATTTCTCGTACAATTTTATTGTTTCGAGCAAATCATGCTGGGGAATCTCAGACTTGGTCTTGAATGGCAAAAAGCCTCGAAAGACCAACATTATCAACATTGTTTGAATTCTCTGAATAAGGAGACAGGATTCCTGACAAGATTCACATTAGCATAGAAATTTCACGCATGCCTTTTTCTAGCTCTCTCACAGCTTGACAACTCCAAGTCGAGTCTTTTTTTCCCTGGTCGTCACTTTGTGGAGGGATGTGCAAGATCTACAGACTTGCTGGGATCAATGCGAGACCACGACAAGTCAGCTAGGAAATTGGAAAGATTTTATCCCGATCCTACCATCAGTCCACGATGCCGCATATTTACCGTCCAAATGGTGGCTGAAAGTGCATTTAAACTGTCCGTTTCCTGGGCAACACTGCCTCCCCCTCTCCTCTCACCAAAGCACCCCTTTGGCTCCATTTGACGCCCTGTCCAGCACTTTTTCTGCCACTTGAAGATGACAGTGCAATCGACTGGCGAAGGTCAATGTGCCTTAGTGCTCAATCGGCCATTAAATATGATTATCTCTGGCTCTCGTGGATTCGGACAATCTCCCTTGCGAGTCACTGCGTTGGCCTGCCCTTGTCCAGCAACAGAATTCCCAGGGACAAGCTGTAACAACATTGCCACACAAGGCTTATGTTTCGACTAATTCGACTCTTTTGAGGCGTGATGGCAATTCGTCGAGAACCTATCCCATGATTCAATTGGCCATCAACGTCATGTCCCTTTGCCAGATGCGATAAGTAAACAATGAGCGGAGACTTTGAGGGAAAACCCCCACATTTACATGCCTTTTTCTTGGTATCGTTTTGGCGGTAGAGACCAGGAATAAAGCCTTGTTGCGATATGCCGATGGCTAGTTAGTTTTGTCTATGGGACAAAGAAAGCCTGCGTGGGCACAGCGGTGTAATTCCTCAACGGACAATGCCCAATGACAGATTGAGCATGATTTACAGGGTTTCGCCCTGATTTGCGACCAGCGAAACATTGTTACATGCTATGACATGGCAGACAATTCGCTCGTGGGTTGGTCCACCATCTCGTCGATGAACCCCAGGAAAATCGCCTGACGAGGCTTTTTTTCCCCGCCGAGATGTAAGACGCTGGACAGGACAAATTTCTTCCTGAGATGGCATTGCCCTCGATGAGCGACGAAAGTCACCATTCGCGGGTAAAAATCAGATCACAAGGCTCACGACAGGAGTATGATGAATTTGCCCCCAAGAAATAATCCCGTCACTGGATGAAGACGATGATATGAGCCTGTTCAGTATCGTTCATTGCCTGTCAGTTATGATTGCGACAATTGATCAAGAACGCCCGGCCGCTGCAGGAGTTCAAGTAGGACATCATTTCTCCCCGACATTCTTCGAGAAAATATGACAGGCGTGGGACGAATTACCGTCATTGTGTTACCAGACACTCAAAGGAGTTGCTTGCCTGTGATCTATGGACAACGCGATGACTTTCACCCATAATTTTCTTTGATTCTAAGCCCCTTTGGGATCTCGCGGCTTATTGAGTTTTTACATATTAGCTCTGTAGAATGTCATGACGCAGTGGGCCTGTAAGTATGTGTACGTTTATTTTACCTCGGGATATAACATGATGTCATGCACAGTATTACCAGGGACAATACTTTTATGTGAGGTAATGTCCCATGACATTGATTTCCCCGATCATCTTTTTTATGATAACATTTTACAAGCGTTACATGTACATGAACCTGCATAATAACTTGACCAAACAACTGGTGAAGGTCCCAACAGAACTCAACATCACTCATTGTACCTTTCACAAAAGCCTTCATTAAATCTGCCACAGGCTTGAGGCTATATCCGACAGATAAACAAATCATAGGGACACTTTATCTTACATAATAGCGGAATCCCACTGCGGCTAACAGTAGACAATGTACCTCATTATCTACAGACGAACGGACAGACGGATAGACGGCCAGACTGATGACAGAATAGAAAGGACAGATCGCAGACCAGTGGAAAGAGTAGATTAGGACTTTACGGGTGCTGTTTTTATCAGAATGGCGGTGGAAAGCCCAGGAGCCATCTAGAGATATTGACGATGTCCGTTTAAATTGGCATCGGCCTGGAACTGACAGGCGTTGACCATCGGGGAAAAGACGATCAGTCCGGATTTTTTTTCTGACTTGATTGATCCAGGTGGAGGGTTCGAGGAGTTGGTATTATCCTTGGTTGGCTTGAGGGGCGAGGGGAGGGGGGGTAATGGTGGAAGGGGGGGGGGGGGGTAAATGAGATTTGCCGGTAGGGGGTAATTAGGGGTGGGGTTGTAAGGTGACTACTGGTAAATCACCAGCCGTTGTCAGCCAGCCTTTTCATTTCATGTCACAGATATGTCATTATGATATATTTGTGGCAGCTTATTTGGGGTTGAGTTGGGTCAAGTGCACTTGGAAATGTCGTGAGCTGTCCAAGATGACAGGAAGACCATCTGAACACTGGTCAGAATACATAGGCACCCTAATTACCATTATTCACCGACACATCCATATCCACAGTTGAACATTTGTGGTCTCTTTTTAGGAGGCAACTACGTGTACCTGTTCAACATGTTCAAACACAGACTGAATATGGGGACAGTTATGAATCATCAAATGTGGTGAGCACTACATATTTACATACTGGTAGTTTTGCCAATGGGGATTTGAGACAATTGGATTATTCTTTAGCAGTGTTGACATGAGTTAATACACAACACAACATCTGAGTCACAGGTGCCGAAATTATCTTTTTATTCCTCCCAAAACACTGAGGACTCATCAAATTTGTATGGAGTCTGATGAAATTGGGAAACATATTTCTCTTGCACCCTTAAAATTGGGAGCACTTCAGCTCAATTACAAAACATTTACTGCTAAAACCTGAAACTTCGCTGCAAATGTGTCCTGGTAACCATATTGGAACTAAATTCCCACCGGTTTTGTCACAAGTGCCTCTAGCTACACATTCTTTGTTTTTCGTTCAAAAACATGTGATTTTTATCGAAGCTCGGGGGTTCGTTTACAGTTGCGAGACGTGTAATCTTCGTAAAATAACAGACTCATGAATAGCAAGCGAGATAATGGGAGAGATGTGCCTGAACCACTTCGGAATTGGACGTAGCAACGGGAAGAGATAATGCATCTTTTTTGTTCTTGTAGCATTTTTACTCCATTTAGTTTCTCCGAGGACGAATGTGTTGGAATGCTCTGAGGCAACTAAAACAAGTGTGGGTTTTAAAACAGTAACATCTGTGACACGACTGGGTACAAATAAATTTTGTGGCTTGTTTAACATGTTTAAGGGAACATTTTCCTGCTGAATTCAGATGCATCAGATCATACTACTATTGATGACACACATTTTGTAAGCTCATGAACTGCTAATGATCGCCTTTACCATGTTTACACATATCCCAAAATATACAAGTTTTTTGTATGAGGTTGAACATTCTGCATCCATTAATGTAGAGCACTGAGAACACTCCAGAAATTATCTTCCCAAACACCTATCAAATATACCATGCAAGTCACGCCAGAACCATCACAATTTTTATGATGACATCTTGCCAACAATGTGCCAGAAAAAAATGTATATTGCCCCCTTTTTGAGCCACAAATTGCCAATTTATCTGGCAGCGATGAGACAGTGAATGGCTTTCACCTCTTGGCAGCCTAGTCGAAGAGAAATATGGAGCGTTAAGATAGAGACGACAATCAGAAGATTGTGTCACCAGGGGTGAAAAGAAATAGAGCGATGACATCTGGATATCTTTGGGACTTTTCACTCTCCCTGAAAGAGGCGAAAAGACTTTTCGGCATGTCTGGGGAAAATAGTCAATGAACAGTCAAAGAAATCATGGGTTTTCTTTTTTTTCGGTCTTTTATCATTATTCCCAAAGTAAACCAATTTATTTACGCAGGGATCAAGTGCATTCAGGACGACATCATTTCTATTTTATATCGGAAATTCAATATTGGAAAACGACTTAGAAGAATATAATGGTCTACCAGCTTAAAAATACCCTATAGTGAAAAAAAAGAACTGTATCAATCTGAAACCGAATTTATAAGCAATTACTCCAGGCCAGGCACCCCTATTAACTTAAGCATCATTGTCCCGCAGTAAAAATATCTTGGAGGACCCAATAGCTACGCACATAACGAAGATAATATCAACAAAATACCCCATCCTGAAGATCAATAAAAGGGTAACAGCTAAGCATAAGCTGGCGGGAAAGAACGAAACTAGGGGGGAAATCAATTTACGCCGGCCCAAAAATAATATTGTTTTTGCTCGGGTATTGGACGGAAATAGTCAAGGCCAGGAGGTCAAAGGAACAATGTAGAGCGTCACGTGTGCGACAATATTCCAAACAGTTCAACAGATACTGTTAGCCCTATGCTTAGGAAAAAAGAACTAGGTCAAACTTGTAATTCAGGATATTCAGGATTTGATTACAAGGATATTGGATCAGTCTTTTTCTACTGAATCATTTCATCACCATTTTTTTTCAATTTAAAAAATGATCAAAAGACAATTATTCATCAGCACGAACAAATCAGCCAAGCAAAATCAAGGCAATGTTCGCAAGGAAAGTGCGGAAAATACAATTTTCGCAACACATGGAAAAGTAACGGTAGTACGGTACAGACATCAAACGCGTGCTAACTGCTACCTTTTTGTAAGCTTTGAAGACGTTACACTTGAAGACGTTGGTTGAGCCGTCTCTGGCGATGTAACTGAAAATCTTGAGGTCCTGAGAATCGTGCGACACGTAGAAAATCCTGCGAAAAGAAAACAGGACAAATTTATTCAGGGCTTGACAGTTGATGGCAGTTGATTTCTTTCAATCTTTGTTGTTTTAGTCATGTCGCATGTCTGACAAGTCGGAAATCAACAAGTCACAAATCAAGACTTAATTGGCTAAATCAGAAGTGATATCATGAATATGCATGAAGCTACATGAATATAAGCACGATAAGGGAAAGCAAAGTACATTGACTGTTTTAACTATATTCCTGGAAAATAGTTATCATTGAGTAATACTAGTACATGTATGCAGATTACGATTTCCC
Source organism: Terebella lapidaria (assembly GCA_949152475.1). NCBI lineage: Eukaryota > Metazoa > Annelida > Polychaeta > Terebellida > Terebellidae > Terebella > Terebella lapidaria. Next base: position 23,244,019 of record OX424566.1, on the reverse strand, counting down.
AAAACCTAATTTCTATACCTGTATATAGGGTGTTGCATCACAAGAAGTCTATTTTCCTCCCAAGGCCACGGCTGTTGAAACGAAATAAATGAAAAGATCTGCTGTACAGAGCGGTGCAAAATTAGCTACGCTAGTCACGTCGTTTCACTTACTGTAGTAGAGTATTAGGCACCAATCTAAGCCAGTTACACTCATGAAGGTCGAATTGAATTGTCTCCGGAATGTTCCTCGTAAATTCTACCAATTTCTTTCCAATTTGGAACTCAACTACTTATTCATGGCTTCGTGCAGCTACACATGTATACATGCTGATCAAGATTCAATTTCGAAACAGTAACTGACAACATGATCATGCTGATTAATATTTTGGATACAATTATCATGTATATGTACAATGTATTTACAATAAGTTTTAGGAACAATTTATCGCTTCTGAAAAAAAGACCTTTATGGTGTTGTACTATCAGTCATTTTCTAAGATAATATACATTATTTTATCCGTGTATGATCTGATACCCAGTCACGCAAACATACTTTTTTCTTCTTTTTCCTTGCCAGTATAATCTTGACGCCGTCTGTTGACACGATGATGTTGACCTTCTTTTTCTTGATGCCCTTGGCCTTGAACTCATACTGTAACCATAATATACACATCAATATATATTACATGTATGTGTGATAAACAATAGAAGTGCAGGAAATACCACAAATGATAATTTTTTTGTACGAATTGAAAAGAAACACTGAATATTCTTGAACAAATACTCAACAAGTTGGACACTTTCTATCTATGTGTACAATACATACTTATATACCACTACAATTCATTTCTATGAACTACGAACCAAATATATTGATTCTGATTGTAACTCAATCAATTACAAACACATCTAGAGTAAATTTGAGGTCCATTAGGCTAATTCACGTCAAATATTCTCAATGCAGAAACTGTCAAATCAGGACAAATCTCGCTACCGGGAAATAAAACTCCCTGTCAGTCGTCAGCCTCGATTGGCTGTTTTATTGACTTTGGCAGAAAAATTAAAGTAATAATTGCATGTGATGGCAAATGGGCGAAAGAATGAAACACGAGCGATTCATCAGGGCCATTAAACACCGACGACAAACACATTTCAGCAATATTTGCTTCCTGTGGCTCTTTCTCTAACCTTCAAGAGCCTTTCAACCCCGTTTTAGGGTACAAAAACCGTGAAAAAAAGTGGAGACTGCGAGGCACTCCTGGTCTTCTGTTATATGCTTTGCTGGCTTTATGACAAGCTGGAATCCTCGCTTGTGGAGCCGTTTTGCTTTCACCCGTTTCGCGCAACTTCCTAAACACAATATTGCCGACATTGTCATCGGAAGCTTTATGGGCGTGCTCAAATTAAGCTGGACATAATAAACTCGGCGCTTGGGGATTCCAAGATTGCAAGCATTAGCACTTATCCCTGTAGTGTGTATGAGTGACCTTATTTTCGGGTGGGTCTCCTGGATGACCAGTGGCTTCCAATACCACCCCAAACCCCCCTCGATGCCAAACCACCACCCCAGCCACCTCAAATGTCCCTCATAGTCCTAAACCAACCCCTGGCCATTAGATAATTAATCTGAGCTAGGGAGCATGTGTTGGACACCCAAGCTTTTGTGTCGGGAATTGCCTTCGAAATTCTGCCTGTGCAACGGAGAACTTGCGGGAAAGTGGAGTGACATTTTCTCCCCCTTTTTGTGAGAGCTCTCTCCATCGAAGTGGGCATCGGGCGAGCTCCCGAGAGGAGAATTGCGGAATCCGTCACGCATAAACTGGCCAATTAAATTTGTCCTTTTCTCCGATGACAGTAAGTGCAAAGCAATGGGGATATTTTAAATCGTTCCACATTCGCCCCAGGCAAAGACACCCCACTCAACAGGCTTTCAAGTGGAACTTGCGAACTCAATCATCGTAATATTCGCCAGCAATGGGAAGCTTATATGAGTTTCACCGTTGCCACTTGAGAACATTTTGGATTTTTTTCCCTTCTAACTTGAACATGTATGGTATAAAACTAGCAGCAGATGATGTTTGAATGCCCAGGGGTTCAAGAAAGCTGTCTCAGTATACCCCGTGTCAACTCGTCAAACATCAATTTCAATATCATGTCTGGTTCCCTGGGAAACACGATAATCCCGACATATAATATTGGCAAAACCGCACCACCTCAACCCTCGAAAAACACAATGGACTATTTATATGCACATTCATGGCAGTAAAGACCAACAGAAAACACAATGGTCTCCCACAAGGCGCCTGTTTTATACCTGATAATACACGGTTTGGGCAATACAAGTAACTCACCCGAATTCTTCGCATCGCCGCGACGATTTCCACTCGACTGCTGGGGCGAGGAACGTCCAACGTACCAATGTACTAGAACAGGAAAAACATCGGGAAAATGTAGGCTTTCATTTCTGGTGTGTGCCGTAAATCTAGTACTAATGGTCAGTTTGTGGTAATAAAATATTACATGTCCCATAACAACTATATATATATATCATATATTGTTCACATGGTGAGCAATGTCGCTGAGTATACATATTAACAATGGTCTCATTTTAATTGAAACAATACTCATACGTGTACATGTATGTATATTGCCACAAAAACATACATGTTTATATATACATGCTTTTACATGTACGTAAAATATATATATATAATGTGTGTCTAAGCAATTATCAGGATTATTAATTCAAACAATTTATACGCAACCATTGCAGTAAACCATGATAGCTATAAATGGTAATCCCGGCAAAACGAAGCCTACCTTGGCCTGGAAGCTGAGTCCATGTTGGAACGCCTCCTCATTGTGTAGTGGGATCCGAGAGTCGTAGCCATCGTCCGTCACCAGATCGTACTGTTTCTTTACTTGCAGGGTCTTCATGGTCTGGAAGACATCCTCAGCTGCCAGTAGGGGGCGTTACTTGAGGGGGTAAGGTTTGAGCATCTTCACCTGTACGGTGGTGGGGGGGGGGGGGGGGAATTAAATGTCCATACATGTACTGTATCTACATGTATGTTCATGAACATGTTCATCAATAGGGAGTTATCAAACATCATTCAACAGAGGGCAGCATTGTACTATCAGTCCTTTTTGGCGCGCCAAAATCATAAACGGATATCGTCTGTAATCATTAATGATGTACATTTTGGCGGGAAAATTACGTTTATATTGATAACGCCAGCAAAAACAGTAAAATGACGTCATAAGACTGATAAAGCAGTGCTGCCAGCTGGTGATTGCAGATATTTCTGATAACTCCTCATTAAATGTCTCATAGTTTCATCGAACATGTGTTTTATCATGTGTGTAGGTTTCATCATGTTGTTAATGTGATTACCCGTACTCACATTATCATGATTATAGTAAAACATGATAGTAAAATATAGTCACATTGAAAACATGGAATGTAATAAAATCACCCTCATCCAAACTGCTGAACCAACTGAAAATGCTTGTTAGAACCCCAGAATGTTATTCCATAGCATACCGACGATCAATTGATGATATGATCAATGTTCATTCCACTGCTAATACATACACCCATATACTATAGATCATCCATCATTTATTGATGAGCTAGGTCTGGGTATGCATGCAAAAATCATGCCATGCAATATCATGAAAGTGTTATGTGCAAATAAAAGTATTGACGCTTTCTAAAGCACACAATGTAATGTTGTTTTTTTCCTGTACTACCATCATTTGACAACAACGCCGTCATGAGCGCACAATAGATCAGATTTTTTTTCTCCTTTTTCACGGGAAGAGATCAAACCGATTCACTCCAGCATGCCGAATAAAATATTCGCAGTCACATCCAGGGCATCCTGTAGAACACAGTGATGCACACTTGACTTGCAAGGGGCGATCACGCACGGCTACACTTTGCGACAATATTGCACGGATCAATCACCCGTGAGAAACTATTCACCCCGAGACTTGTTCCACTGCGAGACCGTGATTACGCAATACATCACAGACATTAGAGACGCCAGTAGGGAGGAGTGAAGAACGACATTTAGATCAGGAACCGATGTATCAAAGTCGTTAAGCCGTGAGATTCGGATCTGACACCATGTACCTGACTTGATTTACCATGCACTACGCAAATCAAGGACAACTGTCATTTTATAGTGATGTATGTCAAAAGAAAAGCTAAGATAATCATGACAATATATGTCTCATGTCTTTAAAAATACACCTGTGACGTCACACTATTGTTTGTTCGCTCCATTCTTTTTCAGGAATGGACAGAAATAAAAGAATGTAGTCCATTCTTATTGAGTCTAAGAATGGACAGTCTGGGGGTGTATTTTAAGTCAGAGAAAGCACTCGTAAACTGTCCATTCGTAGATCTGAAAAGCCTCGGCCCTTCGGGCCTCGGCCTTTCAGATCTACGAATGGACAGTTACTCGTACTTTCTCTATTACGTAATTAAACAGTGGATCTTTGGTAAATCTGATAAAATCGGTTCAATTCCATTATAATGCTTTTTCCATCCCATACACATGATACAAGATACATCATACAATGTACATGATGTACATGACTTCAAACAACAATACTAGCGAAGTGCTAATTAAATCTCAGGCTGAGAAAAAGACAATCGACAGAAATAACCTCTTAGTCAAATCATAAAACTGCGAGTGCTTACCAATAAAAACGAAATATTCCAAAGTTCATATCCAGAATAACAGTTATCTCAAGCAGCAAAAGTGAAGACACTTGAAATCTTTTTGTCCACCACCGTTGTGCTCCTGCTGTCGTTGACAGCATTTACGAGAGCACTAAACAGCGCAAATCTAGCAATATTCCGTGGTCGGATGTATCTACGGAATGATAGACGTCCCAACATTAAGTCGGGATTTGTGACCGTAGCCTGTTTCTGGCCCTGATGTTGTCATCGTCAGTAAATGATGTCTCCCGCCAGACGTCTAGCTGTTACAATGTCATGTAACTGTGCATAATTGAAGCTTCGGGTATTATCACCACCCTCCGAGGGCGAATGTATCGATATCAATATTTCTCCCTTGCAAGGTCAAATAGTCACACATGTGTACAGTACAATGTGTTTGGTATCCAAACAAGTGAAATGCGATATTGTTGCCACATATGTTACAAAGTAATCACACATGCGGTGGTATCGAGCGTAACCTTATATAGACAAGATCCTTCATGGGAAATTGGAAGTCAATTTGGGTAATATCAACTTGAATGCTCAATATTCTCTTTCGATGATGTCAAGCGCTTTTTTTTTATGCAAACCCAAAAGCTTCATCTATCATGGATGTAAAACTCCATAAATGTGGAACAAAAATTTTCCGAGGGCACATCTGTTAAAAGCTGACACCATGAGACAGAAACGATTCCGCAGTCCTAAGTCGTAAACTCAACGAAAGCAGTAGAACTCAATCTCGCATTTATATCCGGCGGCGTAACATGTAAATTAGAGCTGTCTGCTGTTCAGAGGGCGGGGAATCTCGTCGCCAATGTCCCGACGATGCGGCTCACGGAACAACCAGGTGCTTTATCCGTGAGAGGTTTCACGTTTGTTCCGCGGGGACGTATCCCGTGACTCGAGTTAACGCCAGCGCATAACTTCGTGAAACGTCAGCAAGCCGTATGGTTTTAGAGTTGGTGCCGGATGAGATTATTCCATTCACGGTACTATTCTTCTACGGGTCGCACCGATCAGAATATCAGGAGCTGGCGAAACAGTCGAGGCACGTCTTTTCTCCGTTGAAATGATCTCCAAGAGGGAGCTTGGGTTGCTCATGCTGACATCGTGGGGGTTTTTGGTGAAGAAATCAATAATTTCTCGGCATGCTTACAGAGTTGTGGGGGGTGCTGGGGGTTGCCTGCTTTCACGATGTTCACATCAACTTGAAGGGGATTGGGTGTATGCATGTGGGGGGGAGGGGGGGGGGGCAGGGTGGATGGAGGACAGGAAGAATTGTTACAGTGACGCCGACATGCAAAGAAATCACTGCCACGTGCAGCCACCACTGGGACGACAAAAACCTCGGATTAATTAACGTGGGCACGATATTCTCTCGTATTGCATTGCGGTGGGCATCAAGGAACCCGATGTCGCTGCAGCTGAGTCGGACATATTATTTACAGATGACAGGAGCCAACTCATCTTTCATCTTCCTCAATTCTTATCTGCGCACTCCCCACTAGATATTCCCCCACCGACAAGCTCGGGTAATGAAGAGCTTAGCGCAAGGAGTCATTGTCGAGCTTGATGAATGGGGAAACATCAGCGTTTTATGCCTTCCCGTGGCTCAGGTGGCCAAATATTACACATTAATAGAGCCCCTGCTCGGCACCGTGATTAATGCTGTACATGTCGCCTTGGCATCTAGTGTAATCCATCAACTGGCCAGATTCATTCTATGGTCTTCCACAGAAACAGCCGACGAATCGTACTAAAGCTTGTAATCAAATGAAATGGATGAAGAAATCCTGCGATTTTCGCAAGTTTCATTTATTAATTTTTTCGAGGGGATTGAACTTTTGAATACTTTAAGTTGGACAATTATTTCTTTATAATAATTCCCAATATACACAAACTCCTCTATACATGTATGAAAGTCGAAGGTCAACGAGGTCAAAAATATTTACCACATCATCACTTCTAATTATCTCTACAGATTTTCCTCGCGTCTTGCAGAACCCCACATTACCAACGATCACCCCTAACATGTAACTGCTCATTCGCTTCCCTCACCAGGCCCGTGAGGACACATGCAGCAGTCGGTTACCATCCATTGTAATTCCTGACTGACTCATTCTGCAAGGGGAGCAGGGTATGAACATCGAGAGCCAAACTCCGTGGCTACCAAATGCGCACAGATTTTGGGGGCGGGAGGGTTGGGATTGCGTCCTGCCCACACAGATGGTCAGAAACGTCAAAACCCTGGCTATCTGCGACAAAAACCAGGACATTACCATATCAATAACTGTTAGGGTGAGAAAGGGGAGGACTGGGGGAGGAGGAGGTTTACTAGACAAATTGAGGGAAGAGACTGTGGGCATTGGGACGAAATGAATAGAGAATGGGATGGCAGGGAATGAGCAGGGCAATCAAAACATTCAGCAGGGGGGGGGGGGGGGGGGGAGGAGGCTGCATGCTTATCTTACAGTTTTTTTTCTGAGTTCCTTTTTTCTTTGTACTCGCAAGTTTAGACTTTCATGATAAAACATTGATTGATACATACATGTATCCCGTTTATTACTTTCTAGCCAAAGCTACCATGCTCATGTTACCCTTTCAACGTCAATATTATGCCGTATATGCTGATGGATGTACCGATATTGAACAAAATCAGAATTCTTGGATTGAAAATTTGTTTATTTATAATGATAAATCTTCAGTGTGCACTATGATCTGTCAATATAATCAGATAAACATTGCATGAGGAATATCGCATGACGGCACTCTTCGTGCAGTCATAAATAATTTGTGTGAAGCATGTTCGTGTATTATAGAAGAAATTCTGCTTACATAAAGGCGACTCCACAACATGCCACACAATATTGATTTACACATTGCAAGATAATGCAAAGAGTAACATTTATAACACAACAATGCCTTTTATAATACATGAGCAGAGACAAATATAGAATTTATGTAGACAATCTGAGAACATGGGTTATCATGGTTGTATTCAGGTTATTCTAATTCTAACCCATTTCACCATACATGTATATTGCAATTCATACTCTGAATAGAACTCACGCACAATATACACAAGTGATTGATTTATTACTGCAAATGTCACAGATTCAAGTATGTGTTTTACAGTGTAATATTTCTCTTGTTCTCTCTGTGACATAGCATCGGCAGTTTGTTACATGTACCTGACTACCCGTGCAAATCACATCTGGCACACCTGCAAAAAGCTACAGTGCAGCTAGGTGAATGGATTACTAGTAACTACAAAATACATGACATCCCTTTGTAAAATATCCAATTTCAGTAAAAAAATCTTTGCACCCTTAAAATCATACGTCACCTTTTTAAGTACACTGTGCTTGAGATATTGACCCGAGGCATTTAATAAATTCAATAGCGCATTGAAAGCAAGTTTTTCTGTGTTTTTTTCTCCCCATTTCTGAAGAATGAAATGGGGGTGATTAGGTGTATACATGGTGCTTGAGCTAAGAAGATTAGGAGGATAGACGTCATTAATTAGCAAATTGGCACAGAGGGGTGAAAAACAACACTATGTCATGTGGGTTTATTCTCAAAATTCTGTTATTTGGCTATCTTGAGATTGTATTTCAGTTTGTAGTTTCAACTTGGGTCAGTCAGGTACTTGTAGTTGGTGAAACATTCATGCAAGGACATATAAATTGTACATTACTTTAATTAGTTAACATTGTTATTAGAAGAACATTTATTAGGTTGATAACAAATGCCATTCACACGGATAGAAAACAAAAACAAAGTCTAAAACAGTAAAAAAAACATTCTAATCCAATGGACTGTACATCATGTATATGTATTCATTGTAACCATTGAAAAGCACTTTCGAAACCGACTGCTGTGCCAACGTTTGCTGAGTCATCCCCACTTATTCTAGGCATAGTAAAGTGTACGGTACAAGAATGTTGGTTTTGAAATTTGTGCAGTACCATGTCGTGGTCATATCTGATATGTAAGAGTCATTTGGTGAAAACTCAATTTGACAGCTCTGGACATTGCAGTTAAACGCACAACATAACCCCGGCAACCTGCATTTTGCATGTACAAAGCGAGTAACATTTCACAAACGGGAAAATTTGTTGCATCCCTAATTTTGCCAACAGTATTTTAGACTCGTTAAAATCGATTCAATCCTGTTGGCATTGATTCTGGTAAAAAATGAAACATCGCTGCACTTTGCCATGATTTGAGTTTTATTGCTTGTCTGTGAACAACCAACAAAAATGTTGTTTGGCGAATTTGGATACATGTACAATGTATGCACCGAAATTGGGATCGATAGCTCATACACTAATTCACCCACTAAAACTGTTTATGTCACTCATTGAAAAATTTCTAAATGCGGGAGTATTATTTCGAGAAAAAATAGATATGCATTAACAAATTTGTGATCTGTCCATTCTCGAGAAGATTGGTACCTTGTCCTTGTATCCAATAAGACATAATATGTAGGCCTAACTGTAGGTCGAGGCCTCACCTTTTCTGTGCACATGCCACATACACAAGGATCCATGGCTTTGTTAATTTTCCTTTTCTGGGAATTCTGACATTGTATTAGTGCAAATATATTGTTTTAACTGATCATAAACCATCACACAAATAAATCGAAACACACAAGAAATATATTTTTGGGTACGAATCTTCTCCAAAATGGGTACGAATCTTTCCGGCCTCAGGTACAAATCTTCTCAATTGGATACGAATCTTCCAGGGTACGAATTTTCTTGGGTACAAATCTTCTAGAAACGGTGGGTTGCATGTACAACAACCATGATAATATGGTCAATCTGAGACATTACCTGAGACCAGGGCTGTGATTGGTTCAAAAATGGTCACATGGTGCAAGAAGAATGGCACTGATTTGCCACGCCCACGTTTGCACAAAATGGCACTTTATCCTACATTTGCTCCGAAGCGGTTAGGCGATCATAAGGCTGCCAAAGCGATCAGGCCGCATATTAGCATAATGTCATAAGGGGTGCGGTGACCTCGGCCCATGGTGATCTCGGACCGGTGACTTCGGCCCGCCCAGTAGATTGCAATTAATAGTGTTAGGCGGCAAATGGATATTTACGTTGTTACAACTATCACTGTGCATGACAAGTCTCGATTGCTGTTCATAGTGTTAGTCAACCCAATTATGAAGCGTCTGATGTAGGCTAATTGATTGCCTTGTTCATGTTCACGATTTTGCCATCATCAAATTGTATGGTACATTTGCATGTAGACATTTTCTGGGTTTGTCACCTTTTCTGTGATTAGTATTTATACTGTTATCTGTTTCGTCAGAATTAAACCAGTTGTCACTCATTGTGTTGTCTTATATTTGTTTGACCTTGGCGTAAAAAAGAGCTAAGCTAAGAATTCAATGTGGATTTACTTTTTTATTTAAAACATAGGCCCAAGGGACCTGTAGCTTACCGGCTAGCCAATAGGTGATCGGACCGATGGTCTGGAAACTTCAGGGTTACAAGTATATTCAGCATATATCATTTCCTATATGTCCACATTTGATTTCTAAGCTGTAAGTCCATAATAAGCGAGATAATAGCCATTTTGTGCTTTGACATTGAAAATTAGGTCAACGGTCAACTTCAAGGTCATCAGAGTATTCAACATATATCATTTCCTATACCCTGATTTTTCTAACTCGTTTACACAGTTTTTCGCTGATAATTTTGCGATGCTAAATGCTATACACATTATAAAGATACATGAGGGGAACATTTTGAAACTAAAATCTCAAAACTGATTAGACAGTTTTTGAGAAAATAATTTTTAAAGTTGAGAACATGCAAAAACAGCCATTTTCGGCATAAAAATGGCCGCCAAAACTGCATAATCGATTCAATCAAAAAAATTAAAAAAAAGTCTGAGGGTATTGACCCAATACATATTCACACAAATTTATGGACAAATTCGCCAGCCCGAAAAAAAGATAAAAAATGTTAACAGATAATGTGGCGGACGACGACGACGACGGACGAAAAACCACGACAATAGCTTATCGGCCCTTATGGGCCGGTAAGCTAAAAAATAGGCTTTATGAGCATGTCAACATCACACATCATTAAAGGTACAAAGACGGAGATAACGATTGCATATACATGAACATAATATAGGCTATACTGGATACAAACTGGTCATCAACAGTTAAGTCATCGATAAGCAAGTCGTCGGGAATATGCTGTTCATCCACGTCAAAGTCGGTGGTTTGGGGGGTGTCTGGGGCGCGTCTGACGTCGATGATAGTTTACGTTATGTGCGATGTAATCTGTCACGGAAATTGCCTCACACGGTTCGTCGCGCGGTAAGTGTTCGTGTAGCAGGTCTTTCACAATTTCACCAGCAGATTTGAACGGGTTGTTCTTGGCCTCACTTTTGGCGACGGATATGATGCTGGCGGCGACATCAGAACCTGACACAGGGGGAGAATATGGTCACGAGGACCGGGAACAAACACACCGTTTCTTCGCGCACTGTTGCGGGGCAGTTTGTGGTTTTGGATCTGAGCGAGCACCTCCATGACGTAGACTGTCCTGTGCGACGCTTTACAGTGTAAGAATATCCAACAGAGTCAATGAGAATTGCTAAACCAGATTCTCGGTAACCGGAGCAGATCAATGTTAATTGCAATTCACATACCCAGGATGCCTCTATTGATTCTCAGTTTAGTCATTGAAGTATCATGGAGACAATTCAATTCATTCAAATATCTTTATTTTCAACATACAAAAATAAACAATTTTTTAATATCAAGTGAACATCAAAGTGAACAGAGATAAAAAAATTATAAGAAGAATATAAGTGTGAATAAACAGAATGAGTAACTGTAAAAAACCATAAACATGTCTCACAATCGTATTACAAAAGACCAACAAATACTGCAGAAGTTATGTAAGCTATAGATATTAGTTGAGACATTGATTGCCTTCGGTGATTTCATCATAACGTAATGAAATATCGCCGTAGCAGGGCGGGCCGACATCACCGGTCTGTTGTAGGGCGGGCCGACATCACCGGGCCGAGGTCACCATGGGCCGAAGTCACCTACAGTCATGTCATAACACTCGTTTTTCATCACTTTACCTACAGTTTGATAATTCTCAATAGCAGCCTGATCCCTTGGCAGCCTTGTCACCTGTACCCCAGGCCATGGAAATGACGTGCAAGTTTGGATATAAGGCCTAGTACCCCATAGTGATAGTACCCAAGATTGTCCCTTCCCCAATTCAACTACTGACTGTATGAGTACTAGATCTACTAGATCTAGTATCACTCACTCAGTCAGAGAGACTGTGAGTGATCAGTCAATGAGGCCGCCACCATCATGATGACCATGGTTGATGGCATGAATGACGAAAATCATGATTGATGACTGATTGATGAGGCACTCAGGTAACAGGACGGTTCACCGACGGGACGGTTCACCGACGCTTTTCTCGAGACGATTCACCGACAGTTACAGGGCAGATTCATCGGGCGACGATTGGGGTGGGCCAGTGGGCATCAGGTGTTATGTGAAGTGGTGTGAGTGGGATTTTGGTGCGAGTGAAAGCTGTATGACAACATGGAATAGGCTATCATTCAGTCTAAGATATTTCGAGTCTAAGATATTTTACTGTAATTTGACACTTGGCGGCAGCACCGCATTGCCATATGGCGGGAAAATTTGAGTGTCTTATTAGTATATTTTGCAGGTACCTGGCGCGGCCTGGTTTGTGGGAAATGGTCACATCCTTTGGGCGAAAGCCAAACTGGTATCAGCATGTCAGCTCATATCATGATGCTTGTGAATTGTTCTCAGGCTAAACATGTTCAATAAGATATTTAGTATGCGTACAATCATAAGGATTTTTTTAAATCGCAGATCAAAATAATTTTGCCATATAGAATGTCTTTGGTATCTTTGCAGGCTGATATCTTGACCACCCACCGTGCCCCAGTCCATCATGGAAACGGTATTCCAAGCAAGTAGAGGCGTTCCTGTCAGAATTTTGTTATCAGCAATAATGTTGAAAAGATTTATTTTACATGCAGCAAGTTCAAGAAAATTTGTCTTAATTTCACTTGGATAAATGTTTTATATATTTTCATGCATGTATGAGCTTGAGAAAAAAAAACCGACAAGAAGGATAATTACACGGTGTTGTGTTCCTGTCAACATAAAACATCAACAGTAAATTTTCCACAAATTAATATACATATTTTACATACATGAACCTGACATCGTTGTTTACCATAACTGGCATAATTGATTGATCAGTAGCTTGCTACACGAGTTGAACACTTTTCAACATTGCATAGCTGATACGGCGTGAACAATCAATGTGCTTTGATCAGAAAACTAACATCCAATTGAGTGAATATTCTACCCTATAATCAGCATGTGAGAGGAGTTGAACACTTCTCACCACTACTCAGCTTCAAAGTAGCTTCGATTGCAATTAGTAGCTCATGTCTTTCATGATAGCTAACTGAGAACGAAGTAGCTTCAATGATTCAAGTCAATATTGTTTTATGTGAGAGGTGTTCAAACAAATAGTGGCTATATAAACCCACACAGTATTCTGGAGGTCATTACTTGTGTCAAAAGTGTCTCAAGATGAATTCTGTCGAATACCCGTGCATCTATTGTTCCGGTCCTGTCGCAGACAGTGATGAAGCTGTGAAATGCGAAAGCTGCTCCGCCCTAAAAAAAAATATTGGTCTAATCTGTATACCGCATGCCGCCAGGTCGGTGAAGATGTCATCATTCGACTTAAGATATCGTTCACCAGTTCACAGATCAGTCAGTGTTGTGTTGATTATGTTGATTCCATTGTCACGGTCGATTGTGCTCGTTCATCTGTGCGTGTTTTTACACCTCAGCCGGCCACCACCAGTCTAGACCCAGCGATATAACTGTCGGTGAATCGTCCAGAAAAAGTGTCGGTGAACTGGCAGTGTCGGTGAAACGTCTTGCATTCGGCACTCACTGCCTCAGTGCCTGCTCACTCACTGCCTTAGTAATTTACAAACTTAACTTACATTCAAAATTGAAGGCACGACTGGATATAGGCACGATGTCTTGCTGCGTCTTTCATCAATGTACCATACAAACGACTCGACAGTCGTCCACACACACTGGAATATGATGGAATAACTTTTCCAACAAATAAATCACTTTTTCCAGGCCATTTTGTTTTGAAACAAAAACAACTTCCGGTTTGTAAACACCGACGACAAAAATGTTGACCTGATTTCTCCACTCGCAGCGAAACCGTTTCGTTCACAAGAAAAACATACCCACACGTGTCCCCCACCCCACCCCAGGTTTTCTCCACGTTAAAATTTCACGAAATTAAACAAACAAAAAATATCTCATTCACAAGGACATAACTTGCAGTGGCGGATCCAAAGGGGTGGGGGGGGGGGGGGCTCACTCGGCCCGAGCCCCCCTCCCTAAAATGAGAGAGAAAAATATATAAGAGAGAAAGATAAAGAGGGGAAAATAGATCATGTTATCTAGATAATATGAAAGTAATATCCGAGGTAAAGAGCAGGCTAAATAAATGTTGAATTTGATCTAGGTGCAGTTCTATGACTTCTATTTAAAACAACTGCCTTCGAAACCAGTCAATATTTTTTGAAAAATATATTTCATATTAACACGCTAAATTAACTGAATGAGACATACTCACATCAAATGTAATGACTATAACCAATCCACTGGGAATTTTTTCCTCATTTGAACGGGCGGTTCATGCGTAAATACAGGAACTGTATCCATCACACGCAGATGTAGACAAAGCGTAGAAGTGCAAGATGGACTGACAATTGGGGTTCCTGATTACCCCCGTTGAGTCACTGTATCACTTTTTCCCAAGTTCTTCTGTCATTGGTCATATTTTAAGGAAGCTCTGTCACTTCTTTGTCACTTCTTTGTCACTTTTTAAACGATGCATTTCAGTTGTCACTTTTTCGTCGGATTTTAAGGGCGTGAATTTATGATACCAATCTCCAATTTCAAATTCACAAAAATTAATTCAGTACAGTACTTGATACTATTGTACCAAGTACTATAGTTAACGTTCTAAAGTAAATACTGCGCCCGCAGTGACCCTCGGTGAGCGACTTATCCGTGAGGATCCGGGATAGCGGACGATGTCAAACTTTACACTAATATTCTCGGACGACCCCAACAGTTTTAAACAATTCAAAACGGTCGGGGCACCCCGGATGACCCAGGACCGCCCAGGAAGTTCCAGGACCTTCCCGACTCACCCAGGATCATCCAGGACTCTCTCCCTGACTTGACACCGGATATGTGAAATTGCAGACCTTGAACGTCCGGGGTCAGTCCTCGGCTTTGTGTGACTGATACTTAACCCAATATCTTTGAAGCTCACACGTTTTGAAATCCCAACATGTCAAACAAACTTAATGACTGTGAACTGTGTGACTGAGAATCAATGGTACCAAGTATTTTCAGACGGCGTTCGTTGCTTTATAGTACAGTTCTACACAACTTATGAAAAAGTTTTGAGGAACAAGGGGTTATTTAACAGGGTCGAGGACGGCAGCCCAAGACTATGTTGAATATGAACACGTATGGGCGTGGGTCTCGGGGCCGGCCAGGGACGGTGTATCTAGGTGCGGTGTGGTGGGTTCTGTGTATACTGGTAGTATTGGGTTGTGATTGAGCTATAAAATGTACTGAATTGATAAAATATGCAAAGACACAAAATTTCCACATTACAGAATATCTTTTAATCACACTCGATGTCTCGTATGAACGACGCCATAATAAATATACGGGAAGTGTATTAAAAGCGTGAATTGGCAAAATCATGCCCGCTATGTACAACACATACTAGCATGTAGTCTGAGGCCCGCCCCAGAAGCGAGTTGTTATAAATGCTCTGTGATTTGTTCTAAGCATCTAACCGACTCGGACATTGTTGAAACTCTTCTTTTTTTGTCGCTTACTTGTCGTTTTCTGAGTTGGTAATGTCGGATTTTTGTCCGTTTTATTTCTCTTATTGTAAGTTGTCGAATTTTAATATAATATCTGTCAGCTTGTCGTTTTTTATGGACAGGTTGTCGAATTGTCGACCTCCAAAACAGGCTTTGTCACCGAGTCGAAGTTACCCCATCAGGGGCCCTACAATTCCACGCACACCACCGTATATCACTGGTTATTTTCTCATAACTAAATTATATATCGACTGTTGTACGAATAAGGGCGCAAGTGTGGATACGACCTTATTTCGGGAAATGATTTTAATCAATATTTTGATGAACTTTTTAAGAAGTTACAAACATTTATTTGATTGAATTTACAGATGATTGGTTACCATAAATTAATAACTTGATAGAAATTCTTTAATCTTCAACCTGCATGTTGATATCACTGATAACAACTTTCAGCGTAATAAGGGTGTATCTCAAAATATGAACTGTGGTATTCAGCATTTTTATTGGAAAAATTAAGTCCTTTTTATTTTAAAAAGTAAGTTATACCTCACTATATTTAATACAATAATTTGTGTTAATGTAATATTTGTATGGAATAAGAAACATATATTTCAAACAAGTTTGCACATCATAGGGGCTTATCTACACTTACGCCCTTTCCGTGCAACTGCCGATATGCAGATACGAACTGGAAAATGTACTCGGTGAGAACTTATAAGCGCGTTTTGAGCATTTGTTTACATTCGGGTTTCATGGATACACTTTGGTTGTTTATATACAAAACCAGTACAAAATGTGTATTAAAAAGGATGAAAAGACAACTAGGACAATTGTAATCGTCAAAATCATTGAGCACACCTTTTGTTATCTTGCATAAGATGTGTTTCACAAAACTTTAGTTTTGAAAAACAAATATTGCATACATTCGAAGGCAGTAGCTTTAAGGGGCAGCCCAATGCATGAAACTTCACAAGCTATTTCTATATGCCATGTAGAAGATTTCCATTATATAGTTTCACAGAGATAAATGTTCCTATTCCCACAATATGGATATCAATAACAATAATTTCAGGTACATCCTGAACAAAAAGTATTCATGCCAAAATATACTCCCACTGTATATGGGTATCTTGCTATAGCGCAGAATATCCAAGTGAGGATATTCTGTTATCCAAGTGAGTGCTGAACATTTATAGTGCATCTGCTCATATACAATCTGAGCGCATAATATTTTCACGTTCTACTGTAGTATTTTAATTCATTTGGATGTATGACACATAAAATCATTGTATGCATAGTATATAGTTTCAGTAACACAACATCCAGAGATGGCCGCAAATAAAATTTACGGTCGGTGTTTAAAATTAATTTGTACCCACGTCAGAGGTAACTAAAAACACAAGATTTGTCAAACAAAAAGCTGATTAATAATATGTACACTATCAATTTTGTTGCATTCTACCGAAATATACTCGGAACATGTAACCATTCATATCTTTCTTTCAACCAAGTAGCGATTTATGAATTGATACATGCTTTACAGAAGGGAGTCCGAGTTGTTTTGATGAGCGATAATGGAAGGATTTCACTACTCAATGAACCAATTGACCCCGCGGTGACCTAGTGAAAATTGATGCCTGTAATACCAGATGATTGGATGCACCGAAGGTCACTTTTTGTAGTAACTTTTTTAGCTCGGTCACTGGATAAAACAATGACCGAAGTCCACATTTTTTCTCAGCTGACACCGTTTGTGAGTCCATAGACTTGTGTCATAAATTAAATTATGTTATCTGATCATTTGGCTTCATTATGTCATCTTATTTGTGTGTTGGAAACAACTCTTTACAGTATCAATACTATCAACACACTTTATTTTGAAGCTATAAGTAATTCTTATAAACTAAAATTTTTGTGACATCCTGAAGCCTATCGAATATCATATAGGAAGTGAATTTGCCTTTGGAAAAAAAGAAATCAACACACACAGAAATGTTATCTAAATTGAGACTATTTTATGATAAACATCGCCTGGTGAGCAACATGGGGCTGTATTTCGTTCTATATGGAACTGGAGACTTTTCACGCCAAACAATACTGGAAGCAAAGGAATACAACTATAACAGTATGCTGCGGATGGCGATAGTTGGAGGTTTCATGCACGCACCTCTTCATTACAATTGGTACCGTGTTTTGGATCGTTTGGTAGTTGGAACAAATTTCCGCCACGTTTTGAAGAAGATTGTTCTGGACCAGTGTTTTCTGGCACCTGTTGGCATGACTGTCTTTTATACAGGTTCATTTTATTGCTTGTTATTTCGTGTAGTTTTGATTTATTTTGCTTCAAACATACAGCATGACAATATATTAATATCACTTTTTGAAAAAAATTTAACATGCACAAGTAAATATTGTGTGCTTCTGGTGTGCTTGCTATGTCAATACTTTACTGCTTGTATTTGTTGCGAGCTTTGGAATTATTACTCATCATCTTTTTTTGGTGCTGTCTTTTTCTATATGTTATTATGATAATGTATATGTTGTATTTTCATACAGGTACTTCTATACTTGAAGGCAGAGAAGATGTTTTTGCAGAAATGAGAGCAAAAGGATTGAAGACTGTTATGGTGAGTGAGTGGGAATGATGCTATCAGCATTCTTTATTTTCATTTCAAAAATTAGACGAAAATATTCATGAATGCTTCTTGATCAATACTAGCATGTGCTACATTGTGGTTAGATCTCAAATCTTTAAAGTTTAAAAGTATGTTGTTTTTGACAGACTGGTCTCTGCTACTGGCCAGTGGTGCAAATCTTCAACTTTCGCCTCGTGACACCAAAGTTTCGAGTGCCGTATGTTGCATGTGCCGCATTCGTCTGGACGATAGTTCTCTCCTACTTCAAACATGCTCACCATGAGGAGTATGATGGTAGGTTGTTCTTGTGACCCATGTATATGCAGTGGTCCCGTTCAGATAAATCAATAATGACTCCCCCCTCTATAAAGACATTTTTGTGTGGTTGGGATCAGTTTAACATATAAATGATCCCCTCTTATAAGACTTTCCTTCAGATAAAAGGTGAAAGGTAATAAATATATACATTTATTGATGGTGGTAAACATGAGTATACGTGTGTAGCAAAATAGGTGTACATCTGAAAACATAACTCGTCTTCCAGACAATGTTTGCAAAATATTTATAAAGCTATGAATGAGTTGTATGGATATAAAATTTGAGACAATTGCATATCTATGATCATTCCATGCTGTTGAAATATGGTTCCACTTGAATAATATTACTTGTCTTTTCTACATGTTTTAGCAAATGAAACACCGCCAGTTCCTGGTCTCACCTGATGGCAGCACGAAGTCAATGAGTCATTATTAATTTTTATTAAAGATCTACTGTACACATATTTGCATATTTCACCTTTTGGAAATAATACACTCGCTGTTTGGATATTTAGTTGTTGATCTATTGTATGGGGTTGTTACCTTGTTATGAAATGGTGGTCAGTTTACTGGTTGTTTTTATGAGGTTTACTTTGATATGATTTCAGCTACAATTTGTGTTGGAAAAGATTTGCTATACGTATTTAGAATCAGGAAAGACATGGGTTTCAATACACAATGATATTATCTCTGTATAGCATAATATAATGCATAGCATAATCAAAATTTATCATGTTAGTATCATAGTATGATACAGGTTGAAACACCAAATATTGTATGTAGCATTGACTGATGATCATGATGATAAAAGTTAAGTAAGAAATGAACATTTATACACTTTATATATATTTGTGTAATGTGTTTACTTTATGTATGTATAAATATTGCGTAACTTCCAACTGATCCATCTCAGGTAAACAAATAATAGGAAATTTTTCATCTTATAATATTCACGTAGGTAGCTACTGTTTTAAATCTGTATTACATGCTTTTTTTGTTCTGTGTAGTCACATGACAGGATTATGTAGCAGCAACGGAAGTGTCAAGAGTTTTGAAAGTGTAATTTGTTTTAAAGTGCTTCAATGAAAATTTACATATATATTATCTGTAATATACAACTTGTACACGTACATATACCAGCACATGATACCTGGTTTAAGTGGTTATTGCATGAAATTTATGCAATACGTAGCAATTCAAACTATTTATTCATCTGTTCATATTTTGCTCTCCTCCTGTCTAATCTTAGCGTAAATGAATGTGCACCGTATTCCTGCAACCTGCCATTAGCTATGTACGAAATGCAAGAGTCAGTTGTACCACACATTGACATATACAGCATCACCCGTATATACATACACTGTATATATAATACATGTACATAATCTGGTGTCAATTAATACATGTAGTTTGTTTTAATGAACAGCTATTGTTACAATAACGGTAACATTGTATGATTGGTTTTGTGATTGGTCCATTGACTTGAATTGCAACTTGATTCACTCACTGTGTTTACACGTATGTTGAACGGATTATTTTTCCAACTTGAGTAAAATCAAAAATAGTTTTACTGTGCCTTTATGTACACATACTCATTGACTACTACAGTAAATAAAAAATGAAAAGCCTATTTATTGCACCTGTGTCAATGGTTATATACTTTTGTGAAAATAACCATCGTACCTTGTCAGGAGAAAATACCTCCAAGTTGAAGATATGAAACTTAGGAAACTTCATGTACATAATTTACTTGTATATGCATAATTCACACGGGTAAATTGAATTTCTAGTAATTATGCGTGCAAATGACTGTGATAATTTTAACCATTGCAAGTGACTTCTTAGGTACAATGATTTGAGCAAATGGATCATTCTATGTTGTATGAGTGATGGTATAGATGTACTTCAATATTTTATGTATCTACATTTAGTCATTTACATCTAGTACCATTATATTGAACATACACACAATATATATGTAGTTTTTGAATGTGCGTCTTGTAATATATTTATGCATGACATTTTAGCCGATAGCAGAATCTACTGTATTTTAAAAAAACTAAGTCATACCCCTGAAACAGATCACGGGAAATATATATTTTAGCATGTTTACAGTGTATTTCCATACTAGATGGATGCACAGAATATACTATGCAATGTTTATCATATTTACTCATGTTAAAGTTTGCAGTGTACAGTACTGATTTCGCAAAACCTCACCAAAATGCCAGCATGGGACACCTGGCATTTAGCACGTGTTCGCCCAACTTCGCCTGACGTAGCATCATGCGATTTGATGCTAGCATTGTGTATGCGAGCATCCCTCGATGCTAGCATTGCTTCTTGGCACTGTGGTGCACTAAAAGCATTTTGCATTTTTTGTGAAGGCTATTATATGCTCGCATATGCTCGCAAACACATGGTCGAGTGGTTTATAAACAGTCTGTATCATGTAGATCGTATGGGAAAATGCAGTGTTTCATTTCAGTTCATATTAAAGTCAGTATTTGCATCCGAAATAAAGGATGCGCGCATCTGTGCGAGACAATGCTCGCCTGTTCAACTAAGACGGCCGCCTGATGCGATGGCATCGCGCCCACTGGTCGCACCATGCGATTTGATGCTAGCATCAAGTCGCACGTAATCGCATGGCCTAGCATTTAGCATGTAGCATTCGCATGGCTAGTGAGGTTTTGCGAAATCAGTACTGTACTGTTCAATTGTTATTCACAATAAACACTGTTTATTTATAAACTAGTAGTTGTTGTTTTTGTAATTATTACAATTTTCTATAACAGGTGCACAATGCACATACCCAGTGTATTCTCAAGGAGAAATTCAACATGACTTTTATCTGGAATATAGAACCATTAATACTTTTGCCCACGAAAGTACTTGCTTCAGAAGTCCATGAAATATCACAGTGAAAAACTTACAAATTGCAACAACGAACATCATAAAGAATGCTAAAATAACAAAATCAAATTTATCAAGATACAGGCAACAACAAACTCACACAATTACTCATGCCAAAATAATATCAAATGTATCTTGGTTATTAGCTCCTGTATCGATAAATGTTACTATGGAATGTGAACTGTAATGATAAATAGACCCATATCTTCATGACACCAATCAAGCACTAAATATTTACAGTACAAGGCAGAAAGTCTGCCGTGATAATGGCAATTAATGCTGTACATTTATTTCCAGGTGATCCCGCACTGACACATCTATACCGATGAAGACTCGTGACGATTCCTGACAGGGAACCAGCCCACATTCCCGAAGAAAAACGACACTGAAAAAAGGCTCAAAATGTTCTCAAAACTCTGTCGATTTTACACAAATCATCGGCTCATCAGTAACATGGGGATATACTTCTCCCTGTATGGAGCTGGTGACTTAACAAGGCAGACTATCGAGGGCAAGGATGTTTACAACTTCAAGACAACACTTCGGATGGCTATCGTAGGGGGTTGTGTCATGGCTCCGTACTCACACGTGTGGTTCAAGTTCCTCGACGGGAGAATCGTTGGGACGTCTTTTCGTCATGTCGTTAAAAAACTGGTGCTAGATTCCTGCATGTCGCCAGTGTTTATATTCCTCTTCTACACAAGTGAGAACGGCTGCATTTCTATTTTCAAAATTTTTATCAACTTAATCTGATGAACCATACAACATTTTGTAAATGCCAGAAACGTGGATTTCTATATGAAATTGAGTAGGAAAATTTGTTAAAATCTTTGTTAAATGAGATAAAAAGCCATAATTTTTTCAAGCATATTCCATAAGAATCGAAAACACTTGAATTTTTTCAGCCAAAAAAAAATTGTTACTGTTAACTATGGATGTTAACCATGTTAACTGCCTTGAAGTTTTTGTTTTCTATTGATTCTGAATAATAGTCATAAGCAAAACAGTTCTTCTGGTGTATGCATGTGAGAGATTGATGTCTCTGATTTTACTTCCAGGTTCCTCTGTACTCGAAGGCAGGAAAGACATTTTTACCGATGCCAAAAATAAGGGTCTAAGAACTTACAAGGTAATGCTCCATTTAAATATATATATATTTTTCACTGAAAAATATTTTGCTCCAGTAACGGTGAGATATATACATATATATTAAAGTACATTTCAAGTTTTACTATTCAGTTACATTGTGTAATATTGATGAAGAATTTTTTTGAATATTTTTCTTCTGTAATGCAAGACCAATTTGAAATATGAATAAATCAACTGCTAAGTAAATCATGCTAGATATCCACCTCTTCCAGACAAACCTGTGTTACTGGCCAGCAGTGCAGCTGTTCAATTTCCGATTTGTGTCGCCGAAGTATCGATTGCCATACGTGGCAGTAGCTTCATACGTCTGGACGATAATTCTCTCATACCTCAAGCACACTTGGCAATTGGAGGAGGAGAACGGTCAGAATTGAAAAAAATTTCATCAATATCAAATATGAAAAAAAAAAAAAAAACTTTTTAAATAGACTCAATTATATGGAATCAATTACATGGACATGATAAAAGTGTTGGTGTTATTTGCTAATGCCATGTGTAAATATTTATTGATATATTGAATTCATTGTAATTTTTTTCCAGGAGTTGAGTTGGTGAAGGATCTTGAGTGATGTGTCAACAAACTGAATATTTGCTCAAATTTTTAACGGTTCGACCAATGGGGGACCAAGAATATATTTATAGAATATTGTACTAGTATGTTGATGACATACATGCACTGATTGCACGTCAAGATGTACACTGATTATCCCACTGAATAAAAAAATTCAGGTTTTTCAGGTAATGAGTCGATTAGTGTACGATGCTAACAGAATAGTTGTATACAAATGTGTAATTATATGTTTTATAGTTAGGAAATATATTAGTTCTCATCGAAGATTGTTTACTGATTTTGACTGTGTTAATCAGGTATACATGTAAATGATTATCATGTTAAAGTTTATGTAAGTGAATCATAATAAGCACTAAATTTGTGGAAAATTACAGTCCATATTAAACAGCAGCTATTCATCAGTATTAATGGAAACTTGATTATGTAGAAAAGGTATTAATTTATTCGCACAAAAATCAAGTGATTTCAGTTTATCAGTTACACTTTGGTACATGTACAGTATATACCAGAAATGAGTACATGTAGATATATTATAACAGCGTTGGTGGAAGCAAAAATCGAAGAAAAACTTATCCTTCGGCCCATGAGCTTTATGTCACCTGCCTGGAGATGATAGGTATTCCTCAAGGATGCCAAAAATTTGTAAAAAAAGTCCGCATAAAATACATGTATATGAGAATATGTTTGGCAGTAGCCACACATGCACCAGCGGTAATCGTTGTGTTATCGATGATATGCATTTGATTGAACTCTGTAATCATTTGATAATGTACTAATTAAAAGGTGCTCGTGTAAGTTGAACAGAAGTTATATTGTGATGAATATTTACAGCAGTACGAAGCTCAACAGCTGGTGATTTACTTGTATCATACCATACTGCCATGGGTGTTTAGTTAAATGTCTCCTCAGGCAATGTTTTATTTTTGTTGTTTACAAAATTATATCATTTCACCGAGGGCTGTCAGGAATTGAATGTTCAAGTGCTTTGATATGTTTCTGGTAAAATAAACTGTTCCTCATTTAACATATACATAGCAATGGTTCTCCTGCAGAAAATACAAAGCAAATATCTCAATATCAAATGTACCACATAGCAGTGTCGGATTTTGCAAATATCTGCAACAAATCTAAATGTTGGACATTCTGTCTCTATCAAGAAAGAATATATTGTTAATCTGAGATAAATTAGGGTTATTCTTTTGTATATTTTTTAGCTGCAAAATGTGGAAACATTAGAAAATCAGTCAATAGTATGAAACATATTTGGAAAAAGTAGATATAAAGTTTAAATATTTTTGTTCCCAGGACTGATTGTTGCTTTATATCAAGGTAGTATTCATTTTATAAAATGTTCGCCCTGTTTATTGAAACTGATTATGTTCTCTGTGTGATTCAACAACTATTCCCAACATTTCTAACAGTGTGATAGTGATAGTTCTTGTGATCATTCCTAATCCTCAAATTTATGTTACAAATAAAATATTTATTTAATGGTATATCTATTTTTCATCTACGCTTTTATCTGCTGTAAAATGACTCATTTTGGCAGATGATTTATTGAACGGATTTGGCGGTAGTGGAAAAACTGCCGAATTAAATCGTCCGCCAAATTAACTAGATACATGATTAGAAATATACGTGGTTTTGATACCGCCATATTAAATTTCCGCAAAATAACGTGGGGCTCTCAACCGCCAAATTTAATAGCCACCAAAATTAGTCATTTTAAAGTATGAGGTTTACAGTTGAAATTTCGAAAACAGATCATTTCAGAATTCAAACAAACAAATTTATGATGAATTTTTTCAACTTTGAAAAAAAAGCCATTGACTTATAATAGTCAATGAGAAAGTTCGAACGTCTTCTCCTCTGGGACCTCTTGATGGATTTTTTTTTTCAACGTCGTATTGTAATAATACTCTGGGTTTTTTTCTACAGAAATTCATGGTATGTCGTTTTGAACCATTTCGAGCCAAAAATCGAACAAACTTTTCCACCATGGAAGAAATATTGTTTTAACAATTTTTGTGTGAAAATTGTATCCTTTTTCCTCAATAATGGAAGTTGTATAGAGTTAACTCCTAGAATACTTCAAGATAGAGCTCAAATTTGGCACATTGAAATGAGGAATCATATTTAATGGTTTCAGTAGAGACCTTGAAATTGACCTGCAAAGACCCTTGAAAGGTCAAAACGACTATTTTTTGTCTGAAACAATCATTTTTGGGTTTCAGCAGCTATTTTCTCAAAATCTGTCTGATAATGTTTTTCCTATTTACACGTATGCATAAGCCTTCAATTTGAAATTCCAGTGACCTTGAAAGGTCATGGCAGCCATTGCAGTCTAAACGTACCGTTGGTTAACTCTGAGACTTACAACTGTACATTTCTCCGGTAATCGTCCTTAGAAATTGTGGGTAATTTTTAGGTTACCGTACTTTAGGTCCGATAATCTATTGTCATGGCATTGAGTCCGTCGTCCGTCTTCTACGTTTTTATCCTTAAGTTTTACGGTTGAATCTTGCTGAAATATTTAAAAAAAATACCTAATACGAATTTAAGAGGAATTTAATTTTTAGTTTTTTTTTCAAAATGGTGACGAATTTCCGACAAAAACCACCCAATTTTGTACTTCTCCTCTTTCTAGACTAGTTCATGGAATCTTCTGAAACTTTGTATGGTGAGAACCATGGTATACGGTGGCTTATTGTGCCACAACCAGGTATTTTTACTCTTTTTTTTTACTATGAAAAATTGTCATTTACTTGATGGGAGCAATTTTAAACGGCTTCTCCTTTGAGAGCAATAATTGTTGGAATCCATTTAAAATTTAAATGTTGTATCATTTGTTTCTTGTTGAAAGAAACAAAATATTTCATTCAAATATTTTCCACATTAATTTGCAAGAAAGATTGTATTACTTCACGGGAACTTCAATGACAAAAAAAACACGACTGAGATGTTTTCTAACAACACGTGTGTTACATACGTGTACTGAAAAAAATACGTCGTCCTGTAGACGTGCGTTTCTCATATATTGTAGCCCGTATTGGGTGTGGCGGAGCGTAACTCCCCTCCTCCATTCGGGCCTGTTACTATTTGGCAACGTACATGTACCCTAGTATAAGTATACAGGCTAAAGATGTGCACTGGAGCGTGACCAAGGCGTGTCCTTTCATAGTAAAAAAAATTGTCTTGTAACGACCACTTGGGGTAGAAATACTACTTCAAATGCATCGCTATGTGTGCATGAAATGAAACATGTACATGTATATATTATATACAATTAAAAATTCGTAGGAGTTTCTGGTGAAGGGGAGGATTTTCTGGAACAAAATCAGTCAAAGTTGAGGTATGTGATTGTTTCAACACTTTTCAGTTTGTGTCATATTTATAGCTGGTCAATAGACTATGTGGTACAGCATAATCATGGACATATCGAAATATTGCCATTTCTTCGATCATTACAACGATAAATAGTTAATTATGGCACAAGTTAGGGAACACACGTATATCACGTTGTGGTTGTCATTAATTTTGTCTTCAATTGTTTCGCGTAGTGTAGGCCCAGATTTTACTCGTTTTCATTGTATACCCGAGCATATATTTGACGTTCTTCCTGACTTGCATCTGCATGCATCGTCTGATCATGAAAGTATAAACCTGCGAGATAAATTGATTTCTGTATCATCTTACGGCCAGTCAAATTCTCTATATACAACAAGTAATATAAATATATTTTATGAGGCATGTGACCCATTCACGAGAAGCCACACATTGCAACATTTAGACGACGAACAGCCATACATGTATATGGTGTCACGAATATGCCTAAACGGGTCCATTAAAACGAGTGTAAAGTCATACCCCAGGCTGTGAGTTGTCTATTGTACTTGTACAACGGGTGTGTCTACGTGGATTAGACCACAGTTCAGTCTATTATTGAATGTGTCAACGGTGGTAGAAACGCATGTACCATGATTACTTGCACTCAAGAAAATTGGTTCTAAGAAAAATGATATACATTTGGTAATTATCGAAATTCGTGATGATTTTCAAACATATTGTTGTTTTCAATATCATATTATTATACATATATATTTTTGTAGGTGCACATTTCTACTCAGACGAGGAATCATGCTGGCCACCCGGCTATGCGGTCAGTCGGTCCGACTCTGTGGCTACAGAGCGTTGGTTTGCCTGAGTTTGATAGGAATAATGTACTACTTCAAACTACACCAGGACCTCGTCAGGAACAGGCAACTAGAGAAACGTCCCGTAGTGTCAAGCCATGAAGAGGTTGGTGGAAATATCCGACACGGAAGATCGTTGGATTATTATGGAAATGGTGTGGAAAAATCCAGCGAGAATGCTGAGGAAGATGATGTCGGAAGCAGACCCAAGCTTCCAACGGAAAGCAACGAGCCATGTACGTTTGCACTGTTCAGAAAATATTATCAGGACTATGGATACTATCCGGGTGATGGTCAGTGGCATCTAGACGTACGCGAGCCGTATTTCCAGCCGGATTTTTGTAAGTTTCGCTACCCGCGGATGAATAAAACACTAGTGTCCAAGTGCTTTGGAGGGAGTAGCGTCAAGTCCATTATGACGTTGGGTGATTCCAATGCACAGCGGTACTTCGAAGCGCTGAAGAAAAGCGTCGCAACGAAGCAAAACTGCCAAATAGTTAAACGGGAATCTTTAGTTGACGGCGGCTTCATGCCTGACAAGTCGTATTACCAAAGGACCAACGGCTCTGGCGGCAAAGGATACGAATGGGAACAGTTTCTTGCAGTGAACTACCGTATGTGCAAGGGCTGCGGCGGTCAACAGCACGAATGCCTCATGTCAGTCCACCCGGAGAGGAAGGTCAAATTCGAGCATGTCTCCATGAACATGCTGGTTGATGATACGGTACAGATCAGTGTGCACTCCAAAGATGAAATTCGAATGCTTCGTCGGTATTGGTCTCCAACCTCCCAGGAAACGATATTCAAGTATTTCCTGAAGGGTAGATTTCCTGATATATTCGTGATGTTTCTCCCTTTCAACCACGCTAAGCATTTGAAAAACTACAGATTATTCATGGATATACAATATTTCATCGGGATGGTTCGCTTTTACTTCCCTAGGAGTACCAGAGTCGTTTTCATGCCGACTTTCAGTGAATTTGAAAGTCTTCGTAAGGCCCAAGAATGGGTCAACGCTACGTTCGATAACATGTTAGCGGCTGAAAAGATAGACCATATCAATCACATGCTCTTTGATGCTACAAAAGAGGATTTAATGGATCCACAGAAACGTAAATATGGTTTTTTGGACCTACTGAAAATCTCCAAATCACGTTTGGAATGGAGCACGGATGGCATACACATGCAGCCGGTGTGGTATGATGTCGTAGTGTCCATGCTTTGGGAAACTCTCTGTAACAGTATACAATACGATTCCTTTTGATGTTTGTGAATAAAAATATAATCACGTCGTTCATAGTGTGATACGTAGACAAATGTGTTTGCCGTTGTGATATGTTCGATTTTATTCGAGGAAATATGTTGCTGCACCCACAATAAACTGTACCCATGTTTATATTAAAAACCTGAGTTTATATATCCACATAAATTTCTGTAATCCTTGTACAGTTCAGATATCTGACAAACAATCAAAAGGTGTTTTCCAATACTTTTTACACAAATTGGAGTCGTTCAACGGTTAAGTAAAGACCCGACATATAAGACTTCTAATTCACGCCCTGCTCTTCGGGAGGAAAGGTAGGCTTCTAAAGATAATTTAGGCATTACCAAAATATCGTCTATGAACGATTTGTTTTTTGCTCGTGTTATGTAAACTAATTGTGTGTGTGAACTTGACATTACTAGGGAATGAATTATACTCTCTCAGAGCTCGTGACAAGCGGTTCGAAAACAGATCCCAATGTGTTGCCATAAATGGCAAAGTATGGGACCACGCCCCAAGGTTCCATACTGGGGAAAAATATCTGGGAATGTGGTTCGACCCCACTCTTTCTATGCACATATATACACAACATATCTATTATAAATGAAATATCACAAAGGCTCGGCATCATTAATCGAACCAGACACTGTCTTCCACAACAAACAGCTAAAACTCGACATGGGAGTCCTTGGTTATCCCACTTTTCGACTACGGAGATGTCATATGGTCAACAACAGCTATAAGCTAGAAACCCACACGAAAAGCATGTCGCCTTTGGGGAACGTTAGGATATCCATACATCGATCATGTGATCATTGTGATAATCAGATAATCTGACCTTGGCCTTGGCTATGAGCGGCCACAAATTTTAACGGGGAATTCCCAACAAGATTTCGAGGTATTTAGTTCAAACAGTTGCGATATCATATGTAACTTGGGCTCTTTCGTGTGTCCGAGTGCGTAGATATCGACACGTTAGCAGCTGGTTAGTGCGCCAGCCCAGAAAACTATGGAAAGCCGCCGTAGAGGGAGTCTAGGGACATAGTATCATAGCGTCAAAGTACCTAATCATCGACCCTCTCCCTATTCAATGCTCGACCCATGCAAACGGCTGGGCAAAACTTGAATAAACTAAAATATGAAATGTGCTTAAATGTGTATTAGAAGTTCTTTCACTGTGCCCTTGTCAGATGTCTGTTTTGCACAGCTGTTTGCCACTCGACATGGGAGCAATGCCAGTGTTTGCAGGGGCCGATTATTAAAGGGGCACTGTATGGTATTCGGCTTTTAGGGGATTTCCAAGACTTTTCTTCCGATGCTTCTATTTATAGAACAAAAGGTCCGATTACGTTTTTGACTCAGGATCTCTACCGAGCCAATGCTCAGATCAGCCCGATCGGCTCGGCAGAGATCCTAGGCCTAAAACTTCATCTGACGTTTTGTTCTATAAATAGAAGCGTCAGGAGAAAAATCTTGGAAATCCCCTAAAAGCCGAATCTCATACAGTGCCCCGTTAAAGACAGGGTTGAAGATTAGGTACCCTGACGATAGCGTAAGACGTTTATATATCGCGCACGCGTAACGTATGACCTGCTTCATTATAACGCATATCGTGTCGCGCATAACGTGAATGCGCAAGTGCATAATCTATAACACAAGTCAATGGTGTGAGAAGCGACATGCAACTCATTCCGTAGTAAACCATGGTTTGATACGAAATAAATGTGTACAGTAAACCATACAGTTTTCGGACACTTAAGGTGGAATCTCAATAATGACTGTAGTGAAATGTGCCGAAGATTTATTCTAAATGTACTGGCATATGCACATAAATGTGGTAAAAGTGATAAAGTTGTATGGAAATATTTTTTTGTCCTGACTTCGATATTGGTGAATTATGAACTGTGAGTTCAAGTGACAGTAATCGCCTTCTGTGTCTTTAAAAACAATAGCTTTATCAATATAATTTTAGGCCATATACATGAAGATGTCAATCGGTAGTTGTTCCAAGGCTAAAGATCACTGTTATGAAAGAAAATTAAGCAGCCATGAGGACAGGAAGATCATATATAGTATACCATACAGTTTGTGACACCAACACTAACAGGGAAGCTAACATTGTTAAACTCATCAAACTCTTCATACCTGGTACCTCTGATAACACTTTGCAGAAATTTCTTTAGTTAAAACCAGCAAAGACTACAGACACTTGGCTCGGTTCAGTGCTTGAGAAAATTTGTTTGCAACATTTTAACTGATATAGATAATTGGTGGTGAATCATGAAGTGTCCGATTTCTGGTGGTGTCCGAAATTAGGCTGGTTTACTCTATACCAAGGCAAATATTCAAGTTGCATTTTGTTGCACGCAGGTCACAGTTTGTAAAGTTGACACCCAGGTCCATGTAGGCAATATTTCTCACTTCTCGCTTCTTGCATGTCGCACCGGCTTTCCATAGATAACTGCATTTCAACTCCATACACCCGGGCATCCTTCTATACATGTATATCCGGGCATAATGATTGCTAAACAGTTATACGTTAAAAAACGGCACGTTATAAGTTACCTGCGTATAGGGCCCGTGAGTCACGTGCCGTCACGGTGTGATTTCCGGTGGCAAAGAAAATGGGAGCTGAATGACCATGAGTAAACTTCTAGAACACTTGTGACCTTGAACTTGACCTTTAAAGGTCAAAACCGCAATTTTGGTGAGAGAAATAGTTGTGGCTTAACACTACACATTTTTTCCGGCATAATTCTTCGCCCTTGAACTAATTATTTCGTTGCGCATACAGTTAGTCGGCAATTAACTTTGCATCGCAAAGTCTTGTTCTGACTGTTATGTGCCTGTCACACTCAGCAGATTATTAAAGATAACAGAGAAACCAATTTTTCGCGAACCGCCTTTTTACGTTCGTTTCATGTTCCGTTCCTTGTCATGTGATGTTCACTTCGTTCTGTGCATGCACAAAATTCCCAACAGATTATTAGCACCGGATGCAATGTTACATGTGTGCATTCCTGTTCACTATGAGTTTGTTGTGGATACTTAGTACCTGGTATATGACAGACACCCTTCAACTAAACACCAGATATTGCCAGGTTTCATCAAAGATTCTCTATACCAAGATACTAGTAGTCCACACAGGTCAAAACGGATGCGAACAATCCCCCTGGCGGTCAGACTGAGGAATTACTACATTTGTGTTTTTATGAATGAATATCTGTCACTAAGACGTCTTTTTATGCATGAAAACTGCCGTCACTTGGAGATCGTCCAACTTTCAGTCTCACCGCCAGGATCGACACTGTTCATGCTGTTTGAATGTTCGCTTCCGTTCTGGCCTAAGTGGACTATCTTGGTATAGGAAATCTCTGGTTACATGGTCACAATTGCATAAAAAAAGTGTGAGCTAGGCATAAAATCTTTGCGATAACGGGTCTATAGTGCAAGTGTTGAACCAAGGCACACCCATACACCGTCTAGAGCCTGGGCAGGAACTACCGACACAAATTGGTGGTCGCAGGCTCAAGAATTTATATTTTCAAAAGTTAGCTCATGTAATTCATCCAGTTCATTGATTTAGTGGTTAAACCACTCAGAAAGGGTAAGATTTGAAATTATTTTGACTAATCTTAGACTTTCAAATAAACATCAATTTGCAATTTTGTGCATTTTATCAGAAGTTTTGGATTGAATATTAGTCTTTGATTTGGAAATATGGGTAAATTAGACCCAAAAATACTGGCGAAATGGGTTATTTTTGTCCATTTTCAGTAAAATCAATGTCTTATAAATGACGAATTAGAAATTGTGTTTATTTATTTTCAACAGGTATGCATGTATAATATTTTAATATATTTTAAATACATATGGGGTAACCTTGCTAATCTCCATGCTACAGGCAACAAAATTATATATTGGAGAATTTTACATTAACTCACTAAAATTTGGGGAAGATAGGTCGGGGAAAAAAACTTTGACAAAATTAACAGAAGGAAGCATGGTAAACCCCCATGGTTCATTTTATACATCACCAATCTAAACTACTACATGCTCCTTTTCGATCCTTTGGATCGTTCTGGATAGAAATTCGCGTACTGAAAGCAAGGCACGATCGTCTGCCTGCATGACTCGAGCGCTCCTTTTGCCGCCAAAACCGCCGCGCATATGCGCGCGCAGCTGCGCAGAAGCTTCACTTTTCTGTCCACCGCCATTTTTGCTTGGCAGCTTTGGATTTTGGTTCCCGGTGAATTCGTAGAATTTAGTCTGCAAACTAGACTTTTGCGATATATTCTTACGGAATTTCACCTGCCACGTTCATAGACATCGTTTTGTGTCTATTTGGATAAGTATTGGTCGATAGTTTGTTACTTGCTAGATCGTCAGCGATTGGTATAGCCAGTTCACCCTATTATCGTCCATCCGTCGTATTTGATAGTGTACTTGTTGTTTACATCTATCAATAGTTCTACGTTAATTTTCTACTGTATATATTGTGTATACGTATACTGTAGTTTATATTCGTAGTCCTCTTAGGGTTCTTTTTCAGCGCGGTCTCAGGTTTGCGTATTTTGCCCGCCCTGTTACTGTGTGTGGTTAGTTCCCTTGTGTGATCATGACTTCACAATCCTCCCTTGGTACCGGTGCCATGGACGAACGTCCATGCCCGAAGTGTCTGGTCAATACCCTCCGAGGAGGGGAGAAACACAGTTTGTGTTTCGACTGTTTAGACCATGGCCCGGTATCTATGGAGGATTTGAGGTGTGATCTGTGTCGTTTCTGGTGTCCCTCTTCCTTCGTGCAGGCAACTGCAAAGTATTCCGAAGCCTCGTTGGCTCGTCGGGATGCTTTGAGGCTTGCGGAAGCTTCGGCTCCGCAAGTCCGCCAGTCGCCCATGGAGGCGGAGACTCCGCCTGTGACGGCACAGATTGCGTCCGGTGTTAGCCAGCCCCTGGGGCTAACACAGGACATGGTCAACGCGGCTGTGCAATCTTTCTTTGCACAGTCGTTATCGTCCCTTCAGGGTCCCCTCCTGCCGGGTCTCTCTTCCCTGCTTGGACAGGGAGTCCCGGCCGGTTCTTCGGCTGCCCCTTCGTCGCAGGGAGAGCTTGCTCCCCCTGCTGGCAAGAAGTCGAAATCTTCTAAGAAGAAGGTTTCAGTTCTTGCCAAGGCGAAAGCAGCCAAGGAACCGCACTCCACCTTCGTCGTCCCTCAGTCGGGGCCGATCGAGGTGGAGGGGTCCGTCGTCTCTTCCCCGGGGCCTTCCAAGAAGAGGAAGCGTGCTTCCTCTAAGCGCCGTGGTGCTGAGACCACATCGATTTTCGATGTGGCTCAGGCTTCGTCCGACCTCTCGGTGGGCGACGATCAGGCTTCGGGCTTCGATCGGCGGAGCGTCTTGGATGGCTCATTCGGGTCCTCGGTCTCGAGGTTCGAGGGGGGAGAGTTCCCTTTGTTTGGGGGTGAGGCTCTCGATCGTTCGTGCGATCGGGAGTCTTCACTTGGCGGTCGTGCTCCTGGTCCTCGATCAGGGCACGATCGGGCGGGTGGTGCTGGGGTCATTCCTCAGGGCCACTCAAGTCCTGTGTACGCGGATGTAAGTCGCCGGACGGGCGCGATCGCTGAGCAGGCATTCCCTCGCCCGTCCTTTGATGTACCCTTGGGGTCGTCGAGGTCTTCGATCGGACCTGTGAGGTCCAACGATCGGGGGGGTCGAGTGGAAGCTGATCAGGAGTCGTCCTCCTCGGAGGATGAGACTTCCGATCAGGCCGGGGGTTCTAACTTCCGGTGGGCTTTGGAGTCGGTCGCAAGGCGAATGGACTTGCCGATCGATGCTCCAGGGCCCTCACGGGGAACCGGTAGGTTCGCGTCGGCGCCAGTTCGTCGGCCGATCCGGCTCCCTGTGGCTCCCGCGTTGGTCAAGTCCTTCGACAAGATCAACAAGGGAGTTACGGCTAAGAAGGATGTGGCTCGTACGGAGTCGACATTCCCGACTAGCCGTGTTCGACCTGAGTCGATCGACACCTATCGGACTGTAGAGTCCGAGGGTGGACATCAGACTTCCGTCCCGGTCGAAGACCCTAACCTTCACCTGCTTTCCCGGAAGCAGGGTACGGTCTGGTCAGCTTATGTGAAAAAGGCTCGCCTTTCTCACTGGCAGACGCTGTCTCATCAATTGATGGGGCAGCTCTCGTTGACAGATCACCTGACCACTTTGGTTCAGGAGTTTGTGGACGAGGCGGATCTGGAGGAGGGGAGTCGCGCCAACATTCATGCAGCACTCGGCGTCTTGGCCGGAGTGGTCCATGCTGCTGAGCGTGACAGTGCGCACCTGGGCGCACAATTGGATCTCACCATGCGTGATGCCGATCTCCGTCTGCTTGACGTGTCCGCTACGGACGTCGCTGAGCTACGTGGGAGGCCGCTTTTCTCAGGCTATACCTACGCCAACCTCTCTTGATCGGATATTTCCGTCATGCGGGAACATCTCCGGGATGAGGCTATGGCCAAGGCTTTGCTTGGGAAGTCGGCGGGGTCTGGGACAGGCAAGAAGACCAAGGGTCAGAAGCCTGCCCAACCTCAGGCACCACATGCACCCGCTTCTACGCAGCCGCCCTTTCGTGGGGCGCAGCCTCCCCCTCCCCAGGGGGATGGCAAGCGCGGAGGCAAAGGGGGTGGACGCTTCGAGGGCAAAGGGAAAGCTTCTGGTAAGAAGTGACTCGTTGCGGGAAAGCGTAGGCTCTGTGGAAGGTTCAGTTCTGTCGGAATTCGATCTTCCACAACCTGGTCCAGTCGGGGGACGCCTGGCTCAGTTCGTCCAGAACTGGAGCGATCTGGCGTCGTCAGACAATTCAGTCGTGGCATGGGTGAAGTTCGGTCTCACCTTCAGATGGGAGGCTGGAAAACCACCGATCAGACCCAAAGCGTGGTTCTTCCCTGTGCCCGGCGATCGGGAAAAGTTTCAGCTTCTGCAGCACGAGGTGCAGCAGTTGCTAGAGAAACGTGCGATCGAGGTGGTCAAGGACGAGAGAGGATTCTATTCTCTCATCTTCCTAGTGCCGAAAAAGACAGGCGGGTGGCGTCCCGTTTTCGATCTGTCAAACCTCAACAAATTCCTGATCATACCCAGGTTCAAGATGGAGTCGGCGCTTTCCGTCCAGAAAGCTCTGTCCAAGGGGAAGTGGGCAGTCAGTATCGACGTCAAGGACGCGTACTTACATGTGCCAATACACCCAGCCGATCGGCGATACCTCAAGTTCGCCTTCGAAGGTTCGGTGTATCAGTTCAGGGTACTTCCTTTTGGAGTAGCCACCGCCCCTTACGTGTTCACCCGTATCGTAAGGACGATGGCAGCCAGGTTTCGATCGGTTGGAATTCAATTCCACCATTATATCGACGATTGGTTAATCATAGCCGACTCCCCGTCTCAGGCTATAGAGCAATCCGGGTTCGTCCTCAGGTTGGCGACCAGCCTCGGCTGGATCCCCAATTGGGCGAAGTCTCATCTGTCCCCGACACAGAGGTTCGAGTATGTCGGGGTAGATTACGATCTAGAGCGAGGAGTAGCTCTTCCTCCGCGGAAGAGAGTTCTCAAGGCGATTGCGGCGATGGAGGTCGCGCTGACGCAGTCGTCGATCACAGCTCGACAGTTCCTGTCCATCATCGGTCTGTTGGTGTCGATGGAGAAACAGGTGCCGTTCGGCAGGTGCTTCCTCAGACCCATTCAATGGTGTCTAGCGTTGCAATGGCGGATCCTCACCGATCGACTAGACCAAGTCGTATCGGTGGACGATCGTGCTCGGGAAGCAATGCATTGGTGGCGGGACCATCGGAATCTTTTCCGAGGGATGCCACTGGCGGAGTATCTGCCCGATCGGACCTTCTTCACCGATGCGTCAGAATTGGCTTGGGGAGCTCATATGGACGAGCACGAACTCTCTGCTGTGTGGAATACGAGCGAGAGGGCGTTGCACATCAATGTCCTAGAGCTGCGAGCGGTGAGACGTGCGTTCGAGATCTGGGGGCCTCAGAGTTCCCCAGGGACGAAGTGGTTGGTCTTCACAGACAACAGCACAGTAGTGGCGCACATAAACAAACAAGGTGGAACTCGGTCGAGTCAGCTTTGTTTGGAGGCCGAGTGTCTGATCAGGTTTGCCTTCAAGTACCGTCTGTTTATCAGGGCGAGGCACCTGCCGGGTCACAGGAATGTCCTAGCGGACGCTCTGTCGAGACCGGACAAGATCATAGGCACGGAGTGGAGTCTGCATCCGGGGGTGTTTCGGCGCGTTTGTCAGGCGTTCGGGACACCGAACATAGACCTGTTCGCAACCTCTCGGAATCACAAGCTCCCGGTCTATTTCTCACCTCTGCCAGAGAGCGAGGCACTGGCTGTGGACGCGATGTCTCAGTCGTGGGACGGGATGTTCGGGTATGCGTACCCGCCAACTCGGTTCCTAACAGAAGTGCTGCACAAAGTAGCCAGGTCTCAGTGCGAGATTCTGTTGGTGGCGCCATGCTGGCCGATGCAGGCGTGGTTCCCCCTGCTACTGTCCCTCCTGATCGATGTACCACAGGTTCTCCCGATCGAGGACAGGTTGCTGAAGCAACCGGGGCGGGATATATTTCACGATTCCGTCCACGTGCTCAAATTACACGTGTGGAGGCTATCGAGCGATCCTTCCAGGAGGCAGGATTTTCTCAGCAGGTGTCCGTACATCTCGCGAGAAAGAATAGGAGATCCTCCTCTAAAACGTATGAGGCTAAATGGAGAGTATTCGTACGTTGGTGTAACGGAAGGCGCATTGATCCGCTCTCTGCCCCTCTGAATGCAGTGCTAGACTTTCTCTGCTATCTCTTTGATAGGCTTAATTTGAAGCCTACTACGATCGAGGGATACAGGTCCATGCTGGGCCCTGTATTCCGTGCTAGGGGGATCGATTTAACTAATAATCGTATCCTTGCTGATCTCTTGGCGTCCTTTAGGACGCAAAGGCCACGCGGAGTTCCTACTCTACCGGATTGGGACATGGCTTTTGTGCTATATTGTCTTACTAAAGCACCTTGGGAGCCTCTCAAGGAAGTTTCCTTGCAGAGGTTAACTCTTAAGACCTTCCTGCTAGTTATGCTAGCAAGTGGTCGAAGACGCTCAGATGTCGCGGCGATCGACGTATCGCGAGTCGCATTTGGCGCGGATGGGTCCGTTTCCTTATACCCAGTACGTGATTTTATGCCTAAAACACGTGCTGCAGTTGAGGGCGGGAAAGCGTTCTCCCCTATCGTAATTCCGTCACTGGGCGGTTACGTAGGACGGAATGAGCCGGACGCTCTATTGTGCCCGGTAAGAGCGCTGAAAATCTACATCGATCGTACCAGATCGATCAGGAAAGATCGCAAGCGATTATTTATTTCCTATCAGCCTAATAGGGCTACGGATATCTCCACAGCTACACTATCCCGATGGGTGAAGGTTGTAGTGAGGACTGTCTATGCGGAGTCAGGTGCTGACGATCGAGTCACTTACAAAATATCGTCCCACCAAATCCGACACATCTCGATGTCTTTGGCGGCCAGGTCGAATATTCCGTTGGAATATATCGTGAGGGCTGGAATGTGGACTAATTCTACGACATTCATCGGGTTCTATCTGTCCAATGCTGCCGAACTTCAGGACCAGTCGTCCAGATTTAGACTGGGTCCGCTGGTCGTAGCGCAAACTGTTGTTTGAACCAGCTGGACAGAAAAGTCTTGGTTTTAATGTGCACGTGTATATAAGCAACACTTTGTGTTTGTGTTTGAGTTCTTTATGTTACGGTCTCAAGTAGAGTTCCGTTTTCCACCGATGGGTGAAGAAGAAATTCGTGCATGTCGGAGGCAAGCGATCGCACCGCTAGGTGAGTATCTTTATTATATTACTAAAGATATATCGAAAATGTAGCATTTTAGCGATTCGCTTGAAATCAAGACTATCGTCTGTTTTCATGACTCTCTAGCACTACTGCTCCACCGCCTATCCTTTGATTCTAAGGAGCATGTAGTAGTTCAGATTGGTGATGTATAAAATAAACTTCCCAAATTTTAATTGTAAATTTGCCGTTTATTGTTATTACTCACCTCTAAACTACTACAGTAAAGGCCCTCCCATCCATCCCCGCCAGTTGTGTGCTAGGGGCTTCCTTTTGTCGTTTTTTGGACAGAAAAGTGAAGCTTCTGCGCAGCTGCGCGCGCATATGCGCGGCGGTTTTGGCGGCAAAAGGAGCGCTCGAGTCATGCAGGCAGACGATCGTGCCTTGCTTTCAGTACGCGAATTTCTATCCAGAACGATCCAAAGGATCGAAAAGGAGCATGTAGTAGTTTAGAGGTGAGTAATAACAATAAACGGCAAATTTACAATTAAAATTTGGGAATTTTAGAATATTATCTACTACACATTACAATGTTACAAACATTCACTTTATCATTTTATCACTTTATCATTTTATTCATTTTATCATTTCATTTAACATGTTTAGACATTTTGTCTCTGCAGATCAGTTGACCGTCATCGGCAGGATTTCTTTGGAGAAGTTGTTTCTGTGTCAGCACAACTTCAGCAGAGTCTGCCACAACCCCATCATTACCCATTATGGTAAAAATGACTGCTTCAAATGATCCATTTACCATTTCATCAAGGTAACCTGCCACAGCATGCTGTACATGTATAATATCAATGATATAGTCACTGAATCCCGTCTCAGTGGCTCCATTCAGGATGGTAGGGTGACAAATCCTGGCTACCACCTCTTGTGCAAAGACAGCACTAGAACGGTAGCGGGTGTACTTGTTAATCAATTTCAGTAGCAAATGTTACTGCAGCACAAGTACATGTACTCATCATACTAAAACTGTGTCAAAACCTGGAAAGCCGCTAGATTTGATAAAAATTCCAGCTTGTTTTGCTAAACATGCTAAAGACAACGCCTGTGTAATCATGGTAATTGTCAGAGGCGTATTGATAATAATGAGTAGCTAATATCGCTAACTTATTGCAGCAATTAGCACATTATACTTATTCTTCGCTGTGAATATTAGAGAGTTCGGGTCAGCCATAATGACTAAGATTGTGTAAGGTCTCATATTCCAATCTCTTAATAAGCCTTTCCAGAAAGTATTTGGTAGGAAACAGGATGTTAATGACTACTGTTGTCAGTAATAGTATAAAAACAGTTAAGGCCTAGAACTTTCATTGCTGACATTGATGAATGTAACATTTTGAGCAATGTGGATGTATGGGGTTATGCCCTTACAGGCATGCCTACACCAACTCTCCAAATAGTGATATTTCTGAAATAGAACTGAAACACATTCAAACTTTCAAAGGAGAGTTCGCATAATTCGATTTAAGTGATACTCTTGAATTTGACCTTCGATGAACTTGAAGTAGTTATTTCTTGCAAAAAAAACCTACCATTTTTGGCTTTTGACAGCCTTTGATTCAACTTTCCTGATTTTGACGTTTCATTTGATTCATGACCAGGTTTTAGTTTTACTGGAGCTATGGCATGGCATTGATGCCATTTTGGTTATTTATACACTGACAGAACATTCGATGAATGCATTCCTGGTAAGCTACAGCACCTTTGGTGCTATGTTTGTGTTTAGTTTCAAGATTGTTTAAATCTGGTTGTTGTTGTTGAGTTTGTTCATTGACTGTCCGCCCCTGAAGACACTGTTGCGGCTTTGGATATAATTTTTCCAGGCCTTATTTCTATTCAAATTTATCCAGATATAATATACCATATCAGCTTTATCAAAGTCTGTGATACTATAGAATGAGTGTTGATAGGTCGATATGGTCAAATTTGGTATGTACATTAATGACAGCAATTGAATTTTATTCTATTTAACTTTTCTCTGTACTTTTCATTGCAGGTGAAACATGGGATACTGTAGATGTCCTGGGAATGTCAACATGATCAAGATTATATGTATTTTGGTTTGCTTGATTGTAATCGTTTTGGTCGTCGTCACTTTTAGACCTACTTTATACACGGACAATTCTTCATATTTTCGTGGATATGTTCCCATTAACTCGGAATATTCTGTTCACAATGACTCTGGATACTCAGTTCACAATGACTCGACCCGAAACAGCGAATCGCCTTGTACATTCAGATTTCTAAGGGAATATTATGAGAAATACAAGTCATTCCCAGGAACAGGCATTTGGAAATCTACGGCTCAGTCACCGTATTATCAACTAGAAGCGTGCAAGTTGAGACAAACTCCCATCGGAAAAGACGACTTGAGATCATGCCTTCGTGGCAGTGGAACGCGTTCTATTATGACTATGGGTGACTCCAATGCGATCCAATATGCTTACATACTGGCCAAGAATTTCTTTGAAGATTGCAAGAGATTGAAATCTGAAAAACTAAGCGGCAATGCCTTCATTCCAGATAAGAATTACTTCCAAGCTTCAAACCGAACAAAATCCGATTGGGAACGTTACGTGCAAGTTCATTATCGTTTATGCAGTGGCTGTGCCAGTTTCAGAAGCTTCTGCGACGCAACGAATGTCACATTGGAACACATAGCCAACACCATGATACTAGACGACTCAATGCAGATTCATATGCCAACTTATAAAGAAACTAGGCATACGCTGAACACCTTGTGGGCACTGACGTCGCAGGAACTGATTTTGCGATACTATTTACGCAACATAAACATTGATGTACTTTGGTTATTTCTACCTTTCAATCACGCGAAGCACGTTGACAGTGATCGGGTCAAAGTCGACATTGCGTACTTTGTGTCTCTGGTTAGACTCTACGTTCCCAGCTCAACCAGAATATTCTACATGCCAACTTTTGGCGAGTATGAATCGCGACGAAGCGGCTTGGCCAAGGAATGGAAGAACGTCAGATACGAAGGGATGCTGGCTACTGAAAAAATTGAAAAGTTGAATCAAATCATGTTTGATGTTCTCGAGAAGGACCTTTTGAATTCTTCCAAGAACGTCTATGGATTTCTGGATCTGATAGCGATGTCGCGCCCTCTTGAAAGTTGGAGCAGAGATGGTATTCACATGGCTGAGAAATGGTACAATACGATCATGTCCATATTTTGGGACATTTATTGCAATAGTGTGAGATTGGATTCATTTTAAACTCATATGTTGGGGCAGTGTAAGCCAAAAAAATCAGAAAGAAAATGATCAAAGATTATTTGCCATCTAATACCTCTTTTGAGGACTATCTTCTCAGTTGTCATTGTTGGTTTTTGATCATGTTTGTTGATCAATGTGAGTAGTATTTTGGTTGATGAGCAAAAGAATATGTATAGTTATCTTGTATACATAGTTATACATACATGTATATTAGCGGCTTTGAGTTGTATTATGTGTAATCAGTGATAGATGACAACATGGAATTTACTCATACTGTGCCAATTTGAACATACTGTGTCAAGTTAAACATACTGTGCCAAGTTGAACATACTGTGTCAAGTTAAACATACTTTTTAAATTTAAACATACTGTTCCAAGTTGAACATACTGTGTCAAGTTAAACATACTTTCTAAATTTAAACATACTGTGCCAAGTCAAGTTCAGCACAAAACCTTGGGCGATGTTTTACTAAGGTAACTGTACCTTCGGTCCGACAACTTATTGTGGCGTTGCATCTGTCGTCCGTCCATCTCAATGTCTGACGTGAAATGTACACCTTGCATTAAATGTGTGTTAGCCGCTACAGACAAAATGGTTGAGCTTATAGTGACTCTTTCGCTGAGGCTGAACTTGACAAAGAGTCCAAGATGACCTTGACTGGTGAATTTCAAGGTCATCCCTGCAATGGGTAAAACGGAAATTTTCCGGTAACCTATTCAGCCCTTGGGCTAATTTTTGCTTGTCGATGTCTGAATTGCAATGTGCTTCAGAAAGGGGATATTTGATTAGAATACAGTGGATCCTGTGTTAAAAACCATCTGGTTTGAGAGACCGTCCTGTGTTTCAAGACCGTTCCAT
This sequence comes from Terebella lapidaria, assembly GCA_949152475.1. NCBI lineage: Eukaryota > Metazoa > Annelida > Polychaeta > Terebellida > Terebellidae > Terebella > Terebella lapidaria. The sequence goes on along the minus strand of OX424566.1, from coordinate 23,201,256 downwards.
TTGGTCCCAAGTGGACTTTTATCATGTAAATGAACCTGTCATGAGAGACCACCTGTCATTTCAGACCACCTTTCTGGGGTCCCTTGGGTGGTCCTGAAACAGGATCCACTGTATACGTGTACAGTAATCAGTGTGTTTTCTGGCTCAGAAACATCACAATTGGGACATCTGTACATTGCTCATTGGCATACAATGTAAACATCGTGGAATCCCAAAATTGGTTCAAATATTCCTAATCTCATTTGGGGCTAAAATTTAATCATTGGGGTAGTTTGCCAAATTTTTCAGTTTTCAGAGGTGGAAGTTTGTTGAAAACATATTGTTCTATGCTAAATGGAAACATGAGGTTCCAAACCTATCCGACTAAGTTATGGGCGAGAATAATTTGAGGTTTAGTGTTAAACCTAAGATACTAGTACGGAGATACTAGTCAGTTGGATATTCTTGTCAGTCACTCAATTTTGTTGCAACTAGTCTGGGGCGTCATTTTGCACTTAGTTGAGTATGTTGAATATTGAAACTTGTTACCGGTATTGTATAACGCATTGGCGTATGAATATTGTATTGTATTTTACGAGTATTGTATTGTATTGTATTGTACATGTATTGTATTGCATATCATTTATTATAATGACTTTTGATATTATACATGACATAGCATTTGATCTGCAGGTTTCATAGCATGTACGCGAGTATACGTCCTTTCAACTCCCAAATCAGACAGAAAAACAACAAATACAGTGGTGAAATCAAAGCCTTACATATTCAGTACATAGCCAGACAGTAAAATTTGTTTTCAATATCAATTTGAGGCTTGTTTTAACACACAGCTTCAATATCATACATGAAGATGGTGATTTAGTTAAATCAATGATCTTTACTGTTTGTCATATAATGTCATTCAGAATGTGCTGACGAAATATACATGTATCTTCAACTCTTATTTGAACTTTATTTCGGTTTGCAAAACCATCTGTTACATTTATTCTCAACTGCATATACTTCATGCCAAAAAATTACGTTCAACATAGCTTGGTGCTTATTATTGTACCGTTATATATTTTGTCCAAATGAGTATACAACAATGTTTCATGAACATTTACATGTACTGTTGCTGCTTATAGTAACTTGATTTTGTAAGATAGTTATATATCGTACAATAAACAAATGTTCTGTAAAATGTTTTGTCATTTTTCCAAAAATAATTGCATGCTCAACATTTCTTTGATATTTGCATAGCAACTATTCCATATAATATAGACCATACACCACCTTGTGTCCTGAAACAAGAATTGTCATCAGGATCGAAGAGACCATTCGCCTTTATCATGCAGTCTATTCCGTGTCCTGTATGGGACAGTGGTGCAGTCATGCCATTGATGGCTGTGTTGAACAGTGTGGGCCAAAATTTCTGGGGCTGCTCACATGGCACAAGTTGAGTTTGTCAAACAGAATTTCCCACAGTCAGCAACATATTCTCATAGCACTATCTACCTATATACCCTGGTCTTTGTCCACTTACCCTAGCGTTTTTTGTGCTGTAATCTTGTACACTCCCAAGAATTTGTATGAACTGCCCAAGTTACACACTGCTGTGGATACACCATAGAAGGTTTGAGTTCTATGGCATAACTATTGAGGTCATTAAATTTTGAGGTCAAGTTCATGGTCATCAAAAGAATGAAACTCAAGATGATATCTCTGATCACATATCAGTACATTGGTGACCTTGAATAGAACATCGGGGAGATTGACTATGGAAATCGGGTCACGACATGGCGTTTGATGATTGTAACTTGTCACTCCTCATAGATTCAAGGTAGAATCAGCGACGTTGATGGGGCTTCAAATGTCAAATAACAATCACCAAGCGTCAAAATAGTGCCGACAAAAGACAAATATCAAATGACAAGTGAAACTTGTGAAAAGTGATGTGGCTGATTCTACCATAAATTTATGAGAAGTGACAAGTTACAATCATCAAACGCCATGTCGTGACCCGATTTCCATATTGACTGCTGAACCTCGATGCTAGGATGTAAATTTGCCATTGGGACATTGATTGTGCTATTGGTGACACTGAGAGCTCAAGCTCAGTCCATAACAGTATGTATGTATTGGCCACTGGAGATAAAAACTGATGAAAACAGAGCTTGGGTTCGTATAATCATCAGATCATAATATGGTGCCTGTATTGACTTTGAAAGTGATATCAGGTCTGGCCACTTCAATTCATGCAAATTCGTCATTGGATACAAAACTGAGAGATTGAGTTCAAACCGGTACTTATAACTGAATCTACAGGAAGTCGTATTGGCCATGCACATGGTAATTATGTGCAATATATTATGATCATGATTATAAAATGCATGTACCGGTATATTCAATGTGTATAGTTCCTGAATAAAGTAAATTGAAATGGGTGTATGTTCTACATTCAGTACGTATAAGTTATACTACCACAGTGTACTGAGAATATATGAACTGCAGTTACATAAAAAATTTAGTTTATTCAATAATGACAAGCACATAACAATTCATTTGCAACACAAACACCATCACTTTATCTCTGTGTTGACAAAGTTATACATGTATATAGACTGCACAGGGTTATCAAAAATACCGGTAAGTGCCTTATTATTTTCTGCCTGTCCTGAGCTTTATCTGTATTGCTTATTACATTATATTATATTCAAAAGTATGTAACAACATTGAGTATTGGATATGTACACAAGGAATTGATACCATTCAATACATTTGCTATTTTTGGTAAACCAGAAATAAAGAGAGCTAGCGATGAAAGAACAACATCATTACGAACAAAACCATGCTTGTGTTATCGAGTAAAATAGACTGTAAAATCAAAGACTAACATAGAGAACAAAAAAATATACAAGAAAACGTACGGAGACAAATCAAGTTGAATAATTGGCACAAAGGGTTAACAAATATAATCACATACCGGGTACACAAGATGAACTTAAATTCAACTGATTAACCATTTCACATAAATTATAACTTCTTGAATGATTGAATATATTGTGACAAACAGGCAATAACATCAAATTGTGATACTTTTTTTATCAGTACTGAATCAGGTTTCTAGGTTCTGTGATACACAATACTAATAAATAAAACTTCTGCATGTACACATACCTATAACTACATAATTAATCAGCCAATACGATTAAAAACAATCAATAGTGAAATCGACTATATTTACATTACAATACTACAAATGACTAAACATATATGTAGTGTTGTGTTTTGTTTTAAAAAAATGAAGTAACACAAAATCTAAAAGGAATAAAAATGTTTGGCACAGTGTGCAAACTAGAAAATCGTGCTGGTAAAAAATTCAACTCATATTATATGCAGTGTGGTATTGTATGTAAACATAACAGGTCATATTACGTGTTGAAAAGCAAATACCATGTAAAATCTTTTGTAACATGATTATTTTGTGTATTAAGTAAATAACGTGCAAAAATTAAACAACTAATTTCACCAATAAATTGTACATATGTTCATCATGATCATAGGATACACAAGAAGGTTTCAAAATAATTAAAAACACATTATAATACTTTCAATATAACAACTGTTTATCACATGACATAACTGCTGCACTTGTGAGAGAGATAACATTTTTTTTGGCACATACCGGGTAAATGGAATTTCAACAGTCATGGAAGAATAGATGTTAGGAGAATAAACTCTAAAAATGGACGGGTACATTTTGAATAAAATTTGAAACGTTATCGGACGATGAGCACTTGTAACACAAATATTCACGACTTTGGACAAACTGATATAATATCTTCAAGCATAACAATTTATGAATTTATTCGATGGTGAGTAATTAATCCATGATACGAGTGGATAGAATACCAATATGCTAGATCACACATTTGGTTAATTTAGCACCATAATCAGGCATGTCATCACATATTCATAATACCTGCCAACATAATTTTCAGTCAGTCTATACTGACAGGCATCAATTTTTGCTGTAAAATTCCCATCTCTGAATCAACAGCATAACGATGAATATTACAACTACTGAATGCTTCAAATGACAGAATCTGTCATAAATAATCAGATATTGGATATTTTCAAGGGTTAATTGTGGTAGCTCCGGAGTAGCTGCCTGTGAAGGGAACTGTTCAGCTTTTGTGGAGTTGTTTTCGTTCGGCGTTTCTCGAGATGTGATGTTGATCGCCAGTCACTGAGTGATCCGTCAGTCTGTAGAACAACAACACATAATCTGTATAATGTATATTCATCTCCACTTTTTAATATCTTTCCTGTTTTAATTTTTTATTACAGTATGGGTAATTGCCACATGTTTCACGAATACATAATATGGAATGTTATCATAAACAAATCAATAGCAAAATACACTGAGATAACTTCAACATATTCTCCAGCTATAATACTATTTTAATATACATATACAGTACAATTTATATCACAACAACCTCCAAGTCATCATCATAGTCGTATCTGGCACGGCTGCTTTTCTTCGGGGTAGGCTGGGACCTTTAGCATAACAAAAGTGGTAACTCAGAATCATGACACTCAAAGCACTTTTGATTCCTGAAGAACCTTAGAATCATCACACACCTTCATCATAGGTGACAAAATTTAAAGTAGGGACAACAGAAAATCTTTACTATGAAAAGACAGTGTCCTATGTAATTTCACATTTATGTAACTTCCCACAGCCATAAAGAAATACTTACCGTTTAGCATTAGCCTTTTTACTGGGCTTGTTTTTGGGCTCTTCTAGATCACTATCCAGACCAAACTCTCTGACGTAGTACCGTACTTTACCGGTAGGGGTGGGCGTCGGGGTCGAGTTGTTAGCCAGCTGGTACACAGCAGGGGCAGCTTCCCCACTGCCGTTTAGTAGGACCGCAGTCGGCAGTGTTCCTTGCACACTATTGGCCAGCTGTGGAGCTGTCTCACCTTGAACAACTTGAACTGGAATGTAGCTGGTTCCGCTGAAAAATATTTGTTTGAAATTGAAGGCAATGATAACTCAATATTGTATGGATTTAACTGGATCTCAAACATTTACTTCTTCATCTACAGCAAAGATATACAATGTTCATTAAAGTTACTTACGCAGGCAGCTGTCCCGCCGTCAATGTCTGTGTCTGTTGTCCGTCAGCAGTCATCAAAACCATCGGCTGACCTTGACCCTGCACTTGACCGCCAGCTCCTACAGCCTGGTTCACTGCTTGCACACTAGGTGTCAGCACTGTTCCCATGGCTGGATTCACAGCGACTCCACCTCCAGATGATACTAGCATTCCTGTGGCAGGATTTACACTCCCTTGTTGAATACCTCCAGGCTGGGCAATCCCAGTGGAATTTCCCACAGGTATTCCAACGGCCTGGTTATTCGCTGCAGCATAGGTAACCCCATTTGTTATCAGGGGTGCTCCTGAGGTGTAACCATTCATGACTTGCGGAGCTGCACTTGTTTGGACCATTTCTACTCCACCGCTGGCACCCCCAGCCATGGTAATACCCGTTGTGTTATAAATGCCAAAGTTTGGATCATTCTGAGGAACGTACTGAACTCCAGTTGATGACATTTGCGGCACGTTTTGGACCCCGATGTGGTGCGGCTGTATCCCAGTTGCCATGGCTACCCCACCGCCACCACTATAGCCATTCATGTTGCCACTTGCCGCCCCTTGTGCAATACCGCCGTTATATTGTGGATAGGCACCAGCACCATGGTTCACTGGTTGGTAGCCAGAGCCTGTTCCAGTCAAGTATTTTTCATCCAAGGGCACACTGTCATAGCCATTTTGATGCCCATAATGCTCATTCTCATGGTAATAGTCATCATCATCGTAATACTCTCTTGATCGAGGTCTTCTGTGGACATTGTACTCGCGGTAACGCTCTGAACGATCTGGAGATCGATAAGGCGAGTCTGGATCTGAGTAGTATCCATTACCATCACCATAGTCGTCATAATCCCTGTCCCTTTCTGAGGATCGATGGTAATCCCTCGGTCGACGATCGCGACTTTCCAATGAGCTATACTCATAGCTTGGGGAATCATAGCGTCTAGTTGGTGATTGACTTGAACTTTTGCCGTATCTCTCTTCTCGGATTTCTTCGAAGCGTTTGCGGTAGTCATATGGTGACTCACGTCGGCGTCTAATGCGATCAGAGGGGTCTCTATCTTCATAATCAGTGCCTTTTTCTGGGCGGTACAACTCAGGTCTTTTGTACCTAAGGTCACTGTCCACTAAAGCATCTGCCGTTCGATATCGACTCCTCTCATAGTCAGGTGTTCGCGACCCGCCGCCGCGACGCTCACTCCCAATATTTTTCCCTCTCAGCTGTCCATGGCTATAACTGGAAGCCAGCCTATCTTGGGGCCTAGGTGCCTGGACATTGCCATGGCTGCCATATCCAGGATACTGGACCCCTGGATGCTGGGTGCCTGGATATTGGGTCCCTGGAGCTCCAGGCCTCTGTACGACCGGCCTCTGCGGGGACCCTAGAATTTGGCTCTGTTGGGGAACTTGCATTTGTTGAACTTGCATCTGTGGGGGATGGGTTGGTTGTACCTGTGTTTGTTGAACTTGCTGCAGTTGAGGACCAGCTGGAACTGCAGCTGTAACAACAGCTGTACCTCCCTGAACAGCTGGGACTTGCGGGACACCTGCAGTGCTTGGTTGTACAGCGGCACTCTGTTGCACGTATTGGTACTGTGGCTGCTGTACGTAGGTTGTGACACCATTTGGCATGACGCCAGCTTGTACTTGACCGGCTTGTACTGCTCTTGGTTGTACGATGCCTGGCTGTACTTGGTTAATTGTGAAGGCACTGGTGCTTGTAGCGACAACATTGCCATTGACCATCTGACCTTGGGAGGCTGCAACCACTGTACCACTGTTGAGATAAAGTAGAGGAACCTCTTAGAATTATCCATTAAACATGTTAAATCTAAGCTACTATAGTAGCAGAAGCAAGGTATCTCACATAAGAAATATGGCGAAAAATGTCTCTTCCAGTCCGTGACTATCACCATTAATCAAATCACAGAGTTCAGGAAAATTTTTCGAGCAAGTTCAGCACCGTTTTTGTCAACACAAACACCAGTAGTTCTTGAAAGTCTTTCTAGTGACAACTGGCAAAAAAATCTGGCAACAACCATTGCACACTCACTGTTTGAGAGCCTTGCCACCAGAGATCATGCTGACCTCCTCGCTCTCGGAGTGGCGACCTCTGGTGAAAGAATCCTGACTGCTCAGGCTCGAGTCTGCAGCTGGAAACAATACATCATTTTCTTTTTACAATATCTATGATATTTATGATTCTCTTGTTCTTCAATTGTCATTTGACTGACAATGTATATTATGTATACATATATACTTTTGACTAGCAGCATACATATTGTAAAGGCTGTGCAAAATCATGAAAATACAACATATAAACACCATGAATATAAAATATTTTGTTGATTACTGATAGCCTAACTCAAATACAATCTACATACCAACATGAGTTCTGGAAAGTTTGAAATTCATCTTCACACTGTACTATACAATCACACCATAGCTGCCACAATCAGCATTGCATACACCACTTCTTCAAGCGAAACTGTTAATTACATCATAGTCCGCCCAATAAATAACTAAATCCTATTCTATTCAGCCATGACACGGATTGACCCGCACTTTGACAAAGGCATGCCAATAGTAAATGTTGGCTGATATGCACTGATAAGCCTTTAATCCAAGTGAAAAGCAAAGCCCATGAACAAACATGAAATGAGCCAACCGAGGAATTGTTTGAACAATATATTGATCCACATCTATAGATGGGTTATCACACAGAGGATATCGACCAAAAAACTTCTGTTTTATGGCGCACTTTTATTTTTGGAGTTTTCCTGTTTGATGTTCTGCCAGAAACAAACAAGACAGTAAAGAATGACTTCATTTGACCTTTCACCCTCAATAATGAATTTTGACTGTTGGGTCAAGAACTCAAGATACGACTTTACATGCTTATAAATGGCATATCGTCAACAATCATGGTGCTGTCAACGTCCCGGCAAGCTAATTATACTATCAGGTTACCAACAAATTATTCTTGCACATGTTTTCAAAATCTTTCCTGTGCATGCTATACCATTAGCATACTTTGTATCAAGTACTTTCCGAATTTATTACTGCTGTTATACTGGAAACTTGGCAATACTCTGGGTCCTGTTTTGCTTTGCTCACCTATTATACATTTATTGGTCTACATTTGGTACATGGATCTTCCTTCACATACAGCCACCCACACATACCTTTAGAATGGCTCTTCTTTCTCCTGCCGTCACTCCCGCTGCCATGTCTAGCTCGCTGTGTGCGCCGTTCCTCCACTGTACTAGCACTGCTGACCGACTCACTGTCACTGTAGTCATGGTTACCAGAGCCCAGGGCCGAGGTCCTCAGAGGGTGATGGTGAGAGTTTCTGCAGAGACGAATACATACTTGCGGTAGTACATATAGTAGCAGAAAGTCCAAGCAAAATCACATGATTTGCAAGCTGTATATTTTCAACAAAACATACTGAAAAGCCAACAAGGAAAACCACAACTTGTTTCAGACCATTGTACTGAAGCAGACCATGATTAAGCACACAATCTCGTATCTTTACCTGGATCTCCCACTGCTGCTGCCAACTGATGCACTCTCTTTCCCTGTTCTCGTCCCACCCCTTCTTCTCTCCCCCTCATTCCTGCCTCTCTCCTCAGCCTGCCCCTCGCCCCCTCGATCCCGTCGGTAGGTGCGGACTCCGGGCTTGCTCGGGAGGACTCTGGACCCGGAGAGGCTCGAGGTCATGGAGCGTACCGACCCGGACGAACGGGACCGGGGATCAGAGTGGTCGCGGTGTCGGTCCCTGCTTGTACCGCTGCTGCTGTCTGCGCCTGGCAACTGAAATATAAAAGAGAAATGGAGAGATCAATATGAGGTGTTCACAGTTCCTTTTTGGGCATGGAATATATGCTCATCACCGCTTCATAAAGCCTCAGCATTGCCACATTTGCTAGCTTAAACTTACATCTCTGAGGCCTGGTCTACGACTGCGGTGAGATCGATCTGCCGTGCTGGACGACCCGTAGTCCGTCCCGCTCTGTCTCCCACCAAACTTGCGAATTCCTGCTCGAAGATATAACAACTCTGCTGTTTTGACGTGTATTTCCAAGAGATTTCTGCTCGACATCAATAACTAAGTCACTTAGAATATTCCTTATAGATGATGAGGATAAGTAGCATATTTGACAAACCTCTCTCTGATGCAGAGAAGTCGCTACTTTCGACCATTCCTGGTGTTGTGCTTGTTGAGTCCCCTCTCTGAAGATTCAATTGGTATCAACCATGCTAACTGAACCTTTAGCTTCATCAAAAATCACATACAATGTACTTCGAAAGTGCACAAGAAACCAAAATACCTGAATGGTATGGTTCTGTACACCACAAGACACCTACCCTTCTCTCTCCCCGTTTCTCTCGAGCCCGCTGATGTTCCCTCCTAAGCTCCCGATCTCGTCGTGATCCAGGAGATGCGGCGGACCTTCTGTGCTCCTCGAGACGGGCTCTCAGCTCCGCCTCGGACTGCTCCTCGGGCGTCAAAAACGCTCCCTCCACTGGGTTATACCTACACAAAGAAAAGATTGTTCAATTTGGTTGAATTCACAAATCTGCATACATGTATATTATGATAGATTTGTTTGTGGACTAGTACAGTATGTATACATCTAATATTAAATTTGAGGTTCCAACTTGAAACTCACAGGTTTTCCAGTTCTGGAGGCAGTGCAGGTTTTCTGTGGTCTGGTGTATTCACATAAATCTGCTTCAGAGTCTGCATGAAAAAGTAGCAAATTTTTGTAAAACAAACAAATGATATAAAATTTGATAACCTTCAGTTAATTAAAACTTGACATTTTTGTTATATTTGATGACAAACCGTTAACAAATCCTCAATCTGCTTGTCCCTTTCTGGTGTTCGCTTCAGCTGTTTCAGCATTCTATACTGATCCATCAGTGAGTTATAATCCTTGTTCAGTTTGTGCAGTGTTTCGTCGATATCCCCCGCTGCGCCGACAATACTCCCTACACTCGGTGGTCTCCTTGGAGACAGTCCTTCCCCCTCAGAATCAACGCTTCCTCGCTTCCCTAGCGATCGATCGATTGCCTTCCGAAGTGTACCCCCAGTAGGACCGTCGTTCACTCCGGATACATCTATCTTATGGTCGGCTTTCATCGGGCTCTGGAATGGGACTCTCACTGTCTTCTTCTTCAAATTCTCCTGAACCTGCTGGTCCAAGTTGTCCACTTTCATGTCTAGCTGGTGGATTTCACCGTTGATCTCGTTGGAATCGTCGAAGACAGACTCCCGGCCGGTAGCTCCGCCGACCAGTCCCTGTCTGCGGAGGTATTCGTGTTGTTGCTTGGCGTCGCGGTAGTTCTGATGGAGAGTCTCGACTCCATCCTTGATGCTCTTCAAGTTCTCCTCCTGTTTGTCGAGCGAGAGATTGTTCTCGGAGAGCATCAGCTGGAAGTTTGTGGCCTGGAAACACAGTCATATACATTAGGTATACATATGAAAGGCAGAAAATAAACATATAAAATCTGTGGATTTATTTGATAGGGTACAGTACAATTGTAAACATAGATTTCTATACTTTACACTAAATATTCATTATATTCATGATATTAGATACAAGTGTGTTTGATCGCGATGCCACCAACTTTTGAGATCAGTCTGTCTGTAAATCCTGTGTGTGAAATAAGGAAAATGTCACTGTGTCGCACATACGCACCTGTTCATCAATGCCTTGTGCCTTGGTTAGCAGTGACAACTTGACAGCTTCCTCTGCGATCGCATCGGCCTCATCCTTGGGAAGTGCGAGCCCATCCCCAGCTGGACCAGCTGTCTGTGGGTGCCCAGATGGAAGTCCAGGTGGACCAGCTGTGGAGGGGGCTGTCCAAGTCGCAGCTGAACCGTGGCTAAGACGCGAGTCTGGTCGGGCAGCTTGGAAAGGAAACATAGTCATAGTGAAAATTCACATTTTTATTGTGATAGTTTTTTTCTACGTACATGTATCAGGTTATTCAATTTAATTTGCAGTCACACTCTCAATAGAGACACGATTACTAATGGCAAAAATATATGTTCATCTTAACATTTAACAAGCTTACCACAATTGGTATTCACCCCATTCATATGTAGATATTTGTGTACATGTAAATACTTATTTCATATAATGTATTCCACAATTTTTATACCTAATAAAGTAAAGTCATATAAAACCTTATGTAAAGTGCCAACACTAGATCTATAACCCGAGACTACTGACCATGGTTGGAGCTGAGCTGTACAAGACTGCCACTGAGTCTGTTATTGACTCCCATCTCCCCCATCGTCGCTGTCCCAATCTTCAACATGCTGAAGCTCTGGGCTCTCTGTGGGCCTGGCATCCTTCCAGCCTAGATGAACATCACGAACACGAAATGAAACAAATTATATACATGTATATAGACTTGAGGGAAGTTTCTGCCACCTCACACACAACTTTATGTGACAACAGACCATTGTTGCAAGGTATGAATACAATTCACACAATTCACATGTGCACACAGCAACTGTACTACTTCTGAATGTATCCAGCTATCATGGCTATAGGACTATTGCTATGGTTACAGTTCCCCACCTGTGCTGTAGCAGGGGCGGGAGCGTCACTATGCAAGCTGACTTTTGCGCCCAGTCGCATTTTGTCGATGATATTCTCAGCTGCAGCATGCTTCTTCAGCAGCATGTTGTACTCTCTCTCGAGCGCCGTCAAGTTTTGTTCCTTTTCTTTCCGTTCCTCTTTCTCCCTGAGGAATCGCTTCTTGAGATCCTTAGACCGAGTCGACAGAACCGACGACTGACTGAGCTCGTCCATTTCGTCACAAGACGCCGCGGAACTGTGGGCCTCTGGCGTGTCGGGCGAAGCCTTCGACGTCTGTGACCCAAAGGCTATGGATCCGTGAGACCGCCCGACTTTCCCGGATTTCCGATTTTGCAAGGGCGTGAACTGGTCCGCCTCTTCATTCTGAGGCAGGGCGGTCATCGACTGACTTTTATCATCTCGAGAATGTGCAGCGAATGGCCCGTTTCTGCTCTGTCGATAGCCGGGGGACATGCTCCGATGTTGTCCCATGGTGGGCGACACGCTGCCCGGACGAAGCATCGGGATCTTGCTCGGCTTGGGGCCGGAATCATTCTGACCATATTCTTCCCCTGGACTGCTTCCATTCTCATCATCTGAAATGGCCAACACTATTCAATGAATTTGATTTGAAATACCATTTAAGTTCGCTTCCATTTTAAAAATAGTCCCATTTTGAAAATATTGACTGTTCGCTAACCATTCGTGTATTTAAAAAAAATACTAATACGTCGAGTTCAATGCAATCTTTACGCATCCAAAAAAGTTTGCAATTTTGTTCATTTAAGCGTGATACATACTGCCGAATCAAAAGGTAGAGTCATTAATGGGTTTACAGTAAACTTTATTTAACAACCAGTACATATCAGATTGGGTTTAATCATGTATTCTACAAAACTGTGATAAAATACAAACATTTTCTCTTTCTCATGATCACCTACCGGTACTCCAACTAACTTATTCATTGCATATCATTGGAGATGTATAAATAATTAAATGTATTTATACAACTAATTATATACTTAAGTGAATTTATTTGTGTTACCATGTTTATAGTCACTAATAAGCCCGAATTGAGGGCTGGGTGCAAATGTACTGGTGACTTTAATACACTTTCGTTCGTTGTATATTTAGTCAGTAAAATGTAACACGACAAAAGGCAATTTGATTTTGACAAGTGCTTAGACCCCCAGGAGCGTAATTTTATCCGACAGCCAATTTACACATCCATGTGGCGTAGCAATACGTGTTATCAAGCAAGGCCAAGTGCCTCTCTACATAAAAACAAACAACTCTGCTCCAGTGGCTATAAATTATCTCGCGGGGTCAACAAAAAATTTCTCATTGTAACACAAATATCACTGGGGTTTGAAGTTTTCTGCGCATGACTTTGCATGTACTTGTGCATTGTACAAAACAATACTTGACCAGATGGCTTTAACGCATCACCAGTCGTAGGGCCTTTATTTTTGAAGAATTTTTTTCACCCCAGACATTAAAGTTATGATCAAGTAAAATTTCAAGATTCAAACACCTACCGTATTTATTCAATTAGTTCGAACACTCTAATAAAGACAATAATTTTCAAATTGACTCGTTTAGTTCAAACAGGCAAATTTAAGATCAAAATTTCGATCGAAACAACGATCGAAATCAACTTGTCAGATGCCAAAACTGACAACTCATCAGGCGGCAGCACTACGAAATGAGTAATCAGCGATATATTCGCCAGGTGGCAGTGTTGGCAATTACCAATATGAGCCATAGAGATACATTATGACGGGTCATAATGTACCTCTATGATATGAGCAGAAATATTGAAAGCGCGGACCTCAAGAGTGCCAGGTGGTTTGCGAAGTTTTTCCGATTCGAGTGACTCGATTGCAATGCAATATGACTAGAATTTAGTATCAATGTGAAATTATAAACAACAGTTACCGGGCGATTTAGCAGCCAGTTATTCGAGTTTTCCAATAAATCAAGAAAATTTACAAAGAACACAAATGTTAAGTACTAGTATCATGTCCATATGAATTTGATATGGTTTATGTCCAACAATATGTTACTATCGTTATCTAACTCACCTTGTTCGTGGCTGTCAAAATCCCGCAGATATTCTGCGTGGTCTATACGCCGGGTATAGTCATCACTCCCTCCGCTGTGTGCCTGTTCACCCGATGACCCCTCCTCCAGACCTTGTAGGTATGCACCAATCAGGTCCATGTTATCAGCTGGGTTTTCCCCACCGACGGGTTTTCCCATGCCAGGTGGTGCCAACGCTTCAGCTTCAAGCTGTTCAAATTCGACCAGCGAATGTCCGCCGATTCCATCCAGGACGTCATCCTGAGTGAAGAGAGAGTCCCCGATTATTTTAGGTTGCTCGATTTTCTGTGCTTTCTCCGAAACAGAGGCTGAAAGTTTCTCCGGGCTTTTTCGACCATATGAAGATGAACCACCATAATTCAAAGACGTTTTGCTGTTAGTCCGACTGTCCAGTGGTTTTTCCGCCCTTTGGTAATCCCCACTATTGCTGTAATCTGACTGAGCGTAACCCCTTCTATAAGCCTTTCCATCGCCGTAGTCACTGTATGATGCCACTGAACCAGTTCCGCGCTCCCTTGAAACTTCACTCCCGACTAAATAACTCTCATCGTGTAACTCAGGCAAATCCAAGTTCTCATCGGACCGATACGACCGTTGACCATATGAAATTTCGTCGCCTATGTATGATTCCGATGCCTCCAACTCACTGATATTTAAACTCTGTTCATCTGGCGGCAGGGAATCAGTTGTATAACTATCCCTGCTGTAGTTACTGTAGGGGTTTTCACCGCTTTCCGGCGGCAACCGATTTAGGCCAGCTGGCGAGACAAACTTTCGATCCGCGAAGGCAATGCCAGAGTCAAACGTGCGATAGGTCTGGTGACTCCAGTGATCAGCATCATCTCGCCAGATTCCATCCTCGTCAAGTTGTATTCCTGCAAAGTGTACATTGTATAAGAATGTTTTGTTTGGCATTCAATTCAAGAAGGATCTGTCATAAAGAAACTACTAGTATTCAAAATCCCAAATTTCTAGTACCATAGTTACCTTAGTTTTTTAGAAATATTAAACTCATGGGTACCAGAACCTATTTTTTATTGTAGTTTTGTAAATGTTCAGTGATAATTAAGTGGTGCCAACAAATGTACCAGTAATATTTATACATACCCTGGTCGCCACTTCCGTGACTCCCATGTTCCCTGTATACGCCGTGCTCATCAAAGCCGAAATCGTCCACCTCTTGAGCCGCCATTCCTAGTGTTGGCCCGTCACATGCAGCTGTGTGTTAGCCGGCAGGTCAAGTCTGCATTTTGAACTCCCATCATCATGGTCTTAGTTTACCTGCAACAGTCTGGAACATTGCAAATTTGAGTAAAAAAAACCTCACGTAAAGACGTGGGAATATTTTTACGCTAGATAAATTCCTGTCGGATTGGCATCAAGTTTTTTCCCAGTAAGAAAAATCCTCACGCTATCACGTCAATTCTCTGTATTTTGATGAGTTTTCTGAGATGTTCACAGTAGCATTCCAAACTGTTCCACTACATTAAGATCTTCCAAATTTCAGTTGTGGGTAGATTGAAACAAGATGAATACGACTAAGTGCATCTTTTTGTGTCGTAGGGTTATATGTCATGTCGTAGGGGCGCCGAACATGATGCCCCTCATGGTATAATTGACAGTGTAATTCAGTGGATATTCGCCAGGTGGCAGGTCAATCAGGTTCAAACATGTGCGTGGCAATTAACGCACGTAAAGCCGTGGGGTTTGTTGTGTGGGTGACAATGTCACAATGGCTCCTTTCTGGTGGACATGGCAGTTGAGATCAGCTCATGATGTGGGGCCAAACTTGATTTATGGCAGCAACCTCCCCATTTCAATCTGCTATTTCACGAGAAGTGGCACGAACTTGTTTGGGGATATCCCAAACATAGTTTGTGCTACCCCAAACCAGTTTGTGCTACCTACTTTTTTTTTCTATTCCACACTGACACCCGTCAGGAATATTCTAACTCGAACATTTTGACACTGGTTCAGGTAAGAATTTAAGATTCTAAGTGAAATTTTGCCGACATGCGCCAGTCTGAAAACAGGGGGACAGTTGGCATCTTGATCAAATGAATTATTCTCAGGCAATCTGAAGAAATATGTTTTAATATAATTGGGTATCTATAGGTTTACCTACAGCATCTATAGGTTTATCTGAAGACAAAATGTGCGCTATGTCGTAAAATGCGGACTGCGAAAATTGACGAGTGACATCCTGACAACATCGGGCATGGCCACATACTGATATGCCGTTTGTCAAAAGTAATCATGCAATTAATTTCATTCAATCCTTTGTGTGTATTAGCATGAATGGCACAACTATAGTAATGTAGAACTATAGTAATACAGGGGTGGTACAGATCAGTGGCTACAATGGTAACTGAGCGAGTGGATGGTGGGGTGGTCGAAAGGGGGGGGGGGGGATTGGGGGGGGGGGGGTTTGTGGCAGAATGGTTGATTACCAGCGTGCCTTTGATCCTGTGGACTGACGAGGGGGGTGGGGGTGGAAGTTCATCAAAAGGGACAGAAGACCAGAGGGGACGCCGCTCGTCCGTCCGTCTGTGTGTCACTGATGCAAATCATGTATGTTTGTACACTTGTATGATGCACATGCATGATTTGGCCGATGGGAAGCGGGCTGGTGTGCGCGCTCGTGTGCATTGTATGCTTCCTGGTCAACTTGAAGGTCTGCATTTCTCTCTCGGATTCCCGTGAGGGAAATTTCGCGACAGAGCCAACGCAGAGAAGACAAGACAACAGCCCATTCCGTTTCCAGACAAGCATGGACACTGGAGATGTGGACCCAATGAAGAAAGATTTTCAGATTGGTGTACATGATATGCGAAATGGAGTCGTTGCCGTGACAACCGAGTTTCTGTCATTCACGATCACAGATCCATTACCATGCTGGGTCAAAAGTTTTATATAGGCTCTAAGCATAGACAACACGCAATACACAAGGCCATTATGTACAAATACACAGTACATGTTGAACTATTTCAGTCGTTTTGAAGTTTAATGATCAGTGCCAATAAATGTGGCAAAAACTAATTTGAATGATGCCCATAAGGCGTGTATGGCCATGATGTATAATTTTGTCTTTGCGCGGGTATGTACCAACGATTAAAATTGGAAATAGTGGTGTACTCGTACTCTCCAGAATTATGATAAAACTGTACACTGTGTGTATCGAGAAAATGTAAGATTGCGAACATTAGATATATATATATATATGTAGTCTCTCAACATGCAGCTATATGTATAGACATCCACTGGAATCCCAAGATCCCCGCACAGCATTTTATTCAGAATACATGAAAGGTTTTGTCATACAAATTTAGAAACAAATGGATAGGAGGAGAAAAAAAACAATTAGGAAGAATATTAATTATTTTGAACATGCATGTGAAATCAATAAATGTGAAATCAATCAAGAATCTTCAAGATGGACAAGACAAAATATATAGTATTGAACCGAAATAACGTGTGTGTACAAGGTAATAGTGTGCCTTATTGATGTGAATCCTATAAATGGTAAAAAAATATTCATATTCTAGGTTACTAGTAAATATGGAATGAAATCCGATCAATGAAACCTGATATTGCAGTTTACTTCTATTTTCCAGTGAAGACAAGACACCAGTTTTAAATGATTTTTACCAGATTAGTGGATTTTCCCACAGAAAATTGGCCACTATACTAGTCTTATTGGGTCACCTACAGTATCATCGAACTGTTATACTATAAAGTGAATTGTGTGCAATGATGATGGAGCTTGCAGCGAGGTTTCAACAGGCATGTCTGTACACTGTACAGTCAAACTACTGCGATTGACGATGTGAACATGCAGATCCTTTAACATATATAGTATCAGCAGGCGCTATTAGACAACATACTCATTAAATGAAATGATTGGTTACTGGTGTTACTCAACCATGATCTGTTTGTTTCATTCCAAAATTATGAAGAATTTAGTTTCTCTCACATGTAATAGTATAGTTTATTTACTCCAAATGCATTAAATGGTAACACATGGAGTACATTGTGTAGTATTCTTTATATTATTGTAAGAGAAACGAACAACTAAAGTCACTTCAATAACACTTGGATAATTTGCCAGGTAATTTTGTTATATATTGTATTTAAACTTCACTGCCCTTCATAGAGAACATACAAGAGTCGGCTTGGATCTATTCTGACGCGGCTAATGCTGTCGTATTTGTACTATTTGCTGGCGGTATATGAACTTTTGACAGGGTCGAAACAAAAATCTGACGCAATTACATGAGCTTTTTACTCACTGATTATTCAACGCTAGACACTAGTGTAGTGAGATCATCAAAAGTTGAGGACAATACATATTCAAACAACATTCATCACTAGTGTACGATTAACTCCTTTGTGAATGAAACACGTTGGTTATCAATGAGACTGATACTCAGCAACACCGGCTAGAGCTGTCTATACTGACTTCAAAACCCCAACCTTGCATATATCTTATTTAGAAACCAATAGGGAATCACAAGTATATATACGTGTGTTAATCTTCGCCTGAAAGCTACAGTTAAATTGATTGGATATTTTAGAATATATATTTAGAGAAGATTACATGTAGGTAACTTGACTCAATTGTTATGTACAGTTTTCAATAAATCTAACAAAGTGGAAAACGTATGACGAAAGGGAAGTAGGTGCACAGCATCCAATTCCGTATAATTTAATATTACGTAGGCCCTCTGCGTATCTGAGCAGACACCCGCAGAAGAATATCAATGTGTCTAATAAAGATTATACCTTAGTAACTTTCGATTCGAGTTGAAGATCTGTCATGACAGAGCAGTGTTCACATACATGTACATGTATCTGAACGGACAGAGGGAGAGATGGATGAACAACCTCATTCAATCATGTATTTCTGTGGAGAAGAGGCCGGTGTGTATAATCACCCTTACCTCCAACTTCACATACCCAAACATACTTGAAGTGCTTGCTGCTCGGAGGAACCTGACCAGAAAATCCAGCATGGTAAGTATTACAATCTGATCAAAATAGGTCCTTTCATTTTCAAATCCCTACCATCTTCAAATCCATTCAATTGCATTCAATGAGGAAATCCCCAATACACAGCCAATAAATTCACTCTTTATTGTAGGTTTATTTACATGTGTATGTTTATTTACAATACTAAATTATTGGCTGTGTTTCGTCCCGTTATACGTTAGTGGCCCATACAGTCTGTCCAGGACTCGTCAGTTGGGTGCAGACCATTAACTTGAGCCAATCCTTCACTATCGTGCAAACAGCAACAAAAATGTATGTCTTATGGATAACGGATCCAAAATGTTGAACAATTGAGTTATTTGACATGCACATTTACATTGAACACTTATTTCCATTGAACGTGTAATACCAAAACAAACAAAATCTTAAGTAATCTTAAGTAATCATCTCCAAATGACCTAACACTTAATTAACATGCATACTCTCAAACAATCGATGTCTTAAATAATAAGTGTGCTACAAATGACGTAACACCTAATTAACAAGCATACTCTCCCACTACTATATTTTTCGAGGGGTGTTTTGTGTAACTTTCCAGGGTTTTTCCAGGGGCATATGAAGACAATTTAACCAAGAAAACCTTTTGAGGCAATAACTATTGCACTCGCCACAATAATTGTTAATTACGATGATAACCATATCCAAAATATAAAATGTGTTCTTTGCAAACATCACATCCAATATTCATGGGACAAAATTTTGTATTCCAGGTATGTATTTTGCGATTTTCGCGAATGGATAAAATTGCCAAACTTTACAGTACAGCAAAAATAAATACACATAAATATACTACTAAACTGACTGATATATGTACAAAATACCAGTCTATATTCTGGGAAGATTTATAATACTGGTTCGCTTAGTAGTGTCTGTCATTGTCGTAAAGATGCAATGCTGTGTAGGTACAGCATCAAGTAAATATAATATCATTTGCTACTCAAATGTACGATTCCTGGCACTCTCTGCCTCGACAATGTGCAGCCCCGTGCATGTCAGTCACTGCATGTACATATGCCCACTTCACACGGACAGACGGATGGATGCTCTGTTGTCAACCAACGCTCCAATTCACCACCACCCCCACAGTTAATACTATCAGCCTATAGGGGACCATTCTCTGTGCTGGCCGAGATGCGGAGGGGGGGGGGGGGGTCGTATGCTCACACATACTAGGCAACATGGTCAAATCCTACAATATTTGAAGGACTGTTTAATTTCTCGTTAAATAAAATTCCAGGGTTGGAGAGGGGACATCCTCCCCGCTGGATGTGCACTGAATGTTCGATATTGATACATTTGGGAAGGGGGGGGGGGCGGCGTAGGAGTGAACACCATCTGATTATTCATAAGTGATGACGTAGTGTATCTGCTTAGCCAATGAAACGCTGTTGTTGCGAACCTCAACCTTCCCCCCTCACGATGCTGAAGATGGTGGATACCAACTCTCCGATATCAATCTTCCGATCTGACACAGTCGAAGCAACACGATGCCGTCAAGATTTTTAAAACTGAACACTTTGTTTTAGACAGTCTACATGTAGCTTGCAAAGATGGGCCATTATGTTCAAGGTTGACTGATATACATTTGCTTCGCTTGATAGTAGACCGGGAAGGGCAGGGGGGGGGGGGGGGTTGAATTGAAGTACTAGTAGCCAGAAAATCTGGCAAAAAGCCGTTGTTTGATCCCGCCGCACTGGGACAGTGAAAAACAAGCCGTGAAATCTTTCGACCACAGGGAATCACATATAGATACTAGTATGTTGAAAACAGTTGGAAACCTAACGATTTTGCGTGGTGTTCTTTTGACTGATAATCTTCCAGTATTGCGCCATCTGGTGAATGTATTTAGCATTGATGTAATTTTGGACAATTCATGGATACCTTGATCGCGAGTGCTGCCTCTGGCGGGAGAAAGAATCTCCTGCCTA
Organism: Terebella lapidaria; assembly: GCA_949152475.1. Classification (NCBI taxonomy): domain Eukaryota; kingdom Metazoa; phylum Annelida; class Polychaeta; order Terebellida; family Terebellidae; genus Terebella; species Terebella lapidaria. The sequence goes on along the minus strand of OX424566.1, from coordinate 23,180,430 downwards.
ACCGACAGGAATTTATCTAGCGTAAAAATATTCCCACGTTCTTACGTGAGTTTTTTTTTACTCAAATTTGCAATGTTCTAGACTGTGCAAGGGAGAGGAAAATGCATACATGAAATACCAGGGTACCTTAACTGCAATTAAATCATTGACCTGTAAGATGGAACACTATCATGTATTCTGAATTGAATCACCATGATTACCCTAAGGATAAATAATTCCATTTTCCTGTATACTGGTAACTATGTACTCCTGAACACAGGAATATAGTCAGATGTATAAATATCCTGTCTTGCCACTGCATAAATTCCAATCCAAGCATAAACATTGGAATCAATATTATATTTAGCACATGTACAAGTAACTAACTAGTCCAAAAATGTCAGGATATTAGTTCAAACAACTTGCTTTCATGTCCCAATCAAAAGCATCCTAATCAGGTAAAACAATATCGTTACTAGTAATCAGATTACTATTTCGATGTGGACTGACCCATGCCACTGTGATGAATAAACCTGACAGTATTACCAGTCACAGCACGACTGTACTGCTTGAATGGGCAAGGAGGCACACAAGTAATCAATAAAGTTCAAGTGTCTAGGTCATACTGCCAGACTTCTATGTACAGTGTGTACTGTAGTATGCCCTTGTCGTGTATGAAGCGAGAGATTTAGTAGTTGATTTGCCTCTCACCCCCTTGTTTCAAATCAATAATTTGGCGAGGCCAGGCAATGTCACCAAAAAACATTGATTCCTCCAGTTCTAGTCTACAGTATTCTCATGATAGATAGTAACTGGTTTCAGCAAGTCCATGGACTATTTAAAACTATCTACTGGCATGACTAGCTAGGATTCCCAAAACAGCAAACTTAAATATAACAAAGTGAACATATAAATGTCCGTGAATTTGAAGGAATTTAAGACTGTTAATTGTCACAAATTTAGACACAGATTCATATTAAGTATTTATCAACCTTTTACTAGTAGTTGTGCGGTGAGGTCTAATGCTTGCAATGCTATGCCAGTGCAGCCCTTGCGAAATGTACGAATAACACGATCTAAATTGTTAGCTAATGAACAAAACCAGAGTTGTAAAACCTCCATTACATCATTTGATATTTTACAAAATATTCTGTTTTTTCACCTATAATCTTGCCAAATTATTTGAGTGAATTTATCCACTAGTAAACCTTATGTACACGTAGATCCAGTATGAATTTACACAAGTTTAAAGTTCAGAAGAATGTATGAACTACATTCTAGATACTCTGTTGCCAATAATTCCAGTGTTGGAGATAAAAGTCTAAAATATGGATGGAAAATATTGGTTGAGGCTCAATGCCAACAGAAACATTTATGAGTAGAATTTTCTTATATTGTGAAGTCTCAATGAACTGTGTGCTACACAGGGGTTTCCTGACTGTAGAAAATAAATGACATGGAAAAAAAGGGCTGTTCATTGTCAAATTGTTCAAACATTATGAAGACCACCGTGGCTGACTGCCCAACAGGTAGAGAATCCTGTAACCTCTCCTATAAAGTTCAGTGAAAGACGCTTTTTGGCCATAGGTTTGTTTTTATCAACTGGAAAATTTGTTTGTCTTAATTGGGTTTCGTGCCGTAATTTTTCGCCAAATGCCAGAATTCTATCTCAATAATTGGAAAAATTGGCAATCTACCCCAATGTTAATTAAATTTCAACCTGAACATAGAACAAGAGTCTGAATACACGATTAGGACTGGAGTCTACATCTATTCACGACATTAAATTGATCATTTATTATTAACGTCGCTAAGATTTCAATTTTAAAATCTGAAATGACTGATACTAAAGTCTGTGCAATTTCATTTCTGTGGATGGAATTTGGCGATACTTTCCGTATTGAATGAGTGTCAGCTATTTCAACTGTCGACATACACAATCTAGCACTAATGGCGATTGTTGGTGGGTGAATTGAGTACTCACCGTGCTCCGATCCACATAACCCCTACGAATCATACACATTTCTGTACAAAAAAGTTGGTTTGTTTACATGTTCACAAATGGTGGGAATGAATATGGTCACGTGATGTAGGGACAAAATTTGCATATCGATTGGGAACATCTGAAAACAAAGTGTATGGAGGTGTTCGGGATGTTTTGAACAAATTGGGTCAAGAAACACAAAATCTTGTTTCTTTCACAAACAAATCTAACATATTTTTTTGCAATGCTTGTGGTATGATATTTAGGCTTGAACCCCATGGTGAAACTAGACGTCAAGGCCTAAAGATGCCTTGGAGGCATTTCGGTTTGATGATTAATTAATAATATATACTAGATATCGACGGAAATGAAAAATGTCGACTCCGCAAAAAAATTTACCGTTAAAATAATACCCCTTAGACATGTTTGTCTAGGGCGACGAGTCCGAAAAAAAAGTCCGTTTCGCTCTACGACTCACCGTTTCCGAGATATCGACGAAAACGAAAAATGCCAATCTTGGCAAAAAATTTTTTAGTCAAGGTCAAAGTTCATCCATATAAGATAAATGTTGTCTAAAGCGACGAGTCCGAAAATAACGTCCGTTTCGCTCTACGACGCACCGTTTCCGAGATATGATGCCGACTCGGCAAAAAAATTTTGAGTCAAGGTCAAAGTTCATCCATATTACATATAAGACATGTTTGTCTAGGGCGACGAGTCCGAAAATAACATCCGTTTCGCTCTACGATGCACCGTTTCCGAGATATCGACGAAAAAGAAAAATGCCGACTCGGCAAAAAAATTTCGGGTCAAGGTCAAAGTTCATTCATAATACCAATAAGACATGTTTGTCTAGGGCGACGAGTCCGAAAATAACGTCCGTTTCGCTCTGTGATGCATCGTTTCCGAGATATCGACGAAAACGAGAAATGCCGACTCGGCAAAAAAATTTTGGGTCGAGGTCAAAGTTCATCCATAATACCCCTTAGACATGTTTGTCTAGGGCGACGAGTCCGAAAATAACGTCCGTTTCGCTCTACGACGCACCGTTTCCGAGATATTGACGAAAACGAAAAATGCCGACTCGGCAAAAAAATTTCGGGTCGAGGTCAAAGTTCATCCATAATACCCCTTAGAGATGTTTGTCTAGGGCGATGAGTCCGAAAATACGACGCACCGTTTCCGAGATATCGACGAAAACGAAAAATGCCGACTCGGCAAAAAATTTCGGGTCAAGGTCAAAGTTCATCTATAATACCCTTTAGACATACCCTCTGCAACTATTGCCTGTATATTTTTTGAGTTATCGTCCGGAAACCAAGTTTCAAGATCAGCCTCAATTTCATCCTCACGGACCTCACGGACCTCGGAGCCGGATCAAAAAAAAAAATTCTCCTTAGAGATGTTTGTCCAGGGCGACGAGTCCGAAAATAACGTCCGTTTCGCTCTACGACGCACGGTTTCCGATATATGCAGAAAGCCTCAAGGATGAATCAGCAAAAAATTATTTTGACCTCTAGGTCAAAGGTCGTTTGACGGATCGATCCCAAAATCAATAGGGTTCTTCCCTGGTGGCATATGAACCTCCATGCAGAGTTCTGCAACTATTGCATAAATATTTTTCCAGTTATCATCCGGAAACCAAGTCTTAAAATTAGCCTTGATTTCATCCTCACGGACCTCACGGACCTCGGATCCGGCTCAAAAAGAATAGGGTTCTTCCACATACATGTATCATTTCTGACTTGCGGTGAAAATTTGACAAGGATCGGTCAAGGCAATCTAAAGTTATCGTCCGGAAACCAAAAGTGGCGGAAGAAGAAAAAAAAAAAAAAAAAAAAAAAAAATTCTGCTAAAACCATAAAGGCATGCCGAAATGCCTTAATAAGTAAGTTTCATGGCGTTTAATGACACTTTGCAGAAATTATTGCCATATTCCATCCGCAGAAATGAAAATGCACAGACTTTAAACTCAAGTTCATCCATCCAGTTGGGGAAAGGGGCAAATTTGACAACAGTACCCAAATTTGACAACTGTGGGGTTGGTAAATTTGGGAACTCAGATAAACTTATCTTTTTTTCTGGAATAATTGGTGTTTGGTTGCTTGATTCCCGCCTACAGCTTGGTACTAGTCCATGCAAAAAAAACGGTCACCGAACGGCCGGAAAACCCGGGATTTTCGTGTTGGACTAATATCTCAAGAAATACAGTGGTATGTGCCAATTAATGTGGGGACCCTCAAAGCCATTGTATGGAATCATTTGGTAGTCTACATTGGAAACAGTTGATATATTTTCCAGCTTAGTATCCAAATGTTAGACATTTCTGGCAACCTTTACCTGGGTCAGCAAACTGCTCTCAAGCATGATTATTTTTAGAATTCTTATTTTTTTCTTTGCAAAATATTATCCTTGATATTATATATGCCTCTGACAGTTGATTTGGTCAGCCATCTCAGGTAAATTATATTACCTGCAACAATTTATGCCCATTTACTGATGATGGTTATATCACCGATTTATGAAGTTGCCAGAAGTTGCCAGAAATCTCCCAGGTTTGACTATATAAACTCAAAATATACCAAATATATACACCTTTAGACCATCCAAATGTTTCTATTGAATGGATATGACGTTATTTCATGGCTCTGACACATTTATTGGTGCACACACACACTGCATCAAGTGTATTTCATGAGATATTGGTCCAACACGAAAATCCCGTGTTTTCAGGCCGTTCGGTGACCGTATTTTTGCATGGACTAGTATCAAGCTGTAGGCGGGAACCAAGCAAGGTGTTTGGTGCATTACTTTTCCCCTTTAAACTAAATATACTGAACGAACACCTAGTCTAGATATATTACATTCAAATTTCAACATGTACTTCACACTTTTCAATCTCAACTAACTTGTCAAAAACAAGACTTGGCGGGGGAATCCCATCTGTCAACACACACAGCCTCGTTTTCAAAAACCGAAAAGTCAATCCAGAAAGTAATGACAGGAACGTCCCAGGTTTTTGATGCAGCGTTGGACGCGCCTGAAGTTCAGAAATTTATATACTACATCAAATGAGATAATCTTGCAGACAATATACACTTGCAGAAGACTTCATTTTGTCAACTTCATTAGATGTCCATTGATTATTTAGTTATAACATTTTTTTTATATTGGTCCAATACCACGTACCCAAATTTACAACACCCTGGTCCCCAAATTTGGGTACTGTTGGTAAATTTGACAACAGTCCCCAAATTTTCCCCTTTCCCCAACTGCATCCATCAGTGAAATTGATTGATTGATTGATTGATTTGCAGTACAAGTAGCATGACAACACTCCGCTAGGCGGCGCGCGCAAGCAGTTTTTCGCGGGAGCGAAAAAAGTGAAGCTCGTTGAACCCGGTTTGGGTGGGGTCATGTTACGGTCATTTTCGACCAATCAGAAAGTCTTTTACATAGCATATTTGGTATGTATGGAAAGGTTAGACATCGGCCTAGGTGACAGAGCCCACGTTTTGAGATCTGACCCAATTTTGGAGGTGAAAGTTCAGCTCAAAGTTTTTTTTCACTCCAAAAAACAAGTTAAAACTTCTTGTCGCCGATCATACATGGTTTAGTTTGTGGATTGATGTTTTTTCTTTCATAATATAACGATATTTCAATCATAAACCCCCGTACTGCTTGGGAAATTGCTTCAAAATGAAGGGCCTGTCGTGTTTCATCTGCACTTCCGCCATCTGTTTAGTATTGGTTGGCACTTGAAGCCCCTATTATCGCCCATGTAAACAAGCTTGGCTATCGTTTTTTGGAGACATCAGAGAAAAACTAGACGTCAAGGCCTAAAGATGCTTTGGAGGCATTTCGGTGTTAAGACTAATTTATAATATTTATAACATGTTTACCATGGGCTCTATGACACACTGTTTCAAAGATATCGACCAAAACGACAAAAATTAGCCCAAGGGCTAAGAAAGGTTACCGGACAATATACATTTTAGATATTAGCCTTTTGTCCAGTGACCTTGAAAATAAAGTCACTGATAAATTCAAGGCCATGAAATTTTTAACAAATATATCACTTCTAGTATGTCCACAATAAATTCCTAAGCTGTAAAGTCGATAATAAGTGAGACATTAGCCATTCTGTGATGTGACCTTGAAAATGAGGTCAAAGTTCAAGTTCAAGGTCATGAAAATATTCAGTATATATCATTCCTCTATATTCGCAATTGATTCCTATGCTGTAAATGTAAGTATCAATCTATTACCACCAATACAATCAGATTTTGATGATGCCAATAAGAAACGTAAAATACTACATTTTGCAATAGAAACAAACAAAGCCCGACCAAATAGTTTATCCAAAGACACACTGGCGTCTTCAGGGGCAGACAATGTGTTTAATGTAGTTGTTTCTACTGTACACCAGATGGAATTAGTATACAACTGCCCAACAACCTATGAAAATAATTTAGAAATCCGAATCTAACCCCATGGAATAGATACATGACAAGTACAAAAGTACCCCATCACAAGCCCGAAGGCTACGGAGTTGATGGTATCCTCGGGCACAGATTTAACGTCCGCCAGCAGTGACACCGACTCAGTGGTATAAATGTAAGTATCAATCTATTACCACCAATACAATCAAATTTTGATGATGCCAATAAAAAACGTAAAATACAACATTTTGCAATAGAAACAAAGCCCGACCAAATAGTTTATCCAAAGACACACTGGCGTCATCAGGGGCAGATGTAAAGATGATAATAAGTGACATATTAGCCATTTTGTTCTCTGACCTTGAAAATGAGATCAAAGGTCAAATTCTAGATCACCAAAATATTCAGCATACATCATTTCCTATATGTTCACTATGGACCCCTAAGCTGTAAATTTGATAATAAGCGAGATATAAGCCATTTTGTATTCTGACCTTGAAAATAAAAAGACTAACCTTGAAATTTAGGTCAAGGGTGAAATTCAAGGTCACTAGAATATTCAGCATATATCATTTCCTACATGTTCACAATTGATTCCTAAGCTGCAAAGTCGCTAATAAGCAAGATATTGGCCACTTTGTCCTGCGACCTTGAAAATGAGGTCAAAGGTCAAATTCAAGGTCACGAGAATATTCAGCATATATCATTTCCTATATGTTCACAATTGATTCCTAAGCCGTCAAGTCGAGAATAAGCGAGATATTGGCAATTTTGTCCTGTGACCTTGGAAATGAGGTTAAAGGTCAAATTCAAGGTCATGAGAATATTCAGCATATATCATTTCCTATATGTTCACAATGGATTCCTAAGCTGTAAAGTCGATAATAAGCGAGATATTAGCCATTTTGTCCTGTGACCTTCAAAATGAGGTCAAAGGTCAACTTCAAGGTCACGAGAATATTCAGCATATATCATTTCCTATATGTTCACAATTGATTTCTAAGCTGTAAAGTCGATAATAAGCAATATATTAGCCATTTTGTCCTGTGACCTTGAAAATGAGGTCAAAGGTCAAATTGAAGGTCACGAGAATATTCAGCATATATCATTTCCTATATGTCCACAATTGATTCCTAGTCTCTAATCTCAATATTAAGTGAGATATTAGGCTTAGTGTGTCCCATAATAAAGCATAGGAAAATTTAACATGGGAAAGTCACATCTGGGCCGAGTTTGTGCCCAAAATGGCCCACTTCGAATGATTCAAGGGCAATGAAATTTATACATGTCACAGGGGTACATATGAGGAGTGTTATGCATCAATAAGAAGAAAAGTTACTGAACAGATTTTGAGAAAACGATCGTCAAAGTCCAAAATTGGCCATTTTTCGACGAAAATGGTCGTTCTGACCTTGAAACCGAGGTCAGGGGTCAAATTCAAGGTCACGAGAATATTCAGTATATATCATTTCCTATATGTCCACAATTGATTCCTAGTCTCTAATCTCAATATTAAGTGAGATATTAGGCGTAATGTGTCCCATTATGAAGCATAGGAGAGTTTAACAAGGGAAAGTCCTATCTGGGCCGAGTTTGGGCCAAAATGGCCCACTTCGAGCGATTCAAGCGCGACGAAACTGATACACATCACAGGAGTACATATGAGGAGTGTTATGTATCAAAAAGAAAAAAAGTTACTGAACAGATTTTGAGAAAATGGCCGCCAAAGTCCAAAATCAGGCATTTTTCGTCGAAAATGGCCGCCATTTTGAAAAAAAATGCGAAAATCAAAAAACTAAAAAAAACCTTTCCTGGGAATATTTTTAGGTATTTTTGTGCAAAATTTCAGAAAGATCGGACCGTATACTTTAAAGATAAAAATGTGAACGGACGGACGACGGACGGACGGACGGCTAGACGGACGGACGACGGACGCAACGCTATGCCAATAGGTTATCGGACCATAGGTCCGGTAACCTAAAAACAGACTCGGCAGAAAAATTCAAGGTCAAGGTCAAAGTTCATCCTTAATACCTATCAGACATGTTTGTCTAGGGCAACGAGTCCGAAAATAACGTCTGTTTCGCTATACGACGCACCGTTTTCGACATATCGACGAAAACGAAAAATGCCGATTCAGCAGAGAAATTCAAGGTCAAGGTCAAAGGTCATCCTTAATACCCTTTAGACATGTTTGTCTAGTGCCACGAGTCCGAAAATAACGTCCGTTTCGCTCTACGACGCACCGTTTGCGAGATATGGACGAAAACGAAAAATGCCGACTCGGCAAAAAAAATTTAGGTCAAGGTCAAAATTTATCCATAATACCCATTAGACATGTCTGTCTAGTGCCACGAGTCCGAAAATAACGTCCGTTTCGCTATACGACGCACCGTTTCCGAGATATCGACGAAAACGAAAAATGCTGACTCGGCAGAAAAAATTCTAGGTCAAGGTCAAAGTTCATCCATAATACCCTTTAGACATGTTTGTCTAGTGCCACGAGTCCGAAAATAACGTCCGTTTCGCTCTACGAAGCACCGTTTCCGAGATATCACCGAAAACGAAAAATGCTGACTCAGCAGAAAAAATTCTAGGTCAAGGTCAAAGTTCATCCATAATACCCATTAGACATGTTTGTCTAGTGCCACGAGTCCGAAAATAACGTCCGTTTCGCTCTACGACGCACCGTTTCCGAGATATCGACGAAAACGAAAAATGCCGATTCAGCAGAAAAATTCTAGGTCAAGGTCAAAGTTCATCCATAATACCCATTAGACATGTTTGTCTAGTGCCACGAGTCCGAAAATAACGTCCTTTTCGCTCTACGACGCACCGTTTCCGAGATATGGACGAAAACGAAAAATGCCGACTCGGCAAAAAAAATTTAGGTCAAGGTCAAAATTTATCCATAATACCCATTAGACATGTTTGTCTAGTGCCACGAGTCCGAAAATAACGTCCGTTTCGCTATACGACGCACCGTTTCCGAGATATCGACGAAAACGAAAAATGCTGACTCGGCAGAAAAAATTCTAGGTCAAGGTCAAAGTTCATCCATAATACCCCTAGGACATGTTTGTCTAGTGCCACGAGTCCGAAAATAACGTCCGTTTCGCTCTACGACGCACCGTTTCCGAGATATCGACGAAAACGAAAAATGCAGACTCGGCGAAAAAATTCTATGTCAAGGTCAAAGTTCATCCATAATACCCCTTAGACATGTTTGTCTAGTGCCACGAGTCCGAAAATAACGTCCGTTTCGCTCTACGACGCACCGTTTCCGAGATATCGACGAAAACGAAAAATGCCGACTCGGCGAAAAAATTCTAGGTCAAGGTCAAAGTTCATCCATAATCCCCCTCAAGGTCAAAGTTCATCCATAATACCCCTTAGACATGTTTGTCTAGTGCCACGAGTCCGAAAATAACGTCCGTTTCGCTCTACGACGCACCGTTTCCGAGATATGGACGAAAACGAAAAAATGCCAACTCGGCAAAAAAAATTTAGGTCAAGGTCAAAATTTATCCATAATACCCATTAGACATGTTTGTCTAGTGCCACGAGTCCGAAAATAACGTCCATTTCGCTATACGACGCACCGTTTCCGAGATATCGACGAAAACGAAAAATGCTCACTCAGCAGAAAAATTCAAGGTCAAGGTCAAAGGTCATCCTTAATACCCCTTAGACATGTTTGTCTAGGACGACGAGTCCGAAAATAACGTTCGTTTCGCTCTACGACGCACCGTTTCCGAGATATGCAAGAAACTCAAGGATGACTGGGCGAAAACTCTTCCGACCTCTAGGTCAAAGGTCGTTTCACAGATTGATCCCAAAATCAATAGGGTTCTTCCCTGTTGATATATATGAACCTCCATGCAAAGTTCTGCAGCCATTGCCTACATACTTTTTGAGTTATCGTGCGGAAACAAAGTCCAAAAAACGACATTGATTTCATCCTCACGGACCTCGGATCCGGCTGAAAACAAAAAGAAGAAGAAGAAAAAAAATTCTGCTAAAACCATAAAAGCATTTCTTCCGAAATGCCTTAATTCTATTTTGGGCATATCTCATAAGATTTTTTTTATTGACCTTTGATAACATTACAGTAAAGGAGTACCTTGGACATTTTGCTACAAATAAAACAATTTTTTGTGACTAGAATTTTGTCAGAAATGGCTTCAGTGATCATTTGTTCTACTTCTAATGGCCTGATGAGGGCAAATTTGACAACTTTGGGCACAGTGATCACCACCAACGTCATATATTTTTAGTGTGTATGATGTTGCAATGTGTAAAGTAATTAATATTGAATATTTTCAAGCCCTGAAATATGTATTATCACGTTTTGTTTGCGTGTAAACAGCGAGCTTCACTTTTTTGGACTTTTCCCTAATTTTTGTCTTCAGAAGGACCTAACGGTACCCCTCTTTGAAATGCTCTAGCACCTTTGCATCAATACCTACGGTCAATTTTGTTACATATTTGTTTTCCTGAAGCTTCAAGTTTTCTTTTGGTGTATTGTATGACCATGTAGACCCAATATTTCAGAAAGGTGTTATGCTAGTACAAGGTCTGAAACCCTGTTGGCGAATTTGGGAATGCGGCGAATTTAGGACGGACGGCTCGTACCCAATTGAGAACCACAAAATTTCAAGTTGATCCGACTATCAAAAACAAAACCAAATAGGCCTAGCGTGTTTCACTGATGGACGAACTTGACTCTAGTCTAGATATATTACATTCAAATTTCAACATGACAAATTTCAAAATTTCACATTTGACAACTTTGGGCACAGTGATCACCACCAACGTCATATATTTTTAGTGTGTATGATGTTGCAATGTGTAAAGTAATTAATATTGAATATTTTCAAGCCCTGAAATATGTATTATCACGTTTTGTTTGCGTGTAAACAGCGAGCTTCACTTTTTTGGACTTTTCCCTAATTTTTGTCTTCAGAAGGACCTAACGGTACCCCTCTTTGAAATGCTCTAGCACCTTTGCATCAATACCTACGGTCAATTTTGTTACATATTTGTTTTCCTGAAGCTTCAAGTTTTCTTTTGGTGTATTGTATGACCATGTAGACCCAATATTTCAGAAAGGTGTTATGCTAGTACAAGGTCTGAAACCCTGTTGGCGAATTTGGGAATGCGGCGAATTTAGGACGGACGGCTCGTACCCAATTGAGAACCACAAAATTTCAAGTTGATCCGACTATCAAAAACAAAACCAAATAGGCCTAGCGTGTTTCACTGATGGACGAACTTGACTCTAGTCTAGATATATTACATTCAAATTTCAACATGTACTTCACACTTTTCAATCTCAACTTGTCAAAACAAGACTTGGCGGGGGAATCCCATCTGTCAACACACACAGCTGCTGCATGATAAAACCGAATATTGTGAAAATCCCGACATGGTCGGTTTTCTCATGTGATAAAAGTGACCATGTCGCTTTTTTCACGTGAAATATCCGACCATGTCGCTTTTTTCACGGTAGGTGTTTCCGGTGTGAAAAAAGCAACATGCCCGTGAAATACCCGACATTAACTGCGGAGCTATTGAACTGGCTTTTGTTCGTGAAATTCACGACATGCATGTCCATATTTTCGTCCAATTCATGGACGTCCACTCAATATTTAATCAGGATTTAGCTCTGAAATCGGGTGGGGGTGGGGGATCTGGCAGAACAGCACAACAAAGAATTTTGTGGTGCGATATTTGACCATCGAGCGATGTTTTGGGTGCGTTATGTGCTGCGTTCCATTCAAGTCGTGCAAATGGTGACGGTGGTGCAGTACGAGTTCGAAGCATGTCATTGGCAAAACACACAAATCGCCATCAAGTATCTGTCTGTTTACATTTCCTTATGCAACAATAACGTTCATGAAACGTATTAAGAAGTCTTTGATGTGGATATCGCAAGCAGATTGGAATGAAATATTCTCCACCAATCACATCAGGCGTGAAAAATGCGACATGGGCGATAATAAGCATATGACTGTGAGAAAAGCGACATACGTGATGTTCGGGTTTCTCACATGTCGCGTTTGTAATGCTACACAGCCTCGTTTTCAAAAACCGAAAAGTCAATCCAGAAAGTTAATCTTTAATCTCATTTCTCCGAGCACTCTGCTCATAATCCAATCATAAATTACAACCATAATAACCTCGCCGTGTGGAATGATACATATATCGCCTGATGAGCATGTTAAATCCGGCATTTTATGTGAATAAAGTGCAAAATACTTAGAAAATCCGCGTACATAGTTACCAGTCGGTGGCCAAAGTTGCTTGATCACGTGACGTATGAGAGGGTCAAAGAGTGCGGTCATTCTATTTCAGGAACTAAAATGCGGGTGGTTCACATCAAACGCTCATCTTTCGTCGGCTTTATTCGGCAATCCATATAATAATATACGTATGAATATAAAATCATACGGAAGCGTATTGCTATCAAGTGTGTAAAAATTTGTACGACTTATTATCTCGTACGTACGACTTAGTAAGTCGTACTTATGACACTAAGTCATACGTACGAGTTATTAAGTCGTACATACGACTTAGTAAGTCGTTATCAAGTGTGAAAAAAAATGTATCTCGTACGTACGACTTATATCTCGTACGTACGACTTAATAACTCGTACGTATGACTTAATAACTCGTATGTACGACTTAATAACTCGTACATATGGCTTAGTATCTCATAAGTACGACTTAATAACTCGTACGTACGAGTTATTATGTCGTACGTACAAGTGTGTCAAGTGTGTAAAAATGTGTACGACTTATTATCTCGTACGTACGACTTAGTAAGTCGTACTTATGACACTAAGTCATACGTACGAGTTATTAAGTCGTACATACGACTTAGTAAGTCGTTATCAAGTGTGAAAAAAAATGTACGTACGACTTAATAACTCGTACGTATGACTTAATAACTCGTATGTACGACTTAATAACTCGTACATATGGCTTAGTATCTCATAAGTACGACTTAATAACTCGTACGTACGAGTTATTATGTCGTACGTATGGGTTAATAAGTCATACGTATGAGTTAATAAGTCGTATTTACGAGTTACTAAGTCGTACGTACGAGATACTAAGTCGTACGTACGGGTTAACAAGTCATACGTAAGAGTTAATAAGTCGTACATACGAGTTATTAAGTCGTACATACGAGATATAAGTTGTACGTACGAGATAACATTTTTAACACCCTTGATAGCAATACGCTTCCGTAAAATCACAAGGGATTGCACAAAAAAGTAAACTGATTTGATAGCAAGGAAGATCTTTATCAAGGAATCCGATGGTTTTCACAGAACCATAATATCTTGATTTGTTCCAGTCATATTTCTATGGATTAGAACTATGCGTGATGTCTTCGATAGGGTTTCATTTAATTAGTTAAACTCTAATTGTAAGCACATTATTAGTCGTTGACAATAGAATATAGACAATAAAATGTAAAGTGTGTACAGTAAATATGCCAAAAACTAGATAGAAAATATGGAAAATTTTTATAATACATGTGACTAGATGAATTTACTAATGACTATAAACCAAAATTAGGATATGGTAAAGTGACCATGTGCTCGTACTAGGACCAGTGCTCATACATTCAATGAAATGTGTCATATGAGCTGCTGACATGGTATGAATTTGGAATTATTTGTTTTCATGTAAATTTATTCCCATTCGTCCTTAGGTCTGAAGTATCATGAAAAATGTATCTGCCAGTGTTTCATTGACTGTACGAGCACTGGTCCCTGTACGAGCACTGGTCACTGTATGCTACACAAATAACAATAAATTCGTAAATAAAGGTGTTATTTTCATAGCTATACTGACTTTCCTAACTCCTTTACACTGCTTTTTGTTGATAATTAGGCGATGCCGAATGGTATCGTGTTACAACTTGGCACACTTCTCCTAGGATGCAAACAGCAAACGTCTATCGCTAAAATTGAAAAAATAATTATGTTCATGATATTCAGTACATATATTGTTCTTCCATCAAATTAATGAACGAAGAAATGTGTACCTCTTGGTATTCCCTCGCAGAAAGAGAACACAAGTAAATTTATACAACCCCTTTCCCTTCCTTTCTATTTTGTTCTCTTTTTCCTCGTTTTTTTACGGGGGGGGGGGGGGGGGGGGGGCATGATTCATTGAGCGCTGGTTGAGATTATCTCCAATGTCGTAAGTGGTGTATCAAGAAAAAATTACCTTTCCATATATTATTCTTCGGAAGTGACAGGAGTGCGAGATTAAGCATATCGTTAGATTACTTGGCGGCGTGTGAGGTTTGGTGGGTATTTCATGTATAATCAAAACAATGGATTCCTAAACGTGGAAACTTAATAACGAAATTCGCTCATAACAATCACAAGATGTGGTTTTATTTTTGGGGGGCGAGCGATAATATGTAAGTTTCGTGCTATGGAAAGGCCATGAAAATAAAATAATTTTTGATAAATACGACTTGCAAGTTAGAGAACTACACCTGATACACGTCTTTCACTATTATTGATATGAAATAAAAATGATGAGAATGATGACGATTGCTAATATCTTTTGAAATTTTCTTTTATTTATCTAGGCTGAGCTCTTGGGCTTTGAGCACTACACGTGCAACATGTTGCGACGACGACCGACAAGGATCGAGTTGCGAATTGAGGACATAGAGGAGTGGAACGCACACAAAAGGGAACTCGATCTTCAAAAGAAACAGAACAGTCAAAGCAGTAGTACTGGCGGTGGACTAACTGATGACACTTTGGCCTTCGATACTGTGACTCCAGATGCAAAAACACATCGAGAAGTGATCAATGAAAGGATTGGATTCGCTCCAAGACCTTTGCCACAGCCATCAAGGATTGGTGCACCCATGCATTGATACATAGTAGATTCATATTTGGAGTATGTGGCTTGTATGCTGTATATCAATATTGGTGTGCATGGAGTTTATCTGTAGCTCTGAACATTTTGCCCTGGCAGTAAAATAACTAGCTTCAATGTATGTGTCTGTATGATCTAGATGTTCATAATGTATGGCTACATGTAAAAAATACTGTGTTCAATAAATTTGTAAAATTTATCCTGTCATTTTTAAAATATTTATTAATCTATCATATCATATAATATTTTCTTCACTTTACCATGTTTACTCTCAACACTTCAACTTCAGGTTTGATATCATTGACAAAAATTTACAAAAATTATGTTTTTCTCTTAATATTGGCAAACCGTGAGTTGGAAATTGGAAACTTGATTGAAAACCATTTTCGAAAAAAAAGTTGGAAAAATTTTCGATCTACCCCATTAAACTAGTCCGCTCCAAACTGAGGTTGGTCAAAATTTAACATTTAGTTCTTGAATATGATCTCTTTAAAATTACCTATTTCATAGAGACCTGATCAGCATCCTGATACTGAAAAGAAAATAGGGGGTCACCGAACTGGTTTCTTTGAGATATTCGATCAAAATCTCAAACATTTTCCTAAAATGACATATTTTTGGGCATTTTTGCACCTGTTTTTGTCCATATTCACATTTTGTATCATATTTTCCATGCAAACGGATACGGTGAACCCCTATTGCTTTTCAGTTTTAGGATGCTGATCAGTTACTCTATAAATATGTCATTTTGAAGCTCTAGATTATGTTGATACAGTTATTTATTTTTTTTTAAATTCTTTGACCCAGCCTTACCTCTGTTTGGAGCAGACTACCTTAAGTCTGATAAATCTGAGGGTGGGAAGAAATGTTATGATTTTGGACCAGTTGAGACATTCCACATTTGGGTGTAATACAGTGAATTGTGGACATGGGATGATCTCTCAAAGGATTGCAGCAAATGCACAAGATTATGTAATTCCATGATGGGACTGAAAATTAGTATTGTTACAGGTAGATTGCCTACTTAAATTCTTGATCAACATTTTGACACTCTAGTGGTTCAATTTGAACAATTGGGGTGCCTACCGGCACTTCAAACAATACAGTTACCCCTATTTAATACTTGGCAGGTGATTGGCTTTGACACTCATGTCTTGTGAAGAATTACATTAATCCTTCCTCTTGGAGTATGGGTAACATATCATGTAGTCAGGCTTAAAATTCAAAGTAGGACATTGTGTTGTTCAACCATAGAACTAGAGAGACTCTAGCTGTATGGTTCAACCCAAGACCTTTGTACAACTTTGGAGTTTTGTTTTTGTGTGACGATAATGTGGAAAATGAAATGATGAATACATGAAATGCTCTCCTGCGGGTTTGGAGTTCAAAATTAAAAAAAAATAATTTAACAGTAGTCCGAGGGGGGGGGGGGGGGGGGGAATTGACCCAGTTCACCCCAACCAAAGACCCTCATGCTAAATATGAGCCCCAAGTGGGATCACAGAAATCAAAGGAAATTTGTGGAATAATGATGTTTATGCGGAAGATTTCATACAAATTGTGATGGCTTTGAGTTGTGAACACATACATGTGTGGGACTATTCAATGAAATATCCTATTAATTACCAAGTTGTGTTCAGATTGAAATTAGTTGAAAAATATTGTTTTGAGACAAATGGGAACATATTGAATTTTAAAATGATACGATTACACGACGATCCAAAACAAATTTTTTGGCAGAAATGATTTGAGATTTTTGTTGCACTTGATCTGCACTTGCATAGACCTCACCATAGAAGATTGTCACAGGTATTACCGAAAAATACCCAGTTTGACTAACGTAACAGTGACTTTCGGAAAGACTGTTTTAAAGGTTGCAAAAGCAGTCAAACGGGGTATTTTTGGTAACAGGTGTGACTGTCTCATAGAAATCTACCGTATCTCAATGACCCATGGATGACTTGAGGTCACACATTTATCGGCAGAGACATTTTAGCATGAAATCATGGCCTTCCGTTTTTTGGGTTTCCGTAATTGTATGGAGTTCCACAGGCGACATACGACATACTACATACGACACCACATACGACATATGACATACGACATACTACATACGACAGACCAGGGTGAAAGTAGCCCTGAAAACAAGGCAAAAAGCAGGGTGTATTTCAAGGGTTTTTTTTTCGTGAAAGTGAACAAAAAAAAATTAAAATACAACCTGCTTTTGCCTTGTTTTCAGGGCTAAGGTGAAAGTGACTTACCAATGTATGACATCATGGTACATACTACATACTACATACGACATACTACATATGACATCCTACATACTACATATGACATACTACATATGACATACGACATACTACATACGACATACTACATATGACATACGACATATGACATACTACATACAGCATACTACATATGACATACGACATACTACATACTACATATGACATACGACATATGACATACTACATATGACATACTACATATGACATACTAAACTAAAATTCATCTGTAAGTGAAACACGCTTTTTGGCCGTAGTTTTGTTTTGGATAATCGAATCAACTTGCAAATTTGTGTGTCTTAATTGGGTATCATGCCGTAATTTTTCACCAAATTTCAGAGTTCTATCTCAAAAATTGAAAAAGTTGGTAATCTACCCCAATGTTAAATTTCAGCCCCACAATGGAATTTCAGGGTCTGCACACGAAAACGACTTTTATTTGATGTTTGAATTATATACTGATTCAAAATAAACATGTTTACTTAATATACACTGCGACTATGCCTTCCGACTTCAAATCAAAGCAATAAATTCATTCTGTACTTGCATAAACATCATGAAAGCCCTGAATTTGTTGGAATTTGTTTTTGGACTGAAATTTAACATTGAGGTAGATTGCCAACTTTTTCATTTCTTGAGATAAAATTCTGAAACTCGGTGAAAAATTACGGCATGATACCCAATTAAGACACCCAAAATTTAAAGTTGATTCGATTATCCAAAACAAAATTATTGCCAAAAAGCGTGTTTCACTGACAGATGAGTTTGACTATACATATGACATATTACATACGATTATTACGACCTATGACATACTACATATGACTTATCACATGCAAGATACCAGTCAACTCATACAATGTCAGATCTATCACACACCTCATCCGAACAAATGATAGCTACACGTATCCAGCAGACTCATGTTTTCATGTAGGCCTATCAAATTTGTATCAAAATTTTCATCTGAAAAGTTCACAATGGAAATTCCATTGAATTTGGCTATACCGTTTAGCATGGCAGAATTGTGAGGACGCCAGTTGCCTGGAGGTTTTGAACAGTTGAATATTGTATTTATTTTCTTTTTCAACGAGGGTGACAATTTTTGTCATCCCTGAGGTGGTTTTCTTTGTTTAGGTAGTGATTGCACATCGTGCCTCAGTCCTTCTGGGACGGCCATGAGAAAGTTTATTCTTTCAATGGGAAGGATAGGGTAGTATGTCGTATGTCATATGTAGTATGTCATATGTAGTATGTAGTATGTGGTATGTCGTATGTCATATGTAGTATGTAGTATGTCATATGTAGTATGTCGTATGTCATAAGTCGTATGTCATATGTCGTATGTCGTATGTCGTATGTAGTATGTCATATGTAGTATGTCGTATGTCATATGTCGTATGTCGTATGTCATATGTCGTATGTCGTATGTAGTATGTCGTATGTCGCCTGTGGAACTCCATATTATTGGGAGCGGGCGAAAAAATGTTGCTTTGACATTTTCTGATTTCTTCGCGGTTTCGGCAGCATTGTCGCCATAGAATGGAGAGAATAAAGCAGAAGATCGATAAAATATATGCCGCGCCTTCCAAAAGTCCCAAACTGAGCGGCGATCTTCTTGACAGTTATGGATTACAAGGTATCGAAGATTTGTTTACATCGGTTTCTACCCAATTATCGCCCATATTGCATATACCGTAAAACTTTTAATAGACGCACAGGCGTCTATTGATTTCAGTTACACTCTAGACCGGGCGGAGCACATGTACAATGGCGTGGGCAATTTTTTCCCGGGTCTACTGTCACACTGAAAAGGGGCGATACTATTTTTTGGGGGTGGAGATATAAATGGGGGTTTGTAATTTAGGGGGATACACTTAAAAGAAGGTTGGTTTTATTTTCGTCTTGTTTCTGCGACTCCATTTCACACCCGTTTGCCGTCCGTTTGTCCGTCGCCGTCAACTGTCAGTTAATTGCTACCTATATGTTGTGCTTTTAATTGCTTGTGATGTTAGTGTTTGTGAGTGTTGCAGATCCGTGCCGACGGTGATTCGATCCCGGGTCCCCTGGCATGGAAGTCCCGTGCACTGCCTCTGAGCCACGACGCTCATTGGGATGACTCTGCTTGGAACTTTTAGCCACGGTTGATAAGTGGCGCTGGTGCCAAAGTCTCGTTTGTCACCTTCGGCCCAGTTGAATAATGAGAGTGACTTGACCCAAATAAATATGCATGAGATCACGTGTGTTTTGTTTATACCTAGGTATGATCACGTGTTGTTGTGTATGGGATTTGTAGTTTGTGCATAGAAGTCTCCTTCACGTCTATGGTTTGTGTTGATAAGTGTTGAGCATAGGGGGAATGGCAAGCAGTTGTGTGAGAGAGAGAGAGCCGGGGGGAGGGGGTGATGAAATGGCGTTTGAAGTGAAGTATGCACAGATAGCATGTTTATTGGGTATACGTATTGTGGACAATAAGGTGAAGTGAAGCGTCGGGAGGGAGACGCCTTTGAGTTTGAGTTTTGTAAAGTAATTGATATATTTGTAAGGTGTGTTTGACAGTAGTTAGAGTAATATAATGTCAGCTTGTGTGAACGGCTGAGTGTGGTGGCCACGTTGTTTCTTAGACATGATATGTGCCCGTCCAATTTTAGATGAATGGGTACAGTCGGGAATGGAACATGTCAGTGTATGTAAATGTAATATAAGGCCTACGAGTAGATGTGTTCCATGTGGGGCGTCTTGGGAAGTGTGGCCGCACTGTTGAGTGATAATGATAGTGGCTTCTACTAATAAACACACGGTCTCCCGGCCACGGAACAGCCCCCCCCCCCCCCCCCCCCAAGAAATAATGCGCACCCACATGAAGACAGTGCAATTGACATAACATGTGTGTAGGGTTAAGCGCTACTGAAGAATGAGCATCGCGTTTACACGGTTGTTGTCGCGCACTGCGTTGTTTGGTTGAGCACGTGGAGGGAGTGCGGCCTTGCACGTACAGGAGCAAAGAGCACATGGTGTAGTTTATTATGATATGATAATGAGGTGAGAGAGATGAAAGTGAAGTCTCGTTGGTCACGAGATTTCGTTGGAAAGGACAGAAACATGGATGCCTCCAGGTAGGAGTAAAACGTAGTTTTGAAGTATCCAGAAAGCCGTGATAACCTGCATAGAACATGTAGAATGAAATATGTTATGCTCATAAGTTGTATAGTAATGGTATAGATCCAAATTCCATCATTAGATTTGCAATTGAACGATTAGTAATAGGGGTCAAATTGCCCACGTTATTGTACATCCTAGCCGACCGGGCGTCTATTAGAACACGGCGTTTATTGGAATTGACAAGGCCTGTGTTAAGATATGACAGATCGGACGACAGTTTCCCAACTGGGACACATTGACGTTGATCTAGTTTCTGTTCGTTCTACAGCACGTGCAGAGATGTATTCTATTTTCGTTTCTATCGCATCAATAACTGTACAAATATTTCTTCCCCACCAGGTCTATATTAGTATCTATACGTTGCTATGTTACCATGGTTACACAATGTACGTAGACCCGGCGTCTATTAGAAACCCGGCGTCTATTAGAAGTTCTACGGTACTTTTATCAGTGGTTGGTGGGTGCTGTTGTAGATATAATTATATCTAGTGCCGTTGTGGTCATTCTTAGAAATTTGGACAATCTCGAGAAGGTCCAGGGCAAACTTGAGCATTCCAAAATGGCCCTGGATTTATTTATTTATTTATTTCAGCTTAAAATTTCATGTCACATACAATCCAAACATATACAAAATACATATGATCCACATAAATGTAAATAATTGAATAAATATGTGAACAAAGAAAATTGCACCAGGGATAACTCAAAAAAGTCCCTGGGAAAAAAATGCAAAAAGGCAAATGTGTACATTGTTGAGAAATGCTGATAAAAGCATAGTAGATAGTATAATAAGACTAAAGACTAGAACAGATCACAAAACAAAAACATAAACATATTGACTAGAGTTAGCAGACAAATAAGATCCATCTAAGAACATTTTACATGCTGACTTGAAGTGTATATAATTGTATCCCCCGAACAAAGTTCGGCGGATACTATGGATTTACGATCGTCGCGCCGCCGCCGCCGCCGCGTCCGCGTCCGCGTCCGCGTCCGCAGACACTTTCTTGTGAACGCGCTACAGCTTACAAATCTGAACCGATTTTGATAATATTTTATATGGACATGACTTATGGTGAGATCTCAACACCTATCGATTTTGGTTGCCATAGCAACCAAAATAGCCGATTGGCGTAACATTTTGTGCTCAAATTAGCCTGTTTAACACACATGGGTTGTGAACGCTCTACGGGTGGGAGTTTTCGATGAATGATGATGAAATCGCACTGGCTCAATGAGAAAGACCATCACACGAAACCTATTGTTTTTCAGAATGATCGAATAAATATTAATAAGTTTGAGAGGTTAACTTATTACAACAATTAAAATGCCTACTTTGACATGTGTGATCACTCCAATAACCTGTACTATGAAAGCAAATTGCACTGGATTCTTGTTCAGAATACAGAACTGATGTTTTTGGTGAAAACAGAACAATATTACTGAATAAGTTAACATTGGTTTTACTAGTTAAGTCTATTATTGACCACAATAAAAAAAGTTAAGATGAGAAACATTTATTATTGAGCTCAACAAGGTAAAGGTTTTGTCCAGTAGAGATTTCACAGGTGTAACCAAATAAGTTAACATTATTTTCACTAGTTAAGTCTATTATTGACCACAATAAAAATAGTTAAGACAAGAAACATTTATTATTGGGCTCAACAAGGTAAAGCTTCTGTGCAGTAGAGATTTCATGGCTGTAGCCGAATAAGTTAACATCATTTTTACTAGTTAAGTCTATTAATGACCTCAAGAAAAATAGTTAAGACAAGAAACATTTATTATTGGGCTCAACAATTTAAAAGTTTTGTCCAGTAGAGATTTCATTGGTGTAACCGGATAAGTTAACATTATTTTTACCATTAAAGTCAATTTTTACTTTGAATTTCAACTTGAAACCAAGTTTGGCACATATTATGAATTAAAATATAATTTATGGTGAAAAAATCGATCTGGCTCCAATTTCGTCATCGTGAAATGCAGTTTTGGTAAACTTTTACTTGAATTTCAGCTCGAAACCAAGTTTGGCACATAATTATTATGAATTAAAATTTAAATTATGGTGAAAAGTTTGATCTGGCTCCTATTTCGTCATCTTGAAATGTAGTTTTGGTCAACTTTTACTTTGAATTTCAACTTGGAACCAAGTTTGGCATATACAATGATATAGTATGAGTTGAAATATCACTTATGGTGAAAAGTTCGATCTGGCTCCAATTTAGTCATCTTGAAATGCAGTTTTTGTCAACTTTTGCTTGAATTTCAACTTGGAACCAAGTTTGTCAAATATTCTGAGTTGAAGTATAACTTTGGGTGAAAACTTTTATCTGGCTGTAATTTCGTTATTTTATCGAACATGTCGAAATGGAAATTCGTATGCAGTGATTTTAGTGGTGATCTTGAATTCGACCTTCAATAAGCTTGAAAGGTTTCACACTCACAATGTACATCATTGATATATTTGGGGCAACAGGGATGATAGGGCTACGGGGGATACACCCAAGCGGTCGTAGGCGACCGGAAGCGTCTAGTTTTGTATAGTTTGGATTGTACTATCTAATTTAATCCACAGGAACGAAGCTGTGAACTTGAAAGAATTCACCATTTTAGACCATTTTGGAAGGGTGCTTTACTAGGATAATTAAGGCATTTCGGCAGAAACGCCTTTATGGTTTTAGCAGAATTTTTTTTTTTTTTTTTTTTTTTTCTTTTTTTTCTTCTTCCGCCACTTTTGGTTTCCGGACGATAACTTTAGATTGCCTTGACGGATCCTTGTCAAATTTTCACCACAAGTCAGAAATGATATGTGGAAGAACCCTATTCTTTTTGAGCCGGATCCGAGGTCCGTGAGGTCCGTGAGGATGAAATCAAGGCTAATTTTGAGACTTGGTTTCCGGACGATAACTGGAAAAATATTTATGCAATAGTTGCAGAACTCTGCATGGAGGTTCATATGCCACCAGGGAAGAACCCTATTGATTTTGGGATCGATCCGTCAAACGACCTTTGACCTAGAGGTCAAAATAATTTTTTGCTGATTCATTTTTGAGGCTTCCTGCATATCTCAGAAACCGTGCATCGTAGAGCGAAACGGACGTTATTTTCGGACTCGTCGCCCTAGACAAACATCTCTAGGGTGTACTTTTTTTTTTGATCCGGCTCCGAGGTCCGTGAGGTCCGTGAGGATGAAATCGAGGAACTTGGTTTCCGGACGATAACTCAAAAAATATTCAGGCAAAAGTTGCAGAATTTTGCACGGAGGTTTATATATCACCAGGGAAGAACCCTATTGATTTTGGGATCGATACCTCAAACGACCTTTGACCTAGAGGTCGAAATAATTTTTTGCTGAGTCATCCTTGAGGCATCCTGCATATCTCGGAAACGGTGCGTCGTAGAGCGAAACGGACGTTATTTTCGGACTCGTCGCCCTAGACAAAAGTGTCTAAGGGGTATTATGGATGAACTTTGACCTTGACCCGAAATTTTTTTGCCGAGTCGGCATTTTTCGTTTTCGTCGATATCTCGGAAACGGTGCGTCCTAGAGCGAAACGGACGTTATTTTCGGACTCGTCGCACTAGACAAACATGTCTAATGGGTATTATGGATGAACTTTGACCTTGACCCGAAATTTTTTTGCCGAGTCGGCATTTTTCGTTTTCGTCGATATCTCGGAAACGGTGCGTCGTAGAGCGAAACGGACGTTATTTTCGGACTCGTCGCACTAGACAAACATGTCTATGGGGAATTATTGATGAACTTTGACCTTGACCCGAAATTTTTTTGCCGAGTCGGCATTTTTCGTTTTCGTCGATATCTCGGAAACGGTGCGTCGTAGAGCGAAACGGACGTTATTTTCGGACTCGTCGCACTAGACAAACATGTCTAAGGGGTATTATGGATTAACTTTGACCTTGACCCGAAATTTTTTTGCCGAGTCGGCAGTTTTTGTTTTCGTCGATATCTCGGAAACGGTGCGTCGTAGAGCGAAACGGATGGTATTATCGGACTCGTCGCCCTAGACAAACATGTCTAGCGGGTATTATTGATGAACTTTGACCTTGACCCGAAATTTGTCGACATTTTTCATTTTCGTCGATATCTAGTTTTTATTTATTTCTTGACAATATGGCAAATAAATATTGATGTAAGTTATGTTTAATAATCAAGTTGGATTATACAAAGCTAATAAAATGGCAGAAAATTGACGAGCAGGGAAACACAGTGGATTTGACTGATAAGTTTGAATAAAACAAATCTTCATATAAATGTATTTAATCATTGAACAATGTTGAATAGACATGAGTGAAAAATTTATAAATTCATACTCCTTGATTTGAATTGAAAGGAATATTACCGGTATGTAAATATCATTGAATATTGTTTGCTGTTCACATCCAATTATTCAATTGGAAACATTCTATATTCCAAGATTGTCCTGGGCAAACTGGGTATCCCCGAGAATGTCCAAATGCCCAAGAATGAGCTCGACAGCGCGTAAGAAGTCCGAATCGTAGTTAAAAAGCAGAATCGGAGCTTAGAAGTCCGAATCGGAACAGTTAATGTCCGAATCGGAGTGTTTTTGGCTATAAAATCCATGCCAATATTTTGTTACTTACTATTCCACTAGGGCTACTAGATAAAAAAACATTCAAAAAAACAGCAACAACACTATATCGATTACATGAAAATCTCGTACGTGTTGTCTTTGAAAAGTAGAGCTTGTGCTCATCTTATAGATTCTATATGGCATAGGTACTGCAGTAGGCATGGTAGGCTGGGTGTAATTTGTGGATTGCCATATTGGTTGTTTAAACAAATGCTTGCAAATTGCTCAATGCCAAACTTAGTCGGCTAAATTAGGTTTAGATTCTTTGTGAAACAGGCCCCAGGTTTTTACCGCAATTGTGAGTAGCAGTCCACAATTTATCAACAGTGGTTGTGTTAAGGGAGGCTGGACAAACGACCGAATTTGCAAATACCTGTATATCTATTATCAGTCATTAAGTGCTTTCTAAAGCGTCTTATTTATTCTCTTTTCATCATTATTATTATATGATGGTCGGAAAAATAATAATTTCACTTGACAAACTGTTCCGATTCGGAAAGAAACTGCTCCGATTCGGACTTCTCAGCTCCGATTCTGATTTTCACCTCCTATTCGGACTTCCCATGTACCGGTGGTTGACGGGTCGGAACGCACACTAGCAACAGAGCCATACTTATGTCAAGCCGTTTACCTATGAATATACTATACAGTACTATACTTTATCATATGCCAGAATGAGAGTCAAGGCAAATAACGCAGTTAGTGCTAGTTTACAGTAATTTGACAGTAACTCTTAGACCTAGGCATACACTGTCAACATAGACCTAGGCATACACCATTTCTTTCAATAGCTTTGCCTTTACTTCCGATAACAAACTTCCACACTTTGACCGGGCAGCTTCCAGTTCAGGAAAATGTCAGTTTTCCAAGGGTGGCTTGATTTCCGTTACGTATGATTTTTTTGCCACAAATTTACATTTTTGCGCAGAGGTTTTGGACTTTTGAGCTGAATCCTATCACTGAGTGAATACTAGTAAACCTGTATTTATTTCGATTCAGAGATGATTTGGCCATTTGAAACACACTAAAATATCTTAACATCCAGTGGCATATGATAAAACGTGTTATTGCACAATATGGGGTTTCATGCCCTCAGGTCAAGTCTTCCAGAAGCCCTTCGCGGGCCGCGGGCATAAAACCCCATATTGTGCAATAACCCTGTAATACTGTATTTGTGAAATGAAAGTTGATCTATGTAGGCACATGCAGTGAACTCATATTACGTATTTGTACGGTGTATCTGAACTTATTGCCCTAGAGTGAAATTATTGATAACGATAGATGCACAGTCCTGACTGTATAGCTATGTGTGATGTATTGTTTTACAGATATCACACTGCGACCGTACCAGCTGGATGGTATACAGTGGCTGGCGGAGAGGTATCACCGGGAACATGGCTGCATCCTGGCGGACGAGATGGGTCTCGGCAAAACCTGTCAGGTCAGATTTAGCGGAATGATTAAAGCATTGATTGTTCTTTGGCGCATAAGCATGTGTATTTCAATTTGAAAAAATGGATGTGTATGTGAAAAGATGATTGATTTGAACAAAGTCAACACAGTTATAAGAACCAACATTGTAAATGTAAATTGAGAACTAATGACATTGTGATGTGAAAAATGCAACCATTGCTTGACACTTACAATAGTAGTGATAAATGTTTTTGCTTGCAGACGATCAGTTTCCTGGTCTACCTCCAAGGCAGTGGTGAGAGTTTGGGACCACACCTCATCCTGTGTCCGCTCTCTGTTGTGGGAAACTGGATCACCGAACTCAAACGGTAACAATAACTATGAACATGATCAATGACATATTAGGAATTACCAGAAACCCATAACCTATCTTATGGGTTTCTGGAATTACTTAATGCACATTGGACTAACTTTCTGTAACAGATTTTCTGTCATCCCATGATATTGCATACATTGAGATTTCTTCTTACAAAATTAAAATCAATTTACAAATGTAGATTCCAAGATATATCTTCTGGCTGCGCGTATATTTTTAATTCATATGCATATATTTCAACTGTATCATGTGTATATATATAATCAATGCATATTCATGATCATGATGATGTTCACTTACAAATATTCCAAGATAATCATCTGTTGACTTGCTACAGTTTCGCCCCGGGATTGAAGGTCGTATCGTACAAGGGTAACAAAGAGGAGCGACCCGTACTACAGAAACAGATGAGGTCTGACGGAAACTTCAATGTTGTTGTTACCACGTATGAGGTGTGTGAAAGACTATGTTTTTGGGAACATGATGATAAGATTTATTTTTGAACTGCTGAGCAATTGAATTGGCGCTGATATGTATATGCCTCCAATGCCAAATCAACTTCAGTGAAAGAATCACTTGTAAACTCTTTTCTAAAACATTAAACCTTTCTCGTAAATTCAAAGCACAATATATCACCTCGGGCAGCATTGTCTTCTCGGGGAACATTTCGCTTGTTCCCTTCCAAACTAGTCACCATTTATATTTTATTATACCGAATGTCACGGATTTTATTGTGACATATACACATATCCGCAAATTGATGTTATAAGTCGTCGTTAAAGTCGGCAATTTTTGCAAGTTTTTGACCGCAGCGGTAAACATTTTTGACAATGTTTCATGGCAGAGAATGTTCTCCGTTGCTAGTGATGCTGTTACGATTGACGGGGAACATGCGATTTGTGTCACGGCTGATTAACCAATCAGCGGCGGGGATTCTAACATGAGGTATATCAATACACACTGATATATGGCTGCTTCAATTGATACAGATATGCATGAAGGACGAGTCATTCCTACGGAAGTATTCCTGGCACACACTTGTGGTTGACGAAGCACACCGACTGAAAAACAGGGAGTCCTTGCTGCATAAAATACTGCGGGAGGTATGGAGAACAGTATAGAATCATCACCATTCAACATTTTTGATACCAAATTATTCTTGGCAGATGATTGGAAAACTAGAATATTGTGAATTTAGGAGTTTGTTGTATATTCCAGTTTGATGTGAATCACACTGTACTCCTGACTGGTACACCAGTACAGAACAATCTACGGGAGTTGTATGCCTTATTATCTTTCGTGGCAAGCCCGATATTTCGAGACAAGTACATGGAAGATTTTGTGGATGAATTTGAAGATTGTGAACCTGACCAGTCAAATTCAGGTCAGTCTATTTCACATGTGGTTGCTTGTAATTCATACCACTCTGATCGGTATTCTCTACCTAATTCTCTCTCTTTAACTTGAAATGTTGTGATTTTGTTTTGTCAAATCTATGAAAACACATGGACTGGCCCATCACAAAACTGAATAAAAGTGGGTGATCTTTTATTAGCTTACCGGCCCTTTGGCTCCCATTATGAAGGAAAAATTGGGTGAAATTTTCTAAGTCTGAAATTGCCCTTGAATCGCCGGTCTGCGTGTGGCGGCCATTTTGATTTTTTGATGGGTCTGCGAAAAAATTTTTTTTTGTCCCAAATCAAGTCACTATTTGTTTTGAGCCATTTCAAGCAAAAAAAAAAAAAGTTTTTTTTTGGCCATTGAAAATTTTTTTGGACTTTCACCCAATTTTTCCTTCATAATGGGAGCTATGCAGAGTAATCTCATAGAACACTTCAAGATAGAGCCTAAGTATTGGCACATTCAAATGGGAAATCATATATTGTGGTTTGAGTGGTGACCTTGAATTTGACCTTCAATGACCTTGAAAGGTCAAAACGACCTTTTTTGTCGAAAAAACGATGAATTTTGCTTTTGGTGGTCATTTTCTCGAAATCTATCCAGACAGTTTTCCTCAAAATCATGTATAAGATTCTCCTTATGTACCTTTGTGATGTGTATAAGTTTTGTTGCCTTTGAATCGACTGTCTGTGAAAATTTGTCATTAACGAAAAAAATCTTTCAAGATGTAACTTGATTTCGTATTATAGTCCATACAGAAAATGTGTTTCTATCAACATTTACGAACATGTTTTAACATGTAGATTTTAACATCAGTGTAACAATTTATATGTATTCAGTATTCTACGCAATTCACATGATTGCCGGTAAGCTACAGCACCCTTGGTGCTATGTTTAAGCTTGTCCTGTGAATTGTTCTTCTGTAAAACTGAATTGTGAGGTTTGGTTTTCTGTTATTAAAGATTTCCTTTATTTTAGATTTATATTATGAACATTTAAGATTTATATAGGATTTCACACATGGCTTTTTGACATGTTGAACTTGACCTCACATGGCAGATATTTTGGTGACCTTGAACTTGACTTAAGATGACCTCGAGTGGTAATTGTTGAGAACCTGTCTGACCTTAGCAGCATATAGGCAGTAACTTACATATATACATGTATTATATGGTGGATTGGTGGATCTTTTGATTACCTTAAATTCGACTTTGATGTATTTCACATAAGTGAAAAAAAGAAGACTTGTAGCTGTTACAGGAGGAATGTGCATGTACAACATTATTTCTGTATTGTAATTGTGTACATGTACAATATATTTGTACACACACAATGAAATTGATGTCATTTTGACATTCTTATTGGCTCATCGTATAAATTCATGCCAAACTGATAATTTCAATGTGTAGAGTCTTGACCATGTTGACTGTAGAAAATAGCAGATCTTTTAAAGTTATGAGTCACCATTTATTCTCATGATAGTACAGAAGATATTTTCACTACTGTATAGCAATCTCTGAAAAATCTTTGACGTAACAAACCATATTGGTCCTGATATTCTATTAAACATCACTTTAATAGAAGAGCACCCCCATCTTTTACAGAGAAAAAAAAGCTGTATCCTTCACTTCAGGGCTGTCCTAACTTATGTCGTAAAATGTACAGTAGCAATGTCTTATACTGTATTGTGATACATGTATACCATATAGTTCCCAATAGTGCAGTGCATGCGCGGAATGCAAGGCTCAGGGTGTGAATCTGAAGATGCCATATATTCATTAGTGTGCCTGTTGCAGAGACCCCATCTCTACAAGATCCAGAAAAGCTATAAAATCTGCATGAAAATCTCTGGAGTATCAGTAGTGTCCTGATGAGGGTAGGTAGCAGGGTTCTAAAATTACGAGGCCCTTACTTGTAAAATCAACATCAGGAGTTCCATTCAAACGGCAGAACCTCCAATATCAATATTGAGCACACAGTATTCATAATTCATGGAATTTATGTTTTTAACCTCTTAACTGCCAGACCTGAGAAATTGTCCCACGCCGGGCATTTTTCTGGGGAAAATTGCAAAATATATATCATGACAATTATATTTTTAAAGAAAGACCCACTGTTGATTGAATTAATTAAACCAATGTGAAAACGTATCTAGCCTATGCAAACAGCACGAGGGCCTTTCACAACGAGGGCCGACATCAACAACCTCACAACAACCACAAATTCTTCAACATTTCACACAATCATAAAATAGTATGTACACGAAAGCATGCTTTCACAGAATATTAATATCCCCATGTCGTTGATTATGAATAAGACACATGCAACTCAGGTTCTTTCAACAACCGGTTTGTTGATGTTAAATCCATAATAAAACGGATACAGATGACAATGAATTCACTGGAGAATAATTTTGCTCAGCATACTCTAACACATACATACATCTGTCAGACGACAACACCAGGGAAAACCCAACAGTTTCTCTTCGGATTACATGCATTCCCTTTGTATAGATAAACTATGTTTGCCCCTAAAACGATTGTAAACTTACACTACAACAAAGTTATCAGTATACGGAAGCTGTGTGGGGACTTTTGACTGGAGAATTTAGGCCGTACAGGAAGAAATGTGGAGAGGAATTTGCGCCGGATATTTCCGGCACATAGGCGTCACACAATTACGTTTTGCGCCGGATATATCCGGCGCTATAAGCGGTGAAGAGGTTAATAAATACTAGTGAAAACTAGACGTCAAGGCCTAAAGGCCTTGGAGGCATTTCAGGGAGAAGCATGAAAAAAACAAAATGCTGACTCAGCAAAAACATGATGAAGCTCCCAATGAGACCTATAAGACATTTGTGCAATTACATGTATGTGAAGGACAAACTTGATACCCCTAAGACTATCTGTCTAATGTCTGTTTTCCTCTAGGTCGCACCGTTTCTGAGATATCGATGAAAACGAAAAATGCTGACTCAGCGATAAAATTAAAGGTCAAGGTCAAAGTTCATCCCTAATACCCTTAAGACATGTTTGTATCGTCTCCGAGGCATCGTCTCCGAGATATCGACAAAAGCGAAAAATGCCGACTCAGCGAAAAAAATTAAGGTCAAGGTCAAAGGTCATCCCTAATACCCTTAAGACATGTTTGTTTAGGGCAACGAGTCCGAAAATAATGTCCGTTTCGCTCTACGATAAACGTTTTCCAAGATATCGACGAAAACGAAAAATGCCGACTCAGCGAAAAAATTTAAGGTCAAGGTCAAAGGTCATCCCTAATACCCATGAGACATGTTTGTCTAGGGCCACGAGTCCGAAAATAACGTCCGTTTCGCTCTATGACGCATCGTTTCCGAGATATCGACAAAAGCGAAAAATGCCGACTCAGCGAAAAAAATTAAGGTCAAGGTCAAAGGTCATCCCTAATACCCTTGAGACATGTTTGTCCAGCGTGACGAGTCCGAAAATAACGTCCGTTTCGCTCTACGATGCACCACTTCCGAGATATCGGCGAAAACGAAAAATGCCGACTCAGCGAAAAAATTTAAGGTCAATGTCAATGGTCATCCCTAATATCTGTAAGACATGTTTGTCTAGGGCGACGGGTCCGAAAATAACGTCCGTTTCGCTCTACGATGCACCGTTTCCGGGATATCGACGAAACGAAAAATGCCGACTCAGCGAAAAAATTTAAGGTCAAGGTCAAAGGTCATTCATAATACCCCTTAGACATGTTTGTTTAGGATGACGAGTCCGAAAATAACGTCCGTTTCGCTCTACGATGCACCGTTTCCGAGATATCGACGAAAACGAAAAATGCCGACTCAGCGAAAAAATTTAAGGTCAAGGTCAAAGGTCATCCATGATACCCCTTAGATATGTTTGTCTAGGATGACGAGTCCAAAACTAGCATCCGTTTCGCTCTACGATGCACCGTTTCCGAGATATGCATGAGAGCCTCAAGGATGACTCAGCTAAAATTATTTCAAGCCCTAGATCAAAGGTCGTTTGACGGATCGGCCTCAAAATCAATAGGCTTCTTCCCTGGTGATATATGAACCTCCATGCAAAGTTCCACAGTCATTGCCCTAAAACTTTTTGAGTTATCGTGCGGAAACCAGAAACATTGATTTCATCCTCACGGACCTCACGGACCCCGGAGCCGGCTCAAAAACAATAGGCTTCTTCTACGCAACATTTCTGACCCTAAAAATTTGTTTTTGCGGGCTTTCCAAAAAATATTTGTGTATGCACTCTGTGGGGGTGCCCTTCTATTAGATAATGCTCTTCTATTGGGAAATATACAGTACATGTATTTGTTGATTTGATCTACATCAGAAGTTGCTCCACTACAATGTATATAATGCCGAACACCAATCCCGTAATGAGTCCAGCAATCGCAAACCCCTTTGCACATTTGGCTTTTTTCTTTGCCAGGGCGAAGTTTCCAGCAGCATTCGCATCCCTCGCCTGCAAAAAATAAAATCAGCCAAGGGCTAAGAAAGGCACAGGAGAAATTCATAGTGTTGAACCACAAATGTTTTGTTTTCACTAAAATTGCTGTTTTGACCTTTGAAAGTACTCTAGGTCAAACTCAAGGTCAGTACTGAAAACAGTGAAATCACTTCACCTATAATGACTTCCCATTTGAATGTGTCAATATTTAAGCTCTATCTTGAAGTAATCTAGGCTGTTCTCTCCACAGCTCACATCTCGAGGTCCAAAATTTTATTATATGGTACGGAGCCCCTGAGGTGAGATCCGGCATTTGCACGAAATAACAGTCCGTGTCTATGAAATAGCAATCCGTGCCCATGAAATAGCAATTCATGAGCCCAAACTTCTATTCTACGCACAAGCATTAGTATTTCATGCACATGAATCAGTGATTTGTAAGCATGAATTGTTAATTCGTGTCCATGGATTAAAAAATATTTTTAGTATGTCACCTCAGGGGTTCTATACAATGGCAAAAAAATTATTATATATTTTTTTTGCTGGAAATGGCTTGAATGTAAAGAATCAGCATTATTTCTATCTAATATCGACATTGTGATAATATCCCAAAATTTGTATCTTGATATTTTACCTTGATAGAATATTTGATCGCAGCGATACCTAGTGGTATGCAGCAGCAAAGCGCCACAAAGATCGAGAAAGCAAGGCAATCCGAAGGTTTTTCATTGTTGCATGCAGAATTTCCTTGGTTGCGGGGATATGTGCATGATGGCTCCTGATTGGTCAAATTCATGACTTGCGCCTGTTGGGGATACGTGCGTTGCTTCTGTATCAGGATATGTGAAGGCAATGGCTGGTGCGTGATAGTTGAAGGATCTTGGATGCTTGGTTGTTTCGCATAGTTGGTTGTATAATCTTTGACTTCTCGTTGCGGAACATAGTCAGGTGGATGATCTTGTATGCTTGGTTTTTTGGCATATTTGGTTGGATGATCTTGGATGTCCGGTAGCTGCACATAGTCGGGTGGAAGGTCTTCAGTGTGCGGTAGCTGCACATAGTCAGTTGGATGATTTTGAATGTCCGGCAGCTGCACATGGTTGGGTGGAAGGTCTTCAGTGTTTGATTCACTATCATTCCCAGAATCGTTTGTGTGACAGAACGGTGTCTGTTCGAGCTGCTGCTGTTCTTCACCTTACAGACAGATTGATACATTTCACTTCATGGTCAAATTTTTAAAAACTCATTTACATTCATTTTTGCCCGTAGTGTATTGACAGTTAAAAGTGCCATGATGTACATATATACTTAACATGTATTAGTACTTCACTTTAGAGCTAAACTGCAATTTTCTATCACTTCTCAGATTTTCAACTGAAAATTTGAAATTTGAATCTTGGAAGATTTTTAAAGACTATTAAAAATAAGCTTTACCTTTTTCCATTTTGATCGGAGGAGACTATTATAATGGGTAGTCCAGCATATGAAGAAATGTACTTCATGAAATTTGATTTTCTGATCACGCGGTAATTGCTGTATTTGTCAAGTGCTTGCCTATCAATGCTGACTTGATAGGGAGGCCATGGTATTGTACTGAGGTTTGTCTGTCGGTGCGTGTGACTTGAAGAAGGATGGTTTTTACCCTACTTGCCGATGTAGCCTGATAACATGATGTTGTCAGCTGGCGTTCATTGTCTGTCCGGCCGTCATCTGCTGGCGAAATATCTGCCTGAATAAGTTTTCTGAAATTTTATGTACAAATATTCCAAAATATCTGGAAGTGTTTTTTCTTTTTATTCATTGAATCACTTGGGGCCAGTTTTATGGAATGTTTTTGGGCATATTTGGGCTATTTTACTTGAAATGGCTATTTTCCTCAAACTCCTATAACTGTCACTCCACATACATGTATGTGTATGCGACCTTTCATTGCCTTTAAACTTGTTGAAGCGCCAGTCTGCATATATCGTCCATTTTCCTTCAGACTGGCGTAACAATTTTTTTTGACTGAAGTCACTCTGTAGCCATTTCTAGACTTCATGGCCGTACAGGTAGTCATAGAGATTCCAGTGTCTTGTCCAGTATTGTTTCCAAGCTCCGTTAATCTTCAAATTTTTAGTCAAAAGGTAGGATCCATACTGTCCTGGTGTACTAGCAAATAATAGGTACTTTATTTATTGCCAACCAGTAAGACCTTTGAATTATAGCTTCTGGAAGCATTTGTGGTTCAGGTTGACCTGGGAGTGCATACTACACTGATACACATACAGTATAATGTAGCAGTATAATGATCCATGACAAGTCAGAGGGCAAGGGTCTGCAATTTCAGATTGTCACATTTACCCGGTAATTGGTTTTTACATGCTCAGATTATAAGTATGATTATTTTTTGATGAATGATGATAAAGAAATGGGAAGAATTCCACTTTTTCTTGAAAGTTAATTTCCTATTTCCACAGGAAGTTTATAATGGTGTCACGATGTCACATTTATGGACATTCGCGGAGTTTTTGAAGTGGATTTTCGTGACCTTTATCACCAATTATTGTGTACCTGCTATATGAACAGAGTGAAAATATCATTCATTCCTGGATGTCTCTTGTTCTTGTACACTGTAGACATTTTGGGGAAGTGAACGAAATCAAATATTAACTGGACATTGAATAATAAATCGGCCAAAACATTGACATTGAGAAAGACTGTGGTACTGTATAGTGATTCTATTGGAACTTCCAGGAGGGGTTGTGGTAGAGGCATAGATGTAAAAACTTTGGTTGTGTTCTCCCAGACAGGGACATGTTCAAGTAAAATACCTGCATATTTTGCATGTCGTAGTTAGTTAATACATGTATGTTATTTAATGGTGTATCAAAAAACCCCAAAAATTGCCCTCCTTCGCGTGTGAGCAGAGAAAAGTCACCTGGGACTGCCCACCAATGAGTTTCATCTGCCGGAGATTTCCGAGAAAAACGTGAATTCGCTGGACGACCTGAGTCCGGGGAATGGACCATTCAAAGGCAGGAATTGTTTGCTGTACAAAATTGCTACTATTCACATGTACATGTAGGAATGCATTACTCATTATATTAAAAATGTAAAAAACTCTCTAGGATTTTAGGTGCTAAATACTAGGCTTTGAAGAGGCATTTTTCGTGACCCCTGTATAAATAACCTGTACCCGGTATGACTAGTTCAATCTGTATTGAACTCCCAAGTACATGTCTATATGGATATATCTTCTTTCATGTTGTGTCAAATCAGTTTGAATCTCAGTAGTGATACTGTCATCTTTTCACAAGATTCTTGCTGTGTTTGAGAGGAAAAAACGTTTGGTACAATGTACATGTATCTGTGGCGGTCACAGCCTTATCTGTACCGTTGACAGTAAACAAAACAAAATATGCTTGCATGAGTGGTTCTGGGGAAAGATATGTCATCTTAACTCACAGCCCACAGCTGCTCATTCATCTGGCTATGTTTGCTCTTATCTATATTGTTGATATTTCGGAACAAAGGCTGCTTGCCTTTTTTTGGGAAAGATGATGTCATAAAATTTAAAGCAACTGCCTTCGCAAACAGGCAATATTTTTTTGAAAACTATATTTCATATAAATTATGTGGAATTAAATTAATGAGACGTACTCACATCAAATGGTATGACTGCAACCAGTCCTTCACTCATTTGAACAGGCGGTTCACACGTTAATACTGTACAGGAACTGTATCCATCATGCAAAGGTTTAAACGAAGCATAAATATGCAAGATGGATGGACAATTCCATGCACACCATCGTATATCACTGATTATTTCCTCATAACTACACTATATACACAGATACAAACTAGAAAATGTACTCGATGCGGACTTTCAAGGGCAATTTGGGCATTTGTTTACATTTTGTTCTGATGGATGCACTTCGTTTGTTTATGTACAACACTGGCAGACATGTAAAATGTGAAAAGACAACTCGGATGGACTGTAATCGTCAAAATCAAAGTAGACATGTCTTGATGTCTTGACCCTTTCGATCAATAACTCGGGAACGCCTGAACGGATCTTGTCCAAATTTGCACCACTGGTCAGAAATATTACATGGAAGACCCCTATTGTTTTGGAGGCGGCTCCGGGGTCTGTGAGGTCCGTGAGGATGAAATCAAGGTTGATTTTGAGACTTGGTTTCCGAGCGATAACTCGAAAAGTATTCATGCAATGGCAAGTATTCTATGCATGGGAGTTCATATACCACCCGGGAAGAACCCTATTGATTTTGGGATCAATCCGTCGAACGACCTTTGACCTAGAGCTCGGAAGAATTTTTGCTGATTCATCCTTGAGGCTTTCATGCATATCTCGGAAACGGTGCGTCGTAGAGCGCAACGGAGCTCAATTTCGGCCTCCTGGCACTAGACAAACTAGTCTAGGGGGTATCTTGGGTCGAATCGACCCCTGGTGTCAAATTTTTTTTTGCCGACTCGGCACTTCCTGTTTGGCCGTATCTCGGAAACGGTGCGTCGTAGAGCGAAACGGAGCTCAATTCCGGCCTTCTGGCACTAGACAAACTAGTCTAGGAGGTATTTTGGGTCGAGAATCATTGACCCCTGGTGTCGAATTTATTTTCGCCGATTCGGCACTTCCTGTTTGCCCGTATCTCAGAAACGGTGCGTCGTAGAGCGAAATTTCGGCCTCCTGGCACTAGACAAACTAGTCTAGGGGGTATCTTGGGTCGAATCGACCCCTGGTGTCGATTTTTTTTTTGCCGACTCGGCACTTCCTGTTTGGCCGTATCTCGGAAACGGTGCGTCGTAGAGTGAAACGGAGCTCAGTTTCGGCCTCCTGGCACTAGACTAACTAGTCTAGGGGGTATCTTGGGTCGAGACGACCCCTGGTGTCGAATTTCTTTTCGCCGACTCGGCACTTCCTGTTTGGCCGTATCTCGGAAACGGTGCGTCGTAGAGCGAAACGGAGCTCAATTTCGGCCTCCTGGCACTAGACTAACTAGTCTAGGGGATATCTTGGGTCGAGACGACCCCTGGTGTCGAATTTCTTTTCGCCGACTCGGCACTTCCTGTTTGCCCGTATCTCGGAAACGGTGCGTCGTAGAGCGAAACGGAGCTCAATTTCGGCCTCCTGGCACTAGACAAACTAGTCTAGGGGGTATCTTGGGTCGAGACGACCCCTGGTGTCGAATTTTTTTTCGCCAACTCGGCACTTCCTGTTTGGCCGTATCTCGGAAACGGTGCGTCGTAGAGCGAAACGGAGCTCAATTCCGGCCTTCTGGCACTAGACAAACTAGTCCAGGGGGTATTATGGGTCGAGACGACCACTGGTGTCGAAACGGAGCTCAATTCCGGCCTCCTCGCACTAGACAAACTAGGCTTATGGGTATTTTGGGAAAAGACGACCCCTGGTGTCGAATTTATATTCGCCGACTCGGCAATTCCTGTTTGGCCGTATCTCAGAAACGGTGCATCGTAGAGCGAAACGGAGCTCATTTCTGGCCTCCTGGCACTAGACAAACTAGGCTTATGGGTATTTTGGGTCGATACGACCCCTGGTGTCGAACTTTTTTCGCCGACTCGGCACTTCCTGTTTGACCGTATCTCGGAAACGGTGTGTCATAGAGCGAAACGGAGCTCAATTTCGGCCTCCAGGCATTAGACAAAACTAGTCTACAGGGCATTTTGGGTCGAGACGACCCCTGGTGTCAAATTTATTTTCGCCGACTCAGCACTTCCTGTTTGGCCGGATCTCGGAAACGGTGCGTCGTAGAGCGAAACGGAGCTCAATTCCGGCTTCAGGCACTAGACAAACTAGTCTAGGGGGTATTATGGGTCGAGACGACCACTGGTGTCGAATTTATTTTTGCCGACTCGGCACTTCCTGTTTGGCCGTATCTCGGAAACGGTGCGTCGTAGAGCGAAACGGAGCTCAATTCCGGCCTCCTGGCACTAGACAAACTAGGCTTCTGGGTATTTTGGGTCGAGATGACCCCTGGTGTCGAATTTATATTCGCCGACTTGGCACTTCCTGTTTGGCCGTATCTCGGCAACGGTGCGTCGTAGAGCGAAACAGAGCTCAATTCCGGCGTCCTGGCACTAGACAAACTAGGCTTCTGGGTATTTTGGGTCGAGACGACCCTGGTGTCGAACTTTTTTTCGCCGACTCGGCACTTCCTGTTCGGCCGCATCTCGGAAACGGTGTCATAGAGCGAAACGGAGCTCAATTCCGGCCTCCTGGCACTAGACAAACTAGGCTATGGGTATTTTGGGAAAAGACGACCCCTGGTGTCGAATTTATATTCGCCGACTCGGCACTTCCTGTTTGGCCGTATCTCGGAAACGGTGCGTCGTAGAGCGAAACGGAGCTCATTTCTGGCCTCCTGGCACTAGACAAACTAGGCTTATGGGTATTTTGGGTCGATACGACCCCTGGTGTCGAACTTTTTTCGCCGACTCGGCACTTCCTGTTTGGCCGTATCTCGGAAACGGTGTGTCGCAGAGCGAAACGGAGCTCAATTTCGGCCTCCTGGCACTAGACAAAACTAGTCTAGAGGGCATTTTGGGTCGAGACGACCCCTGGTGTCGAATTTATTTTCGCCGACTCGGCGCTTCCTGTTTGGCCGTATCTCAGAAACGGTGCGTCGTAGAGCGAAACGGAGCTCAATTCCGGCTTCAGGCACTAGACAAACTGGTCTAGGGGGTATTATGGGTCGAGACGACCCCTGGTGTCGAATTTATATTCGCCGACCCGGCACTTCCTGTTTGGCCGTATCTCGGCAACGGTGCGGCGTAGAGCGAAACAGAGCTCAATTCCGGCCTCCTGGCACTAGACAAACTAGGCTTCTGGGTATTTTGGGTCGAGACGACCCTGGTGTCGAACTTCTTTTCGCCGACTCGGCACTTCCTGTTCAGCCGCGTCTCGGAAACGGTGTGTCGTAGAGCGAAACGGAGCTCAATTTCGGCCTCCTGGCACTAGACAAATTAGTCTAGGGGTTATTTTGGGTCGAGACGACCCCTGGTGTCGAATTTTTTTTCGCCGACTCGGCACATCCTGTTTGACCGTATCTCGTAAACGGTGAGTCGTAGAGCGAAACAGAGCTCAATTCCGACCTTCTGGTACTAGACAAACTAGTCTAGGAGGTATTTTGGGTCAAGGCGACCCCTGGTGGCGAATTTATTTTTGCCGACTCGGCACGTCCTGTTTGGTTGTATCTCGGAAATGGTGCGTCGTAGAGCGAAACGGAGCTCAATTCCGGCCTTCTGGTACTAGACAAACTAGTCTAGGGGGTATTTTGGGTCGAGACGACCCCTGGTGTTGAATTTATTTTCGCCGACTCGGCACTTCCTGTTTGACCGTATCTGGGAAACAGTGCGTTGTAGAGCCAAACGGAGCTCAATTTCGGCCTCCTGGCAGTAGACAAACTAGGCTTAGGGGTATTTTGGGTCGAGACGACTTCTGGTGCCGTATCTCGAAAATGGTGTGTCGTAGAGCGAAACGCAAAAATGCCTAAAGGCGGGGTATGTCACTTAAACTTTGACCACGGACAGTTCCAGAGTCATCATGGTTCTAGACACGGCTCTTAGGTATATGTTAGCTAGGAATAGAACTCACACGAAATGCCCCAAGGCATCTTCAGGCCTTGACGTCTAGTTATTGCCGATATAACATCAACATCAGACTTTGCCCACTACAATGTACATAATGCCGAACACCAATCCCGTAATGAGTCCAGCAATTGCAAACCCCTTTGCACATTTGGCTTTTTCTTTTGCCAAGGCGAAGTTTCCAGCAGCATTCGCATCCCTCGCCTGCAAAAAATAAAATCAGCCAAGGGCTAAGAAAGGCACAGGAGAAATTCATAGTGTTGAACCACAAATGTTTTGTTTTCACTAAAATTGCTGTTTTGACCTTTGAAAGTACTCTAGGTCAAACTCAAGGTCAGCACTGAACATGCTGAAAGCAGTGAAATCACTTCACCAATAATGACTTCCCATTCGAATGTGTCAATATTTAAGCTCTATCTTGAAGTAATCTAGGCTGTTCTCTTCACAGCTCACATCTCGAAGTCCAAAATTTTATTCAATGGTACGGAGCCCCTGAGGTGAGATCCGGCATTTGCACGAAATAACAGTCCGTGTCTATGAAATAGCAATCCGTGCCCATGAAATAGCAATTCATGAGCCCAAATTTCTATTCTACGCACAAGCATTAGTATTTCATGCCCATGAATCAGTGATTTGTAAGCATGAATTGGACACGAATTAAAAAATATTTTTAGTATGTCACCTCAGGGGTTCTATACAATGGCAAAAAATGTTTACATATTTTTTTTTGCTGGAAATGGCTCGAAACAAAATTTATAGTATTTTTCTAGGGAGGGAATGTCACATTACTTACATGAATGTAAAGAAGAATAAATATTTTTGTCTAATATCGACATTGTGATAATATCCCAAAATTTGTATCTCGATATTTTACCTTGATAGAATATTTGATCGCAGCGATACCTAGTGGTATGCAGCAGCAAAGCGCCATGAAGATCGAGAAAGCAAGGCAATCCGAAGGTTTTTCATTGTTGCATGCAGAATTTCCTTGGTTGCGGGGATATGTGCATGATGGCTCCTGATTGGTCAAGTTCATGACTTGCGCCTGTTGGGGATACGTGTGTTGCTTCTGTATCAGGATATGTGAAGGCAATGGCTGGTGCGTGATAGTTGAAGGATCGCGATTGTACGCTTGATGCACATGTATGTAGTTTGGTCGATGATCTTGAATGCTTGGTTGTTTCGCAGAGTATGGTGAAAGATCTTGGATGCTTAATAAATATTTATTCAAGAGAAGTGTCTTGGATGCTTGGTTGTCTCGCATAGTTGGTTAGATATTCTTCGATGTCTGGCTGGGCACATAATTGGATGAGAGATCTTCAGCATCCGGTAGTTGCACATAGTTGGTTGCATGATCTTGGATGGTTGGTTGTTTCACATAGTTGGGTGAATTTTGGCTGCTCGGTTGATGCACATAGTCGGTTGGATGATCTTGGATGTCCGGTAGCTGCACATAGTTTGGTGAAAGATCTCCAGTGTCCGGTTCAGTATCATTCCCAGAAACGTTTGTATAACAGAACAGTGTCTGTTCAAGCTGCTGCTGTTCTTCACCTTACAGACAGATTGAAACATTTCAATTCAAGGTTGAATTTTTAGGTTACCGGACCTTTGGTCCAATAACCTATTGCCATGATGTTGCGTCCGTCGTCGTCGTCCGTCAACATTAATATCTTTGAAGTTTACGATCGAATCTTCCTGAAATTTTGCACAAAAGTGCCTAAAAATATTTCGAGAGGGAGGTATTTTAGTCGGCCCTTTGGGCCGATAAGCTATTATCGTGCTTTTTCGTCCATCGTCCGTCCGTTGTTCGTCTGGGTCTGTAACTTTTTTTTGGCATGATGAATTTCTTCATAAATTTGTCAGAACATACCTTAGGCCAATATCTAAAAATGTTTTCTAAATTTTTTTGATTGAATCGTTTTTGCCGATTTGGCGGCCATTTTTGACGAAAAATTGCCAATTTTGGACTTTGGTGGGCATTTTCTCAAAAACTGTCTGATCAGTTTTGAGATTTTTGTTTCAAAACATCCCTCTCATGTACCTCTATGACATGTATAAGTTTCGATGCCCTTGAATCGCCGGTCTGCATGTGGCGGCCATTTTGATTTTTAGGTTACCGGACCTATGGTCCGATAACCTATTGGCATGGCGTTGCGTCCGTCGTCCGTCGTCCGTCGTCGTCGTCTTCGTCGTCGTCGTCGTCCGTCGTCGTCGTCCACATTTTTATCTTTTTTGTTTACGGGCGAATTTTTCTGAAATTTTGCATAAAAATACTTAAAAATAATTCAAGAAGGAGGTATTTTTTAGTTTTTTGATTTTCGCATTTTTTTCAAAATGGCGGCCATTTTCGACGAAAAATGCCTGATTTTGGACTTTGGCGGCCATTTTCTCAAAATCTGTTCAGTAACTTTTTTTATTTCTGATACATAAGACTCTTCATATGTACTCCTATGATGTCTATAAATTTCGTTGCGCTTGAATCGCTCGAAGTGGGCCATTTTGGCCCAAACTCGGCCCAAATGGGACTTTCCCATGTTAAATTCTCCTATGCTTTATAATGGGACACATTAAAGCCTAATATCTCACTTAATATTGAGATTAGAGACTAGGAATCAATTGTGGACATATAGGAAATGATATATGCTGAATATTCTCGTGACCTTGAATTTGACCTCTGACCTCAGTTTCAAGGTCAGAGCACAAAATGGCTTATATCTGGCTTATTATTGACTCTACAGCTAAGGAATCAATTGTGGACATATAGGAAATAATATATGCTGAATATTCTCGTGACCTTGAATTTGACCTCTGACCTCAGTTTCAAGGTCAGAGCACAAAATGGCTTATATCTCGCTTATTATCGACTCTACAGCTTAGGAATCAATTGTGGACATATAAGAAATGATATATGCTGAATATTCTGATGACCTTGAATTTGACCTTCGACCTCATGTTCAAGGGCACAGGACAAAATGGCTAATATCTCGCTTGTTATCGACTTTACAGCTTAGCAATCAATTATGAACATATAGGAAATGATATATGCAGAATATTGTCATGACCTTGAATTTGACCTTTGACTTCATTTTCAAGGTCACAGGACAAACAGGCTAATATCTTACTTATTATCGATTTTACAGCTTAGGAATCAATTGTGGACATATAGGAAATGATATATGCTGAATATTCTCGTGACCTTGAATTTGACCTCTGACCTCATTTTCAAGGTCCAAAGACAAACTGGCTCATATCTCTATTGACTGTATGGCTTGGGAATCAATTGTGGACATGATATAGAAAATGATATACATTGAATATTTTGATGACCTTGAATTTGACCTTTGCCCCTTCATTTTCAAGGCCACAGCACAAAATTGCTAATATCTCTCTGATTATTGAATTTACAGCTTAGCAATCAACTGTGGACATGATATATGCTTAATGTTATATATGCTGAATATTCTCTTGACCTTGAATTCAACCAGTGACCTGGCTAACATCTAAAATATTAAACATTGTCCGGTAACCTATCTTCGGCCCTTGGCCTAATTTTTTGAAGGGTCGGCGAAAAAAAAATTTTTGGTCTCAAATCAAGTCACTATTCGTTTTGAGCCATTTCCAGCAAAAAAAAAATTTTTTTTGGCCATTGAAATTTTTTTTGGACTTTCACCCAAAAATTTCACCCAATTTTTCCTTCATAATGGGAGCTATGCAGAGTAATCTCATAGAACACTTCAAGATAGAGCCTAAGTATTGGCACATTCA
This sequence comes from Terebella lapidaria, assembly GCA_949152475.1. Classification (NCBI taxonomy): domain Eukaryota; kingdom Metazoa; phylum Annelida; class Polychaeta; order Terebellida; family Terebellidae; genus Terebella; species Terebella lapidaria. Next base: position 23,136,029 of record OX424566.1, on the reverse strand, counting down.
AATGGGAAATCATATATTGCGGTTTGAGTGGTGACCTTGAATTTGACCTTCAATGACCTTGAAAGGTCAAAACGACCTTTTTTGTCGAAAAAACGATGAATTTTGCCTTTGGTGGCCATTTTCTTGAAATCTGTCCAGACAGTTTTCCTCAAAATCATGTATAAGATTCTCCTGATGTACCTTTGTGATGTGTATATCTTTGAATCGACTGTCTGTGAAAATTTGTCATTAACGAAAAAAATCTTTGAAGATGTAACTTGATTTCGTATTATAGTCCATACAGAAAATGTGTTTCTATCAACATTTACGAACATCTTTTAACATATAGATTTTAACGTCAGTGTAACAATTTATATGTATTCAGTATTCTACGCAATTCACATGATTGCCGGTGAGCTACAGCACCCTTGGTGCTATGTTTATTGGTAAAATTCTTTTTAGGTTACCGGACCTTTGGTCCGTAACCTATTGGCATGGCGATGCGTCCGGCGTCGGCGTCGTCCGTCGTCGTCGTCGGCGTCGTCGTCGTCGTCGTCGTCGTCGTCGTCCGTCAACAATTTTATCTTTAAAGTTTACGATCGAATTTTTGTGAAATTTTGCACAAAAATGCCTAAAAATATTTCGAGAGGGAGGTATTTTTTAGTTTTTTTATTTTCGCATTTTTTTCAAAATGGCGGCCGTTTTCGACGAAAAATGCCTGATTTTGGACTTTGGCGGCCATTTTCTCAAAATCTGTTCAGTAACTTTTTTTTTTCTTGATGCATAACACTCCTCATATGTACCCCTGTGACATGTATAAATTTCGTTGCGCTTGAATCGCTCGAAGTGGGCCATTTTGGGCCCAAACTCGGCCCAAATGGGACTTTCCCATGTTAAATTCTCCTATGCTTTATAATGGGACACATTAAAGCCTAATATCTCACTTAATATTGAGATTGGAGACTAGGAATCAATTGTGGACATATAGGAAATGATATATGCTGAATATTGTCGTGACCTTGAATTTGACCTCTGACCTTGGTTTCAAGGTCAGAGCGGCCGTTTTCGTCGAAAAATGGCCAATATTGGACTTCGACGGTCGTTTTCTCAAAACCTGTTCAGTAACTTTTTTTTCTTATTGATGAAAAACACTCCTCATATGTACCCCTGTGACATGTATAAATTTCGTTGCGCTTGAATCGCTTGAAGTGGGCCATTTTGGGCCCAAACTCGGCCCAAATGTGACTTTCCCATGTTAAATTTTCCTATGCTTTATAATGGCACACATTAAGCCTAATATCTCACTTAATATTGAAATTAGAGACTAGGAATGAGTTGTGGACATATAGGAAATGATATATGCTGAATATTCTCGTGACCTTGAATTTGACTTTTGACCTCATTTTCTAGGTCACAGGACAAAATGGCTAATATCTCGCTTATTATCGACTTTACAGCTTAGGAATCAGTTGTGAACATATAGGAAATGATATATGCTGAATATTCTTGTGACCTTGAATTTGACCTTTGACCTCATTTTCAAGGTCACATGACAAAATGGCTAATATCTCGCTTATTATCGACTTTACAGTTTAGGAATCAATTGTGAACATATAGGAAATGATATATGCTGAATATTTTCGTGACCTTGAATTTGACCTTTGAACTCATTTCCAAGGTCGCAGGACAAAATTGCTAATATCTCGCTTATTATCGACTTTACAGCTTAGGAATCAATTGTGAACATATAGGAAATGATATATGCTGAATATTCCCGTGGCCTTGAATTTGAGCTTTGACCTCATTTTCAAGGTCACAGGACAAAATGGCCAATATCTTGCTTATTAGCGACTTTACAGCTTAGGAATCGATTGTGAACACATAGGAAATGATATATGCTGAAAATTCTCGTGACCTTGAATTTGACCTTTGACCTCATTTTCAAGGTCACAGGACAAAACGGCCAATATCTTGCTTATTAGCGACTTTACAGCTTAGGAATCAATTGTGAACATATAGGAAATGATATATGCTGAAAATTCTCATGACCTTGAATTTGACCTTTGACCTCATTTTCAAGGTCACATGACAAAATGGCTAATATCTCGCTTATTATCGACTTTACAGCTTAGGAATCAATTGTGAATATATAGGAAATGATATATGCTGAATATTTTCGTGATCTTGAATTTGACCTTTGACCTCATTTCCAAGGTCACAGGACAAAATTGCTAATATCTCGCTTATTATCGACTTTACAGCTTAGGAATCAATTGTGAACATATAGGAAATGATATATGCTGAATATTCTCATGACCTTGAATTTGACCTTTGACCTCATTTTCAAGGTCACAGGACAAAATGGCCAATATCTTGCTTATTAGCGCCTTTACAGCTTAGAAATCAATTGTGAACATATAGGAAATGATATATGCTGAATATTCTAGTGACCTTGAATTTGACTTTTGACCTCATTTTCAAGCTCAACAGGACAAAATGGCTAATATCTTGCTTATTATCGACTTTACAGCTTAGGAATCAATTGTGAACATATAGGAAATGATATATGCTGAATATTCTCGTGACCTTGAATTTGACCTTTGACCTCATTTTCAAGGTCACATAACAAAATGGCTAATATCTCGCTTATTATCGACTTTACAGTTTAGGAATCAATTGTGAACATATAGGAAAGGATATATGCTGAATATTTTCGTGATCTTGAATTTGACCTTTGACCTCATTTTCAAGGTCACAGGACAAAATGGCCAATATCTTGCTTCTTAGCGACTTTACAGCTTAGGAATCAATTGTGAACATATAGGAAATGATATATGCTGAATATTCTAGTGACCTTGAATTTGACTTTTGACCTCATTTTTAAGCTCAACAGGACAAAATGGCTAATATCTTGCTTAGTATCGACTTTACAGCTTAGGAATCAATTGTGAACATATAGGAAATGAGATATTCTGAATATTTTAATGATATTGAGTTTGACCTTTGACCTAAATTTCAAGGTCAGTCATTTTATTTTCAAAGTCAGATTACAAAATGGCTTATATCTCTCTTATTATCAAATTTACAGCTTAGGGGTCCATAGTGAACATATAGGAAATGATGTATGCTGAATAGTTTGGTGATCTAGAATTTAACCTTTGATCCCATTTTCAAGGTTAGAGATATGGCGATTTCAGTGGTCACCTTGAATTTGACCTTCAACTTTCTCGGCTTAACTCTGTATATTTCTCCGGTAACCTTTCTAGCCCATTGGGCTAATTTTTTAAAAAAGTTCTGGTGACCATCTTGAATGAACAAGAAAATTACAGTTTAATGATTTATTATAAAAAAATATTTATTTCCCAGATATGTCTGAGCTTCACAAGCTACTGAAGCCATTCCTCCTTCGCCGGATAAAATCTGAAGTCGTCAAAGACCTGCCGAAAAAGACGGAAGTTTTATTGTACCACGGCATGTCGGCGCTGCAGAAAAAGTACTACAAGGCAATTCTCACCAAGGATATAGGTGTGAAGATATCAATGGCATCAATTGTTCTGGAATCAACACAATAAACTTATGACATTGTATGGAAGTGATTCATTATGAGAGAAGGGGTTTCATGAAATACTAGTACTTTGAAATGACAAGTTTTGCTATGTCTTTTCTCACTGCTAATGGTGATAGCATTATCGTACTGTATGTGTTTATTTTCTGTTTTTCAGAGGCGTTTGAGAACCCAAACAAGAAAACTAAAACAAGTATGATGAACATACTGATGCTGCTCAGGAAGTGTGTGGATCATCCGTATCTCTTTGATGGTGAGTTGTGTCCATTTGGTTTGTACAGTGCAAGATCGTGGTCAAAGACTGCAATCATTTCTGATCATACATTAAACTTTGAATACAGAGCATGCTTGAAATTAATAACAACAACATAGTTGTATAAAATGCACACTATATTAGAACAATGACTCATCTACATAGCGTAAGTTTCTTCCATGAGTGATATTGTAATAATGGTGGCACATTCTCCCCCAGGCGTGGAACCGGAACCTTTCGTTCTTGGTGAACATCTGGTGGAAGCTAGCGGGAAACTGGTGCTTCTTGACCAGCTACTGACCTATTTGAAGGTCAAAGGTCACAAAGTCTTGCTCTTCTCTCAGATGACTCGCATGTTGGATATCGTACAGGACTATCTCGGCTATAGAGGTGTGTGTCTTGCATTTGTTGTGTTGGAATTCAGCTGTTCAATTTGGTTTCTTAGCTAGGTACACTGTGATATGAATAATAATCTTGATTGCAAATAGTTCTCCAATTTATGCTGTGAGTTTTGGAAGTGCATTTAAAATGTTCAAAATTCCTATGATTGCTCCTTTGTTAGATTCAAATAAGTATTGTATAATTATTGCCATTGTTAAACCACTATAACAAACACTTAGGGGGTTACATTATCATGCAATTATGAATGCAATCTGACTGTCATTCTGTATTTATGAAAAGTTTAAGTGACTTCAATCTTACCTCAATTTAGAATACAGTGTACCACCCTTTTGCATGGAAGCACAATCATGCAATCCACTGTTTCCCCCAGGTCTCTCCTATGAGCGACTGGATGGTTCAGTCCGAGGTGAGGAACGATACCTGGCCATCCAGAACTTCAACGAGATGGACGACACGTTTATATTCCTGCTCAGTACGAAGGCAGGCGGTGTTGGGTTAAATCTCGTCGCGGCTGATACCGTGATATTCCTGGACAGTGATTTCAATCCACAAAACGATTTACAAGCAGCAGCTCGTGCACATAGGATCGGGCAGACCAGGTATGCAATACGAATGGAAATGTACTTAATATTGAAAGTTGTGGGTTGAGATGGTATTGTGGATATCTGCATTGATTACAAGAAGTAATGCCTTCTTGATGTTTTGCATTATGTTGTGGAACCACCAATATCAGATTTTCAGCACCAAGTTTCACTTTCAGTTCAGTAAGCAAATAACTACAAGTAAAACTTCATAAATGCTGAACGAATTTCAGGTGAGGAGATTCAGCTGTTTTGATAAAAATATTCACTCGTGCACGCATTTCAGGTCCGTGAAGGTGATTCGGCTGATAGGTCGGAGCACAGTGGAGGAGATCGTAATGAACAGAGCGACGGCCAAACTCAAACTAACGCAGTCAGTGATCGAGGGCGGTCAGTTCTCCACTGCTGCAGACAAGATGGCGCTGGTGGCTGACGATAACATGGAGGTCAGTGGCTGGGGGAAAATTGTCTGATTGATTAAATCATAATCAATTGAATATTGGTATGCAAAGGTAAGATGGTGTCAAAGTTCATTGAACTGTTATAGTTGGAGCATAAAAAAAATTGTAAGCTGGACAACAGGAATACTTCTACAGAGTTTGAATGACAATCCAATAGTTTACTGCATAAAATTTACACACACAAAAATAAATGTTTATATACAATCATGATTGCTGAATACATCTCACTTCCAGATGAGTGACATCCTGAAATTTGGCGTGGACAGGTTGTTCAAGGACGATGAGTCTACGTTAGAAGATGTGGATTTGGATGCCATGTTGGGGCAGACGGTGGACGGGCAGTGGAAGGAGTCGTTGCCAGGGTCTCTACCCACACAGGTAACCATAGCGATCTGTGCCCCAGGAGATAGAGAACTGTGGATATTCTAGGGAATGATATAAATCTTTACTCATTTCCTTTCTACCGGTCATTGTTTTTTTCGCAATCTCTGTTACGCTGTAAAAAGTTTGTTTCACAATTTATATTTAAACATGAAATCTGTTGGCAATTGAATGACTAATTAGAAGAAAATCAGTAGACAAATTCACATATATATGTAGGTTATGCATAAGCAAAATTGATGCACAAAACATGGAAGATTCTGTACCCCAACCCCTGTACACCATCTACAAACTTTATCCCGACAGTTCATTGAAGATTAAGTTTTCCATGTTGTATCCAGTCACAGGTAGAGCTTGAGTCAATGGAGGTAGAAGACGCTGAGCCGGGAACATCAGGTGGAATGTACATGTTTGAGGGCACTGACTACTCTAAAAATCCCACAGCGGCTGATAAAAAGGCCTTCGATGAACTTGTTTCAGGTACGGCTAGTTTAATTTTTCCAATGTTCATGAAGAAAACAGTAGAAAAGCACTCATATATAGTTAATAAATACCTAATGTAAATCTAAATCTTTACTTCACAATATTTTCAAGTCACAAGTCAGACAAAATGGATCACACACAAGTCTGATATTGATAGACAAAATAACCAGTGACCTTGATGGTAATAATGGTCTTACTTCTATAATAAAAACATTTTCATGTTTATAATAGAGGTAGGTATGTACTAAGTATCAGTTCAATCGGTGAAAACGTGCTCCTTTGTACTGTAGCTGAGAAAGCAGAAGTTGAGCAGGCCATGGATGAGGGAAGAGCATCTAGGAGGAACAACGCAAGTCTCGCCTCTCTCTTCCCAGAACTCCCTGGGACACGGAAACCACGCAAACAGCTCACGCCAGAGGAGAAAGAGGCCATGAAACTCAAGGTGGGTCAGTGGAATGAATTATATGATGAATGAATGCATAATAAACTAGGATTACATTATGGAATAACCCTCTTCAGCTAAACATCCAAAACCAGCATGTGTCTCATTATTTCCTGTGAACTAAATAATTGCAAATTCCACCCAGAATAGTAATGACTTGACCTTTCTCAAATCCAGTTTGTCTTTACGCCATTTTCTACACATTCTGGAAAACGTTATTATTGACGTAAATTGAGAAACTCGTTCAACTTTTGGGGGCATTCACAAAAGGTAAATTTGAGAATGAACTGTAAGTTTTGTATGCTTTTATCCAATAGAGAGCTGAGACGATGGCCAGGAAAGCCAAGGAGTTTGAGGAGGAGCTGCAGAGAAGACAGGAAGCAAGACTCAAACGGATGTAAGTTCTTCAATTATGTAGATGATGAGTCACAAATTATTGGTGAACCAGATAATAATTGAAATTCAGCAGTATTTTCGCTAAAAAAAAAAACTCAAACTTGTCTGAAAAATATATTCTTCCTTTCAGCGAAAAGATGCGTAAAGCCAATGGCTACACATCGCTGAACATCACGTTAGACTCTGAGGGGGAGGAGTCAGGAGAGGAAGGGGCGGAGCCTAATGATATTGACCAATCAGAGGACGAGGATTCCCCTGGTGTGCGGAGAGTGGACCTGGGGTATTTAGTGGGCGATGTCACTCAGCCCCAGAATGTGGGAGAGGGCAACGCCATCATTGTTCACTGTGTGGGTGAGTGTGAGCTGGAAAAACATGGAGAGGTGTTTGTCGACAAATGTTCATTTTGAAAACCTCGGGAATATAAAAATTCAACTAGTAATGTAATATCACTCATTTTGGAATTAGTTTATCTAGCTCAAAGATTGAGTGGATTGTATTCCATTCATATTCTATTCACATTATAAGTATGTTTGGACATAGTTCCAGGTTGAGTTTTGTCATTAGTTTAGGATGTCCGTTGATAAAACAATTTATCACAATTGTATGCATCCAATTACTAGTAAGTTCATCAAATATCGTGTTCAGATGACTCGGGACGTTGGGGTCGAGGTGGTCTGTTCACGGCTCTGACAAACCGATCGAAGCAGCCCGCTGAACGGTATGAATTGGCGGGGAAAATGGAGGATATAGAACTGGGAGACGTGATTCTCATCCCTCTGGATGACACAGACAAGCGGCAGCATGGAATGGACTATGTACGTCTTTGGAGTCATATATAGTGCTGGGTAATGTTTGAACTGGTCTATAGATATACCTATGTGGTAATTCATGGCTACATTATGATGAGATAGGGGCACTAAACTATGTGGTAATTCATGGCTACATTATGATGAGATAGTTGCACATTATAATATATGGCAATTCATGGCTACATTATGAAGAGATATTTATACGTTATGATATGAAGAAAATCATGGCTGCATATGATGAGAGTTGCAGGCTATTGGTATGTTGGTTATGGAAATCGGTCACGACATGGCGTTTGATGATTGTAACTAGTCACTTCTCATAAATTTATGGTAGAATCAGCCACATCACTTTTCACAAGTTTTACTTGTCATTTGATATTTGTCTTTTGTCGGCACTATTTTGACGCTTGGTGATTGTTATTTGACATAAGCCCCATCCACGTCGCTGATTCTACCATAAATTTATGAGAAGTGACAAGTTACAATCATCAAACGTCATGTCGTGATCCGATTTCCATAGTTGGTGGACATTGTAATCACGCGGTTTACATTTCTACTTGTATGCGCACTTGTATCATGCACAGTCAAATATGTAAAATCTAATAATAAATTGACTACATATGCACAGAAAATACTCTGAGACCTGTATAAAATTTTGTTTCTTGCAGTGTTCTCTGGTAGTTGCCCAGGAGCGGGACAGACATAACAACCTCTCAGGGATAAAGATGTCAGCACTCAGCGGGGCTTTGAAAAAAATACGCAAAGCAGCAAAATCTATGAAAGGTGAGATCAGTGCAAAAACAGTGTGGTCATTATGTATGTATTGTCATTTTAAAGAACTTTTGCAAGTATGATAGCGTTACAATACCATGAATACCTCTATATACCACAGAAATATATTTATTAGCATGTTTTATGTGTGGATATTTTTTTGCAGCAAGTGTACACTTTCCCAGAATAGGACACAACACGCCTGGGTTTAACTGGTACGGGACAGAACGATTGATCCGCAAACATCTAGCAGCAAGGGGCATCTCCACCTATATGTATCCTTGATAGATGTTTGAAAATATCATTCAGTTGATGTAATTGGTGGTGTTCATGCATCATATAGCTTATTCCCCCTCGAAAATCAGACTTATGAAAGTCCAGTATTTCTAAAAGAACTAAACAAACACTGAATTTTTTTTGGTGAAGACACCATAATAAAATTAGGATAATTCATGTTATGTTAGCTTTTGCTCGTTGCTCGTTTCTTGTTCAATAATTCTTATCAAAAATCTAGATATTACTACCCACGACGGCAGAAAAAGAAAAGACAACCTTCGGAGTCGGACAATGATTCTTCAGGCGAAACTACACTGGGAAAACCCAAGGGTACTTTCCTTGATATTTGGCATGCACATTTCATCATGATAAAGATTTACAATGTATATAAATGTATGTGCATAAATACTAAGCATCAACTCAGCTCATAGCAGTAGATATTGTATGGACTGTGATTGTTAGTTTCACTTAGACATGTTAAATCAACTAAACAGCAAACAATAACAATATATTGATTTACAGCACTTATGCTACAGGCATGCAAATATATTTCCATTTCAGTTAGAAGAACAGAATCTACCTCAAAACGCCGGAACAAATCCAGATCACAATCTCCACAGCCGGGTCCCTCCTCCACGGCCAGTAGTAACTATCGCAACAACATATCCACCGACAAACATACACCGAAAAACCCACAACCCTCAACAGCTAAGCCGTCAGCAGCGCCAATCGCTGATTTTATGAGCGGCGTCTCCGTGCACATTGTGGAAATGCCGCAGGATCTAGTGGACAAGTACCATAGACACCTGGCCGCCCACGACGGCGATTTGGACGAGTTTATGTCGGCGACGACCACACACATCGTCGTGCCACATGACCTAGCGGAGGATCAACAGGAGGTGTGTGATAGTTCATGGTACTGTTGAGCTCTACAGATGGAAGATCTCAACCAATTCCTATGAAAATTTATGTGTGATATATCATGTCCCTAAGCTATGTTAAGCTTTGCAGATTGCAGATTTTAACCAAATCATATATATTTATGTAGTCATTTATGTGGACGTTCATTTAAACTTCAATGAGAAGTTGAAATGATCATGTTTGAAATTTAGCAAATTTATATCTACTGCAGGAGCTGATACAACTGATTCAGCAGTATCCAAAGGTTCCTGTGGTGACGGACAAGTGGCTTCGAGCCTGCTTCAAACATCGGACCAGGGTGGACACCAAGGACTTCCTCTATGGATAATATCACTCAGGATGTCATTTATATGTGTCATATGAGTATGCCTATCTGTTTATTGTAGTCATTGCTTAGTATTGTAAAGTCTTATAAGGTAAACTGATTCATAAATCTTCTGAGGTGAATACAGAAATTTTTTTTAGTCATAGTGATTACGTGGTATGTAAACTTTTCATAATTGTGTAGAATTACATGCTACATTGTAAAAAACTGACATGTTGTTAGTGTGTTTTATAATTCTGTTTTGTGAAAACATTACTATGATTCCCTTCAGAATTTGTCATTTTAGCTGTTTTTTGTTTGTTTATTATGATTATATCATGTAATTTGTGTTGTTGTGTAGCTAGAAATTCTGACCAGATACATGTTGGCACAATTTGTTGATTGATGGTAATTCGGACTGTGATAGTTCCTTGGTACTCAACTGTTATACTTTGTTTATGATTGGTGTACGACTATTTTTAATGAAATTAATACAGTTTGTAATTTGTCACTTGCAAAATAAATTGTTATTAGTTTTTCCTAAGAGTTTCTTCAATTTTTAGGAGATGGGTGAGACTGCGAGAATGGGCTGGGAATGTTGGATCACAAACTGACATTCAGCAAGCTTGATTCGACCATAAACAACCTATTCATTTTTGCAAAGAAAAGTTCGCTCAATAAACCAAGTTTCGTGGAAAACAGTGGACAAGCCATTTGCTTAGGATTCCATAAATTTGCTAGTGTGAATTCACACTCACTTCGGCGATTTAGATGTGCAAATAGTCATTGTCCTAAAGCCTTGCTAGCCATTCAACCAAAATGACTATTATCTGCAAGCGATTCACGCGCTGTAATTAAGTGAATCTGTCCAGGGCTGTTCAAACTATGCAGATTTACACCGCACTATCGGACGTGACCAAGCATGTGCTGACATTGAGAGCTCAATTTCCTTGATTGGAAATGCAAATCTGGGGGAATTGAAAAGACAACGTGTAAAATCATGCATTTGATTAGTGAGTACCTTCAAGTATTAAGTGCCAAGAGGACGATTAAAACATTCCAAAACAGATTATTATTCAGTTTTGGGAAAAATTTAGGTGTATGTCCGGATGTCAAGTTGGTGAGCTACATTTTGGATCAATTTGTTGATGGTAATTCTGGCTGTGAAAGTTCCTTGGTGCACAAATTGCTATATCCTGTTTATAGTAGGTTTGCATCAGGAATATTTGAAGAATCTTTTGGTGACCTTGAAATTGACCTTGTCTTACCTGAAATGTGTGTAAAATTGGCCTGTGCAGATATTATTCTTGTACGTAGATGGAGCTTAAGAATGTATTATGAGCATATCGGAAGTCGTGCATGGATCTGTTGGTAACACTGAACTTGACCTCAATGCTTAAGCTCATGTCTGACTTGAAATTGTCCTCTGCAGACAAAACCATTGTAGATAGTGCTTAGATGTGTATTATAAGTTTATAGGAAGTAATATTTATTGGATCTTTTATGATCTTGAAGTTGGCCTCAGATGAACTTGAGTGGTAAATCTCAAAATACATTCGACTTGAAATGTGTAAGTTGGCCGTGCAGACATCCCTTTCTTAGATGGAGCTTAGAAATGTATTATGAGCAAATAGAAAGTCGTGTATGATGAATCTATTGGTGACTCTAAGTGATAAATTTCAAGGTCACAACCGACGTGAGCTAGGTAATTTGGCCTCTGCAGATGAAATAGTTCATATGGTTGTATTACGGGCATATATGCAATCCTATATGGTGGATCTGTTGTTGGCATTGAACTTGACCTCAGACTTCCTTGGGTACTAAGTCTCAATATCTCGATTCATATGAGCTGCAGTTAAGCTACTGAACCATTCATGCTATCTTGCTACTTGCAAAATAAAGTGTCTCTTTTTCTGAGAGTTTCAAGAGATGATCGAGACCGAGATAATTCCCTGTGATTGTTGACATGACAAACTGACATTGAATTAGCAAGCCTATTACTCAGCACATTACTCATTTTCCCGAAGGAATGTTATTATCTAATCGATTAAGCTTCATGGAAAAATATTGGATCATTTGCTTGAGATACCATGAAATGGCTAATATGAATCCACATAAACTATTGTGAGGCACATGTGCAAATAAACATAATTGTCATAAGGTTCTTTAATCATTTCACAAAAAAATGACAGTATTTATTATGCATTGATGCGTTGTAATCGAGTAAATTCGGCCAGATCTGTTCAAACTATGCAGATTTACATAGCACCCTTGGATGTGACCACGATCTGTGCCGTCATTGAGAGCTCATTCTCACTTTACCAGCTTATTGGAAAGGCAAATTCCGCAAATTGTACTGCCAAATGTCATGACACAATAGGCAGAGTTTAATTAATGTATCATTATGAAAAGCTGTATTGACCAAATGTTTTATGAGCTTTACTTTCTAACACCAATACACAAACGATTCGTGCAAAGTAATAGAAAATGTGTATTTTCCGCTTGTTTTTAGCTTACGGTCACATAGGCGTGGTAATTTTCGTCTGTCATCCCCTTAAATTGTTGTTTGCCCGGATATGTATTTAGTGAGATGAATTAAATAAAACTGTCAGAATTATACGTTGGGTTTCAAAACTGACTGAACTGTTTTTGACCAATTGAGTATCGGAATTGAGCATATCGGAAGTCGTGCATGAATCTGTTGGTAACACTTGACTTGACCTCAATGCTTAAGATCATGTCTGACCTGAAATGTGTCAATTGTCCTCTGCATACAAAACCATTGTAGATAGTGCTTAGATGTGTATTATAAGTTTTAGGAAGTCATATTTATTGGATATTTTATGATCTTGAAGTTGATCTCAGACGAGCTTGAGTGGTAAATCTCAAGATACATTCGACTTGAAATGTGTAAATTGGCTGTGCAGACATTCCTTTCTTAGATGGAGCTTAGAAAGCAAATAGAAAGTCGTGTATGATAGATCTATTGTTGACTCTAAGTGATAAATTTCAAGGTCACAACCGACGTGAGCTAGGTAATTTGTCCTCTGCAGATGAAAAACATCTTATGGTTGTATTACGGCCATATATGCAATCCTATATGGTGGATCTGTATTTGACATTGAACTTGACCTCAGATTTCCTCGAGTACTAAGTACCAAAATATCTCGATTCATCCTAGTTTGCCGTTAAAGTCATAGTAGCAAAGTAGCATTATATGGTTTTATTAGCTTACCGGCCCTTTGGGCCGATAAGCTATTGTCGTGGTATTTCGTCCGTCGTCCGTCGTCCGTCCGTCGTCCGTCCGGGTCTGTAACTTTTTTTTGACGTGATGAATTTCCCCATAAATTTGTCAGAACATACCTTGGGCCAGTATCTAAAGACGTTTTTTTAATTTTTTTGATTGAATCGTTTTTGCCGATTTGGCGGCCATTTTTGACGAAAAATTGCCAATTTTGGACTTTGGAGGCCATTTTCTCAAAAACTGTCTGATCAGTTTTGAGATTTTTGTTTCAAAACATTCCTCTTATGTACCTTTATGATGTGTATAAGTTTCGTTGCCCTTGAATCGCCGGTCTGCGTGTGGCGGCCATTTTGATTTTTTGACCGGTCGGCGAAAAAAAAAATTTTTGTCCCAAATCAAGTCACTATTCGTTTTGAGCCATTTCCAGCAAAAAAAAAAAAATTTTTTTTCACCCAATTTTCCTTCATAATGGGAGCTGTGCAGAGTAAACTCATGGAACACTTGAAGATAGAGCCTAAGTAATGGCACATTCAAATGGGAAACCATATATTGCGGTTTGAGTGATGACCTTGAATTTGACCTTCAATGACCTTGGAAGGTCAAAACGACCTTTTTTGTCGAAAAATGACCAATTCTGGACTTGATGGCCATTTTCTCAAAAACTGTGTGATCAGTTTCGAGATTTTTGTTTTAAAACATTCCCCTCATGTACCTCTATGATGTGTATAAGTTTAGTTACCCTTGAATCGCCTGTCTGCGTGTGGCGGCCATTTTAAATTTTTGACGGGTCAGCAAAAAAAAATTTTTTTGTCCAAAATCAAGTCACTATTCGTTTTGAGCCATTTCCAGCAAAAAAAAAAAAAAATTTTTTTGGCCATTGAGAAATTTTTTTGACTTAGAAAATTTCACCCAATTTTTCCTTCATAATGGGAGCTGTGCGGAGTAAACTCATAGAAGACTTCAAAATAGAGCCTAAGTATTGGCACATTCAAATGGGAAATCATATAATGCGGTTTGAGTGATGACCTTGAATTTGACCTTCAATGACGGCCTTGTAGCGCATGACACACCGGTACCCGTAAGATCACCGAAGTTAAGCAACGCTAGGCGTGGGTAATACATGGATGGGTGACCCTGTTTGTGCATTCACCTGCGCTGCTGTATGCTGTTCACCCAAACAGTATAATTGGGCACCTGGCAATAGACAGAGATGGCAATTGTGTATGCACAGTTTCCCTGCGCCAAATAATGGCTGCACATGGAGCTGTATGCCTCCCAGGAGGTTGAGTATGTGTCGGAGTGAACAGGTCTGCCGGGGATAATAATTGTGCAGTCAGAGAGACCGACTTGAGTTGGTGATCCTAGACTATAAAATGCTCATTATTATAATGACCTTGGAAGGTCAAAAACGATGAAATTTGTCTTTGGTGGCCATTTTGTCTAAATCTATTCAGACAGTTTTTCTCAAAATCATGTATAAGATTCTCTTTATGTACCTTTGTGATGTGTAATTTGATTTCGTACTATAGTCCATACAGAAAATGTGTTTCCAGCAACATTTACGAACATTTTTTGACAATTAGAGTTCAAGATCAGTGTAACAATGTATATGTTGGAAAATCAATACTCTGCGTTTCTCATGATTGCCGGTAAGCTACAGCACCCTTGGTGCTATGTTTCCTGTTCACATAAAGACATTGTGGACATTTGGTGATGAAAAAGGTGTTCGCGTTAATTGGTAACTAATAACAGCGACATTGAATGGAGTGTATTGGGCCAGTATTACGATCGCCTTCTCCAGCCGATGAAAGAAATTGCTTCGGCAATTTCCGTAATCGTGACGTCAGATGAGGCAGAATGTGCTTTGATGGCTCGCCGAAAACGTAAAATACGTATTTTGGTGGCCAGCTCAAAGAAGGGAATATCACTTCAAAATGCATGCGATTCAACAGAAAACACGCGAAAACCAGCAAATACTGGACATCTTGCAGTTCAACAAACCTCCGTTCTGGGTGAATAAATAGTGCTGATTCTAAATACCAAGACAAGAAATGCCGTATTTCTGCCATCTCACCCCTTCACTTGAATTGTCAAACATACATCAGGTGAATGAGTATGCGACATGCAGTTTATCTTGCTGGCTACATGTACTTTCAGGTCTGCCTCAACTGACGTCACCAACCACGTGACCCACAATAAAATCAGGATCAAAATCTTCGGCAATTTACGGAAGGAGTGCCTATTTGGTTCAATATCTCCAAACCCATTGATTGTATTTGTAAAATTCGTTCGAATTTATTGAAAACTTTTCATAATAGAATAAATGACAAGCACTTTCATCGGCATGCTACTTGGTCTTTAAGCTACAGAGCCCTAAAATAAAGTGTCATTAGTTTTTCTGAGTTTCAAGGAATGGAAAATCCTTGTGAATGTTGATATCATAAACCAGCATTCAGAAAGCTTGATGCGGCTATTCATTGCTATTCATTTTCGGAAAAGAATGTAGTGCCAAAGTATTATCTAATCAACTAAGTTTCATGGAAAAATACTGGCTCAGTCATTTGTTTGGGATACCATAAACTGGCTAATATGAAATCACACTCAATTCAGTAAATCAAATGTGCAAATATTGATTGACGCGTTGTAATCAAGGTAATTCTTTCAGGTCTGTTCAAACTGTGTAGATTTACATAGCAGGCTTGGACGTGACCACGAATGTGTCGTGATTGAGAGCTCATTCTCACTTTATTGGAAAGGCAAATTATATAGAATGGACTGTCAAATGTCATGACACAACAGACACAGCTTTATTACTGGATAGTTCCAAACAACTACATTGACAGAATGATTTTGTTAGGTTCATTTCTTTCACCAATACAAAAACGATTCCGGCAATTTAATTCAATTTAAAATAATCGACCATACGATTTCAGAATGCATCCTGCATCGCGCTATTGCAGAACGTTTCCCAAAACATGGAGACGACGACCCTGTACCAGTCTGAACCCATGTGTACACCGTCTAAACTCCACTCCTCAACTGCCTTGGACATGTCGTGAAGGTCGAAGAAGCCCAATGTGTTGGAAGAAGCATTCCTTAGATCATTCGAGAGCACATCATAGAGAACATGGTTTAAAACGTTCACTTTTTCACCCGCCAGCATGCCGTCAAAAGTTCTATTCACCCACAGGTCAATACGCCTCTTGGACTCGAACTCTGAGAAAGCTGGCATGTACACGAGTTTGGTGGTGCTCGGAAAGTAGAGGCGTACCAGCGACCTGAAGAACTCGATGTCCATACGAACTCTCTCTGTGGTCAGATGTTTAGCATGGTTGAAGGGAAGGAAGATCAGAAAAACGCCCGGATACCTGGAATAATTACAATATTGTAAAGGACATATCATAGAAGATACTTTGAGTTGTTAAATGAGAAGAGGACTCAATTTCAGCAACTTCCAAACTTGCATGAGAATTTTTGTATTCTGTTGATGATTTCTTCATGAAATGACCTCAAAATTGGAACATGATATATTTCAAAACTGCAGTAGAGGATTGACGTTGTTTGCGCTTTATATAACTTTGACAAAGAATAACTTTCTGATGGTGCAAAGTTCCCCACCTGTTTTTCAGGAAGTATCTGAAAATCAACTCCTGTGACGTCAGCGCCCAGAGATCTTTTATACGGGCTCCTGCGTAGTCATGGTCGGGTACGTGTATTTGTATGGTATCATCTAGAATCATAGTCATGGGAAGGTGTTCCATCTTCAGGAGGCGACTCTCTGCTTCAGAACCATCAGACTTTCCACCAGTCAAGTTACATTCATGTTGCATTCCGGCGCAGCCGCTGCAGAAACGATAGTGGCTCCTTAGGTACCGAGCCCAGTCATCCTCAGAGTATCGCTCCATTTGGAAGTAGGTTAGGTTGGGCAGAAACCTCTTCAAGCCAAGGTTCTCCCGTCTCGTTTGAGGACAGTGTCCAACCACATCTCGAAGTGCCATGAAGTTCCGACCAGCGTTTGAATCCCCAGCTGTCATCACCGATGCGACGTTGGTTTTCAGCAGACACGTTTGGAGATCCTTCCTCGAGAACCGTCTTTGTTTGAACTTACATAAAGAGGGCTGGAAGAATGGTTCCTCACCGTCTAAGTACCACTTACCCCCAGACGGGTACACGTGGTGTTCTCGGATGTACTCACGGATGATACGAAATGTACAAAATGCGTTTCCGTCTTGAGAAGAGGTTTCAGAGAGCGACATCGGCGTGGGTTTATCCATATACTGCGATGATACATCAACGTCGTAAACATATGGGTTATCCTTAGTTTGCAGTAACATGGAACTAAACAGTATCAACAGAAGGAATGATAGTATAATCGCCTTGTTCATTGTAGCAAATGAGTTTCTGCAAATAACGGAGTGTACATGTACATCGTTATATTCCTAAATCATTTCAATGCCAAACAAAATTCACTGTACTTCTGTCGTTTGTCTGACGATATAATTCCCAATTGTAATTTTCAATAGGGAACTGATCTGATACAATGCACAATGAAATTGCTCACCACGCGTAGTTTTCGTAATGTTTTTTAACGTGATTCTGTTGTTGAAGTATGCCATATATTGAACGAAAGCTTTTGCATCTATATCAATTTACCGATATATATATTGACAGAACTAATTGAAAAAACAACGACAACACATGCACTAATCCGTTGAACGAAATGTCAATTGATATTCAATAATAAATCTTTTTGCTATGATGTTGAAAACGCTGTGTTGCAAATATTATGACCAATGATGTGTTAGTTTTTCAAAATTCCAAACTGATTTCCAATAATGATCTTATATTTTTGATAGCCTGATTCCAGAGTATAGGTCGTACAAAATTTATATGTATTTGTATTGCTGTAATTACACAAACTAATCATACATTGATGTCAGATAGCGATAGTCAGATCCCCACAATTAGTATGAAACGGTGTTTTGTATATCACTCCGAACAGCAATGACTAATAATGCAAGTGACCATCGATGCTCACTCACACTTGATAATTTGATGCTTCATTTTCTCGAAAATCGATGGCCACTATGAGTACAGCACTACCACCTGTGTTTACCGTCCTGACGTTAGCCGGAGATCGCCATCACAGTGACCAGTCAGGTAAAAACTATGAAAACACCAGTTCAGTATTCAAAAGGAATACTTCATACTTCAACGATCATCATGTTGGGTTAGCTATGCACATCAGTATAATTGCTACATCCAAGTATTATAATGTGAACTATTCATATTATTCATTACGCACCATTGTCCTATTGGTCGGTGTGTATTGGTCCGTTTGTTCAGACAAATGATTCAATATATACTATCTATGCCCTACTACTATGTGGAATTTTGAAAAAGTCCAATTTTAATACAGAAAGAAATTTTCGAAGGTTTTGTGTGAATACTGTTGGAATGCGATGTATGCCTATGAAAATGAATTTTCGGTTGCTCGTCCTCCTATTTTTTTTTATAGGAGGACGATATCAAAATTGGGTAGGGAGGGACTTTTATTTTGTATTTTGCCAAAAATACCGTCCTCAGCTCACGAGAAAATTGGGTAGGGAGGCAATTTTTATTTCTTATTTTTGGCGGGACGACATTTCACACCTGTGAAATAAGAAAACAAACACTAGCACACAAGTGCAATCAAGCCCAAATAAATCAAGCTGTTAGAACTGAAATAATCTGTAACACATGACTTTAATGATTTCATTTCTAAAGGCTTGATTTATTCAAGCACATTCAAGTCCAAATAAATCAAGACTTTGGAATTGAAACAAATTGTTCTAATGAGTTTATTTCTAAAGGCCTGATTTATTTGGGCCTGAAGGCCCTTGAGCAACTTGCACCACTGGTTTGTCATCATCCTTGCAGTCAGCACAGACAGGATGATCCTGTGAACTAGTAATATTATTATCAGAAACCATGAGTTGCTGGATCAAAGGCAACATATGAAATATGCAGGGGCGGGTATAGGATTTTGGGAGGGGGGGGGGGATGGGGGGGGGGGGGGGGGGCAAAACCTTAGATTGACAGAGGGGCGAGCCCATATCGGCCGGGGGTCTTTGTCCCGCTCAAGGGCCCGCTGAAGGTTTATGCATCCCCAATGGTGCATCCCCAATTTCATGGCCTTGGAGAGTTTATGAATGCCTGATCTGGGATGGATCGAGGGTTCTGAAGGAGGGCCAAGATATGAAATATTGCGAAACGAGTTGGCGAAGGCCGAGGGTCTGAGGCCCGCTTTAGGGACCTCAGAAGTTAAAAGGATATGCATGCCCAGTGGTGTTTTTTTTGGTCCATTCCCTATCCCCCTAAGAGTTTTTGCATGGCTAATTCGGAGCAGATATGGCATCTGAGGGAAGGCCCATTTGTGAAATGTTACTAAGCCAGGTGAAGCAAGCCCCTGTCGGGCGGGGGTCTGGGTACCGCTCAAGGGCCCCAGATGCTGATGGTTTATGCATCCCCAATGATGTGTTCTAGGGCTCTCTTTGGTCCAATATCCATGGCCTTGGAGAGTTTATGAATACCTGATCTTGGATGAATCCAGGGTTCTGATGGAAGGCCAAGATATGAAATGTCGTGAAGCGAGGTGGTGAAGACCAGGGTCTGGGACCCGCTTGAGGGCCCCAGAAGCTGAAGGGATATGCAGTGGTGTGTTTTATAGGTTTCCGTTGGTCCATTTCCCATTCCCCTAAAGAGTGTTTGCATGGCTGATTCAGGAAAAAATCTAAGATATTGAGGGAAAGCCTAGTTCTGACATGTTGTTAAGCAAGTTGAAGCAAGCCCCTGTTGGCCGGGGGTCTGGGTCCCGCTAAAGGGCCCCGGAAGCTGGCGGTATTCGCGTACCTAATACAGCATCCCAGAGCTCTTCTTTGTCTAACTATCAAGCATTACTTTACACCCATAAATGCATGATCGCTGTAGTTGAAACAAAATATAACATAATATATTACTTGGTTTTGGACCTCATCAGAGGATTTAGTGTATTTGGCCATTCATTGCTCTCAAATCATTTATAGAAGGTGAAGGGCATAAATTGCTTTTACTGAGAACAGGTGGGTTGACTATGGAGTGATTACACTGCTTGCGACATGGGGCCCCAGAATTAAAGCTACTTCCCGGTGTAATTTATCTTGAAAACACTTCCTCCCCTCTCTTTTTCCCCTTTTCCTTCTTTTTTTCTTCTCTTTTTCCTTCTTTTTTTTTTGGGGGGGGGGGGGGGGGCAAGGCCTAAACCCGTTCCTGATATGTGATGCGCTCTCACCTGTGATAGCTCGAGGGATCAGTACATGTTTTTGGTTTATATATACTCCCCCGTGTATGCAGAACCCGATGTTGATCGGTTATCGTTTTTATAAGAAATAAGAACAACCAAGAATGTTACATTGTATTGACACATTTAGGGAAGCCGAACATTGAGAGGGCCGAGTGCTCGTCTCAGGGCCGTATGGTGATCACACAAGTTAGTGAAAGTTGACTTCCAACTGAAAGTATGGTTTGTTTATGGTTCGTTAAATGTATACTTTCCAAAGTTTGAGTTGGTATGCTCATTGTTATTTTGATTACTACTTTCTACAGAGCACTCTTCCATCTAAATCTCACGTATATACATTCCCTATGCATCTCTGTTTCTGCCAATATGGATAGGTAATTCGAGTTACTTTCCAATGGTATAATATGTGCTGATCAGTGTCATCGAACCAACATAGTGGACTCTTTACCAAGTGTACATTTTTCTGTTGTCTGTGTACAAATCACACAAAAAATCATATTTAAATGTGCCGTTCAAACAGGGCGTTAACATGAAGCTCATCCACACAGTTTTGTAATAAAATCATTTTGTTTCATTCAGTAGACCCTGATAGACAGAATTATACCTTTAGATCAGGAATCACTGGGCTGTACGTGGATAAACTTAGCCCATGGTCTACTTGTCAAAAAATGCACATGTACTAACAGTCAATAGCACCTGTATCATCACTTGCATGAAATCGCAGTGCTATAATGAATTGGTAAGCGCTACATGTATGACTCATTGCATCGGATAATGAGTCTCAGTCTTCAAGCTAAAGAGTTACTTTTCTATTATGTCCCCATCAGTGCCAAGGTGACACCTTATGCTAACGTGCAGGATCAGCACACGATTCTTACTATCATGTATATATTTGACTCCCCAGCCCCCCTTTTTACCGTCAATGGTGATGGACAGTTGTTTGTAATTGTCATGTTAGCTGTGTGGAACATGATACACATTCTCCTTGAAGTAGGTACATGTACAGATCCATGTATTTTACATATTTGCTATGTATATACATCAGCACTTTTGACATTCACTCAACACACATACACTCACCAAGTAGTGTATGTGAATACAATAGTGGGTAAGACAGGAAACAGTTTTACGACCCTTACACGATGTGACCCCCTTTATTTTACTTTGATTCTGAAACATTTCTACAAACAAAACCCTGACTACTATATACACCTGAAGTCACACTGCAAGGCATCATCCAAGGACGGAAATTGTGTCCGCTGTAATGATATACCAATGTTTTTTTTTGTCATCATTGACTAGTTCTCGTCCTCCTCGGGAGGAAAAAATACTTGTATTTAATCAATTGTATGACGAAGTTGGTAACGGTTTTGTTAGCCACTCAGCCACATGCGATTGTCGCCGAGATCACTTAGATTGCACTCAATCTGTGGTTTCGTATATGTCCAGTAAATAGCAAGGTGTCATACAGGTACAAGCAGTTTTGTGTACACAAACGCGTTTGAAAGTCACATGATATAGCACATCCACACTCCGAACATATATAAGAAGAAAGTGCTAGGTCCGTCACAAGACAGAAAGGTTGCAGTCATGAGGGACTTGTTTTTCACTCGGGTATTGGTGATTAGTCTACAAAGTATCATCATGATGAACTTCGCAAGTGCTGCTTGTAAGAAAAAAGAGTTTTTGCGACTTTCACCATTTGCGTCAATTTACCAATATCAATTTACCTGGGGATGTTGTTGCTCGTCATTCGGCCACTTTGAAGGTGTGCAAGAGAACATGTCGTCACTATCGGACTTGTGCAGGGTTCCTACACAAAAATAGGCTGGAACGTACCACTCACCGGGAACCGCAATATCGGGTATACACCAACTGCAACTGAAAGTTTGTACTGTAAGTGCTAGATCCAAATTACAATTGGTTATAAATGGCACGGTCATTATGTTTGGCATATTTTGCAATGAATATCAAACATACGTTTTATTTTACATAGATAACCAAATATGGATCCATGCCTTCGATAGGAATCTCTTAACAAATATATCAAACCTCACTTTAATCATGGTAATAATAAAGATAGTGTATGCCCTGAAATATTATATGAACAGCATACTGCCCCAATGGGATGACGTACTATGCCAAAGTAGGCCAGTGTTATGGCCCTGCGGATCTTTCGAACACCAAGGCCTGGAGAGGAGCCATGGACTTCTGTGAGGCATTGCACCCAGGAGCGCACACCTTGGACATCAACAGTGCGGCAGAGAACGAGCTTGTCTTGGGTATAGCAGGTAAGATTAGAACTGAGCCTAATAAACAATGGTATCGGAAGTTACTAGGATGATACGTGATAATAATAATTGTAGGTTTTTATATAGCGCTTTCCAACGTTTTCCAACATTCTCAAAGCTCTTTACAATTATTACCCCCGATTTTATGGCCTGTAACCACCACCATAGACAATCACCTGTAAGGCTGCCACTGGCGCAAAGTGACTAGGTCACACATACATTAGCAAACACTGCCAATCGGGTACTCATTTGTACGACTGAGTGAACCGAGACACATTGTGATGCACATCTTGCCCAAGGGTGTTAGACAGTCAAAACAAGAGCGCCAGCGCCACGGCTCGAACCAGCAACCTGCTGGTCACGAGGCGAGTGCCCTAACTGACTGCGCTACCTGCCCTCACTACCTGCTGATCCAGAATTAAAGAGAAATTTCAGAAACAAGGTACCACGTCATGGTATATCAAATTTGTTTTCAGCAAGCTCTGGTATGAATGAGGTCTGGACTTCTGGTAGGACGATTGTGCCATATCGAGCTGCCTATGAATGGACGAATGCTCAGGAAGCGTTTGACTACGAGAACTGGAGCCCGAGAGAACCCAACTCAAATTTCGAGGACTGTGTAGAAATGTGGTCTGTTGGAAAGTGGGCCGACAACTTTTGTATGACACAGCGACCTTTCATCTGTGAATTTTGAATATATAGGGAGCATTTTAGGAAGACAGTTGGAGATGTAGTGTAAAATACAGATTGACATTATCAAAACCTTGTGGTATTGGTGCATGGTTATGAGTTGATACATCATTAACACACTGCCGTGCCTTTTTCATAATGTTTGAACATGCATGTGTGTGCTGATATGATTTATTCCTGAGCATTGTCTGGAGCGATTCACACAAAGGTTTTCGTTCTGGTTTCTGTTTGGGCCAAACACCATGGAATCCGTTTTTATAGGCATGTTTTCATTGTGTGGGTAAGTCCTCGAAATTTTGAGTTGGCTGCACACGGCTTGTGTAAAGCAACACCTTCACAATAGTGGATGGGGTAGGGGTGAACACAGTATCCAAAAAACTGCGAGACTATCTATTCTATGAGTGATATAAACTGAATGTGGATATTGAAAAAATCCGAATCTTTGTTGTGATATCTACATGCTTACAACTTTGAAAAGTGACGTCTAGCAAAACATTCGACTTTCCACTCTTTACATCATAATATCTCATTCAGAACTAAAGCTTCGAAAACACATACATAATTCCATATTCTCCTAACAGGGCAACGTCAGTATAGTATAGTCAAATATAATACAACCTATTTTGTTGGAAGACGATTCAGGTGCTCCATATAAATATACAGAAACGGATGTTGTGAATATGGTTAATTTTCTGATTGATAACATCTTTGTGGACTAGTAGCTTGAATCTCACTTTCCGTCGCATGGATGATGTATTGTCAATGTATAATCCCAAGTTTGGTGATTATTTGGATGCCATGTATCCTATTGCACTCGAAATTAAGAAGAAAAAATATTTAGATCTGAGGTATTAAACCTGTCAACTGGATTGTATG
This sequence comes from Terebella lapidaria, assembly GCA_949152475.1. NCBI lineage: Eukaryota > Metazoa > Annelida > Polychaeta > Terebellida > Terebellidae > Terebella > Terebella lapidaria. The sequence continues at coordinate 23,111,586 of OX424566.1, read as the reverse complement.
ACAAGCGTGATGATTTCAAATTTTCCATACTCAATTGCCCTTGGACAAACAGTGTTTGTCTCACAACTCACACGCTATCCAAGAGTTAGTTGCAGATATGAGACTTCGTTCACCGGAGTCCAAGCTAGTCTCTAAACTGCTGCGACAAGGATATGTTTTACCAAGGCTAATAGCTGCTTCCAAGAAATTCTATGAACGTCATCACAATCTGGTTGATAAGTACACACAATCTTACACCAGCATACAGCAAGACCTTTTCACATGTTAATATTTTGGAATTCATGACTCGTGCCACATGTGGGGCAGGAAATGCTCTTTCTAGAACACCTGATTTCACCTCCTCATGGCCATATAGTGGAGATTCATAGAGTTCCATACAATTTTATCGATTTTGCCAGACACACCGGATTTTGAGATAGGATAACAGACTCAGTTTTGTTTGCTCGGAATACTTTGTACTTGGGCATTGTTTCCATGTTTTCTGCATGTCAATTACAGGTTACATTACGAAGGTATAGTAAATATGAAATTGGGATATCTTACTCTCACATAGGCTATTGACAAAGTATCGTACTATACTTTCTTGCAGGTAGGACTGCAAGCAACGGTTGTTGTCCCTACTATTGGGGTACGATGTATCAGCATTATCGAGAGAACATGATACATGCACGTTTTCATTTTAACGCCGCATGCTTGCAAGTAAACTGTGGTATCAATTGATGTTCTCAGGCAACTCCTCGTCGAAGAAGAGCACACTAACGATTTCACTCTATCTCCGAAATCAACCCCTAATTGTCAAACCACCCAAAGAGCCCTGGCGAGGGTGCAGTGGTCGCGGATGTCAATTCCCATCAAGATGGGCAGCTAAACTGATTTATATTAACTACAGAGACACCTGAGATTATGTGCTACATTCCGCATGGTACATCATCGATCCACATCTTTGGTCATACTGTATTTATGCAATAACAGACAGTATACCCTCCACGACGACATCATGGTTCCACACATGTCGATTCTTCAGCATGGAGAACGGTGTCAAGCTCTCAGCTCACAAATACTAGTATCTAGCAAAGATATCGCCTGCACATTTGATCGAATGCCCATATCCGCCATACGTGTTAGCTTCCCGGATGTCATTGACATCAGTCATACAATGGAGAACGCTCTTGTGTCCACAATGTCCATGACTGATTACAGTACAACAAGAGTAGGTCATCCCTTCTCTGTCACGAAACAAATGTTGTTCTCTTGACCCCATGTCTTTGTGGACGATGAAGGTCTCTCTCGGACCGCTTCTGTAACTGATCCTACAGCCGTCGAATACATGCTTGCCTTTGGTTTCATACCCGAGCCCATGAAGGAAGCGTGTGTTATTGAAAAACTACGTGTCTAAGGTTCTTGAGATGACACAGCAATGGAACAGTGCGACCTGCTCCCTACTCTGTACAACAAGAAAATGTGTAGCCATTAGCAATCATTGTATTGCTTGATTTGACAATCAGATACTTGGGTATTAGAGGTATTACCCTCCGTTGCATGCAGTCCTACCTGCAAGAAAGGTGTAGCCATTAGCAATCATTGTGTTGCTTGATTTTTGTACTGCCTTTGACAATCAGATACTTCGGTATTAGAGGTATCACCCTCCGTTGCTAGCATTTTCAATTTCTCCAGAGATCGTTTTACTTATAACGCCCCCCCCCCCTGTGTTGATACATCGGTCATCATTTCCACAAGAAATAACAACAACCAGGAATGTTATATTGTATTGATAAAATTAGGGAACCTCAACATTGAGGGCCGACTGGTGAACTCAGACTTAGGCAAAAGTGTGAATTTTGATAAGTTCCCATCATGTTTAAAATGACACCTTATGTTAAAGCGGAGGATCACCACACACGCCTAATGTGAAGTATACCAGTACCGGTGTACTTATCATATTGTTGATTTGACCTTGGAATGATATATTCCCCCTTTTAACAATCAATTCAGTCCATTATTATAATGGATAGTTGTTTGTAATTGTCATGTGCTAGTTATGTGTACTATTCTATGTTCTCCCTGCAGTCCGTACATGTACAGATAGCTTTATTGTAATATTTACTGTGTATATACACTAGCACTTTTGACATTTACTCAGCACATATACACCCATCACTAGGTGAATGGTAGTACATTAGTGCGTATGAACGGAAACAGATTAGGTTCCAGCTTTCACGACTCTGACAGGGTTTTGATTCTACAACAAAAACCTGACACTATTCACACCTGAAGCTGCACTGCAAAGCTGCTGTAATGATATCCCAATGGCTTTTTGGTTACCGGCCCTTTGGTCCGATTACCTATGGGCATGGCGTTGTGTCCAGCGTCCATCCACATTTTTATCTTCAGTGCTTACGGTCGAATCTTTGTGAAATTTTGCACGAAAATACCTAAAGGTTTTTCGTTTTCCGCATTTTTAAAAAAAAACGGCAGCCATTTTTTTTTATGAAAAATGCCCAATTTTGGACTCAAGAACATTTTCTTAGGAACATTTTCAGACAATTTTGAGGTTCTTGTTTCAAAAGATTCCCCTCTTGAATCGCCGGTCTTCGGGTGGTGGCCATTTCATTTTTTGACGGTTTGGTTTATTTACAATCCATTTTGGACCTTTCTAGGCAGAGAAAAATGTCGGATTTTTCCCTTCATGATGGGAGCTACCACCAGTGTACTCATAGACCGCCTAGAGAAGAGGCTTAGATATTGGCATCTTCAAATAGGAAGTCATGTATGGCGATTTGCGTGGTGACCTTGAATTTGACCTTCGATGACCTTGAAGTGTCGAAACAACCATTTTTGGATAAAAAAAACATGCCTACATTTGCTTCTACAAACGATTACAGTCTCGTCTGACCTGAAAATGTGTAACGGAAAAAAAACTATTATCAATTAATTGTACGATGAAATTGGTAGCGGTTTCATTAGCACATGCAACCGTTTAAGATTATCGCTAAGATCACAGAGATTGTACTCCATCTAGGGTTTCGAATTATCCTCAGTGAATAGCGACGGGTGTATCGATGTAGATTTGTGTGCTGCTGACACGTAAAACGAAACCTGTGTTATGATTAGGTAAATAGTTTTTTTCATGCGCGTCACTGCAGGTTCCCGTTTACCCACGTGGTGCACAAACACTTCCACTAATAGTATTCGCATTTGTAAGTCACGCAATGGAGCAAACCCATACACCGAACTTATAAAAAAAAGATAGTGTTAGGTCCGTCACAAGACAGAAGGGTTGCAGCCATGAGAGACTTGTTTTTCACTGGGGCCGTGGTGATTAGTCTACAAAGTATCATCATGATGAACTTCGCAAGTGCTGCTTGTGAGAAGAGAGAATTTCTGCGACTTTCACCATTTGCGAATTTACCTGGGGATGTTGTTGCTCGTCATTCAGCCACGTTGAAAGTGTGCAAGAGAACATGTCGTCAGTATAGAAATTGTGTAGGGTTTCTACACAAGAACAGCTTGGAGTGTGTGCTACTCAGTGGGAACCGCAATACTGGGTATACACCAACTGCAACTGAAAGTTTGTACTGTAAGTGCTAGATCCAAATTGCATTTCGTTATAAATGGTAGATTATAATATGTTTGGCATACAACCGATATCCTGCATGTAGGTATTGGTTTACATAAATAGCCAATCAAGGAGCCAATAGTAAATAGTAATCTGATAAAAAACAATGATATAAAACTGATATTAATTACTGTGATAGTGTTTGCCCTGCAATATCATCCGAATAGCATACTGCCCCAATGGGATGACGTACTATGCCAAAGTAGGCCAGTGTTATGGCCCTGCAGATCTTTCGAACACCAAGGCCTGGAGAGGAGCCATGGAGTTCTGTGAGGCATTGCACCCAGGAGCCCACACCATGGACATCAACAGTGCGGCAGAGAACGAGCTCGTCTTGGGTATAGCAGGTAAGATTAGAACTGAGCCTAATAAACAATGGTATCGGAAGTTACTAGGATGATACGTGATACATGAAAAAGTACCGAATCTGCAAAGCTAGGTTGAGATTTCAGAAGCAAAATAGCATATCATGTCAAAATTGTTTTCAGCAAGCTCTGGTATGAATGAGGTCTGGACTTCTGGCAGGACGATTGTGCCTGGTGGAGATGCTTACGAATGGAAGAATTCTCAGGAAGCGTTCAACTACTGGAACTGGAGCCCGGGTGAGCCCAACTATAGCGGCGAGGACTGTGTCGAAATGTGGTCTAATGGAAAGTGGGCTGACAACATATGTACAACACAGCGACCTTTCATCTGTGAATTTTGAAGACTATATTTGGAACAGTTCGTAAATATGGTAATATTTTATTGGTGGTAATTCTTTCATACATACATTAATACGTTGTTGTGTATTTGCAGTAATGTGAAACATAAATGTGCTCGTATGACACATTATCTACATTCTCGAGCGATATTTGCATATTCTAAATATTGTCACAGATGTTTTATGTCTGGATTTTGTTTGATGAATTCCGTTTTATCGGCATTTAAGTATGTCCGTTATTAAATGATGAGTCTTTGAAATAAGGAGTTGGTTGACCTCGGGCTGTGTAAAGCGACAACAGTAATAATTTCATCACATCGAACTATCTGGACCATATTAGGAACGTTGAAATTTTTTCAGTTGTGTGCAAGGGTTTATGACAGCATGGCTAATGCGCGGTGCTTTCCGGTCCGAAACGCATATTTGAAACCAAATCACAGATTATTATTTCAATATCGGATATGAATGTTTCCATGAGATGTTAAAACGAGCTGAATAATTTTCTGCAATGCTCAGTAACACATACAGGTCCTATTCTGCACTTTGATGACCTCTGTGTCAAGAAATCTGCTAAATTGACGAATTTATGGTTCGTTTTTTCACTGAAAAAAATGTATCCATTACTTTGAGCAACATACATGCGGAGCATTTTGTAGTTGAACTTGTTAGTCCATTGTTTCATGAAATAACCCCACGTAAATTTAATTGCACTCTATTAGGCGATTGTTTTGAAAGTCCTGAAGATTACCCCTTAGACACTGATGGAAGAATGTAGCTCACCCTCTAGTAACCGGTTGGGTTAGAATATCGAGAATAATCGCTATGAACTAACGTGAGGCTTATCCTTTAGACATACACGCCTATGTTTTTCTTGGGAGGGTGACATACCTCTTCCACGAATTTGTCGTCTGGGGATGACGACATCTTTTTCATAAACTTATGCTGTTGGCGGTACAACTCTCACGACATACCCTTTTTTGAACGAGCACTTGGGGCGAGTTGTCGTTGTTTGGTGAGGTTTTTTCACCGAAGCGCACGTCTCTCCAATGTGCCTGAAATATATCTTACAAAACTGAATTGTGTTGTCGTCCAGATAGCTTAAACGCTTATTTATTGGCTTGGAAGTTGTCATTCAGGAACTCCTTCAGAGTGGGCTTTGATTGTTTCTCGAGACATCTCCGTATGACAATACAATTTACCTTAGTCCTACAAAGTACTGCACGAGGATCCTTCGCGGTGCAATTGAATCTAAAACTGTACAATGCAAAGCCAATTCTGACATTTAAGCACCAGAGGAGAGAGAGCAGCGATATACTGCCTAGCAGTACTGCTGGACTGTTGTGCGGAAAGTGCCAGTGGATTTAGATTCGACTATGCTATTGCCCAGCTTTTTCCAATCTAGAAATGTCCATACGAAGAAAGAATTAGTGAATTGTTTACTTTTGCCTAGAATGGGCTTGAAACTTCGTTAATTGTTTGTAACGAATTTATCAAGGATGTTACTGTACTGGAAATTATGGTCACCTCTAGGTTTAATTTTACGCCTAGGTCTAAACGTAAATATATAATCATTTGCCTTGACAGCCAGAACCATGCTTTTGACTACCTTCTTCTCCAAATCTATTTTGGTTCTGCTTTTGTTCGAGTGTACTCAAGTTAATTTTTGCGTCATGTTAGTCATTGCACCATTATGTCCGCCTGTATATTCGTCAGATTTAAATCCAATTGCTCAACGTTGAGTTTCTTCGATGTTGTCTATGTCTTTTTGGTAGTATGGATAATATACATTGGATGTATATATTCCAATGTTGATCTCACTAGTGACATACATACTCGCTGTTTAGTAGAAATGGGACATGACTTTAAATTTCGATGAAAATACTAATTTAGACGAGGCCCTATTGGTGATATTAGAGATATGGGGGGGGGGGGGGGGCTTTGTTGCGTTAACATCGAGGTGAGGACAGGGGCGTAAACAGACATGAATAGTGTACTATCAGTCCAAGGTAGGGATGACTCACAAAAGGCGTGAGGTTTGGGCCAGCATCACATCCCGGAAAGAGGGTGGCGCCATCATGCCGAACAATATGGCTGCGTCTATATCAGTCACAGTGTCGACAGTAATTGAACATTTTCAATCATTTTCGAGCCCTTCTCTGCAGAGACAGAAGATACCTCAAAATAAGTAAAGTACCGGAACGTGTGTGACAACGTGATGTTTAACCAATACAGTGACAAAAACCAAACAAATCACTGTGCTGAAGATCAACGAGAAATACAGAAGAGCCCAAGCAACTACAAACTTTCAGTGGGGTCTGGACAGTCCATTCCTCCTGCATCTCCTGCTAAAACAAGAAAGCACGGAGAAACAAGAGGCCGACGACCAACAACGCTAACAGGCACCGAGCTAACAGACATGATCTAACAGACACCGAGCTAACAGACCAAAATCAAGCATGGTCATCACATTATGTGAAAAATTCAAAGGTCAATGGGTCTGTACATTCCACGAATGCAGGTACACCCACGTGTGCGCCACATGTTATGCCAGGGACCATGGAGACTTCGCTCATAGACCGCACCCTCTGCCCAGACGTGCCTTCCACTGTGTCTCAACACCGTCAATGGAGCTAAAAAATCCTCGATGGAATAAAACATGGTTTCAAGATGTTTGACAACGATAAACTCACAAACAATCCTAGCGTCATAATCCGCGACAATAGCTCTACCACATGTCCAATGACCAAGAACTGTTTCGAGAGGGAAATACTACAGGAAATCGAGGCAAATCATTACTTCATACCAAAGCTGCCTCCCAAGATCATTAGTGCCCTGTCTGCTGTGCCCAAGCAGACGGATCTCTATGTATCATCCACGAGTACAGTAGACTGATTGGAAATGCTTTCAATGAATTTGCCACCATGCAGCCCTTCTAGTATGAGTCAGTGGATACCGCGCTGGCCCTCATAAAGCCTGGCTACTACCTTGCTAAGGTGGATCTCCAGGCAGCATACAGATCAGTTTTTCACCCAAATTCACCCATCTCACTCTGAAGACACGGGCCTGTAGTGGTGATTCTCGGGCCTGGAATCTGTGACTACGCTCGTTGACACGAACCTCCCTTTCGGGGTCAAGAAGAGCCCTGAGATGTTACATCGTTTAACAAAGGCTATCAAGCATATGATTTAAAAACCGGTCTTCATAGTCGTGGTCTATTCGGACGATTTCTTGGTGATGGGAAAAGCCTTCAATGAATCCAAGGCTGCATACAACAACCTGATCCACCTGCCACGCAGACTGAGTTTCAGCATCAGCTGGAAGGTCGCTGACCATTCCAACAAAGATCACCATTCTCGGAATTGTCATGGACATGGTCAGGCAAACACTATTCTACTATTTTACAGTCGGAAAACTACAGCATACATACCCTGGGAAAAAATACAACTGCAAACCATAATCGACGCAATAGCAACGCTATGCCATCCTCACCACAAGTTCAAGCTCATTCCAAACGGATCAGGCATGGTGGCTTAAATGGCCACAAACAGGAAAGGACATTGTGCACACAGACCGGGAAGTGGCAAGGTGTGTTATCAACAAAGGTGCTTCCCACAAAAGGCTGTGCAACGATCTACAGTCACCTCCAAAAGTTTGGGCCCACCCACAGGATTTCAATTTCATGGTTAGCGCATTGCGTTCTGCCCATGATATTCATATAACAAAATCGTCATATAACTAGTAATTTATGAACATGATCAAGGAGCACAATTTCAGTTCCCATAGGAAACAATAAAATGCCCATACTGTGACTTTCAATGTAAAAATGTTGGAAGTAATGTAAATCACAGTATTCAAGACACCACCGCAAGATTATGTAAACAAGTCATTGATTTTCAGAAATCATATTATTCATATCACTTTACTGACAACACATTTATTGATCGACAATGAGGTTATAAATCGGGTTCTGAAAAAAAAATCAGTGCAGCGTGTTCATGGCCATGGCTGAGCTGAACGGATTTGAGCGATCCAGATGTGCGGAGTTCATCAGCAAAGGAAGAGCCTGAGGGCTATAGCAGCCGAAGATGGATACTCCTGCAAGAGAGTGAACCTTGCTATAACCTAATGCGGAGACCGCCCAAGATCGGGAAGCCTGCTGTACTGGTACGTAGTACAGCAGGCTGATGGCTGGGTTCTGGTACGATGGCTGGGTGGGTGGCCCTGCTGATGGCTGGGTTCTGGTACGTCACTGCGAGCAGAACAGACGGGCCACTGTTCCTGTGTTCAGCGCACTTTGGAGCGACCATGGTGTTCATGCTTCTCGAACAACAGTTCGCCGACCGCTGAATGCAGCCGGTTTGAATGTCATAATGGCCAGAGGGAAGTCTAAATTCACTCCGAAGCAAAAGCAGAGGTTGCTTCCCACAAAAGGCTGTGCAACGATCTACAGTCACCTCCAAAAGTTTGGGCCCACCCACAGGATTTCAATTTCATGGTTAGCGCATTGCGTTCTGCCCATGATATTCATATAACAAAATCGTCATATAACTAGTAATTTATGAACATGATCAAGGAGCACAATTTCAGTTCCCATAGGAAACAATAAAATGCCCATACTGTGACTTTCAATGTAAAAATGTTGGAAGTAATGTAAATCACAGTATTCAAGACACCACCGCAAGATTATGTAAACAAGTCATTGATTTTCAAAAATCATATTATTCATATCACTTTACTGACAACACATTTATTGATCGACAATGAGGTTATAAATCGGGTTCTGAAAAAAAAATCAGTGCAGCGTGTTCATGGCCATGGCTGAGCTGAACGGATTTGAGCGATCCAGATGTGCGGAGTTCATCAGCAAAGGAAGAGCCTGAGGGCTATAGCAGCCGAAGATGGATACTCCTGCAAGAGAGTGAACCTTGCTATAACCTAATGTGGAGACCGCCCAAGATCGGGAAGCCTGCTGTACTGGTACGTAGTACAGCAGGCTGATGGCTGGGTTCTGGTACGATGGCTGGGTGGGTGGCCCTGCTGATGGCTGGGTTCTGGTACGTCACTGCGAGCAGAACAGACGGGCCACTGTTCCTGTGTTCAGCGCACTTTGGAGCGACCATGGTGTTCATGCTTCTCGAACAACAGTTCGCCGACCGCTGAATGCAGCCGGTTTGAATGTCATAATGGCCAGAGGGAAGTCTAAATTCACTCCGAAGCAAAAGCAGCTGAGGCTCGACTTCTTCGTTTTGTCAGTGGTTTTATGCACGTGCGATTCTGAATTCAACCTCTACTACATCAACAGGAGTCCACGTCCACCACAGAGCTGGCGAAGGGTACCTTCAACAGTGCATCACAGCCTACACAAACGATTGGTGGTGGTGGTAGTGTCTTGGTGTGGGGTCAGGGGATGCATGTCATTCAGTGAGGTCAGTCTGTCTCACACAATCAAAGGGACACGGAACAGCGAGGGGCATCATGGGTGACAGCCTGGTGTCATCAGCGCACGTGCTCGGGTACAGGGACCAAAAAACCCTGCAGGATGTTTGCACACCCTGCCATCGCTCTCGCCTCGGCGCCAAGGGGAAAGAGTCCAATGGAATCAGCACTAGAATGGCCATCACAAAGTCCGGATCTGAGCCTCATCCGGTATTTGTGGACAGATATCGCTCAAATGTCCCGAAGGTCAAGGTCAAAGGCTCAACAGCTTAACAGAAGGCCTAACAGAACTGGAGGACCACATCCATGGTTTTTGGAATGGGGTTCTTACAGAGAGAGGTGTGAGGACTTGGTGCAATCCATACCAGCCTGGATCGGGCTTGTATCCAGGCTCGAGGAGGCCACACCAAGTATTGAAATTGACAATTTGTTGTGTGAACTGTGTCATACTGATATCAGTTTGTTTTTACCAGCGTTGTTGCTGATTTGGTTTGCCGTTTATGTTGATATGAACATGGTTACCATATCCATGAAAAGATGAATTTCTGTTGAAAATTAGGGTAAAGTGGATTATTGAATTATGTATTTTAAATTTTAAGAAGATTTCTAAAATACTTAGTGTCACACTGACAAATATGAAAATTACACTCATGACTAGGTTCAACTAAAAACACTTTCCAAAGTGGCAAACAATGGAGAAAAACTCAAAATTTTCAAGTGGGACCAAACTTTGGGAGGTAACTGTACTCAGTGAACTGCCCTTATTGTCTCTGCAGTAGTGAGTGCATGCTTGTCATATTTTCACAGACTTAATACTCTGGCTGATATCATATCTACAATAAACAATACTAAAGGACTAATTGGACTCGAAAGAATTTGTCAATTTGCATTCATACTTGAAGTGCCGCAAGTCTGGAAGGTCGAAACACTATGTGTTTCTACAGATGTTTCACGTTGGCTCAGGCAGGAGCTGGACAGGTACATTGTTTTCTGGAGGTCACAGTTATTCTGAGGTTCCTTGAAGTAGGACCTCCTCTTTCTGTACGTGACCTACCCTTTCTGTACGTGACCATATGGGTCGCATTGTCCGCTTGACTCCTCTCGTTGTCAAATGAGAGGAAAATTGTTGGAGCAGAACATAATTCAAAATTCACAGATGAAGTTTTGATAGATTGTACATAGAGTATCGACCCAAGTGCCATCAGGCAATATCATCACACAATCCTGGTCACTGTGGCTGGGTCGACCTAGATACCAGAGAATTCTTCCATTCATAGGCAGCTCCACTGGAGAAAATATTCCTGCCAGATGTCCGAACCACGTCCAAGCCAGCGCTTGCTGCAAGCACACGACTATTTGAGATGACATACCTATTACATGATGCTAAACCCCAATCAGTCTCTGTAGATTTGATAGGCTACTTGGATTCTAGTAGTTTCATGTCCTAGACTGTTTGTTTGCTTTACCAAATCCTACCTGCTGCACTCAACATCACCTCGTTCTCTGCCGCACTGTTGGTGTCGATGGTGTGCGCTCTTGGTTGAAGAGCCTCACAGAAATCCATGGTTCCTTGCCCGGAGTTGGTGAGCAGAATTGGGATATAACACTGGCCTACTGTGACATAGTACGACATCCCGTTGGGACAGTGTGCTGTTGATATGATAAACATTTTTTTTCAATATCACACTAGTTATTAGGTACATCACATTTCAGTTCGCAAAACCAGTAATGTGTTTACTATCCTAACACTGGCTCCTGGTGCGGCTGATTTCCATCTCTTTTCGGCACACACTATCAATAAACTTATATCTCAAATATACATGTGTGATACTCATTGTGAAGGATATATCTCCCTGGCATTTATAAAGATTGGTTATTCTTGGTTCTAGCACTTACAGTACACACTCTCAGTTGCAGTTGGTGTATACCCAATATTGCGAACACCACTGAGTAGCATACACTCCATGCTGCTATTGTGTAGAAACCCCACACGAGTTCGATACTGGCGATATGTTCTCTTGCACACTTTCAAAGTGGCTGCATGACGAGCGACAATATCTCCTGGTGAATATATGTTTGATGAGAACACCAGACAGCCCAATTTCTTACAAGCTGCACTTGCAAATTTCATCATCATGATGGTAACATATGATAGACATCTGATCAAGGCCAAAGTGAAAAACAAGTTCCTCAATTCTGCAAAATCGTTTTGTGGGGGCGTGTAGGCTTTCATATGCTCAGAGAAAATTGATTAACAGTGTCTTATGACTCTGACGATCGCATATTTAGAGTGGGAGCGTTTGTCATCGGGTGCATGGAGACGTGTGCTCAGATATCAATTTATATAATTTATATGTTTTATCTGTTCTCGCAGGTGGAATATTATATTGAACTGCCAGTGTGCGGGATCAAGCACTAAGCGGGAAGAACATTGAAATGGAGCGCCTGTGGCAAACTATCAATGAACCGAATCAGGATGATTATCATCTCATAATTGATGCATGATTGCATACAAGAAAGCATTTACTTCCAACTGATATCATTATACTAAAGATATAGAAGAGATGGTCTGTCAATATTTCAGTTCTGTCAGTAACATAATACTGTTCACATCATCCTCAGCAGCAGCCATTATTTTTGCCCAATAACATTGAAAATCTGCAACAGTCTACACAAGCTATATGTGCTATATAGACCATGGTGTTCTCACCTACTAGTGTTTATAGAATATGAGAGATGTTGGCTCGAAATAAAAAGAACGGGGCTAAGAAAAGTTACCGGAGAAATGTGCAGTGTGAAATTGTCGGTGTTACACTTTAACAATTACCACTCAAGGCCATCATATGTTAAGCTCAAAGTCACTAACAGATTTGGCATATCATGATATATGTATTTCTGTATGCCCATAATACAAAACTAAGCTCTACCTACAACCGTTTACCTTTCAAGTCAGGTGTAACTTTCTGATTTACCACTAAAATCATCTGAGGTAAACTTCAAGACAACCAAAATAACCACAATATATGACTTCTTACATGTTCATAATATAAACTCCATCTATCTACTTAATATATAAGCTCTATCTACAGCCGTTTTGTATGCAGATTCCAATATACACATTGCAGGTCAGATGTAGTTTTCCAATTCACGACTGAATATCATCTGAGGTCAACTTAAAGACTGCCAAAATGATCTGCAATACTACATGTAGTATATGACTTCCTATACGTTCATAATACGTTCTCGTATATAAAGGTGAAATTATACATTTCAGGTTGGACATGACCTTGATATTTACCATTCAAGGTCACGTGGGGTCAAATTCATGGCCTCAAAAGAGTCGCCATATTTGACTCCCTATATTCCCATAATACATGCAAAAGTTCCATCTGCAGGCTTGTTCGAAAACTTATGCACCGACATTCGCAACTACACCCACATGTAGATGCAGACGGTGTAAACGGGTAAAACATAATTTATGCGCAGTAAATCTAGGCCGGGTCAGGAGGCAAAAACACACACGTAGATGTTTGAATCGTGGAAATCCGTCAGATAGAACTGGAGTTATGACCTCGAAAGTAGCTTCCAAGATGGCTGGACATCACTGGAAGCTATTCAGCTTCGTTTGCATTGGTGTCAATCTGAAAGTCTTCTGAAATTTGGTGACTTTTTCTCGGGTGTGTCAAACCTTCAGCTTTGTTTTGGTATAGTGTTCACCCGGTTCCGGATAGAAATGTGGAGGGCCGCGTCATGTTTTCACTTGGCAAGTGACATCTCGTATATGATCGAAGGGAAAATGGTTATTGTTTTCAGTATTCGCCTTTATATTTTGATATTATGGTTTAAAATTTATACCTTTATGCATCTTGGACCAAATTACAAGTAATAATTTTAAGGTATGGATAAAATATGCATGTTTTTCACATGAAAATTGACCTCATACAGTATGACAATCTCGTGAACTTTATTCAAATCTCGCGCGGTTTGCTGATTCAGTGGTAGGCAATGCACAACGTTTCATTGTGCCATGCCATTGGAAAGAGCTTCAACAAGTTAATGGAGAGTTTTAACTGGATCGTAACCAGTTACAGATCGTGTAACTAGGTATTATCGGAAAACAATATTTCGTAATCTCTGAATGTCCTTCGATTTTCTACACAAAAATGAATTGGCGTGTTTAAATACTATTGTACGGTGGCTGATTCATGCCATTGGATTCATGTCGATTTTAGACCTTTTTTATAACGTAAAAAGGAAAGTTCATAAATCAGAAATGAAAAAAACATGCAATATTAAATGTAGGTAGGCCTATTTCTGGATGAGTACGCGGCTACAATTAGGCTACAGGGTCACGAGTAACCACTCACAAAATTCTATACTCGGTGGAGCCCTTCCATTGACGGCAATATATAGATTTGTAGTTTTGTAACATACACTGCTGTGCGTATCTTGTTCGGACAACTTCATGGCTGTTCTTCAGGCTCGCATTTGCTAAAATGTTGCTGTTCGATTTCGGACAGTTTCCTAATTCTGTCAGTCTGGCCATACATTCTGTGTTTTACCAAAACTCGTCTAATTCACGCTCAACAAAAACCCCAAAACATAGACCTACTAGGAATCTAGATCTATTGGCAAAACTTATTTAGTTTTATTTATGGATAGTTTTTTATAGCTTACATTTGAAACTCATGTGCATACTAGTAAAGTGTAATTATGGCTTGAGCGCAAATGAACCGTTCACTTTATTTCCAAAATTTCCAAGAATGCTCAGTGCGAATGTTGGCGCGAATTTCGACGCGTAAGTGCCTTTTCGGACACGCCATATGGATTCTAAAAGCGTTTTGTTCACAGGAGCCAATTTCTGCATTTCAGGCCAGTCTAACCGATTTGAGCCTATTTTTAGAGTACCGAACCTTTGGTTTGATAATCTATTGGCATGACTTTGTGTCCGTCGCCATCCGTTTACATTCCTATCTTTAAAGTTCTCTTCAAAGAGAGATGTAAATTCTAATTGTTCTGATTTTCGCACTTTCTCGAGAACTGTCAATTCAGTTTTAAATTTTCACGTCAAATCAGTTTTGAATTTTTATTTCCCCTCATATACCTTTATGATGAGTTGCCCTTGAATCGCTGGTCTGTGTGTGACGGCTATTTTGATTTTTTGAAGGGATGGTTGAAAAATATGTCCTAAATCGCGTTACTATCCATTGTGGAAGCATTTCTTAGCCCTTAGGCTATTTTTTTTTACCTTTCGAGTGAGTGAAGGATATACACTGTACAATGTCATGAATATATGAAATTGGAGAGAAAGTTACTGAACACATTCCGAGCCCAAACGGGGGGCCAAAGTGCTAAAAAGGGTAATGTTATTATTTTTTGGCCTTTTGAGCAATTGAAGGCATTCATATTTATACATACGATACACAGTACATTATGTCATGAATAACATTACGGATTTGCGTCCGTCGCGCTGCCGTAGATTTGTCGTACAGAATCTCTTGTGAACGCTCTACTGAATAAGTTAACTCTACAGAATAAGTTAACATTAGGTTTACTTGTTAAGTCTACTAATGACCACAATAAACTAGTTAAGACAAGAAACATTTATTATGGGGCTCAAGGTAAAGATTCTGGTCAGTAGAAATTTGATGGTTGCATGTCATATTTGTCATATTTTGAAGTCAGTTAACATCAAATTTTGCATGTTGAGTATTAATTATTTGAGGACGACAGGGGTGATAAGGCTACTGGGAATACACCCAGCGGTCGTCCGCGACCAGAGTGCGTCTGGTTATGTATTGTTGTAATCTGCACTACAGGATTAACATATTGAATATTTGGGGATCATCACAATGATATACCACACATGATACCAGTTACAAACCAACTAGCTATTTTCTTCATCACTGCACGCAACCAGTTTCATGTGAAAATGTTACTTTTACTGTTAACTTTTCACACCCATTTGGTTGCTGTGATATAAGGAAAGAGTAGATCTACTGATTGGTGAGGTCTTACTTCTCGTCTTCGGCTAAACATCTTCGAACAGCCTGTTATGGAAGCAATATTTCTTCTAATGGACACACCATATACAGCTAATCACAGTTCCCGGTGGCAATCATGGGGGCGTTTTAACGAGGAAATCAATTACATCAAAACATACTAAAGGCCGACCTACTATAATTATGGTGGGGAAATACATGATCGGGAAAAATACATGCATACTCCTGTTGTACAATTATGCATATCATTAATATTTATTTCATGTGATTTTACAGTTTTAATTTGATCTGAAAGGCTGTCTCAGTTTGTTATAGATCTATGGGTGTACGTGTATCTGACTACCAAGTTCTGTTAACCGGGCCTGCGTTGTTTTTGTTTGTGCGATTGTTATCTGCACACTTACATTATAAATCAATGGGAAGGTGGTTGACTGCAATCTTTGGCTTCTTGCCTGCAGCCCCTTCCTGACTTGAAAACAAAATCGATACTAAACTCATTAACACCTGATGCAAAGACAGCAATCTTGGATGAGACAGAATTGTGCAGACGTCAATACACTTCCGAAAAGGTATATCAGTATTATTCGGGCAACAAACTAAAGTTACATTATTAGATTACCTGCAACGTACGGTGTCGTCCTGCTATGAAGAAGAACTAAACGATGGCCAATAGTGAAAGCAGTAATTTGCACATCATTCAGAAGACGATGGTCCATACCAAATTATCTAGACATATATGGTCTTTCTGTGCTCTAACAATGCTGGCTTCAACAAGTGCACAGACCTGTAATCGGAAGCAATTCTACATGTTACCACCAGCGTACGACTCACCGGGAACTGTCATTGCGAGGATTCCCTCAAAGACGCTGTCCATGTGCCAGAGACTATGCAGACAATACTTACATTGTGTAGGTTTTCTACACACCCCAATCTGGGAATGTATCTTGCTCAGTAATATCGAGGATTATGGTTATAATCCATCAGACGGAGAAGACCTTTATGGTAAGTGGTACACTACTATTGCACGAACAACTGGGATATGATCTGGGGGAAATTCTGGGTAACACGTATGTTTGCGCTCGTCAATAGTTGAAAAGTAAGTTTATTCTGTCTCAGACAGCAGTCTTCCCCAGGGATATAAATACTGCTCACAGTAACAAGGGAGGCATTGACGAAATGTCAGTCACAGTTGAGGGCAGAAGTTATAACATATTTTTCATAACAACTTTCATTGAAGCCGTTAATCTTGACCTCTGAAATGTTCAATGAGTCCAGACTGTTTCTGATTAACTATGTGGAAACACGTAACATTCATGTTTGGTTTTCCAGGGCTCTGTCCTATCCAGATGACTTTCTACCCCACTGTTGGTAAGTGCTACTACATATTCAACCAGACACGTACTTGGGGCGGGACTCATATCTCCTGTAAAGACGTCCATCCAGGAGCACGCAGTGTGGACATCAATACCCTTGGGGAGAATATCCTACTCCAGGATATAATGGGTGAGATTGTTATTGTTATCAAAATGTGGTGAATGTACCGACAAGTACTGTTTCTTTGTCAGTTTCCAATACTACCTAATAGTCGAATATACCCCCAGCTCAACAATCCAAAAATATGTAGACATGCTAGTCATTTCACAGAAAGAAGAAGTACACCATTATTTTCACTATCCAATATTTGCAGAGAATGCTAACATCTCGAGCATATGGACCTCTGGAATTCAATCTCCTGGCCAGAGTACCCAGTATGAATGGAGACATTCAATGACAAGCTTCGAATTTACCGCCTGGAATAGTGGAGAACCGAACCGGTCCGGTGCACGATGTGTGGAAATGATGTTCACTGGATTATGGCGTGTTACTGAGTGTGCGTCAGAGCTATCTGGGATCTGCGAGTTTTGATTTTCACCTCAATTAAACAATTCTGCCTGGAACTAAATGGTGTGGATTAGTGTGTGTGTTGAGATATGTGGAAACTGTGATATATACTATGTTCAAATATTTATTATACTGTATTTCAACGTTCATATTCTTTTAAGTTACACGGCAGCATGTTCAGTTTGGAAAATTTCATCCAAGCAATCATATGAATGCTCATGTATATTACTGTAGGGTTATGATTGTTATTATGAGTAACCGCCCATGATGAGGATAATGTAATAATCAAGAACTAACAAAGGAAGTTGTTGTAAATGACACACCTTGGCGTTTGACAAAAGAAACTGACATTTTTCATTGTTAAGATTGATTTATCTTTATATTGAATCATAATATTGAATCATGTATGCTGTTTATAGAATTACGTATTTGAATAAAATGTTTTTGTCATTATGAAATAAATTTTTAATCTTTTTTTGTTCAATTTGATGTCCGAGTGTTGTCTTTTTTGCGATAATTATAGTTGGATATAAGATCTGATGAAGCCTATTGAACTGCTTGATAACATTTCATACATAGTGGTTGCACTAAAAACATGGAAATATAATTGTATATATCAGTATTCAATATACATTATTCCGAATTGCAGGAGATCAATAAAAACCAATAGAAAACCTAATTCTGATAACATCTGGATAGATACAAAGCCTGACAAACAGTTAGTTCTGAAACCTCACAGACTATGTATGAGATG
The DNA here is from genome assembly GCA_949152475.1 of Terebella lapidaria. Taxonomy (NCBI): domain Eukaryota; kingdom Metazoa; phylum Annelida; class Polychaeta; order Terebellida; family Terebellidae; genus Terebella; species Terebella lapidaria. The sequence goes on along the minus strand of OX424566.1, from coordinate 23,093,194 downwards.
TGAGTTGATTTTTGTTACCTGATGGAACTGGCAATCAGCTGTCAAAGATCCGATTACAACAGTTTTATGTCCAACCGAACTCCACGGAATATGTGCAGAAGTGGGAAATCACAAGCCATAATGGTATCGAGTCGAATGTACGTAAAGGAACAGACTCAACAACAGAAGTATGTATATATACCTATTAACAGTAGCTCAAAATGAAACCACTAGAAAACTCAAACTGGGTAACATTTGGTGTAGGACCAAAGCCTGTTGCTGTTGAATTACTTGAGCACCAACAGTATATGTAGAAGCAAAGCAACGATTGATGGACTTCATGACACCTTTTCAAACTTGGTTTGCAGGGAAATGTTGTTTTCAGACGTACTAAATTCAAATTTCAACTCCATGACGAACGGTGCTTCGGAACACAATTTCAGGTTAGATTTCCTACGAGATCTAAAAGCCAACCAGTACAACTTTGCACAGGGCATGAACAATTTGTGCATTGCCTTCATTTTGCCCCAGAAGGTAATTCCATCCTCTAGGTGACAATGTCCACACTTGATGTTAGTCGATATGCTCAAGTATGCGTCCAATCGTTGGCACGTTTATGCCATGCAGCATTTACGTGAAAACCTCATTGAATCGATGGATAATCGTTGCCTATTTAACGTTTACTTGTGGGAGACCATGGTGATATTGGCGTCATTTCTAATATTTAAAGACCTAGTAGCATGCCGATGAAAGTGCTTTTCATTTAGTCCATTATGAATAGTTATCTGTAAATTCGAACGAATTTTACAAATACAATCAATGGGTTTCGAGATATTGAATCAAATAGGCACTCCTTCCGTAAATTGCCGAAGATTTTGATCACGATTTTAGTATGGGTCACGTGGTTTGTGACGTCATTTGAGGCAGTACTGAAAGTAAATGTAGCCAGCAAGGTAAACCGCATGTCGCATATATTCATTCTCGTTGTGTATGTGTGACAATTCAAGTGAACGGGTGAGATGGTTGGAATACGGCATTTCTTGTCTTGATATTTAGAATCGGTACTATTCATTCTCCCAGAAGGGAGGTTTGTTGAACTGCAAGATGTCCAGTATTTGTTGGTTTTCACGTTTTTTCTCTTGAATCTCATGCATTTTGGAGTGGTTTTCTATCTTTGAGCTGACCGCCCAAATTACGTGTTTTACGTTTTTGGCCAGCCATCAAAGCACATTTTGCCTCAACTGACGTCACGATTACGGAAACTGCCGAAGCTATTTTTTTCATCGGCATGAGAAGGCGATTGCAATACCGGCTCAATATACTCGATTATATGTCGCTGTTATTAATTACCAATTAACGCGAACATCTTTTTTATCACCAAATGTCCACAATGCCTTTATCTGAACAGGAATAAAACCATATAATGGTACCTTGCTACTATGACTTTAAGGCAAAACTAAAGTGTGATTTGATCTGCACAAACATTCACGATGTTGGTACATTCTGAAATCAATGTTGACTTTGTTGTTTGGCGAAGCTGGCTGGTAAAAAACTCAATCATTACTATTGATGAAAATACTGATCGCATTAACCAAATTCAACAGACAAAATTTATGAGAATTCTTTTAGCTAGTTTGATAACACTGTAATTGTCGTTTAAGTTGTTCATGATATGTTTGATATAGAAATTGCGCTCTAAAGTAGAAATTCCTGACCATAACTGTTTCTTTCGACATGATCCACGGCGTTGGGGTTTTGTATGGTGGACACCTCTGTAGAACAAATTCAGATTGACATCTGGATTAACTTCAAAATTATTGTTTGCAGTTTGATTGATTACAGATCACATTCACCCCTACTGTGCTTTAGGGATTGAGCCTGCTTTCGAGGGCATTGCAGTCCTACAAACAATCGAGGGGAAAATGACAACGCTTTTGACATAGTCATTTTACCCGAGATTGTTTGTAGGACTGCAATGCCCGAGAACGCAGGATTAATCCCTATTATAACATAAACCACTCCTTCTTGATTTTATGCCTGACAAAACAAAGAGAAGAAGAAAATACAACCGATTTTGGGCAGAAATACCCATAGAAGAACTAAAAATCGTTGAATTCTCCGCTACGATCAGCATGACCGCCCCAGAGCCGGACCGCTGGCCAGAAAACGTAATAACGTAAAATTATTGATCGACCGTCAAGATGCAGCTGTTCCATTTGACTCCCCCTGCCGCCTGGCAATGCAGCATTGAGGGATCGCCTTTCATCATGTGGATATTTACAGTCGAAATTCAGCAAAAATACGAGCTGTCATGCGGTTCTGTATACACCAAGAGGAAATAGAGTGTATGGACATGTTCAAAGTGTTTTAGTTCCACTGGAAATCGGAGGGATCATGTATATTTTGCGTGACATTTGTTGCATGCGTGTGCACACCGTTCCGCGGCATTTGGAAAGATGTCGGGTCCGCGCCAACACTGGCCGATGGCGATGGCCGGTATGATGCTCGAACTTCGAAGACGGCTAAAAAGTTTTAAAAACTGGGCTTCTACAGATGATAAACACATATGAGGTTAGTATTCTTGAGAAGACATTATATAGATTTTATTCTTCGATTAGTGTATATGAAACAGAGATTATTTTGTTCGTCTGGCGCCGCAAATTATATACATTTCCGCATGCATGTCGAATCGTGCACCTACGTCGCCATGATATTTATGGATCGATTTTCTCTTTCTAGGTCAGCGCGCGGATCTCCAGGCGGATCTGCTTGCAACATGGACCCGAGCTACGACTTCCTCGTCGTCTTGGGAGTCCCAACAATTGTTGTTGTAGACATCTACGGCACATCCAAGTAATCCTGCCTCAGGAAGTCCAGTTATAAATCTTCATCCGCAATTCAGACATTTCAGGACAAGATCATCAGCGCTGGCAGCATGACAAGTGATCAGCCTGCTTGCTCCATACCTTGACTTGGCCCGTTGACAATCGGCACGGGAATCACCAATGTTTTGTGACAGTGTACAGTACATGCAGTACGGACTCCTTGCAAATATATAACACAAGGTTAAAAACGCATGTCTAGCCAAAATCTCAGGATGGAAAAGTACATAGTGACTGTTGTGTCATGTGTGTCACAGTGATTTTGCTTACTTGTTCACTGCAAAACTGTATAAAACCCTTAATTTTTTAAAATAAATTATATTTTTAATGATTCTCAATCATTCTGCCCAGTCTATACTATATAGATCTACTTACATTGAAAAAATATTTGAAATATTCTGTTTTCAGTATGGTTTACAAAATATTCTGGATTTAGGAGGGAGGTAAACGGAACGGCGTAAACAAATCCAGGAGGGCTTTCGATGGGATCGAAAAGCCCTAGGGCTTTCGATCAAATCGAATGCCCGGTTGAATGTATATCAATGCTAGAATGCTTACAAGGCATTGGTTGTCTGACAAAGTCTATCCTCATCAAACTACTGTGTATAAGCAGAGATTGACCATGTATGTTATAATTTAGGGATTGAGCCTGCTTTCGAGGGCATTGCAGTCCTACAAACAATCGAGGGGAAAATGACAACGTCAATAGCCCGACGGAGCGAAGCGACGGAGGGCTTTTGACATAGTCATTTTACCCGAGATTGTTTGTAGGACTGCAATGCCCGAGAACGCAGGATTAATCCCTATTATAACATAAACCACTCCTTCTTGATTTTATGCCTGACAAAACAAAGAGAAGAAGAAAATACAACCGATTTTGGGCAGAAATACCCATAGAAGAACCAAAAAATCGTTGAATTCTCCGCTACGATCAGCATGACCGCCCCAGAGCCGGACCGCTGGCCAGAAAACGTAATAACGTAGAATTATTGATCGACCGTCAAGATGCAGCTGTTCCATTTGACTCCCCCTGCCGCCTGGCAATGCAGCTTTGAGGGATCGCTTTTCATCATGTGGATATTTACAGTCGAAATTCAGCAAAAATACGAGCTGTCATGCGGTTCTGTATACACCAAGAGGAAACAGAGTGTATGGACATGTTCAAAGTGTTTTAGTTCCACTGGAAATCGGAGGTATCATGTATATTTTGCGTGACATTTGTTGCATGCGTGTGCACACCGTTCCGCGGCATTTTGGAAAGATGTCGGGTCCGCGCCAACACTGGCCGATGGCCGGTATGATGCTCGAACTTCGAAGACGGCTAAAAAGTTTTAAAAACTGGGCTTCTACAGATGATAAACACATATGAGGTTAGTATTCTTGAGTAGACATTATGTAGATTTTATTCTTCGATTAGTGTATATGAAACAGAGATTATTTTGTTCGTACTGGCGCCGCAAATTATATATACATTTCCGCATGCATGTCGAATCGTACACCTACGTCGCCATGATATTTATGGATCGATTTTCTCTTTCTAGGTCAGCGCGCGGATCTCCAGGCGGATCTGCTTGCAACATGGACCCGAGCTACGACTTCCTCGTCGTCTTGGGAGTCCCAACAATTGTTGTTGTAGACATCTACGGCACATCCAAGTAATCCTGTCTCAGGAAGTCCAGTTATAAATCTTCATCCGCAATTCAGACATTTCAGGACAAGATCATCAGCGCTGGCAGCATGACAAGTGATTAGCCTGCTTGCTCCATACCTTGACTTGGCCCGTTGACAATCGGCACGGGAATCACCAATGTTTTGTGACAGTGTACAGTACGGACTCCTTGCAAATATATAACACAAGGTTAAAAACACATGTCTAGCCAAAATCTCAGGATGGAAAAGTACATAGTGTGATGATAGTGACTGTTGTGTCATGTGTGTCACAGTGATTTTGCTTACTTGTACACTGCAAAACTGTATAAAACCCTTAATTTTTAAAAATAAATTATATTTTTATTGATTCTCAATCATTCTGCCCAGTCTATACTATATAGATCTACTTACATTGAAAAAATATTTGAAATATTCTGTTTTCAGTATGGTTTACAAAATATTCTGGATTTAGGAGGGAGGTAAACGGAACGGCGTAAACAAATCCAGGAGGGCTTTCGATGGGATCGAAAAGCCCTAGGGCTTTCGATCAAATCGAATGCCCGGTTGAATGTATATCAATGCTAGAATGCTTACAAGGCATTGGTTGTCTGACAAAGTCTATCCTCATCAAACTACTGTGTATAAGCAGAGATTGACCATGTATGTTATAATTAATAATAAACAAGTTTCACCATGTGGAATATCCTTGATAATTTTTGTAAACGATTTCGTACTCACTGAGTGAACAACAGACGTCACAAGAGAAACTTGGTCGGTACGTCAAAATATTGGAAGTCCCGAAAGTGAACTATCCTTGAACATCAGCGATAGTGGCACTGCATTATGTCCTCTGGCGCAATATCGTCATTCTATATAGCAAACATAACCGTTTCGATTATTTAGTACAGTTTTCTGGGCATATTGAACTACAAGGAGGGTACTTGTAGTTATTTGAAACTTACTGAACATAGATAAAAACGACTATATCTCTCATGTTAGAGAATTTGCATTCCGATTGGTGTGATATCGATACACCATGACGTATAGTTATCCCCCTATACTTCATCAGTCATTGATATTTTTTTTCTTGGATGAGCTTGGTGATAACCTACACGTATATGATTATAGAAAAATGTGGATGAGGTGTTTCCTCGTGTGGTAGGAGAGATAGTTCCATCCAGCTTCGTCAAGATGAAACTGATTGGAGCATCCCAAAACATATATACTGATATTTCATTCACTTGGGGCCGCATCCCGCTCAGTGCTTAACTGGCATGAGGTGGGTTGTAGTACACGTGACGGTCGACCAGGAATGACCATAATGTATATTCCATCTTATATCGTCATGTAGAGGACGAGCCGGAGGCTTGATGGTCATAGTATGCAATAAGTTTAGTTACTGAAATTTAAAGGATAAATCATGCAGACGTTCACGGGTGCTGTTGCGACAAATGCTGTGGTGCCAGCCTTGACCATGGCCTCAGTTTTGAAGTATGAATTTCGTTGATGATATGTCATATTAAAATTATGACTACATATCCAGTCATATTGGTATTAAGTGTTCCCGCGTTGTCACCCCAGACATTTTTGTTTGTTTATCTTTGTGGCAGTTACGACGCGGAATGCTTGTTCAGCAGCTGTACAGCCATCTCTGAGCAATCGAAAACATGCCTCACACCTATGGTGGCTCTGAAGGGACCGGTGTTTGAAAAATAATATATATCGAGCGCTCAACATATTATCTCGAGCACTTGACATATTATCTCGAGCGCTCGAAATAACGAAGCAAGCGCTTGACATAATATAGCGAGCGCTCAACATACTCATATCGAGCTCTCAACTTCGTTAACACGAGATCTCTACATAGTATTGCGAGCACTAGGAATATTAAAGCAAGCGCTTGACATAATAAAGCGAGTGCTCCACATGATATAGTGTGCGCTCTACATGATATAGTGAGTGCTCTGCATATTATAGCGAACACTCTACATAACATAGTGAGCGTTCTACATAATATAGCGACCACTCTACATCATAAACCAAGCACTTTCTGTTGTATACCTAATGACTAAGTGGAAACGGTCAGTTACCTATATTTATATGAAAATATTAATTGCAGAGCACACCATAAACCGATCTTGAACTGAAGTGCTGAATACAAAGTTATAAACATTCTCGAGAAAGCAGAAATAAATCTTCAACATATCATGAGCGCTCGAGATGAACAAATTGAGCGCTTGCTTTGTCATTGAATGGAAGAGCGCTCATTATATTATGTTGAGCACTCGAGTTAGTTAAGTTGAGCACTCTATATGAATATGTTGAGCGCTCTATATAATATCTCGAGCGCTTGCTTTGTTATTCCGACTGCTCATGATAATATGTCAAGCGCTCGAGATAATATTTTGTCACACACAGGTCCCTTCAGAGCCACCGTACATACCCAAGCTCTCTCGAAACTCCTATGCACAACGCAGTCCATCACCACGATCAGCTTTGTTCTTCACTATTGTGTCCATAACCTTCAATATGGGACACAGTGATCCTGAGGACTTTGAGGGCGTACAGGGTTGTTCAGTTTCGCGTATAAAACGGCCAAAAGAGTGCGGCATAAATGACCATGACTCATTTCGGAAGTGTTATTTTGGCGAGTAATGAATTAACAATGTGTTATGTATGTATCAGTGCAGAAAACCAGGACCAGCAGTGTGGCGACTGCAACATTTGATATAGATGTCATGAAGAATTTCTTCAATGTCATGACGACAACGTATATTCTATGCTCAATACTCATTCGACTTTATTTCCCCAACAATCTGGCCAGAAAGTACATGTAAGTATAAATGTAAGTATGTTAAATACAAATATTGACTGGTGCCCCGTGTAACAGACAAAACTATTCGTCCCGAGGGGAAACCGAATAATGACTGCCACTCACGGCTACCATAGCCTGAATCGGGCACTAGCAATTATATCGTATTGCTCGACCAAACACAGAGCGACATTGACAACCAACTCGACACTGACAGTTCGAAGTTGTTGAAGATTTCGAGTTGCAATGCTTTGTTTCTCGAGATCCATCGTATTGCCACACAAATTCTGGTAATAACACAGATATCAAAGAATAATGGCAGAGAATGGTGTTTGTGTGCTTCTAGTGTTTAACTGACTGTTTATGATCAAAGCTAGTGATTTGTATCAAACATAAATCCCAAAACTGACTATGCTACAAGTTCCCTGAAGAGATCAGAAGATCTCTTATTGGTAAGGTTATATTTTTCATGTTTAGACAATATATTTAACAACATGTTATGAAAGTAATATTATTACTATATATTCACTGCTAATATGATACTGCTAATATGAAACACCTCCGCAGTTTCTGTGCATGGGTAGTTGTGTCCGAGCTCAAACACGTGTCGTTTCCTGTAGCAATCATAATTAGGCCGTTTTACCGATAAATATCAATTATATAAGGACCCGACCAAACGACCAATTTGTTATAATGTTTACAATTTTGTTGTTATATCTGTGTTGGCTGTCTAACACCATTGGGCAAGGTGTGAACCACAATGTGTCTCGGTTCACTCAGTCGTATAATTGAGTACCCGATTGGCAATTGTACGTGTGTCCTAGTCACCTTGCGCCAATATGGCAGCAAAAAGTCTCTGACAAATAGGTGATTGTCTATGGACCCCAGGGAGTCGGAAAATGGTTCCTGGCCATATATCGGGGGTAATAATTGTGAAGCTCTTTGAGCAGGTTCCTGGGAAAGCGCTATATAAAAACTTCACATTATTATTATTATATTATTATTATCTGAAATCATGTCTATATTTCGTATCTGAGGATATACGTGTGTCTGTTTATCACTTGTGAACAAGGCTTGCGTGTGTCTCTGTATTTTCACATTCATATCATGAATCAATGGGAAGTTGAGTGACCGCAAAACTATGGTTTCTTACCTGTTCCATTTCTAGCTTTAAAATAAAATCAATAGTCAACTCATTTTACACCTTTGTGCAAAGACGACGTTGTTGAGTGAGACACAATCTATATTGTACAGAATCATTATTATTCTTCCGCCAAGGAACAAACTAGATCGACATCAGCAACCAACCAGAAGAAATGGATTCTCATCAAAGCAGTAACATTTTGCTTATCACCGAGATGATCCATACCAAAGTATCCATGGTCTCTCTGTGCATTAATGGCTTTAGCATGTGCACAGACGTACGGTCGGAAACAGTTCTACAACTTGCCCTCCGCTTACAACTTACCAGGGGCCATGATGGCTAGGATTCCCTCAAAGACGCTGCCCATACGGGGACACCCCAAAACGAGAATCAAGTTCCAAGAAAAAGGTGGATGATGAACATGAACATACATCGTTCTATGAACATACATTGAACCTAAACCTCATGGGAAATTTGGAACTTGGATCTTTAGTCACAAGTCAACGACATCAACTTGTGACTTATATGTACATGTGACTAGGGATTCCATGCCAAATAGTTCAACATGGAAAGTCAAAAGTTGATACCGTGACCGGAATTACAAAATATCCAGACAGAAAGTAGATCTTAGCTCCATATTCTATGGAATCCCAGAGGAGTCGCGACTTGTGACTTACGACTTGTGACTAGGAGTTTCATACTAAACATAGTTTAATATGGAAAATCTTCTCACGAGTTACACCTCATAAGTCACAAGTTGATGTCAGGACCGACAGTTGACAGGGTTTCCATCTCCCACACACAACCCTCAGGGATTCCATAGTATTCCGAGCATAAATATGGAACTCCGGTCATGACATCAACTTGTGACTTACGACTTGTGACTACGGATTCCATACTAAACAGTAGTTTAATATGGAAAAGCTTCTCACAAGTTACACCTCATTAGTCACAAGTTTGTGTCGTGACATGAATACCATACACGCCCACGTGTCAGAGACTGGGTAGACGATTCTACACTGCAGAGGTTTTCTCTACACATCACTCTGGGAATGTATCGCAGTAATGTAAAAGACTACAGTTATACTCAAGCTGATAGAGCGGAACTGTATGGTAAGTGGTAATGGTAAGCGCCATGAATATGAAAGTGCTGGAGAAATAATCATGAAATCCTTGGGTGACATACTTGTCATACACCTATTGCACATGTTTTGCCGTTTGCTTTTAAAATTGTATGTCAATGAGTATTGGTTCAGTGATTAGTATTTTATTTCCATTTTGAACATGAATTCCCTTTTCTCTTCATTCAATAGTGAGTATAATACTAATTTTCAGAGAGTATCAACATATCGAGTGTATGGAACTCAAAAATACAGTTTCCTTACCTGATTAACCAGTTTGTATGGAGAATTTCCACGACCTGCTTTAACTCTACTGCCATGTGTCATCGGGAGCCAAGTACACAGGTACAACCCAACAGGTTGACAATGACATCCAATGATTTTCGTGCATTGCAGCGATTTGTAATATGCGAGTTTTTATTCCTATAACAGAAAAAAAAGTTGCATCTGAAACAAAATGTTATGTAGTATTTTATATTGAGTCTTCGAAATACTGCAATATATTTGTGTAAATTAAGATATATACATGTGTCAAGGTATAATACTGTGTATAGATTTATATTACATAATACCATGTTCAGTCTTGAACATTTCATTCGTTAGTCTTGTCATGTACTATTGTGAATAATATGTTAATGTTAATATGAATGTTGCATGCATGTACGTTTTGTTCGCGAACATAGTATCTAATACAACATACTGTGAATGCAATGATCAGAACACACATCTCATCAGCTCGAACACATAGAGGCACCTAGTGCATCTCTCCATTGAACTTTCCTAACATCGCTAGATAACTCGTGCGCAGAATAATCATGCAGCTGGCCATGGTATGAGTGTAGTTTGTCTTCTGACAAGTAAGTTGGCAAATGACATGAAAACGATGGTTTTAAGAAATTTCATCTTTTAATATAATTTGTTTTCGATGGCTATGGACAAAAAGGGTAAGTTTTGACGATGATCGGATGTGGGCAAATTCATGAATTTGTTACCTTTTCTTGAATCATCCTCAAATGACATTATTTTCATTCCTATAAATGAAAATAATATGTTTCATAATATCAACGATCTATGTTTACTGGTCATACACTTACACTTCTGCATGTTATGGTGTTGCGATTATGGAACAATTATCCAATTATCATCACACAGGTTTTGTGCACAATTAACAATGTGTATCAGATATTGGGTACGAAATTCGCAATGGTATAAGTTTGATGGAAGAAAAAAAAGCTGATAATAAAAATAGAAACCCAACCAATTATTTATTTTAAACGCCACACTTATGTCATGAGGCAGAATAATTGTAAAGTACAGTTGTTTCTACCTCGTACATGGTGGAATTGGTATACTTGCCAACAGTTGTGAACAACAGTTGTGAAATAGGCACATGAAACGTACACGACGTTGGCATCGATCCCGTGGTAAAATATCTATTTTCATATAATAACTAATTCGATGAAAGTGGTGCTTCAAAGTGCAGTTTCAGGTTAAAATTCACCGATACAAACTCGTAGGCATTTGAAACATTTTCTTTGTTCACATAGTTTCCCCCTCCTGGTAATGTATTCATGTTGATAGCGATCTTGTTCGATATGACAATGGGCTGGGACACTCTTCGACATTATTATTTTATGCAAAACCGACGTCCAAACAACAATGCATCACTGAGTAACTGCTGCGAATTAAATTGTACCTGTAGGAACCGGTGAACCATTCGTTCTCGATGGATTCAGTTAAACCAATGGAACCTTCATATATCAGCTCTGTTTTGTGGAAGACATGTAGAGCAACCACTTCTCTGAACCACAATCTCATTCAAAGCACTCAGTCTCAGAGTATATCAATGAGTTGAGTATAGATTTTCTTCTATTTCTTTGACTGCTTTTTGTTGACTACTGATAGATCGATTTTCTGCAGTTGATTCAGGCAGAGCGTTAATTGTGAAATATGCTTCAGTGCATTTTCAAATGCTAACATACAATTTATCTTAGCATTTTCAAATGCCAACATACAAATACTAACATCGGACAGTCCAATAAGTCCTCACTGGTACCTAATGACTTTGCCTTTGCCGGTATTTTGCCCCAAAAATGTTTGTCTTAGAAAATATAATCTGTGTATCAACTTGCTTGTACTATTCTCACAATGACAAAATAAATGCTATTTGCCAAATACATTCCATCCAATTTTTACACGTTCTAAAATTCAGTTATCAAAACCACGACAAAATATGAACAATGAAAAATACTTCTCTATATTGAAGGCCTGAACATTTCACCTCTTCTCATTCCTGTACGATGATTCTTATGTTGTACACTATTGAGCTCACTTTCAAAGATTCAAATCCCACTATATACATTATGAACATTATGTGATTTTTTCCATGGTCACAGCGTAAACAATATAATACCTTTTACAATTATTACTAATTTCATCTGTATATTGATGGGTGGCACATGGTAGAGCAGTGGTTATGGCAGTGAAATAATCATTGTTCTCTGTCAGGCTATCGTTTTGACCCTGAGAATGATCCTCCGTTCATCCAAATCCACGTCACTTGCATATAACCTCGAAGCTCGTGCGTTTATCACACTGTCGCAGCTGAAATATTGAGATATTATGCGCATGAGGTAACTTCAGTCATATCTAACATACAATTAGATTGAATGCAATCTCTGTGATCTTGACGATAAACAGAGGCGGCTGTATTTTATGGCTAACATACAATATTCTGGAACGCCTTTCTGATGGTATTTTTTGTCTGCTGTACATTGTAGTAGTGTCGGTATCAACATACCACCAATACCATGATATTGATGATGGCCCAAAAAATCGTAAATGAAACCTCCTGGAATAAAAACAAAACCTGACCGAACATTCCATTCAAAGACAAACTGGCCTCAGCAGTGGAAGGGAGATTTTGAAATGTAGTTGTTTTTATTTTATGCCTGATTGAATTATTATGAAACTGCTCTAAAATCGATTAAATAATATAGACAACCAAAACGAAATAGGCGTAGGACAAGTACATGAGCACCCAATCACAAGCCGAAATTCCATTAGTTTTCTGTCTCCAGCAAACGTTTGATGCAGATCAGGTTGATGCATATTTGTACCACTGAACAGGTGGACATTAATTAATTAAATCTGTCATCGACAATAAAACCGATTCAGTGGCTATTTGTTGTGTGATTACGAATGTCAGTTAGTACTTGGTGTCAGGAATATCATTATTCCTAATCATAAATATTCCTATTAGGTCATCAATTTCGAAATTGGGGTAGTCGATTGCGTTGTCTTATTGGTCTTAACTTCGATTGTAAAATACATGTAACATGGGTTTATCATTTCAAATGTAGTTTCAATAATATCACTTTTATTTGGCACTGAAATGGCCTCGTTGATAACACAAGAGTCGTCAATCAATATCTATCATTATCGCATTTGAGGAAATGGGGAGAACAAGAAAACATTCGCTCTACTTTTCACATTCATGAAGAGTGTTACATGGAACCCAGTCGCCATTCTACCACCGAATGAAACATGTATCTATGATATTATCTGTCATTAGCGTGGACATACCACTATAGATGATATACGACTTGCCCAATCCTCTCCAACAGTGCACTCGTTTCTCACCATACAAAAACTATAAATATGTCGCTATACAAGGACTAACCCCGCATTGTGTCCATTACGCAGCTCGTAATGCAACTGCAATTTTCAGATTTTTTACAACTGTCAGCTTGCCTTGACAAAAAAACAGTCAGTGTCACTTATCCACTTGTTTTCAGAGAATCGAACTTTCCCCAAATGAGCGTGGAAGAAATAATTTGTTCCACGCGCTAGTCAGATCGACACCAGAGTGGATATGGTAAAAATGGCCGAAAATGACTCCTTTCATGGCTATTTGGGTTTATACAGTGCAATCCATTAATTTGGAGCCACTTTAGTGAGGTCTTGATCACCACAATTTGGTATTGCAGTCACACGATTATGAGTGTGTATTTTCATTAAACCCAGTGACAGAACTTACAGGCTACATTTGGGTTACAATAAGAGTGATAACCGTAACGATTTGACTGGATCTTCCACTTGTTCTGGATCATATATCACACAATCTCGTGGGAACATACGTTCGTTGAGTCACTCTCTTTGGGAATATATTCATTTTCAAAATATTCACTGCTCAGAACTCTTCAAGGTGGATGAGGATATTGAATAAAAAAACGTTCATAATAAAAACTTGAGGGCCGTGCTCGCCCACAGATCAGGAATAAAAGTCCTAGATCCAGATGCGCAAATCCGGATCGCCTGTGTGGTCCTATGGCACTTCAGAATTTATATTATCTAATAATTGGTAGTCCAGAATCTCAGAATGTGGAAACAATAAAAAAACAAGTATATCATACATCAATATCCCATTTGCTGCACAACAGTTTGAAATGTGTCACTACTTTTTGGTGGCTCCGAATTAATGGATGGCACTGTAATTACCCAATATTCCACCATGAAAAGTATATTCAGTCTAAAATTTTTGTTTTCAAATGCGCAATGTCATACTGATGATTGTTAAAAATCATAAAACAGTCAGCAATCGAGAAGAATCGCTTCTGCTCCTTTTATTTTACATTCTTAATGACCCTCACTCTCGTTCTGGCTCGTGGAGACCTAGTCAGCACAACTCAACACAACTACTACTTACTCATCGAGATACTTGAATAATGGAGGTACAAATATGAGAATCGCGATCTTGTGGTTGATCGTGAGTGAAGGGCCCTACATCCATTAGTTGAAAGTTTCAAGTTGAAACGCTAATGTACACAAATATTATGAAAATATACATTTGACATCGACGTAATGTCTGGCACGAAACAACTGCAGTTATATGTATATTTTTGTCAGTTATTTCCACGATATAGACTTGAATGTCATCATTGATAGCTTTATCTTACTCTAAATCGCCATTTTACTACCAAATGAGATATGTACAGTGTGCTATTATCTGCCATTAGCAGCGACATACAACCGGAGATGATATTTATACGACTTAGCCCATTGCTCTCCAATACTGCACTCGTATATCACTATACAAGGACTAAAAATGCACTTTAAGCCCGCATCGAGTCCGTTATGCAACTCATAACATAGCAACAATATTCAGATTTTAGAACCGGTGGGAAACCATGGCATGTAGATCTATATATACTACTTAGATCTGTTTTCATGACACTGGAATGGTAATATCATGTATGTCATTTATATGAAAAACATGAAACATGTTTTTGCTGATCTGTGACTCATCGTATTCATGCAACTACTATGATTTTATTGGCATGATCAAATCTTGTCGTATACGTGAAGGGGAAAAGCCGAGCAATATTTCTTGCCTAGAATGGAATCATTTGGAGGTTCATTTGCAGCTTGTGGCCATACCTCCAGTTGAATTGCAATGGGTTGATAGACGTACGTGCGTAGATTCAATTTGTTCTGCCGTGTACAACTCGTCTACTGAAACATCCATTTATCCCACTTGGCACTTTTTTGTAATATTAAATAACCAGAACAAGCAGCACAACCTACATGGGTCGTTCATACATTTGCTATCACATTTCAACTGTATGAAACCTAGTCATAATATATCCATCTTGTGGCAACGTTATGATTGTCAGTACTTACACTTCTGCTCATTTTCATACCCGTGTGGTGTTTGCATATTCAATTATGGTATTTTCTATGGTCAGTTCTGCAAAAATATTTCGATTTCCTCTAAAATCTGAATTGATAACCCAAGTCCTTTTCTTTTGTCAAGATAAGAACAATCTTTGGGATCTAGTACAGATTTCTGATCCATACAAATGATATTCGTTTTTTATGTATCAGGATATAAAACTCACACTATAGGTATGATATTTTAACTATTTTTAAAGCAGAATTTTATCATCTGTATTTATTTTATAAGTGAAAGTATAGTGAAAGTAGAAATTGATACCGACAAATAGACAAATTCATATTCCAAGACCGAATCCATGGACGAATTTTACACTATTAGTGAGAGTGAGTTAAATCCGTGTGATACTAAAGTATAAAAGTCAGAGCCATGTGAACACCACAGACACCATTACCTGGTCCTTAGTTTATTTTGAGGAGTGTATCGCACTAGTTGAATTAATGGCGGCGTGTATGATCTATACACAGTCGTGCGCTCGTAACACGTTAACTTTAGAGTGTTATACGACAAAAGTGATGAACTGGTGGATATACTTCACAGAACAAGAGAGATTAGATTAACGTGAAAGAGTGGTCTCGTGCAGTAACTTAATATTACTGCAAACTTCTGCCCTTGAATTGTTCTGATATTAAATTACCACTTCTGTGGTGTGTGACACTAAACATCCATTTTGGTATTAATCGCCTGAAGCAAATGGGTCGAAATGCATTCAGGAGTATATGTTCTCTTCTGAAGGTCAGGCAAAACTCGCTTATATACTGTTGGTGATAATGGACAGGAAAACCGGTGTGAGTGACAATATTCTATGCGTTTCAATTACCATCACAAACATGCCAGTTCGAAGGCAGCATACTTAAAGATATTATATGTATCTTTTTTTCGTGGCAGGGCATAATGGCGTGCTAAAATCATACATGCGTAAAAATGTTTTTGGAAAAGGATATATGCATAATCATAATATAAATTTTTGGAATAAAAACAATACCCGACCAAACATACTACCAAACTGGCGTCACCAGGGTCAAACAGTGTGTAATGACAAGTACATACCTACCCAATCACAAGCCCAAACTGTTGTGAGGCTAACCAAGTATGATGCAAACCAGGCAATCAGAACAGATTCCGTCGTGAAACTTCAGTTATGGTGACCTTCTGATTTCAAGATTTTTCATGTTTCTGTTATATTTGTATTACAAAACGGAAGGTAGGCCTACTTCGTGGTTGCAATAAAAAGTTTGTAGTCAATTGTGTGTGCCTGCCAGACAGCTACTGGTTAGTCTCGTACCGAGAACGACAAGAATCACTGTGAAGAGACTGGATGCACAAACGATCGTTAGTGCATCCCGCAATGGCGAACACCACTCGCGGTTCGTTTGTATTTTCTTCCTTTTCCCGATAATTACGATTGTGATCGATACACACAGTCATGCATCTGCTGATTCTTATGCGCATGTACTTTGACCAAAACACCAAGCTACCTTCGAAGTATCCATTTATCACAAATGAACCTGTCATTTGATAAAATACGGTTGAAAACCAAACTGACCGTGTTTACTCTCCGCCATTGCGGGATGCACTAACAATCGTTTTGTGCATAGTGCATCCACTATCGCCACAGTGAAGAATACCAAACCACTTTCAATTCTTGTCATTGTTATATGCTAGTGTATATTAAATATACACATTCTGATGAAAACCGGCGAACACTTTTCCACACGGGTTTTCATTCCGAGAAAGCAGTCTTGCTTAAAATGTCGCCCTGTATAACATAATGTCATTACAGCAATATTATTATGGTTAATTTAGGTTCAAATCAGCCTTTTTTTGTGTAACACAATATACATGTATATCAGCTATAAAGACGCTGCATGAACCAGCGTTAAATAATTGAATGCTCTGTTTTTGATTAATGTGCAATTATGCAGGTTCACTCCCAGTGCGTTACGTTAAAAAATATCTGTTGTGTTTCTAAATGACCAAATTTTGACGATTCATTTGTGTTTTTATTAGTTTATTAGTAGTGCACGACTCCTTGACGGTATGCTAATTCCGGTTAAATTGGAATATAATTTTCTTGCGTTTCTGAAAGATTAGCGGGAAATATTTGTCTGTTCCTCTTCGGATAGTACGATTTGGGTTTCATTTGAGGAGTAAGTAAAGCGCTTTGGATAAGGCCTGAGTTGCAATAGTATGGATGGTCACCGCGGTTCTCGAGCTGCATGTACACAGTTCAATTTAATGTCTTTCTTTCCACACTTGGCGGAGCTCCATTCCTCTCCGGGTGCTTGTCTTAACATTGCCGAACGGACACAGGTTTAATGCTTGGAGTTTTCATAGAAGTTTTTGTACGTATTTCCTAGGCGGTTTTGTCAAGCTGAATATGGGTGTAGTCTTCGAATATCTGTTAGGTTTGTACATATATGTTCGCCATTCACAATGTTTTGACCATGTATCTTGACTTTGTTCAACAATGAACGACATTACATACAATGAACATAATATTGTCCTGAAATGGGTGGCTGAAAGGTGTTCCAGCTCAGATGCACTGTGTTCAAATGCAATGTTGAATTTCAGCGCGAATAACACTGTGGACCTCTTCTACGCGTTCTGCTATTTTTGCCCTTGTATGCTTGCAAATGAAGTAAATGTAAATACCAATCTATTACCACCAAATAATAAGACTTATAAGACTAAGACAAAAGTTCCAAAACTCGCGAAGTAAAGTATGCCGGACATGATGCGTTCTTGACCACAGCAATAAAATAAACAAAACGTACACCGTCACCAAGTCACGTGATGTTTGGTATTAAACACTACCTACGCCATCAACATCCTTGATAAAACACAGAATCGACTCGACGACACGTCGCATTGATGAAATCTGAATCGATCTGCTCATGTCGAGAACTCTCTACGATAGACGGTGACGTGAGAAACTGGTGAACGACAACGTCGCTGTCGAGGTGCTTGTTCAGTCATACCCTTGGCTGGGAAAGGCACCTCATGTAATTAAAATGTTCAAACGAATCACTGAAATAGACGTGGCAGACAAAGTATGCTCAATGGTTCAGGGAACTGTCTGTTGCGAATCACATAAAGACAAGGATACCAAATGTGACTTAACCAAGGAACTCTGTGACTCTGATCAAACGGTGGAATGCGACGGCAAATACGGGGCCCTTCAGACATATATTCTGGTTGATGCCACTCTGGTACCTTTGAACATGCAAATTAGTGTCATTGGACTGATATGACACTGGTGACATTATCGCGGATGAAATGGTGCACAGCATGCATGTTTGTAGTCAGATCGTCCATGACACAGCAGAAAAATAACTTCCCAGAAAGACCGTTCAGCTCGTATCGACTCTGATGCAGAGGATCGGTAGAAAATCAGGAACAAACTGCGGCTGTGCATTGACTCCTTTAATCCAAACCAACACACAGAAGGTAGTATCAAAGCCGACAAAAACTAAATAGGCAGACTTCACTTCCACCACAAAAAGTGGTATTGAATGTTAACCGGAACAAAACTCAACTCATCCACCCAATATATCAAGAAATAACGCGTGTGTGTCACACTGAACAAATCATGCTCTTGTTGTAAGACGCCAGGGATAAACGTCCATGGAAGTTCACAAAGGAGAATAACAGCATGGCAGAGACCTAACAAAAACAAGAAGCACGTTAAAGATTCACCATCTGGCTATTATTGCTGAAATTGGAGCAAAGAAAGTAAAAGCTATGCTGTCAATAGGCGTCGCATTGGCACCACCCAAGGTATTGGGAATGGTTCAGTG
Organism: Terebella lapidaria; assembly: GCA_949152475.1. Lineage (NCBI taxonomy): Eukaryota > Metazoa > Annelida > Polychaeta > Terebellida > Terebellidae > Terebella > Terebella lapidaria. The sequence continues at coordinate 23,074,072 of OX424566.1, read as the reverse complement.
TGGATGTTCCAATGAAACACCACGCCATACCACAAGGGATGATTTAGGGGGAAGGGGATCCAGAGGGTCTGGACCCTCTGGATTTTCAGTGGACTCCCCCCCCCCTTTTTTTTCATCCCACAGACACCCCATCCCCCGCTCGCCTAGCTCCTCCCTGTCTCACCCTACCAGGCTATTATCCACAACGTGCACATAGGCCGTCGTTGATGTAGCTGATGTGGTTAATGGCATTTGTTTCAAAAATCAATTCAAACCCTTTAATGGCAATTATTTCAAAAATCAATTCAAACCCTCTGGAAAAGAAAAGAGTGGCAACCATACTTGACGTACCATAGTCTATGCCTCCTTTATCAAGAATTCCCTTACAACTAAAATGAAAATTGGTTTACTTATTTGCTTGCAGAAAATTATGGAGAAAATTATCTTTAATCATATGGACACAGTGAATACACTTGTTGGAATCCCATTTTTAAGTATATTACGAAACACACGATAAGTGAATAAGTGAAATACGATCATGTCACTGCCATGTCATTATATGAGGTGATTGTGAAAGAATGATAAACCATAGGTCTGAATATTGTCAGTTGTGTGAAACATTTTACACGCATGACCACGTATTTGAGACATTCTTGAGAAATGGAAGTTTTCCAGTCAGTGAACAAATGTTGCATTTGGTCAACTATTTCTCATAGGAACGTGAAAATAAATTACACATACGTACAATGGCTGATATACGCACTAGTTTTATTCTTTAGTATTCATTTATTTACGATATTTTCCAGACGCATGTAGTACACGTACTTAATATTAAATACGCGTACTTAATGTTTAAATACGCGTACTTAATATTAAATACGCGTATTTAATGATAAATACACGTAATTAATATTAAATACGCGTACATACTATTAAATACGTGTATATAATATTAAATACGTGTATTTATTGTTATATACGCGTACTTAATGTTAAATACGCGTACTTAATATTACATATGCGTACTTAATATTATAAACGTGTATATAATATTAAATACGTGTATTTAATATTAAATACGCGTACTTAATGTTAAATACGTGTACTTAATATTAAATACGCGTACATAATATTAAATACGCGTACTCAATATTAAATACACGTACATAGTATTAAATACGCGTATATAATATTAAATACGTGTATTTAATGTTAAATACACCTACTTAATATTAAATACCAGACAGTTAGATATTTTAATTTTTTTTGCAACGCCATGTCACTTGATACATACCTTGTTTCACGAGACATACACAGCAACATAACCACATCCAATTTTTGCTAATTTAATATTAAGTATGCGTAATTAACATTAAGTACGCGTATTTAACATTAAGTACGTGTATTTAATATTAAGTACACGTATTTAATATTATATACGTGTATTTAATGTTAAGTATGTGTATTTAATATTAAGTACACGTATTTAATATTATATACGTGTATTTAATGTTAAGTATGTGTATTTAATATTAAATACGTGTATTTAATGTTAAATACACGTACTTAATATTAAATACCAGACAGTTAGATATTTTAATTTTTTTTGCAACGCCATGTCACTTGATACATACCTTGTTTCACGAGACATACACAGCAACATAACCACATCCAATTTTTGCTAATTTAATATTAAGTATGCGTAATTAACATTAAGTACGCGTATTTAACATTAAGTACGTGTATTTAATATTAAGTACACGTATTTAATATTATATACGTGTATTTAATGTTAAGTATGTGTATTTAATATTAAGTACGCGTATTTAACATTAAGTACGTGAATTTAATTATTTTCTTTTCTTTAGAATGGTCACCCAACTAATGGGTGCCACAGGGTTCCGTACTCGGACCCAAATTGTACTGTATGTACACACGTCCAGTCACAGAAATACTACGTCAATATGGTATGCAGTATCACTGCTATGCTGATGATATGCAAATCTACATCTCACTGAAACCCAAAGATGATATCAGTTCAAAGCTCGAAGCTCTCTCCTCGTGTGTATCAGAGGTGAAGAGCTGGATGGAACAGAACTTACTGAAGTTGAATGACAGTAAAACCGAGGTTATATTCTTTTCATCTAAGCGGCAGCAGAACAAAATTGAAAACCTCAGTCTTACAGTCGGAACTGAGATGATTGTTCCTCGAGAGTCAGTAAAAAATCTGGGTGTCTTGTGGGACAAACATTTCACTATGACATCGCATGTCAAGGCGATCGCAAAGTCTTGCTATTATCATCTGGCTAACATTGGTCTTATCCGTAACTATATTTCGGATGACGTATGTAAGACACTTGTAAATGCACTGGTCACATCGAGATTGGATTATGGTAATGTGTTGTTGTATGGCGTTCCCCAACAAGTCACTAACCACCTCCAGCGAGTGCAAAACAGAGCTGCCAGGATTGTTACCCGCACTCGAAAATGCTCGCACATCACTCGAGTTCTTAAAGAACTACACTGGATACCTATAACACAACGCATCGAGTACAAAATGCTACTGTTCACATTCAAGGCGCTCCGCGGTGAAGCCCCGTCGTACATCCAAGATCTCCTCCAAGAGTATGCTCCCACACGATCCCTGAGATCAGAGTCACAAGGACTACTCACTGTTCCAAAGACTAGAACAGTCACATTTGGAAATCGTTCTTTTAGGAACGCAGCACCAATCTTGTGGAATGAACTTCCAAATGAACTCAAATCTTCCAGCTCTGTTCAGTGTTTTAAAAAGCAATTGAAAACGTATCTTTTCAAACGTGTATATCTAGTCTAAATTCCTAATCTATTATTGCCTAGTCATGTACTTCTTTGTTTTAACTCCTTTTCTTTAGTTATTTTATTATATATATATATGTCATTGTATCTACTGGTTTTACTGTACAGCGCCTTTGAGCATGCAAATGGATATCGGCGCTTTATAAATGTTAATAATAATAATAATAAAAAATGTCCATCTGGAAAAAATAAATAAATGAAATCTGAAAAATAAAACTATGGCATATATCAGCCACCGTACATACGCACATAAATTACATATTTACACATTGGTTTGATATGAAGATATTTAACATGAATATCGATACAAAAAGGGAGAAGTGTATTTTATATTTTATCAACTCTTCAATGGTCAACTTCCTGGTCTCACTCTTCAGTGATTGGCGCTTTCGACTCCACCATGACATCCACAGAAAATGGTGCATGGCAGTCGCGCTGCTGTACATCTGCAGTGTGTGGTATGCAAGGGCGGATACAGCTTTTTTTGGAAGGTGGGGGGGGGGGGGGGGAGACCCAGTGATTAAATGAGGGGGGGGGGGGGGGTCAATGGCGAAGCGGGCGGTCTGGGTGTTTCTGATACATATGTTATTTTTTGGAAAATGCAAAGATATTGCATGTGTGTTTTTGAGATACAATTCAATGATCACCAGACTCACCAACTCAAAATAGTACACCTTTATAACATCCTCTTCCTTCAACTATAAAGATATAATTACTGAAGTACTCGAACGGTCCATTACTCCTAGGATTCAACACAAATTAATAATTAACTTATAATTACATAATATTTAACGCTATTCTAATTTTGATATACTACAGTAGATTTATTCCCCCCTGAGGAGACTGGAATATGCGAATAGTAAAATGCTACGAGGGAAAGGTTTTTGTCCTGAAAACCGATTATTTTCATCATGATTATTTTACATTTTGCATTAAAAAACGCATGGACCACCTAATCTACACTCACCGTGAAAATACGTATATTGCAAACTTGTTTTGGGAGTGAAATTATAACGGAATAATGTATATGCAGAGGCCTCACTACACACCAGCGGAGATCGCGGGAACTAAAGGTTCTTTGTTTAACGCACCAGTGACACCACAATTGTATTCAGTGCAGTCGAATACAGATGTGAGGCTCGCCAGTTTTGCGGCGAGTCCGATATATCCGCATATATATCGTTTTCGAGATATAATTTTTCAGAGGACTGTCCGTAGCTTTCAGTTGCGGACTGTCTGAGTTCAGAGCTGTAAAACAAGAATGTGTTGAAAATTATCCTCTTTGGGAGCGTTCAAGTTGTGATTATGAAAACCAATTATGATATAAGCCTACATTCGTTTACGCAAAATATTTATAATTAAATATACAGTTTTGAAGCATAATGGTGTCTGGGTTTGTTTTTCAATGGCGAACATTATTGTTTGTGTCTTTCTGTATAGACCCACCTTGCCATATAAAGATATTCGAATTCTCACAGTTTAATCATGCATGACTAAAGAATTAATCAATATCCACATGGTCGGTGCTGACCAGTAAGGCGACTAAAATAATGACTTCACTATGTATAGGATAGGGCCCCAGGCTGAGGATCTATTGCAGATAGGAACCCGACGGCGAAGCCGGAGGGTCCTATCTGCAATAGATCCGAAGAAGAATTAATCAATATCCACATGGTCGGTGCTGACCAGTAAGGCGACTAAAATAATGACTTCACTATGTATAGGATAGGGCCCTGCAATAGATGAGGACTATCTGCAATAGATCCGAAGCCGTGGGCCCTATCCGACATAGTTCAGGATTCCCCCAATGATACATTTCACAAACAGAGTTTGGAATATCTGTTTCACCAATCAAATACGTTCTTAATAGAATTAATTTTGTATATTCATGATATACAATTTCTCCTATAACCAAAAGCCATGCATATATTAGTTGCTTTTGTTCACGACAGCCAGTCACACTCCACCACCACTGCCCCCCCCCCCCCACCCCCACCCTCTTGGCCCCATACAAATCCCCTTCCCTCTCCCCCGCCCCTCCGCCGATGCATGCCTGTGTTGCCAGTTCCAAGTACGCTGCTCCTCTCATGTTCTCGCTTCAGTTGTTGTTATTATGCTACACACAAAAACCGGGAAAGAATGTACGTGTATTGCATTGCATGCAATCGCTGAGTTCTCCAGCGTACCAGTGTCAACAATATTACTCCAAGCACTAAATGTCAACCCAGTCTATATGCGAGTCATACAACTAAACGTGGTCACACTTGAATGAACTCAGTGGTTAACATGTGAACGGGTGTAAACAAAGCAATATCAATATGTCATGTCATGTATCACAGTATCGACACCATTTACATATTTGGTATCCTGGCTATGAGAGACGAATTTATAGTGAGTACCAGCACCGTGACACTTTTGGTTAAAGCCCTGGCTGTGTACTGTCCCTGTACATGAAAAATTTTATGTTTTTTGCATACATTCCTCACTGACTGGAGGACAGATAATTGTGTTCCGTTCTCGGATCGTAGATGAGGCAAGCCATTCAAATTGGACAATCTTGTCAATACGATCATCCAGTTCAAAATGAATCGCCATTACATTTCATTTTCGTGTGCTGCCACCTGTCGCCAAATGTTGGTGTTATTCAATATGAACACCATCAACATTGCATGACCTGGTATCTACATAGTCCGGCACAGCGTGCAGTCTATGACGTCATCCGGATTAAATTTCGGCAATGATGAAACGACTCAAGTGAACAAACATGTGTAGTTTTTGGCATACACTGTTTGTACACTCGTAGTCTTTCCTGGCCATGACAAAAGAATCATGTGGCTTTACTGAATGAATTTGCCATTGGCGCAGGTAACCCATTGCTGCTCGGGCCAAGGCTTTTGCGTCCAGAAACGTAACCTTCCTCTCATGGTCATGGTGGACAGCTTTTCTGAACTACTCTGAAAACCACAGGAGTAGTGTGTTTTTAATACCGGAAAAAGTATCGTTACTGGATACACGTTCCATACTGCTCCAGCACAAGGTCGGGAAACAATACTTTTTCAAGGACACAAGTTCACGGAGTATGACATAAAACATGCAGACCTGCAGCATTCGCATGTTCGAAAATACAGTCCCAAGATATACCAAAGTAGCTCTACTCATAGTGGATTTGATGGTGTTAACAACCAACCCACTCGGGCTAGATACTGTGTCTGTGATTATTGCCCTCTAAGGAAATTTGAAATTAAACGTCCATTCTCACTCGAGGAATCTGGTGGATTTTTCCGCAGAGCATTATGCTCGATGCAGGACGGAGAAGTTGTGAGGAAACAACACATGTAATAATCTTTATTTCTCAAAATGGCGACCCCTTACAGGGGTATGGGAGAACACAAAGTACAAAAATAAACAATGAGCTATACACACAACCTGTGTATATCACACATACATGTATTAATAAAATATTACTAATATAATAGTGTTAGGGCCAACCACCAATGGCATGGAGAATAGAGCCAATCTGGCTAACATCAGAAACAAAGTATAGTGATTGAACACACATTTTCAGCACACATACATCTCATCTTGCAAAGTATCATACTTCATCATTCATACATCCTTCTCAATACACCTAATCATTCTCGATGATTTTTCAACCGTTTTATGCTTGTAGTATTAAATAATTCACTCATTTTCACTGAATTTGGGTTCACGCGATAGTATCTATCAATATATTTCTTTCGACAATCAGAGAATTTATCACAAGTAAATAAATAATGGAATTCATCCCCTGTTACACACCAATGCTGAGAAACATGCGGGTCACAGGACCTAGCATGATAGACTTTGTAGTACGGAACGAGAAATCCACGGCGGTCATAGCATTGCCCTTTGATAAATCAATCTGGCTAGGCAAATTTTATGCAGTATTCGTAGCTCCTGAACCACTTGGCTTTTGTTATGATTAATGCATTGATTAAAAAAACGACTACACGAACAGCGAGGCGGGATACTGTTAAAAAGATGCTGTACAGTTTTTTTCAACAGGCCGAGACAAATCAGTCCCGGGAACTTGAAAGCCTTGGCGAATATGATTTTAAAAGGCCCTACCAAACACGATCAAACGGTTAAACCCAGAATGATAACAAGTCAGCTGGGCGGACAATCTATCAAATTATGATGATAGGCTGAGTGTCAAACACCTAACACAAAGACATGACAGTCATATACCGGTAAATGGGCTTATGTTCCTAGACCTCACCAGAAACAAATAACGCAAATATGGTGGAAAGACTTTTCTACGCGGCTGGAACAGTGCCTGTATGCACTTGGTATGGACTGGGAACACATTTGGGTGTCATGTGCTCGTTATTCACTAACATGACACTGGGGGCAAAATTGGCAATTTTGTAACTGTTTTAAAGTGAAAAGGGTGAACTCTTTTATCATTATTGCAATAGCTCTCAAACGATATCCTAACCACACGGCATGTTTTCATTTGAAATAACACCCATGTGTCAGATACAACAACTTCCAGAAGGTTTGTTGAGTTCTGCAGACATATTCAACCATATAGGTCTGATATTCCCATAACGGCACTTTCCTAAAGCCCCAGTCCCATATAGGTCCCGGACCATCACGGACCACATCCGGGGTGATCCGTCATCTGAACTGTGTTGACGCCGCAATGGTCCTGGATGGTCCTTGATGGTCCTTGGTGGTCCTGGGTTGTACGGGGTGCTCCGGGACATCGTCCCGGCACTTTTTGGAAGTTAAAAACTGCCGGGGTGGTCCGAGAAGGTCCGGGCAGATTCTTATCTCCGTGGTTGTCCGTGTAGCCATCGTGTTGGGTCCTGGAACATCCGTGATGGCATCGGGATGGTCCGTGTACATACGTGACAGTCCGGGGAAGAATTAAATATCCCGGATCATGACGGCGACGTTACGGATTTCCCAGGACCCAACACGGACGCTTCACGGACAACCCCGGAACACGCCGGTATACTCTTTTTTAAAGGCCCCCCAGCACGGATAAGCACGGTGCCAACACGTTTCATCCCGTTGACAACACGGATACAGGACGGTTGAACACGGTTCGTCACGGATTAGCAAGGACCAGGACGGTTCAAACACGGACCACCACGGTGTAGACAAGGTGCAGACACGGACTAGCGCGGACCAGCACGGACAAGCACGGACCACGACCATGGTATATAGAAAGGGACAATTTTCACATCAAATCACTTCTTCTCTCTGCAACTGACAGGTCAATATGGCTGAGCTGCCGAACACCACTGAGAACCGACTTGACGTGCTGATGAGATGCCAGCTTCAATTACAACAGAAGCAAAACGAGGACACCATCGTGATTGCAATAGCGAAGCTGCGACGGAGAGAGAGAAGACGACATAAAGTAATAAGTACACCAGTTAGTACCAGTAGAAAGAAGAGGACGATTTGGGTCCGAAAGTGGCTGGCAAGAAGACCAGAGCTGGGTCAGTACTCACGGCTGATGAAAGAACTGAAAAACGAAGACGTCAAGGGCTTCCGTAATTTCCTACGGATGGACTATGAACTCTTCCAAGAAATCCTGACCCGCATAGAGGGGAGAATCAAGCCTAAGAACTCAAAGTACAGAAAGCCTCTATCAGCTGATATCAAGTTGGCAATAACCTTGCGTTACCTAGCATCAGGTGACAGCTACCACTCCCTGATGTATGGCTTCAGGGTGGCACATAACACAATCTCTAAGGTCATCCGTCAAGTCCGCGAAGCCATAGTTGCAGAGTTCGCTCATGAGCTACTACCCTGTCCTAAAACTCCAGAAGAGTGGAAGAAGATTTCCAATGAGTTCGCTGAAAGATGGCAGCTCAACCACTGTGTCGGTGCCTTGGACGGGAAGCACATTGCCATACAATGTCCTCCGTGGGGTGATTCCTTATACTTCAACTTCCAAAGGGTATATACTTACAAAGGGTACCATTCCATAATCCTGATGGCCTTGGTCGAGGCTGACTACAAGTTCATTTGGGCAGAAGTAGGCAGCAATGGATCCGCTGGTGACGCCCAAGTCTTCAACAACAGTGAACTGAAGGAAGCCATCGACAAGGGAGTCTTGGGTCTGCCTGAACCAGAGCCCCTGCCTCACGACGATAAACCAATGCCCTTCTACATAGCCGCTGATGACGCCTTCGCCTTGAAAACCTGGCTGATGAAACCGTACTCCAAGAAGAACATGTCCGTTTCAGAGCGAATCTACAACTACAGCCTGTCCCGGGGTCGGCGAATTGTCGAGAACGCATTCGGTATTCTAGCCCATCGGTTCCGTTGTCTTCTCACCACGATGCTACAGTCACCAGACACAGTGACAACCATTGTGCTGGCCTGTCTGTGCTTACACAACCTGCTGAGACTTCGCAACAGGAAGGAGCAGGCGAACATCGCTGATCAGGAGGACAACAGCCACAACATCGTCCCAGGAGAATGGCGAAAGGACAACTCTCTCTTGGACGGGGTTTCGGAACTCCCTCGCAACTGCACCACGAACGCAGCCAAGAACCAGCGGGAATACCTCCGTGCCTACTTCAACTCAGAAGTTGGGTCCGTGTCATGGCAGAATTACATGATCTGAACAATGCCATGAACTCAAACCACCAAAATCAACAATATTCCTTTGCTACATAATTGTGTGCTTTGTATTTTGTAATAAATGATGTTGAACAATGACTGCAATGTAATAAAACATGATGAAAGTTGAAAACGAAATTAATTATGTTTGTTTAAATGTAATTATTGAGAAGTTAAATATTGGAAAGTGAGAAAAAAGAAATAGAAAAGAGAGAAATGTATCATAATGACAAGAATAATTATTTCACTATAAATAAATACATAATTGTACGTGATGTACCTACATTCATTTTTAACAAAAGCATATGAGAAACACCATACATTATTTTCAAAATAATATCAATAACTTGTAAAACAGGCCCAATTTTTGCTTTGTAAAGAAAACACTGAAGTATTCTATTATGTGAAAGTATTGAAATTGGTACATCACGTCTTTGTTTCGACAAGTGAAATATTGGTTCCTGTATCATGTTTGTCTCTTTTCTATTTTTGTGTCCATGAGAATAGAGTTGTACGAACTGTGTGTTCTTTGTATGGATATATTTCACAGTACCTTTTACAGTAGCTTTGTATATGATATATGTATATATGTATATATATATATATATATATATATATATATAGAGAGAGGTTTACTTTATTTTTGCACCATCACAATAATTAAGAAGGCTTTTCAAACATCAAATTACAATTTTATTCACATCTTATTCACATTACATATGTCATAACCGACTTGTGCTGATGAGATGCCAGCTTCAATTACAACAGAAGCAAAACGAGGACACCATCGTGATTGCAATAGCGAAGCTGCGACAGAGAGAGAGAAGACGACATAAAGTAATAAGTACACCAGTTAGTACCAGAAGAAAGAAGAGGACGATTTGGGTCCGAAAGTGGCTGGCAAGAAGACCAGAGCTGGGTCAGTACTCACGGCTGATGAAAGAACTGAAAAACGAAGACGTCAAGGGCTTCCGTAATTTCCTACGGATGGACTATGAACTCTTCCAAGAAATCCTGACCCGCATAGAGGGGAGAATCAAGCCTAAGAACTCAAAGTACAGAAAGCCTCTATCAGCTGATATCAAGTTGGCAATAACCTTGCGTTACCTAGCATCAGGTGACAGCTACCACTCCTTGATGTATGGCTTCAGGGTGGCACATAACACAATCTCTAAGGTCATCCGTCAAGTCTGCGAAGCCATAGTTGCAGAGTTCGCTCATGAGCTACTACCCTGTCCTAAAACTCCAGAAGAGTGGAAGAAGATTTCCAATGAGTTCGCTGAAAGATAGCAGCTCAACCACTGTGTCGGTGCCTTGGACGGGAAGCACATTGCCATACAATGTCCTCCGCGGGGTGGTTCCTTATACTTCAACTTACAAAGGGTATATACATACAAAGGGTACCATTCCATAATCCTGATGGCCTTGGTCGACGCTGACTACAAGTTCATTTGGGCAGAAGTAGGCAGCAATGGATCCGCTGGTGACGCCCAAGTCTTCAACAACAGTGAACTGAAGGAAGCCATCGACAAGGGAGTCTTGGGTCTGCCTGAACCAGAGCCCCTGCCTCACGACGATAAACCAATGCCCTTCTACATAGCCGCTGATGACGCCTTCGCCTTGAAAACCTGGCTGATGAAACCGTACTCCAAGAAGAACATGTCCGTTTCAGAGCGAATCTACAACTACAGCCTGTCCCGGGGTCGGCGAATTGTCGAGAACGCATTCGGTATTCTAGCCCATCGGTTCCGTTGTCTTCTCACCACGATGCTACAGTCACCAGACACAGTGACAACCATTGTGCTGGCCTGTCTGTGCTTACACAACCTGCTGAGACTTCGCAACAGGAAGGAGCAGGCGAACATCGCTGATCAGGAGGACAACAGCCACAACATCGTCCCAGGAGAATGGCGAAAGGACAACTCTCTCTTGGACGGGGTTTCGGAACTCCCTCGCAACTGCACCACGAACGCAGCCAAGAACCAGCGGGAATACCTCCGTGCCTACTTCAACTCAGAAGTTGGGTCTGTGTCATGGCAGAATTACATGATCTGAACAATGCCATGAACTCAAACCACCAAAATCAACAATATTCCTTTGCTACATAATTGTGTGCTTTGTATTTTGTAATAAATGATGTTGAACAATGACTGCAATGTAATAAAACATGATGAAAGTTGAAAACGAAATTAATTATGTTTGTTTAAATGTAATTATTGAGAAGTTAAATATTGGAAAAGTGAGAAAAAAGAAATAGAAAAGAGAGAAATGTATCATAATGACAAGAATAATTATTTCACTATAAATAAATACATAATTGTACGTGATGTACCTACATTCATTTCTAACAAAAGCATATGAGAAACACCATACATTATTTTCAAAACAATATCAATAACTTGTAAAACAGGCCCAATTTTTGCTTTGTAAAGAAAACACTGAAGTATTCTATTATGTGAAAGTATTGAAATTGGTACATCACGTCTTTGTTTCGAAAAGTGAAATATTGGTTCCTGTATCATGTTTGTCTCTTTTCTATTTTTGTGTCCATGAGAATAGAGTTGTACGAACTGTGTGTTCTTTGTATGGATATATTTCACAGTACCTTTTACAGTAGCTTTGTATATGATATATGTATATATGTATATATATATATATATATATATATAGAGAGAGAGAGAGAGACAGGTTTACTTTATTTTTGCACCAACACAATAATTAAGAAGGCTTTTCAAACATCAAATTACAATTTTATTCACATCTTATTCACATTACATATGTCAGCACAGGTAAGTATTGTAACGGGTTTGCACCCTTCTGTGACGTCTTGATGAACCGGTTTTCTAGGGAGGTGGGTGAGTTGTTATTTAACCGGAGCTGAAACGGTAAAACTCCGGGAAACTGCTACTGCTGTACGGTTAAACTCCGGCTAGAAGTCTCTAAGGTTGGTAGCGTGGTCTGGAATGGACCTCTTAACCGTTGTCCGACTGCTAATCTGCAACTGCACCTGTAAAGTAAGGATCCGGAGGCGTTTCCGTCTCCGGGTACTGCAACTGCTCCGTCGGGATACCGCTTTACTGCAACAGCTCCGTCGTTTTCCGTCTTACTGCAAACTGCGACTGCGCCTGGAATAAAGAATCCGGGAACGTTGCCGTTTCCGAATACTGCAACCGCTCTGCCAGGTTCCGCCGCACTGCAATCTGCTCCGGTTGATCTGGGTTCTTTGATCACCCTAAGACGTCGTTACAACTTGGTCTTAACCGACTGTGGTCTTATCTCCCTTTACTCCGTATAACTGTCTTTTCCGGGAAACTAACTTTATTATAACTTCCAGTTCCCTAACGAACACGGAAAAACAACTTGGTTGAAGTTTTCATGTTTATTTTCCAAGTTCACAGTCGGAAGACTTAACTGCTATCATCTGGATGACTCTATCCGGAACAAGGGAGTACTCTGCTATGGGAGAAGGGGTCTGCACAGGTCGACGTCAGGACACCAACTCCGCCGTCCGCTGTGAAGCGGGGGCTTTTATAGACCTGAGACCCACGTCACGTGACCAACCTATTGTGACGTCATAGTCCGCCAAAACACTGATATTTTCCGGATTTCTAAAAACACTCTAGAACCAATCAGTGGCTGACACGTCACCTTTTAAACCGAAAACGAGGCTGATCACATGACCTTCCGGAAATAACGTCATTACGTTTTTGTACTCCATTGTTCCGGCTCCGTCTCCGGTTCCGTCTCCGTCTCCGGATCCGTCTCCGGCTTTACCAACATCATAAATTACTAAGTTCCGAGACGGAAAACCTTTAAAACATTAACAATACGGAACCGTATGAACCTTTAAACACATATACACCCTAATAAACGGTTATTTAACCATAATATCACAAAACACTAACAGAATTACCTAGGGGAAACCTTTGGGTACGCCCCAAAACCGTTACACTCCTCCTTCCTTGGACTCTGTTCGTCCCGAACAGAACAATATCACATATCATAAATACACAAATTGTCAACCGTTAAACTGTCCGTAAAATCAAACACAACTTGTTTCCGTGATCCGGGTACTGGTACCTCTTAACTAGTTTACCATCACTGTACCCGGATATCTTGCTTGTTCCATTTCCCACTTTTTAACTCTTAATTATACTAGAATTCGGGAAACGGTTCTTCTTTCTTCTCCTTGCGCCGACTTGACTTGCGACGACTTGCGGCGACTTGCGACGACTACTGCCCATCAGTATCACGGCGCGAACTGCTCCCCGACGGCGGACGAGGTGGAATGGTCTGTGGTACCAACGGTCGTCCGAAGCTTGTTCCTCTGGCATCAACCGGGAGAAGATCCGGATCATGGAGGCTCCACTGGGGCGGGACGTAGAACCCATTCCTGAGGCGTTCGTCCCGGATGGACCAATCTGGAATCCGGACGATCTGACGGGTCGGGACGAGACCAAACGGTGACTCTCTCTGCTCCATGGTCTCCACGTAGACGCCGGAGTCTCTCATCTCGGCCGGCCCCCACTGCTCCGGTCCCCAACATACTGCATAGTATCTGGCGTGCTCCGGGACTGCGGTCGCAAAGACGGAAGCGCTCCGTCCCCCCATATTCACCGGGAAACAATGTGACGGACACGGTTGAGTTGAAGGACCGCCAAACGGGTAGAATGTGTAGGGTGGACTCTGGGTTGGCGCTCGGACTTGGCTCCTTCCGGACCGCTCACTGGAAGACTGTCGAGGCCGGGTCTCCACCGGAGACAGGATTCCGGGTGTAGCTCTGGCTTGGTCTACCAGGATACTCCTCCGGGCTCTCTGCACGTCCGCATGGCCTCGTTCAGACGCGGAAGACTCCATTCCGTCATCTCTAGCCGCGGAACTGGTTCTGCTTCCGGCTACTGCTTGAATGGTTGCCGGCAAAGTTCGCTCCATGGATCCTCGGGTCTCCGTCTCACTGCCAGCTCTGCTCCGGGTTCCGCCTTCCGTTTTGGTCTCTGGTCTGCCTCCGGATCTGCTGTCCGCTCGGCTATCTGCTCTGCTATCGGCTCTGCTACCCGCTCTGCTATCGGCTCTGCTATCTGCTCTGCTATCGGCTCGGCCGCTGGCTCTGCTTTCTGCTCCGCCTCCGGGCCGGACAATCACACTGCTCACTGCTCGTCCACTGCTAGTCGTTCTCGGAGGTGGGCTCCGGAGAAGGTCTTCCTCATCGTCTCTGCTCTGCATTTCCGCAATGTCCGCCACTCCCACTTCTGCCGTTGCTCCGCTGGAACCTTCCTCCAACAGCCGGAACTTGTAGTCATACACCCCCTTGCCTTTTCCTTTGACACTGCCTCCGGAAGACTTGGGTGGGGTGTGTCGTTTCTCCTCTCGGCCACGTTCTCCGCCTCGGTCCTTGGCTCGCTCCGGGCTCTCCTTCCTATATTCCCGTCGTTGATGGCGCCCGGATTTATCCGGCGAACGGCTGCGACTCCGCTTCTTTCCGCGGTCTCGATCGGCTCCGGTACCTCGAGATGGGTCTGGGCTGTTTTTCCGGGAGGTGTTCCGGGAAGAACTCCGGGTCACAGGCGGCTTAACCGGCTTCGGGTCTCCTGGTTCTTGCAACTCGTCTTCGCTTGCCATGATTTTCAGCTCCGCTTCCTCTTCCGAACTGCTCTCCGCCTCCGTGGACGAAACGTCGGCTGCTAGTGTGGCCACCGACTGGGTACCGGAACGGTACCGGGTCCGGGACGAAACCGAACCTCCCGACTCCGACTCCGTATCCGACAACTGGTCATGCCGTGTTACCGGCTTCTTGCTTTTCCGTGGGGTCATCTTGGACCGGAGGCTTTTCTCCTCAAACTGCTCTCTGCCCACCCTTAATCGAATCGGGTTTGCGTCCATTGCGTGCCGGGACTGTAGATGCTTCTGTGTCCCCTCCTTCCGTCTGCTCCAATGGTCACACTGCGGACAGGCGAAGACGGTGACTTCACTCGTGTGCTGCTCCGTGACATGCCGGAGCAACGTGTGCTTGCTCTTGAATTCAAGGTTGCAGTCTCCACACCGGTGAGGGCGGGGCTTGCGGGGTGTTGTCTTTACTTTCGGCATTCTGATTCTCTGCTTCGTGTCGATGTTGACTCAGCTACAGCAAACTGCCTTCTGCGTCCGGTAACAGCTAACTGCCCTTTTTATAGTCTCTGGAAGTCACGTGACTGGCTTATCTGCTTGGTGATTGGCTGCCCAGCAAACTGCAACGCCTCCTGGTGGTCTTCTTGGATAAATAATATATATATTTTTTTTTTTTTTTTTTTTTTTTTTTCCGTGTTGTTGCTGCTAACTGCCACCGCTTCTTCCGTCTCCGCCAAACTGCCAACCGTCTCCGTCTACCGCTACACTGCCAACCGCCTCCGTTCACTGCTACTCTGCCATCCGCCTCAAGGTTCCTCCTCATCCGCGGTGTGGTACTCGGAAGTCTCCGATTCCGTGTCCGAGGTGGGAGAAGGTGGTCTATATTCCCACACCCGGATCTCTGCCTCCCAGTCCTCCACCGGCTGAACTTCCTCTTCTGGTTTCTTCGATATCACCAGTTCCGGCTCCCAATCTTCCGGAGGTGAGTCTTCCGCTGCCCTAAGACAGCCCTGCGGATCCGGAACCCAAACCGGAGGATCGATCGGTTCCGGATGTTCGATGGGAGCTGCTGCTCCGGCATCCCAGTCAGGTCCAAACGGAAGCTGGTCCGCATAAGTTTCCGGAACTGGATTCTCCCTAGGTGACTGTGTGCAGAATCTCCGGAACCGCCTTCGCCGGGACTGCGTTGCTGTTCCCCGCCAGGCCGAATCAAACGTTCCCACATGGTTGAGGGTAGCCTCGTCCTGAGGAGGACGGTTCCCGGAAGGGTACTTCCAGCCGTGCATCTCCCGGAGATGCCGCCTAAGGTCGTTCGCCCGGTTGCCGTAGAAGGCACACAAACAGCAATGAAATCTCTGGGCTGGGCACACATGCCGTCTCCTGTCCCTCGCACTCTCGAACATCCGGTCACACCGCTTACACAGCCGGCTATAATCCAGTGGCTGAGGGCTTTCCCAATCTCTGCTCCGGCCGCTATCTTGTCTTTCAAGGAACGCCGAGTAGGCCATTCCGGAAGGCCGGGAAACTGAAATTGTCGATCTACTGCACCGCTTTTACTGCACCGCTTCTTCTGCACCGCTTCTGCACCGCTTCTCCGGACTGGTGGTCTTCCGGGAAACACTTAGTCGTTTTTCACTGCAAAATCTGTCGCTGCCGGAAAATGCTGGACTTGATTCGATTCCGCCAAACTTTGTCTGCGATGTGCACAGCTCGAGGTCTGCTCTCCAACTGCTGTCAGAGCCCGATTTCAAGGCCCTTTTATACCCTTTCTGCTCACGTGATTTGAAAAGCTCCACGCTGATTGGCTGCCTCAGGAGTGACGTCACAATTATGCAAAAACTCAACCGTTAACCGAGAGGTGTCCGTCTCCGGCTCAACCGGCTTCTCCGGGTTTTTCCGGCTCCCTTTCAACTGCTTCTCCGAGCGAAGTATCTGCAATTTTGAAGTATCTCTGCCATCAGGAGGGTTGAATAGAGTCTCAGCCAGTTGAATCTGCCTCTCAGACGAACATCTAGACTGCAAGTTGGGCGTTTCCGCCATCTGTACTGCTTCGTCAACTGCATATCTGCTCATTGGTATTACTGCTTGTCGACACTGGAAATTGCATACATTCTGTCCAGAAGGAGGCGCCTTCCTATCTGGGGTGATGTTTCTCCGTTTCTGTCAATCTGCAGTCGGTTTACTGTCTCTGCTAAGTGGAAACTCCGATCGGATGTCTACAGCCGGAAAACTTTTCCGTCTTAATTCTCCGAATACGGAAGACGTGTAGCTGCTTCTCTGGAGATACTAGACCGCTAACCCAGGTTCTTCCGGACCCCTGGCCACTACCCTGGACTGGTTGACTATGCGCTCAACCCAGTCAGAACCTCTAGGATGTCTCTATCCGGTCTTTGCACCGCTTTCCGCTCTGCTTCCTTTCTCCGCCCTGTTTCCGGAACCAGCACTTGCTCACTGCTCCAACTTCTTGCGGTCGCTCTCTGCCGGAACTCAACGTTTTACCAGGGTCTCAGCTATCTCCTTCTCCTGCTCTACAGCTCACTCCGTCTTCTCATATTTCTTCATCCTCTGCGGCTTTACTCCGAGTCCGTATCCGACTCAGAGACCGTCTGTTCCGTCTCCGGAACACTACTCTGCTTCGGCGGCTCCGTCTGCCCCCAGGGATCCGCCATTCTCCGCTTCATCCATCTCGGATGCTTGACACCATTATACGGTTTCAGCAAATCGAAGTGAACCACCTTCTGTCGAGTTTCACTCTCTGCAATCTCGTAGGTCACGTCGGTAAATCTGCTCAGCACTAGCTTTGGACCGCTCCACTTCCTCTGCAACTTGGGAGCTTTGCCCTTCTTCCGTGTTTTGACCGCCATCCACACTCGGTCTCCTGGCTGGAACTGATTGTCGACCTTCCTCCGGTCGTACAGCTTCTTCTGCCGTTCCATTTCTCTGCCAGATTTCGCTCGAACCGCCTTGTATACCGCTTCTAGTCGCTCCCGGAGCTGACTGCCATACTCTGTTACTTCTGCTGTTGATTCTCCCGGCGGTCTGCCAATCAGTAACTCTACCGGAGTGTTGACTTCTCTGCCCAGCATCAGCAAGTTGGGACTCTGCCCGGTTGTCTCCTGCGGGGTACTCCGGTAAGCTGCCATCGCCAACGGAACTAGCTGATCCCAGTTGGTCTGCCGCTCGCTTACGTACAGGCTCAGGATCTGCTGCAGCGTCCGGTTGAATCGCTCAATGAAACCGTCCAACTGAGGTCGGAAAGCGGTTGTCCGTGTCTTGTGAATCCCCAGGATTCTGCAAACATTTCTCAGCAAGTCGGACTCGAAATTTCTGCCTTGGTCAGTGTGGATCTCCATCGGGATGCCGTACCGCGCTGCAAACTGGTTGACGAATATGTCCGCAACCGTCACCGCTTCCTGATTCGGCATCGGGTAAGCCTCTACCCACTTGGTGAAGTAATCGCCGATTACTAAGATGTACCGGTTCCCCCGGGTGGATTTAGGTAACGGACCCATCACGTCCATTGCCACCCTCTCCATGGGCGCTCCAACCCGGTATTTCTGCATCGGAGATCGTTTCAAGTTCTGCATACTTCTTGACGCACATTCGTCACAGCTCAGCACCCACTGCTTTATGTCCCGCATCATAGCCGGCCAGAAATACCGCCTCCGAATGCTAGCCGCCATCCTTCTGCTTCCGAGGTGTCCTCCCGTCCGGCTCTGATGGGCCAGACGGAAAATCTCCCGTCTCAGCTCCTTCGGGGTTATTAACTGCATTCGGCTGGTTCCTTCTGCCGTTTTCCATTTCCGGTAGACTACTCCGTCGACTTTCAGCAAGGTCTTCCGCATCCCGTACAGCACTTTCTCCTCACTGCTCATGCTGGAAAAGTCTGTACTGCCAGCTGTACCGCTCCCGTCGATCAGCGACGTCACCAGTGGGTACCAAGGTTCTGCTTGCTGCATTCTCCGCAAATCATCTGGTCGATATTTCTGCCCCAGCACAGTATCCTGGTCCGCATTTTCCGCCAGCCTAATCTGCTCTGCAACCGCATCCGCTTTTCCTGGAACTGCCTTCTCCGTCACTGCAACCGCAACCGGCTTCCGGGACGCTGCTTTCTCCGTCACCGCAACCGCAACCGGCTTCCGGGACGCTGCTTTCTCCGTCACCGCAACCGCAACCGGCTTCCGGGACGCTGCTTTCTCCGTCACCGCAACCGCAACCGGCTTCCGGGACGCTGCTTTCTCCGTCACCACAACCGCAACCGGCTTCCGGGACGCTGCTTTCTCCGCTACTGCAACCGCCTTCCTTGGGACTGCTTCCTCCGTCAGTTCTGCTTCTCCGCCCGATCCCCTTGACCGCTTCCAGCATCCCCCCTTCCTTGGCTTGGGCTGAGGAGTTTCTTCACTTCGTGTCTGCCGGATCCTTTCTCCGTAGTTCCAGGCGTCTATCTTGGCTTGTTTCCAGTCGATTTTTCCGCATTGGCTGCATGGGGATCTGGACAAGGCATCCGCATTATTATGGATTCGCCCCGGACGATGTTCGATGTCGAAATGAAACTCACTCAGGAGCTCAATCCACCGGGCTACCTGCCCCTGGGGCTCCTTGAAATTCATAAGCCAGGTAAGACTGCCATGATCCGTGCGAAGAAGAAAGTGTCGTCCCAGCAAGTACTGCTTATTCTTCTGTACCGCAAACACAACCGCCAGGAGCTCCTTCCGGGTGACACAGTATCTCCGTTCTTCTTTGGTTAGGCTGCGGCTCAAGTAGGTTATCACCCGCTCCTGGTTGCCCTGCTTCTGTGACAGTACTGCTCCCAGCCCGGTGTCACTGGCGTCCGTGTCCAGGATATATCGGCCTTGCTCCCTTGGGTACCCGAGTATCGGTGCCGATACTAGGCGGTTCTTCAGCTCTGCAAATGCCTGCTCTTGCTCCGTCTGCCACCGGAACGGCACCCCTTTTTCCGTCAAGTGATTCAGCGGCGCTGCAATCTCGGAGAACTTCGGCACGAACTTCCGGTAATAGGAGCAAAGTCCCAGAAAACTGCGCAGCTCCGTCAGGTTGGTGGGTGTCCGCCACTTCCGTACTGCCTCCGTTTTTGCCGGGTCGGTGCGGATACCGTCTCTGCCGACTATGTGACCTAGGAAAGACACCTCCGGCTGGAAGATTTTGCATTTTGACGGTTTGACTTTTAGGTCTGCCTCTCTCAGCTTGCTGAACACCTCCTGAAGATCACGGATGTGATCCTCCAGGGTCTTGCTGTAGACTATGATGTCGTCCAGATATATGAGGCAGGTCTTCCAGGACAAACCGCCTAGCACCTTCTCCATCAACCGCTCGAACGTACCCGGAGCATTGCACAAGCCGAAACTCATCACTTTGAACTGGTAAAGGCCGCCAGGAACACAGAAGGCCGACTTTTTCCGGGCGTCTTCATCCATCCCAACCTGCCAGTAGCCACTGGTCAGGTCGAGAGTGGAGAACCATTTGGCGTCTGCACAGGCTGCTATGGTGTCGTCTATTCTCGGCAACGGATAAGCATCTTTCTCCGTGACTGCATTTAACCGCCGGTAATCGACGCAGAACCGGGTGGTCCCATCCTTTTTCTTCACGAGGACAATCGGGGAAGCCCACGGACTGCTACTTTCTTCAATGACGTTCTTGTCTTTCATCTCCTGAATCAGACTGCTCACCAGCTCTCTCTTGTCTGGCGGAATTCGTCTGGTTGGCTGCTTAATCGGCCGGTGACTGCCCGTGTTTATCTGATGTTGTACCTCGTTGGTCTGCCCCAGTTCTCCGGCATCATTACTGAAGGTCGGCTTATTCCGAAATAGGAGGTCGGTTACTCTCTCGCGGAAATGACTCGGCACTGCATCCTGGGTCTGCTCTGCTAACTGCCGCAGCTTCTCGTACCCGCTCCAATTCCGCCCGGCCTCCGACTCCGTGGAAATCTGCACCTTCCTGCTCCGCTCCGCCAACGGCACAACACTGCAACCGGCTGCTAAGGTGGTCATCGTCGCCAACTGCGCTCCTTTCTTGATGATTACCGGCTCTGCCATCACGTTGATCACTCGAACCGGGACTGTTCCTTGCTTTATCCGGGATAAAGTTCTCCCGATCAGCCAAGGTCTTTTCTCAGTAGGCTCCTGCGGCATTTCTAGTACTCCTTCTGCTTCACGGACACTCTCTGCTTGTCCTATAATCAGCTGTTCCGTTTCCGGCGGAATTTGGTAATCTGCTACAGCGTTGATCGGAAACGGCTCCCTGGTCTGCTCGAACATGGTGAGGAACACCTCCTGGCTGCCCATCTGCATGGTCATTCGGTCGAAATTTATGCCGGATATCCGGGAACGGATGAAATCCATTCCCAGTATTCCTTCGTCTTCACAGTCTGCAATCTCGAATGTCACGGTCTCAGTTACTCCTGCGATGTTGAGTGGGAGTTCTTTCCGGCCATGTGTCTGTATGTTACTTCCGTCAACCATTGAAAGACGAATCGGCGACCGCTTCAGCTTCATTCCGGGTTTCCGGATCCGTTCCCAGGTTTGTAGGTTGAGCATTGTGACAGTGCTGCCGGTGTCGATTATCAGCGTTACTGGCTCTCCGCATACTCTGGCTGTCACACACATGCCCACCTCGCCCCTGGGACCGGGTCCGTGAACCACCTGCCGGTTATGGGGGTGTCCTCTCTTCCGGGTCCCGGATTTCCCCTTTTCCGCGACCCGCTCTAGTTTTCCGGCTGCTGCTGCTGCTGTCGTGGCTGCTGCAGTTGTTGCTGCTGCTGCTGCTGCGGCTGCTGCTGCTGCTGTTGTCGCGGTGACTGCTGCTGTTGTGGTTGACGCCGCTGCTGCTGCTGTTTCGGCTGCCTACAGTCTCGGGCAAAATGCCCTTTCCGGCCACAATTGAAGCATTCTAAATCCGCTCGGGAACTGCGCTGCTGCTGCTGCCGGCTAACCGCTTCCTTGACCTGAGTCATCAGATCCGCCAACTGCTGCTGAGTCTGCTCGGCTTGCTTCCGCAATTCGTTCACCTGCTGGCTCCACTCCGGCTCCGTGTTCAGCTGCCTCGTCCGGTGTCGCTCCGCTGGTCTGCTGTTGTCCGTTTTCATGATGCTCTCATACTCGGTAGCGAAAGCCAGGGCCTGCGACAGCGTTTCCGGGTGGCTTTTCAATACCGACAACCGCATATCTCGGTTAGTCAGGCTGTTGCAGAAATGCATCTTCATGAGCACTTCTGTTGTTGCCGGATCTGCTTTTGGGTAAGCTAGCCGCGTCTTGCTCCGTATGTCTCTGGCCAGCTCGGACAGCTCCTCCTCCAGCTGCAATTTCCGTGTCTGCAATTCCGCCTGGAAAACAAATGTTTTCTCCCCCGGACAAAACTGCTGTTTTAATGCCGCCACAACCGTATCAAAGCTGCGTCTCTGCTCCGCGGACAAATCCAGTAGTATGCTGCGGGCGTTACCCCTCAAACTGACACATAAGTTCAGCGCCTTTTCCTCTGCTGTCCAACGGTAGTACCGAGCGTATTCAAGGAGGTGAGCCTCATACTCCGGCCACGGATCAGTTCCGTCGTATGTCATTAATCTGGCTACTCCTGCCCTTGGTGCTGGTTGTTGTACTGCTTCTGCCTGCTGCTGCTTTCCGGTTACTGCCAGGTGCTGCTGAAACACCTCCATTTGGGTCGCCAATAATCTGGTCAGGTTGTCGACTAAATTCTCTCCGCCTTCCGGGTCCGCATCCGGTTCCCGATCGCCAGCCTGGTCCGGAAAGTTAATTTCCGCCTCTGCTAACTGCTCTGCAGGCTGTACTCCTTGAGGAACCCGAAAGGGCTCTTCTGCAACTGCTTTCTGCATTTCCGGCTGCAACAGCTTTCGCTCGGCAGGACGAACTGCTTCCTTTTCCGCAACCGGCATCTGCAACGGCTCAGCTCCTACTGCTCCTACAGGCTGCTCCGTGTCCGACACGGCTGCCTTCAGCTGCTGTTCCGCCAATTTGCCCCGTCTAGTAGTCATACTGCAGATGATCCCACCGCTGCCACCAAAAAGTTGTAACGGGTTTGCACCCTTCTGTGACGTCTTGATGAACCGGTTTTCTAGGGAGGTGGGTGAGTTGTTATTTAACCGGAGCTGAAACGGTAAAACTCCGGGAAACTGCTACTGCTGTACGGTTAAACTCCGGCTAGAAGTCTCTAAGGTTGGTAGCGTGGTCTGGAATGGACCTCTTAACCGTTGTCCGACTGCTAATCTGCAACTGCACCTGTAAAGTAAGGATCCGGAGGCGTTTCCGTCTCCGGGTACTGCAACTGCTCCGTCGGGATACCGCTTTACTGCAACAGCTCCGTCGTTTTCCGTCTTACTGCAAACTGCGACTGCGCCTGGAATAAAGAATCCGGGAACGTTGCCGTTTCCGAATACTGCAACCGCTCTGCCAGGTTCCGCCACACTGCAATCTGCTCCGGTTGGCTCCGCCTCACCGCAACCTGCGACTGCACCTGAAATGGAGTATCTCGGAAGTGTTCTCACTTCCGGTTACCGCAACCGCTCCGTCAGGTACTGCCTCTGCAACTCCGTCGTCCGGTACCGCCTCTGCAACTGCTTCGTCGTTCCCGTTTCTGCAACTGCTCCGTCCGATACCGCCTCCGTAGTTGCTCCGTTGAATTCCACCTCCGTCTCCGTCTCCTTCCTTGGTGATCTGGGTTCATTGATCACCCTAAGACGTCGTTACAACTTGGTCTTAACCGACTGTGGTCTTATCTCCCTTTACTCCGTATAACTGTCTTTTCCGGGAAACTAACTTTATTATAACTTCCAGTTCCCTAACGAACACGGAAAAACAACTCGGTTGAAGTTTTCATGTTTATTTTCCAAGTTCACAGTCGGAAGACTTAACTGCTATCATCTGGATGACTCTATCCGGAACAAGGGAGTACTCTGCTATGGGAGAAGGGGTCTGCACAGGTCGACGTCAGGACACCAACTCCGCCGTCCGCTGTGAAGCGGGGGCTTTTATAGACCTGAGACCCACGTCACGTGACCAACCTATTGTGACGTCATAGTCCGCCAAAACACTGATATTTTCCGGATTTCTAAAAACACTCTAGAACCAATCAGTGGCTGACACGTCACCTTTTAAACCGAAAACGAGGCTGATCACATGACCTTCCGGAAATAACGTCATTACGTTTTTGTACTCCATTGTTCCGGCTCCGTCTCCGGTTCCGTCTCCGTCTCCGTCTCCGGCTTTACCAACATCATAAATTACTAAGTTCCGAGACGGAAAACCTTTAAAACATTAACAATACGGAACCGTATGAACCTTTAAACACATATACACCCTAATAATCGGTTATTTAACCATAATATCACAAAACACTAACAGAATTACCTAGGGGAAACCTTTGGGTACGCCCCGTTACAGTATTATTAATTACAACATACATTCAGTGTCAACATCAAGCACAAACAGTTCTTGTGATCAAAAGTTCAGTGATTCAGTTGTAACTGCCCGGTGGAAGAGCTGCTGGAGACGGAGTTAGATTAGTTAAATCCGAAATGCTTGGCATCTGAAAGCTGGAGTTGAAACTAGCTGGTGTACTAGCTGGTCGAGGCGGTTGACAGGACGTTGCGACATTCATTCCAGCAGTAGGGCCCATGGTGCCCCAGGTAGGACTTGCTCTGCCAGTCGTACTAGTGTAGAAACTATGCTGTTGCTGCTGTTGACCGTGTTGTTGATCCTGCTGTTGACCGTGTTGTTGATCCTGTTGTTGACCCTGCTGCTTGTGAGGTCCAGCAGGCATCGGAGGTAGCAATGATGTGAACGTCCCCTGCTGCTGGTGATCCCCTGGAAAATTAGCTGGTGCGAAATGCTGGTCTTGTTGTACTTGCAGAGGTGCAAGCTGCCTGGACTCTTCGTCGAAACCCAACATTGAGTCCATGCTCGAACGGTACAAACGAGGTAGCACCCTTGGATCGAGGTCTGCAGCCATGGCTCCGAACCATGCCCCCCATGCAGCTGTGGCAGACCTCTGCTCGCGGTTTATTAAGCCAGATATGTGTCCCTGCATTGCCTCTGAACGTTCCTGCTGGGATTGCAGCGAGCTGATGAGGTTCACAACCTCCTCCGTGTCGTTGAGCGCAGGCCGGGGGTTGCTCGAGGTCTTAGTGGACTTGTTAGGCAGCTTCCTTCCCGTCACAGTGGAGTTTTCCCCTTCCCCGTCGACGATTGTGGTGGTTCCGGTGACTGCCCACGAGGAGGGTCGTCCTGCTCCATGACCAGGTCCTCCGAGTCGGATGAAAGGAGTGTGTCATCAGGTGCCATATCGAGGCGAGACTTCAACTGCAAAGACAGAAGGTAACAAATTCATAAATATATATTAAAAAAATTAAATGTATTATTATATTTAATAAATTTCCTAATTGTTCATGATCGAAAAAAATTACATTTTCTACTTACACTTCATGCAGGTCTGCCTTTGACGCGAGATATGTGAGTCGCCAAGAAACCGAAGTTCTGCATCAGGAAGGTGTCCCTCTCCGTCAGGTCCTTGGTGGCTGATCCGCTTTTCTTGTCGGAGATTTTGCCGACCTTTGTCCGGACACTCTCATACCACGTCTTCAGCATAGGCCCCGACTCAACCCCCAACTCTGCTGCCTTCTCGATCCATAACTGTATCTTCTTTGCCGTGTCTTTGTACTGTTTCAGACTCTTCGTGTAGAGCATTGGGTTATTTCGCAGCCACTCAGATAAATCCAATTCTTGTTCTTCTGTCAAGACCAATGGCTTCTTTTTCTCTCTCTTCTTTGGCTCTGTGGGTTGTGCTGGGGCTTCATTCGGGGTTTCAGTTGAGGATGGGGATCTGGACCTTGGAGGCGATGGAGACTGTGGTTCTTCTTCTTCTGGTTCTGCTCGGGTTGAATGCTTGTTGGGGGCACGTAGCCCCACCTTGATAGCAAGTCTCTTCCTGGGTGGCATTCTTCTTCTTGTGCAGAGATCTGTTGCCTTTGGAAGTCCGAGCAGGAATGATGAAGACCCCTGCAAAATAGCCTGTTTATATACAACTTTTCTATGGTCCAGGGCAGTCCGGGACAGTCCGTGTCTCTGCCGTGATGGTCCGGGACAGTCCGTGTCTCTGCCGTGATGGTCCGTGATGGTCCGGGACGGTCCGTGTCGCTGCCGTGATGGTTCGTGTCTCTACCGTGATGGTCCGTGATGGTCCGGGGTTCTAACGTGGCTGTCCGGGGTCATCCGTGTTGACACCGTGTTGTATCCCTGTTGCTGCCGGGTATCTGTCGGGACAGTCCGGGGTCGTCCGTATTGACACCGTGTTGGGACTGGGGGAGGCGGTTGAGGAGTGTCGTCGTTTCCAGAAAGTTGAAAAAAACATCCCGGACCACCCCGGACCATGGTCCAGGATGGTCCGGGGCCTCCGTGATGGTCCGTGTCTATATGGGACTGGGCCCTTTAACCAAAATATATGGAATATAGCCCAATCGTTTACCGGCCGCCATTTTGCACTTAACACATGAGGCTATTGTCCTGCATAATTGAGTGGATTCTAGCCGATATATCATTCAGTATATTTCACATTATATCTATACCAAATTCGTTGCTTCTATCACAATTTCAACCGAATATTCGCTTAGAAACTAAGCTTCTGGAAACGAAATATTGATGAGGGTGTGGACCTGGTGGGACGTCAGGAACATAGTTGACATCACATCATGTCCTTCAGGATGGAGACATCTGTCTCATGAATGTTCCTGGTCTGTCAACATATGCACATCATTTTTGGTAGAAAGTTGTTTTTTTTATTAACGATAGTAACAAAACAATAAATGAACTTTCCTGCGAAAGGATGTTCCGAGCATGGCCCTAATTTAGACCATTTCCGGTTTTTTTCCTAAACGATATTATGGCACAAACGCACCCACGCAGTATAAGATAACTTAATCAATGGAGCAGGTGCGGTGATCCAAAGTGTTTTTAGTGTTTCTACGACTAGGTTTTATATTCCCTTGGAATCGTACCCGCTGGTGATTCAATAATCTTGATATTCTACAACACACACACACAAATAAGAAAAATCCGGCATACGATATGAGCTTGCATAAACCCATGTATGTGAATATGATATGTTATTTATTATTCCAGATATTGTCATTACCACCAGACATATGAATCTTTTAACAGTGTGCCATAGCTTGGCTGAGGACAACATGATTTGCGTTTCATAATCAAATTCTCTCACAAGCATTCTGCCGTAGTGAGAGTAAAGATGAAGGTATGCACTTGACAAAGAGTCTTCATAAAATTTAGAAGCATAAGGGAGTAGACTCGCAACGCCCTCGTTGGCACTTTCCACAACATGCAAACAATAACTGTATATTACTCTGGGGATGCCGATTTTCACTGTCATTATAGATTATGTCAGTTGAGCTTTTGCCACCAATACCGATACTGCACTATTTATCATGTGTTGTGCGTAACCTTTCTACGGAGTCCCTGAGGTGACATACCGAAAATATTTATTAATCCGTGCGCACGGTTTACCAAACCGTGCGCACGAATTACCAAACCGTGCGCATGTTTTAACAATTCGTGGCCACGAATTAACAATCCGTGGGCACGATTTACTAATTCGTGGGCACGAAATACTAATTCATGCCCACGAATTGGTAAATCGTGCCCACGGATTAGTTGTACCAATCTGTGGCCACGAAATACTAATTCGTGCGCACGATTTAACAATTCGTGGGCATGAATTAGTATTTCGTGCCCACGAATTAGTAAATCGTGCCCACGGATTGTTAATTCGTGGCCACGAATTGTTAAATCGTGCCCACGAATTATTAAATCGTGAACACGGATTGTTAAATCATGCCCACAGATTAGTTAAGGTAATCCGTGCGCACGGTTTACCAATTCGTGGCCGCGGTTTACTAATTCGTGTGCACGGTTTACTAATTCGTGTGCACGGTTACTAAATCGTGCGCACGGTTTACTAATTCGTGCGCACGGTTTACTAAATCGTGCACACGGTTTAGTAATTCGTGGCCACAGTTTACCAATTCGTGGCCACGGTTTACTAATTCGTGCGCACGGATTAATAAATATATCTGGTATGTCACCTCAGGGGCTCCGTACCTTTCCAAACATTGTCTTGTATTAATAAATTATTGCGCATTAGCTCAGCGCAAAATGCCCTGGATCTTCATTTCAGTCGTGTGTCATTTATCTCATTATGACCTGATTTTAGTCTTCCCTGCACTCCATTAATTTACCTGTAATGAGTACATTTTACAGCATCCTTTTTCACATACCTGGATATCTTTCCCAATCAATTCTAATATATTCATAATAATAAAGTATATATAGAGTATTACATGTAATACACTCCATTAATTTACCTGTAATGAGTACATTCACAGCATCCTTTTTCACATACCTGGATATCTTTTCCAATCAATTCTAATATATTCGTAATTATAAAGTATATATAGAGTATTGCATGTAATACAATCCAACCTGTTTCGTGAACGTGAATGATCCAACATGTGCTCATTGTCTCGCTTAGACTTCAAGATTGTCCAGCCAGTGGTTGTGTTCCTTTACTGCGTCTTGTATGATGTCAACGACCGACTTGGAGACTCTTACAGCACTGTAATTTTTGGTGGTTGATATGCAATCAGTATCATTCCTGTATTTGTAATATGTTGATATTAAATCTGCTGGAAGCGGTAGAAACGGACCTTGTTGATTGTGAGTGTTGCAGAGATATCCAGGGTTTCAATGAGCGCGACCATTTCCACGGTTCTGGCATATGGTGGAATAAGCTTTTTGACATTCAACGAATGTACTGGATGATCTATGGGATTTTTCTTCTGTTGTTCTTCTATCGTTCGAATGTCATCCGTATGATTTGCTTCGGGCAGTATCAATCATTGTTTGGCAGTTCGTTTTTACTAGTGAGGGCTGTTGAAAGAGAACTGAAAACAAGTGTATATTGTGTTCCCAATTACAACCTACCAAAAAAAAAACGTATGCCAGGTAAATATGTCTAAACTCATCTCCCACCCAAGGAATCTGTTTATTCTTCAAACGACCACAAACGTTGATTGTAACGCGTATGTGAATCTCAAAACATTTTCTAAATTTCTCCACCTAGCAGCCACACAGTTGTGATTAGATTCATACACTACATGTTCGCCAGGCCTATATAAACAATGATTCGGTATGAACAGGGTTTGATGAATTAATATTTTTGAATCTCGACTACATAGTTGTGTCATCAGTTTCCGTGAATATCTCTCTGAAAGGGGCAAATACGTGACTGAAGGTTTTATATTTACCGGTTAGATGTAGAAATCTAGATCAACATCTAGATTCGAAGAGTGAACCACATGATATGGAATTCAGCATTGCACAATTCCGATGACGATATGAGATTGCATGAATTCATCTACTGATTTATGAATATGATATGTTACTTTATAATTTTAGATTTGTCACAACCAGCGGATTTATGATTCATTTAACAATCTTTCATAATCAAATTCTCTCGGAGTTTTTCATCAGTACTGAAAGCAGGGATGACGGTATGGACTCGACAAATAATTATCAAATTTGTCAAACTTCAGTGGGTAATTACGCAAAGTCCTTGTGGGCATTTTTTCACAACAACTGAACAATAACGGTATATAGATATTGCATCGTTCACATGTTGTGCATATCCATTTGTCTTGCATTAATAAATTATTTTTGCACTAGCACAAATGCCCTGGATCTCCACTGCAATCGTGTGTCATTTATCCCATTAGGACCTGATCTTAGTCTCCCCCTGTAATCCATTAATTTACATGTAATGAGTAAGTTTTGCAGCATCGTTTATCATTAACCTGGATATTGTAACAGAAGTGGATGATCTATCAGGTAAGTTCATTCGATAACAGCTGAAGCCGTTGGACACACTAATCAAACAGTGTTTGCTCGTAACTGTTACCATATGAAAATACCATACTCAGACCGCTCAAGCACGATAAATTCAGAATACACACCCATGGTTCCCAGAAAATCAACATCAGAGTTGTGCCATCAGAATTTTGCGTAGATATCGCGCTGGGAGAGGCAAATACGTGATCGAAATTTTCATATTTTCCATGATATTCAACATTGCAACGCCTAGATAGTGTATGTGTGAGACCGTTACCATTTACTGCGATATTGTAATCGTAATAAACTGTGCATGAGTAATTGCAAATTTATTATATGAGATACAAATACCCCGGTTACCTTGTAAGTACACGGAATTACTACCCGAGGTGGTAGGATTCTTTGTCGAGTGTAGTAATCTCTTCTACTCTACGGTACAGTCTACTTGATGTTTGAAAAAAAGTACCAAAATACCAACGGGCAGTACTCATTTTGCGATACTGTTGCACGCGTCACATAATTTTCACAGAGAAGAAATCCAGTAAAGTTAGTAAAATCGACACTGCATGTTTCTTATTTTCCTAGTTTAACCAAACATCAAGTAGACTGTATGGAATGGTTATACATGCACCCGCAACTTACCCTTGAGTAAACTACCATGACAATATACCACCAGGATAGTAATTGTATACTTCCCGCATCGCAATAATTGAGTTTGAATTTCATTCTACTGAAAGCAAAGTAAGAAAAAAAACCAAGGCACTTTTTGTAACTTGAGGCATTGTATATGAATATATTTCATGGTTATGAAAAGACTCAAATCACGACGCCGAGATAAAAACCTAAATACACACATGCATAGAAAATACACAATTACACGAATCATGTGGCGAGTCGAAATTTAAATACATACATGCATAAAACAATACATAATTTTATACATCACAAACATGTGTCATAAAACCTCGTATAAAATATCTCACAAGAATATCTCCACGTGTCCATGCCAGCATCACCCACAAATCATCCAAACTCGCATCATGTATAACGCATCATTGTTTTATGACATGTGTGGCAATTTATGTTGAATGAACATGATAAAAACAAGACGTATAATGACACAGGAGACTGGCGCTCGATAGTCATTCTGCTCTCGGGCAGACGACACATTTGTGTGTCGTGACTACTATTGTTATGATTTCCACAGTCCTCTAACGAAGGGATATTAATAGTCCCGATGATCTATTTTACAAATTCTTCCATCATGTGATTTTTTACCTGTATATACACTTCAAGCGCATAATATTCAATATCCAACAATATATTGGTAAATTATATGCATTTTATTCGGTAGTACGTTTAGTATTTTGGTTGTATATAGTAGCACAGTTAACTCGTTTTTCCATATTCCCATTTACTACAAAATATTTGCAAACGTCGCTTTCCAGTTTGGTGTTAAGATTATTTTTTAAATGAGATCTTCAAATCTTCCATTCAGCTGGTGTTGGTAGTGTGCATAGTGCAGAAAATGTGGAAGTATGTTGTTTTTGCAAACTTTCTGTGCCATTCCTGATAATCATCGTATAACGAGGATTCATGTCCCTTCCCCAACCGATCTTGTGTCTTTGGATATATATATATATATTTCTATGTGTTTTTTTTTCATCCACAATACGTTTCGCTTCAGCAGGTTTTATTGGCATCATCAAAATTTTGTGGTATCGGCGGTAATAGCTTGATACATACTGTATAACCGTTTCCGTACACCAAAACCTTTGGTTCATTTTTGATTTTATTTTTTATTCTTGGGGAGGGGGGTGGGAGGGATTCCAATGTCAAGAATTATCTGGGGGGGGGGGGGGGATTGAAATTTGATGGATACTTTATTCACATGTGATTAAATTGTCTATCGATGGCGAAGCTTTTCTTGCATTCAATTATAGTAAGCAACGTACCATTGTTAATTACCAAATGTGCATCCTTCACCACATATCTCACTAATACATGTTATGCATCTCACATTGTATCCCAAATGAAGAGATGCGGGAAAAACACGTTATATTAAATAATGAATGGGTCACTCACTCCACAATACTGAAGTGATTCTCCCGAGACCTATTTGCTGTACATTATAGCACTTTGTCATCTGTAAAGATGAGTTCTTCGTCATATTTTGAATGGCACGAACTGGGGTTTCTCGTAGGCTAGGCAGCCAAGCATTTCGTGCAGTGCAACAATTCAACCTTCCACTGCGATCTGATGTCAGATTTATGATCATCTTTGCATTTGTTGCAAATGTGATGTATCAGCTCATCTCAACCAATACCACATTGTATTTTGGAATATATACACATGACAGCAGTTATTAATAATCACGCCATGTCAAGTTCATTTCGCTGAATATTAGAGTGTTTCGGTACTTAATGATTCATACATAAAAAATTTGTGTTGTGTTCTTGTTACAACATGAAGTGGTTCTAACCATTCTAACATTATGGCTCATCCAATCCACAGTTTCAGAGTTGTACGGTGTTTAGTTTTCACACTGGGATTTCGATGCTTATTATTTTTCCAATGCATTGGAACTACAATGAGCTGTTATGTAATGGATGTACTGGAATAGAACGACAAGCCAAAGGTGCACATCAATAGATATATAGGTGTTGAAATATCAAATACATTCAATGCACAAATTTCTATAATCGGTAATCATTAATATTCATCAGAATATGCTCACCAATATGATATGGGTTTGTTAGGCGAATTCCCTTTCCCAAGGAGGGAAAATTCCAAATTGATACCACAATAGTACCTCCCCCCAAACACTCAAGGTTATCATTCATTGAGTTCACATCACAGTCTATTAACGAAATTAGTATCACGCGACGCATAGCTACAGGTTACGGTCCGGTATTGACTTTCCTTATATGGTCAAAACGGTGCATGAAGGTACAATATCATTTAAAAAAATCAGTTTCCGCTCAGAATGCGCAGGTAATGGTGTAGGAAAGCTCTTATTTAGTTTGTATGCTTGTAGGACAACCATTTTCCTTTGTATATGTGAGTTTCCAGTATGATATAAGCTTTCACTGGTCGGAAGCACAACTGAGCAAATTGGCCCTTTATTTTGTCGTTTGTTTCTCGAGGTATTCGCCAGGTGTCAGTCAAGTGCTCATAGCAAACGATCTATTCCAACAACTTATGGTGACTTTTTTAAGTATATATTTTAGAAGTTATAAACAAGGCTACCACATACTAAATTTATTCGGACATTGAAAATATTTTACCAAATTTTTTTACCAGCAAAACTTTACAATGGAAGTGTATGTGATTCTTAGTAGTGTGAAGATACCCATAGCATCACCCACAAATCAACCAAACTCGCATCATGTATATATTGCTGCATTGTTTTGTGACAAGTGTGGCAAAGTATGTTGATTGAACATGACACAAACATGAGGTATAATGACACATTCGTTACTGGCGCTCGATAGTCATTCTGCACTCTGACAAATGACATATTTGTGTGTCATAACAATTATTGCTATGATTTTCGCAGTCCTTTAAGGGAAATAAATAGTTCGATGATATATTTACACAATTCTTCAATCGTGTTATTTTTACCTGTATGTACACTTCAAATGCATTATGTTCCAAATCCAACAATATGTTGGTAAAATGTATACATTGGATTCGGCAGCACATTTAGTATTTTGGTTGAAAACAGTAGTAGCCCAGTTAATTTGTGAATCCGAATTTTTATTAACCACAAAATATTTGCAATCCCCGCTTTCCAGTTCAGTGTTAAGCTTATTTCTGAAATAGGGTCTTCCAATCTTGCATTCAATTTGGGATGGTAGTGTGCAGTGAGAAAATGTGGAAGTAAGTTTTGTTGTATATGCAAACTTTCATCTTAGGGATACAGCTAAGTATGGTGGCTGATTGTTATCTTAAGGTAGCCACTAACTTCAAAATGCCAAAAACTAAAGGTTTTGTGCTTTGTTCGAGGGACGGTGAATAGGTTCCTAGATGAAGATCTTGTGGAGTAGGATCCAGATCTTATGATGAGTAAATCAGCGAGATAGACCAGTGCTTGGTATTTCTTGCTACCGGTTCAGATACTTATATACCACTAGAACAATTTTGTATTCGCACCGTGCCTGGGGGAATTTGGATCTCCTTCATGGCTCCAGTGGCACTGGAGTATTTTGAGAATTACCTTTGTAAACCCAAATAGAAGTGTGTGTTTATGTAAGCCATCACCACCTCGTTTTGTGACATTTCACATCCGTTCTTTAGAACCCTGGATCTGCCCAAGAACAGGCATTCAAAAACTCTCCAAGGCCATGGAAATTGGGTTAAGGAGAGCTCAGAGCACACCTTTGGGGATTCATAAACCTTCAGCATCTGGGGCCTTTCAGTGGGCCCCAGACCCGTGGCTGACCGGGGCTCGCTTCGCTCGCCACTATATCGATATATATAGGGATTTTGCTCCCCCCTTCCCCTAAAATCCTATACTCGCCCCTAGAAATTGTGGGTTCTTCTGCAAATTATTACATGTATTCTTGATGTTCAGTTATCAGTTACCGGTATGTCAAATACATAAGTAACATATACACCCTGCAACATATCTTAAGTCGGTGACTGACCTAGTGTTTTTGTCTAGGGGTCAGGTCATGTTTTTGTCACCTTTGCAGGGTGTATACAAATTCTTGTGCGGCTGGAACAGTCACATCAAATATTTCGATTACAAGATCTGATGATGAGCCCGATTGGTCAGGATGTATATGTCGCCACATTACCACCTTGATGATGACAATGGGTAACAAAAAATGAGCAAACCCGTTGTAATAGAAACAAAGTCCGAGAAGACAAAGATATCCAAAACCACGCTGACGTCGATAAGGTCGGACAATAATATGTTTGTTTCCATTGCGATACCCGATACCCACCAGTTCGTGTATACGTCGTCAACCAATTTGCTAATTGCATATACAATTTAGCTGGAGCCCGTTTACTTTCATCAGAGATATAAATAATTAGGGCAAAACGTGAACACAATTTTATCCCAAATTGATTTCATGTAATAATGATTAAATTTTGATAATCAATTATAAACGAAAATGTTGTACATTTAACGCCCTTCGTGCGTCAACTGCGACACAAAACTAAATAGGAAAACGATACTCAAATGGTACTTCTGAGAATTTATGATTTTGTCTATAATCTGGAACGACTGATTAAACTACTTATTTATCAGGCATGTGCATTCTCCATAAATATGTAAATGCAGTGAGAACAGTTCCGCACATTTTAAACTTCAAATGCTAACAATCTCGCCACTTTTCTGGCTCGGTTAACGCTCACCTCAGAAATCTAATTTACTTTGCATAATTTGATTGCTTTCATGTAATTCACATCAACTGCGACACATAACTACATAGGAAAACGATACTCAAATGGCACTTCTGAGAATTTATGATTTAGTCTATAACCTGGAACGACTGATTAAACTACTTATTTATCAGGCATGTGCATTCTCCATAAATATGTAAATGCAGTGAGAACAGTTCCGCACATTTTAAACTTCAAATGCTAACAATCTCGCCACTTTTCTGGCTCGGTTAACGCTCACCTCAGAAATCTAATTTACTTTTCATAATTTGATTGCTTTCAAGTAAATAATGACTTCATGAGTTATACGAATCATTGTGTATGAAGAACATGCACTTAACCAATCAATATGCATTAGGTGTCAGTTGAAACTATTTTTCTGTATGCGATGTTGTATGTGTGGAATAAATTGCATATCTACTTTTGGAGAAACAATATGCACAGTATTGGTAACTACATATTGATGCAGTGGATATCTGCAAAGAACAAAAGTATATTTCAGGTGAGTTGTTTTTGTACAGAATAATCTTGATTCACATGTAGCTGAATTCAGTTGCAACTGGAGATTATGTGCATTGGTATAGAAATAAATTCATGAAACCCCATCCCATATGTTTCAGTAAAACTTCTGAGGATAGGTCTGATTGGTTAGGATGTATATATCGACACATTTAATAACCTCACTGCGAGAATTTGATGATGACAATAAATGGACAGAAACAGTATAATGGACAAAAAAGTGTTGTAGCCCGGGTATATCCAAACCACAATGACGAGGTCAGACAGAACTATGTTTGTTTCCGCTGTACAACCATGAATATTCCGCTAACAAAGCAATAGGCCTGTTTTTCGCAATCAGAGTTATTTGCTCTGATTACACAGATTGGTCTAGACGTGGAATTGTAATCATGACTATACACGTATCAAAAATCGTAAGAGAGATGGTTTTGCGGTAGATAGCATTTAATCATTTTCACATAGTCAACAAAATCAATAGAAAAACCATACTTTTTTGATACAAGTAACATATTTTTCTTCTTCAAATCACGCAACGAGATGCAGCGAATACAAAGGTCGTTGCCCTGTGTTGCTTGCAGGACAAATCACAATAAAGTTATTCCAATGTCTCATCTCCTAGTCGACCCTGAGTTTTTCGCAACTTTCGGAGACTCAGTTACCAACTGGTAAAATGCATTTTGCTTTGATGAGTGTTTTTTTTCAGCTCGAATTTGACTTTGTAATCCTGGAATCCGATGGAAAATGTTTTAGAAATATTGATTTGCCTAACCAGTGCCGAAACTGGTGCCAGTTAATATAAATGGTACAGAGAAAATGATCATTGAAAAATCGCATAGCTTCACCCATTTACCAAAACATGACAGGAGGTTTCAAGCTTGACGTGCTATTATTGATACATTCGCAGCGTCGGGCGCCTGTTCATCCTGCAACATATCTTAAGGCGGTGACTGACCTAGTTCTTTTGTTTACCTCAGTTGTTATATATATGCGTTATGTTGCAGAAATTGCATTTTTCTTACTGTGTGTTGATCTGCCTTCCAAAAAATCTGAGCACAAGTTGGTGACAGTAACATGACCTGACCCCTTGACGAGAGGGATTGATACGATGTCCGAGACAC
Organism: Terebella lapidaria; assembly: GCA_949152475.1. Lineage (NCBI taxonomy): Eukaryota > Metazoa > Annelida > Polychaeta > Terebellida > Terebellidae > Terebella > Terebella lapidaria. The sequence continues at coordinate 23,037,075 of OX424566.1, read as the reverse complement.
TACTACAAATTTTATGTACTTCACAAATATTCTTAGGGGCTGGAATTCCCCAGAAATAAGGTTTCTTTCATCAATATCTACCCCAATTTTGACTCAGTGATCATGTTCATGGTCATTTTCAATAAATTCTGCACACTGTATTTCGATAATCTGTACACTAGAGTTAAGATAATCATCTCATGTTTCAAATATTCTGCGCATACGCACCAATATTTTGTGATTTTTCACTTATTCCTAAATTACTACATACGCTTATTGTGTCACCGATTTGAGTCAAGCGTCACCGACTTAAGACGTTAGTTGCCCAGAAAAGGACTGGTATCTCTCCACGAAAAACGCATAAAGTATTAGCCACCGCCGATGTTCAATCAACGGTATGCATTGCAACATCATAATGCAAATGTTTATATTATGTTGTTCCCAACTTTTTATCTTCATATTTGGAAAATGAGCAAAATTAACATGTACACTATACACACTCATATTACGTGGACATGCCTAAATTATTTGCATAGTCCCATCGTTTGTTCATTCAGGAATCATGGCAGGGAATAAAAAGAAAGCTGTACCTGTTCAATCAGGTGTGCACGTACAAACTGCGAAGATAGCAATGCGACAATGACGCACCGACGGCTTCCGACTCGGCTACAGACGAAATGCAGTGCAATAAACACTTTTGCAACGCTAGCTGTTTACGACCGTTTTTATGACAATTTGTTACATAGTATTGAGAAAGGTCTCAATACTTTTGTACGTTTGCCTGTCTCTCCGAATCCACCCCTCGAGTTGTCCCAAACTCACTGTCCCCTACTGCTGGTTTTAGGAAACCAAGTATCGGGCTGTTGATCACTTTTCATACCTAAACAAAAAGTGTTTTACCAGTATACGTGGCCCGATTTACGATTTGTAATTTAAGCGGAGCTACATAGAGGATCTAAAAATACATTTTGATATATTTCTTAGAGATCCTCACTGACATGCTGTAAAATGTTAAAGACACTGCAGGCAGTAGCTACATACTTTTTACATACTTCAGTACGACGGAAAGTTGATTCGAATTGCATTGACACAGAACTACGGAGACGCAGATTACATTGGAGTGGAGGTGGATATGCTGTGTACCAACACATCAACGTCAATAACGCGGTCTTACGGAATGTTTTTGGGATGTATACTGCACAATATATTGCACAATATATTGCTGCGTACGGTCCACGATACCACGAATATGATATCGCTATAACCGTACACGAGAACACCTTTCCTGAGAACTCATTGTACAGTTCAACTCATTCAACCAGTGGTTATGTTATACCCAAAATGTAAACCTAAGTCGGTAACGCTTGACTCAAATCGGTGACACGACAAGCATGTGGAATAATTTAGGAATAACTGAAAAATAACATGACCTGACCCCTAGACAAAAGAACTAGGTCAGTCACCGCCTTACGATAAGTTGCAGGGTGTACACTCGCTTATTTTTTTTAATTTAAACTATCAACAACAACCCTGAATATATGTCTAATGTTCCTTGCAAACCCAAATTCGACATCTCAAAACGGTAAAATTAGCGACATTTTATTTATTTCCCGCTAACGGTCACTCAGAGACTGATATTTTCTCACGAATAACGCGTAATACTCACGATTTTACGGCGGCACTCCCTGAATAACGCGTAACGCCTAGCCACTGTGATTGTAGTCACCCAAACTACAAGTGATCGATCACGCAATTTCGTGGTAGTGAGGCCTCTCATTGATATTAAACTTTTTGGCTCCATGCAAAACTGGGTTGGATTTTACTGGTACTACATGAACACAATAAGAACCATTTTATTAATAATATGTTTATATTTGACAAGAATCCAACAATCCAGAAATGCAACTAGATGCAATGTCACCCTAAACGTACAGCTCATAACATTTAATTACTGTGTACTTATAAATGTTTCGCAGGCACAATTATAGTTAAATATTATATGAAAAAATCCCCATGTGGTGCTCTCATTCGACATAATATACACATGTACATGTAATAAGTGTCCATTCATTATGAATATGTCATAATGCATTCATTTCAAACCATACATCAGATAAACAGAATGAAGGATATGCTATATTTCATATCCGAATAACAAATTAATCCCTCATACAGAGCTCATCCGTGTAATATATACTCCCATGACGCAATATTGTGTTGTCTACTTTGCCAAATAATGACGAATCGTTTAACACTATTACGAAGTCACTTCAGCGTGTGGCTGAAAAAGAGCACCATGATGGATACCAATTTGAGCCACATTTGATGCGATGCATATCTATAGGTTCCATGAGGTATGAAACCGTCTGAGAAGCATGGTAATGTGTTGGTGTAGCAGGTACCAGCATTGTTTTTATACAAATACCAGGTTTTGTATTAGGTGGCAAACAACAATTAGTTTCGTGACTAGGTGTCTGACTTCAATTATCATGTTAAAGCAGCTGCCTTCGAAACCAGTCAATATTTTTGGAAAACTATATTTCATACTAAACATGCTAAACTACCTGAATGAATCATACTCACATCAAACGTATTGAAAATAACCAGTCTTCATGGAAGTTTTGCTCATTGGAACAGGCGGTTCTCATGCAAATACAGGAACTGTATCCATCATACACAGATGTAAACAAAGCATAGAAGTGTGAGATAGACTGACAATGCTACGCACATCACGGTATATCACTGATTAGTTTCTCATAACTACACAATATATGCAGATACAATCTGGAAAATGTACACGATGTGGACTTTTAAGCGCAATTTGAGCATTTGTTTACATTCGGGTTTGATGGATACACTTCGTTTGTTTATTTACAAAACCGGTACAAAATGGGCACTAAAACGGATGAAAAAAAAACTTGGACGGACTCACAGTCGTCAACGTGCGCACAGGATTCCTGTAGCGGAGTTACAGGAAGCCTGCAAAAAACAACAACATAATCTGAGTAAATTGATGGTGGGTGGGTATTTTTTGGTTGGAAACACATCCCAAACGAGGTTTCCAGCAAAGCGACTTAGCAGACAGACTAACATAAAGATATTCTTTTGAGTGGTAGTTTTATTTGTTGTTGACACCTTCGTTATTATTAACTATCAACACATGAAGTGAGATTATTCCTCAATTATCGTCCGATTGCCCCTTTGTCTACATGAAATCACCATATAATGGAACTTTTGCCCACTGCTGGTGTGCATGGGGGTTTATTGGTTCACAGTTGATCAAATTCAACAGTTAATGGGAGGTGACACTTGTCTGTTTGTGTTTGTCAAGCAATTGTTTATCGTAGCACACACGAGATATGTGCTGCAGGATTCACGTAACAGGCGCTGAAGTATTCACGTAACAGGCGCTTCAGTGTTCAAGTAACACTGGATGTAAAATTGCCCTAAAATTTTTCTTTTCACTAAATGAACTTTGTACACATCAATATAAACACATACAAAGGTTAGATTCATGGATTGTGCATTGTACTGGAAAAGTACAAGCATATAGGCTGCATTATTCCTGGCTGGATCTCATCAATTGGCAATGCAAGTACCACTAGATGTAAAATTGTCCCCGAATCTCTCTTTCCACTAAATTTACAGCAAAATTATTTGTTATATTTAACAACTGGAACGGTATAATATGTATGTACACTATACATAAACTGAATATATACAGTGCTCACCATAACCTCACTAATCAATATTCATAATTAAGACCAGCATGGGACTGGATGCAGTGTTGTACAATGTCATCCGTTTGCTCTGATGAGAAACTGCAGTACCCACAGTCACCAGCCATAATAATTCTCTCTAGGAAAGTTGCTAACAAAAACACACACGTAAGATAGGTTAGGTCCATACAACACACCAATACTGATATCATTGAGGACATGATGAGCACTGTATTCAGTTTATTATATTCACAGGGAGGAACCGTTTGTCTGATTCTATGTGCATTATTCTGATTCTATGGGCAGGAAGTCTGATTCTGTGAGCAAATTGTTTGATTCTATGGGCAAATAAGCGAGTAAGGTGTGGTGCACCAGTAAAACATGCTGGATCAACGACAAATTTCTCAACACAATCTAATGGCACACGTTCTATTTACTCCATAAATCATTGCAGAATATGAGTTATGTTCAGTTTCTTATGCAGTGTTCATCGTTGTTCATACATTTGTCACACAAAAGTGGAACGGCTAGGTGGTGGAGCAGTTATCCATAATAAATCACCAACTTAAAAATAACAGAAACAAACCCGATTCTATGGGAACAAACCTGATTCTATGGGTAGGTTTATTTGATAACCATGGAACTATGGGCTACGATCTGTCGTCCATGTTATTGACCTTCTTCTAGAAACAGAACATAAAATCAAGATTCAATAATATTTTTATTCAGGATCAGCATCGAGAAGCTGTTAGTTTCATGGCTATAACAACACCCTACCCATAGAATCAGGTTTGTTCCCATAGAATCAGGTTTGTTTCTGTTATTTTCATTCTATGTCCAATTTTGTTGGATTACGTAGCTGACTTCACATCCAGGAGCAATCAAAATGTTAACTGGAATAATTGTCATGCAATTGTGGTCAATATATCCTGGTAAGTAACTGGAAGCGCTTTGTCTTTGGTGATTTATGATGGCTAACTGCTCCACTGCCTAGCCGTTCCACTTTTGTGCGACAGATATATGAAGAGCGGTGAACACCACATAAGAAACTGAACATGAATCATATTCTGCAATGATTTAAGAAGTAAACAGAACATACGCCATCAGATTGTGTTGAGAAGTTAGCCGTCGATCCAGCATGTTTTACTGGTGCCCCGCTGCTTACTTGCTTATTTGCCCATAGAATCAGACAATTTGCTCATAGAATCAGACTTTTTGCCCATAGAATCAGGCAAATGCACATAGAATCAGACAAACGGTTCCTCCCTGTGATATTGTTCCAGTTGTTACACATAATAAGTTATTCTGCTGTAAATTTATAGTGAAAGAGGTATTTGGGGGCAATTTTTTATCTAGTGCTACTTGCATACTAAATTACTTTACAACGAAGAAAAGGCATTGCCAGTTGATGAGATCCAGCCAGGAATATCGCAACCTATATGCTTGTACTTTTCCAGTACAATGCACAATCCATGAATCTGACCTTTGTATGTGTTTATATTGATGTGTACAAAGTTAATTTAGTGGAAAGAAAAATTTTAGGGCAATTTTACATCCAGTGTTACTTGAACACTGAAGCGCCTGTTACGTGAATACTTCAGCGCCTGTTACGTGAATCCTGCAGCACATATCTCGTGTGTGCTACGATAAACAATTGCTTGACAAACACAAACAGACAAGTGTCACCTCCCATTAACTGTTGAATTTGTTCAACTGTGAACCAATCAACCCCCATGCACAGTAGCAGTGGGCAAAAGTTCCACTATATGGTGATTACATTTAGACAAAGGGGCAATCGGACGATAATTGAGGGATAATCTCATTTCATGTGTTTATAGTTAATAATAACGAAGGTGTCAACAACAAATGAAACTACCACGCAAAAGAATATCATTATGTTAGTCTATCTGCTCAGTCCCTTTGCTGGAAACCTCGTTTGGGATGTGTTTCCAACCAGAGATACCCACCTACCATCAATTTTCTCAGATTATGTTGTTGCTTTTTGCAGGCTTCCTGTAACTCCGCTACAGGAATCCTGTGCGCACGTTGACGACTGTGGGACTGTTATCTGGTAATCATCAAAATCATTGAGCACACCTTTTGTTATATTGCATTAGATGTGTTTAACAAAAGAATGGTTTTGAAAACAATATTGCATACATTCGAAGGCAGCAGCTTTGTCCGTTCCCTTCAGATAGATGCCAGAATGCATAGTTCTGACAACCCCCTCCATTACGAATGAATGACGCCGGACAATTCTTTTCGAATTCAGAGTGTGCACTAATAAGGCTTCTTCGTGAAAGTCTTTCTAAGTTAATTTCAAGCATGAATTTTCACTGTCCATTTCAATTTCTTTTGCAGTACCATTTGTGTGTGTATCTGTGGAAACCGTATTCGGTTTTCTTGGGTGTATTCCTCCTCGACTGTTGCCTATAGGGAGACCAAACGCCCCTATATTCTCATCAATCGATATACCACGCCACTCGTAACGTGTCGTAGACATTGATTTCAATAATTGTCCTGTATTAATAATCATTCCATTTTAACACAGCGCAAAATGCCCTGGAACTTCATGGTCATATATTACATTATGATCTGATCTCATTGTTCCATGTGATCCATAAATTTACGTGGAATGAGTACATGTTTCAGCATGATTTATCATTTACCTGGATGGCTTGTCCACTCAATTCTAATTTATGTGTAATTGCATATATGACAGTGTATTACATGTGATATTTTGTAATTGCATGATATATTACATGAATGTTAGATATATTAGATAAAAGCCAGTGGAAACACCCTTTCAACTATGTTTTCTAATAACTGTTGCCAAATGATATTCACAACTGACATTTTGCTTAATATATGCGGTCTCAAGAGTTGTACCGTCCGAGTGTCAGTGAATATCTGACCGTTATATTTTACCTGTTAAAGTCTAAAGATCACGCCTCGAAATTATGAACACTGTGTGTCCTAAACTTACCAAGTAATAATTTTCCATCGGGAGTGTTTTTATAACTGATTTACTTGATGTGCGGAGACTGGCCTTGAGAGTTCATTTGGGCCATTTCCGTTCTTGTTCGGAAACAACATTATACTCTGCAGTATTGGATAAATTAATCATTGAAGCGGGTACAGTTATCCTAGGTTTGGCGAGTGTTTCTACGACTAGGTTTTCTTTTCTGCACACTCTCCGCTTTTGTCATTACCTCTAGTGATGAATATTTTAATATTCTTCATAGCTTGGCCGAGAATGACATGATTCGTGTGTCATAATCAAATTCTCTCAGAGATATTCATCAGTGTTGAAAGCATAGGTGAACGTATGCACTTGTCAGAAAGTTATTATCAAATGTGGAAGCGTCTGTGAGTAATAATCTGGCGTTGTTATTGGCATTGTTCACAACATGCACAATACTAGTAATTGGATATTACACCAGTGATGCCAATTTTCAATGTGTATGTCATGTGACTAAGGATTTTGTCAGGCAATATTGTGTTATAAGATAGTGCTGAAATAACCAGTGTTATTAAGGTCAATTTCAGTATCAATTGTGCACATATGTGGAAGCCCTATTTGTGTGATTGGGGTATTCTTTCGAGCATTACCTATAGAGAACCAAAGACATTGGTATTCCTATCAATACAGATGTCACATCATTTATGATGTATTATGCATATCGGTTTGAATCATTGTCTTGCATTACTAATTTGTTTCACATTAGCGCAGCGCAAAATGTCCTGGATCGTCATTGAAATCATGTGTTATTTCTAACATTATTACATGATCTTACGGTTCCATGCAATCCATTAATTGAAATGACCACGCAATCCATTAATTACAATGTAATGAGTACATGTTACACAATCGTTTATCAATTACCTCAATTCTAATTTATGGGTAATTATAACAAAGTGATATATATAATACTTTGTAATTGGATGATCTATCAGATAAATGCATTCGATATCAACTAAAGCCTGTGGACACACATCCGATAGAGTGATATCGTAACTGTTGACATGTGAAATTCACAGCTGACAAAAACAGGATGTTCCTAGATATTAGTTATTCAGACCTCTCAAGCCGATCATCCTAAATGCATGCCCATTGTTCCCAGAAAAACATCATCGGAATTGGGGCCATCATAGTGTCTGCAATTATATGTTTGAAGAGGCGAATAGAGTAGAATGTCAGGTTGATGAAATGGCAAAGAAGTATGTATATGTCAGCATATTAGATTCAGCATCTAGGTAAATACAGCCTAAAGCATATCCTGAACGTTTGTAGTCTCGGAAAATAGGCTAACGTTGGCTCCTCGAAATTATGAACACTGTGTGACCTGGATTGAAAATAAATATTTTCTGCCATCGGAATGTCTTTTTTACAACGTGATTTACAGGATGTTCTGAGTTCTGTCCTGTCCCTTAATTGGGACCATGTCCGGTTTTCTCCCAGAACTACTACATTATCACACTCACGCACTCACGCAGTGTTGTATAACAAAATCAATGAAGCAGGTGCACTGATTCAAAACCTGTCACATGTTTCTACGACTAGGTTTTCTCGGCACCTCGAATTGATAATTAAATTATCTTGACATTCTGATTTTGTTTGCGGCGTTTACCACGGGGTGTGCGTTACACGTCACAATATGTACTGGAAAGACACTCGTTATTCTAAAACAGTTCTTGTTCATCTGGTATCTTGGTGTGGTGGATTACTCAAGTCTGGATACCTTGTCATCACCAATATATTGTGGTATTGGTGATAACATTTGAAGATTCCAATGAAAAAAATCTTTCAGTGATTGAAATGGCAGTTTCATCTAAAGTGTTTCACCATAATGGACTTTGGTTGGATTAACAGAGTTGATCAGTGACAGAGCAGTTTTTTGCATTCAGTTCACAACATAACATTGCTATTCAGCGACTATGCATCTTTCATCACACAAATATACAACACATTTTTATGGATCTCACGATATATCCCAAATGGCAAGATGGGGAAATACGTTATATTAAATAATGAATGGGTCACTCACTCCACAATGCTGAAGGGATTCTATTGAGACCCATTTGCTGTAGGTAAATGCTCTTGTCATCTGTAAGAATGAGTTCTTTCTGTCATATTTTGAATGACATGAACTGGGGTTTCTCATGGGCTATGTAGCCAGGCATTTGGTGTAGTGCAGTAATTCAACCTAATTCCCATGGGAGATAAAACCATACTTTAACTGCGATCTAATGTCAGAGGTATGATCATCTTTACATCCTGATGTGTCAGATTACAACCAAAGCCACATTTTTTTGGAATACACACATAGGATAGTACAACATATATATATATATATATATATATATATATATATATATATATATATATATATATATATATAATTGGGCTATTTCATGGTCATTCTCAGCAGCTACTTCGCAACTAGAATTCACGATTTACTCTGTGGTGTGGACGGCTGCTTAAATTACATAATTACAAGCATGTGCATTTCCTATAAACATGTGAATGCGGTGAAAACAGTTCAGAACATTTTCAGCTCCAGATGCTGACAATCTCGCCAAATTTCTGTTTCAGTTAACGCTCAACCAAGAAACCTAACTTGCGATACAGAATCGATTAATGACAAGTGAATAACGTTACTACCGACTTCAGGCGTGATCGTATATACAAACCAGGCATTTATTTCAGACCTATGCATCGGGTATCATTTTAAGGATTTAAGCTGAAATTGGTTTCCCATAGATGAAGTTGTGTGGAACACATGGCCTATCCAGGTCTGACGAAATTTTATGTACATTTGTTGTGACTTCGTATTAGTATTGGCCCTCTGATATTGATCATTGGTAGACTGTGGTGAATAGTAGTGTGGTAAATATCTGTTAAACGAAGAACGTACGTATTTTTTTTTATCTCGCAGAACGCAACCTCCATTAACATTTCACTTGGGGGAGGGTTAAACGATTTCTCTCGAACATACATGTAACTACGGAAGCCCATAGGTGACATGCGCGTAAAAAATTTCTATGTCTTTTCCAGCATAAAGCTAGCACGTTCGAACGTGGAAGCATTTAACACTATCACGTTCGCACGTGGAAACTGTTTAGAGGCTATTGCGTTCACACGTGGAAAGTCCTAGGTAACCACGTTCACACGTGGAAGCATTTAACGCTTCCACGTTCGCACGTGGAGACTTCAGGAGCTACCACGTTCGCACGTGCAAAGATTTGGGTGTGGTAGCATCAAATGCTTTCACGTGTGAACGTGGTAGCTTTGAATCTTTCTACGTGTGAACGTAGAAACCTAAATATTTCTACGTGCGAACGTGGAAAGGTATAAATGCTTCCACGTGTGAACGTGGTAGCTTTGAAACTTTCTACGTGTGAACGTGGAAACCTACATCTTTCTACGTTCGAACGTGGTAGGTTTTTAAGTTTCTACGTGCGAACGTGAAAGCATATAATGTTTCCACGTGTGAACGTGGTAGCTCTGAAACTTTCTACGTGTGAACGTGGAAACCTACACCTTTCTACGTTCGAACGTGAAAGCATATATTGTTTCCACGTGTGAGCGTGGTATCTTTGGACTTTCTACGTGTGAACGTGGAAGCCTAAAAACCTTTCTACGTGCGAACGTGATAGCGCTAAATGCTTCCACGTGCGAACGTAGTAGCTTTGAACTTTCTACGTTCGAACGTGCAAGGTTTTTACTAGAAAAAACACCTTTTTTCCCCCGCACATGTCACCTATGGGCTTCCAAATGTAACGCTACGAGCAAACTACATAGAGCACCATCCAGATCTCAAAATAACACTTTAACAAAATAACACGTCAAATTTTGATAAGCAAGAGGCTGAAAAGCTTATCAATGGAATAGTTGCCGTGGTCGTTGCATCAAAATAGCTTTTTCATCAGCTTTTAATCATAAAGTGCATTACTCAGATCTTTATCAACACCTGTGTTGGATTTCAATATTGCTACATAACCACAGCAGGAAGCACTTCCACCAAAAACGTGTTCATATTTGACATAGTTGATTGGGATTATGCTAGGATAAGTGAAGAATGACTCTTGGTATTCTGTGGATTCGTGCTTCGAAGTGTGAATTTGATGCACAATAGGCTGGTCAATTCCCAACATTCTTCTCATTTTCGAAAAATTCCGGATGATCTGCTACCAATCGATATTTGGAAGTACATGCATTACGTGCCATTCATTGTACATCTATTATAATGTATCAATGGCACACTATACACTGATCAGTCAACTAGACTGATGCAGTAAATCATACCCGAATGACAAATGTATCCTTCATAACTCTCCTGTTCAATGTATCATCTTCTCATATACACTAGGCAATAATGACAAATCGTTTAGGATTGGAGCCACATTTCATGAGATGCATATTGCCACATTTGATACGATGCATTTTAACGATTTCCGTGAGAGCTGATATATGAAAACGTCTGGGAAACATGGTAACATTTTCGTGTAACTATGTCAGGTTTGTTCTGAGGCGACAGACAACAATTATTTTTGGTGAAAATTATTTTTGGTGCGTGTCAAATTTGTCGACTGCAATTATCATATTTAATCGTTCTTTGTCATAGAAATTGAAGATCTACAGTATATCATATGTCTTTTGTGGCTCTCGTTCGATAAGTTGATTCTTATTGGCAGTACTACTAATCCGAACATGCTTTCAGTGTCAATCCTCAACCATTCCTTTCCCAAAGATGTCAGGAGACATCATTCTCACAACCCTGTGAATTGCGGAAAGTGAATGACGCCGGTTAATTCATGTCCAATTGAAAGTTTGAAATAAATACCCAGTATTAAGTATTCCGAGCAAACAAAACAGGGTGCGTTATCCAATCTCATAGTCCGGGGACAGAAAGTCATATCAGGCATACGAAGTGAGAGAAAACAAAATTGACAGGGAAACTCATGAAACCCCAAAAATGGCCACTAGGAGGTGAAATCAGGTGTTCCGGAAAGAGTGAGCATTTCCTGCCCCACTAGTGGCACCCCTCATGAATTCCCCAAAATTAACATGAAAATAGATCTAGTTGCATGGCAGACATGGATTTGCTGTACCTATCAACCAGATCATGATGACGTCCATAGAATTTCTTAAACGCAGCTATAAGTCTTGGTAAAACATACCCTGTCGCAGCAGTTTAGAGACTAGCTGGGCACTTCGATAGACAAAGTCCTCATATTTGCAACTAGCTCTGGAATAGCGTATAAGTTGAGAAACAAACACACCATATGCCGGTGACATAGGAATGTTGCTGCTTAGAAAAGGGAAATTGACTATGGAAAAATTGAAATCATCACGTTTGTCATAAAGTCATAGTAGAGCTTTACAGACACTGTACATAAGACTTTCGATATAAATACCCAATAATAATTTAAAAAAACCCAATAATATAGATATGGTTTATTATGGTAAGATAAACACGTAAAATATCGCATTCAATTTGTGCATATAGTCCCAGCAAGAGTGCAGTCACTGATACGTATACGTGATCATGTCCCGTCCTGCCTCATGTTCCTCAAGTATCTGATGCTGCCACCCATTTTGTCAGCTTCCGCCTTGCCTGCATCACCCTATTGTAATGAGAAACATGACATGTATAGATAGTCATGTATAGTTGATTAATGACAAGCAGCATTAGCATCTTATCCAGTACTTGTACATGTGGTTATAACAAGCTTCCAGTAAACATTCCAATACACTTACAAGAGCCTCAATGCCACCCTGATCCAAGTAATCAGACATTCTCTCTGAGCTGATGGTAAGTGAGTTTCTGACGGACCATACACGCTGGTTGTACAGGAAGGTTACTGTACAGAAGAAACAGTTTCCGTCTGTTTCTGTGGGTGGGTTGCATAGGCGGTATCCTCGTCTGTAGCGCAGTCCTAGTACGACTCTTAGTCTCAACAGTCTTGATCTTGGAGCAACACCGCTCGTTCTAACCAGGCATTCATTGAAATACTCATTTAAGTAATATTCAATTAAGTGTCAATATACCCCTCGGTTATAAAACATACAAAAGCGAGTTTGGCAGGCTTATTACATTACTTTGAATGACATCAATAATAAATTGTGGTATGCTTGTGATATTTTGGTTGGTAGGAGATCCGTCCGGCAGCGCAGCTCCTGCATCATCACCGCCGGATACACAACTCGTCCTGACGAAATGACTGTGGTGACTAGTTTATAGTCATCAACATTATACATATATTGTAAAGTTTCATAAAGTAGTCTCAGGGGAGAAGAGGTTTTGGCAACGATCACAAAGCTAATCATATTATTTTTCTATTAATTTGGGGGATTTAGAATTGAAAAGGTAAAAAAAATTAAAAATCACAATCAACACTGAAATTGGCATACGTGTAATATACATGCAATTCACTCTCCCAGTGCATTTGACATCTTGCAGGTACTGTTATGAAAACTGTTAACGAAAACTGTTATGAATGGTTTCTTCTCCACATCATGCGACGCAGCTTTCACACGCCTTCTCTTCAATGTATGCATGGAACGTATGCTAGGTGAATCTCTCTACCCTTATCTTCCACATACGGAAGCTGTTTTCGTCAAACTACCACAAACGTGGATTCACTTTGTGTGTGAATATATTACATGTGGTCCACACAGTTGTGGTTAGATTCATACACTACATACATGTATAATAATGATTTTTCATGGTATCGTGTTATGCTAACAAACCTATTACCTCATCCAAGTAGTATAATCTTTTTCTTAATGAATCAAATTTTATCATTTGGCTAGCATCCATTCGATGGCATAGCACCTTTACAACATCCAATAATTTTTATTTTCAGCATGATGTTGCAGTGGAGTTTGAGCATGCCGAAAAACGCAAAATGTGAAGGAATTGTTTACATTTACATAAACATGATAAACAAAGCATGAATTTCCATATATCGTTATTTGCAAGACAAAACAATCCAATTGAATATTTGGGGGTTCATCACTAAGATATACCTTACATATACCCTCTTAATACGAGTGTCAACTGATTGGACTGTGTACTCTTTGAAACATTTACTTTATACAGCTGATTAGGATATAGCTATTGATCACTTTGACACAGGAAAACCGATTATGCCACTATAATCTCTAGTGTTATATCTTAAAATGTTATGGCCTCTGCAGGCTGGAACCCCACATCCTCATCGGATAGGTAATTAGTCGACGTGTCGTCATCGCTGGGCATATAAAGGGCGCATAAAATGTAATGGAACATTGTGAAGGGTCTGTTTTTTTGTAGCACAAACTGTTGATTACTGATGATGTTTCTGCACACATCTGGTTCCAGTGAAGTTGATTCATAATGGAGAAAATAAATATCATGAACATAGTTGTTATCCATAGATACAAGCGGGTTGTTCCCATGCATTTGCCGTGTGACTGTACATATTTGTAGATTGGACAAGTGAACCATCGGGATATGCGATACTGCATGCCTAAATCCATATATGTGAATATAATATTATTTGTGATTACAGATACTGTCATTACCACCAGATTTATGATTCAATTAAAAATCTTCATTATCTGGGTGAATAATAACATGATTTGGGTTCAAATTCTCTCAGAAAAATTATTCAATATTGAAAGCAGGGATGATGGTATGAACTTGACAAATAGTTATTATCAAATTTAGAAGCACCAGTGAGTAATTAGTTTGTTCCCAGGTATTTGTCCTATGAATGTACATATTTGTACAGTGTGGAGTCGTCTCTACTGACTTCCATTGTCCCGCATGTCCAGGAGACATGTTCTCTCAATGTTACTGAACTCCCACTGTATGGTTTGCAACTCTACATGGTCCAAGAAATGGTGTCCCTGGATATTAATAACCAGGACATTCTTAATGTTAGCCCACTGTTTCCCTAAAATCATCCTCAGAAATTTGTCATCAAAGTTTCTGTAAATATCAGAATTATCATTCCAGATAAATTCCAGTACAATGTGAAGTCGTCTCTACTGATTTTCATTGTCCCTCATGTCCAAGAGGCATGTTCTCTCAATGTTATTGAACTCCCACTGTATGGTTTGCAACTTAACATGGTCCAAGATACGTTGTCCCTTGATATTAGTTACTCACACTGCAAAGGCAGGTCATTCTTAATGCTAGCCCACTGTTTCCCTAAAATCATCATCGGAATTGTGTCATCAAAGTTCCCGTAAATATCGGAATTATCATTCCAGATATTTTTTATTTCCACAAATTTATGAATAATTTAATAATCGTTAATAACTTGCCTAAAGATAACATGATTTGTGTTTCAGAATAAAATTTTCTCAGAAGCTCGAACGTTGGTATGCATTTGACAAGTTGTTATCATCAAATTTGGGAGCTTTAGTGAGTAATTTTTTCACAATGTCCTTGTTGACATCGTTCACAACTTGTAAAATAATAATCGTGTATTACACTAAAGATGTACATTTTCAATACGTCATTTGAGTAAGAATTTTGCGAAGTAATATCTGAGATAAGATAAGAAATTACTAGTGCAGTTCCAATACGTAAATATTTCTAAGCCTCTTCGTGTTTCTTCAGAATAGTTTCTCTTATTTGGAAGGCAAATGCTGATGTATTCACATAAAGACAAATATCACATCATTTATTGTGTGTTGTGCATATCCATTTAATAATTGTCTTGCATTAATAAATTATTTCTCATTAGTGCAGCACAAAATGCCTTGGCACTTCATTTGAATCATGTGTCATTTCTTCCATTATGACCTGATCTTGATGTAATCCATTAATGTATTTGTGATGAGTACATGTAGAAGCATCAATTATCATTTACCTGGATATTTTCTCCACTCAATTCTAATATATATGTGTGAATATAACGAAGTATTACATAAACTACTCTGTAATTGGATGTTATATCCGATAAATGCCTTCTTTATATGTTGAAGTGGGTGGATACACACATCCAACTGTATTTGTTTTTCTAGTATGAGTTTTCTGTCATCAGAGTGTTCTGAAATATCTCGCTGAAAGAGACAAATACGTGACATAAGTTATAATGTATATGGTGGAGGCTAAGGATGACTCATTGAATTTATCAATACTTTTGTGTTCTAAATACTTACCATATCAGGTGCACTGATTATAAGTTGGTTTTCTTACCACTTGGAATTGTACCTGACGCTGTGGATTCAACCCGACATATGATATGAACTCGCATAAATACATGTATGTAAATATGATATGTTATTCACTTTTGCAGATGTTGCCATTACCCACCAAGTCTACGATTCATTTAACCAATTTTATAGCTGGACAGAGGATGAAATGATTTGTGTGTAATAATCGAATTCTCTCTGAATTCTCTCTCTCTTAAATTATATAATTACAGGGCATGTACAGTTCCTATAAACATGTGAATGCGGTGAAAACATTTCTGAACACTTTCAGCTCCAGATGCTGACAATCTCGCCAAGTTTCTGGTTCAGTTAATGCTCAATCAAGAAACCTAATTTGCGTCACAAAATCGATTATTGACGAGTGAATAACGTCATACCGACTTCAGGCATGATCGTATTTTACAAACCAGGCATTTTGTCACACTTATGCATCGGGTATCATTTTAAGGATTCAAGCTGAAACTGGTTTCCCATACATGAAGTTGTGTGAAACACATGGCCTATCTAGCTCTGACAAAATTATATGTGCAGTTGTTGTAACTTCATGTTAGTGTTGGCCCTCTGATATTGAACATCTGGAAATTGTGGTATATAGTAGTATGGTGAATATCTGCTACAGGAAGAACGTACGTGCATCACTCGTACATACATATAACGTTACTCGTACGAGCAAACTTCATAGAATACCATCCAGGTCTCAAAATAACACTTTAAATGTCTTCTCGTCAAATTTTGATAAACAATAGGCTGAAAAGCTAATCAATGGAATCATAGTTGCCGTGGTCGTTGCGTGTGAAATAATACACTGTTACTGAGGCGATATACACGATATCATGCCGAGCGTCAGCGAGGCGTGATGATCGTGTATATCGCCGAGGGGTGACAGTGTATTATTTGTCATACATACCGAGTAAAACCGATTGTTTTTATTGCCAAAAACGACCAGAACCTCCCCAAATAATGTGGAATGGTCCTCATATCGCCCCTAGAGCGGGATATGAACAATGGACTCGCCCGTCGCGCTTCACTTCAGCAAGGCCTGTACATGTGAGACATACGTCTGCTCCACACATAAGAGCAATACATAACCTAAACTAGGTGGCGCCAATGTTCCTTGGTATCGACACCATTTTTATGTTCTATATCCTGGCTATGATAAGGGAATGACTTTCGTTTGTTGACACAACTACTGGTAATGCCATACAAGGCTATAAACGTTAAATTTGTCGTGCGCCTTCTACATGCAAATGATAGATTGAATACCTTTAAACTGGTCATTGATTTGGTCATTCCAGTCATGCATCCGTATCATTGAAAATTATACTTATATCACCAACATTCCTGTTTGGTCGCTGCTTCGACACCTATCGTCAAATGGATATGGGTTCAGTATGAACACCACAAACATATTGCAACATGGTATCTATATAATTCTGCCTCGACCCACAGTGTGTGCCGTCAGCCGAATTAACTTTCGGCAGTGATGACAATAACTCAAGCAAACAAACACGTGTTGTTGTTGTTTTGGCATACACAGTTTGTACACTTGTAGTTGTTGTTGGCTGGTTCCCCGCATGAAGGCGCAATATCGCCTCGTGGGATTTTTCATATAACACACTCTCTCTAGGTATGTATTTCAAAATAGATTTTTCAGCAGCTTTTAGTCATGAAGTGCATAACTCAGATCTTTAACAACAGCGGAGTTGGATGTCATGAGTGCTAATTCATTCCCGAATGACAAATGTATCATTCATAGCTCACCCGTTTTATATATCATCCTCTCATGACGCATCTCTGTGTCCTCTACACTAGGCAATAATGACAAATCGTTCAGGATCATATGAAAGCACCTCAAGGTGTAACTGAAAATGAACACCATAATGGATACCAATTGGAGCCACATTTGATGAGATGCATATTAACGATTTTCGTAAAACCTGATATATGAAACTGGCTCGGAAAAAATGGTAACATTTCCCTGTAACTATGTCAGGTTTTGTTCTGAGACGATAGACAACAATTATGTTTGGTAACTGCGTGTTAAATTTGTCAGACTGCAAATATCATTTTAAATCGTTCTTTGTCAAAGAAATTGAAGATCTATATCATATGTCTTTTCTGGCTCTCGTTATATGGTTTGATTCATATTGGCAGTACTATTAATCTGAATACGCTTTTATTGTCAATTTCCAGCCATTCCTTTCCCATAGATGTCAGGATACATCATTTTCACAACCCTGTAATTGATCCCCGGAAAGTGATTAATGTCGGGTAATTCATGTTAAATTGAAAGTTTGAAAATCATAGAAGAGCTTTACAGACACTGCACATAATACTTTTGAATATAAATACCCATTAAAATGAAAAACAATAATATCGATCGAACAAATATATTATGCCACACCGAATTGTAAGGTTGGTCTATGGAATCGCCGCCCATAAAAAACAGGTTTCACTTAAAAAAAAATCGCCGCTACAAATATCTCGATACCGCCGTCACCTGTATTTCATCTTGGACTGTTGACGAGCAAACTGGTTCGATATAAAATTTAGAAAAAAAATATGGTACTAAGCAGGTTTTTTTTTCACAAACTACTCATTTTGAGTGCATGTATCAACAGGTACATTATATTACCAGTGATTACATGCAGTACAATACTATGAAAGATCATGATGTTTACATTTGATCAAAATAGCCAGTTCAACAGTATTCATCATCATCATTGCATTGGGATCATGTAACAATCTGTTCACAACCCGATTATATTAATTACATTCATTTTGATGCCTAGAGAGTAGAAGCCAAGTAAAGTGTGTATATCTTGCACAGATTGTATACATGTACATGTAGGAGTTGCGCTAAGGTATATATGTAAAGTTCGTTGTAAAAACTTTGCACATGTGCACATGTGTTACTTGTAATAACAATCTGAGTGGGGACATTTGACCAAAATAACCTCGGTATAGAAACTATTAGTCGAAAGTCCATTAAGCAAAACTATATTTGTAAAAAAAGATTATCCCGTGTACAGAAAGTTATGGTCGAAAATCCATACAAGAAATATTTATTTGTAAAAAAAAAATTCTCCGTATAGAAAATTTTTGTAAAAATACCATAGATGAAAAATTTTACTTCTAAGAAAGAAAATCTCCTCCGTAAAGAAAAAATGTGGCCTTATGGTAAGATAAACACGTAAAATATAGCAATCAGTTTGTAGTCACATCAAAAGTGCAGTCATTGATACATAAACGTTATCATGTGCCGTGCTGCCTCCTGCTCTTCAAGTACCTGATATGCTGCCACCCATTTTCTGAACTTCCGCCTTGCCTGCATCACCCTGTTGTAATGAAAAATATGACCACATTCGCATTATTATCCAGTATTTGTACATGTGATTATAACATGCTTCCAGTAAAAAATTCCAAAACACTTACAAGAGCCTCAATGCCACCCTGATCATTTTGTCTGAGCTGATGGTGAGTGAATTTCTGACGGACGGTACAGGCTGGTTGTACAGGAAGGTTACTGTGCAGAGGAAGCTGTTCCGTCTGATTCTGTGGGTGGGTTGCATAGGCGGTATCCTCGTTCGTAGCGCTCAACAGTCCCTGCACCACTTGTTCTAACCAGACTTTCATTGAAATACTCATTTAAGTAATATTCAATTAAGTGTCAATATACCTCTCGGTTGTAAAACGTACAAAAGTAAGTTTGGCGGGCATATTACATTACCTTGAAGGACATCAACAATGAATTGTAGTATGCTTTTGACATTTTGGTTGGCGAGAGGAAGGAGATCCGTCCGGCTGCACAGCTCCTGCATCATCACCGCCGGATACACAACTCATTCCTGACGAAATGATCATGGTGACTATTTTATATTTATCAACATTATACATATATTGTCAAGATTCATCAAGTAGTCTCAGGGCAGAAGAGGTTTTGGTTAAGGTAACGGCCACAAAGCTAAATATATTCTTTCCTCTATTAAATTAGGAGATTTAGAATTGAAAAGTCAACAAAAGTAAAATTCGCAATCAACACTGAAATTGGCATACATGTAATCTACACTGTACATGCAATTCGCTCTTATTTGACATCTTGCAGGTACTGCCAGCAACGAAAACTGTTAGGACTGGTTTCTTCTCCGCATCATGCGACGCAGCTCTCACACGCCTTTTCTTCAATGTATGCATTAGAACGTATGCTAGGTAACTGTGTCTACACTCATCTTCCACACACGGAATCTGTTCTAGTAAAACTATCACAAACGTGGATTGTAGTTTGTATGAGAATATATTACATGTGGTCTACACAGTTGTGGTTTGATTCATACATACATGTATAATGTATATACAGTGACCCAGGCTATTTGATATATATAATATTCCTGAAGGTTGACTATCAGCAAGCCACATACTAACAATGTGACTGATTTTTCATGGTATTATGTTGTGTTCAAGTAGTATAATATGTTTCTGGAATTTGTTATAAATCAGTTTGGCTAGCATACATTCGATGACATAGCACCGTTACAACCTCCAAAATACGTCCGAATGATCCTGCAGTGGAGCTGCAATAGAACGCACAATGTGAACGAATTGTTTACATCTGCATGAAGTTCCTATATTGTCGTTATTTTTTCAAACCAATCAAAATAAATAGTTGGGGGTTCATCACTAAGATATACCATACATAGACCCTCTTTACACGACTATCGTGCAAAACTGGTTAAAAAATCAGATCTTCAATCTCAAATTTCGACAAATTCGTGTGTGGATTGAAACATTCACACTACACAACTGCTTTGGATACAGCTATTTATTTAACACACTGTCTGCCCCTGATGACACCAGTGTGTCTTTGGATAAACTATTTGTTCGTGCTTTGTTTCTATTGCAAAATGTTGTATTTTACGTTTTTATATGCATCATCAAAATCTGACTGTATTGGTGGTAATAAATTGATACTTACATTCTTACCACTGAGTGGTTGTCACTGCGCGCAGACCTTAAATCTGTCCCCGAGGATACCATCCATTTAGTAGCCTTCTGGCTTGTGATTAGGTACTTCTGTACTTGTTAATAACTGTTCCATGGGGTTTGTTTCGGATTTCTAAATTATTTTCATTAGTTGTTGGGCAGTTGTATACTAATTCCATCAGGTGTACGGCAGAAACAACTACATTTAACACACTGTCTGCCCATGATGACGCCAGTGTGTCTTTGGATAAACTATTTGGTCGGGCTTTGTTTTTACTGAAAAATGTTGTATTTTACGTTTGTTATTGTCATCATCAAAATCTGGCTGTATTGGTGGTAATAGATTGATACTTACATTGATCAGTTTGACACATGATACCGATTATCATGATTGTGCCACTTTAATCTCTAGTGTTGTATCTTAAAATGTCTGGCCTCTGCAGGCTGGAAACTCACATGCTCATCCGATAGGTAACTAGTCGATGTGTCATCATCGCTGGACATATAAAATGCGTTTAAAATTATTGGAACATTGCGAAGGATCTGTTTTTTTGTAAAACCAACTGGCAATTACTATTGATGTTTCTGTACACATCTGGTTGCAATGATATTGATCCAAAGTGGAGAAAATAAATATCATGAACATAGTTGTTATCCATAGATACAAACGGGTTGTTCCCATGTATTTGTCGTGTGACTGTACATATTTGTACACATTTATAGATTGGACGAGTGAACCATCGGGATATGCGATACTGCATACCTAAATCCATATATTATGTGGAAATAATATTATTTGTGATCACATATACTATCATTACCACCAGATTTATGATTCAATTAAAATTCTTCCATATCTGGGTGAAAAATAGCATGATTTGGGTTTCACAATTAAATTCTCTCGGAAAAAATTATTCAATATTGAAAGCCAGGATGATGGTATGCACTTGATAAATAGTTATTATCAAATTTAGAAGCATCAGCGTCAGCATCAGCATAGTTCGTTTGTTCCCACGTATTTGTCCTGTGAATGTACATATTTGTACAGTGTGAAGTTGACTCTATTGACTTTCATTGTCCCGCATGTCCAAGAGGCATGTTCTCTCAATGTTACTGAACTCCCACTGTATGGTTTGCAACTTTACATGGTCCAAGATACGTTGTCCCAGGATATTAGTAAGCAGGTTATTCTTAATGCTAGCTCCCTGTTTCCCTGAAATCATCATCAGAATTGTGTCATCAAAGTTTGCGTAAATATCGGAATTATCATTCCAGATATTTTTTATTTCCACAATTTTATGAATAATTTAACAATCGTTAATAACTTGCCTAAAAATAACATGATTTGTGCTTCAGAATCAAATTCTCTCAGAAGCTCGAACGTTGGTATGCACTTGACAAATTGTTTTCATCGAATTTGGGAGCTTTAGTGAGTACTTTTTTCACAATGTCCTTGTTGACACATCCTTCACAATATGTGAATTAATAATTGTATATTACATTAAAGATGTACATTTTCAATATGCCAATTGAGTAAGGACTTTGCGAAGCAATATCTGAGATAAAATGAGAATTTACTAGTGCAGTTCCAATACGTAAATATTTCTAAGCCTCTTCGTGTTTCTTCGGAATAGTTTCGTCTGAAGCTTTTCTTATTTGGAAGGATGTATTCACATAAAGACAAATATCACATCATTTATTATGTGTTGTGCATATCCATTTTAATAATTGTCTTGCATTAATAAATTATTTCTCATTAGTGCAACACAAAATGCCTTGGAACGTCATTTGAATCATGTGTCATTTCTTCCATTATGACCTGATCTTACTGTTCCATGTAATCCATTAATTCATTTGTAATGAGTACATGTAGAAGCATCAATTATCATTTACCTGGATATTTTCTCCACTCAAGTCTAATATATATGTGTGAATATAACGAAGTATTACATAAACTACTCTGTAATTGGATGATATATCAGATAAATGCTTTCTTTATATGTTGAAGTTGGTGGATACACACATCCAACCAGACATGGGGTAATCGTAAATATTAATCGTAATTAAACCCTGATTACGATTACATAATCGTAATCTATTACATTTCATAATGTAATTGTAATCGAATACATGGTAAAAGTAGTCGTAATCATGATTACTTTACATAATTACATCAATTGAAATATAAGAATAATTTTCTGTATTCGTAGAAGTTCAGAATTAAGGCATGCCATAGGGGACATTTGTAATATTGTGTTGCTTTTCACTCATGAACGCCGCACATGTCATTATGATAAAAAGACTTTTCAACCACTTATTATATTACTCAATAAACTACACAGATTTTCTGCTCCATGTACAGACGTATATATCATTCCCAAGTTTTCACTAAAGGAAACTTGTGACCGGGTGACCACTGTATTACATTGCTACTCGGTTTGCATTGACTGCAGGAGGTATTACTCAATAAGCTATCACTTGTGTTACAATGTTGTATCTGGACATCAAAGAACCCTCAGGGTGGTCGTGTACAAATCACCTTCCGCAAGCAGAGATAGGTATCAACACTTGACAATCACAGGGTGTTCGGCTGCCTCTCTTGATTATTCCAATACCGCCCCGCATTCACCTCCACCCCCCTCCGATCTCTCCTTCCAAATCCGAATTCGATTGGCTCCCACTTCTCACACCCAATAAAACTTGTTAGGCAGATCATTCATTACACTGCCATTGTGTAAACGCGAAGAACCATCCAACAAAGGAAAAACTGTTGTGTTTGTTATTTTATCTGCCTAGCTGTACTATCTCAGTGTCATTACATATGATCAAAACGGCGTATGGTTTCAGATCGGCTTCACTCTTGCTATATCACAGCAGTTTTTGTTTTGAAAATATTTTTCCAACAAACATATCGAAGCAATTCCTCAAAAAATATTTCTTACTTTGATAGTTTTCTCTCGATGGTATATTTTTTGCTCAAGCACTAGTTAGTGCTGACACCTACTTATGTCTTCACTCTACATCTAATATGGAAAGAGTAATCATGATTGTAATTCATTCTGACGGTATGCCAATTGTTCCTTAAAAATCATTATCTGTTTTCTAGTATGAGTTTTCTGTCATGAGAGTGTCTTGAAATATCTCACTGAAAGAGACGAATACGTAACATAAGTTATAATGTATATGGTGAAGGCAAAGGATGACTCATTAAAATTATCAAAACTTTTGTTTATAAATACTTATCATATCAGGTGCACTGATTATAAGTTGGTTTTCTTACCACTTCGATTCGTACCTGACGCTGTGGATTCAACCCGACATATGATATGTACTTGCATAAATACATGTATGTGAATATGATATGTTATTTACTCTACCAGATGTTGCCATTACCCACCAAATCTACGATTCATTTAAGAAACTTTCAGAGCTGGACAGAGGATGAAATGATTTGTGTGTAATAATCGAATTCTCTCTGGATTCTCTCTCTCTTAAATTATATAATCACAGGGCATGTACAGTTCCTATAAACACGTGAATGCGGTGAAAACATTTCTGAACACTTTCAGATCCAGATGCTGACAATCTCGCCAAGTTCCTGGTTCAGTTAATGCTCAATCAAGAAACTTAATTTGCGTCACAGAATCGATTATTGACGATTGAATAACGTCACTACAGACTTCAGGCATGATCATATTTTACAAACCAGGCATTTTTTCACACTTATGCATCGGGTATCATTTTAAGGATTCAAGCTGAAACTGGTTTCCCATAGATGAAGTTGTGTGAAACACATGGCCTATCTAGCTCTGACAAAATTAAATGTGCAGTTGTTGTAACTTCGTGTTAGTGTTGGCCCTCTGATATTGATCATTAGTAGATTGTGGTGAATAGTAGTATGGTAAATATCTGCTAAACGAAGAACATACGTGCATCACTCGTACATCTATGTAACATTACTCGTACGAGCAAACTTCATAGAACACCATCCAGGTCTCAAAATAACACTTTCAATCTTTCTCGTCAAATTTTGATAAGCAATAGGCTGAAAAGCCTATCAATGGAATCAGTGAATAAGTGAAGAATGACTCATGGTATTTTGTGGATTTGTGAATCGAAGTCTGAATTTGATGCACAATAGCTTTAGGCTGGTCAATTCCCAACATTCTTCTCATTTAAAAAAAAATCCGGTTGATCTGCTACCAATCGATAGTTGTAAGTACGTACATGCCTTACGTGTCCATTCATTGTACATCTATCATAATGTATCAATGGCACACTATAAATCAGTCAACTAGACTGAAGCAGTAATTCATACCCGAATGACAAATGTATCATTCAAAGCTCACCCGTTTAATATATTATCTTTCAATGAAGCACTACTGTGTCGCCTACACTAGTCAATAACGACAAATCGTTTAGGACTAATATGAAAGCATTTCAACGTGTAACTAAAAATGAACACCACGAAGGATACCAATTGGAGCCACATTTGATGAGATGCATATTAACGATTTTCGTAAAACCTGATATATGAAACTGGCTCGGAAAAATGGTAACATTTTCCTGTAACTATGTCAGGTTTTGTTCTGAGACGATAGACAACAATTATGTTTGGTAACTGCGTGTTAAATTTGTCAGACTGCAAATATCATTTTAAATCGTTCTTTGTCAAAGAAATTGAAGATCTATATCATATGTCTTTTCTGGCTCTCGTTATATGGTTTGATTCATATTGGCAGTACTATTAATCTGAATACTTTTATTGTCAATCTCCAACCATTCCTTTCCCATAGATGTCAGGATACATCATTTTCACAACCCTGTAATTGATCCCCGGAAAGTGATTAATGTCGGGTAATTCATGTTAAATTGAAAGTTTGAAAATCATAGAAGAGCTTTACAGACACTGCACATAATACTTTTGAATATAAATACCCATTAAAATGAAAAACAATAATATCGATCGAACAAATATATTATGCCACACCGAATTGTAAGGTTGGTCTATGGAATCGCCGCCCATAAAAAACAGGTTTCACTTAAAAAAAAATCGCCGCTACAAATATCTCGATACCGCCGTCACCTGTATTCCATCTTGGACTGTTGACGAGCAAACTGGTTCGATATAAAATTTAGAAAAAAAATATGGTACTAAGCAGGTTTTTTTTTCACAAACTACTCATTTTGAGTGCATGTATCAACAGGTACATTATATTACCAGTGATTACATGCAGTACAATACTATGAAAGATCATGATGTTTACACTTGATCAAAATAGCCAGTTCAACAGTATTCATCATCATCATTGCATTGGGATCATGTAACAATCTGTTCACAACCCGATTATATTAATTACATTCATTTTGATGCCTAGAGAGTAGAAGCCAAGTAAAGTGTGTATATCTTGCACAGATTGTATACATGTACATGTAGGAGTTGCGCTAAGGTATATATGTAAAGTTCGTTGTAAAAACTTTGCACATGTGCACATGTGTTACTTGTAATAACAATCTGAGTGGGGACATTTGACCAAAATAACCTCGGTATAGAAACTATTAGTCGAAAGTCCATTAAGCAAAACTATATTTGTAAAAAAAGATTATCCCGTGTACAGAAAGTTATGGTCGAAAATCCATACAAGAAATATTTATTTGTAAAAAAAAAATTCTCCGTATAGAAAATTTTTGTAAAAATACCATAGATGAAAAATTTTACTTCTAAGAAAGAAAATCTCCTCCGTAAAGAAAAAATGTGGCCTTATGGTAAGATAAACACGTAAAATATAGCAATCAGTTTGTAGTCACATCAAGAGTGCAGTCATTGATACATAAACGTTATCATGTGCCGTGCTGCCTCCTGCTCTTCAAGTACCTGATATGCTGCCACCCATTTTCTGAACTTCCGCCTTGCCTGCATCACCCTGTTGTAATGAAAAATATGACCACATTCGCATTATTATCCAGTATTTGTACATGTGATTATAACATGCTTCCAGTAAAAAATTCCAAAACACTTACAAGAGCCTCAATGCCACCCTGATCATTTTGTCTGAGCTGATGGTGAGTGAATTTCTGACGGACGGTACAGGCTGGTTGTACAGGAAGGTTACTGTGCAGAGGAAGCTGTTCCGTCTGATTCTGTGGGTGGGTTGCATAGGCGGTATCCTCGTTCGTAGCGCTCAACAGTCCCTGCACCACTTGTTCTAACCAGACTTTCATTGAAATACTCATTTAAGTAATATTCAATTAAGTGTCAATATACCTCTCGGTTGTAAAACGTACAAAAGTAAGTTTGGCGGGCATATTACATTACCTTGAAGGACATCAACAATGAATTGTAGTATGCTTTTGACATTTTGGTTGGCGAGAGGAAGGAGATCCGTCCGGCTGCACAGCTCCTGCATCATCACCGCCGGATACACAACTCATTCCTGACGAAATGATCGTGGTGACTATTTTATATTTATCAACATTATACATATATTGTCAAGATTCATCAAGTAGTCTCAGGGCAGAAGAGGTTTTGGTTAAGGTAACGGCCACAAAGCTAAATATATTCTTTCCTCTATTAAATTAGGAGATTTAGAATTGAAAAGTCAACAAAAGTAAAATTCGCAATCAACACTGAAATTGGCATACATGTAATCTACACTGTACATGCAATTCGCTCTTATTTGACATCTTGCAGGTACTGCCAGCAACGAAAACTGTTAGGACTGGTTTCTTCTCCGCATCATGCGACGCAGCTCTCACACGCCTTTTCTTCAATGTATGCATTAGAACGTATGCTAGGTAACTGTGTCTACACTCATCTTCCACACACGGAATCTGTTCTAGTAAAACTATCACAAACGTGGATTGTAGTTTGTATGAGAATATATTACATGTGGTCTACACAGTTGTGGTTTGATTCATACATACATGTATAATGTATATACAGTGACCCAGGCTATTTGATATATATAATATTCCTGAAGGTTGACTATCAGCAAGCCACATACTAACAATGTGACTGATTTTTCATGGTATTATGCTGTGTTCAAGTAGTATAATATGTTTCTGGAATTTGTTATAAATCAGTTTGGCTAGCATACATTCGATGACATAGCACCGTTACAACCTCCAAAATACGTCCGAATGATCCTGCAGTGGAGCTGCAATAGAACGCACAATGTGAACGAATTGTTTACATCTGCATGAAGTTCCTATATTGTCGTTATTTTTTCAAACCAATCAAAATAAATAGTTGGGGGTTCATCACTAAGATATACCATACATAGACCCTCTTTACACGACTATCGTGCAAAACTGGTTAAAAAATCAGATCTTCAATCTCAAATTTCGACAAATTCGTGTGTGGATTGAAACATTCACACTACACAACTGCTTTGGATACAGCTATTTATTTAACACACTGTCTGCCCCTGATGACACCAGTGTGTCTTTGGATAAACTATTTGTTCGTGCTTTGTTTCTATTGCAAAATGTTGTATTTTACGTTTTTATATGCATCATCAAAATCTGACTGTATTGGTGGTAATAAATTGATACTTACATTCTTACCACTGAGTGGTTGTCACTGCGCGCAGACCTTAAATCTGTCCCCGAGGATACCATCCATTTAGTAGCCTTCTGGCTTGTGATTAGGTACTTCTGTACTTGTTAATAACTGTTCCATGGGGTTTGTTTCGGATTTCTAAATTATTTTCATTAGTTGTTGGGCAGTTGTATACTAATTCCATCAGGTGTACGGCAGAAACAACTACATTTAACACACTGTCTGCCCATGATGACGCCAGTGTGTCTTTGGATAAACTATTTGGTCGGGCTTTGTTTTTACTGAAAAATGTTGTATTTTACGTTTGTTATTGTCATCATCAAAATCTGGCTGTATTGGTGGTAATAGATTGATACTTACATTGATCAGTTTGACACATGATACCGATTATCATGATTGTGCCACTTTAATCTCTAGTGTTGTATCTTAAAATGTCTGGCCTCTGCAGGCTGGAAACTCACATGCTCATCCGATAGGTAACTAGTCGATGTGTCATCATCGCTGGACATATAAAATGCGTTTAAAATTATTGGAACATTGCGAAGGATCTGTTTTTTTGTAAAACCAACTGGCAATTACTATTGATGTTTCTGTACACATCTGGTTGCAATGATATTGATCCAAAGTGGAGAAAATAAATATCATGAACATAGTTGTTATCCATAGATACAAACGGGTTGTTCCCATGTATTTGTCGTGTGACTGTACATATTTGTACACATTTATAGATTGGACGAGTGAACCATCGGGATATGCGATACTGCATACCTAAATCCATATATTATGTGGAAATAATATTATTTGTGATCACATATACTATCATTACCACCAGATTTATGATTCAATTAAAATTCTTCCATATCTGGGTGAAAAATAGCATGATTTGGGTTTCACAATTAAATTCTCTCGGAAAAAATTATTCAATATTGAAAGCCAGGATGATGGTATGCACTTGATAAATAGTTATTATCAAATTTAGAAGCATCAGCGTCAGCATCAGCATAGTTCGTTTGTTCCCACGTATTTGTCCTGTGAATGTACATATTTGTACAGTGTGAAGTTGACTCTATTGACTTTCATTGTCCCGCATGTCCAAGAGGCATGTTCTCTCAATGTTACTGAACTCCCACTGTATGGTTTGCAACTTTACATGGTCCAAGATACGTTGTCCCAGGATATTAGTAAGCAGGTTATTCTTAATGCTAGCTCCCTGTTTCCCTGAAATCATCATCAGAATTGTGTCATCAAAGTTTGCGTAAATATCGGAATTATCATTCCAGATATTTTTTATTTCCACAATTTTATGAATAATTTAACAATCGTTAATAACTTGCCTAAAAATAACATGATTTGTGCTTCAGAATCAAATTCTCTCAGAAGCTCGAACGTTGGTATGCACTTGACAAATTGTTTTCATCGAATTTGGGAGCTTTAGTGAGTACTTTTTTCACAATGTCCTTGTTGACACATCCTTCACAATATGTGAATTAATAATTGTATATTACATTAAAGATGTACATTTTCAATATGCCAATTGAGTAAGGACTTTGCGAAGCAATATCTGAGATAAAATGAGAATTTACTAGTGCAGTTCCAATACGTAAATATTTCTAAGCCTCTTCGTGTTTCTTCGGAATAGTTTCGTCTGAAGCTTTTCTTATTTGGAAGGATGTATTCACATAAAGACAAATATCACATCATTTATTGTGTTGTGCATATCCATTTTAATAATTGTCTTGCATTAATAAATTATTTCTCATTAGTGCAACACAAAATGCCTTGGAACGTCATTTGAATCATGTGTCATTTCTTCCATTATGACCTGATCTTACTGTTCCATGTAATCCATTAATTCATTTGTAATGAGTACATGTAGAAGCATCAATTATCATTTACCTGGATATTTTCTCCACTCAAGTCTAATATATATGTGTGAATATAACGAAGTATTACATAAACTACTCTGTAATTGGATGATATATCAGATAAATGCTTTCTTTATATGTTGAAGTTGGTGGTTACACACATCCAACCAGACATGGGGTAATCGTAAATATTAATCGTAATTAAACCCTGATTACGATTACATAATCGTAATCTATTACATTTCATAATGTAATTGTAATCGAATACATGGTAAAAGTAGTCGTAATCATGATTACTTTACATAATTACATCAATTGAAATATAAGAATAATTTTCTGTATTCGTAGAAGTTCAGAATTAAGGCATGCCATAGGGGACATTTGTAATATTGTGTTGCTTTTCACTCATGAACGCCGCACATGTCATTATGATAAAAAGACTTTTCAACCACTTATTATATTACTCAATAAACTACACAGATTTTCTGCTCCATGTACAGACGTATATATCATTCCCAAGTTTTCACTAAAGGAAACTTGTGACCGGGTGACCACTGTATTACATTGCTACTCGGTTTGCATTGACTGCAGGAGGTATTACTCAATAAGCTATCACTTGTGTTACAATGTTGTATCTGGACATCAAAGAACCCTCAGGGTGGTCGTGTACAAATCACCTTCCGCAAGCAGAGATAGGTATCAACACTTGACAATCACAGGGTGTTCGGCTGCCTCTCTTGATTATTCCAATACCGCCCCGCATTCACCTCCACCCCCCTCCGATCTCTCCTTCCAAATCCGAATTCGATTGGCTCCCACTTCTCACACCCAATAAAACTTGTTAGGCAGATCATTCATTACACTGCCATTGTGTAAACGCGAAGAACCATCCAACAAAGGAAAAACTGTTGTGTTTGTTATTTTATCTGCCTAGCTGTACTATCTCAGTGTCATTACATATGATCAAAACGGCGTATGGTTTCAGATCGGCTTCACTCTTGCTATATCACAGCAGTTTTTGTTTTGAAAATATTTTTCCAACAAACATATCGAAGCAATTCCTCAAAAAATATTTCTTACTTTGATAGTTTTCTCTCGATGGTATATTTTTTGCTCAAGCACTAGTTAGTGCTGACACCTACTTATGTCTTCACTCTACATCTAATATGGAAAGAGTAATCATGATTGTAATTCATTCTGACGGTATGCCAATTGTTCCTTAAAAATCATTATCTGTTTTCTAGTATGAGTTTTCTGTCATGAGAGTGTCTTGAAATATCTCACTGAAAGAGACGAATACGTAACATAAGTTATAATGTATATGGTGAAGGCAAAGGATGACTCATTAAAATTATCAAAACTTTTGTTTATAAATACTTATCATATCAGGTGCACTGATTATAAGTTGGTTTTCTTACCACTTCGATTCGTACCTGACGCTGTGGATTCAACCCGACATATGATATGTACTTGCATAAATACATGTATGTGAATATGATATGTTATTTACTCTACCAGATGTTGCCATTACCCACCAAATCTACGATTCATTTAAGAAACTTTCAGAGCTGGACAGAGGATGAAATGATTTGTGTGTAATAATCGAATTCTCTCTGGATTCTCTCTCTCTTAAATTATATAATCACAGGGCATGTACAGTTCCTATAAACACGTGAATGCGGTGAAAACATTTCTGAACACTTTCAGCTCCAGATGCTGACAATCTCGCCAAGTTCCTGGTTCAGTTAATGCTCAATCAAGAAACTTAATTTGCGTCACAGAATCGATTATTGACGATTGAATAACGTCACTACAGACTTCAGGCATGATCATATTTTACAAACCAGGCATTTTTTCACACTTATGCATCGGGTATCATTTTAAGGATTCAAGCTGAAACTGGTTTCCCATAGATGAAGTTGTGTGAAACACATGGCCTATCTAGCTCTGACAAAATTAAATGTGCAGTTGTTGTAACTTCGTGTTAGTGTTGGCCCTCTGATATTGATCATTAGTAGATTGTGGTGAATAGTAGTATGGTAAATATCTGCTAAACGAAGAACATACGTGCATCACTCGTACATCTATGTAACATTACTCGTACGAGCAAACTTCATAGAACACCATCCAGGTCTCAAAATAACACTTTCAATCTTTCTCGTCAAATTTTGATAAGCAATAGGCTGAAAAGCCTATCAATGGAATCAGTGAATAAGTGAAGAATGACTCATGGTATTTTGTGGATTTGTGAATCGAAGTCTGAATTTGATGCACAATAGCTTTAGGCTGGTCAATTCCCAACATTCTTCTCATTAAAAAAAAAATCCGGTTGATCTGCTACCAATCGATAGTTGTAAGTACGTACATGCCTTACGTGTCCATTCATTGTACATCTATCATAATGTATCAATGGCACACTATAAATCAGTCAACTAGACTGAAGCAGTAATTCATACCCGAATGACAAATGTATCATTCAAAGCTCACCCGTTTAATATATTATCTTTCAATGAAGCACTACTGTGTCGCCTACACTAGTCAATAACGACAAATCGTTTAGGACTAATATGAAAGCATTTCAACGTGTAACTAAAAATGAACACCACGAAGGATACCAATTGGAGCCACATTTGATGAGATGCATATTAACGATTTTCGTAACACCTGATATATGAAACTGGCTCGGAAAAATGGTAACATTTTCCTGTAACTATGTCAGGTTTTGTTCTGAGACGATAGGCAACAATTATGTTTGGTAACTGCGTGTTAAATTTGTCAGACTGCAAATATCATTTTAAATCGTTCTTTGTCAAAGAAATTGAAGATCTATATCATATGTCTTTTCTGGCTCTCGTTATATGGTTTGATTCATATTGGCAGTACTATTAATCTGAATACTTTTATTGTCAATCTCCAACCATTCCTTTCCCATAGAAGTCAGGATACATCATTCTCACAACCCTGTAATTTGCGGAAAGTGATTAACGCCGGGTGATTCATGTCCAATTGAAAGTTTGAAAATCATAGAAGAGCTTTACAGACACTGCACATAATACTTTTGAATATAAATACCCAATAATAATGAAAAACAATAGCGATCGAACAAATATATGATGCCACACCAAATTGTAAGGTTGATCTATCACAGTGCTTACACAGATTAAGGTACCGCGCGGTACCTTAATCAAAGATGGCGGGAGGTAGGTTATGCTTCGACCTTTCATCGGCGATTTCTAGCACATTCATTAGAAATGCGAGTATATTTGTGTGGTTTCTGAGAGGGAGTCACATCATATACACTGTGGATAAGTTACAAGAGATGTTATACTGGCAGTCGCGAGTAATTTGAGGGAGAAGAAATCGGCTTGATTATGGTACCGCGTGAGGTTGATTAAGGTACCACGAACAGCCTTGAATCGTGGATTATGGTACCACAACTACCCAATTTATCCATTTAATGTTTTTTTCTGTTAAAGAGGTGCTATTCCAGTGTTACTTTTTTGACACACAGTCACCCGAAAATGGCAATATTCACGAGGTTCAGTCTGTTTAAAAGTGTTTAATGTTTAAAGGTGTTTAATGGTGGTTACCAACTTTGTTATAGATGAACATAATATATGAAATATACATGTTAATATATAATATTAACCACCGCCCTCAAGGTAGGGCTCGTTTCCGTGGCAACAGGTCTATTTCCCATAAAATGGCAAAAATATTGAAGATCGGGCTGCTTTAAAGTGTTAATGTTTAAGGACAGATCAACAACCTTGTCTAAGATATAAAACACCTGTGGGACAGGGACGGAATGCTACCAGCGTGGCCCCTGTGTGGGACTCGTTGCTATGGCAACAGACAGTCTTAACCATCCGTGCCAGTTCTATTTTTTTGCACAAAAGGGCAAAATAATGAAGAT
The DNA here is from genome assembly GCA_949152475.1 of Terebella lapidaria. NCBI lineage: Eukaryota > Metazoa > Annelida > Polychaeta > Terebellida > Terebellidae > Terebella > Terebella lapidaria. Next base: position 23,002,841 of record OX424566.1, on the reverse strand, counting down.
TGGGCTGCTTAAAATTGTTAATGGATAAATAGCCAGGATAATCGGCAAGAATGATATATATTACATACAGTTGTGAATGACAAGTTTCCGAAGAACAATATTCTACATTCAACGCAATTGTACTGCAATATCTCTCAAATTTTTGTTTCTATTGTGAGCCAGTTTTGTCCAGCTAATACTAGTAGTCAGATTCAATTCATATGACTCAAATGATTACTGAGTACAGGACCATTTTTACATTTTTAAACGATAAAGTTTACAGAACAAGTAATCATACAGATCCCAATAGAACAATTTATGTGCATTTCATAAATACATCACTGCACAGTGCGCCATCCTATTGTATGCCAGTTATAAACCTCGCTGTCACTATTGTGTCAGCGGACTCAATTGATATAATAAATTGATTGACAACGCGGCTTATTTCACATGAACGGTTCTGCTGGCAATCTCTAATATCAAAATCATCTTTCATTAACACCCTGCAGCAGTGCTAGACAAGAAAAAAAGTCTCAAAATTTCCTCACACAGATTCGGAGGCTAAGTTAAGTGATCGTTTTTGAAACGTCTTCAGGGACAAAATTGCCAAAATTACATTAACGTTCTCTGATGATTACCCAGTGCTAAGTAGTGACAATCAGATCACATACAAACTCGAGAACTTCAAAAGGCTAACATCAAACGAAGTGTGTAACATCATCAAATCTTCGCCATTGAGATCATCGCGAAATGACCCCATCCCAATTCCGCTGGTGAAAAAATGTCAGGAGTTTTTGCTGAACTCCTTGCTTTGCAGTGGTGTATTTCCGTTTTCAATCAAACAAGCCTTGATCACACCCATTTTGAAAAAAAAAACAACACTATGGGTCTGCCACTGAAGAACTGTCAAACTATAGACCGGTATCGAACCTCCCATTGCTATCTAAAATCTAATATTTTTGAAAAGGCAGCCGACGAACAGGTACGACAGTACACAGTGTCTGGTCTCGATGAAGCACTCATTTCGGCAATATACCAGCGGCACCATAGCACGGAGACTGTATCTGCCAAAGTACACACCGGATTCCAAAAAAATGATTGAATCCCGGCTTTAATACGATACAGTGTATATATCATGGAGGTAGTAATTTTCCAATGTGATGGAAACAGAAAATATATGCTCTTCTTACTCTATTATCCCACCAAGACGAATTTATGTTCGAAAGTGCACACATTTTTCTGATGTGGTACCATAATCTTTTACGCGTGGTACGGTAATCACAGGCCGATCAGCTCTGTGTGGTACCGTAATCAAGCCGATTTATTCTCCCTCAAATTACTCGCGACTGCCAGTATAACATCTCTTGTAACTTATCCACAGTGTATATGTTCTAACTCCCTCTCAAAAAACACAAAAATATACGCGCATTTCTCATGTATATGCTAGAAATCGCCGGCAAAAGATTGAAGCATAACCTACCTTCCGCCATCTTTGATTAAGGTACTGCGCGGTACCTTAATCTGTGTAAGCACTGTGTCTATGGAATCGACTATAAAAAAACAGGTTTCACTTGAAAAAAAATCGCCGCTACAAATTTCTCGATACCGCCGTCACCCGTATTTCATCTTGGACTGTTGACGAGTAAACCGATTCGATATGAAATTCAAAAAAAAATATGCTACTAATATAAGCAGGGTTTTTTTTTTCACAAACTACTCATTTTGAGTGCATGTATCAACAGGTAGGCCTGCATCATATTACAAGTTTACATGCAGTACAATACTATGAGTGATCATAATGTTTACATTTTATCAAAATAGCCAGTTCAACAGTATTCTTCATCATCATTGCATTGGCATCATGTAACAATCTGTTCCAAACCCGATTATATTAATTACATTCATTTTGATGCCTAGAGAGTAGAAGCCAAGTAAAGTGTGTATATCTTGCACAGATTGTATACATGTACATGTAGGAGTTGCGCTAAGGTATATATGTAAAGTTCGTTGTAAAAACTGTGCACATGTGTTACTTGTAATAGCAATCTGGGTGGGGACATTTGACCAAAATAACCTCGGTATAGAAACTATAAGTCGAAAGTCCATTGAGCAAAACTATATTTGTGAAAAAGATTATCCCGTGTACAGAAAGTTATGGTCGAAAATCCATAGAAGAGATATTTATTTGTAAAAAAAAAAATTCTCCGTATAGAAAATTTTTGTAAAAATTCCATAGATGAAAAATTTTACTTGTAAGAAAGAAAATTTCCTCCATCAAGAAAAAATGTGGCCTCATGGTAAGATAAACACGTAAAATATAGCAACCAGTTTGTAGTCACATCAAGAGTGCAGTCATTGATACATAAACGTTATCATGTGCCGTGCTGCCTCCTGCTCTTCAAGTACCTGATATGCTGCCACCCATTTTCTGAACTTCCGCCTTGCCTGCATCACCCTGTTGTAATGAGAAATATGACATGTATAGATAGTCATGTATATAGTTGACTAAATAACAACCACATTCGCATTATTATCCAGTATTTGTATATGTGATTATAACATGCTTCCAGTAAAAAATTCCAAAACACTTACAAGAGCCTCAATGCCACCCTGATCAAGCAATCACATGCATTCTGTCTGAGCTGATGGTGAGTGAATTTCTGACGGACGGTACATACTGGTTGTACAGGAAGGTTACTGTGCAGAGGAAGCTGTTCCGTCTGTTTCTGTGGGTGGGTTGCATAGGCGGTATCCTCGTCCGTAGCGCTCAACAGTCCCTGCACCAGGGTAAGTAATATTCAATTAAGTGTCAATATACCTCTCGGTTGTAAAACGTACAAAAGTAAGTTTGGCGGGCATATTACATTACCTTGAAGGACATCAACAATGAATTGTGGTATGCTTTTGACATTTTGGTTGGCATTTTGGAGATCCGTCCGGCTGCACAGCTCCTGCATCATCACCGCCGGATACACAAATCATTCCTGACGAATGATCGTGGTGACTATTTTATATTTATCAACATTATACATATATTGTCAAGATTCATAATGTAGTCTCAGGGGAGAAGAGGTTTTGGTTAAGGAAACGGCCACAAAGCTAAATATATTCCTTCCTCTATTAAATTAGGAATTTAGAATTGAAAAGTCAACAAAAGTAAAATTCGCAATCAACACTGAAATTGGCATACATGTAATATACATTGTAAATGCAATTCGCTCTTATTTGACATCTTGCAGGTTCGCCTGTGGTTCTGGCTGACGTGGTACCTCTGTCTCCAGACCTTACTCTCTACCGTCATCACGGCCGCCCCCGTCAAACACCTCGCGTCGAAAGATCGACGTCACCGGCCCCAGACCCTGACGCAACGGTCGCCAGGGAACGACTTCCACCAACAAATGACGCGATACGACTGGTGCGAGGCGGGAGGACAGACCAAGACCATGGACTTCCTCCTGAAGACCTTGGAGCGCATGGAGGAGTACCCCTGGGCCAGCATTGAGCTCGGGCTCCCGGGCATTCGAATACACGCAGGAGATGGACAAATACGCCGCTAAAGTCATGCTCACCATGGTCAGTACTAGCTCATTGTTTATGATTGTAAAAAAAGAATGGAGAATATAGGGATTTCATGTTGCAAAAATGATAACAATTCGTTGATATCCTCCATGTTTGGACGTTTTCAGGAAGATCAGCTGGGACCCGTCCATGATCCCGGGCTGGTGCAGGCTATGCCCAAGGCGTACCTGAATGGGTAGCCGATGACATTCCCCAGGCAGACAGACTTACATTGGATTACGACATCCAGATGGTCATTGTAAGTACCCAGCCCATGTTATCATCATACAATCGGACCAAACTCGACAAAAGACAACGTTTGCTACGATAAGTAGAACACGAGTTTTATCTTGAATCTGAATCAATCAGTGTTTTGTTTTGTTGGCAGACCGGCCACCAGATGGCTCGTCTGATCGAGGACATATTGCGGACGCATGCGGACACGTTGTCCCGGATAATGGTGCGCCTGGAACTGGTAGAGCAGACGGAGGAGAAAGAAGGCGCCCGCTCCCAGCTGAAAGGCTACGTCGGCGAAATGCGCATGATGTTATGCAACATGCAGAACGTCTTCCAGAAAGTGGCACCCGATGAGTACTTACCCGGACCATACCCAGACTCAGATCTGCACCCAAATGAGACTGATACAATCGGTCAGAATGACACACCCATCATGCGGATCTATGGGACAATGGGGGTAGTAGTACGGCACCTGGAAATCCTTGAATCCATAGTCGCAGACTTGCACTGGTTAGAGAACCAAATCGCGGATTATACGACGCGGCAATCAGAGCACGCGTTACATCCAGCACTGCCAACTACTACATTCGAATCTCCCGCAAAGAATCTCACCTCGCCAGAGCAGCGCTGATTGGCTGGCCTCCAAATACTGGTCTCGGTGCCGGAAGTGAACTCTGTGATAGGGACCGCCCACTGCCGGAAGTGATCTCGTATGCCTTGTACATTCCTCGTGGTGACACGCACGTGTTCAACAAACCAAGTCCCGAACGACTGCACACAACTCTAAACCAGGTCACGTCTTCAACTCGTTGTTCATTTCAAAGAAGTATCTCGCTTGGAAATATATATTTTATAATTTATTTATTTATTTAAACAGGAATGGTGCATGCATACAAAACATTTTGACCAAAACGACGAATGTGCGTGTGTATTTCATTGCTATATGTGTGTGTGTAGATCAAAATATTCATCACTTAATTCTAGTCAGTCACATCATCATATCTTGCCATGTGTGTTATCAACGCAAATGTTATATTGTTAAATTAAATAACTTATGTATCTGCATATGTATCTGCCATCTATGACAGTGTTGTAGACTATTCTATTTGAGTGGGCTCGCACGTACCAATCTCCCTCCGATAATACTCATATTGACCTTACACTTCCTACTTCCTGACTGCTGTTAAGGGAGCAAGTATGGAGATAAGCTATAAGTACGGTATAACCTAAAAGATAAATTTGCTCGATCGGGCAGGTATCGGGCTTGGTGTCTGACACCGTACAGGCGGCATGCACCTGGCCGACAAAGGTTAGTGCCATGCTTGTGGTGCAGTCATAAGCCCGATAAACATCGGATACCCGAGCTGATCCACGAGGGGCCCGGGTAGTGGCCAGTGGTCGGCTCCTTTCATCCCTCTCACCTTGCTGGCGATCTCCATCTCTCACTCACTCACTCGGCCGGGGCATTAGGGCACTTGGGTACACGGGGATATACCGCGGGGTTATAAACATATTTCGGGGAGGGTCATAGACACTCTTTTTCAGATCCAGCCTACACAGTGGGTTTCTATCTGATCATTGCAAAGATATAACTTATCATTAGGCACTTTTTACTGGTGCATACATCACAGTTTGGAGTCAGCATGCTACATCGCTAGCAGAGCTTGTCACTCTGGGCAATGAACAACCTTACTTCTCAGATGATGTATTTCGTAATTTTTCCAGGCATATGACTTTACCGCCAAAGAGCGAGCAAGTGCTGATTGCATCACATGCATACAAAAAAAAGCGGTATAAGCAAGATAGGAGCCCCGGGGCTTGACCCGGCTGCCAATATCTAGAGCTGATGTCACGAGAGGATCTGACGCCCAGTTAGTTCTTGGGCCTTTATCGGTGAAATTGGTCATATGTCGTGATCTTTAACAGGTAGTTAGCCTTGATTTGGTGACCATACACAACCTCCGTGTTATTTCCAGTACCAAAGGTTGACGTAAGGTGGGTGGGACGTAAAAACCCACGTTCCCTGGGAACGGTGGTCAAGTGTACACAGGACAAGGCTGGGGCCCCCGGGCCATGGTCGCCTATAGTCACCGTACCCGTGGGGTCAGGCTCACGTGTCGGCCTTTGTCTCGTGTTTACTCGTCATGAATCAACGGTCGACGAGGAAGAACCACTGTTTATGTCGAGGAAGTGACAATACTGCCGCCTCTCGTGGCTTTGTCATGGATCCTCACAATCAGTATGACTCATTTGCGGCCGCCGCGTGTCGCCATGTCTTCCAGCATGCAAAAAACTGGACGTAGAGCTCAATTAGTAACTAGGTATCTAGATGTTTAGAAAATAACTCCACATGTTTATTTTGAATATATTACCTGTTTAGTCTCTAAACACAAATGCATAAACAGCAGTATTTAACAATCCATTGTAATGGTTTTCTAAACACGAGTGATTGAAAGTGGCGCTGAGTAATCAAAATACTAAACACCAAATAAGTAGTTAGATCGGAAATTTAAATATGATGTTTAGTCATTTAAGCACAACCGTTTAGACGCTATGTAGTTTCTAAATGGATATTTAATCAGACCATTTAGATATTGTTTCATAATTAGAAATAAACTCTTCGTTCTAAATCTTCGTTTTTCTTGGACCGATCTGATAAACATTTCTGGGCCTATTTTTGATTACTTGAATCAATAGACCAGGTGGCTTCGAAGCACTGCTGAGAGTGTCCTCCACATCTGTCGGCCCAACCAATTGATGGTTGCTGGTTTGTGGCACAAAACTTTTTTTTAATTTTGCGAGGATTACATAATAAATACCAAAATATCAACAAAACGTGTTTCTTCTGTTAAATGAAGATTTACATCAAATAAAGTAGGCCTAAACGTGTGCGATTACATTCTAAATGGGTGTAGTTTTAAGCAAAACATATATGTTTAGTTTTGTTATTATGTGCTATTACCACGTGTCTATGGTGATGAACGTGCATTATCAAGAACAGTGATGGATTTGAACATTATAGCTTTTTGCTCCAACAAACTTTTATGAGCTGGGTGTGATAGTGGGCACTGTGTGGACACCACGTTGTCGTATATGCACCGACCCCAGCTTCTGAATGCAGTTAAGTATAAATAAACGTTTGGAATTTGCATATGTTTAAAATACTGCGCTGTGAAACAACAAGAAAATCGATTTTTTTTTCAGGATATGTTCAGTGAAGATCTGTTCACCAGATCACGGGTAACAAGATGCCTCGCCTCAAGTTCCCCGAACCACACTGGACTTCGCCCAAAATAACGAATCTACAATGTTGCAGTCATAGTTACCTGTACGAACTACAGTGCAGCCACGGATATACTGTATGTGTTCCACGGATATTCCAAAGAATACTAAGGATTGCTTGCAGACGACTCCAGAACTGCCAGGAACCTTGGTCACTAATACACAGTTGGTGCCAACACGGGCCCCAAGGATAAGCCACGTGACACAATACAGAACAGCCTCGACTGGACGTGCACGAGAGAGTACGGAATACTCACCGATCACTCCGGGACTGCTTGGATGAGCCAAGGATAAAGCACGGTGCTGAGCCGGATTCTCCCACAAATCAGCATCAAACGAGTGAAAGCCAGGGATGGCCCGGATTCTCCCACAAATCAGCATCAAACAAGTGAAGGCCAGGGATGGCCCGGATTCTCCCACAAATCAGCAACAAACAAGTGAAGACCAGGGATACCCCGGATACTTTCACCAGAGATATGAAAGAATTTGATAAACTGTCCAGATCGATCGGATCACTATATTGGTAATTCTTCGTTTATAAATGCCATTCTTCGTTTAGAACTCATTACATGGCATTAAATGGCATTGATGTGTTTAGATTTCACACTCGACAAGGCGTTTATTTTCTAAACATCGTCTAGAAGATAAGTGGCATTTGATATTTGGATATTAAACATAGAGGGTATTTACGAAATCAAACATCTATACACGTTTAGAACTCATTACATGAAATGTGTTTATTTAAGCATTTAAAATCTAAATTTTGTTTTTTGAGTATACATTTAACACACTGTCTGCTCCTGATGACGCCCGTGTGTCTTTGGATATAGTATTTGGTCGGGCTTTGTTTCTATTGAAAAAATGTTGTATTTTACTTTAGTTATCGGCATCATCATAATCTGACTGTATTGGTGGTAGTAGATTGATACTTACATTCATACCACTGAGTCGGACTCGGTGTCACTGCTCGCAGACGTTAAATCTGTCCGCGAGGATACCATCCACTCAGTAGCCTTCTGGCTTGTGATTAGGTACTTATGTACTTGTCATATATCTGTTCCATGAGGTTTGTTTCAGATTTCTGAATTATTTCCATAGGTTGTTGGGCAGTTGTATAATAATTCCTTCAGGTGTACAGTAGAAACAACTACATTTAACACACTGTCTGCACCTGATGGCACCAGTGTGTCTTTGGATTAACTATTTGGTTGTGCTTTGTTTCTATTGCAAGATATCGTATTGGTATTGGTGGTATACGATATGGTGGTAATAGATTGATACTTACATTGATCAGTTCGACACATGAAAACCGATTATGCCACTTTTAAATTAGTATCTAGCGTGGCCTCTGTAGGCTTGAAACTCACATCCTCATCTGATGGGTAACTAGTCGACGTGTCATCTACGCTGGACATATAAAATGCGTTTAAAATGTATTGGAACATTGCGAAGGATCTGTTTTTTTCTAACACAAACTGGTAATTACTAATGATGTTTCTGTACACTTCTGGTTTCAATGATATGGATTCATAGTGGAGAAAATTAATATCATGGACATAGTTGTTATCCATAGATACAAGCGGGTTGCTCCCATGCATTCGTCGTGTGACTGTACTTATTGTACACATTTGTATATTGGACAAGTGAACCATCGGGATATGCGATACTGCATGTCTGAATCCATATATGTGGATATAATATTATTTGTGATTACAGATCATTACCAACAGATTTATGATTCAATTAAAATTCTTCCATATCGGGGTAAAGAATATCATGATTTCGGTTTCACAATTAAATTTTCTCGGAAAATATTATTCAATATTGAAAGTCGGGATGATGGTATGCACTTGATAAATAGTTATTATCAAATTCAGAAGTACCAGTGAGTAGTTTGTTTGTTCCCACGTTCCCACGTGGATGTACATATTTGTACAGTGTGAAGTCGTCTCTATTGACTTTCATTGTCCCGCATGTCCAGGAGGCATGTTCTCTCAATGTTGTTGAAATCCTACTACATGGTTGCAACTTTACATGGTCCAAGATACGTTGTCCCTGGATATCAGTTCCTCACACTGCTCAAGCAGGTTATTCTTAATGCTAGCCCACTGTTTCCCTAAAATCATCATCAGAATTGTGTTATCAGAGTTTCCGTAAATATCGGAATTTATCATTCCAGGTATTTTTATTTCCACCATATTTACGAATAATTTAATTTAATCTTTAATAGCTCGGCTAAAAATAACATGATTTGTGTTTCAGAATCAACTTTCTCAGAAGCACGAACGTTGATATGCACTTGACAAATTGTTATTATCAAATTTTGGAGCGTTAGTAAGTTATTTCACAATGTCCTTGCTTACATCCTTCACAACGTGTGAAACAACAACTTTATATCACACCAAGGATGTAATTCTCAATATGTCAATTGACTAAGGATTTTGCGAAGCAATATTTGATATAAGATAACGCAGAATTTACTAGTGTAGTTCCAATATGTAAATTATTTCTGAAGCCTCCTGGGTTTCTTCTGAATATTCACTGAAGCTGTTTCTCATTTGGGAGGCAAATGCGGATGTATTAACATCAAGAGAAATATCACATCATTTATTATGTGTTGTGCATATCCATTTCAATAATTGTCTTGCATTAGTAAATTATTTCTCATTAGTGCAGCACATATTGCCCTGGAGCTAAATTGGAATCACGTGTCATTTTCAAGGTCATCATTAGTTGTGCCATATATGTCTTCCTATATGTTCATAATGCAAACATGAGCTCTATCTGCAAGCATTTCATCTATAGAGGCAAATCTGGGCATTTTTTGACCCCAAAATGGCTGTTTTGATCTTTCAAGGTCATCGAAGGTCAAATTCAAGGTCACCACACAAATCGCCATATATGAATTCCCATTTGAAAGTGCCAATTTCTAAGCTCTATCTTCAGGGGTTCTATGAGTACAGTCCTGGCAGCTCCCATTATGAAGTCCAAAATTTTTTTCAAAGGGTGAAAAATTTTTTTTGCCTAGAAATGGCCCAAAATGGATAGTAATGCGATCTGGGGCGAAATTTTTTTTTTCACCGACTAGTGAAAAATTCAAAATGGCCGCCACACGGACACCGGCGATTCAAGGGCAACCAAACTTATACATATCACAGAGGTATATGGGGGGAATCTTTTGAAACCAAAAACTCAAAACTGATCAGACAGTTTTTGAGAAAATGGCCGTCAAAGTTCAAAATTGACTGTTTTTCGACGAAAACGGCCGCCATTTTGAAAAAAATTCGAAAATCAAAAAATTAAAAAATTAGGCCAAGGGCCGAAGATAGGTTACCGGACAATGTTTAATATTTTAGATGTTAGCCAGGTCACTGGTTGAATTCAAGGTCAAGAGAGTATTCAGCATATATAACATTAAGTATATATCACGTCCACAGTTGATTGCTAAGCTGTAAATTCAATAATCAGCGAGATATTAGCAATTTTGTGCTGTGGCCTTGAAAATGAAGGGGCAAAGGTCAAATTCAAGGTCATCAAAATATTCAGTGTATATCATTTTCTATATCATGTCCACAATTGATTCCCAAGCCATACAGTCAATAGAGGAGCAAGATATGAGTCAGTTTGTCCTTGGACCTTGAAAATGAGGTCAGAGGTCAAATTCAAGGTCAGAGAATATTCAGCATATATCATTTCCTACATGTCCACAATTGATTCCTAAGCTGTAAAATCGATAATAAGTGAGATATTAAACATTTTGTCCTGTGACCTTGAAAATGAGGTCACAGGTCAAATTCAAGTTCATGACAATAATCTGCATATATCATTTCCTATATGTTCATAACTGATTCCTAAGCTGTAAAGTCGATAACAAGCGAGATATTAGCCATTTTGTCCTATGGCCTTGAAAATGCGGTCAAATGTCAAAGTCAAGGTCATCAGAGTATTCAGCATATATCATTTACTATATGTCCACAATTGATTCCTAAGCTGTAGAGTCGATAATAAGTGAGATATTAGCCATTTTGTCCTGTGACCTTGAAAATGAGGTCAAAGGTCAAAATTCAGGTCATGACAATAATCTGCATATATCATTTCCTATATGTTCATAACTGATTCCTAAGCTGTAAAGTCGATAACAAGCGAGATATTAGCCATTTTGTCCTATGACCTTGAAAATGGGGTCAAAGGTCAAATTCAAGGTCATCAGAATATTCAGCATATATCATTTCCTATATGTCCACAATTGATTCCTAAGCTGTAGAATCGATAATAAGCGAGATATCAGCCATTTTAAGCTCTGACCTTGAATTGAGGTCAGAGGTCAAATTCAAGGTCACGAGGATATTCAGCATATATCATTTCCTATATGTCCACAATTGATTCCTAGTCTCTAATCTCAATATTAAGTGAGATATTAGGCATAATGTGTCCCATTATAAAGCATAGGAGAATTTAACATGGGAAAGTCCCATTTGGGCCGAGTTTGGGCCAAAATGGCCCACTTCGAGCGACTCAAGCGCAACGAAATTTATAGACATCATAGGAGTACATATGAGGAATGTTATGTATCAAAAAGAAAAAAAGCTACTGAACAGATTTTGAGAAAATGGCCACCAAAGTCCAAAATCAGGCATTTTTCGTCGAAAACGGCCGCCATTTTGAAAAAAATACGAAAATCAAAAAACTAAAAAATACCTCCTTCCTGAATTATTTTTAAGTATTTTTGTGCAAAATTTCAGAAGAATTCGCTATTAAACAAAAAAGATAAAAATGTGGACGACGACGACGGACGACAGACGCAACGCCATGCCAATAGGTTATCGAACCATAGGTCCGGTAACCTAAAAATACCCCCCTCTCAAATTATTTTAAGGTATCTTTTCCCAAATTTTCAGAAAGATTGGACCGTAAACTTTAAAGATAAAAATGTGGACGGACGACGACGACGACGGACGGACGACGGACACAACATAACGGCAATAGGTTATCGGACCATAAGTCCGGTAACCTAAAAATCATTATCAGTTTTCAGGGTAATAGTTTTGTGTCATCAGAGTGTCCCTAATTATCTCACTGAGAGGGGCAAATACGTGACAGAAGTTATAATGTATATGGTAAAGGCTAAGGATAACTCCTTGAAATTAAAAATACTTTGTGTTCTAAATATTGTACCATCGGAATTCCTTTTCTCTAACGTAATTTACTTGGACTCTCGTTGAGACCATTTCCGATTCTGTACCATAACAACATTATGGTACCCATGCTATTTGTTTTTAATGCAGTATTGGATAACTTAATTAATGGAGCAAGTTGGTTTTCCTACTACTTCGAATTGTACCTGACGCTGTGGATTCAACCCGACATATGATATAAATTTGCATACATACATGTATGTGAATATGATATGCTATTTATTATTCCAGATGTTGCCATTACCCACCAAATCTACGATTTATTTAACAATCTTTCATACCTGGAAAGAGGTGGAAATGATTTGTGTGTAATAATCGAATTCTCTCGGAAACATTGTCCTGTACTGAAAGCACGGGTGACAGTTTCCAATTGACACAAAATTATTATCAAATTTGGGAGCATCAGTGGGTAGTTCCGCAGTTTCCTTGTTGGCATTGTTCGCAACATGCAAAAACAATGACTGTATATTATTACACTAGGGCTGCCGATTTTCACCGTCTTAATGTCATTTCACCAAAGCTTCTCGAGCCAATGTATAACACAAAATATTGCTAAAGTAACTAGTGCTGATAGGTTCTATTACAGTAGTGATTGTGTAGATCTGCTCGATCTAGGAGATATGACTTCTAGGCGATATTTCCCCTGAAGCATTTCCTAAATGGAAAACAAATACGGATGTATTCCCACCAATACATATGCTGTGTCATTTGTCGTGTGTTGTGCCTATCTTTTCTAAACCTTGAGAGTTTGGAGAACGTGAAGTCACGCTTCATCTCAAGTGAAGCGTATTCAAGGAAGCGAAGGCTGAGATATTCTCGGGTCTTTTAGATGGCTTGCGAACGAAGTACCAACAGTCAGTGATGTATTGGAGTCAGCGGTTCATTGAGAATGAATTCGAATATGACATTCTGCTAAACGACAACGCCAGACCATTCGATCCAGACTCAGGAGATATGACTGTCGACAGCAGTCATTGCATTAGGTCTTGCTTTGATAAATTATTCTGCATTAGCGCAGTGCGAAATACCTTTGATCCTCTTTAGAATCATGCATCACTCCTTTCAATATGATTTGATTTGACTGTTCTATGTAATCCATTGATTTAATTGTGATACGTGCATGCTACAGCATCACTTGTTATTAACTTGTATATCTACTCTACTCATTTCCAATATTTGTGTGCTTTGTGACAAAGTATTACATAGGATATCTCGTGATTGGATAATATATCAGATGATTGCCGTCAATATCAGTGGAAGCCGTTTGCGGGGAGAGTAACGGATCCTGGGTTACCGCAGGAAAAGTGTACAGCTGGCTTGTAATTGGAAATACAAGCCATTCTGTATGGGTGGAACCTGCACCCATACAGCAGCTATGCTGTTTGCTCTGAAAGACTGTCCAATGTAAGTATCAATCTATTACCACCAATACAGCAAAATTTTGATGATTTGAATATATATCATGATCACTATGTCATGATTTCGATGTTAGTGCCACTGACGGTCAACCCTCTACCACCGAAGGATTCGGAGATAAAAAGCGGCCACCTATTATGACTGCATGACTTCAATCCCGTACCAGCCAAAAGACCTGTCAATCCAGAGAGTTACAAGGCATTGGTACGGTTGTTTACTTTGGTGATTTTAAACAGTCCACAATAAATTGTTATAAAAACTAATTCGATTTCAGGTCCATCATGGATGAACACAAGCGAATAAAACACACTCAGATGGCAGTGTGTGAAGCAACAAAAACATTTCGTTGGGTGGTCAGCTTGGGCTATATTCGCAATTCCAGTTCCATTTGAATGGGAGTATTGGAACAAACTGCTTCCATCATCCTGGGATTTTTCTGTTGTATTGGAATCCGTACGCAAGTCCCAGGATGAGGAAGTTTCGCAGAACAATTAATGAACGTGGCAGAGTTGAGAACTGTGACAAATGTTGCAATCAAATATGTTGAATGAACATGATAAAAGCCTGACGTATTATGACACAAAGGATTGGCGCTCAACAGTCATTCTTTATATCAAAATGCCTCCAAGGCATATGCAAGCCTTGACGTCTAGTCATTCAGTTGTGACACTTACATGGAATGAATTGTGAAATGAATACTTTGTAAACACTTTTGGTTCAAACAGTCCACAATAAATTGTTATAAAAAGTTAATTTGATTTTAGGTCCATCGTCGATGAACACAAGCGTATAAAACAATATTTTGTGTGTAGACTGTCTTACATTCCTACGAAAGACTATTCCCGTGACACATTTGGATGCATAAAACAGGAATATTCATCAGAGTTGCATGAACATTTCAATGGCCAAGTCGTGTGTTCTGCTCATCGAGACAACGTAGACGGAATGAGAGACATACCATCCGTTTGCCGTTCTCTTTATTTGAACCCCGTAGTCAGAATTTTACCATTTGCACTCAAGAAATTCAAGGAAGTGATCCATCTTTGAGTAAACGACAAGCAAGCGAACCTAGTCCCCAGACATGAGCAGCATGCAGTTCAAGTGTATAAAATTGATGCCCCCAGTTCCAGTACATACAATAATTATGCATAGATAAGCTCACAACGCCCTACCCCTCTCATCCCTCTGGTAAACAAAACTGCGTAAACAGTTCTTCCCTAAACATAGACCATTGCTATCGTATGGTATGGGTAATGATCATATTCACCAAACCCGCCTACGAATGGGGCTCAGTCCTTTAAACCAGCATAGATGAAAATATACCTACTTAAAAGACACATCATGCAAAATGTGTGGTTCCAAACGCGAAGATACTCTTCCCTATTTACTAGAGTGCCCGTCGTATGTCCGAGCCACAAACGACCTGCTCCGGTCGATCGGCCCAATAGTCGCTGGTGTAGTGCCTGACCTAAACGATATAACTAATAAATCGACGAAATTGTCGCTCTTTGGAATCATGATCAATGGTCACGAGAGACTCAATCTTGAAGGAAATATCGAAATATTCCAACTGGTTCAGACCTACATCAAACGAACTGGACGCATGACTAAACTGCGTTAGAGTTGTACCACACTCAGTGTGCTTTTTATTACGCCAACACTATGACTGTATGTGTTTTAGAATGCATGTTGAGGAGATACTTAAGTGCTATATATGGCGTTGTACATACTCATACTCATGAAAATCCCTCTGGTACTTGAACATAGCAATTTAGCTGACTCAGCATGCAAACTTGGTGTTTTACAGGAGGATGTTTTCTTGGCGGACACTGTCAGGTCTACCGCACTGTAAAAGAACAAAGAGATTGAGGGAAACATTGCTTTGTTGCAGTGGAAAGAAAGGCTGAACTCAGTCACTGTGTAGCTCCTGAGGGGGTGAGGGGGGAAAGATGATATAATAATAATAATTAATTGTAGGTTTTTATATAGCGTTTTTCAACGTTTTACAACATTCTCAAAGCGCTTTACAATTATTACCCCCGATTCTATGGCCTGGAACCACTTTCCGACCACCGTCCATTGACAATCACCTATATGTTGCAGCCATTGGCGCAAGGTGACTAAGTCATACATACATTAACAAACACTGCCAATCGGGTACTCATTTGTACGACTGAGTGAACCGAGACACATTGTGATGCACACCTTGCCCAAGGGTGTTAGACAGCCAACACAGCAGCGCCAGCGCCGCGGCTCGAACCAACAACCTGCTGGTCACGAGACGAGCGCCTTAACTGACTACGCCACCTGCCCTCATGATTTTATGATTGATTTCGCACTAATGCAGACAAAAGACAAAATGTACAATTTGCATGTGAAACAAGAGATATGTCACCCCAGTTCATTTATGCATCCAATTTATGTACATCAAAATACTGTGAGTAAACAATCAGTGATCCTCTTGATTCCTCATCCCCTGGTGATGCATACACGACATTGCCACAGGAACCCAACTCACTGCGTGTCCAAGTTTAGTGGTACCCCAAGCGAGGTCTAGTTCCCTAAAACGAGACTAGGAGCTCAGTCGTTCCGTGAAAGTTGATGTCACCTCTGCATTGCGAGATCGTCAAGTGAACCGTTCTCTGCAAATACAACTGGAACATCAGGCAACCTTTTGAAAACAAACAGCGAACTAAAATGGTGCGCAGGGAGCAGTTGCGCAAGAAAGAGTCTTTCGTACAATTGTGCACTGCATAATGATGCAGGATACGGAGTTGGATGAACAAATGGAAAGAGCGTATAATACCAGTAGGTACACAACTTTATTGAGCAAGCTTTGGGTGATGTTGCCGCAGCACAGAAGAAGGGATTTATGTTATGTGATAAGATAGATATGAAAGTGGATGCACGGAACAATAACAGGTCGTAGACTGTATGTGATGAATGCGGTGCAAAACTGGAAGACGCATTAGCAAAGAATGTATAAAGGGACTTGAAAAAAGGTGTGATGAAGCTGCGTCGCATGATATGAAGAAACCATAACAGTTTACGATGCTAGCAGCACATGCACGATGTCAGATGTACTGGAAGAGCGATATGAGAATGGTCCTTCTGGACATGTCACGACCATGACATTAACCTTGTTCACACCAGTGAATTGCAATCCCAACAGTGTTGACAGCCGCACAAGTGTGCTTTGTCACATTGGAATTGTCAATGGGATCAGGAGGTATTCAGAATATGAACAGGGCTGGACATTCCTCTGTTGTGGTGGACTATCATGGTTTGTGTAGCAAATTAGTAACATGGGGTCTAGCTTGCAACAAGTGTAAGCAAACATGAACGTGTCCAACATAATGGTGAAAATGATGACACAGCTAGTGTGAGAATTGACTGGTTGTATCTGAAAGCCGGCCTTGGACATCTTGGACTCCATTTCTAAAACGTTTTTGTGGAAACATTAGTTTCTTGAGTGAAACAGCCAAGAATTTCGCCAAAAAGTGCAAGGGCCGGGCAAAGAAGTTGCCAGGCAAAGAATGCGTGTACAATACACAATAATAATAATAATAAAAAATAATAATAATAATTTATTAATTTGTAAAAGCGCAAAATTACATACGACATACATACTGGAGCAGTTAATTCGCTATTTCCAAGGGATCATCAACTTGCAAATGGGAGTTCGGCAATGCCCTGCCTATGCATAGTGCGAAGAATGCAACTAGAGAAATGTTTCATGGTAGTAGCCACCCCGAATACAATGAAATTGAAGGAACAGACCGACTTCAGTATGAGTCAATGCCAGGTACAGTCAAGACCCGTCTATGATGAAAACATTTCCATGACAACTCTGGACATCTCGAGTGGAGAATGATACGACTCTCGTCTGGACGAGAAGAACAGGATAGTTATGAAGTTCCTGTTACATGGATATACCGGCATCAGAAACATGATCCAGGGCATGTATTAACACGGGCAGGTTGGAGACAATGGTGGAGGCTGCCTCAACTGGCATGGATTGGTCACAAGATGTTTGAACACCAAAACGTCTCGATCTGGATGACGCCATAAAGGCATGGCAGAAGATTCTGAGTTCCAGCGAATACTTGAAGACCACACCACAGTAACAGAAGCATGTATCTATCAAAAGGAAAGAACTCGTTCAAGATCTGATCGAGTTCACGGAGCTCGCTACAAGGAATTGTTTACTTTACTTGGCGAAAACAGACTCAGAAAGCAAACACTCCCCAACCAGAGGCGTACCGTTGTGTGTATCACTGTGGAAAAGACAAACAGGTACAGGGCGATAGAGAACTAGACAATATGTCAAAATCATAGACATCCAACGATTGATCAACCAGATAGAGATTATTGACAGCATGGTGGTAGAGGCTCAAGCGGACATGAGACTTGAGACTCATACTAGGATGGTTCTACGGATATCAGGATACAGACGATGCAACCCACGCATAGAAACTGATATTTCTAGCTTCTTTTGCGCAGTCGACTTCTTGTCCTACCAGCATGTACATGTCCGTCAGACTCAACTTACCATCAGTTTAGCCAGAATGTTTGTGGTTAGTTGGATCAGGATAGCTGTGATGCTCTTGTGAGTGTAATTGAATTTATGCTGGAAGTCAGTTGTATATATATGTCACATTCTGATTACAATTTGGTAATGCAGGCAAGGCGGAATTTGAGAAAATGTTTGGCATCATCAGACACTCGAGGAGCATGAGGCAGTCGCCGATAGCTGTATCAGCGACTGCACTCTTGCTGGGATTACAAATTCAGCTGATATATTGTACCGGCCTGGGAACTGTCATTGCCCCACCACCTGAAGGGCTGCCCATGGATTCGGTGGCGCACCAGTTTTGAGGGAATTCCCTGTGTTTATATAACATGTATAATAGTGGGCTGTACGGCTGAACAGCATTGCATGTGGTGGTGGGAAGGGGCTGGCTAAACAGTCTTGGCTCGGATGAAGAAGAGAATAGGACTCGACATGATCAGTATAATCATTTAGTTGTTTGTATAGGCTTGTGTGGGTCTTGTGGATACAAAGTTATCACTGACCTGGCTTGCTGTGAACAGCATCTATGTATACACATGTAAAGTACCGGGGTTTTTCCGAATTATGGCCCATGGGCGATCTTTCGGAAGACGTTTTTCCACATCGGCGAATATACGAGGGCTTTATGTTCAGTTATGAAACGCATGCATGTACCGGATAGGCCTATACATCAGGCAACACAGAAAGAAATCACACCGATACAGAAAAATTGTGTATCGCTGCCTCTACATGTAGACTATGGAACATGCCTGGATATACTATACTCAAGTCAAAATTAGCTTGAAATTATCATGTTTTCTGTGAGAGAAAAAGCAAAAGCTACAGTGCTGGCATTTCGGAAACTTAATGTCGTCAACCATACGTTGTCGAGATAACCTTTGTGTTGAGTTTTTGTACTTAAACTTTTAAGCTCATTAGCTAATTTTGACAACTATTCGTTAGGTCACATGATTAAATTGCTTTAATTAGCAACTTTTAGAGCCTCTCTCTGAGTCACCACGTTGTGATTGCATGGCCCTATATCATTCTTCGATGTGAAAACTCGGTCCTGATGAAATATCTGGTTTTTTGATAATCGTTCTCATTTTCATCCAAAAACGATGAATGATGAAAAATCATATCACCCAAAATTTAAGGAAAAATAAATCCGAATCATGGCCCATGGGCCATCTTTTGGGATTTTTTGCCGAAAGATGGCCCATGGGCCATAAACCGGGTGGGTCATATTACGGGAAACCCCGGTAGCTTAACATGGATAGGAGAATACATGAGGTGACTATCGATTGAGGTGTTGGTGGTGGCTCAAAGTAGTCATAGTCAGTCTTAGTGATGAGTATGATCGTGAGATCTTTATAACTTATCGTACAGTCGGAAGATATGTATTAAAATCGTAATTCTCCCGTGAAAATCGTAGTTGTTGGCACCTCTGTAAAATAAGTTTCATTTGAAGGTGATTATTGGAACAGACTGCTTCCATCATCCCTGGGATTTTGTTGTCGTATTGGAATCTGTATGCAAGTCCCAGGTTGAGGAAGTTTCACAGATTAATGTGCGTGGCAGCTGGATGAGAAACATGATAAATGTTGAAATTGATGTTGAATGAATATGACAAAAGCATGACGTATTATGACAGAAGGAACTGGCGCTCAACAGCCATGCTATTTACCCAGACCTTCTGAGAGGAAAAACAAATGCTGTGTCATTATGGAACGCTTGTTGTTGTTGTATGAACAATGACAGCAAAAAAATCATACATGAGCCCACACGTAGAATGTCGGTATGATTGAATGGTAAAAAAGTATGTATATGTCGGTATAGTATATTCAGCATATAAGTAAAGACAGTCTAGACCATATGCTGAACTTGCGGACTCATTAGAATTGTTAGTGATGAATTTTCACTTGGAAATAAATTTGTTTTGCTCTAATGGCATTTTGCATTTCCGCCGATATATCCGATACAGTGCACACCCTGCAACATATCTTAAGGCGGTGACTGACCTAGATCTTTTGTCTAGGGGCAGGTCATGTTATTGTCACCGACTTGTGCTCAGATTTTTTGGAAGGAAGATAAACACAAGGAAAGAAAAATGCAATTTCTGCAACATAACGCATATATATAATAACTGAGGTGGATGTTACGATGTCCGAGATACTACTACAAATTTATGTACTTCACCAATATTTGTAGGGGCTGAAATTCCCCAGAAATAAGGTTTCATGTTTACCCCAATTTTGACACGGTGATCACGTTCATGGTCATTTTCAATAAATTCTGCACATTGCATTTCGATAATCTGTACACGGGAGTTAAGGAACTCATCTCATGTTTCATACATCCTGCGCATATGCACTAATATCTTGTAATTTTTCAGTTATTCCTGAATTATTCCACATGCTTGTCGTGTCACCGATTTGAGTCAAGCGTCACCGACTTAGGTTTACATTTTGGGTATAACTTACCCACTGGTTGAATGAGTTGAACTGTAAAGAGTTCTCAGGAAAGGTGCTCTCGTGTACGGTTATAGCGATATCATATTCGTGGTGGCGTGGAACGTATGCAGCAATATATTGTGCAGTATACATCCCAACAACATTTCGTAAGACCGTGTTATTGATGTTGGTGCACAGCATATTCACCTCCACTGAAATGTAATCTGCGTCTCCGTAGTTCTGTGTCAATGCAGTTCGAATCAACTTTCCCGCCGTACTGAAGTATGGAAATAGTATGTTGCTAATGTCTGCAGTGTCTTTAAGATGGTGAAACCCTGCCGATTGTTGGCAGTAAATTTCACGACTTTAGTACCGCATACAAAATCTGAGCATTTGTCATAAAACTTCTGGTAGTCCGAAGTGACTTTTTGCAGTTGGAGTGAATAGAGGAGTCATTTTCTTGTTTTAGAAAAATACAATCTTCGACCTGAAACGTCTGGATCATTCCGGATCATAACGATAAAGTTGGTACATCCGTTCTCAATATCAACCACGTAATCTTTAGAATACATCGACTTTTTACATAGTGGAGCAGTCAGTGTCTATGAGCCGAGAATTACTTTTTGAATTTACCGCCTACATTTGTCACAAAATGCCCGACTGTCTTTGACACATTTACGAAGTGCGCCATTTTCAAAATATCACGTGGATTTGGACAACACACAGACTTGAAATATCATCTATTATTTTGATGATTTTCAAAGAATAGCTGACTTACTTGGGATTGGTACATCGTAGACTCCATAACGAGCTATCCAAAGCCATGTGACAATGCGTTTTCCCCCGTAAAATTGGGTCTGAACATCGGCTACTTTCAACGTCAGGTGCCACGAAATCGTGTTTACATATTTCCCAGGTCAAAGTTTAATGTATCCTTACGCGAGACTTATCTTTGGTCATGTCGATTCTGGTAATCTGTATAATCCATTGATCACACCAAATAATCCACTTTCTGAATACTGAACGGGACTACGGCAGAAAATGTTCGCAGTACGACACATTACATGTGTTTCGTGATATCAATTGGTAGCGGTCATCCTCGGAATATTTCCTTCGGTTGTGAAGACCATATTTTGCGACTATGAGATTCGGTAGCTTCGTCTCCAAATGTTTTCCCGCGAGGCACCAACAGTCCCATGTGTTATGCATGTATATCGGCATATGACGGAGGTAATCCCAGAAATATGTACATAATCGAAGACATATTAGTTCATAGACAAAGAATTGTTGTAGATCGGGGAATGACAAACACTGAAAACCATGTTTCCAAACGATAACTGACATATCGCTCACCACGTGACTTTGTATTCGCTCCGGTGAGAAAGCCGTTGAAATCCGTGCACAGGGTTTTGAGTTCAATGTGAAGAGCAATACTCACTAGCTGCTCAAATCCAGTCTCGGTCAGTGATCGCATGGAACCACACGGAAAATCGTCGAGCACATGTCCTGGGGCGGATTATTAACCCTCTTTCAACCCTTCTTGCACATTGGGAGTTCATTTTCACAAATAGGTAATATAATACTATATTTGTTCAGGTACGTACACGTAATTTAAGCATTCTGTAATTGGAGCCCCGTCTCTATCAACACTGATCAAGTATCTATGAGTACCTATTCCATAAGTTCGTGGTTAAATACATCTCGATAAAAAAAATGAAACTGTATGTAGATGTTTATCTATATGTATGTCAAGAAATTTAAATCAGGTGCCCTGATTGGCACAAGTATATGAGGTAATTATCAATAAGCAGCTATATGAGTTATTCATATCACCAACATATATATATTTCTCTAAATCAAGAAGTTTACTTGATTGTAATATTCCAATGATCAATTCAAGGCAATGTGATTGGTATCAGCAACAGAATAGAGTGCCATCTGACAAATCCATCATCTCATATTTTTCTGACTCCAGATGACTCCAGATGTTGCTGACAACTCCACACCACTTTCCTGACAGCTCAGCCAGAAGACAACACAACCAGAAGCTCCATAAATCCTGGTTCAAGTCTCAATCAGAAGACAGGCAATAGCAGCTCCACACCACTTGACTGATCCCCCAATGACAGGCACCCAGGAGCAATCATTCAGTTGGCCAACAATATGGATGTCAAAGCATAACAAAAACTTGTGTTTTAAAGTTTGCACCAATATATACATGTATATTATAACAATATATATATAAATTCAAATTAAGTGCATGTTGGATCTGTAATTCTGAAAAACCTGTACAGAATTGCACACCACCATTTTGGGTATTGTATTGTCACTATAAGACAATTGGATATCTTATACAACAGCAATTTGGGGATTCAATGGCCAATTAATAATATTTCCATATTTTATATTTTAATGGATAAAGTGGCCAACACATTGTATGTATCAAAAATTTGTTATTGATACGCATGTGTAGGTCAGAAATACATTATGAAGATTTGAATGGCAGTGTATCAAGTGGCCATGTGCAATATTGTTTGCCAATTATGATAAATTCATAATCTTTTTCATTGGTATTATATTTGATTTATTTTGTTCTTGTTTACCTTCCATGTACAAACTTTGTAAGATAAACATATGGATAAGGAGTATACTACCAAATACACTATTTATTCATGACATTTCTTGTCTGGTATGTTTGATATCATACCTGTGATCCATGTATGTCAAAAGATGAAGTGCTCCAATTCATAACTCATGAATTGTACTAATAAAATGCTACCACTGTGTGAATTTCACATCAATTATGTTGACACAACCCATGTGCAATAATGATACTTTAATGTCACATGTAATCATGATGACAATGAATCAAAAGCCTGGTGATATTTACATTTACATGTTATTGGGATCAGGATGTATCCTGTATCTAGCTTGGGGTTTGTGTTCTTTGTATGCATAGACACAAGCATTATGCACAATAGGGTCAGTGAATACATACATGTACTGTTAGTTATTTGATGAACACAGAGTGTTATGAATTATGCCAAATGCAAGAAGATGTTACTTCCCCAGAAGTTTTAAACTTATAACTGTCACATTGGAAATACGGGTTTGATCAGGTGAATAGAGTAGTGTCATGGCCCAATGCACACAGAAGCCCTAGCATGTAGCAGTCTACATGTAAAAGCCAGTGTGAAGTGTGCACAGTGGAGCATATGATATTGAAGTCTCCCTCTCACTGTGGCAGTGTCTTGAAGGGTTAAAAAATAGTGCCTGTGCTGGCCACTTGGGAAAAATTTCCAGTTGTCAATAAATGTCTGAACTTCAAAAATCATTTGTGATGCAATGGATTTGAATTTCAAAAAAATATTTCTCGGCTCATAAACTAGCATATGTAGTAATGCTCAGAAAAATACTTGGAACATTCGTAATCGACTCTTTCCATTAGAACGGATGTCCCGAAATTTTGGTAGCCAATTTCACCAATTTTAACATAAGATGCATAATGACTGCGCGTAAAATGCTTTAAATTAGTTATTAACATGATAATATAACATTTATGTGAAATATGTGTTCATTTCTTCAAGAAAAAACATTTTCAAAAATATTCAGTGCGCATCACTGACTAAAATATGGCGAGGGTAACAACCCCTTAAGGATTGATTGCATGTGATCGTCATGAACCTGGCAGTGACCAGCTGTCCATTCACTTATAATGTAAATATAAAGGTAACAAATTCATGAATTTACACACTTCCAACCAACGTGGAACTTTGACTTTCTGATTGTTAGCCGTCAAGGATTACTAACCGAGACTCTGTTTCTTAATAAGCAATGTTAAATTTGTTAAATTAATCGTTTTCATATGTCATTTTCCGACCTATTTCTCAGTCTACAAAATACACTCACAACAATGCCAGCAAAAGGATTATGCTGTGCAGCAAATAGCTAGTGAGGCCAGTAAAACTCACAGGTGATATGCACTCAGGTGCACCGAGGTGTTTGGGATTAAGAATGTTCAGCTCATTGTATTCATCTCACAGAAAGTATAGCCCTAGATATTCTCATTATTCTGACGACAACAAGGAATAAATATATGCAACAGCCAGTGCTTTTCAAGCAAAACACTCGAATCTTCGTTTTGGTGAAACGTATAAAATGATTTATCTAATCATCAAATTGCACAGCTTTCGTGATATCATTTATGAAACCATGTCTCGGTTCATCATCCATGAGTATTTGTGTGTGTGCAAGCCAAGTTCTAGGTCAGGGGATTGTATTGTTTTGGTGATTTTGTTACCTTTACTTTCACATTATAAGTCAATGGAAAAGTGCCTTCGTGCAGTCACCGGTAAGTTACGTGCAATCACACCTTAACATTTTCCAGCATGTCATTGAAGACCTCTAAGAAATATATCAAAATGTATTTTTAGATCCTTCATGTAGCCTTGCATAAATTACAAATCGGGCCATCTGTACTGGTAAAACACTTTTTTTTTGTTTCGGTATGTTATCAGCAGCCCGATATTCTATGAAAAGATATTCTACTGCTTATCATGTTTATTACCTGCTTTCCTAACACCAGCAGTAGGGTACAGTGAGTTTGGGACTCCTCGAAGGGTGGATTCAGAGAGACAGGCAAACGGTTTCCTGATTCATCGGCGCACGACATGAACCTGAGCCAGCGAGCACCGAATACCGCCGTCCACCACATCAAAGTTTTATCACTGTGTTGAAATGTATCGCGGGGTGACACGGACGACAGATATTCATTGAATAGCTTGAACGACATAGTGTCCCTGCCTATAAGACCGTTTTCAATACTACGAGTATGTAACAAATTGTCATGAAAACGGTCGTAACCAGCAAGCATTTCGCGAATGCAGGTGTTTCATCGCTCTCCGAAACACTCTCTCCATCAGACACTGTGATTTCCAAATCACTAGCCGAGTCGGACCCCGTCGGTGCGTCAATGTCGCATTGCTATCTTCGCAGTTTGTACGTGCACACCTGACTGGACAGGTACAGCTTTCTTTTCCTGCCTTGATCGACGGTGGGTAATACTTTATGCGTTTTTCGTGGAGAGATATTAGTCCTTTTCTGGGCAACTCACATCTTAAGTCGGTGACGCTTGACTCGAATCGGTGACACAACAAGCGTGTGTAGTAATTTAGGAATAAGGGAAAAATTACAATATAGTGGTGCTTATGCGCAGGATATATGAAACATGAGATGATTATCTTAACTCCCGTGTTCAGATTATCGAAATACAATGTGCAGAATTTATTGAAAATGACCATGAACGTGATCACCGTGTCATAATTGGGGTAAATATTGATGGAAGACATCGGACATCGTACCATCCCCCGCAATTATTATATATATGCGTTATGTTGCAGAAATTGCATTTTTCTTACCGTGTGTTGATCTGCCTTCCAAAAAATCTGAGCACAAGTCGGTGACAATAACATGACTTGAGCCCTAGACAAAAGAACTAGGTCAGTCACCGCCTTAAGATATGTTGCAGGGTGTGCATTGCAGAGCAAAACGTATGTACTTTTCAAACTCCTTTTTCTAGACAAACATTTCTTAGGGGTATGTTGGGTGAACTTCGACCTTGACCTAATTTTTTGTTGTTGAGTTGGCAATTTTATCTCACGGCTATTCTTTGCCCTTGATGTTTTGTTGTTGTCAAGTTATCTTGTTATAATTTATTCTTTACTCCAAGGTGCCTCCAAGGCATATTTAGGCCTTAACGTCTAGTCATTCAGTTCTGACACTTACATGATATTTGAATTGAATACTTTGTAAACACTTTTGGTTTAAACAGTCCACAAGAAATTGTTATAAAAATTTAATTTGATATTAGGTTCATCATGGATGAACGAAAGCGTATAAAAAATATGTTGTGTGTGGACTGTCTTACACTCCTATAATAGACCACTCCCGTGGTACATTTGAATGCATGAAACAGGAATATTCATCAGAGTTGCACGAACATTTCGATGGCCAAGTCTTGTGTTCCGCTCATCGAATGCTATGTTGACAACGTAGACGGAATGAAAAGCACACCACCAGTTTGTCGTTCTCTTTATTTGAACCCCATAGTCAGAATTTTACCATATGCGCTCAAGAATTTCAAGGAAGTGATCCATCTTTGAGTAAGCGACAATCAGGCGAACTTAGCCCCCAGACATGAGCAGCATTCAGTTCAAGTATATGAAAATGATGCCTCCAGTTCCAGTACATATGACAATAATCATGCATAGATGATCTCACAACTGAGAGAAAACACGCCCTCCCCCTCTGGTAAACAAAACTGCGTAAACAGTTCATGTACATCAGAATACTGTGAGTAAACAATCAGTGATGCTCTTATTTCCTTATCCCCTGGTGATGCATACACGGCGTTGCCACAGGAACCCAACCCACAGCCTGTCCGAGTGGAGTCGTACCCAATGTTTCTGATGATGAACAAATCATTGGCCGCACACGAGGACTAGTTCCCTATAACGAGACTAGTAGCTCAGTTGTTACAAATTGTGCTTCCGTGAAACTTGATGTCACCTCTGCTTTGCGAGATTGTCAAGTGGACCCTTCTCTGAAAATAAAAACTGGAAGATCATGCAAGCTTTTGAAAACAAACAGCGAAGAAAGATGGTGCGCAGGGAGGAGTTGCTCAAGAAAGAGAGTCTTCAGACAATCGTACAGGGTATAATGATGCAGGATATGGGAAAAAAGCGAAATGGAAAGAGCGCATAATACCAGTAGGTACACAACTTCATTGAGCAAAGCTTTGGGTGATGTTGTCGCAGCACAGTGAATGCGATGCAAAACTGGAAGATGCATTACCAAAGATTGTAAAAAGAGACTTCTTCGTGACAGGTTTCGAAGCTAGCAGCACATGCAAGATGTCAAATGCACTGGAAGAGCGATATGAGCACGATCCTTCTGGACATGTCACAGCCTCCTTCACTCATTAACAATGCTTTGTCACATTGGAATTGTCAATGCGATCAGGAGGTATTCAGAATATGAACAGGGCTGGACATTCCTCTGTTGTGATGGACTATCATGGTTTGTGTCGCAAATTTGTAACATAGGGTCTAGCTTGCAACAAGTGTAAGCAAATATTCCTAAGCGATACTGAACGTGTTCAACATTATGGTGAAAATGATGACACAGCTAGTATGAGACTTGACTGGATGTATCTGAAAGCCGGCATTGGACATCTTTCATGAAAAGAACTTAATCAAGTCATATCGGTATTTCGACTTGAACTGGACTCCTTTTCTAAAACGTCTTTGTGGAAACATTAGTTTCTTGAGTGAAGCAGCCAAGAAGTTCAGCCAAAAATGCGTGTACAATACACCATAGGGCTTTGTGAACTACATGGTGTTGCCTGATGTTGGTAAATGCTTATTACTGGGCACAGAACCAACCGCCAAGGAGTTTCTCGTCACTAGTTGTCAGGCTTACGTTAACACCACATACATACTGGAACGCCATTTCCAAAGGATCATCAACTTGAGAATAGGAGTTCGGCAATTGCCTGCCTTACATTGTGCGAAGAATACAAGTAAGGAATTGTTTCATGGTAGGAGCCACCCCGAATACATGGAAAGTGAAGGAGCAGACCGACTTCAGTATGAGTCAATGCCAGGTACAGTCAAGACCCGTCTATGATGGAAACATTTCCATGACAACTGGGGACATCTCGAGTGGAGAATGTTACGACTCTCGTCTGGACGAGAAGAACAGGATAGTTATGAAGTTCCTGTTACACGGATATACCTGCATCAGAAGCATGATCCAGGGCATGAATTAACACGGGCAGGTTGGAGTCAATGGTGGAGGCTGCCTCAACTGGCATGGATTGGTCACAAGATGTTTGAACACCAAAACGCCTCGATACGGATGACGCCATAAAGGCATGGCAGGCGATTCTGAGTTCCAGCGAACATCTGAATGCCTAACACAGTAACAGAAGCACGTATCTATCAAAAGGAAAGAACTCGTTCAAGATCTGATCAAGTTCACGGAGCTCGCTACAAGGAATTCTTTACTTTACTTGGCGAAAACAGACTCAGAAAGCAAACACTCCCCAACCAGAGGTGTACCGTTATGTGAAAGAAACAGGTACAGGGCCAGACAATAGGTCAAAATCATAAGACATCCAACGATTGATCCACCAGGTCCAGGATATTGACAGCATGATGGTAGAGGCTCAACTGACATGAGACTTGAGACTGAGAGTCGTACTAGGATGGTTCTACGCAGATCAGGATACCGACGATGCAACCCACGCATAGAAACAGATGGTAACTGCTTCTTCTACGCAATCGACTGTCTGTACAACCAGCATGTACATTTTCGTCAGAGACTCAACTTACCATCAGTTTAGACAGAATGTTTGTGAGATTAGTTGGATCAGGATGGCAGTGATGCTCTTGTAAATGTAATTGAATTTATGCCGGAAGTCAATTATATATATTTGTCACATTCTGATTACAACATGGTGATGCAGGCAAGGCGGAAGTTGAGAAAATGTTTGGCATCACACTCGAGGAGCACGAGACAGGTATAGTCGTTGTTACTGTATCAGCGACAGCACGCTCGCTGGGACTACAAATTCAGCAACTGTCAACAAACCACCACCTGAAGCGCTGCCCATGGATTCGGTGGCGCACCAGTTTTGAGGGAAATCCCTGTTTATATAACATGCATAATAGTGGGGTGTACGGCTGAACAGCATTGCATGTGGTGATGGGGAAAAAAGAATAAAATTGCTAAACAGCCTTTCATGCATGTGTCTAGGAAAATATCGGCGAGGGGGTACGTGGGGTAGGTAATGTATACTAGTAGTGTAGTTGGCTCAGATGAAGAAGAGAATAGGACTCGGCAGGTTGGGATAATCATTTATTTGATTGTATAGGGTTGTGTGGGTCTTGTGGATACAAAGGTATCACTGACCTGGCTTGATCTATGTATACACATGTAAGGTAGCTTGAGATGGATCAGAGAATAAATATGAGGTGACTATCGGTGGAGGAGTGGGTGGTGGCTCAAAGTAGTCATAAGTATGGATGACCCAAGTGTTCAAACTCACAGGTATCTTGTAAGCAATGTTCCTCTTCGTCACATGTTTTCGAAAAAAATACCATTTCAAACTTTGACAGCTTAACATTGCACATTTCTCCAATACCCTTTTTCAACCCTTTTGACTAACGTTTACGTTGAGGGTCTCAGAGGTATCTTCACCCTGGAGCAATTTTTCACGTTCAGGTGAAATGGATGTACACTGCAGGTTTCCCTTCTAGATCATCAGATTGAGTGTCTATGGAGGTTGCACTCCAGTTGAAGGAACACAATCACGGCTGACCAGTGCCTGCGGTGAGCATGTGGTACACCACAGAGAAATCTCATGGGAAGACATCACTTCATGCGACCTGATTTGTTGACCGTCTCATCAGGGGATATGCACTCTATTCTTACACGCAAGACACCGACAGACATAACACCGAGCAAGTTGTTCATCCCAAAAAAGTCACCCATAGTTTTTAGCAGCGGAGCATGAATGGCATGCGACCAAATGGAGGAAATTCGCAAAATGAAGGTTGCTTGTGAAGGCCACTATGAAGAGATCGAGCATATAAGAGCATATAATGATGCAACATGTATTGTATGTGAATAAGCATCGTGACAAAATTCAACAGTCAAGAATTCACTGAATGATCTAATTTAGTCATATTATTTAAACTTTCATATTTCATAAATTTCTTTGCTTTATTTCAACAATTATGTATCTACTTTAACACAGTTAATACTTTATTTCCAATAGAGTTTCTGATCCACTAAGGGTCATGAAAAAGAGGAAGTTTACAGCGAAACAACACTGACCGCTAACTTCCAAGGTTGTTTCATTGCCAGAAGACCAAAACCATATAAATTTTAACTAATATCTAGAAATGGTGATTCATGATTGTCACATAAGGTAACCAATAGAGGAGTGTTTTTTATTCACTTTTAATTTCATTATTTTTATCAGACACTGCGGGGAAGAAAGTCAAGATGACACAAGATCTTCATCCCAGCCTCAGAAGTTGTGCAAGGCTTCAGTTCTGTGCAGCTTTATCTCCGAAAGGTAATACATTTTAAACAGGTGTTTCAGGGAGATAACATTTCACTTTTTGAATAATTGTTTAGTGTCTTGCTCCAATGCAGGTATTCCATAAGTATTTTCATTTTTAGTCTACGAGCTCCCGCATACATGCCCGAAATGAAGCGTGTTGACCGGGAAAAGAGTTAGTCAGTAACAAGCAGCACAGACACACAAGAACGCCCTGCAAAAACA
This sequence comes from Terebella lapidaria, assembly GCA_949152475.1. Classification (NCBI taxonomy): domain Eukaryota; kingdom Metazoa; phylum Annelida; class Polychaeta; order Terebellida; family Terebellidae; genus Terebella; species Terebella lapidaria. The sequence goes on along the minus strand of OX424566.1, from coordinate 22,971,815 downwards.
AAATTCCCACAAGGATTCAAGTATGATGAATACCGTTCATGTATTGATGAATATGGACCAATATCGTATTCTATTCACAACCTTTCGCATGATACCAGAGACACATGTTTTCCACACATCTTTTAATGGTATTTTTGTCATTCCTAGCAAGTCAAATCGTGTTAGTCAAGGATGTGGCAGAGAGTGACGGAGACGAGAGTGGAGATAAATTCTTTCAAAACCAGTGTGTGCATGCAAGGGATTTCAGTGTGGTATATTGCCAGATTTAAAACCTTTGCGACATAATATTAAAAATATTTCAATAGCAAAGATTTATCTAGTAGATATGCACATACTTCCGCTATTTTTTCCGTTACCGATTTCCTGATGAAGTCCTGCAGCTCCGATCAGATGTAAAGGTATGTATTGTGGAAGTTGATGGCAAACCAGTAGAGGATTGCACGGACGGTTCCACGCTTCCTCTCAGTGATATTGAACCACTTATTTGAAGTGTATATTTTTAATTTTATCATCACTGGCACCGATGACACCACAAATTTCAACAGCGGCATCGAAACCAAAACACACCGGCAATTGACCTTACAACTGTTATGGTTGAACACCTTTTCGCCGTTTTCGGTGAAGTGTACACCTCGGACAAATATTGCCGAACAATAGTAATCCTCTCGGTCGAACAACTCAAAGCATGCCCAGTCGGGCCCAAGTAGCGCACCTTACTCTGTTAATACCACTCATCCACTGAATTTATACCATATTTAATCAGTCTTTCACATTTTTATTCTTAATATTCTTAATTGAATTTAGAAGAAATAGTAAGCTGCGCTACATGGGCCCACAGGGCCAAAGTCAATTGAACAGCAGATGCCAAACAACAAATTATCGCCCTGAGCGCCGCATCAAAACGAAAGGATGTCGGCAGTGGAACAGCAGTACTGCATACTTACATATGTTTTGCTCACACACAATAGTTTTATCTTGGTCAACTCTCAATATTCTTCCAATTTTCACACAATTTCACATGCTATGTTTTCATCGGACAGACACATGTACATGTCATAAGTGTCCGTTCATTATACACCTATCATAACGCATCATTTTCATACTATACCTCAGTTAACTGGATTGCAGAGTATGTAGTATTTCAAACCGAGCAACATACTTTTCATCATAGCGTAACCACGTATAGGTCTACCCATGGAACATCCTTTTCCCTTCTTTGTTGTTGAACAAAACATCTCATTCCGAAATAATTATTTACTTATTTTGAACTCGCCCCAATTTATGACTGAAAATGAACACCATGATGGATATCAATTAAGGCTCATTTGCTTCTTAAAAAGTTTTGTGCAAAACGAAACTGTGTTTGAAACATGGTAATGTTTTCGTGTAGCTACGACATGTTTTGCAGCAACAACAAACAACAGTTGGAACACCAACAGCAGCACCTCAGCAACATCCTGACCACACACAACAGTGTGTCCTGCCCCAGGTGAACAACTCCGTCGTCAACAACTCAACGAGTGAATGTGGTTTTCGTGTTCTATGCACTGATAACTCGTTGGGAAATTTTTATCCCACGTGGAAACAACATGGAATTCTCTTATTCTCACACTCAATTGGCATGGTGTCTGTGTTATCCACATGGGTTTGACTTCGACACTGATAGTGTCACACGCATCTCATCACGTTCACTGAACTGTAAACTCCCGTCCTTGGAATCGCTCGTGGAATATGAATGTCTGTTTGATATAATTCTGTGTGTTCTTGGAGAGGTGCTATGTTCGGTACTTACCTGGTATATGACAATCTAATAGTTCCCCGTACTCTCAGCATGATCGGTCATTGTGTCTCCAGTACATAACATTACTAGTCTAGTAGAGAAATTAGTGTCACGCGACGCATCAATACATCCATGTCAAAACTTATGTTCTACATACTCGGCAATACAGATGGCCACAAATCATAGAGACTGACACTCACCGGTCATTTGTCAAACGTTGCTCGACACAATACACTCACAATAGGGCCTGTAATTCTCGTGATGTTATGGTGCGATTTCCTGTGGCAAACAAACTTGTACACCTTTCGTTTAATATGAGTAGAACTCCATTCAAAACTCAAATTACCCGGGTAACACAAAAGGTGTATGTTTGTTTGCCACCAGAATCACATCGTGACGGCACGTGACTTACAGGCCATATTAGTTCTACAAATTATCACATGCATGCCAGATGTATCCACTCTTATATCCACTCTTGTGTGGCTGAAGCAATTACAGCATATATACTAGAAAGGAGTCGCAAATATGTTTTGAGGACGAGTCTGATTGGTCAGGATGTATTAAGGGGCACGTTATAATCTATGCGAGATTTTGAGGATTTTGATGAGAAGACGAATATATTTCAAACCACACTGACGTCATACTACCATAGTCAGGTAGAACTATGTTTGATTCCACTGTACACCGAATGAATGTTCGTATAACACAAGGACAGACAAAATATTTTGAGCTGATTATACAGATTAGTCTAGACATGGGATTCTAATCACTGTATGCGTATCAAATATTACAATGATTTCCCATTTGCACAGTATTGAGACATTTTAATTTCGAGGGGAGATTAACCATTTTTGCGAAGTCAACAATATCAATATGAATACCTGACATCTTCCGACATATTGATTTGCTAACCAGTGATGAATGATTTGCGTTTCATAAGCGAATTATGTCCAAGTAAACAACATCATCATTGGCTGTACACATGGTTGCGTATACTGAACAGGTATATATTTTTATACATATGCATTAGGTATCAGTTTAGGGTTTTAATTAGTTTTCCATACACGATTGTTGTATAGTCAGTCGTGTGAGAGTGTATATTTATCGCTATAGGAAATATATCATAATCAATATGGTAACTGCAAATTGGTGTAGGTCATTCTAGTTCTGATAATTAGCCGAGGTGAATATCTGCTGAGCCAAGAGGTTGCGTACACTTTTGATAATGTGATCTTGCAGAACACACTCTGGATTCGCATCTTACCAGCTGCAACGGAGATTATTTGCATTGCTCGTACATAAATGTATCATTACTTGTACCTGTTATTGGAAAATCCCGCAATATCGTCAAGGTGTCAGAATGAAACGTTTTATCTCGAACCAAATTTTAGTAATCATGTCATAATCATCTGTGACGTGGACACACCGTATCTGCCTTGGCAGTATAGATTGCGCTGTATCTGAAAGCCGAATTGAGGTGAACATTGTGTTGAAAGGCATATGTTTAACAGTGTTTAGTGGTCTTGACATTGACATACATGTATGGAGTAGTATAAGGATGAATAACTCAAACATTCAAAATAACAGCTACAGCACCTGAAAAGTAAAATTTGTTCTGTAAAATATTCACATCGTAGTCATATATTCGTTCGATATGGTACAATTTATAAAAATTAGCCCAAGGGCTAAGATAGGTTACCGGACAATTTTGGCTTTAAGCATTGCAAGTGACATATGACTTTGAGATTTACTAATCAAGGTCATCTTTGTGAACTGCAATATCACCATTAGGTATGCTGCATATGACTTCATATATGTTCGTAATACAAACATATAAGCTCTATCAACAAGTATTTTGTCTGTAGAGGCCAATTTACACATGTCAGGTCAGGCAAGGTTGTGAGATTTGGATTTCAAGGTCATATATAAGGTCAAATTCAAGGTCTCCAAGAGATGTGCTATAAATACATGACTTCTTGTTAGATTATACACAATCCTAACCTGTATGTGCAAGTGTTTAAGCCTTGGCTAATTTACATATTTCACATCAGACATTTAGCACTCAAAATCATCTGAGGTCAAGGTCATCATCAGTTGTTCCATATATGACTTCCTATATGCTCATAATGCAAACTTTTAAAGCTCTATCTACAAGCATTTCATCTGTAGAGGCAAATCTGTGCATTTTTTTCTACCCCAAAATGGCTGTTTTGACCTTTCAAGGTCATCAAAGGTCAAATTAAGGTCACCACACAAGTCGCCATATATGACTTCCCATTTGAAAGTGCCAATTTCTAAGCTCTATCTTCAAGCGTTCTATGAGTACAATCCGCGCAGCTCCCATTATGAAGGAAAAAAGTGCCGAAAATTTTCTAAGTCCAAAATTTTTTTCACAGGGTGAAATTTTTTTTTGTCTAGAAATGGCCCTAAATGGATAGTAATGCGATTTGGGCCGAAAAATGTTTTTTTCGTCGACCCGTCGAAAATTCAAAATGGCAGCCATACGGAGACCGGCGATTCAAGGGCAACCAAACTTATACACATCACAGAGGTACATAACTAGAATCTTTTGAAACAAAAATCTCAAATCTGATCAGACAGTTTTCGAGAAAAGACAGACAAGGTGCTAATTTGGACATTTTTCGACCAAAAAATGGCTGTTTTGACTTTCAAGGTCATCCAAGGTCAAATTCAAGGTCACCACACAAGTCGCCATATATGACTTTCCATTTGAAAGTGCCAATTTCTAGGGCCTGCACGATTAATGGGTTAACCGCGGACGGCTAGCATTTTTTTAATAACCGCGAATAACCGGCTGTTAAATCTCCAAACGATTAACCGGTTAACCGTCAAACACCGGTTAACTGTCTTTTATAACCTTGATCAGTGATCACCAAACTGTCTGCTCATGCTCCTGAGGCATGCTTTTGAGGGCATTTAAACTCGTTAACTTTGTCGCCATGGGGCCATAAAGCGATCTGCGGTTTGTCGCGGTCGCGTGGATGCGTGCCACCTGCTAAAGGGATTATGTGTGTGCATCTTTCACAGATACACAGGCTCGCGGCTTTCTCTCATATTAATTTCGAAATTAACGAAGTTAAATAGGGGAAATACAAGTTTTCTTAAATGAAACATAAAGACACCTACACACACATAGACATATAGCAATCAAAACCATTCGGGGGACGTATTAAGAAGTGAACCCCAAACACTTCGCCTCAGGCTTAACTTCGAATGGTAAGGATTGTATATGTGCAAGAATGTGCAATGTCAGGTATAACGCAATCAGAACTGGAAAGAGCACATATATTCAGTAATATGCAAAATATGTACAGTTAATACAGTTTAGTTCATTGAGTTATACATATATGTTGAGGTTATATTTCAATAGTTTCCAAATCTTCAGCAAGAAGTAAAAGATTTAAAAAAATGAGGTCAAAGGTCAAATTCAAGGTCATCAGAATATTAGGCGTTTATCATTTCCTATATGCCCACAACTGATTCCTAAGCTATAAAGTCGACCATAAGTGAGATATTAGCCATTTTGTGTTCTTGACCTTGAAAATGAGGTCAGAGGTCATATTCAAAGTCACAAGAATATTCAGCATATATCATATCCTACATGTTCACAAATGATCCCGAAGCTGTAAAATCGATAATAAGTGAGATATTAATCATTTTGTCCTGTGACCTTGAAAATGAGGTCAAAGGTCAAATTCAAGGTCATGACAATAATCTGCATATATCATTTCCTATATGTTCATAATTGATTCCTAAGCTGTAAAGTCGATATGAAGCGAGATATTAGCCATTTTGCCGTGACCTTGAAAATGAGGTCAAAGGTCAAGTTCAAGGTCATGACAATAATCTGCATATATCATTTCCTATATGTTCATAATTGATTCCTAAGCTGTAAAGTCGATAATAAGTGAGATATTAGCCATTTTGCCCTGTGACCTTGAAAATGAGGTCAAAGGTCAAATTCAAGGTCATGTCAATAATCTGCATATATCATTTCCTATACGTCCATAATTGATTCCTAAGCTGTAAAGTCGATAATAAGCGAGATATTAGCCATTTTGTTCTCTGACCTTGAAACCGAGGTCAGAGGTCAAATTCAAGGTCACGAGAATATTCAGCATATACCATTTCCTATATGTCCACAATTGATTCCTAGTCTCTAATCTCGATATTAAATGAGATATAAGGCTTAATGTGTCCCATTATAAAGCATAGGAGAATTTAACATGGGAAAGTCCCATTTGGGCCGCGTTTGGGCCAAAATGGCCCACTTCGAGCGATTCAAGCGCAACGAAATTTATAGACATCATAGGAGTACATATGAGGAGTGTTATGTATCAAAAAAAAAAAAAGTTACTGAACAGATTTTGAGAAAATGGCCGCCAAAGTCCAAAATTTGCCGATTTTCGACGAAAACGGCCGCCATTTTGAAAGAAATGCGAAAATCAAAAAACAAAAAAATACCTCCCTCTCGAAATATTTTTAGGCATTTTTGTGCAAAATTTCAGAAAGATTCGACCGTAAACAAAAAAGATAAAAATGTGGACGACGGACGACGACGGACGACGGACGCAACGCCATGCCAATAGGTTAGCGGACCAAAGGTCCGGTAACCTAAAAATGGCCTTTCCATTGAAAAAAAAACAATAAGATATAAATAAATGTCAAGACCTCAAATGAAGTGTATTCTGTGTACGGGACTACCTCAGTAGGTATCTTTGTAGTATATTACGTAACAGTCAGGTACGTCTCTGTGAAGTATCACAATATTTTTAAAGATGTGGGCTACACGCCCACGTATAAGCGAAATTACCATTTTGTAAATCCGTGTATTGTTGGTCTGCTTTTTCACGTCAGGTGTATCAATGTATGTGCTGAGAATATGTCAAGGTACAAGACGGATCATGACACATATGGCTTGTGCTCAAAAGACTGGTTTTAGCAGCAATCTTTCGCCAGAAGCCTGCAGATTGTTTCAAAACATATTGCAATTTACATATGTGCAAAAAAAAACCACTCCAGTTATCAAATTCTTCTCCTGTTTCTACAGCATCAACTGATTACATACAATTAATATATTTTGACAATTGTTTTTGTAGCAGCTACACATGTAATGATATTTGCTCCTGTGGTGTAGATAATACATAGTTCAATACACTGTAGATAATACAAAGTTCAATACACTGGGAGCATTGTTACAGTGGGGAACACTAATGTTCCGCCACTCTATATAGGAAATTGTACGAAGAAATATGCTAATTACCTTCGAATTAGGAGGATTGAGTCACTTGAGTTACAATTAGAACAAAATACCCACAACATGGATCAAATACCAAATAGGTTCAAAGTGTACTATTTTGTCCAGACATTTAGGATAATAAAAATTCTGTGAACGAATGTCATGAATAATTCACATAATAAACTTCGTAAGAATTGTTTTAAATATTATGACACATACACCCAAAATGATATTAATAGTTTGGCGAAACGAAGGAAGAATATCCCATATTTCAATCCGTTACAGACGGTGCACTGGAGGCGGACACGTGGAAGGGATCGGTTATTGTGAGGGAATGCAGTACATTCCTAAATTTAATGAACAGTAATGACCATGTAAAGATATATTAATGGGCAAATAATAAACATATGACATTTCAAAGCCCTGATGCAAACAAACGACACCATATCTCAAAACAGCCATATATTTTTTTTATCTTAACTGCCTTGTGCTATTGATTTGCATGGCATTTCATATATACAAGAGAATACTATTAATTCCGTGAACTGTCTAATCTCATTATCGAGAAGGCAAAATGCGGTCGTCAGTCGTCTACAATGACGTCACACTCAGTCACGTATTTCTGCGTTGACAATGATACGAATTGTCAAGGTGAGATAGTTTGTCTTCTGATGATTTAAAGGGGCACTGTATGGAATTCTGTTTTCACGGGATTTCCAAGATTTGTCGGCCGACGCTTCAGGACTGTCCTATTTATTAGATAGGACTGTCCTATATATAGATAGGAGAGTCCTATATATATAGGTATATATAGATATACCTAGATATAGATAGGACTGTCCTATCTATTAATTTTCTTAATTTCTGCGTTTAAGAAATTCTATGGACGTCATCATGATCTGGTGGATGAATACAGCAAATCCATGTCTGCCATACAACTAGATCTATTGTCATGTTAATTTTGGGGAATTCATGACGGGTGCCACTAGTGGGGCAGGAAATGCTCACTCGTTCCGGAACACCTGATTTCACCTCCTAATGGCCATTTTTGGGGGTTCATGAGTTTCCCTGTCATTTTTGTTTTCTCTCACTTCGTATGCCTGATATGACTTTCTGTCCCCGGACTATGAGATTGGATAACGGACCCTGTTTTGTTTGCTCGGAATACTTAATACTGGGTATTGATTCCACGTCTATTGTATGTACCAGAGTATGGGGTGTTGACCTATTGCACCGATATAACAAATTTACATATATCACAAGCGTGAACAGCACATTTGACACCAGACTGCTATGCCCAGATTATTTGTTGATTATTTTCATTGTTCCCCAGAATTCGTGTACTAATTGGGATCTGCTAAGTGTCCAATACCACACCAATTGTTAGTATGAGGAGCATGAACGAGGTCACGTATCGTGCATGTTTTAGTCATCATTCATTTGACCCAGGAAAACATCGAGTGCCAGAACTCAAGGTCATGTACACCGTAAAATCTTGGCTTGTGATCGGGTACTTATCATACACCTTTTCCATGGGGTTTGTTGTGAATGTCTTAATTCTATTTATAGGTTGTTAGGCAGTATACAACTACATTTCACACACTGTCTGCTCTGGTGACGCCAGTGTCTCTTGGGATAACCTAATTGGTTGCGCCTTGTTTCCATTGCAAAATGTTGTATTTCACGTTTGATGTTGGCATCATCAAAATCTAGTTGTATTGGTGGTAATACATATATAGAAGATAAAACGCGCATGTTCGAATTTTTATATATAGCTTGTATATTGCAAATTTTCTGTACTTGACCCGAAATTACCTGTAGTGCTCCCAAAATATTGTGCAAAAATATAAGAATGTGAAAATGTGTTTGCGAAAGTGATAGACGTGTATTATAATATTCCATGTAAACACATATTATTTCCACAACAATTAATGATTTTTAGTAAATTAGTCAAGAAAATGTATTGTTGGTGCTTGCACAGAACAATGATTGATGCGTGCATTAGAACTACATGTACAAGTTATAAGATTGGTGATATGTGATAGGATTAACGTGGCGGTTAGTCTGTCATCTGATCATTTCAATTCATATCATTCATGTTATTTTTCATACTTTTACATATGACTTCTAATGCCCTGATTTATACCAATTTTATGAATGATTTATATCAATATGCGGCCTATGTATCGCAGGTTACTCCTTGGTCTGAATTGTCAAGGATCTCTGCCGAGCCGACCTGAGGTTATCTGACCAGCGGCTCGGCAGAGATCCTTCGTCAAAAACGTAAGCTGACCATTTGTTCTATAAATAGGACAGTCCTGAAGCGTCGGCCGACAAATCTTGGAAATCCCGTGAAAACAGAATCCCATATAGTGCCCTTTAAATCATCAGATTACAAACTATCTCACTTTGACAATTCGTATCATGCTATTTCTCATACTTTTTACATACGACTTCAAATGCCCTCTGTATGAATCAAATAATACAACTGAACTCATTTATATCAATATGTGGCCCATGTATCGCAGGTTACTCCTTGTTTTAAGTTCAATGAAGATTTAAAATGTGCCTGACGGAATAAATGGCATTCATTCAGTGGGTGAGTAGTATTATTAGAGTGCGCCCCATGGGCCGAAATGCCTGTGGGTATTTCCCTGCTTATCATCTTGTGCGTCATACTCATTCGTGTAGTTCAAATAATTCACTGCAATATATATGTACGTTTGGATCGTACCCGACTGAATGTGTTTATGTCCAAATCACAAGTAAACGTCAGGGATCCAGAGTAGCAAAAGTGGTCGCCGCATGAAACAAATGCGTTGGCCAAAATTCTTGCTGTGAGATCGTCAGTAAAAAAATTGATAAAATTGAATGATGTTTGTGCTAGAATATCAGTTCGTGCGCTGAGCGGCAGGTGGAAAAGGTGCACTGTGCTAAGCGGCACCGGAAGTTAAAGTAACTTTGTATTTGATATAGGCCGCCGCTGATGCGGCGACCAATGACCGTGAAGCAGCAATAACGTTTAAAATAATACGAAGGTGTGTATCACATTTGTAACAATGGGCGCAGATTAGTGTGCGTGGGTTATTCACATGATGTAACTCATGAATATACTATTGAATCTACTTCCCCCAACTGAACACTCGTAGATAACTGACACAATTTTTTTGCAGCACATATCGTTTACAAATATTGTGAACACATTATTGTGTTGAAAAGCGAATCTACACATTGGTAATTATGTAAAATATGTAATAGCAATCATAATAGCAGCATCGATCTTTGTGTATATCAGGCTCTGTTTTCCGATGCATATCATTGGATGATATCGTGGCCTAACGACATGCAATGACGAATTACGGATGTTGCCATGCAGATTTGATTTTACGACAAAATATTTGTACCTTCGTGTACCATTGAATCACAAGGTATGTTTTCTAGTATAGATAAACTGTGAGTGCACTATTATGCACTATCATGTTTTTCATTCAATATTACAATGTGATTTTATGTACTGAAAAGTGTAGATGATGTTTCCTGGTGTTGACTCTCAAGAATGATCATCAATTACATCACATGAAATATCACCTACATCATATGGATGATATCTTTGTTGGTGATAATTATTGTGCATTCCATTGTACGTAAAGAATCGAGACAGCGATGCAGGCACCCTCGTGTGAGGCTGTTGAGTCGAACAATCGGTTTCTGAAATTCGTTATCAATCAATTTGCTAGCATATATTCGATGTGCTAGCCAAGTGAGCATATAGCACCGTTACAAACCTCAAAACACGTCCGCATGACCCTGCAGTGGAGTTTGAACATACCGAAAAAACGCACGATGTGAACGAATTGTTTACATCTGCGCTAACAAACAAAGACATGAATTCTCCTTATTTACAACACAAAAGACTCAAACTGAATATTTGCGGTTCCATCACTATAATATATCATATGGGGCTGTGCATTTTTCTTTTCTATATTTTCAGCTATTTTGTTGATTTTGCATCACTGCATGGGAACTGATCCGTGTGAAACTATTTTTAAAATCGAATCTCATTGTCAAATTTGAACAAACTCGTGTGCGCATTGGAACTTCATAGCTGCTCCGAGAACAGCTACTGATCACTTTCAACCGGAAAACCAAAAACCAATTAGTCCACTTTGATATGTTGGAGACCAGAGTATATATAAACGACTGTTTGCTTGGCAGTTATTAACACAAGTATGGAACAAATATCCAATCGTAGCTTAAGTCCATCTGGAAATATGCTCAATATCCCGAGGAAATTTTGAAACATGTGCTGATGATGTCACACGCGCATTGCACTTGTGGAATGATGCAAATTGAAATTGCCCATCATCTCCATAATTAGTATAATGCCACTGATAGATATTTGAATTCCAAGTAAGATTATATTTTGCAGATTATATTTCACAACGCAATAATTGTTGTGAATATCGATTATTTACTGTTTTCCATCGCTTTTTATGAGCAATAGCTGAGAAGTTATGTCGTTTCAATTGTCACAAATTAAATACTGTATATTTATGGAAAAAGCAGAATTTCCGTCAGAAGTTTGAGTAAATTAGGACTGAAAAATGTACGCACGTACACCGCAAACCGTGAGCGACACAAACAAAAAACAACGACCATACAATCGGTGATATCCAATCGCCGAGCACCTGTTCAAACGATCACGAGGCCAGCTCCGTCTCTGTATTGGACGATGGCTCGAATTCCGTCGCTGCTGCTGTGGGTGGCAGGCAAGAAGCATTCGCTGGCTTCATCTCTGGCACCGCTCCACTTACAGAGCGCTCATAGAAGCGAACGTCTCTGCTTGATTGTCACCCCGTTTAAAGAACCTTGCGATATCTTGTGTGGCACATGTCGCAACCTCCAAGAGCGCTGATTCTTCCAGGAAGGGCGCAACGATAGAGCATCATTTGATTTTTGTAAAGCAAAGTCAAGCATCACTCGGTAACCAATTGAAGTGCCATCTCTAGGAATTATCACACAACTACTCAACCGATGTGCTTTTTTTAATATGTGCGATGTAGTAGACACACTACCAACGGAACAACGGGACAATTGACTCATATTCAATCCGGAATGACTCATTGAGGATTACGGTTTTGGTGCAGAAATATTTCCTTCCCGACAACACAAAATATTCTCTAAAGGTGAGTGTTCTTTGATAAATGTGGATTGATGAAAATACCGAGGAAAATTAAATTACATATTTTGTGTTTTAAATCAAATTGGCGAAGGAATGGTGCGCTACTCCATTATGCATTGGGCGAAAGCCTCGGAAATTTATATCATGTTCAATATTGTAATTTGTATTTCTTTTGACTGGATACCCGAGTACACATGTGACATTTCCAGGTCAGACACCAGATTTATTATATAACGTTCTAGCTCTGACGACATAATTTCAGATGCTTAATGCCACACTCGTCAATCGCCGAGCCTAGCACCTGGCTGTCACGCGAAGGCACTCGTGAAATATCAATATTCATATTCTCTAAAATACCAGCATACATCTGCCTACAACGGTATGATTTACGTGGTATATTGCACTTATTTTTAATTTATTAGATATTGCTTCTCACATATGCATTCGATTTTAAATGCCTATATATTGCTTCTGGGGTTACATCCGTGGTTGGTTGTTATTCTCATGTTTTGTATGGTTCCAGGTGTCTTAATTGAAATATAAATTTCCATGGGCTCGACGATGGAGCCTTAAATGACTTGAGAATATATTGCCTTCTCAGACCACTAGTCCAGTCTAATAATAACTTTTCTTCCATACAGAAATCGAAATCGTATTCACGAGACCTAACACATTTCATGACACGTTGTGTTTCGAATAGAACGAGCTTCTAACCGTTATTTATCCGGGAATACAAGATACGTATATTTCTCGCACACTGCAACTGCGTCGAAATTAACCAGGGACACCACTAGCTGTGTTAATTTGTGGTGAATGAACGTGGTGTCTTGGCATCTGGTTAGTGGAATTAAGAGCAACTCGTGATTCGGAAATACCTAGTACTTGAACGATTTATGCCCAAGACACAACGACACCAAATCGAGTGCATTTGTTTGAACGAGATTAAGTTTCGTTGTTGAATTATGGTCACCAGACGTCCCCGCCGCTCGCTATTGATTCTATGCTCATTACATTGGCTTGTCATCATTCTCTTGTGTTCTATTCCTCATATTTATTGACAACCTGTTCGAAATATAAGGTTGGATTTTCAGTAGTGTGGCTCATGGATAGACCGTCTTTGCTGATTGGATTTAGCAGTGATTCCTTTTCTATTCCCCGTGCACCAGTGATTTAAGGATTTATTGGGGTGACACGTTTCCAGGAATGGGTTTGCTGGATTTGTCCTACACAATGACAAGACCGTTCTATCTAAATTGATGCGACATTCTAGTCAACAAAATTGATTTGTCATATTGTAGATCGGCATTCGATATACGTTGGTTGACATGTGAATACACATGTACTGATGGATTCTAGTGGTAGATCACAAAGTGTTGTGTACAAGTATCACAAGGTGACGACCAGGCGACAAAGTGATTTATAACATGCAAATTGAGGAGATGATGGCACAGGAAACAAGTGATGTAATTATATTAATGCAGGCTTAGGTTACACGATTTTAGGAAAAAAAAGCTCGTGGTTATAATTCTTCAACTGATCTGCAGTAATAATTCATGTAATAAATTATAGTCCATTTGTATCATGAACAGGTATCAGAAGATAATATATTTTATACCTTTCCAGTGAATTTCTGGGTCTTATATATACATATAAACCTTCCAGATTTGACGATATTTGCCGTGTTCGTCCAAGTTCAACTCGAGGAAATACGGCACGATCCAGTCATACTCAACTCGTGATGATAGAGATAATGAAATTTCGCTTTCGCAGAATAGTTTGACAAATGATTTCGCATTCCTTTCTGGAATTAGATATGAGGAAAGCGGTATTATAGATACCCCCACCCTATCCAAATTTTGTTCCCGGCATTTCAATCTTTCAAGTGTCTATTTGCGGTGTATAGATGTTTCACCACTATTTCAGTTTCCATTTAATGAATTCCGGTCCTGCATACCTCAACAAATCATGACGAAATTACACAAGAATTGTGTGAATAAAAACCATCCCGCGGATTGCAATTATGCGAATCTAAATTGAGGACTTACCCAAATTCCTTGCTACCTGGCTTGATAATATCGAGATATAAGACCGGTCGTAGTACTGGATACATTGGGTAACATTTACAGGGGTTTTATCTTCCGTTCAGCTTATTCCTGAATTTGTACGATATTTTCTTATGAGATAAATTTGCAAGTTTCCTCCATAAATTCCGTGATTACGAGCAGGATATTTTGATATCAAACATAGCGCCTCATGAAAGGGTTTCATTGCAAGTCCGATACGGATTATGTGCACAGTACACAAGTACGTTCGCAGCGATTTGTCAAGTTGAACTGAGTATAGCGCTGATGTGATCACCTGTTAACATATACAAATGAAATATGTTGACCAACACACATTCTTGATGGCAAACACCATAGAGTGATATGCTAAAGCAAATCATGTTGTATATCTTGTAACCAAACATGGGATAATCAATCAATTGCTTCAGTGAAGTCTTTCAGCAAATAAGCGCTGTTCGAGAAAATGGCCCATTCATCCTGGACCCGAGATTTAACACATTTTAATCATATTTAGAACACTAAAACCTATTTTGAATGGATTCGCATACGGTAGGCTGGAGTTGCTACGAAGTTTTGCCGTCTCTACAAGAAAGGCATAGAATCGGATGTGCGTGATAACGAGAACTAAATTGTTTATTAACCTGCATCATATGGCAGCAGCCGGACTACCGAAATGGAAATATTTTGGGGTAATGCTCAGTTGTTAACTCTCACCGGATCAGTTTTGATAAATATTTTTAAGCAATCTAAGATTGGGCAAAATTTATTCAGGGGCGGATCTAGAAATTATGGAAGACAAGGTGGGGTGCCAAGCTTATATGGCCGGGGAACTGAAACACGACCAAGGGCTCCACAAGCTCTGAGGTACAGAACAGTTTGTGGGAGGCTACGGATTGTACTGACCCTGTAACCAATTGTGATGTAAATATCTTCTCGCCTTCCGCCGAACGGGCAGTCGTATAAAACTTGTCAGATATAAAGAGTACAACGAAACCCGACATCAGGAGACAGGTGAACTCCGATGGTAATGCGACAGTCCACTCTCCAAACGGTCATACTCTATTCGCCATCAGAAGCGAAAACGACCGTACTCCATCGGTTTTGACAGTTGTAAAAAGTGCATTCTGGATATATATATAAACTTTTTTTTTCTTTTTACAAAAAATGGGGTTGAGCTAAGAATAGAAGATATGATTGGGTATGAATTAGGGATGATAATGCATTCCTGATACGTATGGACTGACTGCTCTTTCTAGGCAGAATAGTCTGATACAGATGGCAATATATGCCATTCATTGTTTACAAGAAAAACATATTCACACCATTATGGAATTGCCGGGCGTACAGTGAACTTCCATCTGAGTGCGGCGGGTTTTTTTTCTATTCAACAAGAATGATGTTCTAGTTGGCACTCTAGTAGGTTCAGGTGAAGTGATAGAATACATGGCACGAGAAATATAAATATTGTCTTCATATCATGTAGTGTTTATGTATTGTGTTTATAATATCCTCAGGTTTTGTGAGCTCAGACCAAACAAGTTCTTTTCCTGAAGGTGAAGCGTATCGTCAACGAAAGCGATACTCAGAAAACGCAAGGACAAGGCTTAGCATTGTTTACCATTTTGGTATGATGCTGTGATCCTTTGTGTTGACTACAATAACGTACAGTGTGTGAATTATCAAACGCGCAAATCACGTTCAAACCAAATCCAAAATGGCGAAAGACGATACAGATGAATCAATCGCCCACAGGCGAACCAAAAATATAACGAATCGACATGGCACCGATCCCCAAGTATAAGTTTTCCGAGCGAAGGAAACCGAGTCCATTATCCTATCTCTTGAATCTGTGTCAGGCGTATTGGAATTTTAGGAACCCCATCATGAAAAATTGAGATCAGGTGTTCCAGAAAGAGCATTTTCTTATGACACCCATTGTGAATCCGAAAAATTGTTATGCAATCAGTGTCAATTGTTATGCAATTAGTGTCAATCTTAATCCTGTTGTCATTTAGTGACACCACAAAAGTTCACTTTCGCATAATACATGAGCCAGGTTCACCGGTTATTTCTCATAACCATTAAAGCTATAACCACTTTTGGAATTGACCAGATTTATTCATTCTGCAGTAGCATTATTTTGTCTATAGAACGAGAAATCATACAAAATTGGCTCGGAAAATACGTATTACGTGCCTAAATTGGGTTGCCAAATCAAGATTCAAACTCAGGTTAATCAATCTCGCATAAATGTTTTCCTCAAGGAGGTCCGCGTTGCGGGCGAATTCTTCACACAGTCTCACGACGTCATTGGTATTCGTCCAGATACTGTGGCAACCGGCAATGTAGACAGGCCTGTGCATATTTCCTATATATTCTAGATTATCTCGTGATGTACTTTCAAGTTTGCGTGATAAACAAGATGCTAAATTTGGCTGATTTTGAAATTGGTTCCAACTTTAATTATGCCATAAAAGACGTCCTGTATGCTCATAATACAACTAGAAGTGTTTTCATTTCGTTTTGTTTCTATGGAAGTTGTGTCATTTTAATGTCATTTGTATCACCCGGAATCACTCATATTAGAGACATGTACTTAAGCGTTTTATTCAAATCTCTATCACACGATCTATGGTATGGCGAGGTGGGGGCATTTCGCGGGATTTCTATTGTATTCTATTGTATTGTTTTGTTTTATATCTCATAATTGCTCTGATGAATGCATCAACTCATTACCACCAATGCAACTAGATTTTGATGATGCCAAAAGTAAGCCTAGAATACATTTTTTGGAATAAAACCAAACATAGTGGTTTCTTATTGTACACTTGACGGAATTAGCATACAAATGCCTAACAACCTAATAACAGAATTTAGAAACCCGAAACATACCATATTGCAATTGGTATATGACAAACACAGAAGTACTCAATCAAAAGCCCAAACGCTACTGAGCTTAAGGTATGACTCATTACGAATATCAACGCGGATTGTGTCACGACAATAATCACCTTCGTTTTTCCTCCAAGGCACTAGTAATAATTCTAGTTTCTGCCTCAGAAGTGGTATGACACATTTTTATATCTTAGAGTCCCTATGGTATCACGATTTGTAGTACGGGTCGTGTTCCTGGATGTATTTACGACACCCTCAAAAACGGGGGTGCATATTTATTTGGTGATACACTGTCCTGAAAAGGTATATCTGTGTCGCCTGTTAGTTTGGTATAATGCCTGAGATCGTGTTCTTGTCTTTGACTGATGTAATGGACCACCGGGATATAAGGAGCTCTCCCAGGAACTTTAACCCTCATTTACCACAAGATGAAATATCGTGACCAAGTTTTTTTCCTGAATGGGCTCATGTGCAATATGGATATATGCAGATGGGAACCGTAATGTGGAACAGCACGTGCAGTTTTGTAGTTCATCTCGTTCTCCACACTCATCAAATCTGTATTTTGTCTCGCTATTGCGTTCTCATTGCAATCGTCCTAACTGGGAGTTGAATTCAACGTGCTACGTTTTGAGACTCGCAACAAAAACACTAAGCAACAAACTTTGCAACGGACTAAGAACAAGCAATACTGTTGTGTGATTGTTAAGTAGGATGTGCGGCAAAAAGGAAATACTCACAATGGACAACATTTCTTGAATGACAGATAGGAGTTACGTTGAAAGTGTTATGATTTTCCATAAGTTTTCCTAAGTTTACACTAATTAGCGCAATGAACACTAAACCGAATGGTTCTCGAAAGTATATACACAATACTTGTTACTTTCCACACATATGAACACTTTTGTGATCTACTCAAGGAAATACATGTGAAAAATATACCATATTCGTATAAATCAAAGCACGCTTGTTAATTTTCCTCTCACGTGGGACTACAATTACGATCGCTGTGAAACGGTGTGCATTTTGATTGCATTTGGTGCAACCACTACCCGGAAGTCTAAATTGCGACGCCAAAGCGGAACTACATGTAGTATTTCGTTCTGTCATACAATAGTACGGCCGACGGCCGCACAATGAAAGTTCATTTGGTTCGCATATGAGTATCAAACTATTACCACCAATACAGCCAAATTTTGATGAAACCAATAACAAACGTAGAATACAACATTTTGCGATAGAAACATAGCCCGACCAACTACTTTATCAAAAGACACACTGGCGTCATCATGGGCAGACGGTGTGGTAAATGTAGTTGTTTCTACTGTACACCTGATGGAATTAGTATACAAGTGCTGAACAACCTATGAAAACGATCTAGAAACCCGAAACAAACCCCATGGAATAGATTTATGACAAGTACATAAGTACCTAATAAAAGCCGAAAGGCTACCAGTTGATGGTACCCTCGGGGACAGACTTTACGTCGACCAGCAGTGACACCGGCTCAGTGGTATGAATTAAGTATCAAACTATCACCACCAATGTAGCCAAATTTAGATGATTCTGATAACAAACGTAAAATACAACATTTTGCGATAGGAACAAAGCCCGACTAACTACTTTATCAAAAGACACACTGGCATCATCAGGGGCAGACACCTCATGGAATAGATTTATGACGAGTACATAAGTACCCAATCACAAGCTAATCACAAGTAATGTTTATGTTACATAAACGATATAGCCCTCCGTGTAGTATAGAGTATTGCTTCGACAAAAGCACTTCGTTAATAAACTGTCATCTGTCATGGCAAATTCACAAAGACATTTTTAAGTATCACAAAAAGCAGAATGAGTCTTTCTTTTTGAAGACAACAATGTTTCAACCACATAATTATCGGGAGCATACAGTTTATTCTATACTATACAAAAAATGTAATAACTCAAATGTCTTGTTTCCAGTATATCAGCCAATGGGGCAGTATTGCAAACTGTCCGCCAGAGGGGTCGCAGGTGTTAAATAATCCTTATCAAGAAAATTTATAATTACACAAAGTAAAGATGATGGAGGCATTATTACAAGAGAGAGAGAGAGAGAGAGAGAGAGAGAGAGAGAGAGATCTCGATGATCTGTTATGTCTCGGTGGTATCAATACGAAACATGGAATGGCTCCTGTTCCTCTTTTTCCCATAGTTCTCGTATTATAACGGCGGAGATGTCGCCATTGAGGATTTCGAGTGTAATTGGTCGTTGGTCCACAATACCAAATATCTGAGCTCAGTGCAGCTTTGGCAACCCATAGCTGTAGTATTTTTGATTGTTATAACAGCTAATTACAATGTCGCACACACATTTATGCTATAAATGGCAGATTCTTTGATTTTGTCATACATGTATGTAAGGTATATAATTTTGCCAACTTTGGACCAGAAAGTTGATTACTAGACACGTCACTGAAATAAAAAAAAAATCCAATATGTAGCAAAATTTATCCACTGTTTGCAGCCGCCTAATCAATTGCTCCACCAAAGCATTCAGACCGCCCACATTTTGTCAGGCAACCATGCAACCCTCCGAAATTATTGGCCCAGCGATTTGTCTCGGGAGTGATACTCCCAGTCTTTTTAAGTGGATTGCACATGTGGTGTGTTTGTGTTCAAAATATTAATATCACATCGTTTTTGTCCATTTTGATCTTAAATACTATATATATTTAATCACATATTTATGTTACAGTGGTTACCAGAGACAATATACTTACACTACACATACTTTCACCGGTTTTATTCACATTGCTTGCTATCCTAACAGCAACATATGTAACCTAAACATGAAGGTTACAAATGTTGCCTGTCATCGCCGTGGCCTTTTCCGTAGCTTGTTAAAAGGAGTGATCCGTCAGTCAGAGGATTTCGTATTTCGAAGATTATGGAGCAAGAAAGACAGAGTGGGTAAGCGGGGATAACTTTGTTTTATTAATTTCCTCGGGGATTAACGGGTTGGCACGATAACAGTATGGAAGCAAGAGCGCCCGTTGCTCTGTATGAACCAGCAAGAATAAATGGGGGCGCTCGTACGAATATTCACGTCTTTTCAGGGTATTTTTGAAAATTTAGGTGTGGCAAAGAAATATTTAATTTGTGACTTCATCTACTTCCTTGCAATGGCGAATGGAGGAATTGATTATCTGTCAAAACTTGCAAGCAGCTAATGTCGATTTTGTTTTGAGGAGGAGCCATGAACATTAGAATTGGAGGGTTTCAACATTCGTTGAATGGAAGTTGAAATGTGACAGAAAAGGGATCAGTGTACTCATATAATAATAATAAACTTTTATAGCGCTTGACTTCGTTTAACGAATTCTAAGGCGCAACAATCCAGATTCCATAACCAATATCATAAAACGTGGTCAGAAGTAGTTCGTGATCAAAATGACAACCGGCTGTGTTGACACCCGTACACATGTTACATGAACACTGTTTCAAATGGACAGCATGCAATCTACGAGATGGGGCATGTCGCGTGAATGTCATTGACGTCTTTTGTTTTCCATTTCTAAAATGTTTATATTTACACGATTATCAATACAGAGCGAAGTGTCGCGACAATTGTCATTTTCATTTTTTAGGTTACCGGAACTATGGTCCAATAACCTATTGGCATGGCGTTGTGTCCGTCGTCTGTCGTCGTCCGTCCACATTTCTATCTTTAGAGTTTACGGGTGAATCTTTCTGAAATATTTTGAAAAGTGGGTATTTTTTCTGTTTTTTTATTTTCGCATTTTTTTTCAAAATGGCGGCCATTTTCGACGAAAAACGGTCGATTTCTGACTTTGGCAGCCAAACTCTTCAGACAGTTTTGAGATTTTTGTTTCAGAAGATTGCCCTCATATAACTCTGTGACGTGTATAAGTTTCGTTGCCCCTGAATCGCTGGTCTGCGTGTAGCGGCCATTTTCATTTTCAAGGTCAAAGCACAAAACGGCTAATATCTCGCTTATTATCCACTTTACAGCTTGGGACTAAATTGTGGACGTATAGGAAATGATGTATGCCAATATTTTTATGACCTTGAAGTTGACCTTTGACCTCATGTTCAAAGTTAGGCACAAAATGGCTAAAATCTCTCTTATTATGGACTTTAAAGCTCAGGAATCGATTGTGGACATATAGGAAATACCCACTTTTCATTTTCGAAGAACGAAATGGCTAATATCTCGTTTATTATCGACTTTACAACTTGAGAATCAATTGTGGACAGATAGAAAATGATATAATGTATGCTGAATATTGTCATGACCTTGAATTTGATCTCATTTCCAAGGTCAGAGCACAGAATGGCTAATATCTCGATTATTATCAACTTTATAGATTAGGAATCAATTTTGGACATATAGTAAATGATATATGCTGAATATTGTTGCGACGTTGAATATGGCCTTTGACCTCATTTTCAAGGTCTTACAGGACAACTTGGCTAATATCTTGTTTATTATGAAATTTACAACTTAGGATTCTATTGTCGACATACAGCAAATGATATATGCTGAATATTCTGATGACCTTTAATTGGACTTGAACTTGAATTCATTTTCAAGGTCATAGGATATATCGACTTATACCTCTCTTATTACTGAATATACAGCTTAGTAATCAATTGTGAACATATAAGAAATCAAATATGCTGAATACTCTCGTGACTTTGAATCTGACCGTGACCTTATTTTCAAGGCCACCGGACAAAATAGCTATTATATATTGTCCCGTAACCTATCTTAGCCCTTGGGCTGATATTTCACATAAGGTCATCCTTAATAATTTACACTTATTGGCATAAAATAATGCGACATGGCAGAGTTTGACTCCCTGTAATCCCGATGGCATTACGATTTTAGTACGGGTCGAGTTTCGGGACGTATTTACGACACCATCAAAACAGCCTTGCATATCGAAGGGGCTATGGAGGGATATATTATATTCTGGAAAATATATCTATCGGTCCAGCTAGTGAAAGAGGGAGACAAAAGAAGTATGCATATTGCTATTATCGTAAGTGCGAGTTAAACCCAAATGCACTTCTTGTAAAGGCAGCAGGAGCTTTCTGCTATGAAAACATATCAATAAGTATATTTGTGTATAATGACATCATTAAAATCCCGTGTTGGTAGTAAAAGGTAGGTGTATACCTATGTAATACCTATGTAGTATTTGAGTGTATGCAGTGAACAAATAACAGCTAGTTTACTGTACGGAATAAGTGCACTTTTCGAATATTAGCCATGATACAGCACTGGAGTGAACTTCAAACAAGTTCATCGCTTCATGATTATATTGAAAACGTTCATATTTAGATGCTTACTTTCCTCGCAGTTCATTTACACGCATGAATAGTGTGAATAGACGTGGAATCAATACCCAGTATTAAGTATTCCGAGCAAACAAAACAGGGTCCGTTATCCAATCTCATAGTCCGGGGACAGAAAGTCATATCAGGCATACGAAGTGAGAGAAAACAAAAATGACAGTGAAACTCCTGAACCCCCATAAATGGCCATTAGGAGGTGAAATCAGGTGTTCCGGAAAGAGTGAGCATTTCCTGCCCCACAAGTGGCACCCGTCATGAATTCCCCAAAATTAACCTGAAAATACATCTAGTTGCATGGCAGACATGGATTTGCTGTATTTATCAACCAGATCATGATGACGTCCATAGAATTTCTTAAACGCAGCTATAAGTCTTGGTAAAACATATCCTTGTCGTAGCAGTTTAGAGACTAGCTGGGCACTTCGATAGACAAAGTCCTCATATTTGCAACTAGCTCTGGAATAGCGTATAAGTTGAGAAACAAACACACCATATGCCGGCGACATAGGAATGTTGCTGCTTAGAAAAGGGAAATTGACTATGGAAAAATTGAAATCGTCACGTTTGTCATATAATCTAGTTGACAGGTTAGAATCATTATCAATCTCCAACCTCAGGTCTAGATAGTTGGAAAAAATAGCGGATTCTGTAGTATCCTTAATTTCAAGTTCCTTAGGATATATGACATCCAAATAATCACCAAACTTGGGATTATTCAGCGACAATACATCATCTATGTATCGGAAAGTGAAATTAAAATTACATGTTAGTTTCTTAGAACCTCCTCTTTGTAAATGTTGGATAAAATCTGATTCATATGAGTATAAAAACAGGTCTGCCAATAATGGTGCACAGTTTGTACCCATGGGAATACCAATAGTTTGTTGAAATATTCGACCACCAAATTCCACAAAAATATTATCAATCAGAAAATTAACCATATTTACCACATCTATTTCAGTATATTTGTATGGGGCATCAGAGTCGCCTTTAACAAAATAAGCGGTATTATATTTAACTACAATATAGTGGTACCGACGTTGTCCCTTTTTAGAGAAAAATGAATTATTGATTAGTTTTTTAAGCTGAGACTTCAGTTCAGAATGAGGTATAGTTGTGTACAAAGTGGAGAAATCAAATGTTTTGATAGACGTTACTTTTGAAAGTGTGTGAGAATGTAGATATTCTAATAAAGATTTGGAATTTTTTAATATCCACATTTGGTTTATACCACTTCTAGAATAGATGGTTTCAGAGTACTTTTGGAGACCCTGTTTAATTTTAGACAATATAATAGTTAATATTTTAGAAAGGGCTTTGGTAGAACATGATGCTGAACCTGAAATATATCTTTGTTTGTGTGGATTTTTGTGCAACTTTGGGATCCAATATAAGTTCGGTAGATTAGAATCTTTACATGAGGTAGTAATACCAAACGAATGCAATACAGACAAATGATTTGATAAGATATCCTGTTTGGGCACGGCAATGGCTTGGTATGTACTATTGGAATTAGTATTGTTGGCAATACCCAGTTCGTCAAACAGGCACTGTATATAGTATGCTTTACAAACAAAAAACAACATTATTAGAAGCTTTACCTGCTACTGCGTAAAACCGCTAACGGCCAATGGCTTCGAGTACTTGGAACACATTCAACTTTGCATTTTGAATCGTACACAAATTTTATCTTTACTAATATGCATCACAGGAATTAAAATTGATACATCTGCACACAAAAGATAAGATCACATTCGTCCACATCATTGAAAATCCTCATTGACGTAGGCAAAATACAGGGCGTTGCATTATCACGAATTCCTTCAAAGATATATAATAAGTACATAATTCAAGTTGGAATTGGATTTAATGCTTCTTTGGAATTTGAAAAACCAATTTCCCGAGCACATGGAGCAGTCAAAAACGGAGTATGTTATTGAGTTTTCCGCATCAAACAAATTCGAAGAATTTTGATGGTGGTTTTTAAAATGTAAATTCATATTATGGTCATCAACGGGTGAAATGGCGTGTTTCGAAAAGAGAGAGCATTGTGTACCCTGTATGGGACGTTCGTCCTTAATCCCCTTTAAGGGTCAGCCCAAGTGACGAATTGCCCTGCGATTTGTGGTCTACTTCAAAATTTAAATTGGAAATTTCTGAGGATCCGCTCATTGTAGATGCACGAAACTCCACGAACTATCTATATATGCCATGTAGAAGACGCACCAAAATTAACAAGGTATTCATGCCAAAAATATACTCACACTGTGGGTTGGGTGTCCTGCTATAGCGCCCGAGTCTTAGTTTTTCTATTATCCAATAGAGTGTTGCACATTTATAGTGCAAAGTTGACACTATTTTGCTGTCAATCAAAAATTCCAAAGCACGTAGTCACCAGTGCATGACCACTGGTCTGGAGGTCTGAGTTTTGTACATTGGGTCATACTTGACTGCTTTGAGGAAAGGGTCAAGCCTGCAATGTGGACCAGAAAATCAGTGCAGCCATGTGTTCTGGGATTTTGGTTGAAGAGCGAAATAGTGTTAACTTTGCACTGTCAATGTGCAAAACTCACTTGGAAAATGGGAAAACTAAGTCTCGGGCGCTACAGCAGGATATCCATTGTGCAGTGTGAGTATATTTTTGGCATTAATACTATTTCAGTTTTTATGCAAGATGTACCTGAAATTATTGTTATTATTATACATATTTTGGGAATACGAACATTTATCTCACTCAAATTATACAATATTAATCTTCTACATGGCATATAGAAATAGTTTGTGAAGTTTCGTGCATCTACAATGAGTGGATCCTCAGAAATTTCCGATTAAAATTTTGAAGTAGACCACAATTAGAAGGGCAATTCGTCACTTGGGCTGACCCTTAACCATGATGTAAATAAGTTTTGCTGCATTTTGTGTCGTAATTTTGATTTCGAAGCAATTATCAACCGGATCGTGATGACGTGCATACAATTTCTCAGAAAGCAAATATCAGAATTGGGTAAACATGTTAATAACCACAAACTCACTGATCAGTAACACATCAAATCAGCATAATCTGCCCCATGTATGAATGTAAGTATCAATCTATTACCACCAATATAACCAAATTTTGATGATTCCAATAACAAACGTAAAATACATTTTGCAATGAAAACAAAGCCCGTTCAAACAGTTTATCAAAGGACACACTGGCGTCATCGGGGGGCAGACAGTGTGCTAAATGTAGTTGTTTCTACTGTACACCTGATGGAATTAGTATACAACTGCCCAACAACCTTTGAAAATACGTCAGAAATCTGAAACAAACCCTATGGAATAGATATATGACAAGTACATAAGTATCTAATCACAAGCCAAAAGGCTAATGAGTTGATGGTATCCTCGGGGACAGATTTAACGTCCACCAACAGTGTCACTGGCTCAGTGGTATGAATAGTATCAATTTATTGCCACCAATATAACCAAATTTTGATGATTCCAATAACAAACGTGAAATACATTTTGTAATAGAAACAATTGATTGAACATATCAAGGAATAAATCACTCTACTATAGAATCATACAATTTGTACTTATGAGTTAAGGATTATGAGACTTCTCCGCGACACAGACACGAGCGAGTGCCACAAACGCTGTATCCAGTCGATTAAATTATTATTATATGCCACATCATGATATGTACATCACTCGAGGGAGATATGATTACAAATGATGACATTTTCTAGCCATTTTAGACGCTGAAAGCAAATAATTCTATGGGCATTTTCATGCACTACAAAACCAAAAAGGTCATTTCACCAGCGCATCAATACGGGAACATAAAAAGACGCAGGCCAACGCAGGCCAATATGAAGGAGGTCAATACCGCAATATATCGGACTGATTGCACTCTGTGTAATCCATTGTGGAATTTTCGTAAACATATAATAATGTTGGTAATACATCCATAATTAAGTGTTACGGCATACTTCTGCCCCACGCAAATATGTAATATGCATATTTCTTCAGTCTTTCGCTGAAATAACTCGGATGTCTGATATCTTAAAATTGAGGTAGTAAAACGAACTATCTGCCATAGGCGTCGTATGCATAAAAAGACTGTTATCTGGTTATGCAGACAATTTACAATTACACAGGAAACTAATGGGGCCAGTGTTAGGCTACACTAGATATATTCCGATGACCTGTTGTCTCGGTGTTATCGTTCGAAATATGACATGGATCAATTGCCCGAACATAGTTCTCGACCAATGGATGCAGCATGACTCGCCATCGCTGATTCCGAGTGTAATTGTACGTTATCCCCAAGCACATGTATCTGATAGATAATCACAGTGCAGCTTGGTCTCACCATGGCCATCTACAACCATGCCATAAACTTTTCTCCCCTTTTCTCGTTGATCATGGGACATTTTAAAAATGTCTGAGGGTTCATCGTTTTCTTCGTAAATCTTGAACAATGAAACGAATAGGGGTGGGGGCGGGGGGAACATATTGTAAATGGTTTACGTTCATCAGGTTTTATTGGTTGTATAGACTACCGATTGTAAGTATTGAATAGTAGCGTATGGGTCATTCTTACATGATATATAACTACAATACATTGACTATATAGACCGTTTTCTTAAATCAATATAGAATTGATAGTGATACATAAGTCGCCAGAACTTGGTCGACAGATCAGACCACGGGACACCATGAGCTGCTTACCTTGGTTCAGACGTTCATACTGTTCGAACACAAACGAGAACATTGCGATCCACTAACAAACTGAAACAGGAAGCTTATCATTGAGTTTCAGCACTCAAGGCATGCAATAACAGGAAATTATACATTATTCATTAAACACACAGAGAAGGCACACTGCATAAATTCTGAACAGCATGTGATATGCTTCAGCATCGTATGCCTATGGCCTGCGCTTCTGCTGTTCGCTAGTCAAAAGTCGTCGACATTAGGCCCTATTCGAAATGTATTATGCATGACGGTTGTGGCAATGATGCAAGCCGATATGACCATGGTGTTCGTTATGTCATGTATAGAAAACGCCGTGCCTTGGCACTGATGTGACCTAACACAACACACATCTTTAGCTCCTTTCGTCGAGTGTGTGGTCGGCAATAAAAATGAAAGATGTTTCTCTGTTAATGCGTAATAACACAGCTTTTTGTGAACCTTTTTCTGTTGCCCCATCCTCATTTATATCAAATTATATACCACACAAACGAAGTGAGCGGTGAATTCTCTCATCGAATGATTGGTATTCAACACACCGCAGCTTCTATTGCACATGATAATACTGCACCATATGATACCATTACCTGCTATTGTTTGCCCGGTTAAGGAGTTACGTAATGATGTCAGTAATTGTATTTTATGGGAAGGATGGAATAACAGATCATTGCTGATCGCTAACATCTAATGTTGAATAAGTTGACATTTGGATGGTGTCAGCAAGGGGCAAATGTCAGAATTCATATCACACATTAAACAGCAATTTACAGTACAGGCGGTAGGTGTAAAGTACTACGCAATGAAAACCTTAAGATATTGAAGTTTTCATAAATTAGTTTGCACAACTGATATGAAGCTCGTGAAATATGTGTTATGGCGTGAAGGAATTTCTAAAAAAAAACACATTCTTAGTGCACACACGTATTTATTCTCAAAAACTACCATATACCGAACAGGGACAGCGGAGAAACACGTTGTGAGGTACGTACAAAAAAACTTACCAGGACATCAAAATATTCCCATTGATAATGGAATCAGATAATTCATAATTAGACAGGGATCAAGCCCGTTCATGAAACGAACGTAAGTGAAGACCAGATCAGTCAGTCCGATTTAAACTGGGATGATTAAAGTGTGCGTTTGCACCGGTACTGTGTACATTTACAATATAATTATTAGCTGCGGTACTGTAATAAACCCCACATTTCAATTCACTGCAGGATTTCAAACTTGACTGGATGTCTTCCTAGCCAATTAATGGTGTAATAATGCTAGTTAGCGACCGCTGATGGTTCCGATGAGCGATGTCTGCCTGATATTTCATCGGTTAATGGAATAAGTAAATATGCGGATTCTTGTAAGCATTGTGAATAATATGTTGCCCTTGAATAGACCTGGCGGAAAATAACGATAGGCTGTGGTGAATCAGTTATAGTTTGAATTGTTGTCATGTGCCGTTTAACGATCTGAGACATGGCATGGATCCAATGTTCGCAATTATCTATTGACCGGATAATAGATATACGTTACCAAACTTCAGATGATTCCGACAGCATGTTTGTAGTTTGTACCAATATAGATATACCAAGATACTAAGATACCAATATACCAAGATATACCAATGTACCAATATACTTAGTTTGTACCAATATAGAACTGAGAGAGAACTCCCGGTATGTATAGGAACAGTCTATGAATCTTGACGGGCTCTGCTATTATTATGTGCAAATTTATTATTTAATCCAAATATCATAAATTTATCATGTTCATGAACGCTTGGCGAGTTAGTTTGATCGAGTGGGAAACACAATTCCACTGGAAGTAACTCAAACGAACCTATCGCATATCATAATGTGCGAGACGCTGAATATATGAAAACATTTATGGAAAATGAATTTGATACCGTACGGGTGGAAAAAACGTTATTTCGATTTAGGTGTGCATGTCACACATGAGCGAATGAGGACTGTGAACGTGTGGTAAGCGATCGATGAGTATATCATGAACGTGATATCCTCCTGATAGATTTGCAATTAGAAGATGTTGATATTCAATACTTCATACACAATATGCTAGCAGTTAAAATTTGCAATATACTAATTAACCACTGTGAATTAAAGTAATCGCGTGAAAAAAAAACATGTAATCAGAGGATGGCCTTTTTCATAGAACGGAGTGGATTACAACTTTGTGAATTTTACATCCACGCGCCATCGATTTGTTCAAGTCACATTCACTACTTAATTACATGGCACCGTTTCCGAATGCACCCAGTGATACCGATATATGCTCTTTTTTGCCTGTGTACAAGATGACGCATGTAATAGATGTATTGGGTTTAACTAAATGGTGTCAGAGGATAAACAGTTAATTGAACAAAAATATTTTAGTTGAGGATTATTGTTCATCACGAACCTAACTAAGTTCAATATCCGCCTTTGCAGACATCGTGAACGATTAGCAACGAAAACAATACAGTCATATGAACTAGAACGAAAACGGTATCTTTTGTGTTTGATTTCTTTTGTGCTACCTTTGTGAAATGAATTCAGAATATATTATACACATCATTGTGGCGTTACAAAATGGCTCATTGCCATCAATGAAAATAAACTTCGATTCTCCGCTAAGTTGTATATGTTGACGTACCTATAAGACGCCATTCGTTATGGCACGATAGGTTATCTTTGAAGACCTGGTAATTGTATTTCACTAAACAGATTGAAAGCTAGCAATCTCATCAATAGCAAAAATTGACTAAGATGGCCTTTGGTTACCCAACTTTCGTGGACACTATTTTGCAGGTATTTACTACACTTTTTATAATACATACTGTATGTCACCTCACAAAGGCAGGCACAAACATTGCCGTTAATGGCGTTACGTAATTCGATTGCAGATAAATTCAATATCGTATATCATAGCATGACATCTGAACACAACGTGTTTGTAACTGGCAAGGACACTGTGAGGTTTCGGAAGCGAGACGCATCTCGATATAAAATATAATGCGACTTAGTATTTTAGATCTAATTCATGGAGCGTATCTGATTCATCAACATTATTAGGTCGTCAATATGGAATGACATGTGTAGCTTTGTGACAGTGGCAAATAGGGGGTTATCGAATGATCTTTCAGCCATTGCCTCATTGTAATATCAGTGAGTTTTGGCGCCAAATCACTAACAGATATCGTCAACGACAAAAATTATGGCGTTAATATTACGCTTATTTGGGTAACGCAGTGAAAAGCAGGACGATGACGTCATGAGACCATGTAAAACAGTGCTGCCAGCTGGCGATTGCAGATATTCATGAGAAGCCCTCTATTTCGACAACGACTCTAACCAAACACTAGCAATTTGACATGCAAGTTACTCAGATATGGTACAAATAATCGGCACTGTTACAATAAACATTCGTGATTTGATGTGACTCTGCATATTGGCATATAAGAGTACTGTCAGATAACGATTGGTATTTTACTTGAATATATGTACTTGTCATATCTGTTCCATGGCGTTTGTTTCGGTATTCTAAAATATTTTCATAGGATGTTGGGCAGTTGTATACTAACTCCATCAGGTGTACAGTAGAAACAACTACATGTAACACACTGTCTGCCCCTGATGACGCCAGTGTGTCTCTGGATAAACTATTTGTACGGGCTTTGTGTCTATTGCAAAATGTTGTATGTTACGTTTGTTATTGGCATCATCAAAATCTACTGTATTTGTGGTAATAGATGGATACCTACATGTACCCATTTTGTGGTCGTGAGAACCTTTGTTAGAGTCAATGTTTTTATGAAAGACATATTGCGATGATACCCAAAACGCCACAAACTTTATAAAACGCTACAAACGATGCCCCATCACAGCTGTTATTTCATACAAAAAATGCATTGTTAAAATATGGCATTTTGTAGTAAAACACCTAATGAACAATGAAAGGAATTCAAAATAATGGAACAAAATGATCGAACAATGAAATAAGACGCGACGCATGTTGAAATACCGCAATACAATGTAGCAGCCGTTTTATTGATGGCAGCAGCGAAATTGTTGTTAAAAGCTTAATGAAAGAGGACGTACTTCGGAACAATTGTGCGAGCTGGCATCAATAGAGTGTCAGTTTCAGCAAACATAACATCGTGATTTCTCTTTTCTTTTTTTCCTTTGCCAGCATGTTTATGCGATACTTGAAGTATTGTATTCATCGTTTTCTGAAGTATTGCTCACGTAACTCACATGTTGGTTTTTTTTATACCCAGACCTAAATAATGAAACAATTTATTATTAAGGGAATCACGTATTATGAAGAGATACTAGCATTGTATAGCAGCAATCAATTAATTAGGAAACTCAGCAATTACTCTGAACGGTGGGGCCCAATTCCCGTGGGCGATTTGGATATTAAATTACCTTTCACATTCTCCAGCCAGACAATTTGTAATTATACCGAAATGGATGGCGTTCATGTTACAGGAGGTCCATGTTGTGGTTGACCATGTCTCAGTGGTGTCAATGTGAGATATGACATGTCTCTAGTGTCAGTCCATACTTGTCCTTGACAAGGACGATATTATATATGGTACCAGACTTCTGATGATGCTCAGTGTAATTGGAGGTGATATCTGGATACCAAGTATCTTTACCAGAGTCAATTGGGAGTTCCATAATGGAGGTTGTGTATCATATATGTCAATCTATATCATCCCCCTTTACAATTTGCAGCTATGGACAATGGGCCGAATATTTATCCTCCACTTGAGCTAATAACAACGGGATTCAACCATGTTACTAAGGAACTGATATAGGAGTTGAGATCATTGAGTTTCAGCCCCCACGGTATGCGATAATACGAGAATATACATTATCAAAGGAGAACAGACAACTGCATGTGATATCCTTCAACATTGCATGTCGTTCACTTCCTTTGTTTTGTCTCGCCAGTCAAAAGTTGTCGACAACAGGCACTATCCGAAATGTATTATGGATGATGATTATGGAATGACACAAGTTCGTTGTTCGTTTTGGCATTACAGGCACAAAGTCAATGCCGTGTGTTGTAACCGAGGTGACACATCACAAAACGGTCCTTTTGTCGCAAATGAGTTCGGGAAAAACATACTTCTTTGTAGATTTGTGGTTTTTCGCTGCATTTTTTAAAAACTTGCCATTACAAAGTTATCGAAATTGAACACACTGGGCCATTGTGACTGGTGCTTCAACCATATTTATTTCAAATTAGACCTAACGAAACTACGCTAACGAAATGAGCAGTGAATCCTCATCGAATCATTAGTAGTCATTTCGTAAACATCAGCCATCGTCTATTGCATATGATAATATTGCGCCATGCGATATCATTAACTGCTATTGTTTGCTCTGTTCAATAATTATGTGGTATTGGGAGAATGGAATATCAGTTTCGGCAATGATGACTGAAGTGTCAGTATACATTTGCAACGGTACTGTCATAACCCAGACAATTTATTGCACTCCAGGGTGACCAAGTTGACTGGAGATCTTTCTAGTCTTATTGGTGTAATAACAAACGAATGCGACTTGTCATGGGTCAGATGTACAATGTCTGCCTAATAATTAATTGGTGGATGGAATAACTAACTACACTAACTTCTGTAGGCGTTGTTAAGATCATGTTGCCCTTCACTAGCCCCAGCAAGACGGAATATTGTAGTGGCTCTGTTGCATCATCTTGTCAACAATTTTTGTCAGGTTCTGTTTAGCAATGTGATATATGGCATGGATCCAATGTCCGAAATTCTCAAGTTATCAGATGACAGATATACTGTACGTTACTGAACGTTACTGAACCAATGTTTCTGACAGCAATTCGCGGCCAAATAAAACGTATTACATGCACCAAGTTTGTATGTTAGATCACTCATGGGGTTTCCTCACCTCCTTTCTGGTGGAGGTTCCACCAGAAGCACAGAGCACCAGAGGTTCAACCAGAAGCACATATTTTACTTATCTATTCACAAGTCAAATCAGAAACCGAATTCTGAAATATATTCATAAACCATGACTTCACAATATTGAATTTATAAGTGAACAATTAATTTGCTCCCGGCATCCCTGTTTATAAATTTTGTGAAAGACTGTCTCTCGTTGTTACGTGTAAATTTAGGGCTGTTTCCAGTTTGAAAGATCAGGTCATTAACTCATAAACGCCTGTCAAGTCGATTTGATAGAACGGAGACCAAAAGCTATCACGTCCTCTGTGCTTGAACCCATTTTTTCCGTTTTTAGGGAGTTATTGGTACTGGAAGTAAATGAAACTTAATCCACCATATTTTTTATGGTGCATACGCTAATATATGCGAACTATATAACTATATGTGAAAACTGTATATATAATATGATGCTGTAGCCACTAAATACACCCTAAAAAATTACACTAAATACACGTTAGCAAGCCCAGGTCACAAACAGTCACATGGGCTTCAAAGTCCCAGCAGACCCACACGTAAACATACGGGGAATTTGTGCACGACATTAATTCACTCCCAAAATACATTATCAGCTAACCCTGAATGTCCAAAAAATTATTCTTCTACAGTGCCATCCATCAATTTGGAGCCACTTTAGTGAGGTCTTGATCACCACAATTTGGTATTGCAGTCACACGATTATGAGTGTATATTTGAGTGTAATATTAAACCCAGTGACAGAACTTACAGGCTACATTTGGGCTACAATAAGAGTGATAACCGAAACGATTTGACTGGATCTTCCACTTGTTCTGGATCATATATCACATAATCTCGTGGGAACATACGTTCGTTGAATCATTTTCTTTGGGAATATATTCATTTTCAAACCATTCACTGCTCAGAATCTTTCAAGGTGGATGAGGATATTGAATAAAAAAACGTTCATAATAAAAACTTGAGGTCCGTGGTCGCCAACAGATCAGGAATAAAAGTCCTAGATCCAGATGCGCAAATCCAGACCACCTGTGTGGTCCTATGGCACTTCAGAATTTATATTATCTAATTAATTGGTAGTCCAGAATCTCAGAATGTGGAAACAATAAGAAACAAGTTTATCATACATCAATATACCATTGGCTGCACAACAGTTTGAAATGTGTCACTACTTTTTGGTGGCTCCGAATTAATGGATGGCACTGTATTTAGTGCAGTGGCATGCATGCATAAGGATTTGTTACCGATAACATAATGTTATAACATGAAATCATGAACCATAAAATGGATAGCTATCGAAACATAAACATATGGTTTATACTGGTTTCAGTTTGGTGTATTGATAAATATCTGTATGTAGAACTGTATGTAGACTACAACTGTATGTAGACTGGCCTTAGTAGTCTTGCAGTATCGCACGTTGGTGCCATGTTCATGAGTCGTGCTCCACCTCATAACACTCATATTTCGTATGATAACCGACGACATAATATTCAATATTCAGACTAGTTGCTTCTAGTTTTACGGAGATATTAGTGCAATTTGAATGTGCTACCTGTAATCTTCTAGCCCCGAGCAATCGATAAGTAGTTCATGTGACGTGATATCCTCCAGACAGACTTGCAATCAAAAATTATGTTGATATTCAACACTTCACACAATATTCTAGCCGTTAAAAACTGCAATAGACTAATTAACCACTGTGACTTAAAGTGATATTGGCACAAAGGTATGGATTTTTCCATGCCTTTCTGATCGAACGAAGAAAACATAACATATCTGCATTTGTATGCCCAAACAGAAGCCTCTTTCTAATTGATTTCGTTGCGAGTTTCTGGTGGAAATATTTTGAGTTTGTTTACATTAACGCCATTCTCGGTGCTTTGTATCCTTTGATGCAATGCGATTCCAGCTTACTCGTATATTTTCGAGCCAATCGAGCGTGAAATACACTCCTCAAAAAAAGTTAAGGAATTTTGTTAAATATTGTATAAAATATCATAATATGTACAAATTTTGCTAAAATTGTTTTGATTTTGTGATCTTCAATTTTCCGTAGTGACAACTACTCAGTTCACAATGTTTTCAACCCGACACACTACTCTTTCATGCTTGATTGACGCTGAAACAAAGTTTGCTCTTTTGCTTGTACAAACGTTGTTCCTTCAACACTTTTTTGTGTCACCAACGGCTGCTGATTTCCAGTGTTTCATGATGGCATCAAATGGGATTATTGTCTTCTTGGTGATTTTATGCTGTGTCCAACCTGTAAACAGTGTGAGGCGACGTCTGGATGAACATGAGGTGGCTAGAGCTGTGCAACTCCTGGAGGATGGTGCCAAGCAGTCTGAGGTCGCCAGGAGGTTAAATGTCAGTCCCAGTGTAGTGTGTAGACTTTGGCATCGTTATCAGGAAACAGGTTTATATGGACAGAGACCCAGATCCGGACGACCACGTGTACTGTCAGGCAGACAAGACCAATACCTCAGAAATTTCGCCCGCAGACATCGTGACCAGTCTGCAGTTTCTCTTCGAAATGACCTCCGAAATGGAACAGGAGTGCGAGTTAGTGACCAAACCTTACGGAATAGACTCCATGCTGATGGTTTACGTGCCCGACGGGCAGCGGTGGTGCCTACACTCACTCGTGCACACCGTCGAGCGCGACTGCTCTTTGCCACAGAACACGTGGGTTGGGATCTGGATCAGTGGGGCCACGTTCTCTTCACAGATGAATCCAGATTTTGTGTGTCAACCAATGACAGACGTCAACGCATCTGGAAAGAGCATGGCACTCGCTATGCTGAGGGCATGTTCGGAGAACACGACCGATTTGGTGGAGCGTCTGTGATGGTCTGGGCAGGAGTAAGCTTAGGCGGTCGTACAGATCTCCATGTGTTTGACCGAGGGTCAGTGAACGCTGAAATCTACCGGGACACAATCCTTCGTGACATTGTCAGACCATATGCAGGCGCAGTGGGTCCAAACTTCATTTTCACGGACGACAATGCACCGATCCACCGTGCCAGAATCGTGCAGCAGTACCTGGTAGCAGAGAGTATCACTCGGATTGACTGGCCTGCTCGCTCTCCGGACCTGAATCCGATTGAGCATCTTTGGGGCCTCATTGGCAGAGCTGTTCGATGTCGAGAACGACCACCGACATCGCGTGTGGAGCTGTCAGCCGCCCTCGTTGAGGAGTGGACGGCGTTGGACCAAGCACTCGTTGTACGCCTCATTTCCAGCATGTCCCGCCGTTGTCAGGCATGCATAGCAGCACGAGGAGGTCACACAAGATATTGACGCAGAAAATAGACTGATGACATGTAAAATTATCGTTTAAATTTGTTTTGTGAACCATATGCAGAATAGAGACATTTTATGGCACCATGTTTTCATGCCAATAAATGAGTTATTTTCGACATTTTGAACAACATATTCCTAAATATGTTACTGCAGAATTGATCTGCACAGTTGGTACAATTTTGCACAGTTTTTGTATGCATAACTAAAATATATGGAAAAATTGAAAAATTCTTTTTTGAGGAGTGTAGGTTATGCCAGAGATAACTCTTGAGTTGCGCACAAAAGAAAAGAAAAGCGGCTGCTAGTACTGTTATATGCTTGATTTATCCATCTGATCAAGCATGGTTTGTTTTGTAACCTATTTTTCTGAGACCACATGCATATATGTATTTGATTTGGAAAAAATAGTTTTACTGTCAATATCACTTTAAATTTATTGACGTGAGAAAAATCTTGAAAGGGTGGTTTTTTTCCTGGAAAGGGGTTTATCACAACTTTGTCCATTTTACATCTTCATGTCATCGATATGTTCAACCCACATTCAATCTCTAATTACATGGTTGCGTTTCCAATGACGCACCAAGTGATACCAGTTTATGTCTTACGTAATTGCAGATTGGCAATGAGATCGAAACTCGGAAAATAAAGTAGGTGTGCCATCCTGGTAACTCGAAAGCCATTGAAATGAAACCCAACAACTTTTACTGTAGTTTGGATGAAAGTGTACTCAGTATAGTAGTACGTTCAATCAAAGTATTGCGTGGAGGTCGATATCCGGGATAAACTACATGAACTAATTAGAATCGTTTCCGTTTTACGGATAAGTATTACAAGTTGAGCTTTCGATCTACTTCGAATCATATCCCAAAGCAACTTCACTGTAGAACAGATGAAAAGTGTGCTAAACAAAATTGTACGTTTAATCAAAATATTGTATGGTGGTGGAAGTCCGGAAGAAATTACTAATTAGAATTGTTGTCATTTCATGGATCCTATTAACGGTTGAGATCTCGATCCACTTCGAAGCATATTCCCCGCAACATTTCAGAGCAGTTGTGATTTCGATATACGGTATGAATCTTTTACATTTCCGTTTATCATGTTTATCCGGAGAGAGAACTATGCGGAGAAAAGCATAATTAGCAGGATGTGAGCCACTACTGGGTTTTTTTTGCATCAATAATTGATCAAAAATATTTAATTGAGGATTATTGTTTTCCATGGACCGTGCTGAGTTTGAATATTCGCATATGGAGACATAGTGAAAGATTAACAGTGGAAATAATAACGTCATATGAACAAACAGGATAGCCATACCTTTTTTATTTGATAAACTGTGCTACATTTGTAAAATTAATTCAGATATAAATAAATCATTGTGCTGTTGTAGGAATGGCTCATTGCTATCAATGAAAATGAAATTTCATGAAAGGTAAAAGGTTAACTGGCATAAAAGGTTATCTGTGAAGATCTGGTAATTGTATTTGACCAAACAGGTCGAAAGTTAGCAATCTCATCAATAGCAAATATAGATTAAAATGGCCTTTTTTCAAAGGTCGCTGTTTTGTAGGTCTTGAGGTCTTGGAAGCTATAATGCATGCGGATATATGTATGAAACATCGATCGAATGTGCATTTTTATTCAATTCATGGGGCCTATTCAGATACAGTTACTAACATTATCATGATTATGTGGTCGGCAATGTGGAATAACATATTTGCAGCTTTGTATTACAGCCAGTTCGGACGACGAATGTCTGTCCTGTATTTGTGATTTGGCATGTGAATAACAGATATGGAACAAATCTTCGGCACTGTAAAAAAATACGTTGGTCATGTCAGTGATCCCAATGTTGGCAAATGACAGAACTTCCAGAGAGCATTTGCTGGTTTTCCCTTAATATACCCCTTTGTGGTCGTCAGAATATTAGTTGGAACCATAGTTATCTATGAGAGACATATTAGAACGAAACCTAATATGAATGTCAAATACCAACAATGCCCAGCAAAACAAATACATTGTAAAAATATGAGAAGGACATATGTTTAATGAACAACAATGCAAGTGTATATAATGGGAAAAAATGATCAAAACCATGAAATGATCCATAGTGCATGTTGAAATATCGCAATACCAGATAGTTTATGCATGGCCGCTGCCAAATTGTAATTCGAATTTGAATAGAAGAGTACTCATTTCGGGAAGCAGAGCTGGATGTAGACAATATGACAGCTATCTGTATTCTCCATAAAAATACATATAAGCTGGCATCAGTAAAGTGTTAGTTTCAGCAAACATAATTGCATAACATCTTGACTTCTCACCATCATTTCTTCATTGTTAGCATGTTCAGGCAATACTTGAGGTATTACAACTTAGCTCACTGAAGTTTCGCTCTAGAGACTCGCATATGTTCATAACATTTCCATCTATGAAAATGCAAAAAAAAAAACATCACAAGGGAATAATTTATTATTAAGGAATACTTATAAAATACAGCATTGTATGAAAACCATGTATGTATTTGGTCAAGAAATTGTACGCTCATTAGGAGTATGGATGTAAGTATCAATCTATTACCACCAATTCACCCAAATTTTAATGATTCCAATAACAAACATAAAATACAACATTTTCCGATAGAAACAAAGCTCGACCAATTACTTTATTGATTGTTTTTTGTTCGACCTCAACCTCAACCATGGATCTTGACTGTTTTTTTTTCAGATGCTACTAGAAAATAATGGGTTGATGGGTAATGTATACTCATATTCTACTCTTACGCAGGTACACATTGCATTGGCATCATGTTCAATTATACTTAATTAAACATGAAAAAAATAGTCCAAATGCTAATACAGGTTACCGGACAATAAATGTTTTATATTTGAGATATTAGCCATTTTATCCCGTTTACCTTGAAAATAAGAATGAAGGTCAAGCTCAAGGTCACGAGAATATTCTGCATAAAATATTTTCCATATGTGAACAATCGATTCCTAAGCTGTAGAGTCAACAATAAGCGAGATATTAGCGATTTTGTGCTCTGACCTTGAAAATGATGTCAAATTCAAGGACATCAGAGTATTTGTCGTATATTATTTCCTATATGTCCACAATTGATTTTCAAGCTATAAAGTTGATGAGAAGGGATATATTAGCCGTTTTGTCCTGTGACCTTGAAGATTAGTCCAAGGCTCAAATTCAAGGTCGCGAGAATATTCAGCATACGTCATTTCCTATATGACTACAATTGATTCCTAAGTTGTAAAGTCGATAATTAGCTAGATATTATCCATTTTGTGCTCTGACCTTGCAAATGAGATCAAAGATCAGCGTATATCATTGATTTCTAAGCTGTAAAGTCGATAATGAGCGAGATATTGCCCATTTTGTGCTCTGACCTTGAAAATGAGGGCAAAGGTCTAGTTCAGGGTCACGAGAATATTCAGCATATAACATTTCCTATATGTCCACAATTGATTCCTAAGCTGTAAAGTCGAAAATAAGCGAGACATTAGCCTTTTTGTGCATTGACCTTGAAAATGGTCACGAGAATATTCAGCATATATCATCTCCTATATGTCCACGATTGATTCCTGATCTCTATTTTCAAGATTAGGTGAGATGTGAGGCATAATGTGTCCCATTATAAAGCATAGGAGAATTTAACATGGGAAAGTCCCATTTGGCCCGAGTTTGGGCCAAAATGGCCCACTTTGAGTGATTCAAGGGCAACGAAACTAAGACACATCACAGGGGTACATATGAAGAGTGTAATGCATCAATAAGAAAAAAGTAACTGAAGAGATATTGATAAAACGACCGTCAAAGTCCAAAATTTGCTGTTTTTAGTCT
This sequence comes from Terebella lapidaria, assembly GCA_949152475.1. Classification (NCBI taxonomy): domain Eukaryota; kingdom Metazoa; phylum Annelida; class Polychaeta; order Terebellida; family Terebellidae; genus Terebella; species Terebella lapidaria. The sequence goes on along the minus strand of OX424566.1, from coordinate 22,931,408 downwards.
GAAATGGCCGACATTTTGAAAAGATTGCTAAAAAAAAAAACCCAAAAAAGATATGTCCTTCTTGAAATATTTTTAGGCATTTTTGTGCTAAAATTCATAAGGATTCGATCGTAACCTTTAAAGATAAAAAATGAAAATTGCCGACGAGAGACGACCACGAACGCAACGCAGTGGCAATAGGTTTGGTCCGGTAACCTAATATTGGAAGGTTTCAGTGATATGAAATGACATCGTTATGTTGTTAGTTTGAGGGATTATAATTGTCTCCTTTGTGTAAGCATTGTTGCGAGCAACTTGACATCCCGCAATATTGATTAACATGATTAAGATGTAAGGCTTATTATTACATCCCAAATCATACTTGAGGGGAAAATTAAGATGGGCATAGTGGCAATCACTTAACTATTGAACTAAGCAATTAGTCTGAACGGTTGAGCCTATTCCGGAGGGTGTTATGAATATTAGGTAACCTTTGAAATTTACAGCCAGACCAATGATACTTATACAGGAAACCAATGGTCCTCGTGTTTCATGATACACGGTATAACTTAATCACTACATAATACCAACAGTAACAATGTAGAACGCGGTATATCTCCCATGCCAGTCCATATTCTCAATCATCCAGACAAAGTGAAACCGGGACAGACTGCCGATGGTCATAAGTGAAATTGATGGTGATATCAGATACCATAGTGTCCGCTGTTTTTTTCCTGGTGAAGGTTGTCTGATATATATATATATATATATATATATATATATATATATATATATATATATATATATATATATATTATCCTATATTAAATAACCCTATTCTTCTATTGGGCGAAGGTTCAACAATTTATTCGTTATTGACATGTCTGCGTGATTCAATCGTCCATAGCTGAAGGGTTTCATGTTCTAATCACATTCACAAACAATTTGAATATTTATTACAAGAATCTGATGAAATCTTGACTGAAACATACATTTCCCCAATTTCATCATGAAACTGTGAAAACAACCTTTTCAATAAGGAATTCGTTTTATGTTAGGTAGCAAAAAAATTAGGTGATTTGCTAGGTGTATTATATTGAATTTTGTGATTTTTGTTTGTCACTAAACTCGAAAGTACAACTCAGTAATATCGGGGGGAACATATCGCATGCAGTGTGTTTCCGCATGTAGAGTTGAAAATTGTCAAAGAGTTGAGCAGGCATAGTTAAAACAAAGCAATATTCATAGAAGCTGATCTGCGCCGATCAGCAAAGAGTCCTAAACACTCACTATGCATTAATTATTCTCCCAGAAAAGGGCATAAATGCGAGTCGGTTCTTTACTGAACAATTCCAACCAATTTGGAATAGTCGCCAGTACCTCATCGGAGATCTGGAGGAAATTGGCATAAAATAATGCATAAAATAATGCATTGGTATTTTTTTATATACCAATACAATTGAAATGAACCTTTTTGTTATTTTCCAAGAGCTTGGACAATTGTTATCGTCCAATAGCTAGGATAAAGCACTACCTTGTACATACTTTACTCCATTCCTCGCAAACAACCATGTTGTCCCCACTGATTTACTGCTGTACCGTACGACTCTTCTAACTCAACATTTACAAAGAAATGAATCCAACAATGGCAAACACTTATATTATATGTGATATACCACAATGCTACCAGCAGTTGTAGAGCCACCCGACCTGAGTCTCCCTTTGAACAGTATCTGAGTTGTATGCCTATTGGTGTGGTGTGGAATTGATTTTCCTGGAAATCACATGAGTGCGCGCCACTGACAATGAATATTGTGAGCGGAGAATTCATATGAAAGACATATTCAACCTATGATACCACACAAACTTACAAAACAGAAATGTGTCCCTGATATCTGCTAAACAACTAGGGTAATCATGGTATATCATCATCGATCGCCTGGCTCTTCAGACAATCTTAATGTTATACTTGCAACGATATCCTTATATAACTGGTCAATGGCTAATATTTAGCACTATTCACACCAATTGCTAAGTGCATCAGATGACTAATACACTGTTCTCATTGGCACAGACAGGTCAAATAAAATAGGATCTTCGTTTCTGTTCAACTTAATCTCCGGGCATTGACCCAATTCTGTATAATCAACCTTCTTTAGTTAGAGGTATTGGTGAAGTACTGGCCAAGCGGTTTTCTACCCTAGGAGTATCATCCGGCCGATGTGCACCATTTTGTTGGTTTTCCACATGATATGTATTTACACTGGGAAATATATGCGTCCAGATAATCTTTGTTATTACTGTCTTGTGAGATGCACTAAGTACCAATGTCTTGTCAAAAGTCAGGAATGATGTGACTAGGATTGTAATAGCACATGTAGAGCGGTTGAATTTTTTTTGATAATTACCGATAACCATTTGCATTTTTTATTCATGGTTTAGGATCTTGGTATAGTATACATTTCATATCAGCGTAGTTTGACTCCAAGAAGGTAAAACACCACAATATATCATTCCAGTGAGACGCACACAACAAGCTGAACAGCCATCTTACCAACACACTGATTTTGCCCAGTGGCCATGAGCCCATTGGAATTGCCAAATAATTGACCCATCATCTCCAAAATCCGTGGATTTGTTATTGATGAACAGGCGTCAGGAAAAGTATGTTAGTGTTATCATTCTCTCGTGTTGAATAAATCGCTCATGATCGACTTACAGCTGCTTAGGAATCAATTGTGGACATATAGGAAATGATATCCGCTGAATTCTTATGACCTTGAATTTCATCTCTGATCTCATTTGCAAGGTCAGACAACAAAATGGCTAATATCTAGCTTATCATCGACTTTACAACTTAGGAATCAATTGTAGTCATAAAGGAAATTATGTATGCTTTTCAATGAAAATGAACTTTCATTCTCTGCTTCTTAAGATGCATGTTGACATACCTATAGGACGCCATTTGTTATGGCATGAAAGGTTATTTTTGAAGATCTGGTAATTGTATTTTACCGAACAGATTGAAATTAGCAATCTCATCAAAAGCACACATAGATTGAAATGGCTTTTTGTTTTCAAAATATACACATTAAAGCTCGCTGTTATGCAGGTATCCACTACACATTTCGGAATATATCTGGTATCGATCATTGATGTTGGATGATAGAATCGATTGTTTGTCTGGAGTGTTTTCATTTCGACAGTGGTCATTGTGTCAGGTCTGTCATCTGCACAAACGTGGGAAGTTTAAATTAAACTTCTCGCTACTGCGGTAATGTAATTCGATTTTCTATCACCATACACAGTTATATCTGAACAGACTGTGTTTGTAACGGAGAAGGAAATTTTGAGGTCTTGGAAGCTATGGTGCATTTGGATATCTGAATGAAACATTGCAAGACATATACAATTACTAACAATATGGGGTCGTCAATGTGGAATGGCATATTGTATCACAGCCAATTCGAACGACGAACGATTCACTGGTATTTGCGCTTTAGCATGCCAATAACTTAGATATGGAACAAAACTTTGGCACTGTCGAAAAGTACGTCAGTCATGTCACGTGATCCCAATAATGCCTATGAGCTTTTCTCCTAATATACCCTTTTGTGGTCGTAAGAACCTTATTCAGAACCATAGTTATCCTTGGGAGACATATCACAAGGAACCTAATATCAATATCAAACTTTCTGAATAAGAACAATGCCAAACTAAACCTTTTATGCAAAAAAAACAAACATACATTGTAAAAATATGAGAAACACATGTGCCTAATGAACAACAACGCACATGTATATAACGGAAAAAATGGTCAAAACGATGAAATGTGCCATAGTACTTGTTGAAATATCGCAATGCCAGATAGTTTATGCATGGCCGCTGCCAAATTGTAATTTCAATTTGAACAGAAGAGGACTCATTTCGGGACAATCAGAGCTGGATGTAGACAATGTGACAGCTATTTGTATTATCCTATTATTAAAGCTGGCATCAGTAAAGTGTTGGGTTCAGCAAACACAATTGCATAACATCTTGAACTCTCAAAATCATCTCATATTTCTTCATTGTTAGCATGTTCATGCAATACTTGAAGTATTATGGCGTCGCTCACTGACGTTTTGCTCTGGAGACTCACATATGTTGTTAACATTCCCATCTATAATAATGGGAAAATATCATAAGGGAATAATTAATTTTCAAGGAATAATAATAAAATACAGCATTGTATAGCAGCAATCGATTAATTGGGAAACTTAGCAATTGCCCTGAATGGTGGGACCCATTTCCCGTGGGCGTTTTGGATATTGAATTTTCACATTCTCCAGCCAGACAATTTATAATTATACAGAGATGGATGGCGTTCATGTTACAGGACTCTACCTTGATGGTTTACCATGTCTCGGTAATGTCCGAGTGAGATATGGCATGGCTTCTGTGTCAGTACATAGTCGTCGTTCATAAGGACAAAGTGATATATGCTACCAGACTTCCGATGATGCTCAGTGTAATTGATGGTGTTATCGAGAATCTTCACCATTGTCACCGTGTTCCATGGTTGGGTTTGTCTACCATATATCATCCTATGTATTGTTTATCATAGGTATTCTAGTTCAGAACTTCCACACCAATATTTGAAGCTTCAGAAGCCGATCGAAAGCCAAACTGATTATGTCCTGTATTTGTTAAAGGTAAGTTTAACATACCCATTGAGTAAATTTTTTTGTGATTACTCAGTTGAAGTAATGTGGCACTTCATGGCAGACATTGTCCTTTATATAATTATAAAGCCCCATAATGATTCGATTATTTAAAAGCAATGTATAGTTTTAAACTATGTTTTGCTCCTTTTATTTACATTCATTTCCTAATTCTCGGATGTTCACCAAGAGGAGAAAAACTTTTCCCACCAATAAGTCAAGTTGCGAGAAGGAAGGCTTAATATGGAGAATGATTAACAGGAAGTGAACCTCATTGTGGGATTGGTGCAGTAGCAAAAAACGACCGTGAAGTGTGTATTCTCAAAGTAATCAAGGATTACGTTCAACTGACAGCCCAGCGAGGATTAATGAGTTCACAACAAAAGGAAATTGTGAAGCAATCAACAGTGGGACTAGTTCACACGCAATAGTGTTTCATCTGGCTCTATAATCTACAAACTTATGATGTTTGTAGTAAGATGTTTTTTTATTGCTCTGAAATACATTAAATTGCTCTTATGTTGATAGTAATATAATATTAAGGCATTGGCGATAGGTTTTCGTCCAGTGGCTGTGTGGCTCGTTTTACCGTTCAAAAATTTAGACATTTCATCCCATTTGGATCGCCAAATAATTGATTCAAGATTGCCCCAATACTTTTTTTGCACGCAAAGGTACAAATAATTCGTTGCCTCTGATTATGTTTCCCTTATAGCTGGAAAAAACTTCTATGTGTTTGAAAAAACTTCTGCAGTGTTGCTCGTTTTATCGTTGAAAAAAATTCAGACATTTTATCCCATTTGAATTGTCATATAATTGATTTAAGATTGGCCCCAAACTTTGATCGGACGATATCCCGATCAACTCTTGGAAATTTAAAACATGCGCATGTGGCACGTCGGAAATACGGAATACGGAAAGGTACAAATAATTCATTGCCTCTGATTGTGTTCCTGTTATAGCTGGAAAAAACTAATAAAATTTATTTATTCTGTAGCATGTTAACCTTGCCTACAGATTGGCATTTCACACAGAAATATTCGTCAATGCTCGAAATGAGACAATAAAGAATATCAAAATATGGGCTGATTTTGAAACTGGTTCCAAATTCAATACATTCTTCTAGCAATTCACCTAATATTTGCAACCTAACATAAAACGAATTCCTTATTCAAACGGCTGTTTTCACAATTTCATGATGAGAATGCATGTTGGAGTCAAGGTTTCATCTTCATATAAAAAATATTCAAATTCTTGTGATTACAGCATGAAACCCTTTTTTAACTCAGCTGTGGCCCTGTGAATTATGCAGACATATCCATAAGGAATGAATTGTTGGACCATCTCCCGTTTGAAAAAGGTCATTTAATATAGGATTGTAAGTATTAATCTATTACCAGGATATTAAATATATGTCAGACATCCTTCACCGGGAAAAAAACAACAGACACTATGGTATCTGGTATGACCTTCAATTACACTTATGATCATCGGCAGTCTGTCCCGGTTTCACATTGTCTGGATGATTGAGAATGTGGACTGACACGGGAGATATACCGCGTTCTACATTGTTCCTGCCGGTAAGTGTTAATGATTTAGTTACACGGTGTATCATGAAACTTGAGGACCATTGGTTTTCTGTATAATTATCATTTGTCTGACTTTAAAATTTGAAGGCTACCTAATAATCATAACACACTCGGGAATTGGCTCAACCATTTAGACTAATTGCTTAGTTCAATAATTGCCGCCATGCCAGCCTTCATTATTGCCTGATCTTGTTGCAATAATAAGCCTTACGTGTTAATCAATATTGCGGGACGCAATCTTGCAGCAATTTGGTGATACATTCCTGAAGTTTCTCGCAACAATGCTTACACGAAGGAGACAGACATGTAGCTGGTGGGAATGCATGATTCTATACAATTATAATTCCCCAAACTAACAACTTATCGATGTCATCTCATATCACTGAAAAGTTCTAATGATTTTCATGTTTAATGAAGACGGGAACCACGATGCCAATGATATAGCTGCGTGGGAGTAGACTAGAAGTATAAATAACTATAAGACTATAAGTACCACTCAACTTCTGAAAATAAGTACCACTCAGCATCTGAAAACAACCAATCGCGATCCAAACTGATGAGTGTATGATTTTTTTTACCAAACACCTAACACAGTACACCAAACACAGCACATATGTTTTCATACGCCACATGTAAACTGATAATTTGAAATGTATATATTGACCAGTGTGCTGGAAAGGAGGCTGTTCAGTTTGCTGTATATAATGCATTTTTTGTGATCCACGCGCCTCAATGTTTTACATCTCACTCTAATCATATGTTGTCGTATTTCACCTTTTTGTTGTTGAACTTCACTGATATGTACATTGTCCCATAGGTCAAATCATCAACTAAAAATGAAAATGGTTAATTATCAAAAGACGTCGACCACCACAGATTTGCAATTACAATCATTATCATTCATGTATCAGGCTGGACTGTGACAGATATTTGTATCACCAAGTGCATCTCACAAGACAAGAACACCAAAAATTATCTGGACACATATATTTCCCAGTGTCAATCATAATAATATATATCATGTGGAAAACAAACAAAATGGTGCACACCGGTTAGATGTTATTTCTAGAGTATAGATTCGCTCGGTCAGTACTTGACCAATACGCCTAATTAAAGAAGGATTGAGGAATTGAGTGAACGTCTGGATATTACGTTGAACAAAAATGAAGACCCTATTTTATTTGACCTGTCTGTACCAAGGAACACAGAGTATTAGTTACCTGATACACTTAGCGATTGGTGTGAGTAGTGTTAAATAATATTGGCCGGTTCTGAAAGGTTATTACTGCAAGTATCACATTAGGATTGTCTCAAGAGGTGTACACGTAGACTGATGATCAATGCTGATATCGCAGGGTTATCACATGTATTTAACAACTATGAGGGATACATCTCTGTTCTGTAAGTTTGAGTGGTCTCGAATGTTGAACGTGTCTTTTGTGCCATATACATTATCCGCTCAAATGACTCACTGTCAACACTACAAGCTGTGATTTCCAGGAAAATCAATTCCACCTCATACCAATAGGGATGCAACTCAGATACTGTTCAACAGGACACCCGCGTTGCCGTCTTGGAACTGCTGGTAGCATTGTAGGCCATCATATCACGTGTAAGTGTTCGTAATTGTTGGAATCATTTCCTTGTAAATGTCATGTAAGTAGAGTCAAAAGGTACAGCAGTCAATCAGTGGGTACAACATGGTTGATTGCGGATGAAGCAAAGTACGTACAAGGTATGCTTTATCTTAGCTATTGGACAATAGCAATCGTCCAAGCTATTGCAAAATAACAATGAGGTCAAGACATTTTAAGTGTATTCGTATATGAAAAATGTGAATAATGCATTATTTTACTGCAAATGTTCTCCAGAAAGCCGATGAGATGCCGTCAACTAGTGCAAATTGGTTGGAATTGTTCAGTGAAGAACCGACTTGCATATTATGCCTTGTTCTGTGGAAATAATTAACGCACAGCAAATTCTGTGTTTTGCTCACTCTATTGATCAGCGGAGATCAGAATAGCTGTCTACCTTGAGTGGTTCACCCATCATCTCCAAAATCCGTAGATTTGTTATATTCATGAGCAGGCTTCAGGATGCTCGTGTTGAATAAACTCAGCTTTATGCGGATCTGAGAGGGTGTAGTTGTAGACAGACCTGTTAATCCGCCGACCGTCACCTAACATTGAATAAACAAAACAAGTTGAATTAATTCGGGCCACAGTAGGTTCACATATTCAAATATGCTAGAAACGAGGTATATTTCTTCGGAGTGGATCACAATGCAAAATCTCTCACTACATTTTATGGCGCTCAGCATATCTGTATTCGTTCAGAAAGGAAAATTGCATGAACAATTGCGTGTCCTATTATTTTTTCGTGGATAATACTATTCCACACTGCTTTTATTTTGTCCGTACTGGTAATGTTGATAATACGATTGCCACAGAGGGTTCGGTTCGGTTCTTCCACGACTATGGTACCACATCACCAGAGTCATCTTATCGTATTTCGTTCTCCGTGATTTTTGTTAACAAATGCGCCTGCATGCGAACCGTCATAACAAAGTCACTGCATCACAGAAATATGGTTCACGACATGCAATGCATCATGAGATAGTGCGGCATAGAGTAGTGCGACTACGTATAATCCTGTTGTATTAAATTTCAAATGGGTTTTACTGTCGCATGTGGAATCATGTTTTCCAACACTTCACAGGAGCGGACCGAGAATTTTGCAGGGGGGGGGGGGGGGGGGGGGTGGGCTCGCGAGGGTTAGTCAAGTCAACCCTCAAATATGTATGCTTTCTGTCGTGCATTCAGGGGCATTGCTTCAATATATATCTTCTCAGGGACACGAGCATGCCTGGATTTCTGGGCGATTTCCTTACTCTAAATTCACTGAATGTAGAAAACTCGGAAGGGTCAGTATAGTACCACGCGCGTGTCATGTGATCAATAACGTAGGCATGAGAAGGTTCGTTTACGTTTTAGCCTGCATGCGGTCCGCTGACTACACTTTGGAAGACATTTACCTTGCATGAGAGCGCACTCATTCGTCATTCCAATATGGCAATACATCAATGTATAGGATAATGACATTCAGATGAACGATGGTGATGAGTGTGTTAAAGAGTCAGTGCAGCCTAATTTAATAGGTCTGTTTTTGTCTTTGGTCTCCGCAAACGAGAGGAGCTGGGTGTAATCTTATGTGCTTTGTTGTAGACCCGCCCCTGATTTTCCTGCGTTGGCAGTGAATCTCAGTGACGGTGACCACGCATTCGCATTTGGATTGCGAGGCATATTTTACAAGGTGCATGTTAAATTACAGACGTTGATGTTGCAGTAAAACAAAGTGAATACCTATGTTGCCAATATGTTGTTTTTTCGGCGGGACGGACGGAATTATCTTACCGGTATTTATATTTTGAAATTAAATGAAAGATTTTTTTGTTTACTTACCACTAAAATACACCGTATGTACGGCCAAATAACTCTCAATTCTCCTGATTGTAGTGTTTGTTAAATGTTTGGGTTTGGGAAAATGCAAAAAGGTATGGGTAAATGTCATATCTGGTCTGTTATCTGTTATAAAAATGTTATTAATAACCGAGTAAAATGGTGAAATATATGAATGTAAATTATATTAGATAAATATGTTCCATTGTTATTAATGTTATTATCAAGACATATTTGTTTTATCTTTGTTGCAATCAATCTACAGTCATGGTACTACAATATAGGTACTACAGTACTTGTTGTACAATCTCACGATGTATTGATGGGACTTGTAATAAATGGATTGTAGTACATGTACCAGTTGTCGAATTGGCTTCCCGATTATCCACAACATGCCGTTCCATGATCAACTTATGTGATGCCTTCTGGTCAATCAGTTAATAGAAATCCTCGTAATTGTTTTGTTGACTTTGGTTCCACAAATATAACGTTCTATAATGAAACTGAATAATGCCATTGATCTAATTTCGCAGGATTTGACAAAGCAAACCAGTGAACCATTCTTAGGTGCTATACAATAAAATACGTTGAACATTTTCAAAGACGATATTCGATTCACGATAAGACGATACTACAGAAATAATACAATGACGATAATTGGGTTGGAATGTCATACTAGGCTAATTCGCCAGGCTTCCTTACTGTCATCAATCTTCATTGTCGAGGCGGGGTTGGAAGTGTGCCTGAAGGTGAATCCGCCACGTTTACTGGGTTTTGTTGTTGTTATCATCAAAATCTTGCTTTGATACTTAAACATTACATCCTATGGTGTCAATCATCTATGCCAAAAAGTCACAAGATTTGATCGAACAAGGTGGATCCGCCACGTATACTGGGTTTTGTTGTTGTTATCATCAAAATCTTGCTTTGATACTTAAACATTACATCCTATGGTGTCAATCATCTATGCCAAAAAGTCACAAGATTTGATCGAACAAGGTGGATCCGCCACGTATACTGGGTTTTGTTGTTGTTATCATCAAAATCTTGCTTTGATACTTAAACATTACATCCTATGGTGTCAATCATCTATGCCAAAATGTCACAAGATTTGATCGAACAACATTGAATACCATTTAGATTATCACAGTGAACCGACCTTAGAACAACAACTCTTACTCCGTTGCCGAAAAGTATTTATTTTTCATTCGAAACGATCACTTTGAACCAAGTGTGTCCCACAGTTTTAAATTTTCCTTTGAAAAAGTTCAGCATGGGTGTTGCGAGTTGCGTGCTTGACTCTACAGGTTGCAAGCACAAGCATGTCAGAACTAGGTCATATAAAAGGTTTTTTTTCCAAATTGATATAATGTTCAGTGCTTGGCGAGAGCCATGCGTACTAATTGACCTGTATGTTCTGTGATAGATATATTACTTTGAGGCTCATAGAAAATAGACCGTATCAATACATGCGATTTTTCCAATGAAGTTAATCTTGATTGCGATCCTAATTAATTTCCAAACAAAGAGTACGAATATGAGCTCCTTTTCGAATTCTGATATTTGGTAAAAAATAAAATGCCGTTTGACTCTCAGGCGAAGTAGGCCGAGTTATAACACGATACTGTTCAACTTCACAATATATATTACTATGTACAAAATACTGTGTAACCGAGTCAGAGTAATCAGAGTATATCACACTAAACTGATGGCGATATCGATGTACGATATTGAATCTAATTCGGCGGATGTTTGTTTACCAAGATTCTCTCCTTGGACGCTCTCCCGAGTCCTCAAGACCAAGTTCTCCAAAGAGGGAAAGAATAATCTACAGGAAGTAAGGCTCAACAGGGGATTTGCGCAACCTCAATAAAGGGTCCGTGCAGATTATATTCCCAAGTTTAATCACGGATTATTGTTTACTGCAACAGGGTGGAGTTTAATATCCGTTCATGGGGATACCGATAAAAGACTTCATGTGTCAAGAGACGGTGCCGTCGTCATTTGCAGGTATTATTGTTTGCTCTCGTTACTTGTTGTATAACGATAATTGCTGGAAAACCCACAGAAGCCATTCATACTTGGTCGGTAGTTGTCATCTCCAGGTTATTACACCTATGTGTCAGACAATAAAACGAACAGGTGATGCAGTATAGGTGTGATAACAATGACATGTGTCTGCCTACAGATTGATACAGTGGCTGATAAGAGACATTGTAAAAAAAAATATTTCTCGAAGTAATCCTTAATGATACATAATCAACATACTTTACGTGGAAACACCATTTCTGTTCCGGAAATAAGTTTTTTTCACGCAGAAATAAGTGTTTTTTTATGCAGAAACAACCTTTTTTTGTGTGTAAATAACATTATTTCCACGGAAAAAACGTTATTTACGCGCAAATAACATTATTTACTTCTGCCGTGTGTGAGATGCTAACCAAATGCTGTCTACAGGTGCTTTAATCTTTCTCTTGGACGATGGGGGTAATTTAGGTAACGTTATTTCTGCGTAAAGTATTTCTCGCGGAAATAACATTATTCACTCCCGCCGTGTGTGATGTACTAACCAAATACCGCCTACACGTGCTTTTAACTTTCCCTTGGTCGTTGGTGGATAAACAACGTTATTTCCGCGTCAAAACTTTATTTACACAGAATAAACGCTACTTTCACGTAAATAACTTTACGCATGCGTAAATAACATTATTTATGCAAAAATAACGTTATTTACGCGGAAATATCGTTGTTTTTGTAAAAATTATGTGAATTATGAACAAGTCAAGATTACTCCGAAAAATAAATAATTTTTTGCTCGCAGTGTCACTTATCAGCCACTGTAGATTTCATCGATATTCAAGTATTATGAAAACCAATATACGCCTTCTTGACATCTTGCACGTATGGCTTAGTGCGAAACGCAAGGAAGTGAAACGCAAGGAAAAACTGGAAGTCTACTGTCTACTTTCTTTACACTGCCTGACGCTGATGACACCAGTTTGGTTTCGAATAATCGGGATTTGTTTCAATGCTAGAAGGTAGTATGTAGCTACAATTCTGCTATTTCTTCTTCAATTGTTCCATTTGACTTCATCCAACCCTATGCTATAGGTATGTTGATACACGTGCACATCGTTGCAAGTAAATGTATACATACGTGTATACTTTTTATTTTTACTTGCCGTCGTATGGTGGAACATGTTTCATTTTCAGTGCGACAAACCATTATAATGGACTTGTTATAGCACCTGCTCGGTCCTCTGTGTTGTCAAGTTTCTGCTGCCAACAAAGCGTTGTCACTTGCAAGTGTTGACTGCTCGCTTTCAACGAACAGTTCTAATGAGCAAAATGTGTGAGTGGGCGAGTAACAACCAAGGTACAACATTCAAAACCGATGGGGGAAAACGAGAATAAAAGAGAGAACAAGTTAATTTGTTGAAGAGGAAAAGAAAGGGGAGCGGTTTATGAGGGAGACCTGCAAATACAACGGAACTGTCATTGTAACTATTGGGCGACGTGCGGCGATGTGTCAGGTTTACGCTTGAACAGGTTCCTTGCATAGAACTCGTAGGCCTATATCATAATATCAATTAATATATCATAATATCAATTAATATCACAATATGTACGCTCGAACTAATTTTCAGGCACTTCGAGCAGAATTTGCGGGTGCATATAATGAAAAATAATAATAGCCATATATATTCAAACTCATGTAAAATTCATTCTAAAGGAATGCCACACCATGTTACAGACATACATTACAAAGTAGCGGGAACGCAGAAGCAATATGTGATGGCAAACGTGATGATGACGCGATAACTGTTATTACCGTCCGACTAGCGAGATTTACAGTCATTACATTGTGTAATATTGTACCCATAAGTATGTACGTCGATAAGACTGTATTATGTACTTTTCTCACCCCGCCCCCAGGGCGCCGGAAGAAAACGCAACCCATATTGATTTGGTTTCCTTTGAGATGCTATGTTGTTATATTATACATCCACACCTGCATATGAAACTAATGATAGCTGTTGAATTCTAGACGATAATTGTAGGTTGGCGCGCTTAGCGCACCTACATATAATGTATGTGTAAACAGAATGACCTTTTATGACAGGGGACAGTTATCTGTCCGCCAGTTACAGAGGGTAATCGCCGTGTATACAGTACCAGCGAAAATGTAATTTGCTTCACATTTGACGACGGACGTCATCACTGTGCATTCGTTTGGGAATATTATTAATTAACACCCGTTTCGTGGCTGTGTCTGATTGGCTGGTGTACGCTCCCATGGATTTCATTGCTTTTTGAAGCTTCCCGTAAGGTGATTCAATGATTATGGGTTTACAGGTAATGGGTATGGCTTGTGGCAAACGGTTTCTCCGCATTTTCACCACATGCTGGTATAGCATATCTAAGGATGAATGCTAACCATATGCTTCACACATGAACCATATAACAAACCAACCATTTGTTGTCTACCGTTCACAAAGGTCAGAATAGTGAAGTGACATTTGATATCGTGGACACAATATTGATGGAGCGTTTGAGCCGCTAATTGAAGCCAATTAAATTTCAGATTCACAATAGGAAAATCGACGACTATCACTGTACCCTGTATATAATTTTTTTTCACGGATTTCAGGCGAGGAAACGTTTTGAACGCTCACGACTTCAAGACAAGCGGAATAAAAGTGAAGGCAAAAACTGGGGAAACAAGATGGCGGGACTTCCGGCAATCGCTGCGGTCGCCATCCTGTTGCCATGGATTCACGTGACGTCCGGATCCAGTAGCGGCAGTGAAAACAGCACAACCACCAGTGGAACTCCCGGAATGGATTCTCTCCCAGGTTACGCCAGTCACCAGGAGTTCATACCACGTGAATTACCGCACGATCACCAAAGACCCCCGGAAAAACCGGACCCCATGAAGTAGGTTGATTGTTTTCTCGTTTGAATTTGACTTGTTTTGGAGATAATACCAGGCTAGATTGTTGATTCCGTACGATTAAGCTTGAGCAGACTGTTGGTTGAATCCAAACTAGACTAGCTAATAAAATCGTTCTGGTGGGTAATTGATGCATACAATTTTCAAAATACAATTTTACTGTGGATAAGTTACTGTACGGCAGAATGGATAATTGTGACTGATTTCACGGTCTTATACGTTACCGGAAATGTTCGTCAAAAACATGCGTTGTGCCTCACACAAACTGAATAATACTAGTAGTGGATATATAACCAATCACATGCATTTTAAGTGCATAATATGTTCTGGCTCTGTGTCCCCCAATAAATTGCCAGTAGCGCAGGCTTACCATCCAAACAGAGCCACATATGTCATATCGCATTTTCATATATTCACTTTTTTGCTTTGCTTCCTCCACATAACGGTCCAGCTCTAAGAAACAAATTTGACATATTAATCGGTATTTTAGACTGAATAATTAGAATACAAGGCCTCAGAATCACCTCGTCAGTGACCTGGCTGGGCAGCTCACTTGTACTAAGGCCACAAATCATATCTCTTTGTAATTCACATTGATTTGTGTAATGATAACTTACCTATTCTAGACAGACCGACAAAATAGGGATTTTGCACAATATAGGATTTCATAAGTCTTTGAGAAGCCCGACGCTTCTTGAAAACTTGTCCCGATGGCATGAAACCCCATACTGTGAAATAACACGTTTATCATATGGCAGCTGATGCTAAGGAACATTTATTCTAGTGTATTTTAAAATGTAAAAGCATCACCAAATCGAAAGAAATGAGGAAAAAATACAGCTTTATTCATCTAGTGATCAGATTCAGGACCGCCCGCATAGAAACGTAAAACCTCATACATCTACCCCGAGACATGCCAGTGCCGAAGTTAGCGAGCCGGAGTTTGGTATTCGACAGATCCGGCACATGTTTTGAAAAACAAAATACAAAGAAATGTATGTTCAGGATGAAATTTGTTAACAGTGCTGGCAATTTGAATTACCGGGTAATAACAATAACAACGTCATTTGCCTTGACTGCCTTTCAAGCATAATATATATTATGATAATGGGGTTTATAGTTTACACGAGTATATATTTGCTCATTATGTAGTTACGTGACGCTAAATTGTTCAACTTTCGCCCACTTACTTCGCAAAATAATGGGTGAACGATTTTTCATGGCTATGGTTTGTGAAAATGGCTCGACCGACGCAAATTTATATAATAACCTGTGTACCAGAATATTATCTTTGAACCAATAATGGACAATGCATGTTTGGGGTTGCAAATGTATGTTTTTATCAGACATCTGCCAATGCGCCATTTTCCTCAGAACATGCACGGTGCAAACGAGACACAATGCATGTTTATGACGAATACATAGATATGATGCTGAACTTTGTTACATTTGAATGTGTAACCATTCTTGAACGCGTTTCAGCACACGTCTTCAGTTTACCAGAACATATTTAGAAATGCCATTCAACTCCATCCAACGTTTTATGAGAAAAATTACTTTCAAAATTTTGATTAAAAATTCAGTATGCTGAAGCAATATATAAAATTTACAGAAAATATATAAAAATCAACACCTGTTGTAGGAATAGATAAAGTGCTATGAACATTTGACCATAAGCTGCGGACACTTAGCGAATGCCTCTCAAACTCCCCAAAAAGGCCGGTTTGTTCATATGTATTTATGCACAAAATAACAGCTCTAATCAAACAAAGACATTTTAAAGCAATGCATGTGAATATGGCTAGGTGAAAATGTGAGTTTTCAAATAACATAGTTCCTTCATGCTTCATTTTGACCATATAAGGAAATCAATAGTACTCAGTGACCTTCACAGTGAAATGCACCAGTAATGTTTTCAAGAAATCTCATTCAGATACCATGTACGAAAAGGAACAAAAACAATCCATGGTTTGCCATTGCGATAATACTAAGGGCTTTTCGTGCAGTGTTTCAAATGCCCATGATTAATATGGATATTATTCGGTTTAACAATTCGAAGATATTTCGGAATTATTGTTCCTTTTGGTATTTTATTGTTCTCTAACGCATTGCGAGATCGATTTGACAGCAATGATAAGTTATAACTGGTGCATCCGTCAAAAGCCTTTAGATCTGCCCAATAAAGCATATTGTTGTTCAATCGCCCACTGTTCGGACGCTAATGCCATTAACCCACGCAATTGCAGTATTGACGTTCGCTCAATGAGGACCAAACGACACAGACTTGGCTTCATCATGGTCATGTGGCTTTGAAACCTTGAACCAACTGATAATTTCGAATCGATGATTTCCGTCCGTGCTGGGTCTTCCCAAGGGAAAATTCAGATTGATCAAAACCATGTTTTGCGAGATTCGTATTTTTTCATTCTTGATTCGTTTGATTTATTGCCCTGCGTCGTCGGTTAAATCATTTATACCCGTCATCATAACACATTAAACGTTCTCAGCACGGTTTCAATCATAAAAAAATATATGATTTGCATACAAACCCAATTTGATACATCAGTCAATTTTTCATTAAAAAATAACAGACGTGCATGTAAAATATATGCGGATTAATCTGCCAGATGACACTTGAAACACGAGAAGAATAAAACAATGGTATATCTGAGAAGTTGGTGAAATTTCAATATCCATTTATTATGGAATGGCCTGGACCGTTTAGGGAGACATATACATTGTATATGATATTTCATACTGATAGACGAAACAAAACACTGGCACAATTGTACATTTCTCAAATATCCACATGCTGGATGAGATATTAATTGTTTGTCCACGGATCACAATGTACTCTAGAAAATTGACTTCCCACCGACTTTTGAGGATGTTGTTCAACAAAAAATTGTTCACCTGGATCGAACATGTTTCTTTTCATCAATGTTATATTTATATTGCGCAAATACTTAATGCAATGCACAAAAATATATTGAAGGGATGATTTTTGCTTCACCAAATTCCACGGTATATTTATTAACCCCGTGTCAGTCTGAATAAAACCGTTCTGCAAGCTGACGAAATGTAACGCTTCAAGTCCCTATAAATGACAAATCCATTATATTATTCACACGGGTTGCCAAAGTATGTGGTCTGTTGGGGAATAAATACTGAATACTGAAATTCGAAATCATTTCACTCCGATGGACTGACGATTATTTCCCCTGAGGGGGTTAATTCTATCAAGCTAGAGAGTACCAACCTAGAGAGACGGATATTGTATTGTGTGTAATTCGATGCAAAGTCAACCGGTGTTTTTGTTCATTTGTGTAACTGGGGCAAACAATCCGATACCCCTGCCCTAGAATTTGTGTAAATCAGAGATATGGTCCTAGAGAACATGGACTGGATCAATAAACCGTTGGTTTGAAGTCGTAGTTTTTGGCAGAAATGGCTTGCTTTCCACACGAACCACGTAAATCGATGCCGCCCGCGGCAAAATCATATGCCATACAATATGGAATCAAGGCTGAAAATTTAATCAGAAAAACTTTTTAACCAAATCTTTCGGGTTATTTCGTCATTTACTTCACCAACTTCCATGTAATCCTCCAAATCAGCACACGATGAACTTCTGACCGTGGTAAGGGGATTAGAATGGCTGTATGAGAGGGACAACAAATCAAAACTGAAACTGGATATTTCCACATATATCCACAGGTCAATGTCGGCAGAGAAGGCTCTCCTCAACAGACTGCTGGAGAACTATGACAGGATTGGTCGGCCTGGTCGCCCCGTGCTCAACGTGGACACGACAACAGAAGTCATCTTCACTCTCGGCCTCATCCAGATGGACCTGGACGAGCATAACAAAATCCTAACCATGAGCATGTGGACCAGATACGTAAGTTTCTGAAGAGCCAATGGAGGTTGTTTCACTGGTTGTGGTCTTTTTAAAAAAGAAAGTGGCAGTTGTATTACTGGAGAGTCGTCTTTTCTGAAGAGCAAGTTGCGGTAGTATTACTGGAATGTTGCCTCTTCTAAAAAGCAAGTGGCGGTGGTGATGCTGGGAAGTGGTACTTTTCTGAAGGGCAAAGGGCGGTTGTATTATTGGGAAGTGTGATCGTTTCTGAAGTCCATGTGGTCTTTTCTGAAAGAGCATGTGGCGGATGCATTACTAGGTTGTGGTCTTCACTGTAGAGCAAGTAGCGAATGGATTGCCGTTGTATTACTAGGAGTGTTTATTTTCTTCAGAAGAGCAAGTGGCGGTTGCATTATTGGAGTGTTGTCTATTCTGAAAAGCAAGTGGTGGTTGCATACACCCCATTACACCATTGCAAATTCTGTATTATCGCCCCTTTGTTTTCCCCTAACTTTGCCTTGGCATTGCTCAGAATGCCATTGAGATCACTTTCTAATCCTCACAGCAACTCAACAAAATTGACTAACCATAGGCATAGCTGACATCGGGAACACCTTTGTTGTGCGACTGTATTTTTAATAGCCTTGAACTGTGAGAACAAAAACTCAATTAAAGGTTCTCGTTAGATGACCCTATGTGAGTCATCAGGACAGTCAGCAATTTGAGCAATGTCAAGGCCATATTAGGGGGGAAATAATGGGGCGATAATACCGAATTTCCAATAGTACAATGGGTGTATTACTTGGGAGTGGTGTTTTCTGACAAGAAAGTGATGTTGTATTACTAAGGTGTGGTCCTTTCTGAAGACCAAAGGGTGGGTGTATTACTGGGGTGTGGTCTTTTCTTAAAGGAAAGTGGCGGTTATTAGAGTGTGGCCAGTGACAGCCAATGTACAGAGATGGAAACGCAATCAAGCATAATAGCCGCTGTGGCCAGCACAGGTTATCGGAATCTATTTGACTTCACAGTGAAATCTCAATAAAACCACCAATTTGTTTTTTTTTGCCATGACACGGTTTGATACATACATACATATCTGAATTTATATTAGAATTCCTTCATTTTGACAAGATTGAATAATGTGAAATGCCACCCGTCATGATTTTCAGCGGCTATCCCGACGAATCTTTGAACACATTTTGGTCCAAAGTTTATAGCTTCATTGACCCTTGATACCAATTGAATATACATATGCACTGAATTAATGTAATGTCGACTCAGGGGTAAATTACTCTCCAGACTGGTGTCGTTTCGTGCGTTTGAAGAATTATGCTATCAACTATCACGTGTTTATATGGTAACGCATCATTCTGTATCCACATTGACACGAAAATAAGGCTTAGCAGTCTTCAACTTTGTATATTCTCGTTTAATATTTCCAATGACCAATAATCGTTCAGAGACCTGTACTCCTATTTATACTGGCTATTCTTGTGTGCCTTGAGTTCCGGCAAACGGCCTTTGTTGTTTTTTTTCTCTTCCACGTCCCATTCTTTTAACAAATGCATTGAGTGGGGTGACACCAAATTGAATCAACTTAGTGAACACTTGATACACAGGTATTAACGCGTCATTCGTATGCTCTGTTGCTTTTCTATCTAATTTTGGGCAATCTACGTTTGACATCGTGACACTTTGCATTTGCATACTGTCGCGCTTTAAGTTGTTTTTCGAATAGGAGGTTGGAAAGTAGAGGTGTCCGGAAAACCCCTCAGGAAAGTCGGCAACAGTAGTGAGGATTGTTTACAAACATATAGGTTTCCAATTTTTCACAACAGCTTCAATGAGGAGCGACATCACCAGCTGTAGAGGGGGAGGGATGGCAAGATGGTACAGCAGATAAGATGGTATAAACATCTTGACATCAGGATATCATGGCCTTACCATTTATGGCTGTACCATTTTGGCATTACCGTTCTGGCTATGTCATTTTCATGGTATTGTGACGTCTGTATCTTGCTCGCCGTTCTATCTTGTCCTTTCTTCTACACTGAGAATGAACTGAAATTAACTGCGTAAGACATTTTTGTTTCCAAAAACCTAAAACCCAAAACGTATGTCAATGAACTTACTAATAGATATTTTGTACTCACTGGGGTCGTTCGCTGCAAGGGTGAACAAACTAAAACTACGTTAATCACGCACGACATGGGAAAAAAAGACTTGAACTGCTCATGACATGGCTTTGAAGTGACTCATTGAGGCACAAACACGGGAAACCTCTAACACAAAATTCACAAACGAACCTGGAGAGCGTTAACAATATTAGGGACGTCCCCGATGACGGTTCACGGGTAAGTTTGAGCGAACTAATGAGAATGCCCGGTCAAATACCTCAATCCTATGTCCATGAATTTTTCTAAAATGTGACTAGCCTTCGGCCTCACTCACATGAATTCTATTTCTTTGCCCAGCAAATCGCATCCACCGTCAGTATTAACGTCAGGTCTAATATCTCCTGAAGGCGAAATGACGCACACGGACCATTCGTGCGGTTAGTACAAAACACAATGCCACTCCTCCCAAAGTTTCATTCGAAAAAGACTCCCATATGGTTCTTTCTTGTATACATTCTTGGTATTGCAAATCAATGAAAATTATTCATTACACCAATATGTTAATCGTTGCCTTCATTTACTGCTCTGGAATATTACATTTTCCAAAACACGAATCATAGCCAGAACTACGACAAGGACAATCTGTTCCACATTTGATTTTAACAATTTGTTTTACAAATTGTTTTTACAAATTGTTGATACACGATATCATTGGTTGAACTGATCTGCACGTCACTTCAGTATAGACCCTGAACAAAACTACAGTAGCCGATTCAATATTTTGTGCTTCAAGTAATTGAGCAAAACATCACGAGCAACAGTGATGGTTTTTCATGGATTGTAGCAAGGTTTTGTTTATACTAGGCCTTAGTATCATCATGCCCGATACTGAATATCGAGATCGAACTACATATATTTTCCCCGTTCCAATGAAGTTGTGCTTAATCATATATCACATATATCACTTGATCATATATATCAAATAAATTTTCTTGTGCTATGGTCATATCTTGTCTGCGCGCTGTAATATATAGGTAGTTGGAAAAATTGTTTTTCGAGGGTCAGAATAATCGGGAATAGAATATCTTGTTCCTGTCTTTAACATTTTCGTCTTTTTAATAGCATATGTTTCTTGTTATCGTTGGTTTATTCTGTCAGTGATGTTATTGTAATAATCTGTACCAACGAAAATAACTGTTGGTGTAACATATGCATAACAAGTACCACACCCTTCAATGTGTTATTCAAATGGACCCATCGCGTCAATAACTCGTTTGTCAGAAAACAAAACGAAATTCATCAGAGATTGTCAGAAAACAAAACGAAATTCATCAGAGATCATAATAAGGCTTCGATGCTTCGTTTCGATAATAAAATATGTTTAAACCAAAACGAAAATGGAAAATTGACCAAGATACAATCTATATAATTGTTCACAACAAACCTCATTCAAAATGTCCATGAAACTTGATTATTTCTCGATGTGAGATCAAGTACTCAAAAGATACAACTAATCACAAGCAGAAAGGTATTCACAAACTCAGACACAAAACTGTTCGTCACATGACCTGTCCGCCTCAAAACTGTGACCCACGACGTCAAGAAAAGAGAAGTCGCCATGCTGACAAAAAGATAACAGCCATGGAAGCGTTTCACTAAAATCAAGTACTATATTTAGGGACGCTCCTTTGGGTAAACCCAAAGCCACTCTCCCATTTACAATGAGTTGTTTGTCCTGTGGTTCCTGTAGGATTCTCAGTTGATTTGTTTCTTCTCTCTTCCCTCCCTCTAGGTGTTTGCACCCTAACAAGATTCCTCGCTTACCAGGTCGCGCTCTTTCTGTCAATTTAAACGACCGGGGTTACGTCACCGGAAACTTTGGTGACTTCTCGAAAATTTTCAGTTACTTCTTAGCTGCGATTATCGGCATGAAACAACAGCAGCACGTTTTGATGTTATGTGCTCCAATGAAAAACATGGAACAGGAAATTGCGATGTCCATTCATTCTGGAACAACGGTTTTAACATTGTGGGTTCCAAGGATATAAGACAGTTTTGCCAATATCTTGCTTGATATTGGATGTCGAGATTGAATCGCATTACTTTTCACGGTGTCCAATAAATGTATCTTGATCATATCTTGATCATATATAAGACAAACGTTCTTTTCTATTTGTTGTTTTTTTCTGGTTGTGTCATAACTTGTCTGTGAACCATTGTCAGGTAAACCATCAGATACAACGACAGAGTATCGGACACACTGGGAACAAAGTATTTCGTCGTTTTCTACGCAATTTTTGTCCATTTGCATTTGTTTCTCCTGTTCTGCTATTCTGATGACAGTTTCTGAGCAACAATCTCCCGGTAGTGTGAAGAACAAGTACCACTCCTTCGAATATATCATTCAAATGAGCCCATCCCATCAACAACTCTGTCTTGTCAATTTGAACGCTATGTTAGACGAGCAAAACTCGCTCGTAGAATTTATGTTATTTCCACTGCATGGAGATGTCGAGCCCTGGTAATGACAAAGGAGCTTCGCAATGGATGATGCTGCAATTGCGATCCCCGTGAATCGTATCAACACAGAATTCCATCGAGTGATTCACTTTTATCATTTCAAATCTGCACCAACAAAAACCAGAAGCTTCCAATTTTGTTTCTTTACTACACGGTGGTTATGAGTTACACGTTATTCGAGGAGTGCCTCGTAAACATGGGTATTACGCGTTATTCATGAGGAACCGGCCTAGGAAACAGCAGCAGTCCCCACTTCAAATGAATAAACAGTTTCTCGCTAAAATGTTGTTTCCACGGAACATCCCAGTGAGCAAACATCATGAATGCTACCATGAATTACTTGCGAACGTCGCTATATTCACGTAAATGGACATATAGTTCGTTACAACTCCCTCATGCTCGCGAGTCGTTCGTGAAATATCATTTGTTATCAATAATTGAAACCAACAATTGAACAAAGTCACTCACGAGCTGCCTTTCCCTCATGAATAACACACAATACTCATGTTTTTACGCGGCACTTCCTGAATAACGCACAAACGCCTGGCCACGATGTACTAACGCAATCTCTTTTTGTGTTCAATGCGTTCATGTAGTATAGTGTCAGTTAGTTCAGTTTGTTCCACCAAATACATAGCGTTAGGCTAGAACACGATTAGTGGACATCAGTATAGATTTTATAAACTATAGCGACGACTGGTGACCAGTATACCAACGTGCATGTACATTATAGCACCAATTACTTAAACAAATAACAGTAGGTTTAGAGGATTTAACACACATATTGACCTTGATTAAACATGTGTCTCTTGTGTGTTTTGTTTGTAAACATTAGCCGAGGAGGAAAGTTGCAACATGATGTTGATAATGTTTCGTCGGTGTTCTTGCAGACTCGGTTTATAATAGCTGCAAAATAACCGAACAATATAGGTGCATCTGATTATTAACACCTCATTATATCGTCTCATTAGCACATTTATTGGAAGCGCAAACATAAATACGGCGTCTTCCATGTGTTCGTATGTCAATCGTGTTTGCCATGTAAAATAATTCAAATTGCACCTTATTTTAACATGAGCTTATCTGATGATATTCACCATTCAAACATTGCATATGAATCATACTGGGCATCATTTCATTGTGCAAATAGGATTTAAATTTCCATGGAGGTCGAATCAAAATCAACACATGACAGTTGGGGGGAAGACTTGAGAAATTGAGTACACATACCATCTGCCAGCACTCAATGATTGCTAATTAAAAAAACCCATAACGAACAAATAATGGGAAAAGCTCACCCACACATTAGATATATTGATATTAGCGAACTCGTTCTTTACTATGTTTTGTTTATGCTGAGCAAGGAAGCCATTATTATGTTGTGTACTTCAACGTTTGATGTTCAAATATCTCTTTTTACCAATAGTCTGCAAAGTGGCAGCGGAGTTGATGTCAAGTATCCACGTGTTGCCAATGTTTCATCTTTTACCACCAAACACAGTACTGGGACCTTTCTTTTTAATTACGAGAGAAATTGTCTAATATCTTGAAATGCGGAGAATTTGGCATAATATATATATATATATATATATACAGATATAACTTGTTCACGAGGAAACCTTGTTCGAGACTTTATTATTACCAATTGTGGAAACAAGTAGTAAAGAACCGCAAACCAGACGAGAGAGGTATTCACAAAATAAGACCGGAACTGTTCGACACATGGCTTGAAGTGGTCCGTACCAAAGTTGTGACCCACCCCGACGTCAAGAAAGGAGAAGTCGACATACCAAAAACACGTTCAAGAGTCTTGGAAGCGTTAATCAAGCACTATACCCAAGTATGCTTCTATCGGCAAACCAGTGTCACTGTCCCGTCCACAGTGAGTTTTCTTGTTCTGTGGTTTCCGTGGAATTCTCAATTGAATTGTTTTTTCCCCCAGATATGTTTGCTTCCTAACAGGATTTGTCGCTTACCACCAGACTTCGTTCCTTCTGTCAATTAAAACGACCGGTGTTACGTAGGAAACTTGTGGTGATTTGACGGGAATGGCCGTTTCTTGCGGGTTTTTTACTTCTTTGAGCAAAACGAATAAGTATAATTGGTATGTTTCGTGTGAAATATTGGTACGGTTTTCGTTGAATACATTATCTCATCAAAAAATTTCAAGATAACAGTTATTCATTCATGATGAAAACAGAATACATGTGTATGTGCAACTTAATATTCTACATAACAAAACCGAAAAACTATTCTGTAAATAAGAAAAAGCTCTTCCGTGAATCCAGTGTTGGTCTAGAATTTGGACAGTTCAGACAATATAAGAGTCTGAATATTAAACAGATCCGAAAACAAATATTTCAGAAAATGATGAATCGAGAGATAAAATGCGTTTATTGTCGATTTACGTGAGCACTGGGTAGCTTATATGAGGCACAGCTGGTGCGCGGTGAGAGTTCATTCTGTGTCGCCAAACTGGTGTTTGTGGTCCAATGATGACGCTTCGAAGAAATATCGCAGTAGTTGCAAAAATGCTTTGCCTGATATACAAAATTATTTTTATAATTTGCCTTCAAACTACCCCTTTGCGTATCACGAGGTAACGATATTTTCAACAGTGACTCTTTGAGGATGCTTATCAGTCAGGATCCGTGCCTTATCAGCAGAATTCTGGTCTGTTTTGTTTGGCTTATAACTCTGCAGTTTGGTGATGGATTGCGCTGAAAATTTTTGCCTAGGTTCTAACCATGACTACAAGGCTTGTCCAATGGCCAGATTGAACACCCAGTAGATATTCATACAGATCCTGAACGTTATACACCGCAAATAAAATGTAACTTACATAAAAAGCTGACAGCGTTTTAGGGTACAGTTTCTTGACTATGGTTAAATTACATATCATAGAACAATAACCTACTGCCCGTTTTGGGATTTACCTCAACACTTGATGGGAGTTTGACGATCAAAATAGCATGCTACATATCATCCGCATTCGAAATACACTGGGCAAAAACATTGATTGTCAGTCGCATTAATAACGTGTATATCTGTTGGCATTGTGAACTCAACCTCAAACGTTATCAAGAATTCAGCGATTCGAATAATATAACTCGAATAAAGAGTAGTATAGAACCAAAATCACAACAACATCTCACACCTGAGTACAACGTTCTCGACAGCTGAGCATTGGCGGTATTTCCCATACGAACAATCCGCTGATCTGTACTTAGCGCTTCACTGACCAGCGGCACAAGACATTTTCAGGGGATCGCAATAGGTATACACATTTGCACATAAATTTGACATGATTATCGATGGGATACTTAAAAATTGAGGGTAGGTTATTGATCACGGATATGTGCATTCGCTGCATTTAAGAAACTACACCATGTAATGCTTTGTGTACGCAACGTAAGTTACATTTGTTCAAGCAACATTCCATTTATACACTAATTTATCAATGAAATCTTCCATCTTTTATTCGCCTCAGCTTCATAGATATATACAGAATATATATTCCAAATTTCATGTGAGTTTGTTATGAAACGGCCGAGATATGAACCAAAATTGCACGTGGTATGAAACCATTGAAATTACGTGGATCGTACCCGATACGCAATCTTAACATTCCTCCATATGTTGTTGTCACCAAAAGCTGCAATTATGTCCTCTTGAGAAATCCACTCCGATTGATGTTGCTGATAGGGAATCGTTTTCCTTCACAGCACAGGTGAAAATAGATGAAGAACTGGCTCAGTTGGGTTACGAAACGCTTAATTGTCACCTTAGTCAGTGCCTTTATATATGAAAATGTCATGGGTGTAAATGGCCCGTTCGAATGTGATGATTCCAACGTCATTAACGATGTGTACCAAGAAAAGTAAACATCATTTTTGAACATCACAAATTGGGGACGAGTCTGAATTGAATAATGGTTTAGATTTCCCTTGTGTAGAACTAACATTATTTGGCGATTACCTGTCACGAAAACTATTTCCGATCCCATTACTAGTGTGTGTATTAGCGTGACAAACTTCATATCGATAAGATGTCTTTCTTCTTGCGTGTGTAGAGACAATTTTAAATTGAAATACTGTCGAATGAAACGCATCACTGTACATGGCAAAGACAATGAGTAAATGGGACACGCCTCCACATCTCGGGCTAACTTTATCTTGCACGTTAAAGTTTTGTTTGAATGTGTCTTATCGAATGATTGGTAACACCTTAACGAAACTCATTGTCCATTCTGGAACTTAACACAATGACATATACAATAATTCGCAACAAAGAATACGAACAGATCAATTCATCCTTGATGATTTCTGAAGGCATCGTTCAACTGTTTTCATGTTTTTCTCAATTCCAGCAATGGCGGGACGAGTACCTGACTTGGAACGCCTCGGAGTTCGGGGGAGTTCAAGCTATCCGAGTGGAACCACACCGTATCTGGATACCAGATATTACTTTGTATAACACGTGAGTATTACCTTGCTTAATAGCGATTGTGTGTAACAGTTTCAACCTAGCTTTTGTGTTTGACTCATGCTGGTAATTTTCTTTGAGTGCCCAGCATGTAGCCTTGTGTGTTATTCAGTGTGATACAAGAATCATACCTGGTGCTCCCCGGATAAAAGAAGTCAATAGCGCGCTCATTTCTATCACTGTTTTCTATTTAATTACGTGCGCATATACGATGTCCATGCAGGACGAATACCGATGTGAAAGCAGTTGGTAGTTCGTATGAATAGTGGGCCCGGATCGAGTACGTCCATCAAAAATAGCAAGGTGTTCATACAATTCAGCACCGTTTTCAATTTAGCCCAAAATTCAATATATTCGTTAAGTTGTTCTTGGTCAATATAAATAGACGACGATATATGCCAATATGAGAAGTGTTCACAAAATGTGAGTACTGATGCAATAGTTATAAGCACCGAAATATCAATATGGAAGTCGGTGGTGTTGAACTCGGAATCCATTACGACTTTTACACATTGCCAACGATGAATACCACGGTTTTTAACATTACCTTTTTGTGGGAGAGCGAAAAATAAATGTGATTGTTAAAAGTAAAGATACAGTCAGAAAATGGAACAAAACAAATGTGCTGGTTTCCCCGCTCCAAAAGAAGAAAAATTAGGCACTGACATAAAGCATGTAAAGTATAAATGTACGTATCGTTCTATTACCACCAATAAGTCAGATTTTGATGATGACAATAACAAACGTAAAGCACATTTTGCAATAGAAACAAAGCGTGAGAAGTGAGCGATGGCTCGGTAGTAGGGGCAAAAGTGATATTAGTACCCGGTTGACTGAATACACACCGTAGTGATTAATGTATTCTCAATTCCCACCAACACGCGAATGTTCACGTAAATCGGCGATAGTGACGAAAAATTTGCTCCATTCGACGAAAATATTCATCACATTTTATTATTTAACTTAAATTAATTAACCCTGCGGGGAGACAATCAATTCAATCACATCTGAAACTAAAACTTGATAAAATTCTTGATAAACACCCTTCGTACTGTTATGAATCCCTTTCATTATGCGGCCACCACTTCAATCAGACACTCGTTGCTGTTGGCCAATATGTACCTAAAATTAATTCGTATTAATCATTCAGTTCATTCTAAATAGTTCTCCTGTAATCACCAAAATCTACTTCCTTCGTTCCCACCCTCCAGGGCTGACGCCGATGCGCCGGCACGTCTCGCTTTAGCTGTCGTTACTTTCGACGGTGTCGTGACGTGGTACCCGCACACCATCTTCAAGAGCTCCTGTTCGATTGACGTCACGAACTTCCCTTTCGACCGGCAGCAGTGTCACATGTGGTTCGGCTCCTGGACGCACACCAGTCGGGAGATATCGCTACGCACGGATACCAATCCAGGAATTGACTTGTCAACGTTCAAGTCTGATTACAAGGAGTCAAGTGCCTGGGATATCATCGGCGTTAAGGCGACCAGAAACGTGATGCCTTCCGAACAAGACTATCCAAATTACATCGTCCTTATGTTCGATTTGAGCATGAAGAGGAAGTTGGTTTTTTCATCGTATATCTTGACGTTACCGGTGATATTTCTGGCCTTTTTGACACTCGTAGTTTTCTGGCTGCCCCCGGAACGTCCAGACAGAACGGGCTTAGGTACGTCGTGAAAAGAGGGTCCGGGCAATATCAAGCGTTATCACATGCCAAGATAATTATTAAATGTTCAACATTGCACCTAGAATGACCTGATAGTGTCATCAGCCTAATTGACGTTAATGTTCTGTGATAGGTCCCACAGTGTCTCTGGCTATGGGACATGAATCTTGCGAAGTATCATATAAATAATGCCCATTATATGCTGTAAACTTGTCACGGAAACCACTCTTCAGTACATGTTTTCTATCTTTTCAGAGCAAACGCTCCCATCGTATTTACTCAATTAAATTACGCGGGCCTGATGTGATATCATTGACGTTGTTTTCCCCCGTTTTTTTTGCATGATGCCCACTCCACCCCCTCTTTAAAAATAACAGCTATGAGCACGTTCTCGAGTTTCATGCTCCTGCTGTTGATTCTCGTGGAAGCAGCTCCTCCGACAGCGTCGTCAATTCCCGTAATTGGTGAGTGCTCTTGCTTTAATTGCCTTAGTTACGACTCCGAGGTCACGTTTTATTGTACGTTTGGGGTACGTGAGGAGGGGATCATTTCCGTTCGCTGGTGCAGTTGTGATCGGGGAGATGTCGAAGTTGCGGACAAAGGAATGTATCCAGTTCTAGTGTGTAAATAACAACTTGCAGTAGAATGATGTATTGGACAAACTGAATGCATGTTGTGTGGATGAGGAGGGGTTACATGATTTCATCGTTCACCTAATCTGCCTCTGTGATGTTCTGAATTATAAAAGCCACAAAGGCCCAAGTATCATATCCTGCGCCTTCCTCTATTTTCAATAAGGATTAAATAGGTGACAGACGAATTAAATGGCATTCGTTTAGTGGACGAGTAGTATTAAGGCGCAGCGTATGATACTTGGGCCGAAACAAGATGAAGTAAAATAGCATCGGGTGTAAATCTTTCGACAGCACAATCACCCTGCGATATACCTCAAATTTTTGTTCTGAGTTTCGACATTTTTCAGGCATCTCATTGCTGTGGTTTATTCCTGTAACTGTACATACAATAGTTATTCTAACATTTCGGTGTTGATAACTTGAATTGGTCACCACTTGATTGATACGTATAGAATTCAACAAGTGTTTGAGAGCTGAGATCGGATCTAAGCATCGTCGTTATTCGATACATTATTTCTCTCAACTATGTACATACAATTTACGAATACACATGAAGTATATACATGTATTGTTATAGACGGAAATTTTCACTCAACCATCTATCCGTTGTGCACCCATTACTTTTTTTATGAGGTTTTGCGATACACTGAATTGTTTGTATACATTACAGGGATTTACTACTGTTTCAACATGGTCATCATCATGATGTCCATTATCCTGTCATCGCTGGTTGTCAACATTTCACGTGGATCTAACAGACATGTGCCTCGCTGGCTTCACGTGGTAGGTGCAACAACGGTTTGATGATATCAATAAAATAAACCTCAAAAAACAGAGAACGACCGAGGACACAAGGCGCCATCAGTTATGAACAAACAATACTTGTTAGATGTACACTTTATGGATTTAACAATGTGAGAACGTTACACAACTTACCGACACCTAAACGATTCTGAACTCCAGATTAGATCATGTTTCTCTCAAAAATCGATGAGAAAAAAATCCGAAACGGTAAAAATGTTATTGAAAACGTTGTATACTCATTAGTGTTTCATTGTTACCTTCAGACAGTCATCAACGGGCTCGGACGACTGATTTACTTTGGCCGAAGTCCCGCAGTTACAAATAGGATCCGTACCAAATTCGACACAGCAACAAATAATACGAACGATGACACCGATACTGAAGCTGTTACCATGCTGACGGCGAGTAGTGACGTCACTCCGATTCCGCACATGCGCATGTGTGATCACGCGCATGCGCAAAACAGTTGGAATGAGAATCACGTGCTCGAGAACTTACCAGAAGAAGCCAAGTGTACCCTACGTGGACTACATCAGCAAGTGGGCGATATCAAACGGGTCCTTCTGCAAATGGAGTCGAGAATGTCTGAAAAGTCAAATAATGACGCAGGAAGAAGGGAAATCAAGGAAGAATGGCGCAGAGTGGCAGTGATTTTGGACCGATTCTTCTTCGTTATTTACATCATACTGATCATTGTGTCGTTATCTGTACTTTTCCCAAAACCCAGTTGAATTCCTTGCACATGAAAGAAGAAACATTGGGTGTATTTACTGCGAACGTATTTACTCCTTCGCATCGCCATCGTTCGTAAATGTTCATGGGATATATATGGTGTGTTTAAACTGTACCGGAAACGGTCGTAGTCAAGTACAATGACATCACCAACGATTATTTTCCAACTACCTGAAAGAAGTTCAGCGTCACTGTGGTTTATTATTAGGCTATGGCCGATTAGCGGCTTTCGTTTTCCACTGCCTTTATTTAAACTAGTCATGTACTATATATATCTATATAAAGTTCCACGAGTGACATGTCACGAGTGAGGAATCTACCACAAATAACTTGACCTGTGTATTCATTCATATCACATATGTATACACATGGCGGGATGCAGTGTTCGACATGACAATGTTGTATCTAGACCTGTCTATGAGCAACCGTCTGTGTCGGTGTTGTGTAGTTGATCATCTATAGGCATTGTATGAACAGCATCACTCATCACTGAATCCGTGTTGATAACAAAACTACGAGTAAATGTTGATTTTATTTGTTCGTATCAATCTGGTATTGCTAGTAGAACATTTTGATGATGTCATCACAAGACCTAACATAAAACATATATTGTTAAAATAGAAACAAAATCAGACAAAAAAGATCATGTCTGGGACAATGGTGGCGTCTTGGCGGAGAAACATTGTTTGAATAGCGTTGTTCCTTCTGCAAACGAGACATGATCAGTGCACACCTTCTTAAAAAACTTTATACAAACATTGGAAAACAACACTAACATTGCTATGGTAAAATTAAATTGGAAATCAAGAACAAACTACGTGAAATTTGTGTGAACAAGTATATCCAATAACAAGACCCCCCCCCCCCGCAATAAAAAAGCTACTGACTTTAAGGTAAAACAATAAATATTACGGTACAACTTATCCATTCGGGTTTTTTCTTCTTCAGTATGATAGTTTCTTGTGTCATAACGCACTCCAAACCCAGTAATTTATGATTTGTTGACGGTGCTTCAAGGGTTGCATCAGACAGCACACAGACACAGACCGCAAATTTGCAGTCACCAATTCCCGATAAACATAAAATTGCCCAAATGTCCTTCGTGAAGATACTACCGGCTTCAAAATTCGTGCAGAAACAAAGCGACCTTTCACAAACATATATGTGCACATGAGAATAAATTGACTACAACCTTTGTTAGGTTACCGGACCTATGGTCCGATAACCTATTGGCATGGCGTTGCGTCCGTCGTCGTTGTCCATCGTCGTCAGTCGTCGTCGTCCACATTTTTATCTTTTTTGTTTACGGGTGAATTTTTCTGAAATTTTGCACAAAAATACTCAAAAATAATTCAAGAAGGAGGTATTTTTTAGTTTTTTGAGTTGCGCTTTTTTTTTTTAAAATGGCGGCCGTTTTCGACGAAAAATGCCTGATCTTGGATTTTGGCGACCATTTTCTCAAATTCTGTTCAGTAACTTTTTTTTGATACATAACACTCCTCATATGTACTCCTATGATGTCTATAAATTTCGTTGCGCTTGAATCGCTCGAAGTGGGCCATCTTGGCCCAAACTCGGCCCAAATGGGACTTTCCCATGCTAAATTCTCCTATGCTTTATAATAGGACACATTATGCCTAATATCTCACTTGAGATTAGAGACTAGGAATCAATTGTGGCCATATAGAAAATGATATGTGCTGAATATTCTCGTGACCTTGAATTTGCCCTCTGACCTCATTTTCAAGGTCAGAGCACAAAATGGCTTATATCTCGCTTATTATCGAGTTTACAGCTTAGGAATCAATTGTGGACATATAGGAAATGATATATGCTGAATATTCTCGTGACCTTGGATTTGACCTCTGACCTCATTTTCAAGGTCAAGAGCACAAATTGGCTAATAACTCGCTTATTATCGACTTTACAGCTTAGGAAGCAATTGTGAACGTATGGAAAATGTTATATTCGGAATATTGTCATGACCTTGAATTTGACCTTTCACCTAATTTTCAAGGTCACAGGACAAAAAGGCTAATATCTCGCTTCTAATCGACTTTACAGCTTAGGAATCAATTATGAACATATAGGAAATTATATATACAGATTATTCTCATGACCTTCAATTTGACCTTTTACCTAGATTTCAAGGGCACAGGACAAGATGATTAATATCTCCCTTATTATCGATTCTACAGTTTAGGAATCAATTGTTAACATATAGAAAATGATATATGCTGAATATTGCCATGACCTTGAATTCGACCTTTGACCTCATTTTCAAAGTCAAAGGTCAAAATGGCTAATATCTTGCTCATCTATTGACTTTATGGCTTGGGAACCAATTGTGGACATATAGTAAATGATATACACTGAAGATTTTGATGACCTTGAATTTGACCTTTGACTTATTTTCAAGGTCAGAGCACAAAATGGCTAATATCTCGCTTATTATCGACTTTACAGCTTAGGATTCGATAGTGAACATATAGGGAATGATATATGCTGAATATTTTGGTGACCTTGAACTTGATTTTTGACCTCATTTTCAAAGTCAGATAACAAATGGCTAATATCTCACTTATTATCAACTTTACAGCTTAGGAATCAATTGTGGTCAAAATCCAACTGATATATGCTGAATATTCTCGTGACCTCGACTTGACCAATCACCTTATTTTCAAGTTTCCTTTGACCTGATTTTCACAGTGACAGGACAAAATGGCTATTATCTCACTTATTGACTTCATAGTGTGAGAATCAATGAAGGACTAATGGGAAATGTTATACGCCAACTATTCTGATGACATTGAATTTGACCTTGCCTTCGTTTTCAAGGCCACAGCACAAAATTGCTTATACCTCTCTGATTATTGAATTTACAGCTTAGCAAATCAACAGCTTAGCTTAATATCATATATGCTGAATATTCTCTTGACCTTGGATTTAACCAGCGACCTGGCTAAGATATAAAATATTAAACATATATTGTCCGGTAACCTATCTTTGGCCCTTGGCCTAATTTCTTTAAAGTTTACGATCGGATCTTTCTGAAATTTTGCACAAAAATACCTAAAAATATTTCAAGAGGGGGTTATTTTTTGTTCTTTGATTTTCGCCTTTTTTTTTTTTTACAAAATGGCGGCCATTTCCGCCAAAAAAAACGGCCAATTTCTGACTTTGGCAGACAGTTTTGAGATTTTCATTTCAAAAGATTGCTCTCACATACCTTTGTGATGTGTATAAGTTTCGTTGCCCCTGAGTCGCTGGTCTGCGTGTTGCGGCCATTTTCATTTTCTCGACTGGTCCCAAATGGGACTTTCTCAATTCTCCTATGCTTTACATGTATAATGGGACACATTATGCCTAATGTCTCACTTGATATAGAGATTAGAGACTAGGAATCAATTGTGGACACAAAGGAAATGATATATGCTTATCATTGTCATGACCTTGAATTTGACCTTTGACCTCATTAGAATAGAATAGGATTAGAATAGAATAGAATAGAATAGAATAGAATGATGTTTATTCAGCAATCTCTGAAAAAGTGATGCATAATATACAGTAACAATACACTAAAAAATAACGAATCTAACAATATACTCTGTTTTGATACATAGGTCAAATTCAGAGAAATGCTGAGAGACACATACAAAGGCTAGGGCCTGTATTACGTAAGCCTAGGCACTCATTCTCAAGGTCAGAGCACAAAATGGCTAATATCTCGCTTATTATCGACATTACAGCTTAGGAATCAATTGTGCACATATAGGAAATGATATAGTCGAACATTCTGATGACCTTGAACTTGACCTTTGACCTCATTTTGAAGGTCAAAGAACAAAACGGCTAATATCTCGCTCATTATCCACTTTACAGCTTCGGACTAAATTATGGACGTATAGGAAATGATGTATGCAGAATATTTTTTGATCTTGTATTTGACTTTGACCTCATTTTCAAGGTCAGACACAAAATGGCTAATATCTCGCTTATTATTGACTTTACAGATTAGGAATCAATTGTGGACACATATAGGAAATGGTGGTAATAGATTGATACTTACATTCATACCACTGAGTCGGTGTCACTGCTGGCGGACGTTAAATCTGTCCCCGAGGATACCATCAGCTCAGTAGCCTTCTGGCTTGTGATTGAGTACTTTTGTACTTGTCATGTATCTATTCCATGGGGTTAGTTTCGGATTTTTAAATTGTTTTCATAGGTTGTTGGGCAGTTGTATACTAATTCCATCAGGTGTACAGTAGAAACAACTACATTTAACACACTGTCTGCCCCTGATGACGCCAGTGTGTCTTTGGATAAACTGTTTGGTCGGGCTTTGTTTCTATTGCAAAATGTTGTATTTTACGTTTCTTATTGGCATCATCAAAATATGATTCTATTGGTGGTAATAGATTGATACTTACATTCATACCACTGAGTCGGTGTCACTGCTGGCGGACGTTAAATCTGTCCCCGAGGATACCATCAGCTCAGTAGCCTTCTGGCTTGTGATTGAGTACTTTTGTACTTGTCATGTATCTATTCCATGGGGTTAGTTTCGGATTTTTAAATTGTTTTCATAGGTTGTTGGGCAGTTGTATACTAATTCCTTCAGGTGTACAGTAGAAACAACTACATTTAACACACTGTCTGCCCCTGATGACGCCAGTGTGTCTTTGGATAAACTGTTTGGTCGGGCTTTGTTTCTATTGCAAAATGTTGTATTTTACGTTTCTTATTGGCATCATCAAAATATGATTCTATTGGTGGTAATAGATTGATACTTACATTCATACCACTGAGTCGGTGTCACTGCTGGCGGACGTTAAATCTGTCCCCGAGGATACCATCAGCTCAGTAGCCTTCTGGCTTGTGATTGAGTACTTTTGTACTTGTCATGTATCTATTCCATGGGGTTAGTTTCGGATTTTTAAATTGTTTTCATAGGTTGTTGGGCAGTTGTATACTAATTCCATCAGGTGTACAGTAGAAACAACTACATTTAACACACTGTCTGCCCCTGATGACGCCAGTGTGTCTTTGGATAAACTGTTTGGTCGGGCTTTGTTTCTATTGCAAAATGTTGTATTTTACGTTTCTTATTGGCATCATCAAAATATGATTCTATTGGTGGTAATAGATTGATACTTACATTCATACCACTGAGTCGGTGTCACTGCTGGCGGACGTTAAATCTGTCCCCGAGGATACCATCAGCTCAGTAGCCTTCTGGCTTGTGATTGAGTACTTTTGTACTTGTCATGTATCTATTCCATGGGGTTAGTTTCGGATTTTTAAATTGTTTTCATAGGTTGTTGGGCAGTTGTATACTAATTCCATCAGGTGTACAGTAGAAACAACTACATTTAACACACTGTCTGCCCCTGATGACGCCAGTGTGTCTTTGGATAAACTGTTTGGTCGGGCTTTGTTTCTATTGCAAAATGTTGTATTTTACGTTTCTTATTGGCATCATCAAAATATGATTCTATTGGTGGTAATAGATTGATACTTACATTCATACCACTGAGTCGGTGTCACTGCTGGCGGACGTTAAATCTGTCCCCGAGGATACCATCAGCTCAGTAGCCTTCTGGCTTGTGATTGAGTACTTTTGTACTTGTCATGTATCTATTCCATGGGGTTAGTTTCGGATTTTTAAATTGTTTTCATAGGTTGTTGGGCAGTTGTATACTAATTCCATCAGGTGTACAGTAGAAACAACTACATTTAACACACTGTCTGCCCCTGATGACGCCAGTGTGTCTTTGGATAAACTGTTTGGTCGGGCTTTGTTTCTATTGCAAAATGTTGTATTTTACGTTTCTTATTGGCATCATCAAAATATGATTCTATTGGTGGTAATAGATTGATACTTACATTCATACCACTGAGTCGGTGTCACTGCTGGCGGACGTTAAATCTGTCCCCGAGGATACCATCAGCTCAGTAGCCTTCTGGCTTGTGATTGAGTACTTTTGTACTTGTCATGTATCTATTCCATGGGGTTAGTTTCGGATTTTTAAATTGTTTTCATAGGTTGTTGGGCAGTTGTATACTAATTCCATCAGGTGTACAGTAGAAACAACTACATTTAACACACTGTCTGCCCCTGATGACGCCAGTGTGTCTTTGGATAAACTGTTTGGTCGGGCTTTGTTTCTATTGCAAAATGTTGTATTTTACGTTTCTTATTGGCATCATCAAAATATGATTCTATTGGTGGTAATAGATTGATACTTACATTCATACCACTGAGTCGGTGTCACTGCTGGCGGACGTTAAATCTGTCCCCGAGGATACCATCAGCTCAGTAGCCTTCTGGCTTGTGATTGAGTACTTTTGTACTTGTCATGTATCTATTCCATGGGGTTAGTTTCGGATTTTTAAATTGTTTTCATAGGTTGTTGGACAGTTGTATACTAATTCCATCAGGTGTACAGTAGAAACAACTACATTTAACACACTGTCTGCCCCTGATGACGCCAGTGTGTCTTTGGATAAACTGTTTGGTCGGGCTTTGTTTCTATTGCAAAATGTTGTATTTTACGTTTCTTATTGGCATCATCAAAATATGATTCTATTGGTGGTAATAGATTGATACTTACAGTCCGAATATTGTGCTGACCTTGTATTTGACTTTTGACCTCATTTTCAAGGTCAAAGAACGAAATGGCTTATATCTCGCTTATTATCGACTTTACAACTTGAGAATAAATTGTGGACAGATAGGAAACGATATGCTAAATATTGTCATGACTTTGAATTTGATCTTTGACCTCATTTTGCAAGGTCAGAGCTCAGAATGGCTAATATCTCGCTTATTATCAATTTTACAGATTAGGAATCAATTGTGGACATATAGGAAATGGTATATGCTGAATGTTGTCGTGACCTTGAATTTTACCGCATTTTCAAGGTCTCGAAGGACAACTTGGCTAATAACTTGTTTATTATCAAATTTACAACTTAATATCTTCAATATCTCTATAATATCTCTCTTATTACTGAATTTAGTGATCAGTTGTGAACGTATAGGAAATCATATATGCTGAATACTCTCAAGACTTTAAATCTGACCGTGACCTTAATTTAAAAGCCACGGGACAAAATGGCTGTTATATATTGTCCGCTAACCTATCTTAGCCCTTGGGCTGATTTTCTTTGAAGTTTTGTAGAAATTGAAATATTCGGTCCAAGAATTTGGAGTCAAATTTCTGGAAGTTCAGCAACATTTTTCATTCATGCATATCCATCCCTGGGGAGTAAGATGACCATTTTTTGATAAACATGATATCGGTGAAGCATTTTATCACCCTGAAATTTTTTTCAAGGTATTTGCCATTTCCCTATGACGGTTACGTCATCTGGTTTATTACCTGAATATTAAACATTTTTAACATCCATTAAGATAACATAACATAAAATTTTATTCAGTGTCGGGGTATAATAAAAAATGACATTGACACTTGGTATACTATTCATTGACACGATGGGGTATATGAATATATGAGGTATACGTATGAGGTATATATATATATATATATATATATATATATATATATATATATATATATATACACAATGAAGTGGTGAAATATATTTACAATAAAAACGTAACGACAGCAGTTCAATGGAGCTTCAAGTCCATCTAAAGTCAGTATACTTATTTTTGACAGATGTTAGAGTGAATCTCATGAATTTTTATAGTTTTTACAACATGTCAATATGTCGATTATTTATGAAGATATGACAGTTTTAGTGGAAATTTTGGGCTAACGTTTCGTAACATTTCGTACCTAATTACCTATTATAATGAGTATTCATGACGTCACACGGGTAAAACAATTTAATTAAGGTAACTAAAAGTCTATTTTCAAACACGAACGATGAGAATATGAGTTTTATTTGGCATGTACTTTATTTGGCATGATATATAATCAGTATTCAATTTTCAGAATTGATTGCCAATGTAACTATTCTCGAGATATGACTCATAGCAACCATGGTTGTTAGGGGCCCAACGCCCTGAATATTGAACAACGTATCAAAAAACCGATGAAAATGTGGACAAGAGCCTTTTCCGAAATCCATTGAATAATTTTAAATGTCATTTAAAAACCAGTCCCGAGTTAAGCCCCCTAGCAACCACGTTGCTATGGGCCGTATGTTAAGTACGGTTGGCATGGTGACCAGACACATCTTATGGGTGTGGAATATTTTTTATCATCATGTTTATATTCGCATTATTTAGGAATACTATGCATGGATCATTCATAGAAGGGTTCTAAAAGTAGCTAATTAACGTAACTTACTCGTATAACGTCACAAATACTCATTATATTAGCTCATGAGCTTCATAATTCAAGAAAAAATATTTTGAAAACTTGACACAAAATTGGTAATATCTCGAGAACGGTTGAAGATTTTAAGGTTCTGTAAAAGCCAGCATATTACCTTTTGCATTTTCTATCGCACAAAAAAAATAACTTGAAATTCATTTTGACTTGAGTTAGACTTCCAGGAGGTCACGTGAGAAAACTAAATTCTGATCAAATATAACGCTATAGTTACGTCATAACATTTCGGTGATTAATATACAAATCGACATCAACACTTCGAAATACATTTCTTCAAAATATTCCACTGTATGAACATTCACAGATCGGATCTTGACATTTCTTCATAAGAGTATTGAAACATTTGGTAGTTGTACATTATCTTAAGTCAATAGCGAGCTACTTTCACGAGTACACCTTCTAGTACTGAGGAACTCCTAGTACTCAAGAATTTTGACCACAACATACACTGCTAGGCCATTCAAGAGTAATCATACCTTTTCGAGTAAACAACATTTTTAAAAAATGAGTAATAGATATACATTGAGCGCGAGGTAAATTAGAATATTATGGACCGAGCGTCGAAGCCGCGAGGTTTTTCATAATATTCTATTTCACCGAAGCGCGAAGTGTATATCTGACTTAGATACTGGCTCTATTGTTGTTAGTTATATACCTGCTAGCGGGTGTATAAGTTAGTTATCGACCTCTGGAGAACAGTGGGACCAGTAGCTAAAAAACATCATATACACAATGTAAATAACTTGGACATATTTTCTGGTATATTTTG
Source organism: Terebella lapidaria (assembly GCA_949152475.1). Taxonomy (NCBI): domain Eukaryota; kingdom Metazoa; phylum Annelida; class Polychaeta; order Terebellida; family Terebellidae; genus Terebella; species Terebella lapidaria. The sequence goes on along the minus strand of OX424566.1, from coordinate 22,890,763 downwards.
AGAACTTCAGTGGTAACAATGATAATGACATAGAACAATGACTTAGTGGTCTGAGATCTCATATTACTGTGTGATGAATCAAATGCATTGTTTATGTATTTCAGTGCACTTTTCTGTATCTTCCTCATTATTACAAGGTCACAAAATTGCGAAACCACTGGATACGATTCGATATAATGTTTCACAGAACATACAACTCTTCATTCAACACCCTTTATATTACAGTCCAGACAATGCATTGATTACCCCTCAGCTTTTTTTCACATCACCATTATAACAATGAAATTTAATTCAGCCAAAGTTCACTGCAATTTAGTTCAAAGTTGAACAATTTGAATTGGATGATATTACGAGTGCGGATTGTTCAAATATTTTGGAAATATAAATTTTGGAACACAGGTCTGTAGTTCTTTCCGTCTCAGACATCACCCTCTCCCGCTATATGTATATGTTTAAGTCAGTTAATTGGACCTTAGATAGTAAGTTATGCTTTGATATACATCTTGTAGTGCTTCCACTGCATAATTATTAAGGATATTTCGTTCGTTTTGTTTCCAGCTCGCCTCCAAGTGTATTCAGATATAGAGTAGGCCTATAATCCGTTTTTTTTCTAACCAGTAATTTGTGATGCAAATTTTGTTATTTCAGCGTTTTGTCCCACGATTGGGCCGATTATTCGACGTCATGGTTCCACATTGGTATTCGAGCTTAAGTTTTTTCTCCAGGTTTCTATATCGGCTTGGTATTCTGTGCTTGGGTGGAGTGTCATCTGTTTCAGTTTTAGAGACGACAATGTGTTTTGTACCCAATCTCATTTAACCGCTGAACGTTCCCCGACTTACGTCTATTGTTTTTGGTCTATATGTTGAATTGGTCTGGTTTACGTTTGAAATTCTGATACACCCAATAGTCCGAAAAGATCAAATCTGTATTGTGACTGGCGAGAGAATTATTGGTGATTGATGTTTGATAGTGATGATTCATGTTTCTAACGTTACTAAAACGTGTGCACGGAAATGATCATGCAGGTGTAGAATATTACTGCAAAACAATACAAACGAGACAATCAGAGATTGCAGACCCTCGCCCTTCAGATTTAGTCACTAAAATTAGGCGATAATTGAGAGTTTTGATCTTAAGACCACCGCTTGTACGCCATACGATTGGGAATTGGCCAAAGAAAAATACAAAAATAGATTGAACATTTAATATTGATTAGAACCAGAGTTATAGCCAATAATGTGATTTTCTTTTTTCCGTTGCCATGGCAACCGTTTTCACCCGATTTTGGCAAAATTTGAAAGGGACTGAGCCACTACCATAGCATTCCAGCCCTATAAATTTCAAATCGATCGGACCGTATGCCATTGAGTTATGAGCGCAGACATTTGCACTGAAACGTCGCTGGCCAAAAATAACGGAAATCGTGACCCCCAATTTTTCGACATCGGGCGATAATGGAGAGTTTTCGTCGTACGACCATCGGTCATACACCAAACGATCGGGAAATTGGCCGAAGAAAAATACAAAAATAGTTCAAAAAATTAATATCAAGTAGAACCGGAGTTAGAGCCAATTATGTGATTTTCTTTTTTTCCATTGCCATGGCAACCGTTTTTATCCGATTTTGACAAAATTTTAAATGGACTGAGATACCATTATAGCACTCTATTCCTATAAATTTCAAATCGATCGGACCGTTTGCCTTCGAGTTATGAGCGCAGACATTTGCACTGAAACGTCGCTGGCCAAAAATAACCGAAATCGTGACCCCCAATTTTTCGACATCGGGCGATAATGGAGAGTTTTCGTCGTACGACCATCGGTTATACACCAAACGATCGGGAATTGGCCGGAGAAAAATACAAAAATAGTTGGAAAAATTAATATCAAATAGAACCGGAGTTAGAGCCAATTATGTGAATTTCCTTTTTTCCGTTGCCATGGCAAAATTTTAAAGGGACTGAGCCACCACCATAGCACTCTTGCCCTATAAATTTCAAATCGATCGGGCCGTTTGCCTTTGAGTTATGAGCGCAGACATTTGCACTGAAACGTCGCTGGCCAAAAAAAAATCGAAACCGTGACCCCCAATTTTTCGACATCGAGCGATAATGGAGAGTTTTGGTCGTACGACCACGGGCCATATATCAAATGATCAGGAATTGGCCATAGAAAAATACAAAATTAGTTAGAAAAATTTATCCTGAATAGAACCGGAGTTATGGTCAATTATTGATTTTTACATTTTCCGTTGCCATGGCAACAGTTTTTGTCCAATTTTGACCAGATTCGAGGAGGACCGAGACACCGCTTCATCCCTATAAGTTTCATGTTGATCGGACCATTCTCCTTTGAGATATGCGCGCGGACAGACAAACATACAAACAAACAAACAAACATACAAACGGACAGACCCAAATGCAATACCCTCTGCCCCTATCGGGGCGAGGGTAACTAACACTGCAGTCAAAGAGGCAGCGCCCCTAATATATAAAGAACGGGACTGAACAACCATCCCGCGTCAATTATGTTGTAGTGAAATGAGGAAACGGAATATAGTTTGATTGCTCGATTTATTGTCAAGATGAACAATCATGTTGAACAATCACTCTTTATACGCAGTCATTTCGTTGTGGATAATAGCCCCGAGGGAATCGCCCCGAGGGACAGTAGACCACTCTGTCGCAGGTTTTCCAGTAATCTGTACCCCTTGTATAGCAGCTGTATCTTCTCCATTGACTCGTCATCATAGGACAATTCCTTAGTTAGGACATCGTCTATCCCCACAAGTCCATCCACAATGGTGCTTTGTAAAACTGTGTAGTAGGTCTCGAAGAAGGATTGAATCACACCGGCATCCTTCAGCGCAGTGTACATGTCGGTCATAGGGTCACGATCTGCCAAGACAGAACGTTCACCACACAAAGTGCACGATCGAAATCATTAATCAGAGATGAGCAATGAATATACGTATTCCCAGTGAGAAAATTGTACGGATCTTCTAGCATACTGATACTTCCTACACTCTCTTACTGATGATTTTGCAGAGCAGGTCTTGCACCTCGCGGTCAGTCATTTCAAGATCGATGGACAGGATAGGCTGTGTAGAGACGAAGAATATGAGCACTTCCTTAAATCGCAATTTATATCTTGATTAGTTTCTCATGCGAAAGAGCAGGATTATTTCAATACTGCCTTATTCAAATACTATATGTGTATTGGAGCAGCGGATTACTCCCCAAAGGAGAGATTGCTGCCAGAGCCGAAGATAGTAATGTATCTCGAAGGGAATAAACCGCTGTGCAAATTTACCAACAGTTCCGTATTTATTTTACTCTACTGAATGTCTGTTTTGATCAAACATTATTGAAGGAAAAGCGATTCTTCCTCACCCTTACAACACCGTAACATCATCCCTACAATAATACTTACTGATCAGTGTTTTCACTATCGGCTGGTGGGAAGTGCCCAGCTCTTAATCAATGCGTCGCTTGCACGTAGTATGAGGTATAGTAAATTTTGTTACCGTACACTGCTGGACCGCACTAACATAATTATTATAGGCTACATAATATGTTCAGACTGATTGCATTCCCCACCTTCAAACATTCTCGAATTATAATATTCGTATCGTTATGCATCGTGTCAATACTTACGAGTTCGTCACGTACGCTACTGTATACATCCCAGATAAACTCGCAGCGCGAATCGCGTAATGTGTAAGGGGTTTCCCGCATGTAATCAGCAGTCAGGGAGCTCAGGTCGAGGCGATCTGGTAAACAATATCGGAAGACACTTTTGTCGTTGTTGTAGTTATACTGTTTGTTGAGTAATATGATACTCAGCGCAGAACGTGATGATTACCTATAATTTCGTCCACACGTGTTTGGTCGTAATTCAGAAAGCCGAGAGAGTCGAGTGCTCGGACAAAACTCCACATTTCCTCGGGTAATGTTTCGTTATTCATCCGACCGAAGATAACAAGACCATCATACATCAATCGGACAACGTTCGGCAAGAAATCGTTGTCTTCAAGCACATCCAACAACTCCGACAAACCCCTAACCTCTGTAAAGAAGAGAAAATGAGAGTGTTGTTTCATTTACATCTTAAGATTGTAACGTGAGTTTCACATGTCTGTACATGTATCATTTCATCAGTATTTCCGCAGTGGCTTCATTCGTTACATTCGTTCCAAATGTTCTATGGTGTGACATCGTTTTAGGATGCAGCATACCAATAATATTACGTATGCTCACGATTGTGTCCAGAACACGTTCATACTAACTCGTTATATTACACGTGTATTGGACGTGTGTCTCAACGTCGGTGGTCATGTCAAAGTCGAACATCAGCTCAAGCAAATACGGCAACACTTCTTCCACATAACTGCGATCCACTGTCAGGCTTGATACAGGCGCATAGAGCATGACCACCGAAGAAGCGTCATCCGCGAAAGATGCCGCTAATTCCTGACAGTTGCATGAACCCTCGTTCAATTTCTGGATACCTTGCAGTATATCCTGCTCTTGTTGTTGAACGACGGCTGTGAACAAATGAAGAAACACAGTCTCACTCTCATGGCAGTGTATCATTCGTACACAAGCACAATTATGTACATTTCTTGAGGGGAATAGATGAGTACAACTATCATTCATCAAGCATACAGTTATCATAAATATATACATATATATTTTCACAGGGAACATTTCAGAGCCCTGAAACACAATCATCCAGATATTGAACCTACTCGGTAGTGTTACTTGTTCGCCCACTACGTTTTTAAAATAAAATAATCCCCGCAAAGTGCCAGCCAGCACTCACTGTTTTCACAATATTGGCCGGTGAATCCTTCAGGGCAGGCACACATTAAGCCACGTTTGCCTCGTTCGTAGTCGCATGTTCCGCCGTTTTCACATGGATTATTTTTGCAGGCACGCCTACTTTTGGGGTGTCGCCGTCTGGAGCTGGAGCTGGAGCTAGCGCTGCTGCTGCTCAAAGAGGGGTGTGACACTCATTACGGTGGGTTCATTTTCTTTAAACTGCGTAATTGATTCAGCATTTGTATCGTTGAAATAAGGGTATTGTTATTTTCAATTCATTGAGAGCAAGACGTGACTATATTTGCTTTACCGATGGTATGACATTTGAAAACAGTTTCCTGGACATGTTTTCATCATTTTGAAGTTAAATATTGGAAAACCATTATGCATGGAAATACTGCCTCAATGGTAGAACCTACATATGTTTTTACGTGTGAGATGATGCATAGATACAAGATAAATGGTATCACGCCTAGAACGGATAATGATATCAATTCAATTGCCATCTGTCATAAATTCCGATATCATGATCACAAAATAACTGGTGATATCAAGGCTGATTGGGTCAGATATCACAGGGGTTCATATACGCATTTTCATGTATGCATATATGTTTTCATATGTATATATATGTATGTATTTCCATGCTGTATTCCCGTGTGGTTTCACTGGAATCCCTCCGTTAATCGTTGAATGTAAAACACCTTGAATAAACGTGCAATTAAAATTGATAATTTTATTAACTTAGTAAATTGGAAATACGTATTATTCAATTGTAACAAGTACCCAGGATTGATTGATATCTGTATTCGCCTATCACACTGGTATGTCACATCATGGTGCAAACATGATGCAACTGACAATTTCCCCGAGTTCCCTAAGATTCGATTTCGAAAAAGGAAATATCACACTAGTACATGCATGTAACATACCAGCATACTAGAGTTCGTCACAAATTGTGTTATTTTTACAGCATTTAATCTGGTGGATGATTTTTGGCATTGACTGGTTGACAAAATCGGTAAATGCTATGCCACACACAATGCACATTTTATTCAATCAATATATTTTGATTGATGGCGCATATTCCTCATATTACCTCACGTTCAATAAGCGTGTTGAAGCCACAAATGGACTGTGAGATGAATACAATGCAAACCCGTATTACATGATTGATGATACAATGCCACGAGTATGTGCGTTGAACTGATTCTCCAGAATCAGTTCAACGCTATGCTGATCGACTCGACTGAAATCGAATCGATAATTTCAAGTCGGTACCTGAGGATTACGTCTACACTACAGTTTATGTCTCCAACCGAATCAACACTTATTAAGAAGTAGGTGGACTTGCTCATAAACGACAAGAAACTATGTTGACTGGGTCCAGTAGAGAGCTGAGATGTAAGTTCATGTGGGTTTCGCTGTGTTGTTTCGAAGTAGAACCCGAATTCGGTGAAAATACGTATGAGTGAGAGATTACCAGGTTTACTGATGTTTCAAAGAAACTGGTTCTCCCCAACATCACAGTGATATCCGATAAAATCACGAGGTATACGTGTAAATATAAATATATCAAATTTTGACTTTCGTAATTATACAACAAATCAGAGTTGCGAAAGTCGAAAAATGTAGGTGTGAGTGACCGGAAATCATAACATGAACGTCCTTCACCGTACAACGGGGGAACCTTTCAAAATACAAGGCACATGAAATCACCGGAATTACATTTCGAGATGCACTCCTATAAATCCGAATTGAATCAAATTCTGCGGTTCGCTCGCATATGTTCGGGTGTACGTATTTGAAATAAACTACCATACAGTCAAATTTGTAATGAGGAGAGTCAAAAAGACCAACTAAATATCTCGAAATGAAAATAGGCATATTGGAGTTCGTTCTTCGGTAATCATTTGGCAATGCATGTGCATTTTGCGCACACGTTCCCGATCTGTATTTGGATCTACTTGAGAGGAATGGCAATGGTTCAAATAGACTCAATACAATGTCATGTAGGTTCAAATATTTTTAAGACAGACCTATTTTTAAGACACAAAATAACCGCACTGCTAATGGTCTACGATCACCTTATTTGTCAATTATTGTGCCATCTACAGTCCGAGAGTGACCTAGATGTATTTCAAGATCAGCTGGTGATATCAGTTGAGGATTGCTCGGCTGAGATGTTCGAGTACCTCATTTATCCGTATACCATCAAAGAATGGATATCATAATCCTCGGTATCGAGAAATGCATACTCCCATTAGTTCTTATGAAAAAAACACTAAAACAAAAAAGGCCCATCGTCGAATAGCTTGTTTTGTATGGACCACGCCACGTGTATATTGTTTATATGAATAGAATTATGATGCAGCTTGTTGAATTACAATTTATGTAAAAATGCACATGTCAGTGATACACAATGATACAAAATGTTGTCATTGCAGCTATTTTAAGGAATATCTTCTTCATTTCTCGGTGTTAATATCATTTATATATTGATGCACGGCGGATGTTATTTGACATATCGGCAACACAGACGCATTCGCATCTAAATTCGAATCTAAATGGCTTCACTTTTTGATGGATTATAATCAATGCGGTAATTCAACACATAGTAGTAGTGAATCGATTTTAATTCTTACTACAGATTATATCGATTCATTAAATCTGAAAGTCACCAATCAATCAATTGTTCAATTCGATCAAATCACTCTCCCATGACGTAAATAATTCAACACCGTCTCGTATGTGACTCATTTGTTTGTCCCGTTTTTTCCTGTGTTTGTTGTAACCCATGCTAATTTGGAAGGTATTTCGGATTCGTAAACGAATAGGGAAATTATTTGTCAAAACTTCGCATTTGGGATTCAGGAAAATGACATTGAGTGGGATTTGAATTGAATTTGCTCGAAAATCTCGCTACATAGTAGCGACACAGTTGATTGAATTTGCTCGAAAATCTCGCTACATAGTAGCGACACAGTTGATTGAACCCACACCTGGTCTTGAAAAATGGGCGAAAGAGTGAAAACTGGGTTTAGTTCACTTCTGCCTCGCAATTTGAGACTCCGAACTAGTCTTGAGAAGTCGCAGATTAGCGAAAAAATACATCAGGATATATTTTCATCCCAAGTTTTTCATCATGAAGTTTTGTTTACTTCATTCCTCGAAGTAGATGTCCTAACATGAATGTCACTAACGTAAAGTGGTGTCCAAATGTCCAGTCTGAAGAATCCGTCACCACGAAAAGTAACGCTGACTTACCTTCGGTTATGGAGAGCAGTGCGGACCCCACGAGTACCAGCAAGACAATGCTGACCTTCATGTTGGATGATGGTGTTTTCTGGTGTTGAGATGCTTTATCAGCGTCGGCGATGTGATTTTTCCTCGGTGTGTCGAGATGCTACAGCAGTGAGGAACAGGGCCTTATATACACCTCTCAGCACATTTCTTTTTGCCCGGTGAACGTGTTACCAGTTCGGATTACTATCGAAACGGAAGGTGACGTGTACAAAATATCCACCCTAAATCAATTAAATGTCTTTAAACCATAAGGAAATAGTGCCAAGCACCAAGCTACCTGTTGTCCAAATTTCGGAACACACTCAACATAAAGGAGCTGCGGACATCTGTCGGCAATGCGTGGGAATGTCTTTTGTTCTGAAACGTTGCTGACGTGGGGAGTCACGTGACTTGTCACTTCGCCGTGTGAATCGGACTCGGCCGAAGAGTGCCATACTAGTTCATTTGTCATCACTCAGTCGTATGCATTACAAAACCACCACTTGTCTTACGACCACTCGAAATTAAATTATTTTTGCATCCAGTATGAGATCACTGACATTTTGAAATGAATATGGATCGATTAGTTTAGAGGGAATTTAAACAGACAGGTCGTATTTCTTGATCGCATGTTTACCTGTTAGGAAAAACTGGTGAGTAATTTTGTGATTGTCGCTTCCATCAAAATTGGTGGCACCGATCATGAGATATTATTTCCGTTAAAAAATTTCCGAAAAATATTTCCGTTAGTTTCTAGAAGAGTTTACATTATAAAATAGCACAAAACCAAGTGCTTCGTTTTTTTTTGTAAACATATATTCATTAAAGGGATTGACAAATAGCCTAATGGCTAACATACATCTTTACCAAGATGCTTAGAGTCAATTTGAGTGATCCTAGCGTCCAGAATACAGTAATCGCTGCGATATCCCAGACCCTGTGTTTCACGGAATTGACTTCCGACCGTATTTTCATACTTTAATGCCTTTGACTCTTCTAACACTTTTCGCCGAAGCTTCTAAAATTCCAAGTTCCCTGGTCGTGAGCTACACACTGCCATGAGGCGAAACAATCTCCTTCCTTATTTACTACACTTTTTTACGTTTACGCGTAAATCCTGATATGCAATTCAGGGATGAAATTTTGCTTATAATTTAGTACACTATTATGTAATTCACTATAACGGTCAGCAAAAATCGGTCAGGAGTAACCCTTCTCGTGCAGCTATATAACCAATCATGAAGATTATTTCATATTGCGATTATATCACGTTTTAAATAATTCACAATCCGTTTATGAATGCCCAGTCCAATTCCATTGATATTCATCGCGAATATCAAATATATTTATATCGAAAGAAACAGCAGATCGTTAGTTGGTTGTAAAATAATATCAGTGTGGTTCAAAACACAGTGTAGCATGACCCCGGTTTATGTGAACTGGGTAAAAAAAAACAAGCATCACTTTCTACAAGATGAAGTGGCCTTTTTATGTATTTTGTTAACGATCGCCCCCCCCCCCCCCCTCCTCAACTATCTTTAATATTCCGCATGGGGATTAAAGTTGATGGAGGTAATGAATCTACATTTACGGAGTGTCCGATGCTAAAGCACTTTTCAAATCAGTATCGGCGATAACATCTGATTAACAAGCAAGCATAGTCATGTCTACATTATGAGCAAGGAGAAGGGCTACCATCAGTACATTTTATCGGTTACTTTACACCGTATCGTGTTTGGCACCTTTCACACAACCTGACGGAAATCAATAAAAAAAAGTTTGTCGTTTTAAACTCGTTTGATTCGGGTCCGAAAAAAGACGTAAAATAAGTATTCCTCTGTTGGTGTTGATAAAATAATATCTGATTGTAATGCTGAGAATAGGTGAATGTTATTGAACACGTTCATAATTACTTAGCAAATATGCTTCGCTTTCTGTCTACTTTGCGAAAATGACAAGGGGTGACGTTTCGTATGTCCAGTTTGTGTAACTCTCGTTCTGATGAAAATCGATAGAGCTTATCCCATGAACTGGTACCGGTTGAGATTTTCACCGAGTCACTGTCACAGGTGTTGGAATCGAAATAATACCAAATACAATTTATATATAAATCTGTTTCAAATGAAATACACGGCACCGATTATTTTGAGTTTCTACTGAAATGCATTCAGTCCTGAGCACATAATTCTTTCGCACCCTATGCCGTCAACATGATCAGTCGCACAGATGGAACACCTCATCTGAGCACTTTTATTGCTTGAACTATCCACACTGCATACCATACAATGAGACAGGTAAATCGGTCCCAAATGAAAAGAATATACCATTTAATCCGCCTCGCACGTTTTTAATCCTCGTGAATAGAACAATGAGCAAACCACCCACATGGTCCCATTCAGTATTTTGTATTCATTGATGGACAACCAATCTCGCACCTAATTGCCTGACTTGGAAGCTTTCACCTTGCAGTATAACCTCAGTAATTCGCCTCCGGTTCTACTATCTCCCGGCATAGCAGCATTTGTCTTCAAAATATCGAGTCCAACAAAAAGATTGAAGAAATCCCGAACAACAAGAAGGCGTTTCCGTTGGTTTGTATGAGGTTTCACAATTTATTCACATCCTATAATCGCAAAAAAAAACTTCGAGTACTTGGAACTCCGACTCTGTAATTCACACGATGCCATGTAATCTGCATGCTATACAATACCATCGTCCCTAGTCATCGGTGGGAATATTAGTGCTTGGTAATTCCAATATAATGTGAAATATGGAATATTTTTGTGGAGTTTGGGGGTCGAATATTTCAACAAACTATTGGTATTCCAATGAGTACAAACTGTGCACCATTATTGTCAGAACTGTTTTCATACTCATATGAATCAGAGTCAGACTTCATCCAACATCTTCAAAGATGAGTATCAAAGACGCAAACTAGCAGCTTTAATTTCACTTTCCGTTACATACATGATATATTGTCACTTAATAAGTTTGGTGGTGATTTGGCTGCCATATATCGCAAAGAACTTGAAATTTAAGATACTACAGACTCCTCGAATATTTTTCAAATATTTAGATCGAAGGTTGGAGAGTGATGGAGATTCTAACCTGTCAACTAGATTGTATGAAAACGTGATGATTTCTCCATAGTCAATTCTTCATAGTCAATTTCCCTTTTTTCTTTCTTTGTTGTTGCAGCAACATTCCTATGTCGCCAGCATATGGCGGGTTTGTCTCACAACTCATACGCTATTCCAGATATGAGGACTTTGTTCACCGAAGTTTCCAACTAATCTGTAAACTGCTGCAACAAGGATATGTTTTACCAAGACTAATAGCTGCTTCCAAGAAATGCTATGGGCGTCATCTCAATCTGGTTGATAAGTATAGAATATCTGCCACCGGTATGCTGAAAGACCTGTTTGCATGTTAATGTTTCGGAATTCAGGAAACGCCCACTATTTCCGGAACACCTGATTTCAACCCTTTATAGCTATAAGGGGGTTCATGAAGTTCCACAAATTTTTTTCGATTTTGCCTGACACCGGACTTTGAGATTAGATAATGGACACGGTTTTGTTTGCTCGGATACTCTATACTTGGGTATTGTTTCCATGTTTATTATGGTGCTGTCAGTGGTACATGCATATATATTCCAATTATATCTGTTGAAGATATCATCTTATATCAATCCAATTATATATGTTAAAGAACAATCACAACTACTTTCTTAGACCTTTTAGTGGGCCGGCGTTGCTTCATTCTCTTCGATATTTTAGAAAACGGTGCATGCAAAGTGAAAAAGACGTCACTTGAAAAGTTTTTGCTTAGTTGCCATTTTGTGTTTTCAGCGATATCTCGAAAATGTTGTGTCGTAAAGTGAAATGGATTTTAATTTTTGAACTTGTCGCGCTATTCAATCATGTCTTATGTATATGTTGGGTGAGCTTAGAGGTTGACATGATTTATTTTCAAATATGCCTTTTACTATATCTTGTAAACGGTGTGTCGTAGAGCGAAATTCACGATATTTTCATATGTCTCACTACGGATATCTGTGAAACTGATTTTTTGGGCAGTGTCTGCATTTCTCATTGAAAAACGGAACGAATGTTGATGAATCGCAAACATGGCTTAGTGATCTTAGGGATGAACTGCTCCCTATAGTGCTGGGTCGGCATTTTTACAAACTTTTTAGAAGTATCTTTGGTCTATGTCTAGTCTGCTGTTTTAGAAGCAGTATGGACAGGTGTTATTTGTTTCACACCAAAATCCCTGCAAGTAATCTTCAGGCCTTATTGTCTAGTATTGTTATGTTGTTCTTTAGTCATATTCAAATATTCTTATCCCTGTCAAATATTCTTCTTATACTGTCATATTTTATTCATATTATATATTATCGGTATGAAATATTACGGTTTGATATATCTTTTGCATATTGTGTTATATATTATTGAGTATATATGACTGTAATCACATTTATTCTCATTCATTCATAATGTGATAAACCAACAGTTTCATTTTCGTTTTGCCTCTTCTGTTTCCTTTCGTACAAATACACTATAAATAAATATTGATATACTATTACTTTGTCATTACAGTTGAACATAGACAGCTAGGTGTCAAAATTATATTTTATTAAAAATGTTATACTCTGTGAGAAAATAACACAATATCCAAAATATTCATAACTGTTCATTGATCATTATTTTTTCGCGAAACATATGTTTATAGCATAAAACATATCATTATGAATTCCTTGAATCCAATTGAGGTAATACCATAAAAAATATCGATATAGGCAAGTGATATGTATTTGTCGTCTTTTACCCATCTCAACCCCCCCAGAAAAATGACCATCATACACCTGTCTGTTGGGGGTGTTTGCGTCTTATTTATGTATATACTAGATCTCTGACACCACATAGCATAGATTTGAATATTGCAGCTCTACCAATTCTATCTATCCATTTCACACAAACCTCTGGGATGCAGACCTGCTGATTGCATGGACAACTTCCCCCCATGTTCTTGTTTTGGATTGATTGGTTATACCGACATTCGCTCCAGTTTTGATTTATTCGCATATTCCATCACAATTATCTTCCTTATTTTGCTAGATTGTCTTGTATCATTTTTGCATGCGTTATGATGGTGATGTGGATTTTATACATAAAATTTAGTAACGAGATCCAGTTTTGATATGAGTCTACACTATACTATACAAATATTGACATTTGCTGAGGTTGATACGTGATGATCTTCCGAGCTTGCGAGGTGAATACAACTTTCCACGACAAGTCAAGATAATCACGTATCAACCGAAAGCTAAAATGTCAATATTTGTCTTATCATTAACTGTGTGGACAATTTAGTCCACACAGACTGAACCAAGAACACATATCCTTCAAACATATGAACATTTATTGGATGAATATCAGTATACAAGAATACATGTATTTGATCTGACACATGTACTCAATAACTTTTCACAATAAGAAATTATTGGGTCAGTTCACGCAACATTGAACGATCATACTGTGTATCAATCAATTCAATAGAAATGTTCATTACTATGTAGTACTACATGTCAAGCTTATGAACCCTTGGCAACAAATTGATCTGTTTAAGTGACAAAATAATAATACATTTCTGAAACAATTGCTCACAGTTTCAATTACACTGCTAGTAAATAGAGTAACAAAATAATGATAAGTGGAACTTTAAAGTGTTACTTCGAGGATTCGAGGAATCGTGAAATTTAACGTATATATGGCGATTTTCCCCAGAGATCGCGGCACTATTTTTGTTTTGGTCGCTTCTGTTCGAAGCTCGTGAGTTGTCATGGCGACTCACCGTCCTTCTCTCTACCCACTACACTGTACCAATGGTCTTACGTCATCTCTCGTGCTCACGGCTCTGGTATAAATACTGGGGCCGCGCTTTCTTAGTTCGGAGTTGTCCAAGAGCTAGCAAAGCGAGAGGACGACAGGTGAGCTCGGCCATGAGCTCCTTGTCCCTTTTCTGTTAGGTGGCCCGTAAGGTCTCAGGGACGATTCTCATTGGGGGCCCAGGAGGGGTACTGCGCTGATTCGGGGCTCGCCCCTGTGATCACTGGTTCCTCGTCCTGGGATGGTGCGACACGGGCTCTGGCAGACCGTCGGGCTGTCCAGGGTTCTATCCCTGCGGCAGTGCCGTCGGCGAGGCCGGTCAGCAACATGCCCACGTGCGCAAGTTCTGTGGTGCCGCTCTCATGGCATCTCAGTCTCCGGATACGGCTACATCACCATAACTGATGTAGCCGCGTGCGCCACGTGCACTGTGGGCGTCAAACGTTACATATAGATAAGGTCAACCAGAATAGGTCATTGTCTGATGTAAAGACAAATAAGCTTACATTCGAACGTGGGTTTACCGGTACATACTATACTGCATCAACCTATCCAGAGAAATGACATGTGTAATCACAACATAGCTGTTGTTGATGACAGGTCCTGCCGCTGCAACTTGAGTGTTAAGACTCGACAGTGGCGGTTTGGCAAGTACAGTGTCTGGCTCATCAAAATCAAACTCAGGCAGTGACCGATCAAAATCAGACAAAATTGACCTATCGCCAAAACGTCGAAAAGTTGTCCGAGTTTCACATATTACGTCGGCAAAATTCTCTTTGGCCAATAATAACGTTTTGCAGAATGCGTCGAGAATGACGTAAAAAGACTCGGACAAACTGGTTCTGCGATAGGTCAATTGGAGAAACAGCGTTGTCAGGCAGCGTTGCTACAGCGTTGTGCGGCAGCGGAGACAACTGGGACACAGTAGTGTTAGGCAGCGTTGCTCTGGCGTTCCACGCCAACACAGACACCCCAGTGTTGGGCAGCGTTGCTATGGTATTGCTTGGCAGCGGAAACACTCATGACAGAGTAGTGTTAGGCAGCGTTGCTATGGCGTTGCGGGGCAACGGAGACACCCGGGACAGTAGTGCTAGGCAGCGTTGCTCTGGCGTTCCGCGCCAACACAGACACGGCAGTGTTAGGCAGCGTTGCTATGGTATTGCTTGGCAGCGGAAACACTCATGACAGAGTAGTGTTAGGCAGCGTTGCTATGGCGTTGCGGGGCAGCGGAGACACCCGGGACATAGTAGTGCTAGGCAGCGTTGATGTGGCGTTGTGCGGCAGCAGAGACACCCAGGACACAGTAGTGCTAGGCAGCGTTGCTAACACAATATGCAGCAGCAGAGACACCCCAGGCACATCAGTGCTAGGCAGCGTTGCTATGGCGTTCCGTGGCAACACAGACACCCCGGACACAGTAGTGTTAGGCAGCGTTACTATGGCGTTGTGCGGAGGGGCCCGAGAAACACTGCTGTCAGGCAGCATTGCCCCGGTGTTGCCGGTTTGTGGTAGCACAGTGCTCGAGTCAGGATGCGGTGCTCCTGTACTGGTACCGAGTTTGAAGACCTTAGTATCCCCTGATAGCCTATACGCTGCGGGTGCTTCTCATCATTAGGGCGTCGGCATTAGGGTGTTTCGGGTTTTTTTTCACAACGTCATTAGGGCGTTATTCTGTTTTCATTGTTCTTTCGATGTAACTGTGTTTTTCAACTTTAAACAAACAAACAAACTGACAGACCCAATTACAATACCCTCTCCCTCTATCGGGGCGAGGGTAATTAATAGCAATTCTTTTATTCCCACTTTTGTATGTTAGTTGGCACGCGATTGCAGGGCCTAAGAAGCGGCATTTATTGATATGAAGGCCGATGAAATTTCACACCTGAAATCTGTGGTTACATTTTCTAAATGCTGTGTTTAATGTGTGGCCTGATTGTAAGTATCAATCTATTACCACCAATACAGCCAAATTTCGATGATTCCAATAACAAACGTAAAATACAACACTTTACAATAGAAACAAAGCCCGACCAAATACCTTATCATAAGACACACTGGCGTCATCAGGGGCAGACAGTGTGTTAAATGTAGTTGTTTCTACTGTACACCTGATAGAATTAGTATACAACTGCCCAACAACCTATGAAAAGGATTTACAAATCCGAAACAAACACTTTGGAATAGACTTAGACTTGTTTATTTATAAAGCGCAAAGTAAAATAATAGGTCTTTAGTTGAGTTTTGAATTGTTTGAGTGTTTCACTGCGCCTGATATCCTCAGGGAGTCTATTCCAGAGTGACGGTCCTCTGACACTGAAAGATCTTGCTGTCTTGCTGTCTAGTGACGACTCCATTGTAGGACTACATGTCATCACGTACGTAACTCTCTAAAGACAGAAAGGGTGAGAGAGTGACACAAATGACAAAAACATTCCATGGGGTTAGTTTCGGATTTCTAAATTATTTTCATAGGTTGTTGGGCAGTTGTATGCTAATTCCATCAGGTGTACAGTAGAAACAACTACATTAACCACACTGTCTACCCCTGATGACGCCAGTGTGTCTTTTGATGAAATATTTGGTTGGGCTTTGTTTCTATTGCAAAATGTTGTGTTTTACGTTTGTTATTGGAATCATCAAAATTTGGGCTGTAATGGTGGTAATAGATTGATACTTACATTCATTGTCATTATTCTGATATTTCACATCTATCGACAACAAATTGTCTGTCAGGACATTCTTCACAAAGTGTGTTTCGAGCAACTCTTTTCACTTCGATATGGTGCCCAGTAGAGCAGTAGATTCGATTATTACAGCGTCATTGCTGGCATACGAAATGTTATTCAATGGTATGGTTTGCTTGAAAAACTGCGTTTCAAGAAGCTTTTGTAATTTGTCGAGCATCCGCAGCGATTCGTCACATGGCATAGCATCTTTGCCTCCACGCGCACATAAGTGAGCATCTTTGTTAATTTCTTCCGCAGTTTGTAGTAGCTCTCCGTAGGTCTTATCCCATTTCTTAGACTCATACTCCAGCTCACCTAGCAACTTCTTTTCTTCCTTCTGTACCTTGCGAATTGACTTGCGCGAGTAGGCTTTAATTTGCTCAGTGGTTTTGAGTGTTCCGGATTCCAGGGAGGACAGTTCCTGCTTGATCTTAGTTTCGAATTCTTTCATACTTTGTACAAACACTTCAATCCGCCAAGGAATATCTGCTTCCTCGTCGTCAATACGGCGTTGACATGGTCTGTAACATTCATCGCACAACCATTTTTGGCAGCGTTTGCACTCCTTCGTCTTGTGACGTTTTCTGCACACTTCGCACAACTTCCCGAAGAAATCATGAAGAAAAAAATTCTTCGGAAGTGAGTCTACGGTCCTCTTTTTTAGGTCGCTAATATCTTGGCAAGTTGGACATGTGATCTTCGAGCCACGCAGGAGAGGCTTCAGACATTCCAAGCAGTATATGTGTGCGCAGGGCAGCATACGATGGTCGTTAACAATGTCCAGACAGATTGCGCATGTTGCACGGTGTTCAAGGAGACTTTCAAATTCATTATCTGGCTCCCCTCCTTCTGCCATGTTCAAGATCACTCATAGACCTATCAATGAAATAGTAACACAGGCCTATGCTATGCATATACTGTTATAAACCTTGTTATAAAGAGCAAGTTCAATATTCAAACTGCTAGTGTTACGCCACAAGTGGCAAAAAGTGGCAAAACATTTTTGGTGTAAATATGTCGCGGTGTTACATCAATATATTCCAACATAATTCACTTTTAAGTAGATTTTGACTGGCCAATACCTGCGTCTTCATCCTGTGCGATTTCACGCGAAATCCAAAGCGCATCCGTACTGCATGTTTGTGTTACCAATATTGTATATTCTGAGGTTCACAGTACATTTTCGTGTTTTCAAGGTGTACGTTGGTATCTTGATATAACTCATGCGATCTAAGGCACTCTGAGGGGATTCAGTATCCAACTCGAGCACCAGTGCAATAATTTTTCTTATTTAGAGACGTCAACAGTGTATATATATTTTTTTCAGGAGTTCAGGAGTTGACCCGATTTCATGGGCAGATTCAGGATTCTTGAAATAGGGGGGGGGGGGGGGGGGTGCTATTCTGAAATGTACATAACCGTGAGACAGTGTGAGCGAGTGAAGCCGTATGCGGTCTGGGGACGCCGTAACTTCCGGAGAAAATTTTCGGAATTTAGAGTATCTGAGGTGGTTCCTGATGTGTATTTTACAACTGTAATCTGTTCTGTATGCGGTCTGTTGGTTCATGGGGCGCCGTAAGCCCCCGATAAATTTTCGGAATTTAGAGTATCTGAGATCATTTCTGAGGTGTATTTTACAACTGTACCTTGTGAAATCAATGCGTAAAATTTCACTTTAGAAGTCTGCTGTTGTTGAAAATAAAAGTTGGAGCTTTTTCCATGCTCTGTGGTTGATTCTGAAATCTTTATGGCTCTGATTGAGTATTTTTCATTCCACACATGCATGTAAAAATTGATGGTATTTAAGTTTATTTATCGGAAAAATTAAACAATGTCACTTGATTTATTTATATCATTGACCCATATTTTATGTCACATAACTTACCTGTAATTAACGAATAATGACACTGAAGTTTACAAGGAGCCCAATAGGGGGCACACAACCCCCCCCCCCCCCCCCCCGCCAAATCCGCCAGTGTGATTAATGCAATGATCAAGACGTTATCTATTCACGAGTTTTATCCAAGCAACGACCAAGATCCACGTGCAAGTTAATCTTGACCAAACTTGTTGAACAGTGCAAGCAGTCTATAGTCTATAGTCCATATATGAACCTCGTCCACCCGCTCCCCTTCACACACACACATACTTGAACCGCTGTCAACAGCAAAAATTATAACCGAGAAGGTTATTGAATAGATGTCTGTTTTTCGCTTTTATTTTTTCGATGTTAAAGTGGAATGATCGATTTCTGAAATTCAATATCAATCCATTGTACTGCATATACTAGATGACATAACACCATTACAACCCCCAAAATACGTCCGCATGACCCTGCAGTGGAGTTTGAACATACCGTAAAAACGCACGATGTGAACGAATTGTTTACAGCTGCGCTAACATAAACAAAGACATGAATTTCCCTATTATTATCGTTATTTGCAACAGAAAAGAATCAAACTGAATATTTGCGGCCCTATCACTATAATATACCATTCATATACGAGTTTCAAGTGATGGGGATGTATATATATCTCAATATTTTCAGCTATTTTTTGTTAATTTTGCATCACTGCATGGAAACAGTTCGGTGCGAAACTATTTTTGAAACCCTATTTTCAATGTCAAATTGAGACAAATTTGTATGCGCATCGGAAATTTTGCACTGTACAGCTGCTCTGGGAACAGCTATTGATCACTTTCAACCAGAAAACCAAAAACCGTTTATTCCACTTCAAATGGTATCGTTCTATAACTTGACGTACTTCCCCTGGGAGTCAAACGGCAATTTTCTACTGAATTTCAGACGTCTATCGCGAAAATTGAAATAATAATATCTTCGGTTTGATACTTTCATTTGAAACTAATGACATCCAAACAAAGGTATTTTCTAGCACTTTACTTTAAAGATAGGGTCTAAGAGGTGACAATATTGGAGTATGCTTCGACATCGTTGTGGTTTGTTACAGTACCATACCATACAGTACCATAATATGTTACAGTAAAATTTGACCCCTAATGCAATATTTTGAATGCGTACAAATGCTTTCACAAAACGAAGTTATATTATGAGCTATTCAAGACTATTCAACAGACACGACACAATGGGGTATTTGAAATATTTACAGATGTATATACATATCACCAGCCACTCTCCAAGTTGCAGCATCAACGAGTTTCCTGCGAAAACACCCCTCGATAGCCGTGACAGTCGTGTGGGTGTTGAATAATTTCGGACGGAAACAACGCGTGGTTCTACAACAAGTTGTTTCGGGATAAACTAGTTCACTCCGCCCGTACTATGCTGCGTAAATACTGCACTACGGGCCAGGTATCACGTGACCACGTTCCAGCGCATGACTTGAGTCAGACGATGAAAACAAATGGTGGAATTGGAGGAAGATCAAGAATTGAAGAAAAGGCATTACATTTTTTTCGTTCGGATAAAACGATGGAATCAATAGGCAATAACCCAGATGTACATACAGGGTTGACATTTAATATGGAATATATTATTTATTTATTTTTCATTTTCATCGTTTTTTGTTTTTTTTCAGTTTTTATTTGCAAGAAATTTGTCTTTCTTGCATTCACAAGAATGTGAGCCAGTTAGGTTCTGGCGTTCACAAGAACCTAACCTCATACTTAGCTTTCTTTCTCTTGTATTTTCAATCTGGTAAACATTGTGATCCTGAACAAACAACCCAACGCCAAATTGTGCCATCAATATATTATAAATCATATTTTCAAATTTAATATCTCAACAACAAGCAACAGCAGATACATGAAACTTCACAATATTGAGCATTATTATGCCATCTAGCACCAACAATGTTCAGTATAGCGTGTGACCTCCCCTGGCTGTTTGTAGCGCCACCACATGGCGGGGCATACCCTCAGACAGGGTCCTCAAGGTGTTCAGGGGTATATTGGCCCATGCGTCCATCACAGCCTGTCGCAATTCATCCACACTGGTTGGTTGTCGAACCAGGTTGTTGATCCGACGGGTTACTTCAGCCCATAGGTTCTCTATGGGTTTCATATCTGGCCATGGCAAGTGCACAACCCCCTGATCCTGAAGGAAAGTGGTCACTGTACGAGCCTGTGTGCAGGAGCATTGTCATCATGGTACACAAAATTGTCCTGGAAGGCCCCTCGAGTGAATGGCAATATTGTTTGGTCTAGGATGCGTACTGGTGTTGATCCAGATTGCCCACCAGGATCACAAGGTCACTTTTCCCACCTGCGTGTAAAGCTCCCCATATGGTTATACCACCGCCTCCAGTCTGCACCCTGGATGGTATGCAGGCTTCATGGTAAAGTTCTTCTCGTCTGCGAACTCGGATGCGTCCATCATGGCGGTACACCTCAAATCTCGCTGTAGATCTAGATCTAATATATCAATAATGTTTTTTTCGTGTGGGCGTTATGGTTATTTGAGGCCCGTCTTGGATGATTTGAAGCCCGCCATGGACCAGGGATCCAAATGGCCATGGAGGGCTTCAAATCATCCAACAGGGCCTCAAATAACCATAATGCACAACGAGAACATATTTTTACTATTATAGTCAGCGTGGAAGTATATTTCTATTCTGTTTATTGAATAGTACAAGACAAAACAAGCATATATGTGGTGAACAGATTACAATGCGATGTTCTTTTGGACTTGGTAACAACGTATAGAGTTCAAATATGTTTGGATATAAAACGCAGACGTCAAATGACATTTGAAACGGAAAATAGGGCTTCAAATGAAAAAAAGGTAGGCAGGCGTCAAATGACAAATCGGACTTCAAATAAAAAAATAACATTATTTATCATATGCCAGAATGATAGTCAAGGCAAATAACGGAATTAGTGTTTTCATAAAGTAATCTAAATTACTGTCAACAAACTTAGACCTAAGCATACTTCACTTTTATGTATTTTGTTTTTCGATAGCGTTGCCTAATCTGCCAATAACAAACTACTGCCCGGCGGGCCGAAAATTCCCACTCAGAGGGCGTATTTTATTTGTACGGATCAGTCCCACTTCAAGAAAACGTCATTTTCGATCGTGATTCCGTCATGTATGACGTTTCTGCCGCCACTTTACGTATTTTCGTAGGTGGTCTTGGACCTCTGAAATGGCGTGTGAATCATATCAAAGTGTGAATAAAGCTGTATTTCTTGCTTATTTCTTTCGATTCGGAAATGATTCGGCCACTTAAAACACACTAAAATGTCCCTAACTCCCACTGGCATATGATAAACGGGTTATTGCACAATATGGGATTTCATGCCCTTGGGCCAAGTCTTCAAGAAGCCCTCCGCTTCGCGTTGGGCTTCTCAGAGACTTAGCCCTCGGGCATAAAACCCCATATTGTGCAATAACCCTATAATAGATTTACGTTTGACATTGGGACAGCCCTCATTCACACAGTCATAAACAGTTATGACTGTCTGCTCAGCGTTCTCTTACCCGGTCATAATGATCTTGTATTGATACGGAAAACTGTTTGAACAGTATCTGTTGGTGTCAATTTGCGTTTAAAGAACACCACATATGGGATATACACAATGGTTAACTCGCGAATACGACGAATATAAATGAATCATTCGAGAAGTATCAGTGACAAATCTTTACCACAATAAACACCAATTAAATCAATTGCAAATATTTCATTATTTCATTGAACCTGGTGCAGGGCGGATGGAACACGTTACCCAGAAGTTTACGTTTAAAGCAAAACACCAAAATAACGTAGCTGACATCCCTAGTCATAAAGTGCAGCACAAAATATGGCGGTATGTTAGTGTCCAGTTGTCATATACTTGTCTGGCAGTATCAAAACGAAGGGGCATAACATGTTTGCGGATATCGCCGGATTCTGTTGGATCACTTGAGCCTGAAAATGTGCATCCTATGGTTTTCCTGGTCCGCTACAATAATGTCATTCCCAGAACAGACCAGTCCAACAGGCCATCTTAATTCTGCGGACTCCTCTCCACCAGAGCTCAAAGTAAGAAGGTTATTTCCATTCTGTTCGAGAACATGGACTTTGTGTATCATTGCGTCCGACACTAAGATGAGGCCACGTGCGTCGACATTCAGTCCACTAGGCCAAACCAGAAGCAGCGAACCCACATCTCCTTTACCAATTGTTGCCTTGGGATGGCCTTCATCATCATAAACCCGCAACTCATTATCAGGCCAGTCACACGCAACAATAATATCAGAATTAGGGCATGCCACAGCGAGGGGTTTCGTGTCGCGCGTCTTAATTATTTTCCCAAATGTTCCATTTTCCTTCACTAGTTGGATGCGTGAGTTATTTGCATCTGCGATGTACAGGGTTCCGTTCTCAGATGCAATACCACATGGGTGGTCAAATTCACCAGATTTTGCTCCACGAGAACCAATACTTCTTTCAAAATCCCCGCATCCACTGAATAGCTTAAGGCAATGGTGGTTTGTGTCCGCAACAACAAATTCTCCACGTGATGTGACAATGACGCCAGACCATGGTCCCAGGTTTAGTGGATCAGGACACTCACTGCCAGATCCAAACTCGAAAAGGTACTTGCCATCTGCGTTGAGAACTTGAATACGGTTGTTGCCACTGTCTGCAACCACGATGCGTTGTGTAATTGGACATACGGTGACGGCTGACGGACGCACGAATTCTCTGGGACCACAACCGTTTTGGCCCCAGATTCGGGAAGAACTGAGTTCAAGCTTTACAAATTGTGTGTTAACTACTCGAGTGTTCTCTGTTGTTGTCGGGGTCACGGAAAATCTTCCCGACTCTCTGTCTTGGTACCCACGGGTATGCATAACCTTACCTCCTTGGAAGCTATGGTGGCGTCTCAAGGCTTGTTTTGGTGCCGTGTGTGTACTCGTACTAGAAGTGTTGTGTTGCTGCTTCATTTTGGATTGTCTGAACAGTTCTGGTAATGGATGTGTATACACAGTCTCCCGTTCTCGGAAGCTGTGGTAACGTCTGTATTGTTTTGGTGCTTTGTCTGAAAGGGAAGTGTTCTTGTTTGTTGGACCTCGTTCTGGTGTTCGGGAACCTGTAGCATCCTTGGGTGTTTGTACCTCATGGACTTCCTCAATCTGAGAATCAACACAAGATGTCGTTTCTGATGTGCGCTCATCTCCGTGATCACCATCGATTAGCATGTTAGACGTTTCAAATGTTAAATCACCAAGTACGGCCGTCACGTCGACAACAGCTATATCATAAGCGGTGAATGACGCACGGGATGTTTGTACTGGCATCGTCGGTAAGCCAGCTTCAATGATGCACTTGACAGTGTCCTTCATTTGAAGGAAGTCTTCACAACTGATTTCATCAGGCGATGTCAGTTTGGCAAGGTATGTACTGGGAAGTTTCTGGTGTAGTGTTTGTACCTGATTTGTGGAGTCGTGAAATACTTCGAGAGTTTTGTTGGACTCTTTCTTCAGCTCTGTCAGTAAACGTTCTTCTTCCGCCTTTATCCTCTTCACCACATCATGTGCATGGTGTTTGATCTTCTCAGCCGCTTGGTTTGTCCTCGACCTGGATAGTTCCTGTGCCTTCGCAATTTCAGCTCGGAAAGTAGATCGAGATGAATTGAATTGTGCAAGGCTTGAATGCAGACTCACATCGGATCTGGCAAGACGCTCTCGACATGGTTTGTGACATTCTTTACAGAGCCATCTGTGACAGCGTTCACACTCGATCGATCTGTATCGTTTCCTGCAGACTGCACATAGCGTTCCCAAAAAATCACGTAGGAAAAGATTTTGTGGCAGGGTGTCCATGGTGCCTTCCTTCAGGTCTTTCATCTCATGGCATGTTGGACAGGTGATCGTGGCGCCATCAACTTGTGACTTCAAACATTTCAAGCAGAAGACGTGACCACACTGTAACATTCGGTGATTGTCGACTACTTTCTGGCATAAAGTACATACACCATGTTTTTCAATCATCTTCTGAAAATCATCCTCCATAGTAAAGACTCGCTCAGCCATGGTGTCTGGACAGATCCTGAAAAGAAGAATACAACAATTACGAGGCCTCCCTTGTGGATATCCAACACATTAGCACAGTGGAGACGGAAATGGAAAAATGATGGATTATTCTTGTTACAGAGTTGTTGTCAGTTATAGTCAGTAACATATCATGGGGTGATGTGTTTCTGTCTGTCTTGCCATTGTAATTATGGATAATTTTGGTTATAGGCATTTTGGTTGTTAATTCTTCCATCTTAGGAAGGCCAAAGATTTACTCGTCGATCGTACTATCGTTCCGTTTTCATTGAATCAACCTCTGCTTATTAACTTGATTATTGACATCTTGATTGGGAAATGCAGGGAAGCAATGAATACCTATTTTTATCTTACCGGCCCATATGGGCCGATGAGCCTGTAGAGCTCAGTGTATTCACGCCCCAGTGACTGTATGCATGAATGCACAAGCTGGACTATAGAGAGGACTAAAAAATCAATATATATATATTTGTGTGTCATGTACATTGGTTTGTTGTTGTATTAAATCATTCTACAATCAGATGTTGGTCAGTGAACATCCATTCCTACAATGGTGACCCCGACGTGATCTGAACAAAATAGATGTATTAGTTAATGTCCGAAGAACACTACATTACCTATTGGTAATGGAGAGCGAGGCCGTCGACCGAGCTATTCATTACCAATAGGTTATGTAGTGTTCTGAGGATATTGAGTAATGTAAAATCCATCCAACCATAACAACTCCTTGTCCCCACTCTCCAACCCACCGCCAGTTTGATGGTCAACTCAACTGTAGCGTGTCGGCGAATGAATGCGCGAAGTTGTACACAATTATCCCTTTTGGAGCAGTCGAGTTGTTGGCTGTGTACACGCTCGAGGGCAGTATATATGTAGTTTTTCCAGTGTGTCTTTTACACTACATGTATAATACCAAACCGCCGACATGGAATACGATACGCAAAGTGCAATAAGTGACGCGCTTTCTTTGATAGACGATTGGGGACAAATCAACGATGATATGTTACTCAATGCTAGTCAGGAGTTCGAGAAAATTTTGGCTGCAGATTTTTCTGAAATTGGAGATGATAAACTCGTACAACTCAGTCAGCAAGTGGAAACGACGCTTCCGGAGCCGACGGTCGATTACGCGCAACCTAAAAAAACTACAAGGTTCAAAGATCCAGTGTCAGATGCCGAGATGGCGAGACTGACTGTTAAAAGGTATCTAATGCACATTATCCCGATTCTGACTGATTAGTAACGTCGTATGTAATAGTGATACTCAAAAGACAAAAACATTGATTTCTGTCCACTCGTGTTTCGAGATATAATTAAACAGTTTGTATTTAACACAGGTACGCTGACAAGACTCACAACAAAATCGACTGGGCCGTAAACATGTTCAATGAATGGCAGCGGGAGAGGAATGTGCGCGCCAGGGACCCGACCTACAGCATGCGACCTGTGACAGGCACGCTGGACGATATGAGTGTCGATGAACTGAATGCCAACATCAGCAGATTTATCTCCGAGACAAGGCGACAGAACAGATCCGAGTATCCGGGCGATACCATCAGATCCCTGGTCATCATGTTGCAGCTACACCTGGAGGCAAACGGCAAGTCCTACAAATTCTTCGTCGATGACCGCTTTAGACAAATCCGAAATACTGTTGACAACCAAATGAAGATCCGTGCCAAACAAGGTGTCAATCAGCCCCGACGTCAGGCTGACGTCAGGCTGACGTCATCACTGTAGCGGAAGAAGATTTGATGTGGACTAGCGGCGTCCTCGGTACCGACACGCCTCGAAAGTTGGTGCACACACTAATGTACACGATTGGTCTAAACTTCGCTTTACGAGGAGGGGAAGAACACCGCGCCTTACGGTTCGGACCAGCAGCTCAGATAAGATGTATTGTGCTTCCCTCTGGCACAGAAGTTCTTCGCTACACCGAGGATCACTCTAAATGCAACCAAGGAGGCCTCAAGGACGTCCACAAGAAGAACAAGACCGTCGACGCATTTCCCAATGTAGACAACCACGAACGCTGCCCAATCAACATTTACAAGCACTATATTTTGCACTGTCCTAGCCCATTGGAGTCACTCCCTGCATTCTATCTCCGACCTCTGGATAACCCAACATCAGACGTGTGGTACAGCAGATCGCCCATTGGTCGTCATAAGCTATCGACGATTGTACGGGACCTGTGTTCAGCTGCTGGGCTTGGTGGATATCGCACCAACCACTCGCTCCGGTCGTCAGCCGCAACCCGCCTGTACGATGCAGAAGTAGACGAACAGCTCATTACAGAGGTGACGGGACATCGTTCACTGGCTGTCAGAGACTACAAGCGCACGGGCGAGAACAAGCGTAAGAAGTTGAGCAGCATCGTCCAAGGTTGTTCCTTTTATGCAGTACAGGATCTGGCACCGGAAATCCGCACTACTACCCCGGCCAACACCGCCACGTCTTCTGACGGAAAGGAATTTTCTGTAACCGTGAACATTAAAATGCCGAAGTAGTTGTAAAATGTCTCGAATATTATGCTTTTTGATTAGGTAGCATTATATTTGCCAAATAATTATTAAATTTCTCTCGTGCTTCAGTAGTGTTCTTATTTTCAAACACAAACTGGTATAGAACAACTTTCCATTACCTCCGTGTAAGCAAGAGTCCAAGACTCTACATTACCTATTGGTAATGTAGCGATCAAACAATAGAATCACTCCCTTGATGGATTTTACTTGTAGGATAATACGGATGTTGTAACATGGCAAACAAAATGCAACAACCAAAGGCCAGTGAAGGGAATGAAGATGATATGGCCAGTGCATTGCTTACATTGTCAGCATTACAAGGACATGTAAAGCGGGCCATAAACAATATGACTGACACTCTTGGCAAACAAAGCCCTACGGCTGATTCAACTGCATACGCAGTGCAAAAATTGGAAACCCAAGTGGATAAATATGTTGATCAGCAAATGGCTATAGTTGATCTGTGTGCTGACGAAGCAGAAGTAGCGGTCCTTGAAGCAAGAATAGATCCAATCATCAAGACTGCTGATCAAGTTTTACAGAAAGCTTTTGCATTTCAAGGGAGCAGTTCAGTAACGCATCCACCAACAACACACGGTGGTTCAAGGAAAGTGGTGTTCCGGCCCATGGATCACGAAAATGTTCGTTTGTGGATAAGACAGGTTGAGGATGTATTCGACTCTATGGGAAATGACGCACAACTCAATCGCTTCACAACCCTGACGACCTTGTTGAATGATGCAGAAGCTACAGTCATACAGGATCTCACCATGACAGAGCCGCGTCCATCTGATGTGTTTGATCAGGCTCACATCCAGGTATGATCGACCAGTCTATGAACGTTTGTCACGAGCCATTGCCATGGGGGGTTTTGACACGGACGAATCTCCATCACAGTGGCTTGCTCGATTTCGACAAACACATGGGGAATGCACAATGGACGATATTGACCGGTGGGCTCTGATTCGTTGATTGCCGCCATCACTCCATCCAACATTGGAAGCTCTGCAGCCAGTGCCATCTTTGGAGGAGTATGTCAAACATGCTGACCGCCTTGTCAAGACTGTAGAACAACCATCTCTGCTTGTCAATGTTGTCTCCACTGAAACATGTAACTCGGATCAAGACGCCAACATCCAGGCAGTGTCAGCAAAACAAAGGCGTCTGCCAAAGCCCAAAAAACGCCAAATTACAAGACAAAAGTGTGCCTGCTGGTTCCATGAGCGCTTCAAGAATGATGCCCATACATGTGAGGGAGACTGGTGCCTCGGATACAAGGATGGTCTCAATGTTCGCCAACACAGATGCTGGGGAAACGACAGAGGCGACCAGCAGTGAGCGCAGTGTCTGGTATGCCTGAAAACCCTAAGCGCTTACTCTATGCCGCAGGCTACATGATTGACTCTGGATCAGTTGTTTCTGTCATTCCTCCTAGAGTAAATGACATTATAACCCCAAGTTCCAAGTCTTTGGATCTACATGCTGCAAATGGCACGTCCATCAAAACCTATGGCACGAAGGTCGAAGAATTTGAGCTGATGGGACGTAGATGTAGGCATCAAATGATCATCGCAGATGTGACACGTCCAATTCTTGGCATAGACTTTTTCTCAGAAGGTGAAGGTAAAGCCTTCATTGTGGACATTGCAACCAGGTGCCTGATCGACAGAGACACCTTGTGTACAGCTAGGGGACAATTGAAAAAATCCCCAGTGCATTCCCTCTTGAAACCTACATGGGAAACCAATAATATTTGCGATAGTTCCAGGCAGGATGAACATCTTTTGTCTCAGTTCCCAGAGATTGTTGAGACATACCTCGGGAAGGTAACAGTGCTCGCCAAACCTTTCCATATTGACACAGGTGACAATGTGCCAGTTGCGTCACCTTGCAGAAACCTACATGGAGAAAAAAAAAGTTGCAATTGAAGCAGAACTTCTTAAATGGGAAAAGGAAGGTGACATTGTTCGTTGTGAGTCTGAATGGGCATCTCCTATTCATGCAGTAAAAAAACCCGATGGCACTTGGCGCATGTGTGGAGATTTTAGACGACTCAATCTTGTAACAAATTTCGTAGGATGGCATACGGGCTCAAAAATGCAGGACAGTGTTTCCAGCGTAATATACATGAGATGTTACGGGACCTTCCTTTCATGTTTGTGTACATGGATGACATTATTGTTGCAAGCAGGACTAATTCAGAGCATCAGGATCACCTCAGAAAATTATTTGAGCGTCTACGTGACACTGGATTAGTCATCAATGTTAAGAAGTGCATCTTTGGGGTGTCAAACTTGGATTTTCTAGGCCATCATGTGGATAGTAATGGGATATCGATTCCTCGTGAACGAGCAGATGCTATCATCAGATATCCTAAACCTACCAATGTTGACGAGTTGGAACGTTTCCTGGGCATTGTCGCATACTTCTACAGGTTCATTCACCATGCCTCAGGGAAACTATCACCCCTGTACAAACTGAAAAAATTTCGTACAAGGAAGGCATTTGCTGCACAATGGAGTGAAAAGCATGACCGTGCTTTCGGTATTGCCAAATTAGCTGTTGCAAATGCCACACTGCTTGCTCATCCAGTGTGTGGATCACCTACTGAACTGTGGTGTGACGCATCTAATATTGCCGTTGGTGCTGTTTTAGTGCAGCTACAGAAAGGAAGATGGAGACCATTGGCTTTTTGGAGCAAACAGTTGAAGGATGCGCAAATGAATTATTCAGCAACTAACAGAGAGTTGTTAGCAGTGTCCTATGCAATTGATCATTTCCGCAGCTACATTGAAAGCCAGCCGAACTGACCATCTTCCTCTGGTTGGTTCTCTTAAGAAAGCTGCAGACACTGCACTGCCGGTTCCTCGTCGACATCTGAACAGAATTGCACAGTTCATTGATGAAGTGAAATATCTCAAAGGCAGTCACAATGAACTGGCAGATGCTATGCCACGTGTAATTCTCATATGTGGGGAAAGGGATACCTGGTCCTGTCAAGACATCCAATCAGTACTGGTACCGCCCGAGTCATCACACAGCAAAGATGTACTTCCCTCAGACAAAATGGACGTCGGTTCTCAGACCTGGCAGACGATCAATCCATCGTTACTTGCAAGGCGATATTCACTCATGATGAGAATCATATGCCAAAACAGATTCCAGTTCCAGAGGAATTCCGAAAACTCCAAGAGGCAGATGACAAACTTCAAACTTGGATTAAACTGTACCAGGAGATAGACTCACCATTTCATCCCAAACTCATAGCCGTTGGAAATACTAGCCTCTGGTCTGATGAAAATGATGGAGTAGTACGACTCCTGGTGCCAACATGCCTGAAAAAAACAGTGTTCGATACAATGCATAGCATCACTCACCCTGGTTGCAAGGCTGGCTACATCATACTCAAGCGTACATACTGGTGGTCTGGAATGGGTAAAGATGTTCGTAAATGGTCAAAGGAATGCGTTTCATGTCAACGTGCCAAAATTCACAAACATACTAAATCACCGCTGGAAGAGTTACCACCACCAACAAAGAGATTCAGCCATACTCCTGTCGATTTGGTTGGTCCTTTGCCATCGTGTGAAGGCAAAAACATGCTGCTAACTGTGATCGATCGTTGGACTAGTTGGCCTGAAGCGTTTCCATTGTCTTCCGGCGAAGCAGCAACGGCTCAGGCATGTGCCAAGATCCTGTGCAGAGAGTGGATACCGCGTTTTGGAGTACCAGATGTGGTGACCACAGACCGCGGTCCACAGTTTACCTCAGGACTATGGATATCCATGTGTAAATTAATGGGCATAAAACGTGACACTACCACTGCTTATCACCCTCAGCACAATGGCAAGGTTGAGCATTGGCACAGATCCCTGAAGAATGCACTGCGCGCTCGGCTATTACGACGACACAACTGGCTTGCAGAACTACCATGGGTGATGCTTGGTCTTCGCACATCACCTAATCTGGATACTGGAGTTTCTCCGTCTCTACTTGTCATGGGCCAACATCCAGCCTTACCTGGTCAGCTGATCATTTCTAAGGAGAGTATTACTGATGACACTGTTTTCAGTGAGGGTCTGGCAAAAGCAATGAGGGCCCAAGTATTCTTGCAAAATCCATGGCATGGTAGCGAAAAGTCAGGTCATCCCATTCCACAGACATTGAGACAAGCTTCATCAGTGTTGGTGCGTCGCGATCATCTCCAAGGCACACTGGAACCGAAGTATGATGGCCCTTACCAGGTGATCGACAGGAAACACAAGCAATTCACAGTGTTCAGGGATGGACATAATGATGTCATCTCTGTGGATCGGCTAAAGCCATTCCATGGTACCCCTAACAAGACACCAGATCATCCAAGCGTTACGACAGATCGGTATGAACTGGACGACCAGGAATGGCATCCTCTGCCTTCTCGGCCAAAAAGAGAAACTAGGCCTCCGGATCGGTGGGGCTTCTAGACTACATGGATCCTTAGTGAGCAGCCTAACTCAAAGGCTGGGGAGGGGCACTGTAGAGCTCAGTGTATTCACGCCCCAGTGACTGTATGCATGAATGCACAGGCTGGACTATAGAGCGGAGTAAAAAATCAATATATATATATTTGTGTGTGACATGTACATTGGTTTGTTGTTGTATTAAATCATTCTACAATCAGATGTTGGTCAGTGAACATCCATTCCTACAAGCTAATGTCGTGGTTTTTCATCCGTTGTCTAGAAAATTTACTTGAACATTCCTTGGGTTAATACCCTGAAACCTTTGTAATTCTTTCTTTATTCAATCGTTTTTGCCAATTTGGCGGCCATTTTTGCCGAAAAATGGTAAATTTTGGACTTGGGTGCCAATTTTCTCAAAAACTGTCTGATCAGTTTAATTGTTTGTTTACATGCCATGAATGTCACGTTTATGTGATTTTTCAGCAGAATGTACAACATGATTCCGAACCAACAAACTTGACAGAACTGTGTGCACGATATCTCACAAAATGGAAGTTCAAACTCAAAATACAAGAAAATTAGTCCAAGGGCTAAGAAAGGTTACCGGACAATGTTCTATATCTTAGATATTAGTCATTTTGTCCGGTGACCTTGAGAACGAGGTTAAAGGTCAAATTCAAGGTCACAAGAATATGAATATTCAGCATATATCATTTCATGTCCACAATTGATTCCTAAGCTGCAAAATCAACAATGAGCAAGATATTAACCATTTTGTGCTCTGACCTTGGAAATGAATTCAGAGATCAAATTAAAGGTCATGAGAATATTCAGCATATATCACTTCCCAAATGTCAATAAGTTTGAAAATGAGATCAAAAGTGAATATCAAGGTCACAAGAACATTCACCGAATATCACTTCTTATATGTTCACAGTTGATGTCTAAGCTTTAAAGTTGATAATAAGCAAAATATTAGCCATTTCTTGCTTTGCTCTTGAAAATGAGGTCAAAGGACAAGTTCAAGGTCATGACAATATTCAGCATATATCGTTTACTATATGTTAACAATTGATTCCTAGGCTATAAAGTAAGCTGTAATACTTTACAATACAATATTTGGCAATGAGTATTATCCTATGTATTTGATTACTTTTATGAGGAAAGCTAGCATCGTTTGTGAAGTAAGCCAGAAGGACAACATCTGGTTCTAACCTGTATACTGTCCCCAGAATAAATGTCACATCCATTTCGACCATACGCCACAATCTCTCCATACTTGGGCATGAGTAAAAATAGTGTACCAAATCATCAGTTTCTCCACAGAAGTTGCAAATATCACTTTGTTTTATTTTATATCTGGAAAGTATTTCATTTGTCGGGTAAACATAATGTAAAATTTTCCACTGTAGCATTTGTAGTTGAGTTTCTTGAGTACAATACATGTATTTAGCCATTAACCAATGCCTTTCTGTTATAATGATATCAAAATTCTCTGACCAGACTCGAGAGTCAATGATCGGTATTTTCGAAATTAATATCCGTGTGATTTGATATATATTTGAAAGTCGCGTTCTGAACACACTTCACCAGTAATATAATCATTGGGAAGCGCGTTTCGCACTACATTATATTCCATGATTGTACGTGATCTATTTCCAATTGTATTCAGGATAGAATCAACATCTCGAACTTGTTGGTTATGAATCATATCTCCAATACATATTATATCATTATTAAGCCAGCGTTTAAAAAACAAAACGTTACCCCCGTATACTATATTTTTATTATTCCAAATGATTTCCGTATTGCATAGTATATTATGCCCAGGGTTCTTTTTGTGAACTTCACTCCACGAATATATCAATGTCTTGTAAAATGAAGGGAAGAAGCCATCAAGGCCACGTATTTGACTAGAAGATGCGTTGGATTTAAATATTATATAATGTGGTCCTAACTTCCGGATAAAATGATTGGGAATAGCCCTCCACGATCCCGTAACTGGAGTTAATAGCAACTTTACCCAGCGGGAGGACAGAGAAGTCGGCATATATTCAGCATTTACCATATTTAGGCCACCCTCCGATAATGGTTTTACTAATTAATCTCGGCTGAATCGTTCAGGTATATGTCTTAAATGATCCTCTCTGTACATGTGCTTATTACACCAAACATATTTGAACAATAAAGTATTTATTCTTTTCAGTATACGAGAGACGGTAGTATTATGCCCTGCATTATATACAGAAATTGGGATATTAAGTAATAGATATACACTGAGCGCGAGGTGAATTAGAATATTATGGACCGAGCGGCGAAGCCGCGAGGGTTCATAATATTCTAATTCACCGAAGCGCGAAGTGTATATCTGACTTAGCTACTGGCTCTATTGTTGTTAGTTATATACCTGCTAGCGGGTGTATAAGTTAGTTATCGACCTCTGGAGAACAATGGGACCAGTAGCTAAGAATGTTTTAGCCAAAGTTATACGCCCCAACATGGCAAGTGAGCGATATGATCATGATTTTATAATAGACTCACATTTATCAAATTTAGGTTCCCAATTTTGAGATATTTCATGTGCTCTTTTACTATTGCTGAAGTACACTCCAAGTATGCGTATATAACTGTCATTTCCTAGTAACCACCTCACATTCCCTACCTGTTTTCTTCTGAACTTCCAACACCCAACCCAAATGGCTTCAGTTTTATCCCTGTTCAAAACTAATCCTGAAAATTTGGAAAAACGTTCAATCACGTACAAACATTTCAGTATTGATATTCGTCTTCTAGGAACACAGTCGTGTCATCCGCGTATTGTAGTATTTTCATTTGTGTTATAGAGTTACCAGGCAATTGAATACCCTTTATATATGTGCTTTGTCTTATCTTGCATGATAGGATTTCGCACGCCAGCACAAAACATAAAGGCGATATGGGACATCCTTGACGTATACCGCACTTCAGTGGAAACCAATCAGACAACCAACCACTGTAATTTATACAACTATATGTGTCATTATTCAAAATTGTAATCCACTTTATATAGGCACATCCGAAACCAAATGACTGAAATTATTCAATAAGGTATTGTTTAGAAATGCTATCGAATGCTTTGGAGTAATCCAAAGCTAACATTGCTCCAGGCGAATTATAAAGGTCCACATATTCTAATATGTCGTCAATAGCTCGCACCACGATGCCCGAGTGTCTGCCCTTTATATAACCATTCTGATCCTCCGATTTCAAATTATTCATCACTTTTTTTAGATGAAAGGATAATACTTTTGCTAAAATTGTGTAATCAGTATTTGTGATTGATATGGGTCTCCAGTTTTTCAGATTATTTCTCGGCAGATTTTTGCCTTTATGCAACATAAAGCCTAAGCTGAAAAGTCGATAATAAGCGTGATATTAGCCATTTTATGCTCTGACCTTGAAAATGAGGTCAAAGGTCAAGTTCAAGGTCATGAGAAAATTCAGTATATATGATTTCCTATATGTGCACAATTGATTCCTAAACTGTAAAGTCGATAATAAGCGAGATATTAGCCATCTTATGCTCTGACCTTGAAAATGAGGTCAAAGGTCAAATTCAAGGTCATGACAAGATTCAGTATATGTCATATCCTATATGTCCTCAATTGATTTGTAAGCTGTAAAGTCGATAATAAGCGAGATTTTAGCCATTTTGTGCTCTGACCTTGAAAATGAGGTCAAAGGTCAAATTCAAGGTCACGAGAATATTCAGCATATATCATTTCCTATATGTGGTGGTACACCCAACTTCGTATGTATGACAAAGGCTGCCAGAAAACATCGTTCAGATGCGTATCAGGCCATAATGAGAGGTGCATGTTTGCCTTAGCGCTCCAACAAACGTCTTGGCAACAGCTGTTTCTATTGGAAGACGTAAATGAGCAAGTTAAATTATTCCAAGATACAATAAAGACTCTAATGGAACTACACTTCCCAATGAAAGAAGGCAAATCACATACAAACGACAAACCTTGGTTGACACCGGAGTTCAAGAACCTTGTTGCCAAACGCCAACGATCATACGCCAGCGGTGATATGGTTTCGTACCATATCTACCGCAACAAAATCACGCGCCTTAATGACACCCTAAGAAAAGCTTTCTATGAACGAAAGATCCGAAACCTGAAAGAAGGTGATCCTCGGAAGTGGTGGAGTAATATGAAGAAACTGATGGGAGTTACCAAAGCCAGTGGCTCAGATCTGCAACATCTCGCAGACAGCGTGACTGAAGGAGATTTGGGAAAACTCGCTGAGGAAACCAATGTTTTCTTTCAATCAGTCAGTAGTGGAATGGAACCACTAACTGCAGAATCTCCCTTCCTACAACAGGTACAAGAAAGTATTCCTGACCGTTTCATAATATCAGTATCTGACGTAATGCTCGCTCTTCAGAAGCTGAAGGTGAACAAAGCAACTGGTTCTGACGGTATCCCGGCCTGGTTACTTCAAAACTATGCTGAGTGGTTGGCTGATCCAATTGCTTCAATTTTCAACAGCACAATCCGAACAGGGCAGATGCCAAACGCATGGAAAACTGCACATGTAGTACCTCTCCCGAAGAAATTTCCACCAGAATCGATAAATTCTGATCTCCCTCCAATTTCGTTAACGCCGATATGCTCAAAGGTCCTAGAATCGTTTATTTGCAGCTGGTTGTGGGATGACATTGGACACACAATCAACCCTTCACAATACGGAGCCATCAAAAAGAGTTCGACAACTCATGCACTGCTGGACCTCCTACATGACCTTCACATGCAGCTGGATACTGCTGGCAACTACGCAAGGTTGCTGCTGTTAGATTACAGTAAAGCTTTTGATTTGGTGAATCATCATCTCGTCCTTCAGAAAATCCAAGACGCAGGAGCTCCCAGTGTCATCGTCCGCTGGTGTGCAGCGTTTTTGCTGAATAGGCAGCAATCGGTTAAAATCGGCCCGCATGTATCATCACCTCTGACCCTCAAAGGTGGTACTCCACAAGGAACACTCATCGGCCCCAAAGCCTTCATTGTGCATAACAACACTTTTCTACCCCCTGGTGAAATAAATACTGTAATGTATGTTGACGACACAACAATAACCCATGTCAGTAATGACCCAAGTGACAATGCCATACAACAGTGTGCGGACTACGCAGTAAAATGGGCATCTGATAACGACATGCGTTTGAACATTAGCAAAACCAAAGAGATAGTGGTTGATTTTGCACGCACCAAAAGCGACTTGACACCTATCGTCATCAATGGCAATCGAATCGAACGTTGCAGTTCCAGCAAGTTGCTTGGCGTGATCATATCTCATGATTTAAAGTGTAATGCTCACGTGGACTCCATTGTACTCAAAGCAAACAAACGAGTCTTCCTGATCTGGCATCTGAAGCGTGCTGGTGTAGCTGCTAAGGACATAGTGGATATTTACTTGTCCACAGTACGGCCCATATTAGAGTACGCGTGCCCCGTGTGGCACACGGCACTACCGGAATATCTCCACAACAAACTCGAAAATGTCCAAAAACGTGTGCTCCGCATAATATTCGGATACAGGATTTCCTACAGGGAACTCCTTACCAAATGTGCTATCCCTACACTCCGAGATCGCAGGGAACATTTGTGCAGATCTTTCTATCTTGGCATGGCAGACCCTGACCACAAACTTCACCACCTCCTACCCCAGTGTAGAGACTTACCTTACAGCATCCGATCCAGCAGAGTCAGAACAATAAGAACAAGAACTGAACGGTACAAAAACTCCTTCATTCGTTATGCTATAAATCATTACGACTAACTTCAATCTCTTTATCGTTGAGTATTTTATACTACATGTTCATGTGTATTTGTATGTCTGTAATTACCATTTTCATGTTATCAATTCAACTCTTCGGTTGCCAGTAAATAAATAAATATATCTAATCTATCTATCTATATATGCCCACAATTGATTCTTAGACTATAATCGCAATATTGAGTGAGATATTAGCAACAATGTGTTCCATTATAATGCATAGGAGAATTTAACATGGGGAAGTCCTATTTGGGCCAAGTTTGGGCCAAAGTGGCCCACTTCGAGCGATTCAAGCGCAATGAAACTTGTACACATCATAGGGGTACATATGAGGAGTGTTATGTATCAAAAAGAAAAAAAGTTACTGAACAGATTTTGAGAAAATGGCCGCTAAAGTCCAAAATCAGGCATTTTTTTGTTGAAAACGGCTGCCATTTTGAAAAGAAATGCGAAAATCAGAAAACTAAAGAAAATCTTCCCTGGAAATATTTTTAGGTATTTTTTTGCAAAATTTCAGAAAAATTCGACCATAAACTTTAAAGATAGATATGTGAACGGACGGACGGACGACGGACGCAACGCCGCGGCAATAGGTTATCGGACCAAATGTATGGTAACCTAAAAAATTAGCCCAAGGGCTAAGAAAGGTTACCGGACAATATATTTTTTAGATATTAGTATTTTGTCCCGTGACCTTGAAAAAAACGTCATTGGTCAATTCAAGAACACGATAATATTCGGCATATGTCATTTCTAGTATGTCCACAATTGATTCATAAGCTGTAAAGTAAAAACCGTATTTATTCAATTAGTTCGAACAGCTAAAAATAATTAAATTTTGAAATGTTCGAATTATTAGATTCACGATAAAATCGTTCGTCAAAACGAAAAAAAAAACCCAAACCCAGATCGATCATGCCATGGCAGATAGGCCTACATGAGTTGACAGATGCCGCTCATGCTGGCTGGTTAGGGCCTGTACGATTGATAGGTTAACTAAAGACAACTAGCATTTCAAAAAAAACCTCAAATATCTGGCTGCTAAATCGCCGGGTAACTGTAATTCACATCTCGCATTGATGCTAGATTCTAGTCATAATGCATGTGCAATCAAGTCACTGGACTCGGAAAATCTTCAATGGCCCGCAAACCGCCTGGCACTATGAAGTTCGCGCATTTTGTCATATACACTAGCATTGGTGGCCTAACCGCACACACTGCCACCTGGCGAATATATCGCTGATTGCTCATTTCGTAGTGCTGCCACCTGGCGAGGGGTAAGTTTTGGCAGCTGACAAGTTGATTTCGTTCGTTGTTTCAATCGAAATTTCGATCGTAAATTTGACTGTTTGAACTAAACGAGTCAATTTAAAAATTATTTTCTTGAATGATTTCTGGTGTTTGAATTATTAGAGTGTTCAAACTAATTGAATAAATACGGTAATAAGCGAGATATTAGCCATTATGTCCTGTGACCTTGAAAATGAGGTCAAAGGTCGAATTCGAGGTCATAGCAATATTCAGCATATATCATTTCCTATATGTTCACAATTGATTCCTAAGCTGTAAAGTCGATAATAAGCTAGCTATTAGCCATTTTGTCCTGTGATCTTGAAAATTAGGTCAAAGGTGAAGTTCAAGGTTCAGAATATATCATTTTCTATATGTCCACAATTGATTGCTAAGCTGTAAAGTCGATAAAAAGCGAGATATTAGCCATTTCGTTCTCTGATCTTGAAAATGAGGTCAAAGGTCAAATTCAAGGTCATAGCAATATTCAGCACATATCATTTCCTATATGTCCACAATTGATTGCTAAGCTGTAAAGTCGATAAAAAGCGAGATATTAGCCATTTCGTTCTCTGACCTTGAAAATTAGGTCAAAGGTGAAGTTCGAGGTCATGACAATGTTCAGAATATATTATTTTCTATATGTCCACAATTGATCCCTAAGCTGTGAATTCAATAATAAGTGAGATCTTAGCCATTCTGTCCTGTGACCTTGAAAATGAGGTCAAATGTCAAAATCAACGTCATCAGAATATTCGGCATATATCATTTCCTATATGTCCACAATTGATTGCTAAGATGTAAAGTTGATAATAAGCGCGATATTAGACATTTCATGCTCTGAGCTTGAAACCGAGGTCAGAGGTTAAATTCAAGGTCACGAGAATATTCAGCATATATCATTTCCTTTATGTCCACAATTGATCC
The DNA here is from genome assembly GCA_949152475.1 of Terebella lapidaria. Classification (NCBI taxonomy): domain Eukaryota; kingdom Metazoa; phylum Annelida; class Polychaeta; order Terebellida; family Terebellidae; genus Terebella; species Terebella lapidaria. The sequence continues at coordinate 22,851,014 of OX424566.1, read as the reverse complement.
CTAAGCTGTAAAATCGATAAAAAGTGAGATATTAGCCATTTTGTGCTCTGACTTTGAAACTGAGGTCAGAGGTCAAATTCAAAGTCACGAGAATATTCAGCATATATCATTTCCCATACGTCCACAATTGATCCCTAAGCTGTGAAATCGATAATAAGTGAGATATTAGCCATTTTGTCCTGTGACCTTGAAAATGAGGTCAAAGGTCAAAATCAACGTCATCAGAATATTCAGCACATATCATTTCCTATATGTCCACAATTGATTGCTAAGCTGTAAAGTCGATAATACGCGCCATATTAGACATTTTGTGCTCTGACCTTGAAACCGAGGTCAGAGGTCAAATTCAAGGTCACGAGGATATTCAGCATATATCATTTCCTTTATGTCCACAATTGATCCCTAACCTGTAAAATCGATGATAAGTGAGATATTAAGCCATTTTGTTCTGTGACCCTGAAAATTAGGTCAGAGGTCAAATTCAAGGTCATGACAACATTCAGAATACATCATTTCCTATATGTCCACAATTGATTCCTAAGCTGTAATGTTGATAATAAGCGAGATATAAACCTTTTTGTGCTCTGACCTTGAAAATGAGGTCAAAGGTCAAATTCAAAGTCATGAAAATATTCAAAATGTATGACTACCTATATGTCCACAATAGATTCCTAATCTGTAAAGTCGATAATAAGCGAGATAATAACCATTTTGTGCTTTGACCTTGGAAAACAGGTCAAAGGTCAAATTCAAGGTCATGGGAATATTCAGCATATATCACTTCCTATATGTCCACAATTGATTCCTAAGCTGTAAAGTCGATGTTAAGCGAGATATTAGCCATTTTGTGCTCTGACCTTGAAAATGAGGTCAGAGGCCAAATTCAAGGTCACGAGAATATTTGGCTCATGTCATTTCCTATATGTCCACAATTGACTCCTAATCTCTAATCTCAATATTAAGTGAGATATCAAGAAAATGTTTCCCATTATAAAGCATAGGAGAATTTAACATGGGAAAGTTCCATTTGGGACCCGTCGAAAAAATCAAAATGGCTGCCACACGCAGACCGGCGATTCAAGGCCAATGAAACTTATACACGTACAGGGGTTTATGAGAGGAATCTTTTGAAACAAAAATCTCAAAAGTGGTCAGAAAGTTCTTGAGAAAATGGCTGCCAAAGTCCAAAATTGCTTGTTTTTCGACGAAAACGGCCGCCATTTTGAAATAAATGCGGTAATAAAAAAAATTAGGCCAAGGGCCGAAGATAGGTTACCGGACAATGTTTAATATTTTAGATGTTAGCCAGGTCACTGGTTGAATTCAAGGTCAAGAGAATATTCAGCATATATAACATCAAGCATATATCATGTCCACAGTTGATTGCTAAGCTGTAAATTCAATAATCAGAGAGATATTAGCAATTTTGTGCTGTGGCCTTGAAAACGAAGGGGCAAAGGTCGAATTCAAGGTCATCAAAATATTCAATGTATATCATTTTCTATATCATGTCCACAATTGATACCCAAGCCATATAGTCAATAGAGGAGCAAGATATGAGCCAGTTTGTCCTGTGACCTTGAAAATGAGGTCAGAGGTCAAATTCAAGGTCCCGAGAATATTCAGCATATATCATCTCCTATATGTCCACAATTGATTCCTAAGCTGTAAAATCGATAATAAGTGAGATATTAGCCATTTTGTCCTGTGACCTTGAAAATGAGGTCAAAGGTTAAATTCAAGGTCATGACAATAATCTGCATATATCATTTCCTATATGTTCATAATTGATTGCTAAGCTGTAAAGTCGATAACAAGCGAGATATTAGCCATTTTGTCCTGTGACCTTGAAACTGAGGTCAGAGGTCAAATTCAAGGTCACGAGAATACTCAGCATATATTATTTCCTATATGTCCACAATTGATTCCTAAGCTGTAGAGTCGATAATAAGCGAGATATAAGCCATTTTGTGCTCTGACCTTGAAACTGAGGTCAGAGGTCAAATTCAAGGTCACGAGAATACTCAGCATATATTATTTCCTATATGTCCACAATTGATTCCTAAGCTGTAGAGTCGATAATAAGCGAGATATAAGCCATTTTGTGCTCTGACCTTGAAACTGAGGTCAGAGGTCAAATTCAAGGTCACGAGAATATTCAGCATATATCATTTCCTATATGTCCACAATTGTTTCCTAGTCTCTAATCTCAATATCAAGTGAGATATTAGGCATAATGTGTCCCATTATAAAGCATTTAACATGGGAAAGTACCATTTGGGCCGAGTTTGGCCCAAAATGGCCCACTTCGAGCGATTCAAGCGCAACAAAATTTATAGACATCATAGGAGTACATATCAGGAGTCTTATGTAATAATAATAATAATAATAATAATAATAATTTATTGATTTATATAGCGCAAAATTACAATTGTTTCTATGCGCTGTACATAACCATAACATGAAACATGGGATAAGAATACGGGTAAAAAAGAATACTTATAAAAGACTAATCACCCTTGTATAAAAACAAAACATTGAACTGACTAGAGTTATTAGACGACATAGCACCGCCTAAAGAGGTAGGTTTTGAGATTTTTCTTGAAAGTGTTCAGTGAGGAAGGAGCTCTCAAGCTGAGTGGCAGCGTGTTCCACAGTTTGGCACCGAACACAGGAAATGACGTGGACCCGTACTGTCGAAACACTCGTCGTTCACATAGTTTCCAGGGATCATTAGTGGATCTAAGATTTCGTGCTGGATGGTAGATATCACAGAAATGCTTGAGGTAGATTGGAGCACTGGGCGAATGAAGACACTTATGTATAAATGTAAGCATCTTAAAGTTGACGCGCTCACGAACCGGAAGCCAATGAAGCTCCTTTAGTGTCGGTTGTATATGGTCACGTTTCCGAACACCAGATATCAGCCGCGTCGCGTTGTTTTGGACCAGTTGCAGTCGCCGTAATGATATATCAGAAGCACCCGACAGCAACCCATTGTGAAAGTCCAGTCTAGATGTGACAGTTGAGAAAACCAATTTTTCACAGGTTTTCTTGTCTAAGTAACGCCGGATGGTACCGATGTGCCTCAAGTGGAAATAGCATGACTTGATAACGCTGTTTATCTGCTCATTGAAAGACCATGCTGAATCAAAGATCGCACCGAGGTTAGTCACTTTATGACTGGGAGTGATCAATTCATCACCCACCATCACAGACAGTTCAGCAATGTCAGCAGATAATGTTGACCTCCTTGGGGAGATGATGATACACTCGGTCTTTGAATCATTTATCTTGAGTCGATTCTTTATCATCCATGTTCGGACATCACGAATGCAGCTGTTCATGGTCTGTACAGCAGCTTGGATCAGTCCAGCATTTTTCAATGGTATCCGACAATACAGCTGCGTATCATCAGCATAGCCATGGCGGCAGATGCTGTGTATGTCCGTTATTCGTTGAATCGGTAGAATGTAGAGAAGAAATAGCAGCGGGCCAAGTACTGACCCCTGCGGTACCCCAACATTCAAGCTAACTTGACGCGATGAAGAGTCACCAATCTTCACACACTGACGCCGGTCGGCTAGGTAGGAACGAATCCACTGGAGAGCAAGTCCATGGATTCCAACACACTGCTCGAGTCTGGTGAGAAAAATGTTATGGTCAACCATGTCGAATGCCGCACTCATATCAAGAAGCACCAGAAGGACACAGTCACCTTGATCCAAGATGAGGTCAATGTCTGATTTTATTTTGAGAACGGCTGTTTCCGTGCTGTGACCACGCTTGTATGCCGATTGCTGAGGATCGTGAAGTCCATTAGACACCAGGTACTCAGTTATCTGACGAGATACGACTCGCTCCAGCAGTTTTCTAACAAACGAGAGGTTAGAAACGGGTCTATAGTGTTTCAATGCTGATGGGTCCAAATTTGCTTTCTTCAACAAGGGCGTAATCTGAGCTATCTTGAATTCCTCTGGTACTGCACCCTGAGATAGAGACATGTTTATGATTTTGGTTAGCACAGGAGATAGGACCGTGAGTATCTCTGTATCCTTCATCAGCCTTGTTGGGATTTTATCCAAAGAGGATGACTTTGGAGGACATGATGCGATCAACCTGCAGACATCATCTTCTGTCTGGAGTGCAAAGGTGGACAATCCACCAGTGACAACTGCAGAGTCATGAACCGCAGATTCCACACACTTGTCAGCAGCACAATCCAACTTGTGTTGAATGTCAATGATTTTGTCCTCAAAGAAGCTGACAAACTGATCAGCTAGTACATTAGGATCATCGAATGGTGGGAGTGCCATTTTTTTGTCTTTCCCAAGCAGAGTGTCCAGGAGCTTAAAAGCTTCTTTTGGACCCACGTTCTGGAACTGTTCACGATAGTAGCGAGACTTCGCATTATCAATCATTGTCACAACTAATTTCGACTGAGCAGTGAGCATCTGCCTGTGAACTTCCAGTTTTGTTTTGAGATACTTCCTCTCAAGTTTTCGCCTTTCACGACGAGCATCATGAATGGTATCAGAGTACCATGGTTTGCGATCAAAGCCTTTCAACTTCACCTCTTTCACTGGGGCATGATGATCCATAGCTTTGACGATGGCATCATCATATTCGGAGATGACGGCATTGATATCACCATGTGATGTAACACCGGCAATGCATGTTTTCAGGTCGTCGGCGAGAGCATTGGTGTTTATCCTCCGAAATGATCGGGCCAGGGTTTTCCGGGTGTCAGTGTGTAGCCGTTGCATATGAACGACGCACTTAACTGCAGAATGATCGGATATATCATCATCACTGACAGAAGATACACTGATTGCCTGGTTCGTCTCACATTTTCTAGTAAGAACCAAGTCAAGTGTATGACCACTTCGGTGAGTCGGCTCTTGAACGAGTTGTTGTAGGTCTAGGGAAGAGAGGATTTCATGAAACCGATTCGCATGCGGGTCGACTCTGTTATCACAGTGTACGTTGAAGTCCCCTAAGACACATATATCCGCTTTTACTGTTGAACAAATATGAGACAAAAAGTCTTCAATTTCGTTCAAAAACTGTGCGGTTGTCAATCTGTTGCTTTTTGATGGTGGAGGTCGGTATATCACCACCAGATGGAGTGGATTCGCTAGTGATAACCGAAGACTGACGAACTCGAACGAGCTGTAACTGTGGTTGGTATCAGTAACAGTAGCGTCAATGTTTTTACTGAGGACAACACCGACACCACCACCTCTATTTCCCTTTACTGTCGGGCGAGGTTTTCCATGGAAACAATAGTTCTGAGGACACAGTTCAGCAATAACTGGATCGTCACCAACTCTCAGCCATGTCTCCGTGATGGCAAGAATGTCCATGCCACTCTTGGTTATGTATTCACAAAGAGCACTGGCTTTATTCACAACATATCTCGCGTTAATCAAACCAAGGTTCAGAGGCCTGTCATCTTTATATAGTGGTCTCAGTTTTACCTGAGGCAGGGCTCTCAGGTATGAAGAAGGTCGGGGAATTACCTTGGAAGCAGCTCGGTTGGGTCCCGATGTAATGACATCAATTCTTTGTTTATGCCCACCACGTTGACGTCGGGTCGTTGAGGCTACAGAATTGATGCCAAGAGTTCTCACGGTTTTTAGAATACTCCATGGTAGGCGAGGTATTTCGCATTCCCTCCTAAAGGCTAGCAGATCATTTCGTGGATAATGCATGTCCAGGGAATTGTCCACACTGCATAACCATATAGCCGCACTAGAACAAGTCTCCTGGTGTTCAGTGGAGTGTGTTATAACCACCAGGCTGATCAATGTTGTAACACGGCAAGTGAAAACACCACAGAAAGCCCTATGGTTCATTGAACATCGAACAAAATGTCCATTCTGGTATGGCACTGACGATGATATCCAGTCCAGCGATTCATAGAAAAACTTGCAAAAGTTCCAACTGAATATCCAAGGAATAATGAATCCAAGAACACTGTTGCAATCCAAGACACTTCACATTACCAAATGTATCAAAAAGAAAAAAAAGTTACTGAACAAATTTTGAGAAAATGGCCGCCAAAGTCCAAAATCAGGCATTTTTCGTCAAAAACGGCCGCCATTTTGAAAAAAATGCGAAAATCAAAAAACTAAAAAATACCTCCTTCTTGAATTATTTTTGAGTATTTTTGTGCAAAATTTCAGAAAAATTCGCCTGTAAACAAAAAAGATAAAAATGTGGACGACGACGACGACGGACGACGGACGACGGACGACGGACGCAACGCCATGCCAATAGGTTATCGGACCATAGGTCCGGTAACCTAAAAACTAAAAAAAATACCTACCTCTCGGAATATTTTTAGGCATTTTTGTGCGAAATTTGAGAAAAAATGATCGTAAACTTTAAAGATAAAATTGTTGACAGCGGACGGACGACGGACGCAACGCCATGGCAGTAGGTTATCGGACCATAGGTCGAATGCTATGATATCGAATGCCTATCATATTCCATGGGCAGTTGAATACTGTTTATAGTACTTTGATAATACACGATAATAGCAACTATTGCTGGATCGCGGTGAAATTTTGTTGATCGTCAGCTTTATCTTTCCCATAATAACGCGGAATTTGTTTTTCTAACCCGCAGCAACGCGGAACGGATGGCCACCTGTGAGACGGCAGCGCTAACCAAGATGCAAATATCACGCATGGCCTCATACTAGAGCATCGAGTGAACCGAGCAATTCTCCGAAGGAATCCATCGATATTTTAGCTTACAAAACCCGTGTGTGTTGTCCTGTTCCAACCGACATTTCTATCAGTTGATAGAACTCAAAATATGTAAGGCCTAGAAAATACTCTGGGAAGTGAAGGAGCAGCTTTAACTAATGTACAATCAACCGTCACTCAAGTGTAGATTTCGTCACAGTGGCTTGTGGCCATATATGTGCGTTAGTCAAGAATTATAAATAATACAAGTGAGGACACAGATTTTGACAAGTTCTGGCCATAGAGTTCCGAGGTGCATGACACACAAAAGCAAAGCGATACATCGATCACAGATACTGTCTTGAATATCACAGACGTGAACAGACCTCACAATACATGCAAATATTGCTAATTTTCGATTTTTATTACATTTGTACTTTCCGAGAGTTTGTTCGTATCGGAAGTTTATCCTCAGAGAGAAGACTATCGAAGATAAAATATCAGGTACAATATCATTAGCTAAACAACAAAGTGTCCAACGATCGTCAACCAATGAGAGGAGAGCTTCTGAATTACAGGCGATAAGTATATTTCGGAATCGCACATAGAAACTCGGATATGTACATGCCATTCCAACTTCAGCAGTGCAAGGTAAAAAAAAAACAACAACATGTGTCTACGTGTGTAGTATATTTGCACGGACACTCACAAAAATCATGACGGCGATTATGCAGACTGTATGGATGGATTTATTCATGGGGTGAACCTTCATGATAACACACGGAAGTACACGCACATATTTCCACTGGTGTTCTCTTTTGGGTGATGTACTAGTATCTATGAGCCAGATCAGGGTACACCTATTAGCTTCATCATCACCAACGATGAGAATCCTGGTGCAGAAGCCATGACTGGTCATCGGAGATCATTTCGCAACCCAAAATAAACAGCGTAATGGGACACTGCACTCAAGCATAGTTACATATTATTTGTTTGCATAATTATTGAAATAAAGCAATTCATACATCTTGGATAAATAGACCTACAATCAGCCAAATGCAGATGCTCACGCAAATCACATATACATATATATCATTGCATTTTCCTACTTGCAGTAATCTCTTCATTCCATGTATGGGACATGACATCCATTTGTCTCCATCGCATTCCCGCTTTTAATATTATTAGGAGCCATACAGTACACTAATGATACCTTTTAAAACGATATATCTCAGTGTTTGATATCAGCAATAAATAAATAAATATGAATAATTAGCGCACAAAAACATTCTGTATACATGTTTATATTACTATGTATGTATATGTAAATAAGTAAGTACACCAATGAATCATTTATTCAAAAATAAATTTAAACTTTATTTTACAAAGTTGATGAACAAGTACCTATAACAAGTACAACATCTCTTGTTGGCGCTGATCTTGGCGTTATTGGAATATAGCATCATGAACATGGTTGAGCAGTACATCTACTCAGTCACCTTTCCAGTCACCGATGGCGGTTCAGAATTTGTGAATTTATTTCAGAACCAAAGATGATTTGAAATCATGAAATATACATCATGTATCATTTTCTTCCCACTTGTTGTTTTCAACGATTTATGTCCTTCAATTTAAAGTTAATCCTACACTTTGACAGTTGTTTGTTTACCGTGATTTACACCAAGATGCAGTTTTGTCACACTACAATTCTACCACTCGAATTAGGCAATCATGGAGCATCAATCAATCAGCGTATAATGGATCTGATCTGATGATGTCATAATCCGGGAAATATTGAGACTTTTGGCGTTAAATCTTACATTGAAACATTTAGCCTGCAGTAGGACAGGACATTGCCCGATCGAACCCACAGGTAAACCGAATGCTGTGGCAAGAAGTCGGATCACATACCCGGACCAGAGCCGGCCGGGTCCCCCAAAGTACATCTGAAATTCATAGTTGTTTCATACCCACAACCATCAACTTCCGATACGAACAAACTCGGAAAGTACAAATGTAACAAAAATCGAAAAATTAGCAAGATTTGCATGTATTGTTAGGTCTGTTCACGTCTGTGATTATTCGAGACCGTATCTGTGATTGATGCATCGCTTTGGTTTTGTGTGCCATGTGTGTCAGAACTTGTCAAAATCTGTGTCCTTCGTTGTATTATTTACTCGGATTTTTCTAACTCGTTTACACTGTTTTTCGTGAATACTTTTGTGATGGTGAATGCTATGGTTCTATAACTTGGCATTCTTCACCTAGGAGTCAAACGGCAATTTTCTACCAAATTTCAGACAGAAGTCGCGAAAATTGGAAACGTTGGCAATCTACCTCAATGTTAAATTTCAGCCCAAAACGGGATCTCGAGAATCTGAGCATTTTTCGAGGAATTGGTCCTGTTTACATCCATCAGGATTCGAAATATTCCTGTAACTTTGAACCAGAAGATACACTGGGGTGTACTCTACACAAACATGTCGATTTTGAAATATCACTCCGCTACAAAACCGAGCAAATGCACAAAATTGTGTGCGGGCCCAGAAAATAAATAATAGGGCTAAATTTAACATTGGGGTAGATTGCCAACTTTTTCAATTTTCGCGATAGCTGTCTGAAATTTGGTACACGATTGCCGTTTGACTCCCGTGTGAAGTATGCCAAGTTATAGAACGATAGCATTAAGCATCACAAAAATATTAGCTAAAAACAGTGTAAGCGAGTTAAAAAAATCCGAGTATAATGCACACATATGGTCACAAGCCACTGTGGATTTCGTCACCTGGTTAAAATTTTAATCTAGCCTATGCAGAGGTGTATCTTCTGCATTAATTTTTTCTTCCACGCTATTAATATATTATTACATATGCCGGATATTATGTATGCATTATAATACATCTTTACGATATACCCTTTCTGTTAAAAAACAAAACTCAACACTCACCGTTCACCCAGTCAGATTTAAATCTGTAGTACAATGGAAACGGAGGTCAGCGTAGTCTGGTGGGGGTGGTTTGTCAATTTAGAAACAGCCGTATGTATATGCAAATGTAACTCTCATAGGTCTTACATGTGTCTTTGTGTATACCCTACATTCGATATAAATGAAGAAAAAGAAACTTACTCCTCGTGAAATCCCAGCGTACACTTCTGTCCTAATCAAACATCATTCAGATGAGTGCTTCCAAATTGATAAATAGACGCACATGTCATGGTGGTTCAAACTCTTCGTCCTCAACGACGGCGTTTAGGAGAATTGTGGTCATGTGCCGCTTACTTTCTGCGCTCACATTCCTGAACCAAGCTTGATACAATGAATGAGTGCAATGAATACAAAGTCTAAGTTCGTTTTTTTTCACTTCGATGGGCATTTTCCTTGCCAAATCAAGCCAGAAGTTGCTCATCCCATTTATTTATGTCTACTTCATCTCAGATCGAGACGGATTAACGATCTTCGAGACCAGACACATGTCGTTGATTTATCCACAAAGATAAGCATGTGTAGACAATCTGAACGAAATTTAGAATGACAATTTTATTGAGTTGACCTTACACTGAAGACCCTCGTAAAATGTTTCGAGTGACGTTCAAGTTGTTTCAGTTATTTAGACATTCTGTATTATTGGCGACTGGTTTCACAACATCCGATTGTCATAACGTCCCTGTTGGATATCTGAAGGCATTTTCACGAGCAAGCAAAGTACACTAGAATTAACAATTATCTCGGCCGAAAATCGTTTGGGTGACGGTTCTGGTTTAACGATCAGCTCTGGTCACACCACTTTTGAAGAAACCCAGCTTAGAACGTGTGTTCTGGAATTATCTCCAGGTATCAAACCTCACATTTGTCTCCAAACTTATCCATATTACCAGAGGATCTGTCGTTCATCAGCTTAGATCCCACATCAAGGCCCTCTGCTCTCTCCCCACACACTAATCAGCCTGCCGTGCATTTCACTCCGTACAAATCGCTTTTTCAGTCAGACGTTCTAATGAACAATGGACAATCAACTACATGGGTACAGTAACCCCTCTGGTTCTCATCGGTATATCCTCTGTATTCGATACGGTCCTGCACCGAACGCTCCTGGATGTGATGAGTAATACTCGTGGGATCTCTGGATTGGCACCAAAGTATGGAGCAGAATTGGGGCCAAAATTAATGACATGTCATATTTTGCTATATTCAATTTTTATCTCGAGATTATAGAAAGCTAAACTATCAATTGTAGACATGTGAACTTCAGATTGTAGAAAGCACAAACTACAATAGGTACATTACTTGTTTAAAACTCTAATATTTAAACTTGTTTGTCAAAATCAACAAACAATATTTGTTAGGAAAGGAAAATAAAATTTATATTTTAATAGTCTATGATTCAGTAAAATACAATAAAAAAACAACACTTTATATAAGTGGTTTTCTCCTTACGTAGTTTTATAGTTTATATGTTTCTGATTCACGTTCTGTCATTCATCCATTGACAATTCGGCATTCAGAAATCTATCTTCTGCATTTTGACATTTTGAAGTTCGTGCTGGAAAGTCTACAAATGACTCTCGCATGTGGAACAGAGGGCGCGTGAAGCGATATGAGTTTGTTAATGTGAAACCGAATACTCCCTCACGCCATGCCACCCACACACCCGTGCAAGACCGTTCAGTCGCGGGGGAAAACTTGAACGCCTATCGGTATGCATCATGCTGATGATAGTGTTTGTGAATGGGAATAACTAGGCATATATTTCCTACACCCAAAACATTATATTTAAAAATTAATATATCATTGTAAGTTACGCAAGTTACGTGTGCGCTTCTTCCTATTTTGTCATGTCCATTCATGTCATGTCCATTCCTTTATTCATTTCATTTTTACAATACGTTTTGAAAAACAAAGTTTTGGAGACATCTAATTTTATTGTATATCAACAACAACAACAACAACCGCAAGTACACGACAAGTTGTTTTTGTTAGTTTAGCGGAAATATATTCATTCTGGATTCTATGCACATAATGGTGATAAGATGGCATATAAATATGGTCACTCATTGGGATTGGTTTATTTTTTTTCAAATCATAATTTAGGGAAAAATATCATGTGCAAGAAAATACTAAAAGTTTTGTGATGAGTTAGAATCACCAAAATTGGGTGTTTACCACAACAAAGACAATATTTATGACAAAGAACCCTTGCGATGGGCCGTGGAAAGATGTTTATTCCACAGTTAGACTCAACAAGACGAGCAATAATATCAGTACATTATAAAAATATAATATATTTTCAAAATTCAGTTACACTTCAATTTTATCAATTAACAAGCTAACTGCTACACAAATAAATCATACAAGAGAGGTTTCAGACAACTGAGGCCAACAGAACTGAAGTACAGTAAATAGCTGAACACGAATGAAATTAGGTTCATCCTACAAATACTAGTACATGTATAAATGCCTTGTCCACATATTCGTAAAAAATTGTTTATCAGAAAATGATAAATTACTGTGCTTATGTTATTAATTGAACCCAACTACATGTAAATTTCACAGACCATGCAGGACTGACACACATACATGTCTAAACATGCTGCTAACTTCACAGCTTGAAAATTCATCACCCCCTTTCAGTCAGCCTTCGATCAGGAGCCATGCCTCCTTCAGTTCGCCTGTGATCTTGAGTCTTGATGCTGATTTCAGTCAGTCGATTATCTTGACTTCAGGCCATAACATCACTCATCACCTAACAAAAATATGAAAGAAACATTTTGAATTCCAATACACATGTATGCAACTATCAGGTCATAACTTGATCATTTTATTATATTTTTATAACAAAAATGCAGAATATCTTGGATGATAAACTTTAACAATTTGTAATTCACCTGTCAAAAATCATCAATTGCAGAGTAAAACCGTTCAATGGCGCCCCCACTTGCATCTGAAAAGTGGAAGAAATATCCAGTAGAAATGTATATTTATAGGCTATTACTATGTGGCGATTTCACCCAAAGATCACGGCAGGAGATTCTTTGTAAACACTACTCTTGTTCTGGCCGCTTCGTATTCGAAGCACGTGCACTACATAGCAACGCCCTCTAATCCTCTCGCTCCATTGTACTGTAACAATGGCCTTACGTCATCACTCGTGTCTCGTTTATTTAGGGGTTATAAATACTCTGAAGCCGTCTTGTTCAGTGGAGTTGTCTCAGTGCTGGCAAGGCGAGAGGACGACAGAGGGCTCGGGCATGACCTCTATGTCCGTACTCACCGGCTAAGGCCCGCGGGGGCCCTTGGGACGATTCCCATAGGGGGCCCAGGAGGGAGACCATGATGATTCGGGGCCCTGTGATCACCGGTCTCTCGCCCTGGGATGGTGTGATACAGGCTCTGGCAGACCGTCGGGCTGTCCAGGGTTCCAACCTTGTGGCAGTGCCGTCGGCCAGGCCGGCCAGCAACATGCCCACGTGTGCGAGTTCTGTGGTGCCGCTCCTATGGCATCTCAGGCTCTGCATACGGCAACATTACCACAATAATGTATATGTTGTATGATGATGATGTTGATAATGATGTGTTATGATGTGATGTAGATCTATGATCAGCCGGACTCGTCTGGACGGACTGTTACCTGGTTGTAGTTCTAGTAATTACAACACCCGCCGCGTGCACCCTGTGTGCTGTGGGCGTCAAACGTTACAAATAGTACATGGATAAACGAATAGTAGTATTTTATTTTCAAAATCTACAGAATGGATCTATATATAATGGGCACAAGATCATGGTGGCTAGGCGCTACGCGTTATTCAGTGAGTGCCGCATAAAATCGTGAGTATTACGTGTTATTCGTGAGAAAATTGCACAGGAAACGACATATAGGTCCCCATTTCAAATGAGGTGACTTCGTGGAAATGTTCATTTACTTCCTAAAATTTTGTATCCAAGGAACATCCCGATGAGCAAACATCATGTATGATACTATGAATTACTTGCATACATCGTTATATCTACGAAAATGGACACACAGTTCGTGACATCACCCGCACGCTTGCGACTTGTTTGTGAAATATCATCAGCAGTCAATTGAAACCAACAAAGTGCATGTTGGTAAATCATAGAATGCTCGCAGAAATCTTCCTTTATTGTTACATCATGCAACCAGTTGTTTTTATCGAGTATTTTATAAAATGAGAAGCTTTCTATGGTTTACGCATATCAGCCTGAGGGCGAAAATCTACACACGCGTTACAGCATGAGGAAACATGTGAGTGTTGTCGGGGATGGTCGAGGTGGCAATGCATACACAAATATTTTTAAGTATGATTTGAGGCTGTACATGTTCCAATGATGATACTTCTCACTTATCGTTATCCTCCATATGTTCCTCCCAATTTTCATAAATCTGAAATTGACAATACTAAGAGCTTTTCGTGTCTTTTACACAAAAGCTCACCAAGTGAAAACATTATCCCTTGAACTTGAATTTATTGATATTATGTTTTTACTGATATTATATATGAGTAAAAACTGGAAAAAAATTCACATTAAAAAAAGAAATATCCCAACCTCAACAAAATATTTACTCATGCACATACGCGTCATGCCCTCACACAAATCGCATAAAATATAACAAATAAACAAATGACACATTCAACCTAGATTCGTGGCGCTTGCGACCATTGTGAAACTTTATCAAGACAGGCACATGTGAAGCCCATGATAATATCAATATTATAGAACTCTCATTCTATTCACAATAATGCCGATATGTAACATTTTTCAACCCCAAAACCGAGGAGAGCGGCTGTCGAAGCAACATTGACAGATATTGTGCAGCCGAAGGTATCGCTACACTGGCTCATTTATTTAATTTAAACTCTCAACAACAATCATGAATAATGTTCCGTGCAAAACCAAATCCGACATTTCAAAAATGTAAAATTATAGAAATTGTATGTATTTCCTCAAGGGCGCAACCACTGGGGGGGGGGGGGGGGGTCGGGGGGGTCACGACCCCCCCAACTTTTGTGGTGACCCCCCCCCCCCCAACTTTGGGACAGAGGTTATTTTTTGTGGGAGATATAATGTTGTATGTTTGTGGAATTAATGCTAAAAAGCCATCAGATGAAACCAAATACCACCATTTATCATGTGTAATTCCAAAATTTTCCTGGGGCCATGCCCCCAGACCCCCCTATAGTGTTGCTTCACCCCTTTGGGGCTCACGTTAGGAAATCATGTTTTATCCAAATATTGGACTGACCCCCCCAACTTTTACACCGTGGTTGCGCCCCTGTATTTCCTGCTAGAAGTCAACCAGAGGCTGACTCATGATTTTACGCGGCACTCCCTGAATAACGCGTAACGCCTAGCCACCGTGAAGACGGGCGTTTGCTTCGTTTTCGTCTTCGCCGATTATAAGCCTATCAGCCCTAATTATCGCCCAGACACCACATTTCGGAGATTAAATTCAACAAAATAAATTGATTGTGTACTTCGAAAACTTGAAAAGGAGAACTCACCGTTACTTTTCTCTTCATCAAAAATCTTTTGGTGGAGTAAAAACGGCTGGTAGATGGGTACAACATGAAAGTTTTGTCGAAGTCGGCTGTGCAGACACTATTGACAATCCATCGCCAGCCAGCTAGAATCTTTGCGCCGGCAGAGAGGCAGCATCAGGGGGGCATTTAGTTTCACACTCCTCCAACATACTTCGCGACATACTTCATGACATACTTCGTGACATACTTCAAGACTTCCAAATACGAACTTTCAAACATGAACTTTCAAACACGAACCTTTGAAATACAAAAGATATATTTGTGAATGCGGAATTAGCAATGGGTAAATGACAAAACCTGAATTATATACATGTAAGTTGTTGAAATACGGAAGAAGAAAACAAGTTATATAAAGTTTTCTTTGTATTTTACTGAATTGAACAATGAAATATAAATTTTATTTTCCTTTCTTCACACATATGGGTTGTTCATTTTTGAAATGTTTAAACATTAAAGTTTAAAATGATAAAGTTTTAAAGAGAGAATGTGCCTATTGTTGTATGTGTTTTCTACAATCTGAAGTTTACATGTCTTTAATTGATAGTTTAGCATTCTATAATCTCAAGGTAAAATTGAATATAGCAAAATATAACATGTCATTAATATTGGCCCCAATTCTGCTCCATACCAAAGTGGTTCTATTCCTGTCTCGATCAAAGGTGTCAACGCATCTCTATTGGATCTGTATTTTCTCGCCCGTTTGCACCATTTGAGGGTGTTCCACAAGGTTCGTGTTTTAATGTGGGTAAATATGTTCCCAATCACGAACCAGAAAGATACTGAGTTCCCCTCGGTATACTGTATAAGTCGATTAATAGCATTGAAACTGCGCTCCTGCGAGTATCAGGTCGGCTCATAGCAAGTAAACCACGCTCCTTCGAGTACAATAGTATCTTATCTAAGCTGAACCAATGTAGGCTGCGGTGCTGTCATTATTGGCCATTACTGGACAGCCATTTGACACTCACTAGGGATAGACTGTCAGCCTTGTCTGATTTTTTTTTCAACATTGTGGATCCTTCTGTCTTAGAGTCCCGTAGAGATTGCACGACTGTGTTACTGATGTATTCTCCTGTATGTGTGAAATACGCTGATAGTAAATGCCGTAAAGAACCGGAAGTGATTCTTCTCTCATTAACTTTTAGCCTCCACGGATCTGACCTGACGAATCGAGGTTCGTGTTCCTTATATATTACCAAGAGGTAGCATCCGTCACCCCAAGTGATGTCTGATATACACCACAGTCCTGTCGACGCACAGCTATATATCGCCGACGTCTGTTCGATAGCTTTGTACCAGAAACCCATAAGAGAGAGAAACATGCAACTATTTTCCACTGAAATGGGCTGTTTTCAAACCCAGCTAACTCTGGCTCAAAACATCAAATCAAAACAGTTCTTATGTGTACTTGAAGCTAAAAGCTATCTCTAGAATGATAGCTATTCAAAATAGTTCAATATAATCTTGTTCTTGTCATAATAGGCCTCCAATGAAGCAGCCCTCAACACAATTTCAGCTCTCTTCCCAGTCATGTCGGGCATGTGTGTGTATGGGTATAAGGTCCTGAAGAGCCCCGATCAATACTCATGAATAATAATGACATCCAGAAAGCAGTCTCATTGGTTGAAGTATATTTCCCATAAGTCTGCGCAGTATTTTCGTATGTTAATTTTGTTTTCACTTGGGAAGACATTGTAAAGCCATTAAACCGAAGATTTATGACAGCACCCTCCACCCCACTAGTCAGTGGATTTACATGACATAGAACTACCAGAACAGCCACACTGTATGAAGTTTAGCTGTGCATGTCTATAGAATGAAATTGAACAGGCTATACACAGGGCCTGTTCTGAAGAAGGAGATTGACTGAGTCTGGAAGAACTATAAAAAGTTACCGATTGATGGAAGTGCATAGATGTATGATATATGGACAAATACCAGTTCGTACCCCAAACATCCATAGGGTAGAATTCTTTCTGAGTAAAAAGCAGTATATGTACATGGCTTGTGGAAGTGAAAATATACAGCTCTCATATGTATTTGAATATTTTTTTTACATGGATATCAAATTTGCCTGGTTCCGTAAAAAACTGATTCCGTGAATATTATTGTATACTCTGATTTTTCTAACTCGTGTACACTGTTCTTCGCTAATATTTTTGTGATGCTGAACGTTATTGTTCTATAACTTGGCATACTTCACCTGGGAGTCAAACGGCAATTTTCTACCAAAATTCAGACAGCTATCGCGCAAATTGAAAGAGTTGATAATCTACCCCAATGTTAAATTTAGCCCTATTATTTATTTTCTGGGCCCGCACACAATTTTGTGCATTTGCTCGGTTTTGTAGCGGAGCAATGTTTCAAAATCAACATTTTTGTGTAGAATACACCCCAGTGTACCTTCTGGTTGAAAGTTACAAGAATATTTCCAATCTTGATGGATGTAAACAGGACCAATTCCTCGAATATGCTTAGATTCTCGAGATCCCGTTTTGGGCTGAAATTTAACATTGAGGTAGATTGCCAACTTTCTCAATTTTCGCGTTAGCTGTCTGAAATTTGATAGAAAATTGCCGTTTGACTCCCAGGTGAAGTATGCCTGACTATGCCAAGTTATAGAATGATAGCGTTTAGCATCACAAAAATATTAGCGAAAAACAGTGTGAACGAGTTAGAAAAATCTGAATATAGTGTTTGCACATGATCTGCGGAATTCCTCCAACCTCCTGTAATAAATCACTTGAGTATAAAGCTGAGAGTGATCTGACTACTGCCACTGCTAATGACTCTGGATCTTCCCATAACCAGGTCAGGTTCAGGTCATGGGGAGTGGGGGCAGTATCTAATCAGACTAACGCAAATTATATGCTCACTGGCATTTATCTACATGTACCTTGATTAAGGCATGGCATAGATTTTCTTTTCTTCCAACCTTCCAAGGCATCCGGGGGTCAGAAATTATGATAGTATAAAACCCATTGTTTTTAGTCGGTCCCAGGGTCTGTATGTGAGCCCGAATTCAACGCAGACCATTAGCATGTGAACAGAAATACATAAGACCTTATGTATGGTCTTGTGTATGGTCTTAAGTATTTCTGATGTGAACAAGGGTCATTAGGGAATATGTAACCTATTTAGTGTCTCGCAGATTTATGTCATACTTCAATATTTTGGAAACCACAGAGTTTTGCAAGTACAAGTGCATGTTATCTGTGGGAGGTACTGGTTGCAGCGATGTTCACCATTCAGATTTCAGGGGCTGCACTGTTCCACATGCTTTGTGTGATCCACACTGGGGAATGTTTTACACTGTACTGCTGCGGCAGACTGTATCACTTTAGCTGCCATCAGTCTATCGGACAGCCTAGTCAAATAGAGATATCCCTCTGCATCTAAGCTATATCTGATCTAAGTAACACATTCAAACCTTCAACATCGCTGGTCTCAATACCACCTGCTGTAATTACTCTTTCGAGTGGAGTGTGGGCCATAAAAAATTTCAGCAATGTAACCTTTCCAGTGAGGGAGGGGGGGGGGGGTCTTCCCTCTTGTTTCTCCTTCCACGTGTCTGGAGCACGTGGACTGAGGCAGACCGGCACCAGGCACATGGAGTGGTGTTGATTCATAAAGGGAGGGCTCTAGAACTCTGCCAAGTTTCACGACCGTACGACACATGGGGAAATAGGCTGAAAATTAGCTGACAGGGGTGCTAATAAACACCATATTGTGGCCTAGTAAGGACATAATCTGCCTTAACAAACACTACCATCCTGTAGAGGAGATGTTAGTGTTCAAGGTGGACTAAAAATGATTCTACATTTGTGATTCTGACATAGCATTTTACAGTTCTCAAAACAGCAGAAAACCGTGTTTTTCACTTGCATGTTTCTCTCTCTTATGGGTTTCTGTTTGTACCAAATAAGAATAAGTGCACACGCCTCTTTTGGCATTTTGTTGAAAAAATGATATCCTGTCATGAACTTTACCTTGAGCAATTTCAGTGTACATTATCAGGATCATGCGAGAGATATTGCAATATCGGCATGGTAATAGGAAGTCACAAGTATGACAAATGCAACTCGTTTTATTGTAATACATATTGAAAACAATGTACATCGAGCTATGGTTCATTTACTATACATGTTAATATCCTTTACAATAACTTTGCATCTACCACGCATATTGCAAAATCGGCCATATCAAAAATCTGGAAAAACACCAGATTTGATAAATGGCACAACGTCCATCTGATTGGCTTCTGACAATAACAATGCATTAAATGGGTTAGACTTATTTTATGTACTTGTATTTGACACCAGTACTGAAACCAACTGAAGATACAACATGGATAGCTTTATACGAATGATAATAGGAGGAACTTATTATCAATCATAGATTCACCATAACTGCAAAAATTGTATATAATATCAACACTACTTGTACCATGTTTTCCGAGAAATCTATGTAATATACACTACATACACCACCTCAATAATTCATAATGTAATATTACCAAATTAAATAATATAGTATATATGCTGGAAGGTTTATGTATCAACACCATAAAAGAAAATTACCTCTCAGTTCATCCTGAATATATGTAGTGTATTCGCTGACTTGTGTTTGCATACAAACAAATGCACAATTTCCTGATATATAGCCGAAACGAGCAATTGCGTAGGATCATAGAATTATTAAATTAGCTACACAACACATTCACGTCTGTTTTGAAAACTCCATTATCACCACCTGTGCTTTTTACATACTCTCCTGCCAAAGAACAAATTGTGTTTCCTCGAACAAAATATAAATGAATAGTGTATTCATAGATTAGAATTTATACCAAAACATTAAGCATATAAATAAGTATAACTGTTGAAATAGAAACAGAACACCAAGTTTCAAAATAAGCATGATAGGAACATGTCTGAGTGTCACTTTTGATATTATTAATATATATACATGAATCATATAATAATAATAATATATATATATATATATATATATATATATATATATATATATATATATATATATATATATATATATATATATATATATATATACAGGAATCGTAGCTGGTGCTAGTGCACCAGACCTCCCCGGATCAAAGGCATTACAAGAACTTCGTAATACTCAATTCGCAATGATACTACCGGCTTTCCATACCAAAGTAAACGAATTCGTTCACGTAAAGTTGAACATAAATGGTCTACAACGGTACAAAGCAACGTTCTCTGCATGGGAATAATCATCGGAATATCATAATTATCCAAAATGAATAAACGTAAGAATG
The DNA here is from genome assembly GCA_949152475.1 of Terebella lapidaria. Classification (NCBI taxonomy): domain Eukaryota; kingdom Metazoa; phylum Annelida; class Polychaeta; order Terebellida; family Terebellidae; genus Terebella; species Terebella lapidaria. Next base: position 22,830,464 of record OX424566.1, on the reverse strand, counting down.
CCGTGATAAATAGCCTGCCTGATAAAAATGCCGTGATAAATAGGAAAAATAACTTCGAGAGTACTTTCCCCATGGGTTTTCTCTTCAGAAGGCGTTTAAGAAGTCTCCCCTCCGGGGGGGGGGGGGGGAATCATGATTTTGTCCATCTCAATGAGAATATGTGATATTATCAGAAACGTAAAACTCTTCATCATGTTTCACTCTGTCCTTCTTCACGGTGCTATAAATGTCACGTTTTGGCCTTGGTGTCATTGTCCACTGTTCGCGCCCGTCCCTTGGTATGGATGTGTTCGGAGAGTCCCTTGACGTCATCAACATGTCCGAACCGATCATGGCTGTTGTAAGTACCCCGTCATTTGCTCCGGTATTGTCAGGGGCAATGTGTAGATTTGGGTGCTCTGCATCCATGACGTCGGCAATAAACTCTCTATTACCAATGTGAGTGGCCTCCATTGTGGTTCTTGATGCACTGGGATGTGACTGATTGCTCATGGTGCCGATGTCCATACACGTTTGCCTGCCTGTGTGTGGTACAACTGTTTGATCGCGTGTGATCCCAGTTGACAGTTCTTCTCGAACATTCAATCTTCCTTCCGCGTCACCTCTGCGATATCTAAAATTGGAAATACGTTCAATACCTAACAGGGCCAGCATCTAGGCCCCTGGCTATTCTTTTGCATAATAATACATTGCATTATTCTGGCATCATGCCAAACTGTACTAGTATTGATTGTTGAATATTTCGGTGCTCAAGGACTCAACTTTCCACCAGAAGAATCATCATGGTGATGAACGTGGTAACAGCGGTGACGACCAACAGTCCAGCAACGATCTTCAGCCCTGCAAGTAAAATTATAGTTTTATAGTGTGACTGCAAAACAGAAGATCTGATACAGCATTTTATTCAATATCAAGGTGGAGCAGTATGCAAAGCTTCATACCTTTATTCCCAGAGAACTGAATGGATTCTTCATCGTAACCTACAATTGAATGACAAAATTATGATCCTTTGCAATTTGCCTACTTACTGACACGTTTTTGTCTGATTTTCCACGGAGACCAAACAACAAGAATAAAGTATATGGAAGATTACTCTCTAGACCATGTATGAACAGAATGATCGATTACCTGAAAGATTGAACACTCTTGTTCTGGAATTGTAGAACTTATTGCGAAATTCTATCACCTTACAGTGAACCCTGACGGTTTGAATGTCTTTTAACTGCGTGAATTGGACGGCATTGCTGGACGACTCCCAAGAACAGTTGTTGTGATCTGGCGTTCTCGTGGTGCACGCCACGGTCCAGCTGTATTCAAGTTTAGGAACCAGCTCTACTGGTAGAGTTCGAGATGATAAAGCACATTCAAATTCCAGGCTCTGTAGATTATTTTTGGTGATGTTTATAACCGGTACCGACGGTTTCCCTGCGCAACCAAAATGTATCAGTATATATTTTTTGAATGTATATATGTACAATGCGAACCTTATCTGACCGTGATTTTTGTGTTAATATGGACGGATTTTAAAGATGGTACTTCAACCTGTGGGAACGCTGAAAGGGGTACACTAATGCAATGTATGTACGGGTCCCGTATGTGTACGGCTTTCAGATGCACAACACTTCGGGAAAGTAGGTGATTTTGTTGCCAAACGTGCTCATTCTTCCGTCAAATGTGATATCTGTTATTCAACAGGTATCCCATTAGATGACCTGGTTGTACTGGTATCTAATGCAAAACATTAAACGCCGATTTAGACAGATATATGACTGTAAAGGTGTACCTAATCACAAAATTCACCCATTATCGCCCATCACTTGATGAGCTCACACCCCATGGTCAATGTTCGTGTGAAAAAAACAAGATTTTGACTGAATACCAACATTTTTACGCTTGCTGGGCACTCCTGCATCTGAAGAATACAAATGTCCATCTGAAAGCCGTACACATACGGGACCCGTACATACATTGCATTAGTGTACCCCTTTCAGTGTTCCCACAGGGTGTACTTACTACGATAGTATAAAATTTTCTCCGTGTGGTAACTTCTATTACCGCACGACTGTTGCAGGCTGTACGTCCCAGCCTGATCTGAGCTGTTCAGGTGTACACGCAGCATCCCAAAAGCTCCACCACGGCCATAGTCGCGCCAGCGACCATCCAAAAAATTGCACGTCATATTATCTTCTTCTGTGTAATTTGCGATGCACACTGCAATAACTTCTCCGACAATACTACCATTGCTCATAATCAGAGTGGCATTGGCGTTTGGGCAAGCAGGAGGCAACAAAGACAGACTTGCTTCAAATGTGATAAGTTCGTCCTGCGTGATACCTGAGATGGGAGGAACATTATTTAAAATCATATTCCCGTCATGTTGATATGCGAAACAATACTATGCTGACAAGTACTGACAACAGTTGCAATATTACGCTTTGAATTTTATAAATCATTACTAGTTATTATCGCTAATTTTCGATGATTGCTAATTTGCTAATTTACAACAATCATTACTAATTATTATCGCTAATTTTCGATGATTGCTAATTTGCTAATTTACAACAATCTCAAGGCTGAACACCACTGGGGAACAAAACACGTCACTTTTCCATGATCACAGCAATTAGACTTTACAAAATGGCAGCGCAAGCCCAGTTTGGTAACTTTATGTCTAAAGAATAGGACATTAATGATGAAGTATACCTGTTTCGGCTAGCAATATTTATCTGTGACATTAGCCGTATGATAGATTTAACTAGACGCTATCATCACTAATGCTCAAAATACAGAAACGGAAAGCGGAAACGAGACAATCAGAGATTGCAGAACTTCTCCCCTCAGATTTAGTTACCAAAATTAAAGCTGATGACCCTTACATTATCGACCTTGGCAATAATTGGCGTTTTAATCGTACGACCAGTGGTCATATCAAATAGTCGGGAATTGGCATAGTGCAATATTCTATTGGATATTATCTGTGTTTTGGAATTACTATTACTTGAATATGACCCTTAAATTTCCGGCCTTGGGCGATAATGGTGGAATATTGATCTTACGAGCATCGGACATATAGCAAATAATGGAGGATTGACCTTACAAAAATGCAAATTAATAGGGAAAATTGATCGTGAATATAAACAGAGTTATTGCATCTTCGTTTATTTTGACCTCTTCTGTGACCTTGACTTTGTCTTCCATTGTTGAGCTGTAAATAGCTGGAAAGGTAAGTATCAATCTCTTACCTTAGGTAAGTAGCAATCTCTCAGATTTTGTTGCTGCCAATAACAAACAAAAAAAGATAACATTTTCCAATAGAAAACAAAGCCCGACCAAATAGTTTATCCAAAGACACACAGTCGTCATCAGGGGCAGACAGTTTGTTGAATGTAGTTGTTTCTACTGCACTACTGTCATGGAATTAGAATACAAATGCCCAACAACCTATGAAAATAATTTAGAAATCCAGAACAAACCCCAAAGAATAGATATATTACAAGTAGAATTGTGTCTATTATCTCCCGAACTGAAACAGTTCGAAAAGTTCGAAAATTGGCTTCAGAATGTGGTCTTGAATCTCAAATGTTGGGAAATCGTGACCCCCAAATTTTCGACCATGGGGAGCCTTACACATAAGACCATCAGTCATACCACATACGGTCGGGAATTGGCGAAAGAAAAATACCAAAATTGTTGGATTAATATTGATCAGAACCAGAGTTATAGTCAATTATGTCATTTTCACTTTTTCAGTTTGGCATGTTAAAAAACACGATACGAGATACCAGATACTAGATACCAGATACGAAAATCGCGATACAAGACATAAATATTAATTTAGCGTTGTTGGTGCTCGATGCCTTGTCCAAAGTCACAATACAACCATTCCCTACTAATATTAAAACTGTTCATCAGTTTGGGAACCAATCATAAACAATTTTCACAAGCAAGCCCGCCAGCAAGCTAAAAATAGAACGGATTATGGTATAGTACGAATCCACGACATGCTTTAGTTTCTCCCAATGTAACACTAATATTTCTGAACTGTGATCAACTATTCTCCGCTTTTGAATAAAACCTGACATTTAGAAGACTCTAAACTGGTGCCATTCACAACAAGAATTGCCACTGGTACCGCACTGGTGGATACAAATGAGTCTATTTAAATAACGTAAACAGAACCACGTGTATTTGTGATCGAACCAGCCAGGAAATGAGGTTATGGAACACAGCTTGTGTAATTTTTCATGGGAACGCACATGTCTCATTTTCATGTACCCGTACGATTAATCGTTACTAGTACATCACATCAGAACTACCGGCAGATAGCAAGTCGCTATCTATTCCTGGTCACATATATGTACTTGTATGAAACCGGGTCCGCCTCCGACTCCGCATCCGGGTTTCATATCATACCATGATCAAGCTTGTGACTGCTTGTGATAGTGAACATGCACACAGATACGAGAGCAATGATGAAAATACGGATTCACAATATCGAAAACGAAAATTATGAGAGGTTCCTGCAATTTTCCATTCAATTCCAAAGTTTCTCTTTGTATTTCGATAATATTATGTCATCAGACAGATATATTAATTAAAATGCGAGTCGTTTTATTGGCATAAACTTTCTCGTATCTTGTATCATGTTTTATATCATGCCTTTTCAGTTGCCAAGACAACAATGTTTTATATTGTTTGCGAGTTATGCACGTGGATAGAGAGACAGGGAGACAGACAGGGAGACAGACACACCAAAATGCAGTACCCTCTCTTCTTATCGGGGCGAGGGTATAAACAAACTTTCGAAGCTGAGCGTACACTGCCATCACCACCCACAATCTACTAATTATAATGATCTGGTTGACGGGTGAATGCTGTGGCTAAATTGTGAAATTCTGTTGGTGGTAATAGGTTTATAGTTACATTATAGTCGAGCATGCGAACAGACAATGGAAACGGCTTTAGGTTCGTAAAATGATAAGACACTTTATAATATGATAGCACATATAAACAGTCCCGTCTACAAAACAACATACCACAACTCAAGCAAGTGTCACGTAAATACACATAATTTGATAAATAAAAATATGGTTTCTGATTACAGAATAACACTGGTAGCCATATCAGCATCATAATAGACGAATAAATCATCTGTACTTACTGTATGATAATCCACACATGGCCAAAACGAGGAAAAACTCAACCTGGAAACACATGCTTGTCCATCTAGACTCTAGGCCACAACAGGAATAACTGAAATCTATGTGATGTGTTGCTTAGTTCAATTACTGTAGGATTTGGCAATAGCACATAACAGAGCTCACGCTCCAAATAAATGTATACGTTGTACCAGTCTTGCTAGTGTAGAATATTTAGCGACTGTTACGGCCCGTCCCTCCGGCGCACCACATTTCCATGACAACACCCACTCGCTACATGACACAGCTCACAAAACACGGCCACTACACGATCAATACACGATCAATACATATACCGGGTAGGACATAAATTGGGGTATTATGAGCTTTGCAGCCATAATGGAGTGGCTGTTCTAACAAATAACGCATATAATATCTAATTTACATAAAATAGGTGTGAACAATGATGCGGGTTGAGTGATCGCATCGAAGAAAGCTCTATTTTACTTTAAAAACATGAACGAAGCACGCCACATCGGTAATTTATGCTGACGTTTTAGTACTGACGTTTTTTCAACAAAATCTGGTACCCGTTTAATTTCGGTAGCGCTGTGACAACAATATCACATCAATGAATAACTCAATAAATATATACATATATCCTAAATTCGTCCTAAATTGAACACATGCAACAAAATTCTCAAAGATTGTCCATGTAAAACTACAGTCACTCGCAACATGGGCACCAGAAGTGGGCGTTGTATGCCAATACATGTACTGAGGTACAGAAAGAGAGATGGGCCCAGTGCTGGCAGCGACGGCGTGGGCTAGGACGACGATCACACTGTGCCCAGTTCACCAGTGTTATACTTTGCTTGTTCATTGTTGGTGGGTATTTTCGCTTGCATACACAGCGAACATCTGAATCATCTGCGTCCAGCGTGTCCTCAGGAGGATCCTCGGATGAAACAACTCTGTTCAGACCACTTGTCGATGTAATGGGATCCCTGGCATGCTTTGGAGGTGGGCGAGTGGTCTTAACTTTTTTGGGAGGAGGCTTCTTCTGAGAACTTTGACGCTTCTTGACTCTCTCTCTCTCTCTCTCTCTCTCACAAATTCAGATCCTGGACCCTCACTAATTGGCTGCCCTCCTGGGATCAAGATTCGAGAAGTTTTTGGCCGGGGCGCTGGAGCTGCTGGAACTCTGCTTGACAAGAAACCTTCCAGTCCTTCAGGTGGTGGTGTGTTTGTGCTTGGGTTAACAGCCGTACTTGGAGCAAGTTGATCCTCAGTGATAGGGATTGAAGGGATATATGCCAGTGCGCTTGAAGCTAGCGATGATGTAGCTAGGGGTCACTGCCTGTCGTGCCTGGGAATATGCTTTGGCTGAAAGACGGCATACGTCATACCGTGAAACAATCTGTACGGGGTTTCTTCGCATGTGATCACGACACTGGCTGTAATAAGCGTTTTTGAAGACCCCGAAAACCCCCACGTCCAGAGGCTGCGTGAGGTGGCTGGTGTGAGCAGGTAGTAGGAAAAGGATGATGTTATTTTCCTTGGCCCAATCAAGCACCGGCACATCCACGTGTGAGCTGTGGCCGTCGTAGAGCAGCAGTGTTGGCTCCTCAGTGCCTCCCGGAACGTGTTTCGCAAAGTAGTTTTTCAGGTAGTCCTGAAAAACGAAGCTGTTCGACCACCCAGAGTCTGTCACGGGGGATGCTGTGCCGGGAAGTGCACCATCAAGGAGATCTTCAGTGACCTTTTTCCCCTTGAACACCATGTAGAGCGGTAGAACTTGACCGGACGCACTCACGCAGCTGATGAGGGTTGTGGTGGCTGCCCGAGGAGAAACGATAGCCAGGGTACTCTCCCCTGAAATTGATCTATTAAAAATAATAATATTTATGTCATGATATCTAAAATCCTATAATATATAAAATTTATTTCACAAAAAATATAAGAATAATCATAAATTTGATTTAATTAATTACCTCTTCCAGCAACTGCCTTGGGGGGTGTGTGTTCCGGGGACAGCCCTGTTTCGTCCACATTGAATATCCTGTGCGGCTTGATGTGGAATTCATATTTGTCCATCACTTTCTTCAGTTCAGCATAATATTTCTGCATCGTTTCTGACAATGCGTGTTGTGCACGTACTATGCCGAGGGCCTTCGGATTCGTGATCTCGAGTTCAGGCCACCTCTTCATGAACTTGTACACCCATTTATCACTCATGGGGTCCTTGGTGGTCTTCTTCAAAAAGAATGCAGTGGCCCCAGCGAGTTCAGCTATGTCTCTGCGGGTGTAGCCATATCCCACAGAGGCAACAAACTTTATGTGGTTGACAATTGAACGCTCCTCTTCTGCTGACAAAAGCCTGTCTTTCCCAGAGTGTTGCTTCTCAGGCGCAACATGGAAACACTTTCTGTCCCTCAGCGTCTGTTCAGGGACGCCGGCCTGCTTGGCAGCCTTGTAGACAGACTTCCCTGCCAGCCATGGATCAAAAGCTTTCTTCATCTGCTCATTGGTGTAGCGTCTGTATTTATCCTTCGATTCTCGAGGTTTAGCCTGTAAATACATGTTACATATTGATATAGATATTGATACCTTTTATAAAATAAAATATCACAAAACGTTTCTATCAATCCTTACGGTGAAAAAAATTAATTGAGGTTTTGAACATGTTAGCGGTCCATACTTCAGGGGGCCCGGGAACCAGGACACGACAGCCATTTTTATTTAGCAGAATTTTTTTTTATTACGATACATATTGCTTGTGGACCCACAGATATAGCTGATTATGATGATATATGTGACATCATTTCAATGAATATCACCTATAGCAATTAATGAACAATCATATTCACCTTTTCCCACCGCATCCTGACAAAAACGATCGAAAAGTTCAAAACAATCGCACACAAATTTATAACGACCTTTCGTTTTTGTTGACATTGGAAACCACGCGAGACTTCGTAAAACCACGCGAGAACTAAGAATGTTTGGAAATACCCCGAAAGTTGGCGAGCCCCGAAAATGATACCGCTGAGTATACAGGTAAAACCACACACAACCACGGCCCTGATCAATATAAGCTCACGCGCACTCGACACCGCCTGCACCGACTCACATGCATATACTTCAGTACATGGAAAAGTACAGACACCTGCACTCAGATCACGAGACCAAACATGTCAGGACATGAACATGGAAACACCCACATTCCTCGATAAGATAAGCACATACGCAGCCAATCACACGACCCCGTATGCTCTAGGCGGGAAAATCAACCCACATGTCCCTCAGCCCCGCGCACTTGTCCAGAGATTGTACAACTGAACGGACATGTTGGTATAATGTAATAACCAGTGAAGATAGAAGTTTACAAAGAATCTGTGATAATTACAAGAAGAACTCGGACTGAAATCAGAATATATACGACCCAGGGATATCATCCGACCTTAGAGTGTGTTCGGCTAGAGTGAGTGAGACATTGGATCTATCATCCAAATAAACAGTATTACAAGTTACTGCCGGCTTTTCATTCACATAACATCGAGGTACAATCCCTGTCTTCGGCCTGATATTGGCCTGTATACGATATTCGTCACAATGGCGCCGCCGACCAGGATCTGAGCTAGTCTCGGATAATCGTCCCACCGGCAGTGATGGCGATGGCTCCGGAAACACCCCGCGGCGAGCCGCTCGACCCAACGGATGACGAGGTAATGTTTAACCTGAATCTGATCTTCCGACCTTCCGGCCCATGCTCAGTTGCCATGAGCGATACAATTCCGTTGTCGCAGGAGCAACAACCAACCGGCCTGACTCTCTCAGTGACCGGTCATTCCTGATATCGTCTTCGCCACCCGACGACCACATCGGAGCGTTCCTGGACGAAGACCCGCTAGTGCCCCTACATACTGTGAGTGACATTATCAGTGCACACGCAAGGGTGTACTCAGCCACGCCGGTAAAAACGACCCAGAAGTTAAATAGTGACTTAGCTCATGTCAAAGAGTGAATGTGTATGATCGTGCCGACCCAGAATACCCTACGGTGAACATGGAAACGTCAATGGTTACGCACCCGCCAGTGGCAGTGGGTTTGTCACACTGATAATGTTACAGAAGTGGTAATGCCGAGCGCATATTCGGAAACTCAACCCTTGGCGCCGTCAATGACGCCAGCACAACACGACCCAGTACCAATGGGGTACTCTCGTCTACCGACCGAGCCAACCGTGGTGGAGTACCTTCGACCCAGCCAGGCGAGAGCGACTACAGGGAGCGTTCCGGTGACGATCGCTGTCCGGACCGCAACACCTCCACGATCACTATGACCCAGCGACGCGTCTTGCGCCCTCACACGGCAAGCACAACTTCGACAACCACCATCCACGTCAACTCGCCGACCTCGCGACCCCGACATGTCAACCTCCCGTACATGCGCCGACCGTGCACCGACCGTCGCAGACCATCAGAAAACAGCTGCGCTTTGCTCCAACGCAAGACCAAGTTGTGTCTGCCCCGGCAGAAAGTGTTGTGCCCATGATTGGACAGCCGATCTCTCATTCAGTTGGATACACCACAGGATATGGTGTTCCGTCAGACGGATATGCCCGAGGAGGCCCAACGAGCATCCATGGCGGCCCGACAACACCACCCCGTCAGTCAAGTGATCGCTCCAATCGCTCCGGCCCCGATTTCACCGGCTTCTGGATCCGCTGTCTTACAGCCTACGGCATCCTGCTCTCCATCCAAGTGGACGTATTCATCGTTGAAGAAGAGGCTAATGTGAGCTCCCGATTGGCCTCTGGCGACTCTTCACACTCCGGCGCTGGATCTATGACCCCGACTTCGACTCTCCGCCGCCAGGTAGCGGAACTCATGGAGCACGTACCGGCCCCAATAACACCATACGACACTCGACCAATCAGGTGGGATGACATTCCGCCTAGTCAACAAATGCGGAGTGACGGATATGGTCATGTTCATAATTTCGACCAGCCTTCGACCCTGTCCGAGGGCAACTTACTCACGTTGGCCCCCCCCCCTGCAGCTTGAGGACGGCATGTTCGTTTGCCGATTCTGCACCAGAGGTGATAGAATGTCGACGAGCGACGATGGCCGACAGTTTCCCGACGCGGCCCTTTTCGCTCGGCACAGGCCCTGGACGCCCATGTCCTGGCCTACCACTTCCCGTTCTTACGGTTTTTCGTTTGTCCGGCCCAGGATCACTTTATGATGGTGGCACAGGAGGACATGTTCCGCCACCTCTCCCAACCGACCCCACATCACGTCGCGGCACTTCCATTTTATATCGAAGGATGACTGTCGGCTTCCGGCCCCATGCTGGTGAACTGTGCGTTGCGCTGCCGAGTGGATATGCAGCCAAATTCAAAATATCGATCCCCAGGTGTGCCGGCCAACATTCCCATCTTCCGACGGGACATCAACCCAGTGTTGACATTTGGCATCTGGCACATGGCACCGGAACTTTTCGATCAGTTTCTGCCTAATTCGGCCCCGGAAGTCCAGCAAGTGCTCTGTCGGCTGGAGCACAACAGAGTTTCGACCCCGGCTGATGAGGTCCGACTAGCTCGGATGTCCAGCGACATCCAGGCCCTGAACCCGGGGGTTAGGCTACGTTGGCCCAGTAATCTTCTTCGATTGGCCCATCTCATACCAGACCACGTTTGTGAGGACCGCCAGCACCACAGTCGCGGCCTCTACTAGATCCATGACCCCGGCAAGATCTTTGGCCCCTGCTAGCAAGTCGGTCGCCACGACAACGGCTTCCAATGTCACCTACTATCGGGTACGGGAGGGGCTTGTTCCGCTGCCAGAGGAGTACCCCCGTTACCTGCCCGACCCTCAGATTCGACCTCGCCGGAGAAGGTCCCATTACCTTCTGCCACCAGCCCTAGTGACCCAGATCTGGATCTCCTGCCTCCGCTCAGAGAAGCGAGTGAGGAACCGCCAGCTCGACCGACCTGGGCCTCCGCCGCGGCTTTCACTGGATCGCCAGCGCCCACACGGCAGATGATCTCGAATCCCGACCTTCTCGACCTCATCGGAGATGGAGACTTCGGCCAGCTTCCCAACTACTTGGGCGTCCACCAGGACTATTGGGCGGCCCGACTAGACCAGGCGACCCATAGTGCCGACCCCTTGCTCCCTCCTGCCGAGATGGAAGAGCATCTTTCGACCCTGACACTGGCCCGGGCGGACGACCTGTTATTGCAGTATGTGCAGGCAGCCCGGCGGGATACCTAGCGGCCATTGTTCAACACACACGGCAGGTTGAATATAGCGGCCTGTCAGTCGGCTCCGCGATGGGCTCCCTTCATGAGCGACACCGGCCCAGCTTTCTGGATTCCTTGACCGATGAGAACTTGCAGCTGCGAGTCCGATTCGGCCAACCAGAGGGCGAGGTCGCAAGACTTCAACAGGAGAATGAGTGGCTGCGGACTCCGGCTCAACCCGCTCTGACCCCAGCAGGAACTTCAACCCCTTCGACCTTGACATCAACAATTCCGAGGTATTTGCTGGCGACGATTGCCCCCATTCTGCCTCGGCTTCCCCCGGAGGAGCAAATTCAGTTGATGTGTCAGGCATCACCTGCGGCCCCGCTTCCTCTCACCAGCAAGCGAGGCCGGGAACAGTGAGTAACCTCAGCCTAAACTCACGAACCTGAACTGCCGACTCCGTAGAGTCAGCCCCACAGGATGTGTGAAAGAAATCCTGGTAACGATGTGTACATGTGTGTATATATAGTTAAGATTAATCCAGATTTTATTTTTCAGTAGATAGACAGCAATATGATTCCATTTCACTATGAAATGTCGAGGAGTTTTTATTACATATCATTCCATATACCATTCATCAGTCATTGCTATGCATGTATTTGTAAATTTATCATCGTAGTGACTGTTGACGGACTGACAGCTGACGTTTATTCTGACAGTTAGGATCTTTTTATTGTATATAGTGCTTTCACATTGTCGCGCAGTGTGAGTGTTGGGTTTTGACCTCTTAGGACTGCTTCAGTTTTTCATATTTAGTTTTTATGTCAGCTGTGCCCTAGGTGTTAAATTAAATGAGATAGAATGAAAAAACGACTGTCTGGAGAAAATATCTGGCCGGTTTATTATCGACAAAAATATATCAACTATACATGATAACACAATGAGAGTAATTTTTTACACTATACTAGAAGACAAACATAATCTATATATGTACACTACAAGTCAATAGTATTTTACAGAAGATGGGGGGAAAAACCCGCCTGGTTTATTATCGACAAAAATATATCAACTATACATGATAACACAATGAGAGTAATTTTTTACACTATACTAGAAGACAAACATAATCTATATATGTACTGTCATCATCGGACTCTGAGGAGATTGCAGCATCATCTATGAGGCCATTACCTATGGATCGGGTTGCATGATTGCTATCAGAGGGGGAGCTGATTGCCGGTTGAGTTTGCGCAGCGAGATTCCGAAGCTCCGATTGGATGTTCTTCATTACGGTCTCCGTTATTTCCGCGGCCAGGCTCGAATGATCATGGCCCGTGGCCGATGACTGCCCATCAACTGATGATGAGGTCGCAGCGGCGGGTTGCTGTACCTGGCCACTAGCTGGCCGTGTAGCTCCCGGATTCTGGCGACGACTCGACCGTGACGCCACTCGTCCGGGGTGTTTCGCCTGATTTGTTGTCCGTGTTCGTGGCATCTGAAATATTTGAAATAGGGCCAGCAGTATTCAAGTATATATTAGAATACTGTCTTAGATGCATAATAATATAGTCACACACAATCAGCTGGCGAGACAGATGTAAATTTATGACACTTCGTCCACTGACAATGACAGTTTTTCAATGACACTACAGTTACAAACCATTATAATCACTTCCCACCAACCGTTACGTTCACCAGCCACCAACCGTGACGTTCAGCAGCCACCAGCTGTGACATTCACCAGCCACAAACCGTGACAATCACCAGCCACAAAACGTGACAATCACCAGCCACAAAACGTGACATTCACCAGCCACAAACGTGACATTCACCAGCCACAAACGTGACATTCACCAGCCACAAAAACCATGACATCACCAGCCACAAACCATGACATTCACCAGACCAGCCACGAATCGCGAGCTTCGCCTGCCACAAACATTGACTGGAAAAATTTTTTTTGACGTTACACAAACACCTAATTGGCTAACTGCTGTATATATATATATATAATAGTATATAATGTGCCAAAACCTGTCACAATTCAAGGTGACAATATCGACGGCCACCAAATACTGTCAGATTTTGGGCATAATTAAAAGTGACTAAGTAAAACAGGAAAAAAAAAAAAAAAAAAAATCTTTTGACAGCTGATCCCATGACCAGGAGCCGAAAATATATAACTCGCAAGTAACCAAGTAAACTAAGTGTGATAGCAAGCTGCTCCCATGAGCAGAAGCCAAAACATATAGCAGTAGAGAAATCTGATTATTTGGGATGGAAGTATCCATGAATTATTTTGAGCGGATACCTCTAATCAACGCCCCCCTGACGCTCCTGTAAAGCCTAGCCTGACCTAAAGAATTGAAATGAACGCCATCGGCTGAGAGGTAATCCCGCCACCTAGCATTAGTGAGATCCCTGTGATCCCAGAAGCAGATGTCATTATCCGGGTCCGAGTCGCATCGACGTTTTAGATTGCGATTAACCACATCGACCACACGATTGTAATCCATACGTATCTGCCACCTACGTACGCACAAAGCCACATTTCGGTAGGGGATGGAGCCTAGGAAAACACGTTTTACACCGTAACACTGCCTGAGAGCATGGCCAGTCCGGATTAAATCATCAACCACCGATTCGGCAGACACATCCCCCCTACAAAGATCGTTACCTCCTAACTGAACAAAAACCATGTCGGGTTCTATCGAAGAAAGCAGGTGATGGAACTCACTGTAGAAGGAACGCAATTTAAGGCCGCCTACACCGTGGGTAATAACGGGCTGCAAATCCGGTCTCAGAAAACCGAAATGGCGACGAGTTTGGTCGCCCCCTCTGTAACGGTGCAAGCGACGAATATGTGAAGAACCTATTACCAACGAGGTAAACTTACTGGGTTCCTCCATGCCGCCTAAGCAAGACACCGAATTGATGTAAACAAACCGGGCTGATAACCCACTCACCTTGACCGCTCGCCGGGACTGTGTTTCAAAGCTCTGTATGAGATGATGAGATGCCCGCCCGGCCACGCCGTTCCGCGATCAACACTCCCAAGATTCCCGCTGGCGAAGAAAGGCTTCGTCGGAGATCGCAATTTTCAAGTGTCCGTCCTTCAAAAAGCACTCGAAAGCACAGAGCACAAACTTTGCACGCTCAGAAAATGAAACATCGAACAAATAGAATCTCCGGATAGTCGTTTTGATAAGAACTTTTTTAGAATTAACATGTGTCTAAGATGGCGGCGAAGTAGATCTGATTATCCCAACCCACGCGCTGGGGTTTTTATACTGTAATGTATCCTTGCGCGCGGGCGGTGATTAGAGGGGATAATCCGCCAGAGGAAAATAGTTCCCGAGTACTAGGGCACACTACATAAAATCATCTACTGCGTAAATGTCATTTGCGACGGTAGGGTCCGGGGAGGGTAATCTTCGAGGGCGTAGTATTAATGAAGGGGTGTTATGTAGAATATTTTGCTACTGTTACGGCCCGTCCCTCCCATGCACCACATTTCCATGACAACACCCACTCGCTACATGACACAGCTCACAATACACGGCCACTACATGATCAATACACGATCAATACATACAGGTAAAACCACACACAACCACGGCCCCGATCAATATAAGCTCACGCGCACTCGACACCGCCTGCACATACATACATGCATAAACTTCAGTACATGGAAAAGTACAGACACCTGCACTCAGATCACGAGACCAAACATGTCAGGACATGAACATGGAAAAACCCACATAAACGGACTTGTCCTATAGTGTAATAACCAGTGAAGATAGAAGTTTACAAATAATCTGTGATAATTACAAGAAGAACTCGGACTAAAATCCGAATATATACGACCCCGGGATACCATCTGACTTTAGAGTGTGTTCGGCTAGAGTGAGTGAGACATAAACAGTATTACAAGTTACTGCCGGCTTTTCATTCACACGACATCGAGATTCAATTCCTGTCTCCGGCCTCATATCGGCCCGTGAACGATATTCGTCACACTAGTCTGCATAGTGTACAACAACGTTTGGTTATTATTATGAAGTTACCAAGCATTTATTCTCATTTTTTTCGTGAATGATATGTGACAAACTCGTCTAACACATCAATTCCCTGTAGACATCTATCATAACATTTCATTTCCACTGTTTATAAGACAATTATACTTTCATTATAGGAGAGTCACAACCGCAAATTTGCAATTTTGTTCCTCTATGAAAACCTTGACATGACATTTTCAGGAAAAGTACGAGTATAGATCATTCGCAGATGACGTCAGAATCATGTATTGATAATAGGATTGGTATTGTGTCCTCCAGTCAATTCTTTTGTAAATGGTGTTGAATAGAGCAATAGGAAACAATCTATAGAGAATGTGTCGCTGCTATTATATTCAGATAAATGTTTGATTTTTCATAACTAGTCCTCGATAGTATCAATATATGTTACAATAACAATTATATAACGTACAGGTATTGAGTTATTTGATATCGATTGGATCTAATTCTGATGTTATTATGGAAACTCCTGAATGTAACGCTCAAAGTGCACAAAGTGCACAATGACCTCCCCTCAGAATGCCCCGGACCACACATGATCACGTGAATGTCATCAACACATACATATCATACTCAATATCACACGGTAATTGCAAGCGGAAGTACCCTACGACCCGAGGCAGCGCCCCGTGAACTCCCTCTACACATGGGCCGTGGATAGTGACCATACATGTAAACTCGGGACAACAAAACTGCATATCTCTGTTTGGTCATACATTATTTAGTTTTAGAAATCGTGTTATCTAGTATACTCCGACATGGAAAATTATAACAATGTTCATCTGATGAGGATTATAATAATTGTATAGGGCTATAAATGAGACAGATGACAGTCAAGCAATGACAGTGGCAATAAAACGGTGGCTCGTATAGGACACTGCTTTTTTAATTAAAAAAAAAAAAGTTCGAAATATTTGTACCACATATTTAATCACTTTATACATGTATTTATTTTTCATACGTGTATTTAATATTTTATATGTGCATTTAATCATTTATTATGCATAGTTAATATTTTTTATGCATATTTATCATTTTCATGCATATTTTATCATTTATTATATATGATTACTATTGTATACACGTATTTAATATTGAATACGCATATTTAATCAATTATTACGCATATTAATTATTTTATATGCATATTTAATCATTTATCATGGGTATTCAATATTGTTCATGCGTATTTCATATTTAATATGCATGTTTAATCATTTATTACGTGTATTTAATATAACATATAATGCATATTTAATATTTCATATGTGTATTTTTTCATTCATTGGGCATATTTAAAGCTGCTGCCTTCGAATGTATGCAATAGTGACCGGGGGATGGGGAAGACAGGCAGAATTGCCTATCATCATGGACCGTCGTTAAATAAATCTGATTATTATTATTATTATTATTATTACAATATTTTTTTCAAAACCATTTTTTGTTGTTAAACACATCCAATGCAATAAAACCAAAGATGTGCTCAATGATATTGACGATTACAATCCGTCCGAGTTGTTTTTTCAACCGTTTTAGTGCCCATTTTGTACCGGTTTTGTAAAAAAAAAATGAAGTGTATCCATCAAACCCGAATGTAAACAAATGCTCAAATCGCGCTTAAAAGTCCACATCGAGTACATTTTCCAGTTCGTACGTGCATATATAGTGTAGTTGTGAGAAAATAATTAGTGATATACCCTGTTGTGCGTGGAATTGTTGGTCTATCTCGCACTTCTATGCTTTGTTTACATCTGCGTGTGATGGATACAGTTCCTGTATTTACCTGATAACCGCCTGTTCAAATGAGCAAAATTTCCATGAGAATTGGTGATTTTCATTACATTTGATGTGAGTATGTTTCATTCAGTTAGCTTAGCATGTTTAGTATGAAGTATAGTTTTCAATAAATTATGACTGGTTTCGAAGGCAGCTGCTTTAATATTTTGTATTGTATGAACCACACTAAAACCCTCAATGAGAACTTCAACCCACCTCCTTATCGGCGATGTGTACTTTGTGTACTCTTCACAATTGTGGCAACAAAATTCATATTTTATGACACACTTCCTGGTTTGAAACATCCACGTATTTGTATAAAGGCATGTGATGTTACCAGGAAGTTGTCATTGCAACCACAGTGGGTGGATTCAACTTAATATCACTATTAGGATACGCCTTCACACTCAGTTTTGGGCCGAATCAAGCCACAGTTAGTAGTGAATTATGGACTAGGGGTTGACGTTACATGATATTTGTGACATAGATGGTCATAACGTACTCGCAAGGGGGAGCCACACCGGTCATAGCACAACCCTCACTCGCTGGGGAGTAGTCGCCGTCATAGTATGCCTTGTACTAAGGGGAACATCTTCACTATGCCTCGTATTGCTGGGGATTTTCGTTGAGAACTGCTGCAATTTTGAAAGAATAAATGCAAAACATATCTCCCTCTTTAACTTTTTTTAGGTATATTTTAGCAATATTTAACCATACATTGAAGATAAAAATGTTGCTGACGGACGACCATGACGAAAATAAAAGCAACGCCATGCTGTTATTTGTTATTAGACAATAAGTTCGGTAAACTAGAAGCCGTACATCCACCAGCAAGATGTACATGCGATAACGGAACAAAGATAAGGTTTTGCCTTTCAAACGCATGTTTAAATACATATATCACATAACTGCAAAAGATCAACAGTACATTGGATTGTGAAATGGCATTTTATTCCACAAAAACATACAACTGCATAAATTAATAATCAAACGATACACACGATACACCACACATACCACAGCATATAGGTATTGTTCATGTCTACAAATTGAATAAAGGAGATACAACGTTTAAAACTGCTTATATTCAAACATTATTCATTTCGTTATTCAGCATGAATATGTCATATTGTCGTATATGTAAAATTCTTCGTCATCATTTTTTGTTCTATTCTTATTCACAGTGGTATAAACGTCACGTTTTGGCTTAGATTGCACGGTCCACTGTTCGCGCCCATCCCTTGTTGTGAATGAGGTCGAGGAGTCCCCAAATCTGCTGTCATTCCGAGTCACGATCATGTCGTCTGTACCGATAATCATTGTTGTGAAAATCCCGTCTCTTGCGCTGGTGTCATCTGGGCCGATACGGAGCTTTTGGTGCTCTGATGATCGAGCATTGTCTGCGTCTGTGACGTCAGTAACAGTAGCCCTGTTTCCAGTGGCAACAGTGATGATGTACAATTGAACACCAGTTTCTGTAGCGTATTTTCTACGATGTTATAATCGGCGTTGATGGTTTTTCTGTGCAACAGAAACGTGACCATTTTGTGCCAGTGTTTGTTTCTTCAGATATAGGCATTAAAATCAGGGATCCACACATCAACAACATTTTTAACAAACACGTTATCCTACTGGGTATTCAACGATAGTTCCGCGACTCGGATAATTGTTCATTACACTATCTTTAGTAGACAGAATACATCGATAATTCATACCATAATAGAACAGAATACATACCATAATAGGACAGGATTTTTTCTGTGTAGTAACTCCTGTCGCCGCAAACCTGTTCGAGACGGTACGTGCCAGCTTGATCTGTGCTGTTTTTTCTCACCGAAAACGTCCCAAACGCTCCCTGACGGCGGCGCCAACGATCATCGAAGAAGGTGCAGTCGATTTCGTCATGATCATTTACCGTGAAATTCGTGCTGCACACTGCAATGATGTTCACTACGTGATTATCAATGACCTGGGTCAGACTGGCATTGGCACTTGGGCAACCAGGTTGCATCAGAGTCAGATTTGCCTCAAATGTTACGTCCTCATGTTGTACGTCAGAAACACATCGGACTACTTTAGCTGCAAAACATTGTCGGGTATGCTATTATCCTCGTGTTGACATGTAAGACAAAGATGTGTATAATTCAGAATTTATCCATCTAACTTTTCCAGAAAATGTCACAATAAACATTTAACATTCATTACTAGAGCATATATAAAAACATTTCTCTATGCAATGTACAACATTGTGGTTTGAGAACATGATTTTTGTAGAATATTTAGCGACTGTAACGGCCTGTCCCCCCCGCGCACCACCTTTCCATGACAACATCCACTCTCTACATGACTTAACACACAGTACACGGCCACTTCTCGATCAATACACGATCAATAAATACATGTCAAACCACACACCACTGGGACCCCGATCAATAAGCTCACGCGCTCCGGCCCCGTCAGCCATGACACATACATGCATATACTTCAGCACATGGAAAAATACAGGCACCTGCACTCAGTTCACGTGATCAGACGTGTCAGAACATGAACACGGATAAACCCCCATTCTCGGTGAGATCAGCACATACACAGCCAATCGCACAACCCCGTATACCCTAGGCGGGAAAACCCACCCACATGATCCTCGGCCCCGCGCAGTTTAGAAGATATCTTCCATGTGAAGAGACATGTTGATAGCTAAGCAGAAATATTAGAAGAAAATAGCTGTGATCGTATAGAGAATAAATCCGTGATAACCACCAGAATAATACGGACTATAGTCTAGGATATATTCGACCCGGGATACATCTTTCAACTTAGGGTGTGTTCGGCTTGCGTGGAAGTTACATTGGGCGTTATCATCCCAATAAACAGTATTGAACATTATTGCCGGCTTCTATTCCACACGACACTGAGGTACAATTCCCTCTACGGCCTGATATCGGCCAGTGAACGATATTCCTCAAATTGGCGCCGCCGACCAGGATCTGAGCCAGTCTCAAATAACCGCTCGACCCCACGGATGACGAGGTAACGTTCAACCCGAATCCGACCTCCCCACCCTCCAGCCCCCGCTCAGTTGCCATGAGCGATACAGTCCCGTTGTCGCAGGAGCAACAACCGACCGGCCCATTCGACTCCCTTGGTGACCGGTCGTCCCTGATATCGTCTTCGCCACCCGATGACCACATCGGAGTGTTCCTGGACGAAGACCCGCTAGCGCCCCTACACACTGTGAGTGACACCATCAGTGCACACGCAAGGGCGTACTCGGCCACGCCGGCCAGAACGACCCAGAAACTAAATAGTGACTTTGCCGACAGTGACTATACACGCTCCTGTCAAAGAGCGAATACCCTACGGTGAACATTTGGCCTGTAACCATAGAAACGTCAATGGTTACGCACCCGCCAAGTAACTCCCGGATACAGCAGTGGGTTTGTGACACTGACACTGTTACCGAACTAGTACCGCCGAGCGCATATTTGGCAACTCGACCCTTGGCGCCGTCAATGACGCCAGCGCATCGTGACCCAGTACCAATGGTGTACTCTCATCTACCGACCGGGCCAACCGTGGTAGAGTACATTCGACCCAGCCAGGCGAGATCGACTACAGGGAGCGTTCCGGTGACGACTGCTGTCCAGACCGCACCATGTCCACAACCGCAACGACCCAGCGACGCGATGGCAGAACCTCGCGTTCTCACACAACCAGCGCGACCTCGACAACCGCCATCTATGTCAAGTCAACCTCGATACGTCAATCTCTGATACATGCGCTCACGCGCTGACCGCGTGCTGACCATCGCCGACTATCGAAGAACAGCCGTACGCCACTCCGTCGCAAGACCAAGTTGTGTCTGCTCTGGCAGAAAGTGTTGTGCCCATGATCGGACAGCCGATCTCCAGTCAGTCGGATACACCCCTGGATATGGTGTTCCGCCTGTCGGATACCCTGGAGGAGTAAGCAGTGTCCAAAATGGAGTAGCAGCTGTCGGATACTATCACCCTCATGTCGGCTGTGCGAACCCACCAATCGGATATGGTGGCTTCCGAACGGAGTGGCAGATATCGGATATAGCAGTGCTCAAAATGGGGTAGTGTACCATAGTGTGGCCCCAGATGGATCGGTATACCGATGTCCACCACCAGCTGTTATCCCACCCTCAATTGGAGTACCATGAGTGTCGCCACAATACAGCCAACCGGCCCCTGCCATGCAAGCACCACACGACCCTGGCTATGCTCCGCTCGCCCTCTCTGTGACGACCGCGCTGGTCGCCCCCGCTAACACGACCCCGACAGCTCCGATCACTATGACCCCAGTTGCTCCGGCTGCCATGCCAGCGGCTGCTCCCATCACGACCCCACCAACTGTGGTGAGCGCTGATATGCCTACGCCCCAGAGACTCACACCTGAGCCCCAAACGTTAACGATAGCTAAAACGGCACAATGGCGTGCGACCTTCAAGGAGGGCAATCTCAAGGAGGACAAAACCCAGTACATTCGGAGCTTCGAGCAATTCACTGCGGCCTTCACATATTCCGACCTCAACAAGATGACGACTTTAAGGAGCACGCTACATGACTGCGCCGAAGCGCTAGCCCTGAACATCCCAGTAGAGACACCCTGGGAGGAGTTCCGTCAATGACTTCTAGGATTTGGAAGCCCACACCACGTCGGCAGTCCAAGCATGACGACTTCCCTTTCCTCAAACGAGAACGGAAGGAGGATGCAGAGCACTATCTAGAACGGCTTCAAGCTCTGGCGGAGCAAGTCTTCGATGACGTCACGCCAGCATCTCAACAACGAACAGTGATATCACAGTTCATAAACGGCCAACCCGACCCCATTGCCGATAAACTCTGTGTTCACTTTCGCTAGTTACAGTGAGGCACTAACGGCTGTCCTCAAGGCTGAGAGTCGCCAACAACGGACCCATAGAGACCGTTATCGAGGCACACGCTGTGCCGACATTTCAGCGATCGGATACCCTGATGATGAACGTGTTGATGGTGAACCCAGACGGACAGCTGGGACGAACTCAAGTCGTCCAACACAGGATCGACACTGGCATCTCGGCCCCGATTCGACAGAGACAACGACGTGTCCCCCAGGCCCAGCAAAACATCATTGACGAGGAGATCGACAAGATGCTATGCTTGGAGTGTATCAAGCTGTCAGATTCGCCCTGGAGCTCACAGGTGGTGCTCGTGCGCAAGAAGAACGGCCAAGTGTGATTCTGCGTCGACTATCGGCTCCTGAATGACGTCACCCGCAAGGATTCGTATCCTTTGCCCAACATTCAGGACACTCATGACGCCCTGGCGGGCGCTACATATTTCTCGGCCCTGGACCTGGCCTCTGGTTATTGGCAGGTCGAAGTCGACCCCACCGACAGATCGAAAACTGCCTTTGCCACAAGGAAAGGACTGTACCAGTTTAAGGTTATGCTGTTCGGCCTCAGTAATGCACCGGCAATATTCGAACGGCTGATGGAAACCATACTCCGTGGATACTTGTGGACTCGGTGTATGTGTTATCTGGATGACGTCATCGCTTACGGCAGAACATTTGACCAGGCACTCGCAAACCTTGAAGTGGTCCTGGATCGAATAAGATCGGCAGGCCTGAAACTTCAACCCAAGAAGTGTGAACTGTTTCAAAGAGAAATCTTGTACTTGGGGTTCATAGTTAGCGGCCAAGGAATAGGAGTCGACCCAAACAAAGTCAAAGCCATCAGAGAATCATGGCCGACCCCATGCGAGATCACCGACGTCAGGGCTTTCCTTGGTTTCGCCAACTATCACAGGCGATTTATCAAGGACTACGCTGAAATCGCTGAGCCTCTTGTAACTCTCACCCGAGGTGAATGCCACTTCACTTGGAGACCGGCCCCAACGATGAGCTTTTCAACGACTTCGTGACACCCTCATCAAGGCGCCCAAGCTCGCTCACCCTACCCATAATCCGAACAACGATTTCATCCTCGACACGGATGCAAGCAGCTTTGCAGTGGGGGGCACCCTCTCACAAAGGGTTAACGGGAAGGAAATCCCCATCGGGTTTGCCAGCAAAACCCTGTCCCGAACTCAACGGAACTATTGCACCACGTACAGGGAACTACTGGCAGTAGCTGAAATGGTGCAACACTATCGGCATTATCTCTGGGGCAGGAAATTCCTCCTCCGAACCAGCCACAGCTCCTTGAGGTGGCTTAAAAACTATAGCGACGCTGATGGCATGCTCGCCAGGTGGCTCGCTAAGCTACAACAATACGACTTCAAGATAGAGCATCGACCCAGCAAACTACATGGCAACGCAAGAGTAAACCGACCCCAAAAAGATTGCCCCTGACACAGTTGCCAACAGCCCCGTTTGACAGGATAGTGATGGACATTCTCGACACTCATGAAGTCACCGGAAGAGGCCATCGGTACATACTTGTCGTCGGTACATACCTCCGACCTCATCCGGCTCAAGCCGACGCCAACAAAGAAAAAGATCGTGCACATCAAGTTCGGACACGCCAGAACCGGCACGCAAACCACGTGGACAAAAGTTCGCGAAATCTTCCGACCCTGAAACAAGTGAGGCTACGCCACTGTCTGCTCGACCCAGCCGGCCCGATACAGATAACACCGGCCTAGTTATCTGATTGATCTCATTGATGATGAAATATGCATGTTCAATGGACTATGATTTCATGTCACTCCTCATAAATATTATACAATATTACAATGTTCATATATGTATATAACATTGTTTCAACATGTACAAGATGTCAGTGAGGCAGGTTTGGTATATATATACATTTGATATGATATTATAATTACGACGCTGGTGAATAATTGGTTGCATTATGATATGTAATCCATGAAGCCCTGAACATCCCAGTAGAGACACCCTGGGTGGAGGTCCGTCAATGACTTCTAGGATTTGGGAGCCCACACCACGTCGGCAGTCCAAGCCTGACGACTTCCCTTTCCTCAAACGAGAACGGAAGGAGGATGCAGAGCACTATCTAGAACGGCTTCAAGCTCTGGCGGAGCAAGTCTTCGATGACGTCACGCCAGCATCTCAACAACGAACAGTGATATCACAGTTCATAAACGGCCAACCCGACCCCATTGCCGATAAACTCTGTGTTCACTTTCGCTAGTTACAGTGAGGCACTAACGGCTGTCCTCAATGCTGAGAGTCGCCAACAACGGACCCATAGAGACCGTTATCGAGGCACACGCTGTGCCGACATTTCAGCGATCGGATACCCTGATGATGAACGTGTTGATGGTGAACCCAGACAAACAGCTGGGACGAACTCAAGTCGTCCAACAAAGGATCGACACTGGCATCTCGGCCCCGATTCGACAGAGACAACGACGTGTCCCCCAGGCCCAGCAAAACATCATTGACGAGGAGATCGACAAGATGCTATGCTTGGAGTGTATCAAGCTGTCAGATTCGCCCTGGAGCTCACAGGTGGTGCTCGTGCGCAAGAAGAATGGCCAAGTGTGATTCTGCGTCGACTATCGGCTCCTGAATGACGTCACCCGCAAGGATTCGTATCCTTTGCCCAACATTCAGGACACTCATGACGCCCTGGCGGGCGCTACATATTTCTCGGCCCTGGACCTGGCCTCTGGTTATTGGCAGGTTGAAGTCGACCCCATCCAACAGATCGAAAACTGCCTTTGCCACAAGGAAAGGACTGTACCAGTTTAAGGTTATGCTGTTCGGCCTCAGTAATGCACCGGCAATATTCGAATGGCTGATGGAAACCATACTCCGTGGATACTTGTGGACTCGGTGTATGTGTTATCTGGATGACGTCATCGCTTACGGCAGAACATTTGACCAGGCACTCGCAAACCTTGAAGTGGTCCTGGATCGAATAAGATCGGCAGGCCTGAAACTTCAACCCAAGAAGTGTGAACTGTTTCAAAGAGAAATCTTGTACTTGGGGTTCATAGTTAGCGGCCAAGGAATAGGAGTCGACCCAAACAAAGTCAAAGCCATCAGAGAATCATGGCCGACCCCATGCGAGATCACCGACGTCAGGGCTTTCCTTGGTTTCGCCAACTATCACAGGCGATTTATCAAGGACTACGCTGAAATCGCTGAGCCTCTTGTAACTCTCACCCGAGGTGAATGCCACTTCACTTGGAGACCGGCCCCAACGATGAGCTTTTCAACGACTTCGTGACACCCTCATCAAGGCGCCCAAGCTCGCTCACCCTACCCATAATCCGAACAACGATTTCATCCTCGACACGGATGCAAGCAGCTTTGCAGTGGGGGGCACCCTCTCACAAAGGGTTAACGGGAAGGAAATCCCCATCGGGTTTGCCAGCAAAACCCTGTCCCGAACTCAACGGAACTATTGCACCACGTACAGGGAACTACTGGCAGTAGCTGAAATGGTGCAACACTATCGGCATTATCTCTGGGGCAGGAAATTCCTCCTCCGAACCAGCCACAGCTCCTTGAGGTGGCTTAAAAACTATGGCGACGCTGATGGCATGCTCGCCAGGTGGCTCGCTAAGCTACAACAATACGACTTCAAGATAGAGCATCGACCCGGCAAACTACATGGCAACGCAAGAGTAAACCGACCCCAAAAAGATTGCCCCTGACACAGTTGCCGACAGGAACCCCGTTTCACAGGATAGCGATGGACATTCTCGACACTCATAAAGTCACCAGAAGAGGCCATCGGTACATACTTGTCGTCGGTACATACCTCCGACCTCATCCGGCTCAAGCCGACGCCGACAAAGAAAAAGATCGCGCACATCAAGTTCGGACACGCCAGAACCGGCACGCAAACCACGTGGACAAAAGTTCGCGAAATCTTCCGACCCTGAAACAAGTGAGGCTACGCCACTGTCTGCTCGACCCAGCCGGCCCGATACAGATAACACCGGCCTAGTTATCTGATTGATCTCATTGATGATGAAATATGCATGTTCAATGGACTATGATTTCATGTCACTCCTCATAAATATTATACAATATTACAATGTTCATATATGTATATAACATTGTTTCAACATGTACAAGATGTCAGTGAGGCAGGTTTGGTATATATATACATTTGATATGATATTATAATTACGACGCTGGTGAATAATTGGTTGCATTATGATATGTGCTTCGACCCCGTTTAACATGTACTATTGTTCCGCGTGTGTTACACAATGACTAAAAATGTCATGCCAAGCTTCAATCCATGTGCCAGCCGAAGAAGACAATTGATGAGTCACGCCGTGAGTAAGGCCACTAAGTTGTCGAAGAGGTGATATAGTGATTTGTTCTGGGGTATGCGTCAACAGAGCTTCTACCCACTCTATGCAACATTCAGAGGAACGGCCTATTGGCACGAGAACTAATCAAAGATTCATAGCGCCACGGTGTGACTGACCCAGTTCATTACATCTTCGACCCCTACAATTTTGGCGGCCCCGTCGTCTTGTGAACAAGCTGAAAATGAACGGAACGATGTTCGCCCCTGTGAGAGATTGATATTCATATCTCAGCCTTTAATAACTGTGTGTCATCTGTGAAATAATAATTCGACCCCGCTAGTTTATTGTGCGCTAATTTGTGAAGAAAAGGAACGATTAGCTGTGCTAGTTCACAAGGTACACACGAGCGCAGATAGACACTGAAGCTGTTTACAGCACCCACATAAACTTCCCTTGATAGAGACTCTAGTGAATTGTTGGGCAAAGAGCCCTGTAAAAATGAACAGTCGAAAAGTATATTCAGAATATGTCTTGGAGTGTGTTATCCAGGGGACGGCAGAAGGACATATGGAAATCTGGACAGTGTGAGGACCCCCCTAGTGTCATAATGGACTGGCCTACTAGGCCAACGAAGGATCGCACCCGCGTTTCCCTGACGACGGCCCCGCCTTGCAGCATATACGCTTGGAACAATGATACATAGCGTAAAGACGTTTTTTCTATACAGATAGAGAGCGCCCCCGGGCCCGATTCTGAGAACTGAGATACTGATAGCATCTTAGTGTACGGCTACAGAGATTAACGGCAAATAGGTCATTCATGCCTGAGACTTTGAAGCGGTAGGAGCTTGTCTGTGCTGATAAGGGAAAACTTGTGGGAAAGTACGGACAATTGATCAAACACTTATTTTGAGAGTTGTTAGCGGACATTTGTGACCAGTTTGCTGATAAATTTGCAAGAATTTACATTTCGGCATTGAATTGTGATCGGCAGTTGGACTAGGTCGGTTCTCAAGACGATGTCTTTAATGTCGACCCTGAGCGCTTCCGCCGTCGTGCAGCGTGCCATTGAGGCACGACAGGTGGCTGAGGAGGCCCAATGAGCAGCTGCAGGGGCCCAACAACCCGACCCTGACAGTCGAGCGATCGCTCCAATTGCTCCGGCCCTGATCTCACCGGCTTCTGGATCCGCTGTCCTACAGCCGACGGGCATCTTGCTTGCCGTCCAAGCGGACATACTCGTCACTGAAGAAGAGGCTCGGAGTGAGCTCACGATCGACTTCCAGCGATTCTTCACGATCCAGCGCTGGGTCTGCGGCCCCGACCTCGACTTTCCGCCGCCAAGTAGCGGAGCTCATGGAGCATATCGTCCCCCTAAAGCAAAAATGGCGTAACTCGTTTTTGGTGGTTTTGAGATAATCAGTTTAAAAGGTTTCTTGCCTTTAAATTCCAAGTAAAAGCTTCCAAATCCAGAGACCTGTTTCACAAATTACCAAGTAGTATACCACTGTAGTTCAATTACTATCAATGTTATTCTTACTTTTAAGAAAATGACTAATTAACTAAGATTAGCATGACTTACGCCAAAGATGCTCTCATTGATAACTTACTGGACAAAATCACTAATGCAATTTTGGCGTATCTCACGAAGGTCCTAAAGCACAAATGGCGTAACTCAACAGCTAAATGCAATTTTGGCGTAAGTCAATACCCACTAGTGACGTTTTTGGCGTAAGTCACCACAAACACTAGAACAGTTTTGGCATAACTCAAGATCAAAATGGCGTAAGTCAAGCCTCGAGATACGCCAATATGTTATAGGCTTCTAGTTATTTTATGGTGCTGAATACAACCAGGAGTGATATACGAGCAGGTAGTGGACATGTCAAGCATTACTTTGGTATGTCTCATTGAGTTACGCCAAAAATCGAGTTACGCCATTTTTGCTTTAGGGGGACGATATGCCGGCCCCGATAACGCCATACGGCACTCGCCCGATCAGGTGGGATGACATCCCGCTTAGCCTACGAACCCGGAGTGCTGGATACGGCCACAAATTCGATCTAGTCTTGACCCTGTCCGAGGGCAATCTACTCACGTTGGCTCCTCTGCAGCGTGAGGACGGTATGTTCGTCTGACCGTTTTGCACCGGCGAAGAGGAAAACGTCAACGAGCGGCGATGGCCGACAGTTCCCGGACGCGGCCCCTTCAGATTGGCACAAGCCCTAGACGCCCATGTCCTGGACTACCACATTCTGTTCTTATGGTTTTTCATCTGTCCGGCTCAGGACCATTTCATGACGGTGGCGCAGAAGGACATGTTCTGCCACCTTTCTCAGCCGACCCCACATCATATCGCGGCACTTCCCTTCTACAATGAAGGACTTCTTTCAGCCTCCGGCCCCATGCTGGTGAAGTTCGTGTTGCGCTGTAGAGTCGATATGCAGCTGAACATGAATTACCTATCTCCTCGAGTTCCGGCCAACATCCCGATATTCCGACATGACGTCGATATGGTACTGACCTTCAGGATCTAGCATATGGCGCCAGAGCTCTTCGACCAATTTCCACCCAATGCAGCCCCAGAGGTTCGGCAGGTGGTCCGCCAGTTAGAGCATAACCTGGTGTCGACTCCGGCTGATGAGGTTTGGCTGGCTCGTATGACGAGTGATATCCAGGCCCTGAACTCGTGTGTCCGGATACATCGACCCAGCACAATCTTCTTCATTCGACCCATTTCGTATCAGACCACGTCTGTGAGGACCGCCAGCACCACAGTCACGGCCTCTACTAGATCTAGACCCCGGCAAAGTCTTTGGCCCCTGCTGACACGACGTCCACCACGAATATGACCACGTTGACCCGGAGTCCCTCCACACCGACTGGGAAACGGCCTTCAGACGTCGTCCCGCGCCGAATGGTCACGGTGGAACGACCGATGGCGCCGAATGTTACTGATTACCGGGTGCGGGAGGGGCTTGTCCCACCACCCCAGGAGTACTCTCCGTTACCTGCTCGGCCCTCAGAGTCGACCCGACAGAGAAGGCTCTATCACCTTCGGCCGACAGCCCTGACGACCCCGATCAAGACCATCTGCCTCCGCTCCAGGAGATAAGTGAGGAGCTACCAGTCCGACCAACCTGGGCCTCCGCTGTGGCCACTAACGGAATGCCAGCTCCCACACAGCGGATGATTCGACCCTACCAGTTCCGCCATATCTTACAGGAGAAGCGGAGGTCACCCGCACAATGATCACTCAAGGTGCGGAGAATGATCAGCCTCGACAAAAGCTGGAGGATCCTGGCCCACAAGAGCCGTTGCCCCGCTGAACTCGTGTGTCCGGATACATCGACCCAGCACAATCTTCTTCATTCGACCCATTTCGTATCAGACCACGTCTGTGAGGACCGCCAGCACCACAGTCACGGCCTCTACTAGATCTAGACCCCGGCAAAGTCTTTGGCCCCTGCTGACACGACGTCCACCACGAATATGACCACGTTGACCCGGAGTCCCTCCACACCGACTGGGAAACGGCCTTCAGACGTCGTCCCGCGCCGAATGGTCACGGTGGAACGACCGATGGCACCGAATGTTACTGATTACCGGGTGCGGGAGGGGCTTGTCCCACCACCCCAGGAGTACTCTCCGTTACCTGCTCGGCCCTCAGAGTCGACCCCGACAGAGAAGGCTCTATCACCTTCGGCCGACAGCCCTGACGACCCCGATCAAGACCATCTGCCTCCGCTCCAGGAGATAAGTGAGGAGCTACCAGTCCGACCAACCTGGGCCTCCGCTGTGGCCACTAACGGAATGCCAGCTCCCACACAGCGGATGATTCGACCCTACCAGTTCCGCCATATCTTACGGGAGAAGCGGAGGTCACCCGCACAATGATCACTCAAGGTGCGGAGAATGATCAGCCTCGACAAAAGCTGGAGGATCCTGGCCCACAAGAGCCGTTGCCTCGCAACTTGGACGAGAGGCTTCCCCTCCATGGCTCTGGAGAGTTCGCCCCCGACCTCCAGTTTCTGCGCCAACACGGAGAGCGGCTGGTCGACCGCACACTACCCGGCATACAGGCCCTACTCGGGCAGAATCCCAATCTCCTCGACCTGATTAGGGATGAAGACGCCGGCCGGCTACCGAACTACTTAAATGTCCATCAGGATTATTGGATGGCCTGGCTGGAACAAGCGACCCATTATGCCGACCCCTCGCTCCCTCCTGCTGAGATGGGGGAGCACTTGTTGACCCTGACACTGGCCCGAGCGGTCGATCTGCTGCTGCAGCACGTGCAGGCCGTCCGACGTGAGTATTTGGCGGCCATAGACCAGCACACACGACAGGCTGAGTATAGTGACCTGTCAGTGGGCTTCGGGATGGGCTCACTGCACGAGCAGCACCGGCCCAACTATCTTGACTCATTGTCCAAAGACAACTTACGGTTACGAGTCCGAGTCGGCCAACTGGAAGAAGAAATCACGCGACTCCGACAGGAGAACGACCGACTGCAGAGCTTGGCTCAGCCAGTTCCGGCCCCAATGGAAACATCGACCCCTTTGACCCCGACGCGAACAATTCCGGGCGACCTGTTGGCGACCATCGTCTCGATCCTGCCCCGGCTTCCTCCAGATGAGCAGACTCAATTAATGCATCAAGCATCGCCCGCGGCCCCGCCTCCTCCTGCCAGTAAATGCGGGCGGGAACAAAAGTAGACTCCACCCTGAACTGACGGCCCAGTAAAATGCCGGCCCTGTGGGGACCTGGGAAAATCCAGGTCACAGTGTGAATATCTGTATATAGTAGAAATATTTATCCTGTTAACGGCATAAATGTTGTACATAGTTAAGGTTATTCCAGAATTTCGTTTCAGTGCATAGACTTTAAAGTAATTTCCATTCTGCTAGAGAATGTCGAGGAGTTTTTATCATTCCATATATCATTCAGCAGTCATTGTTTTGCATGTATTTGTAAATGTATCATCGTAGTGACAGTTGACGGACTGACTGCTGACGTTTATTTTGACAGGAACTTTTTATTGTATGCAGTGCTCTCCCATTGTCGGTGTGTGTGTGTGTGTGTGTGTGTGTGTGTGTGTGAGTGTTGGGTTCTGACCTCTTTGGACTTCTTTAGCTTTTCATGTTGAGTTTTTGCGACGGTAGGGTCTGGGGATGGTAATCTCCGAGGGCGTAGGATTAATGAAGGGGTGTTATGTAGAATATTTAGCGACTGTAACGGCCCGTCCCTCCTGCGCACCACATTTCCATGACAACACCCACTCTCTACATGACTTAACACACAGAACACGGCCACTTCTCGATCAATACATGATCAATACATACATGTCAAACCACACACCACTGCGACCCCTATCAATAAGCTCACGCGCTCCGGCCCCATCAGCCCTGACACATACATGCATATACTCCAGCCCTGACACATTCATGCATATCCTCCAGCACATGGAAAAATACAGGCACCTGCACTCAGTTCACGTGATCAGACATGTCAGAACATGAACACGGAAAAACCCACATTCTCGATGAGATCAGCACATACACAGCCAATCACACAACCCTGTATATTCTAGTCGGGAAAATCCACCCACATGGTCCTCGGCCCCGCGCAGTTAAGAAGATGTCTTCCATGTTAAGAGACGTGTTGATAGCTAAGCAGAAATATTAGAAGAAAATAGCTGTGATCGTATAGAGAAGAAATCCGTGATACTCACCAGAAGAATACGGACTATAGCCTAGGATATATTCGACCCGGGATACATCATTCGACTTAGAGTGTGTTCGGCTTGCGTGGAAGTTACATTGGGCGTTATCATCCCAATAAACAGTATTGAACATTACTGTCGGCTTTTATTCCACACGACACTGAGGTACCATTCCTGTCTACCGTAACGGCCTGATATCGGCCAGTGAACGATATTCCTCACATTACGAACAAGGTTAAAATTATAAGCAATGCACTTACTGTCCAATAATCCACATGTGGCAAGAACAATCGCAAAATATGTGCATTTGTCCATCTTCAATGACCACCAGCGACCTGGTTGATATTAATTTATACATATTTGAGTAATTGCATCGTTAGTTTGCGCAATGAATAACCATGCTTTGTCACTCATATACTAGGACGTGCTTCTACCCACTGTTTTCAACATCCAATATTGTTGGGCGAGTTCTTCTTCGCCAGATGTTTATCCCTTTGTGAATATATCCACATATGACAGAGAAACTTCTAGCATCACTCGACAGTCGTGCCCAAAGATAGTTGTATGGACGTAAAGTCAACATCAAACAATATTGACACTGTGTATGTACTTTAGGCTGTATAGGGCTGGCCAGTCTAGTTGTGTACACCTCCCTTAATGGTGTGTTCACGACGTCTTACAGTTCGCTCACGGATAAACAATACTATGTGGTCATTACCCTCGCCCCGATAGGGGGAGAGGGTATTGCATTTGGGTCTGTTTGTTTGTCTGTTTGTCTGTCTATCTGTCTGACCGCGCGCATAACTCGAAAACGAATAGTCCGATCTATTCCAAACTTATGGAGATGAAGCGGTATGGCAGTGGCTCAGTCCACCTCAAATTTTGGTGGAATCGGCAAAAGTTGCCATGGCAACAGAGAACGTGAAAATCACATAAATGGCTATAACTCCGGTTCTACTTTTCCAACTATTTTTGTATTTTTCTTTGGCCAATTCCGGATCGTATGGTGTACAGCAGATGGTCGTACGACTAGACTTCTCCATTATCGCCCAGTGTTGAAAAATTGGGGGTTCACGATTTCGGTTATTTTTGCCAGCGACTTTTCTGGGCAAATGTCTGCGCTTATAACTCAAAGACAAACGGTTCTATCGTTCTGAAATTTATAGGACTGAAGCGCTATGGTAAAGGCTCAGACTCCGTCAAATTTTGTCGGAATCGGATAAAAAAAGCGGTTGCCATGGCAACGGAAAAAGTGAAAATACATAAATGGCTATAACTCCAGTTCTACTTGATATAAGTTTTTCCAACTATTTTTGTATTTTTCTTTGGTCAATTTGCTGTATGACGGATGATCGTACGATCAAAATCCCCCATTTTCGCCCAAGGTAGAAAGTGTAAGGGTCATCAGCCAAAATCACTGATTCGTAGTATTTCGAGGTTTGGTAGTTCCCAAACCACTGACAATATTCAATAGAATGTTGAATTAAAGTACGCAGTCTAAGGTTGTGATAGTTGGCGAAGTTTGGGTTGCCAGTATCAAGAATTCAGGTCGTGGTCGACCGGTTGAGAATATGTTGAAGATAGAAAAAAGAAATCCCATGATTTTTGTATTTTTCATGGCCAAATTCCGACCAATTGATATATGACCAATGATATTATGACCAAAATCCCCGATTATTGTCCAGGTGGAAAATGTAAGGGTCATCAACGATATATTTTTAGTAAAACTGAATCTGGAAGGGCGAGGGTCTGCGATTTCTGATTGTCTCGTTGTTGATGAATTTATTTTGATTTTTTGGACAGCACACATAACTATTATCCCACATATTCCGTTAATGTTTTCTTCCATCAAGAAATCATACTGCACGTACGAACTCAAAACAACATGACTTTCTGTGCTCAAGGTCATGGCAACATTTTCCAAACACCATTATTCAAACCGTTCAACCAACTTGAGGTATTGATGTACGATTTTCATTTATTGTCACAACAATCTCTGATAATAAACAATTATGCTATCTGAAACTCACAATGGATAATTTCCGAAATTAGACAGGAAATTTTGGATGGAACTTGTTAGTCCCTAGAATGACAAAATCCCGTAAAATTTGCAAGAGTTGAAATCTACCCTATCCAGTACTACTTGAATATATGTTGTTTTACTTGTGAATTCATTTGGCATTTTATTTGGCATTCTCGCGTGTTTCCTGGCGTGGAACGTAATGAATAGAAACTCCTTGGTCGAACATCAAAGGCGCTCATTTTTTATGGACACTGTCCAGCACATGGGGGGGGGGGGTCCCCTAAAACTATAATGTTGTCCTTGTTTGATGAAAGTCAACCTCCGAGTTAATAATAGTTGCACATGTTAAGAAATAAATCATATGAAATGATACTTCCTTGTATCATATTATTGCATATCATAAATTTGCATACTCGGGTGGCAAGCCAAAGCAAGCAGGGCCGCAATATTGCAAGTGTTGTTCATAGCTAATTCTCACAAATTAATGATCACGTTTTGTTAAAGCAACTGGCTTCGCAATATTGAAACAAAAACTATTAAGGATTGATTGCATGTGATGGTCATGAACCTGGCAGTGACCAGCTGTCCATTCACTTATAATGTAAATATAAAGGTAACAAATTCATGAATTTACACACTTCCAATCAACGTGAAACTTTGCCTTTCTGATTGTTAGCCATCAAGGAATACTAACCGAGATTCTGCTTCTTACTAAGCAATGTTAAATTTGTTAAATTCATCGTTTTCATATGTCATTTTCCGACCTATTTCTCAGTCTACAAAATACACAACAACAGGGCGAGCGAACGGATTATGATGTGCAGCAAACAGCTAGTGAGGCCAGTAAAACTCACAGGTGATTATGCACTCGGGTGCACCGAGGTGTTCGGGATTATGAATGTTCAGCTCATTGTATTCATTTCACAGAAAGTATAGCCTTAGATATTCTCATTATTTTGACTACAACAAGGAATGGCCCAAGTACCGTACACTGCTCCTTAATACTACTCTTTCTGAAAACATACCATTTAATCCGTCTCGCACCTTTTTAATCCTTATTGAAAATAAAGGACGGCGCAGGATATGATACTTGGGCCCAAGGAATAAATATATGCAACAGCCAGTGCTTGTCAAGCAGAACACTCGAATCTTCGTTTTGGTGAAACGTATAAAGTGATTTATCTAATCATCAAATTGCACAGCTTTCGTGATATCATTTATGAAACCATGTCTCGGTTCATCGTCCATGAGTATATATGTATATGCTAGCCAAGTTTAAGGTCAGGGGATTGTATGGTTTTGGTGATTTTGTTACCTTTACTTTCACATTATAAGTCAATGGAAAAGTGCCTCAGTGCAGTCACCGGTAAGTTACGTGCAATCACACCTTAAACATGTTAAAATGAGTGAATGAGGTGTACTCACATCAAATGTTATGACTACAAAAAATTCTTTGGGAAATTTTGTGCAGCCATCATTTGGCCTCATTTGGGCAGGCATTTCACGTGTAAATACAGGAACTGTATCCACCACATGCAAATGTAAACAAAGCCCAAAGTGCAAAACGGACTGACAATTCCACGCACATCACCGTATATCACTGATTATTTTCTCATAACTACAGTACTACACTATATATGCAGAAACAAACTGGAAAATGTACTTGTTGTGGACTTTTAAGAGGTATTTGGTCATTGTTTACATTCGAGTCAATTGTTTACATTCGAGTTTGATGAATATATTTCGTTTGTTTATATAAAAAAATGGATGAAAAGACAACTCGGATGGACAGTAATCGTCAAATTCAATGGGCACATGTTTTGTTATCTAGCATTAGATTTTAGGTATTCTGTGAATTTACTCCATACAGATCACATTATGAGGGTGAGGACGATAACGAGTCCAGAGAAAAATTCAATATTGCCAAAAAAAAAATTTTTTTGGTTGGAAACGGATCAAAACAACTAGTTTCTTGATTTCAGACCATTCTTTTTTTTTTCTATACAGATTCCACAATATTGGCTGTTGAAGTCAGGAATGATCTTGAAAAAATGGTCACCGTTCTCCAAAATAGATCAATTTTTGTTGACAATGGCTGCGATTTCAAAAGAAAAAAAAAACTGCGTAAAACCCCTGAAGAAATACCTCCCCATCTAAATATTCTTAGATATTGTTGAGCAATATTTCAGACAAATCAACCGTGAACTTTAAAGTTAAAAATGTTGCTGATGGAAGACGACGACAATGACAAAATCAACGCCATGTTATTATATGTTATCAGACAATAGGTTCTTTAACTTAAAAGTTGTGCATCGACCAGCAAAATGTACACGTGATAATGAAACAAAGACACGGTTTTGCCTTTCACGCGCAAGTTCATCACAGTACTGCAAATGATCAACAGCACATTATATCATGAAGATGTGTTTCATCCCATAAGCACACAACTGTATGAATTAATTATCAGATGATACATCTGACACTCAGAATTAAAGTGTTGTACATGTCTACAACATGAATAAAGGGGATACAATGTTTAACGTAGTATGTTACAAACAGTGAGGTAATGAGTTGTCAAAATTTAAAAGTTATATCTTGAATATTATCTCTTCAAAATAACATATTTTATAGAGTAACTGATCAGCATTCTAATACTGAAAAGAAAATAGGGGTTAACGTGCTGGTTTCTTCGATCAAAAATCACAAACATTTACTAAAATGACTTAATTTATGGTATTTTTACACATTTTTCTTGCCCATATTCACATCTTGCTTCTTGTTTTCCAAGAGAACGGATACAGTGACCCCCTATTTTCTTTTCAGATTTAGGATGCTGATCAGTTACTCTATAAAATATGTCATTTTGAAGCTTTAGATTTTGTTAATACAGTTATTTATTTTGAAAAACTCTTTGACCCCCTCCCCTCACTGCATCATACATTCAGCATGAGTATGTCACGTTTTGGCTTAGATTGCACGGTCCACTGTTCGCGCCCATCCTTTGTTGTGAATGAGGTCGAGGTGTCCCCAAAACAGCTGTCATTCGCTGTCACGATGACGTCGTCTGTACCGACAATCAATGTTATGGAAACCACGTCACTTGCGCTGGTGTCATCTGGGCCGATAAGGGGCTTTGGCGCTCTGATGATGGAGTGTTGTCTGCTTCTAAACAGTTGCCCTGTTTCCAGTGGCCCCAATGGTGGCTGACCTATTACTTTGTGTTGCAGACCTTGTTGCAACTACTTGTTCATTTGTGATTCCAGTTGATCGTTCTTCAAAACCAGCTTCTTTTGTCCCACAACATCTGTAAGTGATGATGCATGGACATAACAGGTTTATCATTTAGACCCTCATCCATGTTTTCACTTAGGTTTATTGGCATTACTTAGGCAGCACATGCAATTTTATTTGTATCAACATTAAATATTCCCTTGTTCAAGAACTAACCTTCTAACCAGAAGAACCAACATGATGCTGAACGTGACAACATTAGTGATGACTACAAGACCAGCCACGACCTTCAACTCTGCAAGTGAAATAGCTGGTTTGTATGTATTTGAATTAAGGTCAGACATTTTGATCTTCAGTACTCCAGCATCAAAAGTAAACAATCCGAAATCAAGGTTAAGCAGCATATACAAGTTTGTACCTTCATGCGAAACAGATACTTCAAACTCTGTGTTGTAACCTGAAATGTCAGATATTTCCATATGGCACACTTGTTATACTTTATTGAGAAGCGGAATACCTGAAATAATGATTCGATTGACATGAAATTCACTCGGTTGAACTCTCTAGTTCACGTGAACAGTACTATCTTTTACCTGATAAGTTGAAGGCTCTTGTTCCGTTATTGTATGTAATCAACTCCGAAACGTAACACTGAACTTTAATGGTTTGAATCTCTTTCAAATTTGTCAGGGTGACGACTTGACCGAAAGATGTCCAAGAGCAGTTGTTTTTTTCTGACATTTTTGTTGTGCACTCAACAGTCCATGTGTAGTTAAGTTCAGAAGCAAGCTTTATCGGTCGTGTCTGAGATGATGATGTACAATTGAACACCAGGTTTTCCAGTGTATTCTCCAGGATGTTTATAATCGGCGTTGATGGTTTTGCTGTGCAATAGAAATGTGACCATTGTGTGTCTGCGTTTTTGTTTCTTCAAATATGAACGTTCAAAATAAGGTATTCTTATACCAGGTAAAGCAAACAAATTATCCTACTGGTTAGACCAATGATACTTTCGCTAGCTCGAGAATCGTTGGGTATAACACGTTCAATATCGGACAGTGATTGATTTAAACAGATTCTAAGAAGAAAACCTACCATAATAGGGCAGGATTGCTTCAGTATAGTAACTCCTGTCGCTGCAAACCTGTTCCAGGCGGTACGTGCCAGCTTGGTCCATGCTAGTCAGGTTCACAGTGAACATCCAAAACTTTCCCCCACGGGGGCGCCAACGCTCATCCAAGAAGTTACACATGATATTGTCATCTTCTGTGTAATTCGTGCTGCATACTGCAATGGTGTTCACTACGTGATTATCAGTGATCTGGGTCAGAGTGGCATTGGCGCTTGGGCAGCCAGGGGGCAGCAGAGTAAGATTTGCCTCAAATGTAATGCCAACACGTAGCACGTCAGAACTACCTCGGGTTAGGTTACCTGAAAACATCATCCAAACATTTATTTACAAAACATTATCAACTTTCCATATTGTTGATATGCAAGACATAAAGGAATTCAACTTAGAGCAGTGTGACTGGCACCATTGAATGTGCATAATCATTATACTGTATTTCCTCGATTGAGGGCCCGGGCGCTTATTTTTTTGACCGCCTTTTACACCCGGTGCTCATACGAGGCAGGCGCTCATTGTTATATCGTGAGTTATCAGCGTGTGAAAATTTTCGTGCCAAACACACAAAGGTATTCAGGCGAGAAATTGATGCACAGTTTTCACACATATTTGGACACTATATGGAAAGATTGTGATGTATTAATGCCGATGCAGTATGTATCATAAAAACCACCGATACAACAAGATTTTGATGACACTAATAGAAAAAAGTTAGGCAAACTTTAAATATTATGAAGGTAAAGAAATGTTCAATAAAATGTTTATAGGTTAACTCAAAGAAATCGCATCACGTACTGAGCAAAATCTATGGCAATATTTCAGCCTTTAAACGGTGACACACTGATCTGAAGTAGTAGATCTGCTCAAAGAAGTGAGCTGACATGAATGTTGGGACAGCAATTTGTTAATTGTGTAAATTTTAGTGTCAATGTTTTCACAATCACGTCTTACCAACATGCTGAATGGTGACGTGATGGTGGCATCATTCGGATCATGTGCATGAAGGCATTTCATGATCATCCTGTAACATATCTTAAGGCGGTGACTGACCTAGTTCTTTTGTCAGGGGTCAGGTCATGTTATTGTCACCGACTTGTGCTCAGATTTTTTGGAAGAAAGATCAACACACGGTAAGAAAGATGCAATTTCTGCAACATAACGCATATATATTATAACTGAGGGGGGTGATACGATGTCCGAGATACTACTACAAATTTATGTATTTCACAAATATTTGTATGAGCTGAAATTCCCAGAAATAAGGTTTCTTCCATCAATATTTACCCCAGTTTTGACACGGTGATTACGTTCATGGTCATTTTCAATCAATTCTGCATATTGTTTTTCGATAATCTGTACACGGGAGTTGAGATAATCATCTCATGTTTCATATATCCTGCGCATACGCTCCAATATATTGTAATTTTGCACTTATTCAGAAATTACTACACACGCTTGTCGTGTCACCGATTTGAGTCAAGCGTCACCGACTTAAGATGTTAGTTGTCCAGAAAAGGACTGGTATCTCTCCACGAAAAACGCATGAAGTATTAGCCACCGCGGATGTTCAATCAATGGTATGCATTGCAACATCATAATGCAAATGTTTATATTAGTTTCTTTCCATATTCTTGTCTTCATATTTTGAAAATGAGCAAATTTAACATGTACATTATACACAAATCATAATTATTATGTGGACATGCCTAAATTATTTGCATAGTCCCATCGTTTGTTCATTCAGGAATCATGGCAGGAAAAGAAAGATGTATCTGTCCAATCAGGTGTGCACGTACAAACTGCGAAGATAGCAATGCGACAATAACGCGCCGACGGGGTCTGACTCGGCTACAGACTCGAATATCTTTTCATAGAATATCGGGCTGCTGATGACTTTTCATACCTAAACAAATAACGCGGTCTTACGGAATGTTGTTCGGATGTAAACTGCACATTATTTTGCAGCGTACGGTCCACGATGCCACGAATATGATATCGCTATAACCGTACACGAGAACACCTTTCCTGAGAACTCATTGTACAGTTCAACTCATTCAACCAGTGGGTATGTTATACCCAAAATGTAAACCTAAGTCGGTGACGCTTGACACAAATCGGTGACACGACAAGCATGTGGAATAATTTAAGAATAACTGAGAAATTACAAGATTTTAGTGTATATGCGCAGGATGTATGAAACATGAGATGATTATCTTATCTCCCGTGTGCAGATTATCTAAATACATTGTGCAGAATTTATTGAAGATGACCATGAACGTCATCACCGTTTCAAAATTGGGGTAAACATTGATGGAAGAAACCTTATTTCTGGGGAATTTCATCCTCTACAAATATTGGTGAAGTAAATAAATTTGTATTAGTATCTCGGACATCGTATCATCTACCTCAGTTATTATATATATGCGTTATGTTGCAGAAATTGCATTTTTCTTACCTTGTGTTTATCTTCCTTCCGAAAAATCTGAGCACAAGTCGGTGACAATAACATGACCTGACCCCTAGACAAAAGAACTAGGTCAGTCACCGCCTTAAGATATGTTGCAGGGTGTGATGGGGCGCTAGTGGCTGAAGCGGGGAGGGTGGTGTAAGAAGGGAAATTTCACAGTTTTTCTGAGTAATCTGTGTTCTTTTGTAAATGTTCTTTTGTAATCACAGTTTATTCAGTTTTCAAGTAATACGTTCCACACAAAATTATTGTCCGGGCCCCGGGCCCGGATATGCTAAAAACGCACTAATTTCAGCTGGTTCCGTTTTGCGAGGTCTCCCGCAGTGACGGGCAGGGAGTGATTCCACGGTGGACATACGTTGCGCGCTATTGTGCGGGCTTTGCCCGTTTACTATGCTGTGAACTGTAGTTCACAATGTCATGTCAGATGTCAGGGATGTTTGTGTGGTAGAGTGGGGGTTGCAAATAGTGTCACTGTGTTTGCCCAGGCAGTGATTTTTTGCACGCGTTGATATAACGCTGATGTAATAGAATCCTATTAGAATCGCACTTAGAATAGGATATAGGCATATGCGCATAAAAAAAGCCTGGAGTGAAGACTCGAGCACTGGGGAATAATAGGCGAGATAATAATTTAATTCATAAATTAAAAAAAACAACAAAACATATCCTCCGGACATATTCTTAACACTTTCCATTCCTACTATTCTGTAGCTTGTCACCCTTAGCATGAATGTTAATTTCAATCGAGAATTGGCTTGCCGACAATTGCTGTCAATACACTATTGATTCACAAGACCGAATTCAATTGAGAAATACCCGGCGCTCATACGGGCCCGGCGCTTATTTTTTTCGGTCACTGGTTACCTCCGGCGCTCATACGAGGCAGGCGCTCTTTCGAGGCCCGGCGCTCAATCGAGGATATACGGTAACTCGTTCACGATATTATAGTTTCAGCAAATATAACATGGAGACGTGTTATAATTTTATAGGCGACTTCAGTCATTGACGCAGAATTGGAAATTCCACACACGAAATGGCTTTTTCACCATTGGGAGCCAACCTAAATTCTAGTATTTGCTTATGACTCTGCTCGCATGGTCATGGCTTTGAATGTGTCTAGGGTAAAATTGGCATATATTATCATTCCCAGGATATATTCACGGAACACTTTCGGTAATGCCTAGAACCCATACAAACTGGTTGAATTCTGGATCATTAGGCTAGGCGGAAATGATGCTAGAGTGAATCCAGGCAATTTGATATATTGACTATGATGACGGGGAAGGGGTCCGATAAAGAGCCCCAGATATGCTAGAGCTTTTTTCATATAACTACACATGGATACCAGCAATTTATGCGAAACATTCATGTTTGCGGTAGTTTCCTGGACTCTCCTGATTTCGAACAAACTCGCAAGATCCCCCTGTTCTCAAACCCTTCTTGAAATTATTTTTTTCAAGAGGGTGGGGCATCATCTGCCTATGATAGAAGTGCATTAGGAAAGAATTGGCCAAATAAAACGCTAGTAAATGTAACCCAAATAACTTGAATTGTACGATTTCTGATTACAAATTACCACAGTTAACTATCATTTATGTATATAAACAGTATACTTACTGTTCAATAATCCACACATGATATGAGCAAGTGCAAAACAAAAGTGTTTGTTCATCTTGAACATAACTGAAATGCAGAAGATTTGTTCATTTATTTTAGTTATATCGATTCAAATAGTTTGGATTCCTGGTCGAGGTGAATGTGAACATATATGTTCACTTGACGAATTTGCATCGTCAGTGCATGTAATGAACATCCATGTTCGGTCATTTATGTAATTGTTGTATCCAGAGTCTTCAATGTCCAATATATTTATAGGGATGTTTTGTGAAACCCAGTGGCTGAAAGTACGAGAAGTCACGTAGCAAGAGTCACGAAGACAGTTGAATGGGGGGGGGGGGAAGACAATCCTTCTTCTTATAGTCAATGTTGCACAAATTTGAGATGTATATGTATCTGTAAGAAAAATCTGTATGGGGGGATACTATATCAATGTCACGCGATGAAATTATCTATCGTTGTAATAGATCACACTTGTGATTAGAAATAGATCCTTTATTTATACAGCACAACACTTCCGTATTGCTTATTCTATTTCCGTACTTCCAAGAATGAGCCGAAACCACCAGGGCTGCAATATTGCAAGTTCTGTAAGGATTATCTGTATTCGAAGATATTGTAACATTATCATGCGATGAAATTTATCTATTGTTGTAATCGACCACATATGTGAAAAGAAATAGATCCTTTAATTATACAGCATGACACTTCCTTATTGCTTATTCCATTTCCGTACTTCCAAGAATGAGCCAAAGCCACCAGGGCTGCAATATTGCAAGTATTGTCCCTGAAGTCAACTGACATAATTGCACCAACAATATACTGCAGAATGATCCGACAACAATAGCTACCGAACAAAAACCAATAAAATACCAATGACATATTCCAGCCCTAAGCTGAACAGTTTGGGATTGAACTTAGCCTGCAAATATATTCATAATGCACCCAGAGACACATTGACGCCATCAGCGCTGACAGTGTTTTAAATACGAGTGTTTCTGTTGTACAATTAACAAGGTCATATAATTGATAACAAAATGCAATATTTAAGGACAAGCTGTAGGGACTGCTCACAGGGGCTAAAATGTTGTACAATTAACAAGGTCATATAATTGATAACAAAATGCAATATTTAAGGACAAGCTGTAGGGACTGCTCACAGGGGCTAAAATATGGAATTTGCACTACGAGAAGATGTGTATTTGCACTATGTACTGCACTTGACGTCACGGCCAAACAATCCGCAGCAATGAATAAAACAGTCAATACTCAATCTTGCAGGGCAGGACATAGATCCTTGCGAGTAGTAACCAAGCCTGGAAATATTGATTCACACCGTCGCCAACAGTACCCTTTCAAAGTCTCACACTGACGCTGTGTGTACTCCCGCTTGTTGACAATTAGTCATCAGTAGCGCGGTCAAGACCAGTGGTTGAAAGAACGCTTGCTGAGTCATCTCCACTGATTCTATAAATATCCAATAGTTTCGTTTTGTTGTTCAAAATGCGCTACCGCATAGTGCTATAGCGCTAGTCAATCGAGTAGCATTTCGGCACTTGGTGATGCCATATGGGGACAGTTTCAATGGATCTACACTCCTGTGACGCATTGTGGGAACCAACCGAACCTGTGGACGGAACAATCCACTGTCGTTAATTGGCCACAAAAACACTGCCTGCTATGTTGTTTCAAGATATGCATACGTCAGAATTCACAAACTGTCAGTACACTTGAATTATTATCCTGTAGATATATTCAAATATGTAAATTATGGCCACCTTTGAGACTACCTGTGTTATTCTGAGAAGGATAAATCTCATAAAACTTC
Source organism: Terebella lapidaria (assembly GCA_949152475.1). Taxonomy (NCBI): domain Eukaryota; kingdom Metazoa; phylum Annelida; class Polychaeta; order Terebellida; family Terebellidae; genus Terebella; species Terebella lapidaria. The sequence continues at coordinate 22,785,951 of OX424566.1, read as the reverse complement.
AATAATACCAATGGTAGAAGAATGGTGATACTCAGGTTCTCCGAAAACAAATGTATGTCTTTGTAATCTCAATAAACGACAACAGTGCTAACTGCTAATTTTGGTTTGGGCTGACCCTAAGTTTTATAGTTTGTATACATGGCACAATAGACTGAAATCTTGTTGTAACTCGATTTTGATTTTGTTTAAGTCAGATGGAAAAATGAAAACCAGTATGATAAAAGCTCAATTATCCTCACCCATAATATGATATTTCACTCAGATGAAGCATTATTATTAATATATGATGTTCATATAATTGATGTAATGATAAATAACATAAAAATGTTAATTATATACGTCCAGAGGGAAGTAAGTTTATGTAGTACATGTCATGTGAAAAGACTGAAAATCTATTGTTCATGTCTCTTGTTCGAATTTTACACTTTGCAAGTGGAAATCCTGCAGGGCGGCACATAGAAGCTACCATCGTGAGCAGTATACAAGCATGGATTATTGACTCACGCGGTCGCCAACAGTACCCACTCAAAGTCTCACACTGACTGTGTGTACCGTCACAGTCTGACGTGACTGTGTGTTCTTACCAATTAATCACATGAATTAAAAAAAAGAACAGTAGATCTACAACAAATGCCTAATTTTCCTCACAAATAAATTACCATAATTCATTTTCATGAAACATTATATATATGCTGCTCATATAATTGATGCAATGATAAAGGTTATGAAGACGCTAATAATATATACGTCCACCAGGTGTGTAGGCGTGTGTATGCTTCAGTTCATTTTGTTCTGTTAACATATTCGTAGTGAGAGTAAAATATATACATGTATCTATAATACCACTCGCTCATTAACACTTGACGTCAAGCGATACCACCAAATTCATACCATGTTATCCATGTGGATATTTGAACTATGTCAACGTCATTTATCGCTGTGCCTCCGTTCAATTAACCAGCATCATACGGTTGGTCAATGGTTTTCCCACGCTATACACGATCAGACATGGGGCGAATACTTTGAGATGTATTCGAATATGAATACGAATACTGACTATAGAAATGAATACGAATATGAATATGAATACTCATTTTTAGAGTGTATTCGAATATGAATACGAATATTTTCAAGAGTATTCGTGAATACATTCATGAATACTTTTCCGAGAGAAGACAATTGGCATGTTTATACATTTATTGTTTATGTCATCAACTCATGATACATTTCCTACTAGTAATGTTCAGATACAGTACATTGATACAAACATTATATTGTTATGTCATTGATACAAACATTGATACAAAGTTGATGATATCTGATAAAAATACATTTTATTGTTTATGTCATGATAATCAGTTATCAGTAACCCCCCCCCCCCTCCCACCCATTCACATCACATCTGTTCAAGACTAGATTACTGTGCTTCATTTTCTCGTGATTATGTAATCCAATGTCCGTTAGATGTTAATCCGTTTGTAGAGCTGCGGTTGCCACTCATTCACAAATTTACAAGTCACAGCGGTGTACCTGTGTACTATTGTAGAAATGTGGTTATAGATATGTATGCATGGGTCATCCAATGGAGATGTCTTGTGAGATATCTCAGTCGGGGTGCTTTGACAATGGCCCAGATGCCCAGGCCACAGAGCCCACAATGACATCAATCAGTGAGCGGAGTCATAATAATTGCTCTTGATAAAAGCCTCACCGGTGATTACTAGCTGATGACAATCTGATCAGTGATGAACATCACAGCTGTGGTGTGTATGTGTGTGTGTGTGTGTGTGCGGGGGGGGGGGGGTGGCGATGTCGGCGCGCTGGCGATAAGTCAGTGTCTATACTGTGCATTCATGTATAGCGATTACATCTGTAATATTTAGAGTGTAGGGGGTTTACAATATTACAGAAAATTGCTCAATAATTGCTTCATGTTTTACACGGTCAATATATCAGGTTCACGTATCAATACAGAATCTTTAACAGAAAGTAGGAGGAAAAAATTATGTGTCATTCACATGTATGACAACTAAAGTTTAATAGAGAATAAGCGATAGATGCAAGAACTTCGGTTATGTATGGCTGTACTCTATGTATTCAAAAGTATTCGTAAAAGTATTCATAATATGAATACTTCAGAATGTATTCGAATATGAATATGAATATTCTGAGTTTTGAATAATGTATTCGAATATGAATACGAATACTTTAAAAATGGTATTCGAATATATTCGAATAAGAATACCGAATACGAATGCCCCATGTCTGTACACGATCGCAGAATTGTACTGCAATTTGCAGAGAGAAGCACATATCACACTAATGCCTAGGTCACAATTGCATCGATGCCTACGCCGATGAGGATACAATGCCCGAAAAGGCTGAAATTTGGTCATTTCGGCCGGTCACACACCAGGCACAGGAAGATCATCCATGGTCATCGGACATCGTGGACACGTGGGTGGAGGTATCGGAAGAATCGCTAGCACGCCTACCGGCGACGGGCAGAGCCCCTTCAGATGCCCACCAAGTGCCGAGGGGATCGGCAAAATTTTTGGGGCGACCAATATGAGTAGCTCACCAGGCAATCAACGCGGGGTATCCTGCCGGGTGCCGATGAATGTCCGGAAGGTGTCCGTCAGATAATCGGCCGCTTTGTACATATCAGACGGTCACCGAGCAGGTATCAGTAGGGTAACATGCGGTCTCCGGTAGGGCATTATTGGTTTGTCAGTCTTTCCCTGAAATTCTTGAAACGGACACGGTGATAGGTACAGCTCGACTCAAGCTAATGACATCAACAAATAAAAGCAGTCGATACTCGACATTCCACCATGAGTGGTAACCATATCGCCAAAATCAAATCGTGTTTTCTTATACAATCATAAATAAATCGTGTATTCGTATGATAGAAGTTATACAAAAACACCAAAACACGAATAAGCACAAATGTGTCTGCCACTTCTGGTTGAGATACTGCTATGTAACGTTATACTGAATAATATGTAAAAAATCTCTCTGTCATCTCAACGAGAATACGTGATATTATCAGAAACATAAAACTCTTCATCATGTTTCACTCTGTCCTTCTTCACAGTGCTATAAATGTCACGTTTTGGCCTTGGTGTCATTACCCACTGTTCGCGCCCATCTCTTGGTATGGATGTATTCGGAGAGTCCCTTGACGTCATTGACATGTCGAAACCAATCACAGCGGTTGCAAGTACCCCGTCATTTGCTCCGGTATTGTCCATCGCGATGTGTAGATTTGGTTGTTCTGCATCCATGACGTCAGTGACAAGCTCCCTATTACTAATGTGAGTGGCCTTGGTTGTGGTTCTTGGTGCACTGGCGTGTGACTGCTTGTTCATAGTGCCGATGTCCATATACGTTTGCCTGCCTGTGTGTGGTACATCTCTAGTTGCAACCGCTTGATCGCGTGTGATCCCAGTTGACAGTTCTTCTCGAACATTCATTCCTCCTTCTGCGTCACCTCTGCGATATCTATAATTGGAAATACGTTCATAACCTGACAGGGTCAGCATCTAGACCCCTGACTATTTTTCACATAATTATACAGAGCATCATTTTGGCATCATACAAAGAGTACTAGTATTAATTGTTGAATATTTTGGTGCTCAAGGACTCAACTTTCCACCAGAAGAACCACCATGGTGATGAATGTGGTAGCAGCAGTGATGACCAATAGCAAAGCAACGATCTTCAATCCTGCAAGTGAAATAATGTTTTTATGATGGGAATTAAAGACCTGATCCAAACTAGTCCCTATAAAAGTCGAATAGTATGTATAGTTGTATACCTTCATTTCCAAAAAACTGGATGAATCCTTCATTGTAACCTGGAATATATTGACAGACTTGTGATCATCTGGCGAAAACTTTGACCTCTCCAAGGAGAGGACTGGACGGAAAGACACTGGAATGTATACCATCTAGAACATTTAACAAGTCTATTGATTACCAGAAAGAGCAAACGCTCTTGTGCCACTGTTGCTCTGTAACTCTGTTTTGTTCCAACAGTGCTCTGTTACCGTACACGTAACACTGACGGCTTGGGTGTCTTGCAAACCCGTCAATGTTAAGACTTTGCCGGACGATGCCCAAGAACAGTTCTGGTAGTCTGACATGTTCGTAGTGCAGAACACATCCCATGAATATGAAAGGTTGAGGACCAACTCTAATGGCCGTGTCCGAGATGACGAAACACACTCAAGTACCAGGTTCTGTAGAGTATTATCCAAAATGTTTATGGTCGGCAGTGATGGTCCAGCTGTGCAACGAAAATATATGTGTATGATGTTGTGTTGTTGATTTATTAAATAAAAGAATTAAAACATACATATTTAGTGGTATGCAATAGAAAAGCCAAACAGTTCTGTAGATTTTGCAACTCGTTCAATATCCAACACTGAGGATTTTAATTAGTGAGGGTTTAATGGAATACCTACCATAATAAGACAGGATTTCGTCCGTGTGGTATAATTTGTCACCACACATCTGTTCCAACCGGTATGTACCAGCCTGGTTTGCGCTGATCATGTTTACTCGGAACTCTCCAAACGGCCCCCCGCGGCGGCGATGCCAATCATCATCGTAAAAGTCACAAAGCATATTATCAACTACTGTGTGATTCGCCGTACATACTGCAATGATGCGCCCTTGGCTATTAGGGTTCTGAATCAGAGTGGCATTGGCACTTTGGCATTCAGGGGGTAACAGAGCCTGATTTGCATTGAAAATAATTTCACCGGGTTGCGCCTTTGAACTACCCCGGACCAGCTTATCTGAAAAAACATTAGCCGAGATCAGAGTACTATATTGTTGACTTGTGAGGCAGTATTGTGCTAAACATGCACATCCATGAGACTTTAGACCTACTCGTCCAATGAAAGAAAAACATACAAGCCACTAATTTCCCTTCTGTACTCTATATCACGATCATATTCATTATTCCGTGTCAAAACAACACTATAAGCCATGAATATTACATGGGATAACATTATCTCCGATTACTGAGTGCCTCAAACATATATGTACTTAGATCTATTTCTGATTACTGAATGTCACCAAAAATATGTACTTACTGTAGTATAATCCACACATGACAAAAACAATGAAGAAATTAGTGTATAAGCACATGCTTGTCTATCTAGAACGATTCTATGTCTCAATATGGATGACTGAAATGCATGTGACTGAAACCATAAAACAGAGCTCACGCTAGTGTGCACAGTGTACAATAAAAGCTTATAACATACATGGTCAATCTCTGCCTATACACAGTAGTTTGATGAGGATAGACTTTGTCAGACAACCAATGCCTTGTAAGCATTCTAGCATTGATATACATTCAACCGGGCATTTGATTTGATCGAAAGCCCTAGGGCTTTTTGATCCCATCGAAAGCCCTCCTGGATTTGTTTACGCCGTTCCGTTTACCTCCCTCCTAAATCCAGAATATTTTGTAAACCATACTGAAAACAGAATATTTCAAATATTTTTTCAATGTAAGTAGATCTATATAGTATAGACTGGGCAGAATGATTGAGAATCAATAAAAATATAATTTATTTTAAAAAATTAAGGGTTTTATACAGTTTTGCAGTGAACAAGTAAGGAAAATCACTGTGACACACATGACACAACAGTCACTATGTACTTTTCCATCCTGAGATTTTGGCTAGACATGTGTTTTTAACCTTGTGTTATATATTTGCAAGGAGTCCGTACTGTACACTGTCACAAAACATTTATGATTCCCGTGCCGATTGTCAACGGGCCAAATCAAGGTATGGAGCAAGCAGGCTGATCACTTGTCATGCTGCCAGCGCTGATGATCTTGTCCTGAAATGTCTGAATTGCGGATGAAGATTTATAACTGGACTTCCTGAGACAGGATTACTTGGATGTGCCGTAGATGTCTACAACAAGAATTGTTGGGACTCCCAAGACGACGAGGAATTCGTAGCTCGGGTCCATGTTGCAAGCAGATCCGCCTGGAGATCCGCGCGCTGACCTAGAAAGAGAAAATCGATCCATAAATATCATGGCGACGTAGGTGTACGATTCGACATGCATGCGGAAATGTATATAATTCGCGGCGCCAGTACGAACAAAATAATCTCTGTTTCATATACACTAATCGAAGAATAAAATCTACATAATGTCTTCTCAAGAATACTAACCTCATATGTGTTTATCATCTGTAGAAGCCCAGTTTTTAAAACTTTTTAGCCGTCTTCGAAGTTCGAGCATCATACCGGCCATCGCCATCGGTCAGTGTTGGCGCGGACCCGACATCTTTCCAAATGCCGCGGAACGGTGTGCACACGCATGCAACAAATGTCACGCAAAATATACATGATCCCTCCAATTTCCAGTGGAACTAAAACACTTTGAACATGTCCATACACTCTATTTCATCTTGGTGTATACAGAACCGCATGACAGCTCATATTCTTGCTGAATTTCGACTGTAAATATCCACATGATGAAAAGCGATCCCTCAATGCTGCATTGCCAGGCGGCAGGGGGAGTCAAATGGAACAGCTGCATCTTGACGGTCGATCAATAATTCTACGTTATTACGTTTTCTGGCCAGCGGTCCGGCTCTGGGGCGGTCATGCTGATCGTAGCGGAGAATTCAACGATTTTTTGGTTCTTCTATGGGTATTTCTGCCCAAAATCGGTTGTATTTTCTTCTTCTCTTTGTTTTGTCAGGCATAAAATCAAGAAGGAGTGGTTTATGTTATAATAGGGATTAATCCTGCGTTCTCGGGCATTGCAGTCCTACAAACAATCTCGAGTAAAATGACTATGTCAAAAGCCCTCCGTCGCTTCGCTCCGTCGGGCTATTGACGTTGTCATTTTCCCCTCGATTGTTTGTAGGACTGCAATGCCCTCGAAAGCAGGCTCAATCCCTAAACCATAATACTTTTTTTTTTGCCTAATCAACAGTACTTATCTACTTGCTACGCATTTTTTTTTCATTTTATACGTGTTTCAACATGTGTTCACTGTAGAGAAGAAACAAATATATTTTCCCTCTGAAGACGTCAGTGCTTCCGATGTAGTGGTTTGCTAGGATTTCGTTTCTGTTTGAAGTTGAAATATTGTGTGTACCGCTTATGTTCCAAAAGGACTACTATATCTGAGACTTCAAATCTGCAACAATCAATGGGCATTTTTAGCTAGCCAATTGTCCTGGTTCTCTGTCTGTCTACATGTCTGTCTGCCGTTTGATGTATAACTTCTTCCGCTTGATGATGTTCTTAGTGTTTACTCAAACACATATTATGTTATTACCATGAGCTATTTTTCTACTTTTTCTCGAAATCCAGTAACATTGTGAAAATTCTGTGTAGGCTAACACACAATTGACATACTATCGTGTGCTTAAGATGGCTTGGCTTCTTTCGCAGGAAAGGCCTGAATCATAAGGAGTAAAGGCTGACCTAAACCAAATTGCGCTATTTAACTTTTAGATACCACATACTTCAAGATTGAGATTGTTATGACTACATGCTGGTTTGTGAATTCATCAGTGGTGACAATGATATTTATTTGATGATAGAACTTGTGTTTTAGTTATGGGTATATAGGAAGTAGTGTATCTTTATATGTTTTTTTCGTGAGGCTGAATTGAAAGTTCAGCCTCATAATAAAATGCTCCTCATAAAAATCGCTCATTGTGGCCACCAATGTTAAAAAACACATATTTAGCTTTTGCTGATTATGACCTTCTGGTTCCATTGGCCATGGCTTAAAATTTCGTCAGTGATATGGTAGTATATAAGCTCGTTACATTGGCTTGTATGGAGAGCATGACGTCGATTGATTACAACCAAGTACTGTAACAGATGAATGCCAATGACAGCAGCATTAAACTTGATTTGCAAGAACCAGTTTGCGGACTAAATCATATGTTATTCAACTGCATGACGTCATGATTTTGTCACTCTTCCAAGAACAAGCTTAAGTTTGTGTAACACTGGTTCTTTCATTATTCATACACAATAAGAATTGATAGACATGCTTCGAAACTGTTCAGGTTCGATATGGTAAAGAAATGGACATAATTATGAATCAAAAGCGTGTATCATATTGACATTCTTATGACAACGAACTTGAACTGGATGAAAATGTTTTATTTACCTTGGTATTTGAAAGGTAATTATAGGTATATATATCATGATATGTGCAAGAGTTGGTCAGCACGGGGCGAATCACACAAAAAACCCTCAATGATAACTCCAACCCATCCAGGGGCACCGGAAGTAAATTCGAAGGGCGGGGCAGCTTTCTGCAAAAGGGCATTATAGCTTGCCTAATAATAAATGGTAAATTCAGAAAAAAAAAACTGAAGGGGTATGTGGTAATCCCCATGCGTTTGCTCACAGACGTGTTTGCCTACTTCGTCATGCCTTACTTATCTACTAGACTACTCCACTTATTGTATAATTGTATAAATTAGCTTTTTCTTACTTTTTTTGAACTATCAATTCAATTCATTGAAGGTCAAATTCAAGATCATTAAACGATCACCTACATGTACGTGTATGTGAATATATGTTCATAACCTAATCTCTATTCACAAATGTTTTGTCTGCAGCGGCCAATTTCACATTTTAGGCCCTCAATAATTACCATTCGAGGTCCTAGCAGGCCGAGCTCAAGGTCACCAAAGGATATCCCATATATGACTTTAGTCTTACTAAATGTTCATAATAATACCCAAGCTGTATCTACCAGCTTTTCGTCTCCAATTCGGGTCATTTGAGCATGCATTATATTTCGAGCGAATTCAAGCATTCTATCTTTTCATAATCAAGCCAATTATTTCAAAATGTTATGCATGTGTAACATTAGCTAGGAAGATAATTATTGGAAGTGGATTTTTCAAATTTTTTTTTTGCCTTTTGGGACTACATATTGGCCCTTTCGAGCGATTCCAATAATTTAATCTTCATACATCTATTACTTGGAGGGCCTGCTTGTGCGAAGTCAGAAAACAGACTATTGACCAAATTTTGATAAAACTACCATCAAAGACCATCATTGCCGATTTTTGTCGAAATGTGGAGAAAATCTCCTTCTTAAGAATTGACTGTAAATTTCAGATAAAAATGTAGGCAACGACACACAAAGATGGATGCAATGTCATGTCAAGAAATTACAAGACCATAGGTTGGGTAACCTGAAATTAGCCAGATATTACCGTGTTAACAAAATGGTTAACTGGGTATTATTCATATTGCCACCATTTGATCACAGTCAACCGGGTATTAATTGTAAATATTTTCCTGATTTTTCCAAAGCCATTTATCACAATATCAGATAATTCGACTCATGAAAGGGCACATTTCTGCCCCTGTGCTGCCCCTACAACAAATAGGCAACGGTGGCAGGTGCCCCCGTGGTTCCGGCGCCCCTGAATCCACCTCCTCACCCGCGACGTAACATCATAAAATGTGTGAACTCTCCGAAACTGCGGCAACAAAATCCCTCTTTTATGACACACTTCCTGGTTTGAAACATTAACGTATTTGTATAAAGGCATGTGATGTTACCAGGAAGTTGTAATTACAACCACAATGAGTGGATTAAAACAAATAATATACTTACGATACGCCTTCGCACTCAGCTTTGGGCCGAATCAAGCCACTGTTAGTAGTGGCACAAGGGGGATGGGTCACCCCGGTCCAGTTGTCCGCCACTGTTGGTATCATTGTGGCTTTGAATGTTATTTGTTGGTCAAGTTTTCTTTCTGTTCAAAGTTTTCACTTCATGTTTTACATTGACGTTTGATGTATACATTCTGGAAGTTGGATAATAAATATTCACCATATTTACGGCTGAGGTTTTCGGAGAAGTATATGGTGTTAGCCACAGCTGCTTTTTTCATGAAATTCACTGATTGACCTTTTGAAGTCGAAATCAAGGTTCGCATTTGAATGTCCGTTTTTAGGTATTCTGAGAATTTACTCCATACAGACCACATCATGAGGGTGAGGACGATAACAAGTCCAAAAAAAGTTCCAATATACCCAAAAAATACCATTATTTTTTTGTATTGTAAATGGATCAGAACAACGAATTTCTTGATTTCGGACCAAACTTTTTTTGCCAGACAGTTTCCACAAAACTGTTCGTTGAGGTCCAAAAATCATCATTTTCTTTCGACCTTTCAAGGTCTGTGAAGATCAAATTCAAGGTTACCACTGAAGCTGTCATATGATTCCCAATTTAAATGTAGCAATATTTTTACTACATCTTGATGTTTTCTAGGCGTTTACCAGATACCACACCTAATATGTAGGGAATTGTGAACATTTTTTTTTGGGCAGGAAATAGTTAGAAAAATTCACCAGAATGATCTTGAGAAAATGGCCGCCGTTCTCAGAAATAGATAAATTTTTGTTGACAACGGCTGAGATTTTGAAAGAAAAAACTGCGAAAAAACCTGAAGAAATAACTCCTCATTTTGAGCAATATTTCAGACAAAACAACCGCTAACTTAAAAGTTGAAAATGTTGCTGATGGACGACGACGGCTATGACAAGAGCAACGCCATGTTATTATATGTTATCAGAAAATAGGTTCGGTAATAGTTGTGCATCGACCAGCAACGTGTACATGTGATAATAATGGAACAAGGACGAATTTTTGCCTTCCGAATGCATGTTTAAATACATATATCACAGTACTGCAACAGATCAAGAGCACATTATATCATGAAGATGTGTTTCATTCCACAAGCACACAACTGCATAAATTAATAATCAGACGATACATATGACACTCAGAAATCAGAATTAAATTCACCAGAATGATCTTGAGAAAATGGCCGCCGTCCTCAGAAATAGATCAATTTTTGTTGACAACGGCTGAGATTTTGAAAGAAAAAACTGCGAAAAAACCTGAAGAAATAACTCCTCACTTTGAGCAATATTTCAGACAAAACAACCGCTAACTTAAAAGTTGAAAATGTTGCTGATGGACGACGACGGCTATGACAAGAGCAACGCCATGTTATTGCTATCAGAGAATAGGTTCGGTAACCTAACAGTTGTGCATCGACCAGCAACGTGTACATGTGATAATAATGGAACAAGGACGAATTTTTGCCTTCCGAATGCATGTTTAAATACATATATCACAGTACTGCAACAGATCAACAGCACATTATATCATGAAGATGTGTTTCATTCCACAAGCACACAACTGCATAAATTAATAATCAGACGATACATATGACACTCAGAAATCAGAATTAAAGTATTGTACATGTCTAAAGCATGAATGAAGGAGATACAATGTTTAAATCAGCTTATATTCACATATTATTCCTTTTGTTTTATCTCATGCATCATATATTTAGCATGAGTATGTCATATTGTCCCAAATGTGAAATTCTTCATAACCATCGTTCGCTCTATTCTTATTCACAGTGGTGTAAAAGTCACGTTTTGGCTTAGATTGCTAGATCCACTGTTCGCGCCCATCCCTTGTTGTGAATGAGGTCGAAGTGTCCCCAAATCTGCTGCCATTCATCGTCACGATGGCGTCGTCTGTACTGACAATCAATGTTATGGAAACCACGTCACTTGCACTGGTGTCATCTGGGCCGATATGGAGCTTTTGGCGCTCTGATGATCGAGCGTGGTCTGCTTCTAAACAGTTGCCCTGTTTCCAGTGGCCCCAGTGGTGGCTGACCTATTACTTTGTGTTGCAGACCTTGTTGCAACTACTTGTTCATTTGTGATTCCAGTTGATTGTTCTTCAAAACCGGCTTCTTTTGTCCCACAATATCTGTAAGTGATGATGCATGTACATAACAGGTTCATCATTTAGACCCTCATCCATGTTTTCACTTAAGTTTATTGGCATTACTTAGGCAGCACATGCAATTTTATTGGTGTCTACATCAAATATCCCCTTGTTCAAGAACTAACCTTCTAACCAGAAGAACCAACATGATGCTGAACGTGACAACATTAGTGATGACTACGAGACCAGCCACGACCTTCAACTCTGCAAGTGAAATAGCTGGTTTGTATGTATTTGAATTAAGGTCAGACATTTTGATCTTCAGTACTCCAGCATCAAAAGTAAACAATCCAAAATCAAGGTTAAGCAGCATATACAAGTTTGTACCTTCATGCGAAACAGATACTTTAAACTCTGTGTCGTAACCTGAAATGTCAGATATTTCCATATGGCACACTTGTTATACTTTATTGAGAAGCGGAATACCTGAAATAATGATTCGATTGACATGAAATTCACTCTGTTGAACTCTCTAGTTCACGTGAACAGTACTATCTTTTACCTGATAAATTGAAGGCTCTTGTTCCGTTATTGTATGTAGTCAACTCCGAAACATAACACTGAACTTTAATGGTTTGAATCTCTTTCAAATTTGTCAGGGTGACGACTTGACCGAAAGATGTCCAAGAGCAGTTGTTTTTGTCTGGCATTTTTGTTGTGCACTCAACAGTCCATGTGTAGTTAAGTTCAGAAGCAAGTTTTATCGGTCGTGTCTGAGATGATGATGTACAATTGAACACCAGGTTTTCCAGTGTATTCTCCAGGATGTTTATTATCGGCGTTGATGGTTTTGCTGTGAAATAGAAATGTGACCATTTTGTGTCTGCCTTTTTGTTTCTTCAAATATGAGCGTTCAAAATAGAGTATTCTTCTATCAGGTAAAGCAAACAAATTATCCGAATGGTTACACCAATGACAGCTTCGCTGGTTACAACACGTTCAGTATCGAGCTGTGGTTGATTGAGATGGATTCTAACCAGAAAACTTACCATAATAGGGCAGGACAGCTTCGGTATAGTAACTCCTGTCGTCGCAAACCTGTTCCAGGCGGTACGTGCCAGCTTGGTCCATGCTAGTCAGGGTCACAGTGAACATCCCAAACTTTTTCCGACGGCGGCGCCAACGATCATCCAAGTTACACATGATATTGTCACTTTCTGCGTAATCCGTGCTGCACACTGCAATGGTGTTCACTACGTGATTATCAGTGATCTGGGTCAGAGTGACGTTGGCGCTTGGGCAGTCAGGGGGCAGCAGAGTAAGATTTGCCTCAAATGTAATGTCGACACGACCTGGGTCGGATCTACATTGGGCTAGGTCAGCTGAAAAACATAATCCGAACATTTACTGCAAAACATTATCAACTCTCCATATTGTTGATATGCAAGACATAAAGGAATTCAAATTAGAGCAGTGTGACTGGCACCATGGATTGTGCATAATTAATATATAACTCGTTCACGATATTATGGTTTCAGCAAATATAACATGGAGACGTATTATAATTTTATAAGTGACTTCAGTCATTGACGCAAAATTGGAAATTCCACACACAAAATGGCTTTTTCACCATTGGGAGCCAAACTAAATTCTAGTATTTGCTTATGATTCATGGCTTTGAATGTGTCTAGGGTAAAATTGGCATATACTATCATTCCCAGGATATGTTCACGGAACCCCATTCGGTACTGCCTAGAACCCATACTAACTGAGTGAATTTTGGATCACTAGGCTAGGCGAAAATAATGCTAGAATGAATCCAGGCAATTTGATATATTGACTATATTGACGGGGAGGGGTTCCGCTAAAGAGCCCCAGATATGCTAGAGCTTTTTTCATATAACTACAAATGGATACCAGCAATATATGCAAAACATTCATGTTTGCGGTATTTTCCTGGACTCTCCTGATTTCAAACAAATTCACATGACCCCCTTGTTCTCAAACTCTTCTTGAAATCATTTGTTTTCAAAGGGGTAGGGCATGGTACACGAGCCCACTCTTAGGATCTGCTTGTGATAGAAGTGCATTAGGAAGGATTGGCTAAATAAAACGCTAGTAAACATGGTAAATGTAATCCAAATAACTCATGATAACTTAATTTGTACGATTTCCGATTACGAAGTACCACAGTTAACTATCATTCATGTATATATACAGTATACTTACTGTTCAATAATCCACACGTGATAAAAGCAAGCGCAAAACAAAAGTGTTTGTCCATCTTGAACATAACTGAAATGCAGAAGATTTGTTCATTTACTTTAGTTAAAACGATTAAAATAGTTTGGGTTCCTGGTCGAGGTGAATGTGAACATATATGTTTACTTGATGAATTTGCATCGTCAGTGCATTTCATGAACACCCATGTTCGGTCATTTATGTAATTGTTGTATCCAGAGTCTTCAATGTCCAATATATTTATAGGGATGTTTACGTAGCAAGAGTCACGAACACAGTTGAATTTGGGAAGTGAAGACAATCCATCTTATTATAGTCAATGTTGCACAAATTTGACAATGTATATGTGTCTGTAAAGATAGTTTTTATTGCGGGATATTGTATCAATGTCAGGCGATGAAATTATCTATCGTTGTAATAGATCACACTTGTGATTAGAAATAGATCCTTTATTTATACAGCACAACACTTCCTTATTGCTTATTCTATTCCCGTACTTCCAAGAATGAACCAAAGCCACCAGGGCTGCAATATTGCAAGATTTGTAAGGATTATTTGTATTAGAAGAGATTGTAACATTGTCACGCGATGAAATTTATCTATTGTTGTAATTGACTACACTTGTGATAAGAAATAGATCTTTTAATTATACAGCATGACACTTCCTTATTGCTTGTTCTATTTCTGTACTTTCAAGAATGAGCCAAAGCCACCAGAGCCGCGATATTGCAAGTATTGTCCATGAATCAACTGACATAATTGCACCAATAATATACTGCAGAATGATCCAAAAACAGTTGCTACCAAACAAAAACCAATAAAAAGCCAATGACATATTCCAGCCCTAAGCTGAACAGTTTGGGGTTGAACTTAGCCTGCAAATAAATTCATAATGCACCGAGAGACACATTGACGTCATCAGCGCTGACAGTGTGTAAAGTACGAGTGTTTCTGTTGTACAATTGATGAAAATAGTACTAGTATACAACTACCAAACAATGGATTAGACATTTTGAGAGATAAATTCGTTTTATACATATTTCAAAATTATATCATTACCGATCATATTGTCTAAATAGCTTAATAAAGGATCTATTTCTAATCACAAGTGTGATCTATTACATCCAATTGATAACAAAATGCAATATTTAAGGACAAGCGCTAGGGACTGGTCACAGGGGCTGAAATGTGGAATTTGCACTATGAGAAGATGTGTATTTGCACTATGTACTGCACTTGACGTCACGGCCAACAATCCGCAGCAATGAATAAAACAGTCAATACTCAATCTTGCAGGGAAGGACATAGAGCCTTGCGAGTAGTAACCACGCCTGGAAATATTGATTCACACCGTCACCAACAGTACCCTTTCGAAGTCTCACACTGACTTTGTGTTTACTCCCGCTTGTTGAAAATTGGTCATCATTTACCAGCAACGCGGTCAAGACCGGTGGTTGAAAGAACGCTGTCGTTACTTGGCCACAAAAACACTGCCTGCTGTCGTTAATTGGCCACAAAAGACTGCCTGCTATGTTGTTTCAAGATACGCATACGTAAGCATTCGCAAACTGTCAGTACACTTGAATTATTATCCTGTAGATATATTCAAATATTCTGTAAATTATGGCCACCTTCGAGACTACCTGTGTTATTCTGAGAAGGATAAATCTCATAAAACTTCAATAATACCAATGGTAGAAGAATGGCGATACTCAGGTTCTCCAAAAACAAATGTATGTCTTTGTAATCTCAAGAAACGACAAGCGTGCTAACTGCTAATTTTGGTTTGGGCTGACCCTAAGTTTTATAGTTTGTATACGTGGCACGAGAGACTAAAATTTTGCTGTAACTCGAATTTAATTTTGTTTTAGTTAGTCAGATGGAAAAAAAAGTATGATAAAAGCTCAATTATCCTCACCCATAAATTAGGCCATACCAAATAAATTATTGGTTTCTCAGGGACCGCCAACACCGTTTTTCTCTTATGTCGCATCAGTTGATTTTATTGAGTGGGACAATAAAATAAATCTAAACATTTTACACCGCATCATTTTTTCCGCCCGAAAAGAAAATACCCGGAAATGGATATGCTGAATGTACGTCTGAACGAAACAAAAGCGAAATATACAGTTTGCAATTGATGCATTATTGCATGGCTCAATATGTCAATCATATCCACCAACGTTTTTAAAACGCAAAGGATCTTGGCACTGTACTGCACAGTATACGGCATTTTTTTACAGTTTAATAGAGATTTATTTTTAATGTCATTTGATAAGTTTTCTTTTCAACAATTCTATTTTTGCAAAGATATTCCTGCTGTGTTAATATAGATGCCATCATATTATCTGTGAAAAAATCACATTGCCTGACATTTTGCATGATATTCTGTTCTTTGTTCACATTTCTGAATGACTATATTTTCTCTGTCCCCCCGGAGGGTTGTGCAAAACTAAGGGATCCAAATGTCCTGTATCAACGGCGGAATGACCAGCCATTTTCCATGAACATAACATGTCAATGATTGATGTAGGGGCAAATTTACTTAATAGATATCTCTAAATTTTATTGTGTTTAGAGGGGGGGGGGGGGACTTTTGAAAAATGATGAATGTGAATGAAGATTCGGTTAATGTTTTTTGTTGAGATTTTCCGTGTATTTTTTTGTGAATTTTGTACTGACCAGACATTGTTCATGAACTAAACATCATAATGAATGATGTAGGGTGAAATTCATTTTTTTTTTATTTCGCTTTCGATGAATTTTGAGACTTTGACTATGTTATTTTCAGCCATTCAGCCAATGTTAAAATGAATGGGGATTTCAGTTAAAGTTATTGGATGGAAACTTTTAACATACATATTTCTATCATGAATTCATAATCATTGTATAAGGATAGATTGTATTATTTCATTTCAACTTTGTCGATTTTAATACCTCCGGATTCGGACATTTTCAGCATATTTGGCCAAAGATAAATGGATGTTGAAATTGAGCATATATTAAGATTATATTAAGATTTTATTTTGAATTTCAATTTAAGGATTTGTCAGCTTCTGGACTCTGCTGTTTTTGGGATATTTGGTCAATAATAAATTAATTCATGTTAATGGAGTTTTTGTTTTTATGGAAGTTTTTGTGTGAATCTTTCACATTTCTCTATCAAGAGTTCATCCGATTTGAAAAAAAAAATCGGTGATTTAATGATTTATTTGGTATAGCCTCATGACATTTCACTCAGAAGAAGCACTATTATTAATATATGATGCTCATATAATTGATGTAATGATAGATAACATAAAAATGTTAAATATATGCGTCCAGAGGGAAGTACATATATGCAGTAAATGTCATATGAAAAGACTGAACATATCTTGTTCGTGCGTCTTGTTCAAATTTTACACTTTGCAAGTGGAATTCCTGCAGGGCGGCACATAGAAGCTACCATCGTGAGCAGTATACAAGCATGGATTATTGACTCATGCGGTCGCCAACAGTACCCACTCAAAGTCTGACACTGACTTTGTGTGTACCGTCACAGTCTGATGTGACTGTGTGTTCTTACCAATTCATCGCATGAATTAAAAAAAAGAACAGTATAACAAATGCTGAATTTTCCTCACAAATAAATTACGATGGTTCATATTCATGAAACATTATATATATGCTGCTCATATAATTGATGCAATGATAAAGGTTATGAAGACGCTAATAATATATACGTCCACCAGGTGTGTAGGCGTTTGTATGCTTCAGTTCGTTTTGTTCTGTTAACTCATTCGTGGTGAGAGTAGATACATGTATCTATAATACCACTCGCTCATTAACACTCGACGTCAAGCGATACCATCAAATTCATACCATGTTATCCATGTCGATATTTGAACTATGTCAACATCATTTATCGCTGTGCCTCCGTTTAATTAACAAGCATCATACGGACAGGTTGGTCAATGGTATTCCCACGCTATTCACGATCGCTGAATTGTACAGCAATTTGAAGAGAGAAGCATATATCACACTAATGCCTAAGTCACGTTTGCACCAATGTCTACGCGGATTAGGATACAATGCCCGAAAAGGCTTAAACTTTGACATTTCGACCGGTCACACGCCATGCACAGGAAGATCATCCATGGTCATCGGACATCATAGACACGTCGGTGGAGGCATCAGAAGATAACGCATAGTTATTTTCTTGCCGCGACCGGTGGAAAAAAATGTTACCGGTAGTGAATCGCTAGCATGCCTGCCGGCGACAGGCAGAGCCCCTTCAGATGCCTACCAAGTGCAAGATCGGCAAAATTTTGGGGGTGACCAATATGAGTAGCTCACCAGGCGATCAACGCGGGGTATCCTGCCGGGTGCCGATGAATGTCCAGAAGGTGCCTTTCAGATAATCGGCCGATTTGTACATATCAGACGGTCACCGAGCAGGTATCAGTCGGGTAACATGCGGTCTCCGGTAGGGCATTATTGGTTTGTCAGTCTTTTCTTGAAATTCTTGAAATGGACACGGTGAAGACGCGCGATAGGTACAGCTCGACTCAAGCTAATAACATCAACGAAAAATCGCAGTCGATACTTGACATTCCTACCACCATCGTGAGTGGTAACCATACCGCCAAAACCAAATTGTGTTTTCTTGAACAATCATAAATGAATCGTGTATCCGTATGATAGAAGTTTTACCAAAACATCAAACATGCACAGAAGTGTCTGTCGTTTCTGGTTAACATACTGCTATGTAACGTTATACTGAATAATATGTAAACACCTCTCTGTCATTTCAACAAGAATATGTAATATTATCACAAACGTAGAATTCTCCATCATGTTTCCCTCTGTCTTCTTCACAGGGGTATAAATGTCACGTTTTGGTCTTGGTGTCATTATCCACTGTTCGCGTCCGTCCCTTGGTATGAGTGTATTCGGGGAGTCCCGTGAAGTCATCAACATGTCCGAACCAATCACAGCTGTTGTAAGTACCCCGTCATTTGCTCCGGTATTATTTACGGCAATGTGTACTGTAGATTTGGGTGTTCGCCATTTATGACGTGGGCGACGAGCTCCCTATTACCAATGTGAGTGGCCTCGGTTGCGGTTCTTGGTGCACTGGGTTGTGACTGATTGTTGAAGGTGCCGAGGTCCATATACGTTCGCCTACCTGTGTGTGGTACAACCATAGCAGCAACTGCTTGATCGTTTGTGGTTCTAGTTGCCAGTTCTTCTTGAACATCAGTTGTTCCTTCTGCGTCTCTTGTGCGATATCTATAAGTGGAAATACGTGCATAATCCGACAGGACCAGCCTCTATAGACCTCTGACTATGCCTTCTGATAATAATACAGTGCATGATTTTCGCATCACACAAAATTGTATTATTAGTAAATGTTGAATATGTCGGTATTCAAGGACTCACCTTTTCAGCAGAAGAACCACCATGGCGATGAACGTGGTAGCAGCAGTGATTACCACCAGCGCAGCAACGATCCTCAACCCTGGAAGTGAACTAATGTTTTTATGATGGGAATTAAAGACCTGATCTAAACTACTCCCTTAAAGGTCGAACAGTATGTATTGTTGTATACCTTCATTTCCAAAAAACTGGATGAATCCTTCATTGTAACCTGGAATATATTGACAGACTTGTAATCATCTGACGAAAACTTTGACCTCCCCAAGGAGAAGACTGAACGGAAAGACACTGGAATGTATACCATCTAGAACATTTAGCAAGCTTATTGATTACCAGAAAGAGCATACGCTCTTGTGCCACTGTTGCTCTGTGACCATGTCTTGTTCCAATAGTGCTCTGTTACCGTACACGTAACACTGACGGCTTGGGTGTCTTGCAAACCCGTCAATGTTAAGACTTTGCCGGACGATGCCCAAGAACAGTTCTGGTAGTCTGACTTGTTCGTAGTGCAGAACACATCCCATGAATATGAAAGGTTGAGGACCAACTCTAATGGCCGTGTCCGAGATGACGAAACACACTCAAGTACCAGGTTCTGTAGAGTATTATCCAAAATGCTTATGGTCGGCAGTGATGGTCCAGCTGTGCAACGAAAATATATGTGTATGATGTTGTGTTGTTGATTTATTAAATAAAAGAATTAAAACATACATATTTAGTGGTATGCAATAGAAAAGCCAGACAGTTCTGTAGATTTTGCAACTCGTTCAATATTCAACACTGAGGCTTTTAATTAGTGAGGGTTTAATGGAATACCTACCATAATAAGACAGGATTTCGTCCGTGTGGTATAATTTGTCACCACACATCTGTTCCAACCGGTATGTACCAACCCGGTTGGTGCTATTCATGTTTACTCGGAAGTTCCCAAACGGCCCCGCACGGCGGCGATGCCAATCATCATCGTAAAAGTCACAAAGCATATTATCAACTACTGCGTGATTCGCCATACATACTGCAATGATGCGCCCTTGGCTATTAGGGTTCTGAATCAGAGTGGCGTTGGCGCTTGGGCATTCAGGGGGTAACAAAGTCTGATCTGCCTCGAAAATGATCTCTTCGAATTGCGTGGAACTACAGCGGACCAGGTTAGCTGAAAAAAACATTATCTGGGATCTACAGTGGCCGATAGTGACATTGTAAAACAAAGCTTATTTATTTCTCGAAGTAATCTTGATTGATACATAATCAACATAATTTTACATAAATAATGTTATTTCGGCATAAATAATGTTATTGATGCGTAAACAAATTTATTTACGTGTAAATAACGTGTTTTCCGTGTAAAGTTTTTCATGCAGAAATAAGGTTATTTACAAAGAAATAACGTTATTTATGTGTAAATAATGTTATTTATACAGAAATAACGGTAATTACGTGGAAAAAAGCATTATTTACTTCTGCTGTGTCTGAGATACTAACCAAATACTGCCTACACATGCTTTTATCATTTTTTTTGGCCGATGTGGTAAATAACGTTATTTCCACGTAAATAATTTTATTTAGTTATTTACGCGTAAGTAACTTTTTTTCCAGTGTAAATAAAGTAAACTTTATTTAATAACGTTATTTACGCATAGTTAACTTTAATCGGAGATAATCAATGGGGGTAAATAAAGTTTTTCATGCGTAAATAATTGTATTTCGGCGTGAATAACGTAATTTCCGTGTAAGAAAAAAATTCACGCGGAAAAAAACGTTACTTACGTTTAATTACTTTTTCGCAGTTCCACTTATGAGCCACTGTAGGGATCAGATTACTATATTATATTATGTAATGCAGTACATACAAGCCACTAATTTCCCTTCTGTACTCTTTATAGCGAGCATATTCATTATTCCGTGCCAAAACAACACATGAAGATTGAATATTACATGGGATAATATTGTCTCCGATTACCATAATTACTGAGTGCCTCAAACATATATGTACTTAGATCTATTTCTGATTACTGAATGTCACCAAAATATGTACTTACTGTAGTATAATCCACACATGACAAAAACAACGAAGGAATTAGTGTGTATGCACATGGTTGTCTATCTAGAACGACTCTATGCCTCAATATGAATGACTGAAATGCATGTGATGGTTACCACAAAACAGAGCTCACGCTAGTCTTCATAGTGTACAATAAAAGCTTGGTTATTATCATGAAATTATCAAGTAAATAATCTCACTTTTTGTGCATGATATGTAATACACTCGTCTAACACATTACTTCCCTGTAGATATATATATATTTATTTATCGTTCAACATCATTTTCACTGTCTATTTTACAATTATACTTTCAATATAGGAGAGTCACAACCGCAAATTTGCAATTTTGTTCCTTTATGAAAACTTTGACATGACATATTTATTAGTAGGAGTATAGATAATTTGCAGATGACGTCAGAATCATGTATTGATAATAGGATTGGTATTGTGCCGTCCAGTCAATTATTTTGTAAATGGTGTTGAGTACTGCAATAGAAAATCATCTATAGAGAATGTAACGCTGCTGTTATACTCAGATAAATGTTTGATTTTTCATAAAAAGTCCTCGATAGTATCAATATATGTTACAATAACAATTACATAACGTACAGGTATTGAGTTATTTGATATCGATTGGATCTAGTTCAGATGTTTTTATGGGAGCTCCTAAATGTAACGTTCAAAGTGCACAGAGTGCACAATGACCTCCCCTCAGAATGCCCCGGACCACACATGATCACGTGAATGTCATCAACATATACATATCATACTCAATATCACACGGTAATTGCAAGCGGAAGTACTCTTCGACCCGAGGCAGCACCCCGTGTACTGCCTCTACACCCTGCAACATATCTTAAGGCGGTGACTGACCTAGTTCTTTTGTCTAGGGGTAAGGTCATGTTATTGTCACCGACTTGTGCTCAGATTTTTTGGAAAGAAGATTAACACAAGGTAAGAAAAATGCAATTTCTGCAACACAACGCATATATATAATAACTGAGGGGGATGATACGATGTCTGAGATACTACTACAAATCTATGTATTTCACAAATATTTGTAGGGGCTGAAATTCCCCAGAAATAAGGTTTCTTCCATCAACATTTACCCCAATTTTGACACGGTGATCACGTTCCTGGTCATTTTCAAAAAAATTCTGGACATTGTATTTCGATAATCTGTACACGGGAATCATCTCATGTTTCATATATTCTGCGCATACGCACCAATATATTGTGATTTTTTTACTTATTCCTAAATAACTACACACGCTTGTCGTGTCACCGATTTGAGTCAAGTGTCACCGACTTAAGATGTTAGTTGCCCAGAAAAGGACTGGTATCTCAGTCCAAGAAAAACGCAGAAAAAAATAGGCACCGCCGATGTTCAATCAACGATATGCATTGCAACATCATAATGCAAATGTTTATTTTATTTTCTTTCCATATTCTTGTCTTCATATTTGGGAAGTGAGCAAAATTACCATGTACACTTAACATACACACTCATAGTACATACACAGTCATAGTACGTGAACATGCCTAAATTATTCGCATAGTCCCATCGTTCGTTCATTCAGGAATCATGGCAGGAAAAGAAAGCTGTACCTGTCCAATCAGATGTGCACGTACAAACTGCGAAGATAGCAATGACGCACCAACGGGGTCCAACTCTGCTACGGAATCGGGGGATGATCTGGACACAACAGTGTCTTACGGAGAGTGTTTCGGACAGCGATGAACCACCTGCATCCCGAAATGCAGCGCAATAAACACTTTTGCAACGCTTGCTGGTTACGACCGTTTTCATGACAGTTTGCTACATAGTATTGGAAAAAGTCTTATAGGCAGGGACACTATGTCGTTCAAGCTGTTCAACGAGTATCTGTCGTCCGTGTCATCCCGCGATACATTTCAACACAATGATAACACTCTGATGTGGTGGACGGCGGGATTCAAGATGTTCGGAGCTCGCTGGATTAGGTTCATGTCGTGTTTCACCAGTATAGATGGCCCGATTTACGATTTGTAATTTAAGCAAGGCGACACAAAGGATCCAAAAATATATTTTGATATATTTCTCAGATTTCTTGAATGACATGTTGGAAAATGTTAAAGATACTGCAGACAGTAGCTACATACTTTTTTTATACTTCAGTACGACGGAAAGTTGATTCGAACTGGATTGACACCGAACTACGGGTTGCAGATTACATTGGAGTGGAGGTGAATATGCTGTGCACCAACACATCAGTAACGCGGTCTTACGAAATGTTGTTGGGATGAATACTGAACAATATATTGCTGCGTACGGTCCACGATACCACGAATATGATATCGCTATAACTGTACAGGAGAACACCTATCCTGAGAACTCATTGTACAGTTCAACTCATTCAACCAGTGGGTATGTTATACCCAAAATGTAAACCTAAGTCGGTGACGCTTGACTCAAATCGGTGACACGACAAGCATGTGGAATAATTTAGGAATAACTGAAAAATTACGAGATATTAGTGCATATGCGCAGGATGTATGAAACATGAGATGATTATCTTAACTATCGTGTACAGATTATGGAAATGCAATGTGCAGAATTTATTGAAAATGACCATGAACGTGATCACCGTGTCAAAGATGAGGGGTAAACATTGTTGGAAGAAATCTTATTTCTGGGGAATTTCAGCCCCTACAAATATTAGTGAAATACATAAATTTGTAGTAGTATCTCGGACATCGTATCATCCCCCTCAATTATTATATATATGCGTTATGTTGCAGAAATTGCATTTTTCTTACCATGTGTTGATCTTCCTTCCAAAAAATCTGAGCACAAGTCGGTGACAATAACATGACCTGACCCCTGACCAAAAGAACTAGGTCAGTCAACGCCTTAAGATATGTTGCAGGGTGCCTACACAAGGGCCGTGGATAGTGACCATGCATGTAAACTCGGGACAACAAAACTGTATATCTCTGTTTGGTCATACATTATTTCGTTTTAGATATCGTGTTATCTAGTATACTCCAACATGGAAAATTATAACAAATTTCATCTGATGAGGATTATAATATTTGTATAGGGCTATAAATGAGACAGATGACAGTCAAGCAATGACAGTGGCAATAATACGGTGGCTCGTATAGGACACTGCTTTTTTAATTTAAGAAAAAAAGTTAGAAATATTTGTAGCACATATTTAATCATTTTATACACGTATTTAATGTTTTCATATGTGTTTTTAATATTTTATATGTGCACTTAATCATTTATTATGCATACTTAATGTAAAGTTATTGACTGTCGTCCGCTCTTCGGGATCCTCGAGGATAGTCCTCTCACCACGAGTCCTTGCGGACGCGCATCCGCTATTCCGGATCCTTGCGGCGGCGCCGCTCACCGGAGGTCACTGCGGACACGGTAACCACTCTAGCATTTACGGTAACCAGGTAACAGCCCACCCGACACGCCCAGGCCTACGGACACCGTTCAGAAACTGGTTCATCACCACGGTGTTAGCTGGAGGGGCCTGGCGAGCCGCGGTCTGCCTCGGGGACGGAACCTCGTACAGTCCGACGAACTAGCCAGAGCCTACGTCACACCGTCCCGGGAAGGGAGAGAACTGGCGATCCACAGAGCTTGCGCCCCTGAGTCAGCAACTCGTCTCTCCCAGCCCGGGCCCCCCTATGGAAGTTGTCCCCAGGGCCCCAAGGGGCCTCTACTCTCGACCAGGGAACGCAAAGCTCATGGTGAGCCTTGCGAGCGTTCTCTGCACTCTCTCTTGGACAATCTCCTCAATCGAGGAGCTTCCAGTGTATATATAATACACCACAAACTGAAGGACGCACGCAAGGTGTAATCAAACCATTGTTATAGTTTACTGGAATAACGTAAACAAGGCCAAGACAGAAAAGGCCACACAAATGGCATGTAGTTTTACAATCACCTGCCGCGATCTTAGGGCAAAATCGCCACATTACCCCCTTCTTACAATGTTGGTCCCCAACATGCTCCGCCTGCGCCCAAAACCTCCCGAAACACGACGAGGGCATCGCATGGCGGACCGAAGGAAGCAAGGTGAACGGTACCCAGAAGTCACGGCGCAAAACACTAGGACTTTAAGAGTCCCTTTTGGAAGAATGGGGAACTACCCCCGGACTTACGGAGTAAACTATAACGCGCTTTGCAATTCTGAATAAACCCTCATAAACAAGCTAAAATTTTGACCGAGGTGGTCCAAAACCGTGTGGTGACCTTGGAAGGTCATCCGCCGAAAAGGACGGTGTGTCGAGTCTTTAGAATATCTTTAAGGTTAAACTTTAAATTTAAAAATTTTGTAAAACGACACACCGGGTGATCAAAAGTGGTAGTACCTCTAAAAAGTGTTGCCGGCCGCCCTGCCGACCGGCTCCTCAGATCCGCAGAACGGGTCTGAGGCAGGGCAGAGCCGCGGGAGCACCGCCGCGCAAGCGCAGCGACGAGGCTAGCACCTAGCCTTCCCCCTCCGTCATTGGCTCCTCATCCGGGCCGCCTGTCCTGGGGTTCGGCGGCGGCGACGGGTCCCTACGCTGCGGAAGCAGCGGAACCAGCAGTATGTAACCCGGCTGCATGGACGGATGAGGCAGGCCCGGTGGCGCTTGCAGGGGCTTCTGCGGGGAGCCCTGCAACCCGGGTCCTGACGGAGCCATGACGACGGAGGCCGGTAGAGCTGTGGCGCCGAGGTGTGCGATGGCGCCGAACATCTCTACTGTATCGCGGGTGCGCTGAGGACCGGCCGTGCGTTCTCCCCACACCCGGATGCCGGCGCTCAATCCAGAGGCGCCCAAAGATGATGAAAGCAATAGCCGGCGGACGTCCGGAGCTGCCCGCGGACGGAGTCCAGGCCGGACGCCCACCATAGAATGGCGTATTGCCCTTATCCAATGAGTATGATATTGGAATTAAAAGCCACCACAAGTGTTGCGCATGTAATATACGACCCCCTTCTTAGAAGGAGGCCGGGGTTCCGGTCATTCCGGCCGGACCCCGTAGTGTAAGGTACGATCCGGACGTGAATGAGCGTCACCCGCTCCATTATCATAAAGGAAAGTCGGTTTCCTGCCATTAGAAACCTAAACTTACTATAAACTTAATTATAGTAATGGCGCACGGGGGATAACTACACCGAAGTGCGTCATCTTAAAGCGTCGCGGACGCCGGACGAGTCACGCGGATGAATCGCGGACGTCAGTCCTCACGTTGTGTTAACTACGCCGGACAACAGGCGAACTGATGCGGATAGGTTGCCGCACGTCCCTAGCGCTGAAAACTACGGGAGGGTGGATGCGGAGCAGCGGCGTTACGACATGAAAGTATCCGCGGACCTCAACTCCGGAGATAGCCACAAAGTAGCCACCCGCGAAGGTAAGTCGTGCGGACTCTCACAGAACGACCTAAAACCCGTCCTTGGCGTGATAGACAGGTACCGCAGACGCATCCGCATGGGCAGAATGTTATTCCCACCCATACCGGGCCGGCGCACGTGGTTTCCGGCTTGGCCGCCCGTCATCCGCAGGTACTGGAGGGAGTGGGGGTACCTGCGGATCACCGTCATCCAGCTGATAGCCACTCAGTCCATCATCTGACGGGTCAGAGAGGTCCGGGAGGCCCACCATTCAGCGCACACGCTCGTCCGGAGTCCGCGGATGCTGACCGGACGGATCCAATAAAGGATCATCATCCGGTTCTACATCTTGAACGAGCGGATCCATGACAAGCGGACCCTCGTACTTCTTCAGGTTGTCTATGTGAACCACCAGAACCCTATCCGGGTCGGAGTCCCTCCGGATCCGGTAGTCCACGTCCGTAACCTGTTTAAGCACTGTAAACGGGCCTATCCACGGCTTAGCAAATTTATTGCCTTGCTTAAGCGGCGGATAATAGTAGCGCACCTTGTCTCCTTCCGCAAAAGCGGGCCTACCCTTAGCATGGGCGTCATAGCCTCGCTTCTGCCGGATAGCAGACTTGTCCAGGCGCGCGCGCGCGAAATCATGGGCGTTCGCCAGGGTGCGGCGAACCCACTCCACGTACTCCGGACCGCACTGGGGTACTGCGCCGGTCTCTGCCGCAGTTGGATACATGATATCCACGGGCAGATTTAGTTCCCGGCCGTACAACATCACGTGCGGAGTAACTCCGGTCGAAGAGTGGACCGACGACCTGTACGCCATTAAGACATACGGGAGGTGGTCATCCCAATCATTCGCACGATCGTTCACAAAGGCCGCCAGCATATTGAGGACCGATTGATTGAAGCGTTCGACCTGGCCATCAGACTGGGGCCTGTAGGGGGTGGTCCGCACCTTGGTACTACCTAGAATCTGTGCTAGGTTCTGGAACAGGTTGCTCTCAAATTGCGTGCCCTGATCCGAATGTACCTGCTTAGGTACCCCATGGTACACCACCCATCTATTTACCAGCAACCGAGCTACCTCGTCCGCAGTCTGGCGGCGCAGTGGGTAGGCATCGGTGTATTTGGTGAAATAGTCGGAAATCACCAGGATGTACCGGAAACCGCGCGGGGTGACCCGATGGGTATCCAGTATATCCAAAGCTATCCAATCAAACGGCGCGCCCGCCTCAACCGTGGTTAAGGGGTAGTGGCCAGGAGCCGGAACTCCTTTACGAGCTTGACACCGAGGGCAGGCTGCGCACCACCGTTGCACGTCCAAGCTGCTATCAGGCCAATGAAAGCGCTGTTGTAGCCTATGGACGGTCCTCCGGATTCCCAAGTGACCGGTCACCCAGAGGTCATGCAACTGGTGGAGTACTTCTTTCCGTAGCTCTGCCGGAAGCACCAACTGCCATATTGGAGGCAGTGGGGTCGGTGGCTCATAGCGCCGGTACAAGAGGCCATCCCTCAAGGAGAGTCTTTCCCACTGGGATACTAGAGACAAAGTCTCCTCCCTGTAGGTTTTCCGCTCATCCTTAGAAGGTTTCTGGCCGGCCTCAAGGGCTGTAATTACCGGTGCCAGAGCACTGTCAGCTCTTTGCTTCGCAGCTATCTGCGCCGGAGAGTAGCCACCCAAGTAATTAGGCTCCTCATCCGTCGAGTCCGGCTGCGCCGCAGCGGCCATTACCACAGGGGGCAAGGACCGCTCATACTCAGACTCGCCAGAGGACGAGGGTACCCACGAGGAGTACACCGCTGGACTCGAGGAGGCCTCGCTGGAGCTGAGCCGCACCTCCGGTTCATATGCGGGACGCCCTCGCCGATATCGGCGGGTCCGCGCGCGGAGATGAGCCCTAGACGGTCCGGCCGCCGTGTTGTTAGAGGGGGCGGCGGCCTGCGGTCTCCCCGGAACGTCCAATTCCGAGTCTGAGGACGAATCCGCAGCTTGCTGGGATGGAGCCATCCCTGCACAGCTAGGATTCTTGCACTTATGACAACGGGACAGGCCGTCCGCGTTGCCGTGCAACTTACCAGCGCGGTGCTCTATTTGCATGTCATACTCCTGGAGTTTGACGAGCCACCGCGCCACCAAGCCATCGGCCTCACTATAGTTGAGGAGCCATCTCAGCGAACTGTGGTCAGTCCGCAAGCGGAAATGGCGTCCCAACAAGTAATGCCGGAACCGCTTGGTCATCGTTACCACCACGAGCAACTCACGGTGAGTGATGCAGTAATTCATTTGAGAGCGGCTCAAAGCCACACTCGCATAAGCTACTACCCGCTCTTGCCCGTCCACGATCTGCGAGAGGACACCGCCGAGTGCAAAGTTATTCGCATCAGTGTCCAAAATGAATTCGCAGTCCGGACGAGGGTGCCGCAGCACCGGGGCCGCTACTAAGGCTTGCCGGAGCTCCGAGAAGGCGTTAGCCTGCTCGGCGGACCAAACAAAATCGGCGCCCTTTTCCTTGAGGATAATAAGGGGACGCGCGATCTCCGCAAAGCCGCGAATAAACCTGCGGTGATAGCTCGCGAAGCCCAAGAAGGACCTCATGTCCGCCACGTTACATGGCGGAGGCCATTTCTGTACGGCCGCCACCTTTGCGGGGTCTGGTCTCACTCCGGTGCCCGTTACCATGAAGCCCAAGTACAGGATTTCCTGCGCAAATAATTCGCACTTACTTGGCTTCAATTTAAGCCCTGCTCCGCGGATGCGATGGAGCACCATCTGGAGGTTGGTGAGGGTTTCCTCGAACGACCGGCCATACACAACGACATCGACGATGTAGACCATACATCGCTTCCAGAGGAACCCTTTAAGAACCATCTCCATGAGGCGCTCGAACGTCGCTGGTGCGTTACAGAGCCCGAACGGCATTACCTTGAATTGGTAGAGCCCGTTCGGGGTAACGAAGGCAGTCTTCGCCCGATCACTCTCCTCCATCTCCACCTGCCAATACCCGGAGGCCAGATCCAGAGCACAGAAATAGTGCGACCCGGCCAGGGCATCGAAGGTGTCTTCGATGTGTGGGAGAGGATATGAGTCCTTCCGCGTGGCATCGTTGAGTTTACGATAATCCACGCAGAACCTCCACGAGCCGTCCTTCTTCTTCATCATAACCACAGGGCTGGCCCAAGGGCTGTCACTGGGTTCGATGATGTCCAAGTCGAGCATCTTTTGCACCTCCTGGTCTATGACCTCTTGGTGCACTATCGCTGCCCGACGAAGACGCTGCTTGAGAGGACGCTCGTTCACGAGGTCGATGCGGTGTTTGGCGACGTCAGTCTTGCCAACCGCACCATCTGGACCCATGAACACATCCGCATACTGCCGCAGCAGTTTGCGGAGCACTTGGCGCTGATCTTCATCCAGCCGGTCCTTCGGAATCCGAGATTCCAAATGGTCCGGCAGGGTGAAAGAGTCATCTCCGGCGGCCGCTGCCACACACGCAGCGTGGCAGACAGGATCGTTGGGGAGGACACGACTCGACGACGCGGGAGTAGCAGTAGCTGCTATGCATCCGCACCGCAGTACAATAGTAGCATCCGTAGGGTTCACCGCAAGGATGGGCATCGCACGGGGGTTGGACATGACCAGGGCCCCACCCAGCACGAGTCCGGTTCCTTCGGCGAAACTGCTCACTGGTTGCACTATACACGGGCGACCATCGAGGGGCATGCGGGGACGACGCGGCCTCGCCTCAATGATCATCTCGCTCATTGGCGACACTACCACAGTGCGTGCCGCCCGCATTTGGAACGAATGCATCGGGCCCGTGTGGAAGAGGAAATGCGTGTCCTCTCCCATCCAGAGGTCGCCCGCACTAAAGTTGGCGCTCACCCGGTGGACCCGTAGAAAATTCATCCCAATAATCCCGGCAGCTCTGATATCCGCAACGATTGCCTCTGTCAGATACATCTTGTCCCCAAGGGTAATAGGCAGATCGATGATACCGTGGATACGGATGCGGTTGTCACCGCTCCGTAGAGCTTGTAAGGTCCGGGATCCCGCAACTCAAGGTTGCGGAGCGTGGGCTCCTTCCTAAACGTTCCTGTGGCTACGAGGGTAACCTCTGAGCCAGAGTCCACGAGGAACCGGACCGGCTCCCGTCTGAAGGGCAGGGGTAGGAACCAGCAGGGGTCCCTCACCAGTGCGCAGCTAGGGCGATACCGTTCGCACGCACTGGGCTCAGCTACAGAGTCCTCACCATCCGCCTCAGCCACGGAGGAGCTAGACTGATCCCCAAGGACTACTTCCGGAGAAGTCATATCAACTGGAGGTTCGTCCTGCCCATCAGGGTGTGGGGTGGCATCTGACGCCACCAAACAACTGTCCCCGGACGTAGTGTTGGTCGCCACCACGTCCGGATCTAGTTTCCCTGCCGCGGGTTCCGGCCTTGCTGTCCCGGAGGACCAGACCGGAAGGAATTCCTCCGGTGCGGGCCAGGGAGGGTTCCCCGGTATCCGCGCGACCGCAGGCATTCCAACAACTCTGGACACTTTAGCCAAAAGTGTCCCTGCTTTCCGCAGAAATAACAGGGACGGTTCTGGGCTGATCCGGAGGTGAACGCGCAATCATCTGCGCTGCGCCGAAATCGTATTTCTCGAAGTCGCACTCATCCGAGGACGAGCACGGCGCGGCGACTGGTGCCGCATGTGCGGGCATCCCTGTGGAGGGTGCTGGCGCACTAACCCACTGCGGGTTAGGTTCCCCGGCGGGTTCCCGGATGACCGGGTCCTGCCACGGGGTCACCTGCGATGCCTTAGCCGGAGGAGGTGTCGCCGCCTGTGCGGGAACAGCCGAGGCCGGAGCGGGGGCCAGAGGCAACTGTCTAGGGCGGACAGCCACCTCTAACGCAAGAGTGGAGTCAATCGCCTCCTCCACTGATCGCTTTTCATGGGTGGCCAGCCCGTATGATAGGTGGTAAGGCTGGCCTTCGATGAACTGATCGATCAGCATCGTCTCAAACCGCCTGGCGTCCATGTCCGGATAAGCTCTCCGGCCGAGTATGCGCAGGTTAAATGCATAGTCTGTCACGGACTCAGTCGGTAGGCGGATTCGCGCTTTGAACTCCCGTTCAAACTGCCGCCTGTTGGTCGTCGGCGTGAACAGCAAGCGAAGTTGACGGGCAACCTCGCCGAAGGTTACTGTTCCCACCGGCAAATACTGCATAACACGGAGAGCTTTTCCCTCCAAGCTCCCCGCCAGGACATGCCCAGCTTCCTGCTGGGTCCATCCTTCATACACGGCGGTCCACAACACTTGGAGTAAGTAGTCCTCCAAGTCGGCGTTATCCTCGTTAAACCTGTTCCGCCACGAAGAGTGGTCGGGCCCGTCATCGCGCTTATTGCGCACCCGACGCGCGAATCCGGCTCCGGGGTTGTCCGTGTAAGATGGCAAAGTCCGCGAGCTACCAGCGCCTACGGCGGAGTCTGCCGGAGCAAACATCGACGCCGCGGACATAGGAGCAGGAAAGCTCATGCTCGCCGCCGGGTACATTCCCGCTAGTAACTCACTCTGGCTAGGTGCGGACGGCGCTCCCATCGAACCTATGGGGTAGGCTCCAGATGGGGCGGCAAAGCAGGCATAGCTCGGGACCGGAGCCACCGGTTGCCACTGTCCGCCCAACACACTTTGCGCACCAGGGTAAGTCGACCACGCGGCTTGCGCTCCAACCGTAGAGACGGTCGACGTGGTCGCCAACGTGGTGCCTCCGAGCCGCGGAGCAGGCGCGCATCCCATTGCGGGGACCACTGGTGTCTGCGGACTCGGAAGGACTTGGGGAGGGGCTATAGAACCAGCCATCCCCGGGCTGTACGCGATCGTCGGGTCAACGCTCGCGGGCGACTGATTTTGCTTGAACTGCTCAAGCGCTGCGGAAACCAGCCACCTCTCCCTCTCCGACAAAGGCCCCAAGGAACCTTTTGACCGCGGAGAAGGGGAGCGTTCCCGTCGATTGGGTCGTCCCTGATGGGGCGACCGGGCGCGATCGTAGCGCCCTTCCGGAGCCAGCGCACCTAGTGCCTGGGTGAGCTGGTCCACTACACCCTGTACGGACCGTTCGGGATCCGTGCGGGAGGCTCGCGAAGGAGTCCACCCTGCTGAATTTGGCGTCCGGACGTCCGGAGACGTCCCCTGGGAAAGTACCGGCTGACGAAATGGTCGTCCGGACACAGGCGTGCGCGGCGTAGAGCCATTGCCAGCTCCGCCTACCGCGCCTAACAAGTCAAGGCCAGGCCCTGACTGCAATGCATGTTGCGGCCCCGCGGGGCTCGACTCTACGTCCGAAGACGGAGTCAGGGACGCCGGAGTCGACTACGTAGACCAGGTCTTGTCTACGGGGGTCTCCGCGTGTACCTTCTTACCGCCGGAGTCACCCGAAGATGTCTCACGGCGGCTGTCGCGCGACCGGGTGTGATCCGCGACGTTACCACCCTTATCCCTCCCGTTTTTCTCATTTTCACTTTTCTCTTTATCACTCATGCTGTTGAGTTGTCCCGCTCGAACGGAGCGTGTCAAAACAAGGCCAAGACAGAAAAGGCCACACAAATGGCATGTAGTTTTACAATCACCTGCCACGATCTTAGGGCAAAATCGCCACATTAATATTTTCTATGCTAACTTATTATTTTTCATGCATATTTTATCATTCATTATATATAATTACTATTATATACACATATTTAATATTTGATACGCATATTCAATCATTTATTACACAAATTAATTAATTTATATGCATATTTAATCATTTATCATGGGTATTCAATATTGTTCATACGTATCTCATATTTATTATGCATATTTAATCATTTATTACGTGTATTAATTATAATATATAACATGTATAATGCATATTTAATATTTCATATGTGTATTTAATCATTTATTGGGCATATTTAAAGCTGCTGCCTTCGAATGTATGCAATATTTTTTTCAAAACCATTTTTTGTTAAACATATCCAATGCAATATAACAAAAGGTGTGCTCAATGATATTGACGATCACAGTCCATCCGAGTTGTTTTTTCATCCATTTTAGTGCCCATTTTGTACCGGTTTGGTAAAAAAAAAACCGAAGTGTATCCATCAAACCCGACTGTAAACAAATGCTCAAATCGCGCTTAAAAGTCTACTTTGAGTACATTTTCCAGTTCGTATGTGCATATATAGTGTAGTTGTGAGAAAATAATCAGTGATATATCCTGTTGTGCGTGGAATTGTTGGTCTATCTCGCACGTCTATGCTTTGTTTACATCTGCCTGTTCAAATGAGCGAAATTACTTGAGAATTGGTGATTTTCATTACACTTGATGTGAGTACGTTTCATTCAGTTAGTTTAGCATGTTTAGTATGAAATATAGTTTTCAAATAATTATGACTGGTTTCGAAGGTAGTTGCTTTAATATTTTGTATTGTATGAATCACACTAAAAACCCTCAATTAGAACTTCAACCCACCTCCGTATCCGCGATGTGTACTTTGTGTACTCTTCACAAATGTGACAACAAAATTCCTATTTTATGACACAATCCCTGGTTTGAAACATCCACGTATTTGTATAAAGGCATGTGATGTTACCAGGAAGTTGTCATTGCAACCACAGTTGATGGATTCAACTTATTATCATAATTAAGATACGCCCTCACACTCAGTTTTGAGAAGAATCAAGCCACAGTTAGTAGTGAATTATGGACTAGGGGTTGACGTTGCAGCATATTTGTGCCATGGATGGTCATAACCTACTCACAAGAGGGGAGCCAAACCGGTCATAGCACCACCCTTACTCGCTGGGGGAGTCGTCGCCGTCATGGCATACCTTGTACTAAGGGGAACAACCTCACTATGCCTCGTTTTGCTGTCGATTTTCGTTGAAAACTGCTGCAATTTTGAAAGAATAACTGCAAAACATATCTCCCTCTTTAACTTTTTTAGGTATATTTTAGCATTATTTAACCATAAATTTGAAGATAAAAATGTTGCTGACGGACGACCATGACGAAAATAAAAGCAACACCATGCTATTATTTGTTATTAGACCATAAGTTCGGTAAACTAGAAGCCGTACACCCACCAGCAAGATGTACATGCGATAATGGAACAAAGATAAAGTTTTGCCTTTCAAACGCATGTTTAAATACACATATCACATAACTGCAAAAGATCAACAGTACATTGGATTATGAAGTGGCATTTTATTCCACAAAAACATACAACTGCATAAATTAATAGTCAAACGATACACATACCACTTAGCATATAGGTATTGTTCATGTCTACAAATTGAATAAAGGAGATACAACGTTTGAATCTGCTCATATTCAAACATCATTCATTTCGTTATTCAGCATGAATATGTCATATTGTCGTATATGTAAAATTCTTCGTCATCATTTTTTGCTCTATTCTTCTTCACAGTGGTATAAACGTCACGTTTTGGCTCATATTGCACGTTCCACTGTTTGCGCCCATCCCTTGTGAATGATGTCGAAGAGTCACCAAAACTGCTGCCATTCGGCGTCACAATGGCGTCGTCTGTACCGATAATCATTGTTGTTAAAATCCCGTCACTTCCACTGGTGTCATCTGGGCAGATACAGAGCTTTTGGTGCTCTGATGATCGAGCATTGTCTGCGTCCGTGACGTCAGTAACAGTTGCCCTGTTTCCTGTGGCAACAGTGGCTGACCTATTACTTTGTGTTGCAGACCTGGTAGCAACTACTTGATTGTTTGTGATTTCAGGTGATTGATCTTCAACACCGGTTTCTTTTATCCCACAACATCTGAAAGTGATGATGCATGTACACAACAGAGCCGTCGTCCAGTCGATATTTTCACTCGAGTGCAATGGCATTACATAAGCAGCACATGCAATGATATTAGAACCTAGACGTCAAATATTCCCTTGTTCAACAACTAACCTTCTCACCAGAAGAACCATCATGACGCTGAACGTGGCAACAGCTGTGATGGTCAACAGACCAGCCACGGCCTTCAACCCTGCAAGTGAAAAGGCTATTTTCTATTCGAATTTAGGTCAGACATTTTGACCTTCAGTAGCCCAGCATCAAAGTTAGGTAGTTCGTACAAGATTTACCTTCATAAACCGATTCTCCAAACTCTGTATCGTAACCTGAAGTGACAGAATGTTTCATACTACACACTTGTTATACTCTATTGAGAAGTGGAATACCTGAAATAATAATTCGATCGAGATGAACTGATTTTTATTTCAGATTCACTCTGGTGAACTCTCTAGTTCATGTGAACAGTACTATCTTTTACCAGATAAATTGAAGACTCTTGTCCCGTTATTGTACGTGGTCAACTCTGAAACTTTACACTGAACTTCGATGGTTTTAATCTGTTTCAAATTCGTGAGAATAACGACTTCGCCGAAAGATGTCCAAGAGCAGTTGTCATTGTCTGACGTTTTGGTTGTGCACTCGACTGTCCATGTATAGCTAAGCTCAGACGCAAGCTCTACTGGCCGTGTCTGAGATGATGATGTACAATTGAACACCAGTTCCTGTAGCGTATTTTCCACGATGTTTATAATCGGCGTTGATGGTTTTTCTGTGCAACAGAAAAGTGACCATTTTGTGCCTGTGTTTGTTTCTTCGGATATAAGCATTCAAATCAGCGATTCACACATCAACAACATTTTAATCAAACACGTTATCCTACTGGGTATTCAGCGATAGTTCCAACACTTAGGAAATTGTTCATTACACTATCTTTAGTAGACAGAATACATCGAGAGTACATACCGTAGTAGGACAGAATACATACCATAATAGGGCAGGATTTTTTCAGTGTAATAACTCCTGTTGCCGCAAACCTGTTCCAGGCGGTACGTGCCAGCTTGGTATGTGCTGTTTTTTCTCACTGAAAAACGCTCCCCGACGGCGGCGCCAACGACCATCCAAGAAGGTACAATTGATATAATCATTTACTGTGAAATTCGTGATGCACACTGCAATGATGACTACGCGATTATCAATGACTTGGGTCAGACTGGCATTGACACTTGGGCACTCAGGTCCCAGCAGAGTCAGATTTGCCTCAAATGTAACGTCCTCATGTCGTAGGCCAGAAGCACATCGGACTACGTTAGCTGCAAACCATTGTTGGGTATCCGATTATCCCCTTGTTGACAAGTAAGATATTTAATGCAGAATTTATCCACTCAACTTTTCCAGAAAATATCACATTAAACATTTACCATTCATTACTAAATCATATATAAAACATTTCTCTATACATTGTACACAATTGTGGTACGGTGACATGATTGTGAACAAGGTTAAAATTATAAACAATGCACTTACTGTCCAATAATCCACATGTGACAAGAACAATCGGGAAACATGTGCACTTGTCCATCTTGGATCACTGCTCGCTACTTGGTTGATATTAATTTATACATATTTGAGTAATTGCATCGTGAGTTTACACAATAAACAACCCTGCTTTGTCACTTATATACGTGCTTTCACCCACTGTCTTCAACACCCAATACTGTTAGGCGAGTTCTTCTTCGCCAGATGTTTATCCCTTTTGTGAATACCCGCAGATGGTAGCACGAGAAACCTCTAGCGTCACTCGACAGTAGTGGCCAAAGATAGTTGTATGAACGTAAAGTCACATCAAACAATATTGACATGTGTGTATGTACATTAGGTTGTATATGGCTGGCCAGTCTGGTTGTGTACACCTCCCTTAATGGTGTTTTCATGGCGTCTTACCACTGCTTACAGTCCGCTTATGGATAAACAATGCCAGGTGGTCATTGTTGCTGAATTTATTTTGATTTTTTTCTGACAGCACACATAATTATTATCCCACATACTCCGTCAATGTTTTTTTCCACTAAAAATCATACTGCACGTACGAACTCAAAACAACATGACTTCCTGTGCTCAAGGTCATGGCGACATCATCCCAAACACCATTATTCCGAACGTTCAACCAACATGAAATATTGATGTACAGTATTGATTTATTGTCTCGATAGACAATTTCTGATAATACATATAAACAGTTTGACATGGAATAATGAATATGCTCGTTATATAGAGTACAGAAGAAAAATAAGTGGCTTCTATGTTTATCTCTCCTGGGACGAGTGGGTGGCTCAAGGATATACACGTTTAGCACAATACTGCCTCACGAGTCAACAATATAGTACCCTGATCTCGGGTAATGTTTTTCAGCTAACCAGGCCCAGTGTAGTTCTACAGCGTAACCCAGTGAAATTATTTTCAATGCAAATCAGCCGCTGTTTCCTCCTGAATGCCCAATGCCACTCTGATTCAGAACCCTGATAGCCAAGGACGCATCATTGCAGTGTGTACGGCGAATTGCACAGTAGTTGATAATATGCTCTGTGACTTCTACGATGATGATCGGCATCGCCGCAGCGGGGTCATTTTGGGGGTTCTAAGTAAACATGATCAGCGGCAACCAGGCTGGTACATACCGGTTGGAACAGATGTGTGGTGACGAAATCCTGTCTTATTATGGTAGGTATTCCATTCAACCCTCACTAATTAAAATGTGTTTTAATTGTTTTATTCTTTTAATAAAACAACAACTACTCCTGACATCAACAGATTTGCACACAAAAAAGGTGAAAAGTACATATGTATGATCATAAAATAAAAACTGATTACATCAGAAGTGTGTGTTTCACTGTTTATAATAAACAACTGCATATACCACAATATGTTAGATATTTTATTCTTTAAAAAAAATCACGGATTTTCTAGGGGGTGAACTTCAATAATTATTTGGAATCCCCGATAAATTTACAAAATTTGAAATCTACTGGATTTACAATAATAATTCTAGGATCTGTTACTTTTTCAGTCCTTTCACTTTTTAGTGGGAAAAAAGTTCAAAATTCGTTTTGACCACTCGTCCCCTTTTGCCTGTTTTTAATTGACTGTCATACCTATGTAATTCCATAAAGATTGTGTAGATTTGAATAGATTCATATGTCTTTGTGCAAATGCCTTTATGCCCATACGATCATGTTCAAACTTCATGATCGCGAGTATATTGGGTACATCGGTTGATAATAAGGGATCCGTTACGTACACAAGTATTTTTTGACTATTTTTTTCCCCCCGACCATTATCACAATTTGAATGGTCGGCAATTACAAAAAAGACATTTTTTTTCTCGGGGGGCTTACGGCGCCTCCCGATCCCCAGACCAGATAGCTTAGGTCCATTCATGTTTCCCAGCCCAAGGCCCCTCTGTCGTTTAATCCGCCTCTGCTTGTTCATTTGATAATTATCTGAGATATGATTTTACTTTTATTGTGTTCATTTCATTTCTAAGTTGTGAAGTTGGTAATAAGCGAGATATTAGCCATTTTGTGCTTCAACCTTGAAAATTAGGTCAAAAGTTCAAACTCAAGGTCATCATATTCACACAAATTTATGGGCAAATTCATCAGCCCGAAAAAAAAGTAAAAAAATTTGATGTGGCGCACGACGACGACAACGGACCACGGACGAAAAACCACGACAATAGCTTATTGGCCCAAATGGGCCGGTAAGCTAAAAACTGAACTTTGGCCTTTTGGGTTCATACAAGCGATTCACGAGCCACGAAACTTCTACATGAAGGTACATAAGGGGAGTTTAATGCATCAATCAGAAGAAAAGTTAAGCAGCGGATTTTGAGAAAATGGCTGCCGAAATCCAAAATCGGGAGTTTTACATAGAAAATGGTTGACATTTGGGGAAAAAAGAGAGATGTATATAAAGATGACATAATTTTAATATCATGATATTGTGATCAATGATCTGAGTTAGGAACAACACACAAGAATCAACACAACATGCTAACGATGCTTTTTAATTTAATAACATACCTTGTCAAATAGCATCAACCTGGACAGTGGGATGAACTGTACCCCCCCCTCCCGTCGCCCACTCTCTATGTAGCTATTTTTGAGAGACGTTACAGGACTTCTCTACTTCCACCCGATGGGTTTCACAATACGTTCCTAAGAATAAATAGCTGACGGGAGGAACATTCTAGACAATATCGGAACTTGAAAACCAGAATATAAACATTATGTAAACTAACGATGTAAATTTATAAAATTTATCTCAAACATGAACTCAAACTATTTGAATATAGTTGAATATAGTATATCAGTTATTCACAAGGATAGCGGAAGGTCATTCTGGATAGACAAGCGATTTGACTTTGTGTTCATTCTTGTGATGTGTTGAGTATTGGAGAGTAAGTACATTGTTTATAGTTTATACATGAATGATAGTTAGCTGTGGTACTTTGTAATTAGAAATCATGTAGTTCAAGTTGTTTGCATTACATCTACTAGTATTTTCGTTTTGAGCTTTCCAAATGCAGTTTCAGAATATAGAGGGACGTTTGAGAATATGGAGGGATTGTTGTAAGTGTGTGTAGTTGTCGAATCAATACCCAGTATTAGGTATTCCGAGCAAACAAAAAAAAGGTCCGTTATCTAATCTCATAGGCCAGGAACAGAAAGTCATACCAGGCATAAGAAGTGAGAGAAAAAAAAAAAATGAGGGGAAAACTCATGAACCCCCAAAATTGGCCATTAGGAGGTGAAATCAGGTGTTCCGGAAAGAATGAGCATTTCCTGCCCCACTAGTGGCATCCGTCATGAATTCCTCAAAATTAAATTGGAAATAGATCTAGTTGCATTGTAGTCATTAATTTGGTGTATTTATCAACCAGATCATGATGAAGTCCATAGAATTCCTTGAAGGCAGCTATAAGTCTTAATAACATATCCTTGTCGCAGCAGTTCAGAGACTAGCCAGGCACTTCGATGAAGTCCTCATTTTTGCAACTAGCTCTGTAATAGGGTATTAGTTGAGAAACAAACACACGGTATGCTGACGACACAGGAATGTTGCTGCTTAGAAAAGGGAAATTTACTATGGAAAAAATGAAATCATCACGTTTGTCATATAATCTAGTTGACAGGTAAGAATCATTATCAATCTCCAACCTCAGGTCTAGATAGTTAGAAAAATCAGCGGAGTCTGTAGTATCCTTAATTTCAAGTTCCTTAGAATATATGACATCCAAAATTTCACCAAACTTGGGATTATTTAGCGACAATACATCATCTATGTATCGGAAAGTGAAATTAAAATTACATGTTAGTTTCTTAGAACCTCCTCTTTTTAAATGTCTGATGAAATCTGATTCATACGAGTATAAAAAAAAAATTCACTATTGGAATACCTCAGAATGAGGTATAGCTGTGTACAAAGTGGAAAAATCAAATGTTTTGATAGACGTTACATTTGAAAGTGTGTGAGCATGTAGATATTCCAATAAAGATTTGGAATTTCTTAATATCTACATTTGGTTTATTCCACTTATAGAATAGTTGGTTTCACAATACTATATATGTTTGGTAGATTAGAATCTTCAATGAGGTAGTAATACCAAACGAAGGCAATACAGGTACATGATTTGATATGATATCCTGTCTGGGCACGGTAATAGCTTGGTATGTACAATTGGAATTAGTATTGTTGGCAATACCCAGTTCTTCAAACAGGCACTGTATATAATATGCTTTACAACAAAAACAACATTATTAGAAGCTTTGTCAGCAGGGACAATCTTCAACAAACTATCAGCAACCATGGGATCATTGAAGACAGAGCTTTATTTAATACTAACTGACTTTGACAAAACATTAATGCGTTTATGTATCAATGACTTAATCTGTTTGACCCATTCTGACAGGGAAACAGTTTCTGCCTTTTCTCGCTTTTTGCACTTCCTGGCATGCTCCTCAACTGCATCCATGATTACCTAACAATTGAATCTCCATGAAAACGACATGGGCTCTCTATATTTGAGACCTCCGGACAAAACGTCCCTCAATGATTCTTCCTCCACTATATTAAGGTCACCTGAAATAACATACCCAACTGGATCGTGTATGAACGGAGAATTAATGCAAGTGCAGGAGGTAGGTTTTGTAACAGATCATGAATATCTAAATCATTCAGTGCTTGTTTGTAGTTGAATATCTTGGAAGCAACAGATTATGAGTAGGATATAGATGGAGCGCCAGTGTCAGTTAAGTATGATGGTACCTGGGACTGAACAGACTTATGGTGTAATATATTAATTGCATCAATACCTTTATTGGCAAATTTTATCTTAAGAAAAGACCTTTGGGTGGTATATAATCGGAAGTCTGTGTTGGCTTATAAAGCCGATGGTAAACAATATCCATGACAATTATGGGATACGGACGAAATTAATTGCTATTGGTATTTCTGATATAGTGGGTAGGACATTGGTCCTCTAGTTATTTAAGTTTAACATGAGGTACGGCAAATAATTTAGTGTGAACATAGTGTAGGCCTAGTGGTTATTTCAATATTTCGAGTAGACCATCAAAAGAACCATCTGGCGAAATTGGGAACAGATTCAAATTGTCATGTGTGTCTGGGACTTATACTCAGAAGCCAGAAAG
This sequence comes from Terebella lapidaria, assembly GCA_949152475.1. Lineage (NCBI taxonomy): Eukaryota > Metazoa > Annelida > Polychaeta > Terebellida > Terebellidae > Terebella > Terebella lapidaria. The sequence goes on along the minus strand of OX424566.1, from coordinate 22,743,514 downwards.
CTGGCTTCTAGGAACCTTTAGCAGACAACTGACCCCCCCCCCCCCCCCAGCAACAAATGTGTTGCTTCTGCCATTCCCCAGCCACCCAAAATCCTAGGTCCGCCGCTGTTTCGTGAAATTCTTTCGAAGTGCAGTGTTTACATCGTGATGTGATTAGGGTATTGATCCTCATAATTCTGTGGGAACTGAGTTGGGTTCTTCAATCAGTGCTTTGAGTATCGGGTCGATCCTGGATCGCATGCACATGCTCAACACTAACTGCACACATGGTGTACATAACATTTTGCTGGAAAAATGTCGCAGGGGAATCACTGGCGAATAATAAGATGAACTTGTTATGCGCAGGCGGTTCAAGTTTGGTGACAAGTGTTGCTTGAGCAAGTAAAAGTATTGAATGACATGGATCCCTAATCATATCCACTCTAGCTTCATTTAGGGTTAACGCAATGAACTAGGATTCAAACCTATCCTGGGAAGTGTAACATATGGGAATATATATCAAGAAACATCCAGAGCCATCGCCATCCGAACAAAGATTCGCAAGTAAACACTAGCACTTTTCCATGAGATATTTGAACATGTTGTGAATGGAGTGTGTATAAATATTGCAACTTCATGGATGTTAATCTCACCTGCTTAAGTTCATGCGAAATCCAGTACTGTCCAACAATATGTCAACAAGATGATAAATCGACTTTGGGTTATGTTTTGCAGCTAACCTAGCCCTGACTAGATCTGACCCATTACATGTCGAAATCACATTCAACACAAGACTGCCGTTGTTGCCTCCTGAATGCCCAAGCGCCAATGCCATATTGATTCAGAAAAATAGTAGTCTTGGAGAGAAAACCGTTGTATTATGCACCGCAAATTACACAGAATATAATGAAATGACATGCTCGAATGGTCGCTGGCACGAGATTGGCCGTGAAGGAGCGTTTTGGTCGTTTCGTGTACAACTGAACAGCTCAGAGCAGGCTGGCACCTACTGCCTGAAACAGGCATGTGGCGAGAGGAGTTACTGCACGGAAGCAATCCTACCCTATTATGGTATTATTCTATCTAGAATCCGTTCAAATCAAACATAGTCCTGTAAGTATTGTATACCTATCGTAAGTATTGTATACCTATATTGTATACCTATCGGGTTGCGACGATATCGGGTCGTTGATGTAACCAGCAGGATAGATTAAAACAAAATTTGTTGAAAATGCTTAAGATTCTGGTGTAAACCCTTGATTTTAATGCTTCTTTTCAAAGAAACAAACACAAACACAAAATTACCACATTTCTTTGCACAGCAAAACCATCAACACCCATGATAGATATCGTGGAGAATACACTAGAGAAGCTGGTGTTGTACATCATCATCATCATCATTGTACATCATCATCTCAGACACGGTGAGTAAAAGTTGCTTCTGAACTTTACTACACAATGTCGAGTGCCTCACAGGATCCTCAGAGGAAAACTGCTCATGGATACCTTCTGGCGAAGTCGTTACACTGACGCATTTGGAACAGATTCAAATTGTCAAACTTCAGTGTAATGTTTCAGAGAATACAACATGTAATACTGGGACAAAAGACTTTAATTTATCTGGTAAATGATACTTCTTTTTGCATGAACTAAAGAATGTGCTCCCGAGTGAAAGTAAGATCAAAATCGTTTGATGTAATTTTTTTTTCAGGTACCCAATATAGTATAGCAAATAATATGTCATATATGGGACATTCTGTCATATCAGGTAACGACACAGATTTTGACCAGTCTGATTTGCATGAAGGTACAAACTTGTACATAATGCTCAGCTTTGATACTGGATTTACATGAGATCAACACTTTCGTCTTATATCCAAATACAAAATAGCATTTCACTTGCAGGATTGAAGATCTTAGCCGGGCTATTGGTCATCACTGCTGTTGCCACATTCAGTGTCATGGTGGTTCTTCTGGTGATGTTAGTTTTTGAACAAGGAAGTATTTCACGTTGCTACTGGTATCATTGCATTCGATGTTTATATAATGTTAAAATACGTATGTGAAATCATGGACAAGGGTCGAGGTGATTGACTAGTGATGTACATGCATTATTATTTTCAGATATCGATGAACGGATGTGATCGATCTTTCCGAACAAAGGACTGAAATCATGAGCAATCAAGCAGACGCAGTCAGGTCAGCAACACGAACCACATGTAATATGTCAGGCACAGCGGCCACTCACGTTCTAAACAGGGCACCTATTACTGACGTCATAGGTGCATGCTATGCTCGATCCTCAGAACGCCCAAAGCTACGTGTCGCCCCAGATGACACCATCGGTCCAAGTGACAGGGTATTCACAACTCTGATGGACGGTAAAGACGACGTGTTGATAACATCAAATAACAACAGCGTCATGGAATCTTCGACTCTACTCACACTAAGCTATGGTCGCGAAAGTGATGTGTATACCACAGTGAATAAGACTAGAGTGAAAATTGATGATGAATAATTTACGTTTGTGACAATGCGACATATTCGTACTAAATGTTTCTTGCGTGAGATGTAACAGATGAAAACATTGTTTGGTTATAAATCAAACGATGTACATGTATTCCTTTCATTCAAGTTGTATAAATAATATTTATAGGTAATTGACTGTTGACTGGATACCGTGTTTGAGGAACAAGTTCCTGTCTGGGCCATAGCACAGACACGACCGAGGACTCAAAACACTGTATCCAGTCGAATCATTTATTTTTAAATTTGCCTATTATAATATCCACGCCCCTCGAAAAAATTATGAACAAATAGTGAACCAAAAACTGCCGGTTGCTAAGCACAACGCAGGTCAATATGAAGGAGGTCAATGTCGCGATTTATCATATGGCTACGGAAATGCTACAATGGATTACACAGAGTGCAATCGGTCCGATATTATATTGCGGTATTGACCTCTTTCATACTGACCTGCGTCATGCATAGCAACCGGCGGTCTTTTAAAGTGGGGGTCCAGTCAAAATGAAAAATGCCTCAATTCTGACATGTGAAAAAGTGCAACTCATGGATTAAGGCAGTTTTTACAGAATGTTGATATCTCAATTTGGTGAAAAGTTATAACAACATTTGTGTAGTACTTTCCCGCCAAAATTGACACCTGATTAAGTATTATAATGAGTATTCATGACGTCACACCAGTACTTAAAGATAATTAGCAACTTATAACTCTTGATATTTCAACTTTTGTTAACATTTTTTTTAGCCTTAACTATTTTGTCATGTTTGGTATTAAACATAATCAGGATTTAATAACCTAATTTCGTCACCAAGTGAACAACGCCCGAAATACTGCCCTTAGCAACGGTGGTTGCTATGGGCCCAAACTTCATGAATATGCAAATTTTTCGTCAGAATACATTATAACATTCATGTATTTAATCTAAAACATAAAATAAATGCCTTATCATCAAGTTCTCTTTAGTTATGAGCAAAGGTCCCTAGCAACGGCGTTGCTATGGACAGTATCTAAGGGATTGATGGTATGGCGATGTTCGACTATACATATTTATGGTATATTTTTCATTGGGGTGCCATACAGCAATATATTTCATGATAATATATATAAAGGGCACAGATTTAGCATCCGAATATAACTAATTAAAACAGTTGTACTGGTGTGACGTCATGAATACTCATTATAATACATGATTAGGTGTTAATTTTTGCGGGAAATTATGTGAATAAATCACCATAACTTCGGAACCAATTAAGATATCAACATGCTGTAAAAACCACGTTAATTCACACGATTCACTCTAATTTCATGTACCAAAACTAATACATTTCCTACTATGACCAGACTCTATCTTTAAGTTTACGTATTCGTGCGTTGGTGAAATGACGTTTTTGGTTTTGTAGTAAATGGAAATGTCCATAAAATTCTTTGCTTTCAGGGTCTAAAATGGCTAGGAAATATCAGCAGTTGTAATCACATCTCTCCCGATGGGTGTGCATATCATAAAGTGACATGTAACAGACCTCAGTCATGTCTGTGCGGCGGATGCACTCGCAAGCTCACGCGTGCTACGGCCCAGACAAGACCTCGAGCCTCAAACACTGTATCCAGTCATTTACCTATGAATATTTAAAGACCAATTGTACTCAGTGTAATCCATTGTAGCTTTTTCGTAGGCATATAATAATTCCAATAATTATATGCTGAACGTCATCTGTATCACGTTATTATTGATTGACGCATTGTGTGTGTTCATCAATTGGAATAAATTTTCATAATACATTATTTTGTTGATCTTTTGTAATACTCTGATATATAAAGTAAATATGGTGCGTTTTATTTTTGAGAGAAATCTTGTCCTCGTGCCATCCTCCAGATGTAGAATACCCATGTTGAATGTATTTTTGGTGTTACTTTTAGGTAAAAAAGGTTCGATTGTATGTTTGGTTAGCCCATTATGGCCATTTTGCAGCCATTCTAGTGCTGAAAATGGCCGATTTGACACAATCATCAATTTTCTAAGGGCCAATTGTTTTTAGGATGTAGGAAGTCGTATATGGAGGATCTTTCGAAATTGAATATAACCTTGCAACTGACTTCAGACGACCTTGCTTGGTAAACATGAAGGTCACCCCTGTCTTGAAATAGGTAAATTGTGCTTTGCAGACATCCTCTTTGTAGATAGAACTCAGGAATGTATTATGAGCCAATAGGAAGTAAGATATATGATGGATCTATTGGTGACCTTGTAACCGACTTCTAAAGATCTAACCTGAAATGTGTAAATTAGCTTCTGCAGACAAAGTTTTGTATTATGAGGATATAGGATGTTATGTTGGATCATTCGGTGAACTTGACCTCAGATGACACTCAGTGGTATATCTCAAGGTAACATTTGACGTTAACTTTGTAAGTTGGACTCTGTAGACACAGTGATTACAGTCAGAGCGTTATGGTTGTATTACACGCCCACAGGGAATCGACTAGTGTTGACCTGTTGATAACAATTCATTTGACTGCAGACTACCTCGCTGCCCTGAGCAGGCAAAACGCAGTAATTGTCATATTTTGCAATACGGAGTTTGACATACCATTTGAATCAGCAGTAAGTCTTCTATGTTGTATGCGAGGTTGTTGACCACAGGCTCAACCAACACAGGGGTATCAGCCTTGGTAAAAGGCAGTAACTCCCTTCCATCACCTAAATGGATAGGCAAAAAGCAGTATGTCAAAATTACTGCTTTTTGCCTGAGCATCAACATTCTCCCGCATTACTGCTTATTGTCGACACATGTTCTGCTGGGTTTAGGTTACCGTACGTTTGGTCCGATAACCTATTGCCGTCTCGTTGTGTGCGTTCTGTGTCCATCGTCGCTGTTGTCCGTCGTCATCATCTTTTGTCATCCGTCCACATTTTCATCTTCAAAGTTTACAAATAAATCTTTCAGAAATTTTGAGGAGGTACTTTTTAGTGTTTTGATTTTCACAGTTTTTTCAAAATGGCGGCCATTTTCGATGAAAAATAATTTATGGAATTTGACAGTCGTTTTCTCAAAATCTGTTCAGTAACCTATTTTGTTATTGAGGCATAACACTCCTCATATGTACTCCTGTGACGTGTATAAGTTTCGTTGCCCTTGAATCGCTGGAAAGACAAAGACAAATCGGACGGAGTGTAATCGTCAAAATCAGTGTGTACATGTCTTATTATCTTGTATTAGATGTGTTGCACTAAGATTAAGTTTTGAAGAAAATATTGCATACATTCGAAGGCAGCTGCTTTAATATTGCCATGATTTTCAAATCGATTTCAATTTTGCAGTGTCAGATTTAATTGTTTTTTTTTTCAGATGTACTAGACTGTACGCCTTTACAATTGCCACATGTGATCCTAACCATGGTGATGATAACATCAACGTTTTGGTGGTAAGGTAAAACATGATACCTGGTAGGCTCCAATACTAGCTAATAAGTTTCGCTCAATAGAGAACGCAGAATGCAGATGCAGGCCTACTAACGTTAGACCTGAAATGTATGGATTGGACTTTGCTTACACACCCTGTATAAATAAAGATATCTTATCTTTGCAATATTGCGGCCCGGCTTGCTTTGACATGCCATTCGAGTTTGCATACTTGTGATATGCAATAAGATGATACAAGGAAGTATCATTAATTATATGATTTACTCCATATCATGTGCAACGATTAACTAGAAGATTAAATTACATCAAGCGAGGACAGTATTAAAGTTTTAGGGAATCCCCCATGTGGTGGACAGTGTTGATAAAAAACTGAGCACCTTTGGTGTTCGAGCAAGGACTTTATACTCATTACGTTTCACGCCAGGACACACATGGATATGCTAAATGCCGAATGAAATCCCGAAAAACAACATATATTCAAATAGGACTGGATAGGTTAGATTTCAACCTCACATATTTTACAGGAATTTGCCATTCTAGGGACTAACAAGTTTTCCCCAAAATTTTCTGTCTAATTTCGTAAATCATCCATTGTGGGTTTCAGAGAGTATAACTGTTTATTTGTATTATCAGAAATCGTCTATCGAGACAATGAATCAATACAGTACATCAATATTTCATGTTGGTTGAACGTTCTGAATAATGGTGTTTGGGATGATGTCGCCATGACCTTGAGCACAGAAAGTCATGTTGTTTTGAGTTCGTAGGTGCAGTATGATTTTTTATTGGAAAAAACATTGACGGAATAATTATGTGGGATAATAATTATGTGTGCTGTCAAAATAAAAATCAAAATAAATTCCGCAACAATGACCACCTGGCATTGTTTATCAATAAGCGGACTGTAAGACGCCATGAAAACACCATTAAGGGAGGTGTACACAACGAGATTGGCCAGCCCTATACACCCTAATGTACATAAACAGTGTCAATATTGTTTGATGTTGACTTTATGTCCATACAACTAACTTTGGGCACTATTGTCGAGTGACGCTAGAGGTTTCTCGTTGAATTTACTATTGAATTTATTGAATTTACAGTCTGGTCAGCATTTGTGTTCAGAAAATTTTGTTGGAAGACAGATTTCGGACGACAGGCATCAAGGGCTAGTAGGGCTGGTGGTCGGGGTTTGGGACGGCGTGCAGCTGAAGTGGAATACTGGCTTTTCCTCATTAAACTATAGTTTACCAAGTAAATGCGAGTCGCACTTACCCCGAGGCGTAAGTACGACCAAAGTCGGACATACCCTGATCGATATTGTTATTATTATTATTATTATTATTTTTGAATTTATAGTTATGTTCAGAAAATTTTGTTGGAGGACAGATTTCGGATGACAGGCATTAAGAAGGATAGCACGGAGTCCCCTCCCCGCACGTTACAGTTGCAAAACTCGAATGTAGGTCTACCCCTTGACTGGGTAGAGTTTGTCTGATAAATGACGACGGGTCCTCCAGGCACTAGTATTTCGGGTGCACTGTTTGTCTGTGTGTGGTGAAGGGGGGGGGGGGGTGGCGTGTGATGAATGCTTTGTGATATGTAGATGCTAATTAGATCTGTAGATTAATGAATTGATACCGCTTTGTATGCAGCGTTCATATTGCAAGAATGCGAAGGCCAGGTAGTTTTGTTTATGCATTGCAGAATCGTTCTCGTATGGGAGACAGTGGGTCCTTCGAACTCGGTAATAATAATAATAATAATAATAATAATAATAATAATAATAATAATAATAACAATAATAATAATTTGTCTGACACAAAAGCCTGAACGGCAATATTATGCCATATCGCTCCAGACAATAGGCAGAGATCTGTAACCACATCTGTAATATTATGGTGTGGGTTGTGAAAAGCAGTCAGTCCTAGCAGACAGCCTGGGCCGTGATATTATGGTGTGGGTTCTAGAAAACAGCCAAGTTAAGGTTACCGTCCGGACCCTATCATTACGGCGTTGGCTCTGAGCAGCAGTCAGTCCTAGCATCCAGCCTGGGCCATAATATTATGGCGTGTGTTCTAGAAAACAGCCAAGTTAAGGTTACCGTCAGGATCATATCATTACGGCGTTGGCTCTGAGCAGCACTGAGTCATAGTAGACAGCCTGGGCCGTAATACTACGGCGTGGGTTCTAGACACATGGTACACTTGGCACAGAGCCTGGTTCGTATTATTACGGCGTGGCTTGCAGCAGTCAAGTCTGAACCGAATAAGGCACATTTTGTGATCTGCACATTTTGTATATGCGGATCCATCTATATAATAAATTCACTTTAAAATAATAGTGTTAAAAGGGATAAACATCTGGCGAAGAAGAACTCGCCTAACAGTATTGGATGTTGAAGACAGTGGGTGAAAGCATGTATATAAGGGACAAAGCAGGGTTGTTTATTGCGTAAACTCACGATGCAATTACTCAAATATGTATAAATTAATATCAACCAAGTAGCGAGCAGTGATCCAAGATGGACAAGTGCACATGTTTTGCGATTGTTCTTGTTACATGTGGATTATTGGACAGTAAGTGCATTGTTTATAATTTTGACCTTGTTCACAATCATGTTATCGTACCACAATTTTGTACAATGTATAGAGGAATGTTTTATAAATGATTTAGTAATGAATGGTAAATGTTTAATGTGATATTTTCTGGAAAAGTTGAGTGGGTAAATTCTGCATTAAATATCTTACATGTCAACAAGGGGATAATCGGTTACCCGACAATGGTTTGCAGCTAACGTAGTCCGATGTGCTTCTGCCGTACAACGTGTCATTACATTTGAGGCAAATCTGACTCTGCTGAGACCCGAGTGCCCAAGTTCCAATGCCAGTCTGACCCAGGTCATTGATAATCGCGTAGTGAACATCATTGCAGTGTGCATCACGAATTTCACAGTAAATGATTATATCAATTGTACCTTCTTGGACGATCGTTGGCGCCGCACTTGGGGAGCGTTTGGGACGTTTGTAGTGAGAACAAACAGCACAGACCAAGCTGGCACGTACCGCCTGGAACAGGTTTGCGGCAACAGGAGTTATTACACTGAAAAAATCCTGCCCTATTATGGTATGTATTCTGTCCTACTATGGTATGTATTCTCGATGTATTCTGTCTACTAAAGATAGTGTAATGAACAATTATCTAAGTGGCGGAACTATCCTTGAATACCCAGTAGGATAACGTGTTTTTTAAAAAATGTTGTTGGTGTGTGAATCTCTGATATTAATGCTTATATCCGAAGAAACAAAAGCAGGCACAAAATGATCACGTTTCTGTTGCACAGAAAAACCATCAACGCCGATTATAAACATCGTAGAAAACAAGCTACATAAACTGGTGTTCAATTGTACATCATCAACTCAGACACGGCCAGTAGAGATTGCGTCCAAACTTAGCTATACTTGGACAGTCGAGTGCACAACAAAAACGTCAGACAACAACAACTGCTCTTGGACATCTTCCGGTCAAGTCGTTACTCTCACGAATTTGAAACAGATACAAACCATCGAAGTTCGGTGTAAAGTTTCAGAGATGATCGTGTACAATAAAGAGACAAGAGCCTTCAATTTATCTGGTAAAGATAGTACTTTTCACATGAACTGGTGATTTCAGCAGAGAGAATCTGAAATAAAAATCAGTTCATCTCGATCGAATTATTACTTCAGGTATTCCGCTTCTCAATAGAGTATAACAAGTGTGTAGTATGAAACATTCTGACATTTCAGGTTATGGTACGGAGTTTGAAGTATCTGTATCACATGAAGGTACAAACTTGTATCTGCTGTTCAACTTTGTTGCTGAACTACTGAAGATCAAAATGTCTGACCTAAATTCAAATACATACAAACCAGCTATTTCATTTGCAGAGCTGAAGGTCGTGGCTGGTCTCGTAGTCATCACTAATGTTGTCACGTTCAGCATCATGTTGGTTCTTCTGGTTAGAAGGTAAGTTCTTGAACAAGGGAATATTCAATGAAGATACCAATAAAATTGCATGTGCTGCTTACGTAATGCCAATAAACTCAAGTGAAAACATGGATGAGGGTCTAAGTGATGAACCTGTTATGTACATGCATCATCACTTACAGATATTGTGGGACAAAAGAAGCCGGTTTTGAAGAACGATCAACTGGAATCACAGCTGAACAAGTAGTTGCAACAAGGTCTGCAACACAGAGTAATAGGTCAGCCACCACTGGGGCCACTGGAAACAGGGCAACTGTTTAGAAGAAGACCACGCTCGATCATCAGAGCGCCAAAAGCTCCATATCAGCCCAGATGACACCAGCGCAAGTGACGTGGTTTCCATAACATTGATTGTCGGTACAGACGACGCCATCATGACGATGAATGGCAGCAGATTTGGGGACACCTCGACCTCATTCACAACAAGGGATGGGCACGAACAGAAGATCGTGCAATCTAAGCCAAAACGTGATGTTTACACCACTGTGAAAAAGAATAGTGCAAAAGATGGTTATGAAGAATTTCACATTTGTGACAATATGACAAACTCATGCTAAATATATGATGCATGAGATAAAACAAAAGGAATAATATGTGAATATAAGCTGATTTAAACATTGTATCCCCTTCATTCATGCTTTAGACATGTACAATACTTTAATTCTTATCTCTGAGTGTCATATGTATCGTCTGATTATTAATTTATGCAGTTGTGTGCTTTTGGAATGAAACACATCTTCATGATATAATGTGCTGTTGATCTTTTGCAGTACTCTGATATATGTATTTAAACATGCATTCGAAAGGCAAAAATTTGTCCTTGCTCCATTATTATCACATGTACACGTTGCTGGTCGATGCACAACTGTTAGGTTACCGAACCTATTTTCTGATAACATATAATCACATGGCGTTGCTCTTGTCATAGCCGTCGTCGTCCATCAGCAACATTTTCAACTTTTAAGTTAGCGGTTGTTTTTGTCTGAAATATTGCTCGAAATTACCTACAAATATTTGAAGAGGAGGTATTTATTCAGGTTTTTTCTTTCAAAATCTCAGCCGTTGTCAACAAAAATTGATCTATTTCTGAGGACGGCGGCCATTTTCTCAAGATCATTCTGGTGAATTTTTCTAACTATTTCCTGCCAAAAAAAAATGTTCACTTTTCCCTACATATTAGGTGTGGTATCTGGTAAACTCCTAGAAAACATCAAGATGTAGTAAAAATATTGCTACATTTAAATTGGGAATCATATGACAGCTTCAGTGGTAACCTTGAATTTAATTTCACAGACCTTTCAAGAAAATGATGATTATTGGACCTCAACGAACAGTTTTGTGGGAACTGTCTGGCGAAAAAAGTTTGGTCCGAAATCAAGAAATTCGTTGTTCTGATCCATTTACAATAAAAAAAATAATGGTATTTTTTGGCTATATTGGAACTGTTTTTGGACTTGTTATCGTCCTCACCCTCATAATGTGGTCTGTATGGAGTAAATTCTCAGAATACCTAAAAACGGACATTCAAATGCGAACCTTGATTTCGACTTCAAAAGGTCAATCAGTGAATTTCATGAAAAAAGCAGTTGTGGCTAACACCATATATTTCTCCGAAAACCTCAGCCGTAAATATGATGAATATTTATTATCCAACTTCCAGAATGTATACATCAAACGTCAATGTAAAACATGAAGTGAAAACTTTGAACAGAAAGAAAACTTGACCAACAAATAACTTTCAAAGCCACAATGATACCACTAGTGGCGGACAACTGGACCGGGGTGACCCATCCCCCTTGTGCCACTACTAACAGTGGCTTGATTCGGCCCAAAGCTGAGTGCGAAGGCCACAGATTCGGAGAATTCACACATTTTATGATGTTATGTAGCGGGTGAGGAGGTGGATTAAGGGGCGCATGAACCACGGGGGCAGCTGCCTCCGTTGCCCTTTTGTTGTAGGGGCAGCACAGGGACAGAAATGTGCCCTTTCCTGAGTCAAATTATCTGATATCGTGATAAATGGCTTTGGAAAAATCAGTAAAATCTTTACATCTAATACTCGGTTGACTGTGATCAAATGGTGGCAATATGAACAATACCCAGTTAACACGTTAATATCTGGCCAATTTCAGGTTACCCAACCTATGGTCTTGTAATTTCTTGACATGGCATTGCATCCATCTATGTGTATCGTCGTCTACATTTTTATCTTTAAAGTTTACAGTCAATTCTTCAGAAGGGGATTTTCCTCCACATTTCGACTAAAAATCGGCAATGATGGTCTTTGATGGTAGTTTTATCAAAATTTGGTCAATAGTCTGTTTTCTGATTTCGCACAAGCAGGCCCTCCAAGTAATAGATGTATGAAGATTAAATTATTGGAATCGCTCGAAAGGCCCAATATGTGGTCCCAAAAGGCAAAAAAAAAAATCCGAAAAATCCACTCCCATTAATTATCTTCCTATCTAATTTTACACATGCATGACATTTTAAAGTAATTGGCTTGATTATAAAAAGATAGAATGCCTGAATTCGCTCGAAATATAATGCATGCTCAAATGACCCGAATCGGAGACTAAAAGCTGGTAGATACAGCTTGGGTATTTTTATGAATATATAGTAAAACTAAAGTCATATATGAAATATCCTTTCGTGACCTTGAGCTCGGCCTGCTTTGACCTTGAATGGTAATTATTGAGGGCCTGAAATGTGAAGTTGGCCGCTGCAGACAAAACGTTTGTGGATAGAGATTAGATTATGAACATATATTCACATACACGTACATGTAGGTGATCGTTTAATGATCTTGAATTTGACCTTCAATGAATTGAATTGATAGTTCAAAAAAGTAAGAAATAGCTAGTTTATACAATTATACAATAAGTGGAGTAGTCTAGTAGATAAGTAAGGCATGATACTAGGCAAACACACGTCTGTGAGCAAACGCATGGGGGTTACCACATACCCCTTCAGTTTTTTTTCTGAATGTACGATTTATTATTGAGCAAGCTATAATGCCCTCCTGGAGAAAGCTGCCCTGCCCTTCAAATTCACTGCCGGCGCCCCTGGGTTGGTTAGAGTTATCATTGAGTTCTTTTTTGCGTGATTCTCCCCGTCCCAATTCGCAAAAACATGCTGACCAACTCTTGCACATCTCATGATATTTCGTTGAAGAAAAACTACTCTTCCAAAAACCAAGATAAAATAAACATTTTCATCCAGTTCAAGTTTGTTGTCATAAGAATGTCAAAATGATACATGCTTTCGATTCATAATTTTGCCCATTTCTTAACAATAGCGAACCTGAACAGTTTCGAAGCATGTCTATCAATTGTCATTGTGTATGAATTTTGAAAGAACCAGTGTTACACAAACTAAGCTTGTTCTTGGAAGAGTGGCAAAATCATGACGTCGTGCAGTTGAATAACAGATGATTTAGTCAAACTGGTTCTATGCACCTCAATATAATGCTGCTGTCATCGGCATTCATCTGTACTTGGTTGTTACCAATCGACGTCATGCTCTCTGTACGAGCCAATGTAACGAGCTTATATACTAACATATCACTGACGACATTCAAAGCCATGATCATTGGAACCAGAGGGTCATAATCAGCAAAAGCTAAATATGTGTTATTTAACATTGGTGGCCACAATGAGCAGTTTTTATGAGGAGCATTTTATTCTGAGGCTGAACTTTCAATTCAACATCACGGATGAAAAAAAAAAACATATAAAGATACACTACTTCCTATATACCCATTACTAAAACCCAAGTTCTATCATCAAATAAATATCATTGTCATCAATGATGAATTCACAAACCAGCATGTAGTCATAACAATCTCAATCTTGAAGTATGTGGTATCTTAAAGTTAAATAGCGCAATTTGGTTTAGGCCAGCCTTTAGATTCAGGCCTGTCTGCGAAAAGAGCCAAGCCATCTTAAGCACACAATAGTATGTCAATTGTGTGTTAGCCTATACAGAATTTTCACGATGTTACTGGATTTCGAGAAAAAGTAGAAAAATAGCTCATGGTAATATGTGTTTGAGTGAACACTAAGAACATCATCAAGCGGAAGAAGTTATACATCAAACGGCAGACAGACATGTAGACAGACGGATAGAAAACCAGGACAATTGGCTAGCTAAAAATGTTCATTGATTGTTGCAGATTAGAAGTCTCAGATATAGTAGTTCTTTTGGAACATAAGCGGTACACACAATATTTCAATTTCAAACAGAAACGAAACCCTAGCAAACAACTACATCCGAAGCACTGACGTCTTCAGAGGGAAAATATATTTGTTTCTTCTCTACAGTGAACACATGTTGAAACACGTATAAAATGAAAAAGAATGCGTAGCAAGTAGATAAGTACTGTCGATGAGGCAAAAAAAAGTATTATGGTTCTGGTTATGCGTGCACGTCACTTTGAACCCCGCGCATTTCTTTAAAAAACGAAAAAAAAAAATCGTGCGCATAACTTTCTGAGAGCCGATTTTTTTAAAAAGTAAATTGACACCTGTACATCGATTTTGGTGAGATAATGATCGAGTCAAATGACCCCGACTGTCTTTGACATTGCAAAACTTGGTGTATGGCTGGCCAAACAGGGCAAATTCAACCGGGTCGCTTCATCAACAGCAAATTTTAGGGGAAAATGAATGGCCAATTGGGCCATACTTGACCTTATCAGTCATTGGCCGCCAATTTTAGCAAAAAGAAAAAAGAAAAAAAAAAAGAAAATCGCATCGTCGCATCACTTTTCCGGGGTCCCCAATAACCAGAACCATAATACTTTTTTTTGGCCTTATCAAAGAAGCCACCCGATTTCAAACAAAAATTTGAACTAAAAAATTATGACAATTATGACATCGAAAAGTTAATAATATACGGAGGCCTAAGGTATGTTACTGCTTGTAATGTCAAATAATGTATGGGGAAGTGGATAGGAGCGGTGACTCTTGAAGAAATGGAGCTCATACTGTTGCAGGTTTAGGTTTCGTGCCCTGGGATGGGACTTAGTAATACGTTTTCAAAGTTTTCCCTACTGAATTATGCTTTCCAATCCAAACATTCTCGTCCCGACATGAATTTATTATCTGTATTAAAACAAAATACGCGAATAGTAGACACGTTGTTGAATTCGAAATACCAATAATATCATAATTGGTTCATGCACTGCCGTTTTTATTACACTTCATGCTCTTGAGTTACATGTCAATTAGCTATTAATGAGGCATGTCTGCAATGTATATACATATACATAACTGTACTAAACCAGGAACTTTTTTTGCACTGTCATTGCTTGACTGTCATTTGTCTCATTTTAACTGTAATTCATACTCCTATAAAATTCATATTATTGATAATAGGATTGGTATTGTGCACTCCAGTCAATTCTTTTGTAAATGGTGTTGAATAGAACAATTGAAAACCATCTATAGAGAATGTAACACTGCTATTGTATTCAGTTTGCTTTTTCATAACTAGTCCTCAATAGCATCAATATATGTTACAATAACAATTATGTAACATACAGATATTGAGTTATTTGATATCAACTGGATCTAGTTCAGATGTTATTATGGAAGCTCCTAAAATTAATGTTACGCTCAAAGTGCACAATGACCTCCCCTCAGAATGCCCCGGACCACACATGATCACATGAATGTCATCAACACATACATATCATACTCAATATTACACGGTAATTGCAAGCGGAAGTACCCTACGACCCGAAGCAGCACCCCGTGTACTCCCTCTACACAAGGGCCGTGGAGAGTGACCATACATGTAAACTCGGGACAACAAAACTGCATATC
Source organism: Terebella lapidaria (assembly GCA_949152475.1). Lineage (NCBI taxonomy): Eukaryota > Metazoa > Annelida > Polychaeta > Terebellida > Terebellidae > Terebella > Terebella lapidaria. Next base: position 22,727,739 of record OX424566.1, on the reverse strand, counting down.
TCTGTTGGTCATACATTATTTAGTTTTAGAAATCGTGTTATCTAGTATACTCCGACATGGAAAATTATAACAATGTTCATCTGATGAGGATTATAATAATTGTATAGGGCTATAAATGAGACAGATGACAGTCAAGCAATGACAGTGGCAATAAAACGGTGGCTCGTATAGGACACTGCTTTTTTAATTAAAAAAAAAAAGTTCGAAATATTTGTACCACATATTTAATCACTTTATACATGTATTTATTTTTCATACGTGTATTCAATATTTTATATGTGCATTTAATCATTTATTATGCATAGTTAATATTTTTTATGCATATTTATTATTTTTCATGCATATTTTATCATTTATTATATATGATTACTATTGTATACACGTATTTAATATTGAATACGCATATTTAATCAATTATTACGCATATTAATTATTTTATATGCATATTTAATCATTTATCATGGGTATTCAATATTGTTCATGCGTATTTCATATTTAATATGCATATTTAATCATTTATTACGTGTATTTAATATAACATATAATGCATATTTAATATTTCATATGTGTATTTTTTCATTCATTGGGCATATTTAAAGCTGCTGCCTTCGAATGTATGCAATATTTTTTTCAAAACCATTTTTTGTTGTTAAACACATCCAATGCAATAAAACCAAAAATGTGCTCAATGATATTGACGATTACAATCCGTCCGAGTTGTTTTTTCATCCGTTTTAGTGCCCATTTTGTACCGGTTTTGTAAAAAAAAAAATGAAGTGTATCCATCAAACCCGAATGTAAACAAATGCTCAAATCGCGCTTAAAAGTCCACATCGAGTACATTTTCCAGTTCGTACGTGCATATATAGTGTAGTTGTGAGAAAATAATTAGTGATATACCCTGTTGTGCGTGGAATTGTTGGTCTATCTCGCACTTCTATGCTTTGTTTACATCTGCGTGTGATGGATACAGTTCCTGTATTTACCTGATAACCGCCTGTTCAAATGAGCAAAATTTCCATGAGAATTGGTGATTTTCATTACATTTGATGTGAGTATGTTTCATTCAGTTAGCTTAGCATGTTTAGTATGAAATATAGTTTTCAAAAAATTATGACTGGTTTCGAAGGCAGCTGCTTTAATATTTTGTATTGTATGAATCACACTAAAACCCTCAATGAGAACTTCAACCCACCTCCTTATCGGCGATGTGTACTTTGTGTACTCTTCACAATTGTGGCAACAAAATTCCTATTTTATGACACACTTCCTGGTTTGAAACATCCACGTATTTGTATAAAGGCATGTGATGTTACCAGGAAGTTGTCATTGCAACCACAGTGGGTGGATTCAACTTAATATCACTATTAGGATACGCCTTCACACTCAGTTTTGGGCCGAATCAAGCCACAGTTAGTAGTGAATTATAACGTACATAACGTACTCGCAAGGGGGAGCCACACCGGTCATAGCACAACCCTCACTCGCTGGGGAGTAGTCGCCGTCATAGTATGCCTTGTACTAAGGGGAACATCTTCACTATGCCTCGTATTGCTGGGGATTTTCGTTGAGAACTGCTGCAATTTTGAAAGAATAAATGCAAAACATATCTCCCTCTTTAACTATTTTTAGGTATATTTTAGCAATATTTAACCATACATTGAAGATAAAAATGTTGCTGACGGACGACCATGACGAAAATAAAAGCAACGCCATGCTGTTATTTGTTATTAGACCATAAGTTCGGTAAACTAGAAGCCGTACATCCACCAGCAAGATGTACATGCGATAACGGAACAAAGATAAGGTTTTGCCTTTCAAACGCATGTTTAAATACATATATCACATAACTGCAAAAGATCAACAGTACATTGGATTGTGAAATGGCATTATATTCCACAAAAACATACAACTGCATAAATTAATAATCAAACGATACACACGATACACCACACATACCACAGCATATAGGTATTGTTCATATCTACAAATTGAATAAAGGAGATACAACGTTTAAAACTGCTTATATTCAAACATTATTAATTTCGTTATTCAGCATGAATATGTCATATTGTCGTATATGTAAAATTCTTCGTCATCATTTTTTGTTCTATTCTTATTCACAGTGGTATAAACGTCACGTTTTGGCTTAGATTGCACGGTCCACTGTTCGCGCCCATCCCTTGTTGTGAATGAGGTCGAGGAGTCCCCAAATCTGCTGTCATTCCGAGTCACGATCATGTCGTCTGTACCGATAATCATTGTTGTGAAAATCCCGTCTCTTGCGCTGGTGTCATCTGGGCCGATACGGAGCTTTTGGTGCTCTGATGATCGAGCATTGTCTGCGTCTGTGACGTCAGTAACAGTAGCCCTGTTTCCAGTGGCAACAGTGGCTGACCTATTCCTCTGTGTTGCAGACCTGGTAGCAACTACTTGATTGTTTGTTATTTCAGTCGATTGTTCTTCAACACCGGTTTCTTTTATCCCACAACATCTGAAAGTGATGATGCATGTACACAACAGGTCCGTCGTCTAGTCCATATTTTCACTCGAGTGCAATGTCATTACATAAGCAGCACATGCAATGATAATAGAACCTAGACGTCAAATATTCCCTTGTTCAACAACTAACCTTCTCACCAGAAGAACCATCATGACGCTGAACGTGGCAACAGCTGTGATGGTCAACAGACCAGCCACGGCCTTCAACCCTGCAAGTGAAAAGGCTATTTTCTATCCAAATTCATATCAGACATTTTGATCTTCAGTAGCCCAGCATCAAAGATTGGTAGTTCGTACAAGATTTACCTTCATGAGAAACATATTCTCCAAACTCTGTATCGTAACCTGAAATGACAGAATGTTTCATACTACACATTTGTTATACTCTATTGAGAAGTGGAATATCTGAAATAATAATTCGATCGAGATGAACTGATTTTCATTTCAGATTCACTCTGGTGAACTCTCTAGTTCATGTGAACAGTACTTTTACCAGATAAATTGAAGACTCTTGTCCCGTTATTGTACGTAGTCAACTCTGAAACTTTACACTGAACTTCGATGGTTTTAATCTGTTTCAAATTCGTGAGAGTAACGACTTCGCCGAGAGATGTCCAAGAGCAATTGTCGATGTCTGACGTCTTTGCGATGCACTCGACTGTCCATGTATAGCTAAGTTTGGACGCAATCTCTACTGGCCGTGTCTGAGTTGATGATGTACAATTGAACACCAGTTTCTGTAGCGTATTTTCTACGATGCTTATAATCGGCGTTGATGGTTTTTCTGTGCAAGAGAAACGTGACCATTTTGTGCCTGTGTTTGCTTCTTCGGATATAAGCATTAAAATCAGGGATTAACACATCAACAACATTTTTAACAAAAACGTTTTCCTACAGGGTTTTTCAAGGATAGTTCCGCCAAATTGTTCATTACACTATCTTTAGTAGACAGAATTCATCGAGAATACATACCATAGTAGGACAGAATACATACCATAATAGGGCAGGATTTTTTCAGTGTAATAACTCCTGTTGCCGCAAACCTGTTCCAGGCGGTACCTGCCAGCTTGTTCTGTGCTGTTTTTTCTCACTGAAAACGTCCCAAACGCTCCCGGACGGCGGCGCCAACGATCATCCAAGAAGGTACAATTGATATAATCATTTACTGTGAAATTCGTGATGCACACTGCAATGATGTTCACTACGCGATTATCAATGACCTGAGTCAGACTGGCATTGGCACTTGGGCACTCAGGTCCCAGCAGAGTCAGATTTGCCTCAAATGTAACGTCCTCATGTCGTTGGCCAGAAGCACATCGGACTACGTTAGCTGCAAACCATTGTTGAGTATCCGATTATCCCCTTGTTGACATGTAAGATATTTAATGCAGAATTTATCCACTCAACTTTTCCAGAAAATATCACATTAAACATTTAACATTCATTACTAAAGCATATATAAAACATTTCTCTATACATTGTACAAAATTGTGGTACGAGAACATGATTGTGAACGAGGTTAAAATTGTTAACAATGCACTTACTGTCCAATAATCCACATGTGACAAGAACAATTGCGAAACATGTGCACTTGTCCATCTTGGATCACTGCTCGCTACTTGGTTGATATTAATTTATACATATTTGAGTAATTGCATCGTGAGTTTACATAATGAACAACCCTGATTGTCACTTATATACGTGCTTTCACCCACTGTCTTCAACATCCAATACTGTTAGGCGAGTTCTTCTTCGCCAGATGTTTATCCCTTTTGTGAATACCCATAGATGGTAGCACGAGAAACCTCTAGCGTCACTCGACAGTAGTGCCGAAAGATAGTTGTATGGACGTAAAGTCACATCAAACGATATTGACACTGTGTATGTACATTAGGCTGTATAGGGCTGGCCAGTCTCGTTGTGTACACCTCCCTTAATGGTGTTTTCATGGCGTCTTACAGTCCGCTTATGGATAAACAATGCCAGGTGGTCATTGTTGGTGAATTTATTTTGATTTTTTTCTGACAGCACACATAATTATTATCCCACATATTCCGTCAATGTTTTTTTTCCACTAAAAAATCATACTGCACGTACGAACTCAAAACAACATGACTTTCTGTGCTCAAGGTCATGGCGACATCATCCCAAACACCATTATTCAGACAGTTCAGCCAACATGAAATATTGATGTACGGTATTGATTTATTGTCTCGATAGAAAATTTCTGATAATACATATAAACAGTTATACTCTCTGAAACCCACAATGGATGATTTACGAAATTAGACCGAAAATTTTGGGGAAAACTTGTTAGGCCCTAGAATGGCAAATTCCTGTAAAATATGTGAGGGTTGACATCTAACCTATCCAGTCCTATTTGAATATATGTTGTTTTTCGGGATTTCATTTGGCATTTCATTTGGCATTTGACATATTCATGTGTTTCCTGGCGTGAAACGTACTGAGTAGAAATTCCTTGCTCGAACATCAAAGGCGCTCAGTTTATGATTGACACTGTCCAGCACATGGGGGATCCCCTAAAACTTTAATACTGTCCTCGCTTGATGAAATTTAATCTTCTAGTTGATAATCGTTGCACATGATATGAAGTAAATCATATAATTAATGACACTTCCTTGTATCATCTTATTGCATATCATAAATATGCAAACTCGAATGGCACGCCAAAGCAAGCCGGGCCGCAATATTGCAAAGAAAAGATATCTTTATTTATACACGGTGTGTAAGCAAAGTCCAATTCATACATTTCAGGTCTAACGTTAGTAGGCCTGCATCTGTATCCTGCGTTCTCTATTGAGCGAAACTTATTTGATAGTATTGGAGCCTACCGGGTATCATGTTTTGCCTTACAACCAAAACGTTGGTGTTATCATTACCATGGTTACGATCACGTGTGGCAATCGTAACGGCGTACAGTCTAGTACATCTGAAAAAAAAACCCAACTAAATTTGACACTGCAAATTTGAAATCGATTTGAAGGTCATGGAAATATTAAAGCAGCTGCCTTCGAATGTATGCAATATTTTCTTCAAAACTAAATCTTAGTGAAACACATCTAATACAAGATAAAAAAACATGTACACCCTGATTTTGATGAGCACACTCCGTCCGAGTTGTCTTTCCATCCGATTTGAAGTGCATATACCAGTTTTGTTTATAAACGAACGAAGTGTATCCACCAAACTCGAATGTAAACAAATGCCCAAATTGGCCTCAAAATTCCACATTGAGTATATTTTCCAGTTCGTATTTGCAAATATGGTGTAGTTATGAAAAATAATTAGTGATATACTGTTTTATGTGTGGAAATGTCAGTTCATCTTGCAGTTTTACGCTTTGCTTACATCTGCGTGTGATGGATACAGTTTGTTTGTTTATATACAAAACTGGCATAAAATGTGTGCTAAATCGGATGAGAAGACAACTCGGACGGAGTGTAATCGTTAAAATCATAGTGCACATGTTTTATTATCTTGTATTAGATGTGTTGCACTAAGATATAGTTTTGAAGAAAATGTTGCATACATTCGAAGGCAGCTGCTTTAAGCATATATCGTTTTCTATATGCTACAATTGATTCTTAAGCTGTAAAGTCGATGATAAGCGAGATACTAGTCATCTTGTCCTGTGACCTTGAAATTTCGGTCAAAGGCCATATTCAAGATCACGAGAATAATCTGTATATACCATTTATATATATATATATTCACAATTTATTCCTAAGCTGTGAAGTCAATAAAAAGCGAGATATTAACCATTCTGTCCTGTGACCTTCAGAATGAGGTCAAATGTCGAACTCAAGGTTATGGCAATATTCAGCATATATCATTTTCTATATGTTCTCAATTGATTACTAAGCTGTACAGTCGATTACAAGCGAGATATTAGTCATTTTGTCCTGTGACCTTGAAAATCGCAATGTGATTTCTCTTAAGGGCTTTGTCGATTTCTAAATTATTTTCATAGGTTGCTGGGCAGTTGTATACTAATTCCATCATGTGTACAGTAGAAACAACTACATTTAACACACTGTCTGCCCCTGAAGACGCCAGTGTGTTTTTGGATAAACCATTTGGTCGGGCTTTGTTTTTATTGCAAAATGTTGTATATTACGTTTGTTATTGGCATCATCAAAATCTGACTATTGGTGGTAATAGATTGATTCTTACATTCATAGCACTGAGTCGGTGTCATTGCTGGCGGACGTTAAATCTGTCCTCGAGGATACCATCAACTCAGTAGCCTCCTGGCTTGTGATTAGGTACTTATGTACTTGTCATATATCTATTCCATGGGGTTTGTTTCAGATTTCTAAATTATTTTCATAGGTTGTTGGGCAGTTGTATACTAATTCCATCATGTGTACAGTAGAAACAACTATATTTAACACACTGTCTGCCCCTGATGACGCCAGTGTGTCTTTGGATAAACTATTTGGTTGGGCTTTGTTTTTATTGCAAAATGTTGTATATTACGTTTGTTATTGGCATCATCAAAATCTGACTATTGGTGGTAATAGATTGATTCTTACATTCATAGCACTGAGTGGGTGTCACTGCTGGCGGACGTTAAATCTGTCCCTGAGGATACCATCAACTCAGTAGCCTTCTGGCTTGTGATTAGGTACTTATGTACTTTGTCATATATCTATTCCATGGGGTTTGTTTCAGATTTGTAAATTAATTTAATAGGTTATTGGGCAGTTGTATACTAATTCCACTATGTGTACGGTAGAAACAACTACATTTAACACACTGTCTGCCCCTGATGGCGCCAGTGTGTCATTGGATAAACTACTTGGTCGGGCTTTGTTTGAATTGCAAAATGTTGTATAGGTAGGTAGGTAGTTTATTTAGATGTGCATACACATGATACATCACAGTGACTTATTGCGAAAAATACATAGAAGCACACCCCAGGTGACCCCAAAGACAGTGTCTGTAACCCAGAGGGCTGGGATCACCTGTAAAAGAAAATTCCTGAGGGTCACACCGACAGAACAAAACGCAAATACAATATACTAGCATTTCGATCATATAAATTTATGATACTGGGACCTATATTCCAGTCACTTGGGAATAATCCTGAAACTGAAAGGCTAATTGAGGTAGAGCAAAAAATTACAAACTATTGCAAATTAGTAGTTAGAAAAGAAAATCTGTTTTAATTTACGTTTGAAAATAAACTTAGAGTTGGCGCTCTTGATGTCAGTGCTCAGATCCAACCACCTACACGGACCGTCATACAAAAAGCTTTTGCGCATGATTTCATAGTTAGCTTTCGGTGGCTTGGGATCAGTGCTGGTCCTGGTATTATGTCCATGTGTATCGCCATGATATTGGTACATATCATGAAATGGTCGTGGGACTTCATTGTGTATGCACTCATACATATGGATTAATGTGTTATATGAACACATATCTTCAAATTTCATTATTTTCAGCTTATTATATAACGGGGAAGCTGAGTCATTATATTTGGCTTTTGATATGGCCCTGACTGCCTTATCTTGGACAACTTTTAGTTTTTGGATATGCTTATTATATGCCCGACCCCAAAGCATAACGCCATATAGTAGGTGAGGATGCACCAAACTGTAATGAATAATTCGCAGGTGATATTCGGGTAATATGTGCTTACACGTATTCAGGGCATAAACCCCTCTGCTGATATTTTTCTTGCAATGTTCTATATGATACTCCCATGAGAAAATATCATCTATTATTATCCCTAGAAATTTAGTTGAAATAACTCTTTCTAATATCTCATTGTCGATTAACAAATCATGTTTATACAGCGTTTTTCGATTGGGGTTTTGTTTAAGTGTAAACACTATATATTTGGTTTTGGTCGGATTTACAGATAGCTGGTTCGCCCGGAACCAGTCGCTGAGAACATTCAAATCAATATTAATATTCGAAAACATAGAATGCAAATTCGTACCATTAAGAAACACAGTCGTGTCGTCAGCAAACAGGATAGATTCACAGTGAGAAAGTGACTTAGGTAAGTCGTTAGTATATAATATGAACAGTAGCGGGCCCAGCACTGATCCCTGTGGCACCCCATATTCAACGTCCATCTGGTCAGAATGAACGCCATTGTAGCTCACGTACTGCCGTCTCTGTGACAAATAACTGCGGAACCAGTCCAAAGCCACACCCCTGATTCCATAATGTTCAAGTTTATTCAGGAGTAGTCTGTGATTAATGGTATCAAACGCCTTTGACAAGTCCAGATAGACAGCCACACAATTTTCCTTGTTGTCCAGAGACGGCAACACGTGAGCTGTAAAATCTGTAATTGCGTCAATTGTTGACCGTTTTGGGCGGAAGCCATACTGTCTGTCATATAAAATATCATGTTTTGTCAAAAAGGATAGAACCCTGCAATGCACCACTTTTTTCCAGTATTTTCGATATGTTAGAGAGAAGAGAAATAGGTCGATAGTTATTGAATGATTGCCTACATTTAGATTTATAGATTGGGATCACCTTCGCTAATTTCATTACATCAGGAACGATTCCTTGCTCCAGTGACATATTGATAATATGCGCGATCGGTGCACTACAGGGTACTACAAGCTTTTTGAGTAATTCCATACTTATGCCATCGTCGCCTCTACTTTTCTTCGACTGGAAAGAATTGATAATTTTTTCGATTTCATGCGGGTTCGTAGGCGAAAGATAAATACTACAAAGATTACGGTTGCGTCCAAGATATGATTCTGAAGACCTGTGTGAGATTGGAATGGCATCTGCGTACGTCTTGCCAATTGTACTGAAGTATTCGCAAAAACTATTAGAAATCCGGACAGAATTATTCACTTGAATCCCATTAATAAAAAACGTTTCAGAGATTGAAGATTTGTCATTAGCACGCCCAATAAGGCTATTTAAAATTTTCCAAGTCTTTTTGGAATCGTTTTGATATTTCTTCAATAACCCTTCATAATAGTCATTCCTTGCCCTTTTCTTAGTTAAATTGTACACGTTTCTGTAGTTGATATATCTACCATGGTTCGGCGAATTTTTCGATTTGCCGATTTGTTGTCTATGAAGTTTGTTACGCTTTCTTGCGCATTTCATAAGTGATGGTGTCATCCAGGGTTCATTAATAATTCGATTGTGTGGAATTATTACTGTTTTACTTGGAGCAATTTCGTCAAGAAAGGCATGAAAGCGCTGAAGAAACATGTCATAACATTCGCTAACTGGTTTGCCATGGAATATATCATTCCAGCACACCGAATTCAGGGCATCAGTCAGGCGACCGATTATCAAAGAATCAATAGGCCGATGAACAAAAGTAAGGGCCTCTTTACTCGATTTTGTACTTTCAGTTTTCATACAAACCAATATCGGATAGTGATCCGATATGTCGGTTAAAATTATTTTGCTGTCGATATTATCATAACCATGGCATTTAACATATATATTGTCGATTGCCGTTGCACTTGTGTGAGTTATCCTTGTTGGTCGCATAACCGTTGGTAAAATACCAGACAGAAAAAATATATTCAAAAGATCAGAAGCATTTGTGTTGCTGCTGACTTTTAAAAGATCAAAGTTTTGATCAGTGCCGATAATTATTTCATGGCCAGTATTAGACATTGCACTGATCATTTGATCATAACGTTCGATTGACGTTCTCTCGCTAGTGGCAGGAACTCGATATATTTCAGCAACAAGTAAATTTTTATCATTGCTTTTATTTTCAATTTCTATCGCAATGCTTTCAAACTCACCCTCCACGTTGATGCATAGATCAAACCGTTCCCTGAAGTCAAATTTCTCATGCACATATATGGCTACACCACCCCTGGAGCGAACAGACCTGCTCGTATGGACAAAATTGTAGCCCTTTATTGCAAACATGTCCGCATTATAATTCGTTAAAAATGTCTCGCATAACAGCAGGAAATGCACATCAATGCCATTATCCGTCAGAACTTGCAGAATTTGACATAGTTCTGTATATTTGCTTGGTAAGCTATGTATATTTAGATGAATAGCACAATATTTGGATTTGGCAAAAGCGGGCGTAGAGTCATTAATTTCATGTAAATCACAGTACGAACCGTCCAATTCGAGCATGTTCATCCGATCGTCCTGAACATAGGTAGATGGGACTGAGCACTCATCGTCGGAGCTTGAGTTTAACACCTCAGTCGCCATAACTTCCTGTACTGAAGATTATACTGATAAAGAGTCGAAAACAGATTATCCGAGTTGATTCAAATACTAAGATTTTACACATTTGCAAATGTAAATTTAACTCATCATGCATTCCGTCACGGGGACTGCCGGTGTGACCTCAAGACAGACAAGTATTTGTGAACGTGTGAAACGAGTAAATAGTCAAGTAGGAATACAATATTAATACAACATTTTTCCTCATAGTATATATATATAGATTTAGTACTGGTAAACTAGTCTCCTTCATGGTACTGCCGTTGGGACTATATACAGTTACGATCCGGACCGCCACACATCATGTCACAGCGCCAGGACCTCCAGGACGTATACCAAGGGCAACAGAAACGGGACGGTGCAACTTATACGTCAATCTCGCGTTGGGAAATTTAATTGAATACATTTCTCAGTATACTTTTAAAACGGGAACGTAGCATTGGAAACACTCGAAAATTGGAGACTGTGCTGATGGATTTCTAATCAGATGTGATGAATTTAGTAAGATATATCAACACGCACGATTCCGACGCGGATAGCAAGCTACACGACACAACGGACACTCGACAGACGAAACACTCAACGCGACAGTACATGCACATATGGCTCAGCCACAGCACCTGAGCGATACGCTACGCAAATCTGACGTATGACAGGACATCACAACACCACACAGAAGTGTATGTACGTATGTAATTATTAATTTTGTCATGACATGAACAACGTTCTACATTACCAACATACGTATGAATATTAATACGAAAATGTGATATGATGCACAAAATTAGTAGTCATGAGATACATAATAAAACAGGTAATATTGGTAACGTAAAACGTCAGAGTCTAGCCATCACACAGTTCTTGGCGAATCTCCATGAGCATCTTCCCCTGTAGATTTTCTCCGCGCCAACTGTGGACATCAAGAACTTTAGCGTTATGTAGTGAAAGACCAATCCCAAACAGAGTATCGTGAGGGCTCGCCTCGCCGAGTTCGGAACCACCTGTTGAGAGGAGTGCATCTTTGAGGGACTGGTTCTGGGTAAATTTCGCCCGAAGTGCTTCCCGAAGTATGGCCGGTGCTTCCTTCTTCCAAGTCTCTTCACAGTAGTTACGAAGCCTCCCAGTTTTACGTTTCATGATTAGCGGTGAGTCCTGTTCCAGAATTTCAGTCGCAACATCGTCGGCTCCAAACAGGAGTGCCTTTTTGTAGGTTAGAAACTGCTCCACGCATGTATAATGCTGCCCATCTATATTGAACGAGCACTTGTGGAAGTTGGAGAGCGGATTACCCTCATGGAAGAACACCGTCACCTCCGCCGATCTTTTTTCTGTTGGCGGGTGCAAAGCGCGATCTTTGACGTATCCCGGTAGCTTGTCCATCATGTCATGCGTAAACTGCTGGTTGTTGATGTGCAGTTTATCGACCCTCAAGAACGCAGAGACTTTTCCTGGATTGGTAGGATCACCATCGTGTGCCGCCCTTAGGTAAGGCAGCATGACCTTTCTGCATCGATCGATTTCTGCAGGGTAGTGCTCTCTAATCAAGACACCCCTCGGAGAGTTTTTACGTAGGCCCCAGACAGCTTTACGATCTTCGTAACGAAGGAATTTGACGATGATTGGACGAGGACCCTTCTGGCTTGGTGGAGGTGACCCTGACGGCATTCTATGGCAGGCAACAATAAGATTGTCAGGTACCACGGTCCCCATGTTGGCTATCTGTTGTGGTATGATTTGTCGGAGGTTCTCATTTTTTGCCTCAGGGACGCCGTCAAAAATCAAACTATTTCTGCGACTGTAGGTGTCCATTGTCAAGATATGTTCATATTGTTCAACTTGGCGAGCTTTACTTTCGGAGAGGTCAGCTTCCAGTTGCTCAATACGACTCACTAGCCTCATAGTTGTTTCGGATGTTTTCTTGGATATGTCAACTGCGTCGTCCACTGCGTTTGTAGCGTTTGTTATAGCCATCTCTGCAGACTTGGCAATCTCCAAAGCTTGTCTTGCATCCGTTCGGGCACTTTTTGCAGTTTCAAGTGCTTCATTCGCTACCATAACAGACTTGTGCAACTCCTTGCTCATATGCTGGATAGATTCTTTGATGGGGAGTAATTTTTCGTCAAATTTCTCATCTAAGAGTGCAGACATTTTAGTGAGAAGGCTTTCATTAATGTCAAATTCATCAGACATGGTAGCTTTCTGTGATCTGCGCTGCATGGCGTTGCTTGCCGGGAGGGACCGAGCAGTCTGGTTGCGATGGGTCAAGTGCTATGAGGCGTGAGATTGCCGACTGTACTGACGGATCACTGGAGCGTGACGGCGAATATTGAGCGTGATATAATGACCAAGTTCCAACTCCTAGATAGAATCACTCAAGCACGACAAGGGCTGGGTTGGGCGATATTATGGGTCACAATCACAAAACAGTCTCCATGATCTAATTAGTCCAACTGACCTCTGAATTGTTAGTACATATGTGACGGCAGATACCTGTTACTCTTAACCTGCATCAATACATCGGTATTGGTCACATTTTGTTCGTCAACTGAGAAATACTAGATACCAGCACATAAAACTTGTTTTCACTCGTCCGCCATGTTTGCGTATCCATATATTACGCTTGTTATTGTCATCATCAAAATCTGACTATTGGTGGTAATAGATTGATTCTTACATTCATACCACTGAGTCGGTGTCGCTGCTGGCGGATGTTAAATCTGTCCCCGAGGATACCATCAACTCAGTAGCCTTCTGGCTTGTGATTAGGCACTTATGTACTTGTCATATATCTATTCCATGGGGTTTGTTTCAGATTTCTAAATTATTTTCATAGGTTGTTGGGCAGATGTATACTAATTCCATCATGTGTACTGTAGAAACAACTACATTCAACACACTGTCTGCCCCTGATGACGCCAGTGTGTCTTTGGATAAACTATTTGATCGAGCTTTGTTTTTATTGCAAAATGTTGTATATTACGTTTGTTATTGGCATCATCAAAATCTGACTATTGGTGGTAATAGATTGATTCTTACATTCAGGTCAAAGGAGAAATTCAAGTTCTTGACAATATTCAAAATATATAATTTTCATCATTTTATATTATGTTCACAATTGATTCCTATGCTGTAAAATCGACCATAAGCGAAATATTTGGAAAAATGTGCCCCATTATAAAGCAAAGGAGAATTTAACCTGGGAACCTAAGTTTAGGCCCAAAATGGCCTACTTCCAGCGATTCAAGGGCAACGAAACTTATACACGTCACAGGAGTACATATCAGGAGTGCTGTACCTCAATAACAAAAAAGGTTACTGAACAGATTTTGAGAAAACGACTGTCAAATTCCAAAAATTAGTCGTTTTTCATAAAAAATGGCCGCCATTTTGAGAAAACTGTGAAAATCAAAACACTAAAAAGTACCTCCTCAAAATTTCTGAAAGATTTAATCGTAAACTTTGAAGATAAAAATGTGGACAGATGACATAGGATGACGACGACGGACGACGACGACAATGGACGACACAGAACGCACACAACGCGACGGCAATAGGTTATCGGACCAAAGGTACGGTAACCTAAACTCAGCAGAGCATGTTTCGACAATAAGCAGTAATTCGAGAGAATATTGATGCTCAGGCAAATTCCGTAATTTTGACATACTGCTTTTTGCCTATTCATTTAGGTGTTGGAAGGGAGTTACTGCCTTTTACCAAGGCTGATACCCCTGTGTTGGTTGAGCCTGTTGTCACCAACCTCGCATACAACATAGAAGACTTATGCTGACTTCAGTACTTTAACACAGCATTTTGGTATATCCATAGAAACTCATTTTAAAATAAAATGAAATAAAATTTACATTTTATTTGAGATACGTTATCGATATATTAAGTCGATATTATCAAGTTACTAACCCGGTTACTAACTTCTTCCCCCCCCCCCCTTCGAAAACCAGCATCCCATAGGAGTGGTGCGCGTTAGTCACATGCAAAATGACTCTGATCGGTCAATGTCGATTTATATTGTAACATATATGGTCCAAAAATGCCTCAATAAATTTAACGAATATTTGTTTGGGGGATGAAATGTACATATTTTCATGTCATTGATTGGTATTATGGACCTTAGGGCAACATTCAATACACAATCCATAGGGGAAAAAAACAAAAAAGGAACACACAATATTAATCAGATAATGTGACGAATATTTGTCACCACCATCGAATATGCACTTTTTTTTATTTGTTCACATATCCCTTTAACCTATATATCGATGGCAGCAACCATACTTGCAGAGGGCCCAGTTGCCATGGCCACAATAATTACAATAATTAAGTGTGAAAGTTAAGTTTTGTTGAATAATTTGCATATCAACACCTCCCCACCCCCTATACAATACCCCGTATAACATGGTCTCATTAAAAACAGTATTGTCATTAATACAGCATGTCGCGACTTTTATTTGGGTACTAGGGCCTAATTAGCTATATGTATATTGCTTTACAAGAATCTCTTCATATTTCAAGCCATAGCCAACAGATAATTATGTGGCGGCCGCCAGATAATTAAGTGGCGGCCGCCAGATAACTAAGTGGCGGCCGCCAGATAATTATGTGGCGGCCGCCAGATAATTAAGTGGCGGCCGCCAGATAATTATGTGGCGGCCGCCAGATAAATATATTTTCACACCTTTCATTATCTGGCCTCTACGGGCTTCCGTACAAAATGGCCATAATGGGCTAACCAAACATACACTCAAACCTTTTTTTTACCTAAAAGTAACACCAAGAATACATTCAACATGGGTATTCTGCATCTGGAGGATGGCACAAGGACAAGATTTCTCGAAAATAAAAGCACCATATTTACTACATATATCAGAGTATTACATAAGATCAACAATATAATGTATTATGAAAATTTATTCCATTTGATGAACACACAAAATGCGTCAACCAATAATAACGTGATACAGATGACGTTGAGCATATAATTATTGGAATTATTATATGCCTACGAAAATGCTACAATGGATTACACAGAGTACAATCGGTCTCTAAATATTTATAGGTAATTGACTGGATACAGTGTTTGAGGCTCGAGGTCGTGTCTGGGCCGTAGCACGCGCGAGCTTGCGAGTGCATCCGCGGCACAGACACGACCGAGGTCTGTTACATGCCACATCATGATATGCACACCCATCGGGAGAGATGTGATTACAACTGCTGATATTTCCTAGCCATTTTAGACCCTGGAAGCAAAGAATTTTATGGACATTTCCATGTACTACAAAACCAAAAACGTCATTTCACCAAGCACGAATACATAAACTTTAAAAGACCGCCGGTTGCTATCTAGAGTATATACGCAGGTCAGTATGAAGGAGGTCAATACCGCAATATTATATCGGACTGATTGCACTCTGTGTAATCAATCTATTGTAGCATTTCCGTAGCCATATAATAAAACGCGATATTAACCTCCTTCATATTGACCTGCGTCGTGCTTAGCAACCGGCAGTTTCTTTTCTATTTTACGTATTTATGCGCTGGTGAAATGACGTTTCTGGTTTTTTATAGGGCACGTAAGTGAAAACGCTATGTTCTCGAATTAGGCATCGACCAGGATTTTCTGGTCTCAACCTATTATCGCCTACTTTTTGCCTAGCTCGTTTTCCACATAAATCAACTGTAAGAAAAACATATGCAATTAACGATATTCGATGACTTTCGACCATAATTGGTCGCGATATTGTCAGTAAGACTGGAAAACAAAGCACAGTAGATGGACGGCCGTTAACTTCTTCCGCTTATAAAATGAAATAATGCGGGCTTATAATTATGCATGTTTGGTCTTGAAAGGTAGCAAATCGTTAGTTTGTCGTCACATGGTACAACACATAATTTACTGATTTGATATAATATTGATTATCAACTTAACAGCTATCGCTCCATTATGAAGGATAGGACCAAAAGGCTTGCACAACGTATATTTTCATGCGTTTCGAACGATATTCAAAACTCACTTACGCTCCCTATAACATGAAAATGTCCATAAAACTCTTTGCTTTCAGGGTATAAAATGATTAGAAAATGTCAGCATTTGTAAACATATTTGTTTCTGAGGGGTGTGGATATTATAATATGCAAATTTAATAATAAATGATTCGACTGGATACAGTGTTTGAGTCCCTCGGTCGTGTCTGTGCTATGGCCCAGACAGGAACTCGTGCCTCAAACACGGTATCAAGTCAATTACCTATAAATATTATTTATACAACTTGAATGAAAGGAAAACATGTACATCGCTTGATTTATAACCAAACAATGTTTTCATCTGTTACATCTCACGTGAGAAACATTTAGTATGAATATGTCACATTGTCACAAACGTAAAATTCTTCATCATCACTTTTCACTCTATTCTTATTCACTGTGGTATACACATAACTTTCGCGACCATTTCTTGGCGTGAGTAAAGTCGAAGATTCCTTGACGCTGTTGTTATTTGATGTTATCAACACGTCGTCTTTACCGTCCATCAGAGTTGTGAATACCCTGTCACTTGCACCGATGGTGTCATCTGGGGCGACACGTAGCTTTGGGCGTTCTGAGGATCGAGCATAGCATGCATCTATGACGTCAGTAATAGGTGCCCTGTTTAGAACGTGAGTGGCCGCTGTGCCTGACATATTACATGTGGTTCGTGTTGCTGACCTGACTGCATCTGCTTGATCGCTCATGATTTCAGTCCTTTGTTCGGTAAGACCGATCATATCCGTTCATCGATATCTGAAAATGATAATGCATGTACATCACTGGTCAATCACCTCGACCCCTGTCCATAATTTCACATACGTATATTAACATTATATAAACATCGAATGCCATGATACCAGTAGCAACGTGAAATACCTACTTGTTCAAAAACTAACCTTCTCACCAGAAGAACCACCATGACACTGAAAGTGGCAACAGCAGTGACGACCAATAGTCCGGCCAAGACCTTCAATCCTGCAAGTGAAATGCTATTTTGTATTTGGATATAAGACGAAAGTGTTGATCTTATGTAAATTCAGCATCAAAACTAAGCATTATGTACAAGTTTGTACCTTCATGCGAAACAGACTGGTCAAAATCTGTGTCGTAACCTGAAAGGACAGAATGTCCCATATATGACATATTATTTGCTATACTCTATTGAGTACCTGAAATAAAAATTCACATCAACTGATTTTGATTTTACATTCACTCGAAAGCACATTCTCTAGTTCATGCAAAAGAACTATCATTTACCAGATAAATTGAAGGCTCTTGTCCCAGTGTTACATGTTGTATTCTCTGAAACATTACACTGAAGTTTGACAAATTGAATCTGTTCCAAATTCGTCAGTGTAACGACTTCGCCAGAAGGTATCCATGAGCAGTTATCCTCTGATGATCCTGTGAGGCACTCGACTATCCATGTGTAGTAAATTTCAGAAGCAAGCTCCACTGGCCGTGTCTGAGATGATGATGTCGATTGAACACCAGCTTCTCTAGTGTATTCTCCACGATGCCTATCATCGGTGTTGATGGTTTTGCTGTGCAAAGAAATGTGGTCATTTTGTGTTTGTGTTTGTTTCTTCGAACAGAAGCATTAAAATCAAGGGTTTACACCAGAATCTAAAGCATTTTCAACAAAAATAATCTATCCTGCTGGTTACATCAACGACCCGATATCGTCGCTAGGTATACACTACTTCTAGGGCTATTCATGATTTGAACGGATTCTAGACAGAAAACATACCATAATAGGGTAGTATTGCTTGCGTGTAGTAACTCCTATCGCCACAAGCCAGTTTCAGGCAGTAGGTGCCAGCCTGCTCTGAGCTGTTCAGTTGTACACGAAACGACCAAAAAGCTCCTTCACGGCCAATCTCGTGCCAGCGACCATCCGAGCATGTCATTTTATTATCTTCTGTGTAATTTGCGGTGCATAATACAACGGTTTTTCCTCCAAGACTACTATTTTTCCGAATCAGTATGACGTTGGCGCTTGGGCATTCAGGAGGCAACAACGGCAGTCTTGTGTTGAACGTGATGTCGACACGTAACGGGTCAGATCTAGTCAGGGCTAGGTTAGCTGAAAACATAACCCAAAGTCGATTTACCATCTTGTTGACATATTGCTGGACAGTACAGGAATTCGCATGAAATTAACCAAGTGAGATTAACATCCATGAAGGTGCATTATTTATACACACTCCATTCACAACAAGTTCAAATATTACATGGGAAAGAGATAGTATTTACTTTGTTCGGATGGCGATGGCTCTGGATGTTTCTAGATATATATTAATAATAATAAATAATAACATTAGTTTTATTTATATTGCGCATGATAATGTGTGAACATATCTAAGCGCATTGACAAGTAAAAACAGTGAGTATATAGATTAAAAAAATGTGGATGTAAATACATAACTAGTAAAACATTGTTACCAAATAACATTAAAAGGTGGATAAGAGAAAATACGAATGACTAGATGTGACTAGATAGTTATGTGTATTAAGAGAGTCCAAAAAGGAATGTTTTAAGTCGAAGGCTGCACTGAGATCTAAAAGTATCAGTGCGACCTCCTCACCTTTGTCCAGGGCAACGAGGGTGTCATTATACACCCTGAAGGCTCTACATTATGATTGGTCGATAGGCAGATTGCATAAGTTCATAGAGAT
Source organism: Terebella lapidaria (assembly GCA_949152475.1). NCBI lineage: Eukaryota > Metazoa > Annelida > Polychaeta > Terebellida > Terebellidae > Terebella > Terebella lapidaria. The sequence continues at coordinate 22,708,302 of OX424566.1, read as the reverse complement.
GATTTGTGGACAGATATTCATGGAGTTGAGACGCCACTACTATGTCGAGGAGTTTGGAATAATAGCACATATTTGACCCAGACCTATAAATTTTTTAGTTCCTCTGGTTCCAAAGAGGACTTTTTGAGTAGAGGAGTGATAACAGCCTGCTTGAACTGGTCAGGTACTATCCCAGATGTGAGTGACAAATTGATCAGTTTGGTGACGACAGGAACAAGGTCCTTGACACAGTTCTTGTACACCATAGCAGGAATCGGGTCCAGACCTGACGACTTGACAGGGGTTTTCATGATCAAATTCAATATATCACCCTGAGTGACCTCTCCAAAGTGGTCGAAGGTGGATTCGCAGCCCTCATCTGGATGTGCGTAGATGTTCCCACCCATACCCGGTTGATCGAGGCAGGTACGGATGGCTGATTTTATCAGAGAAGAACTGACTGAATTTCTTTGGTAGTGAGGAGGTATCCGACTCTGTTGGAAGGATGGGCTTTTCATGTCCGTTTGTAAGACGTCGGACTTCGCGAAACATATGTTTAGAGTCACTGTCCTTGATTTTGCGTTGGTAGTACTTGACCTTGGCCTGTTTGACTGATGCATAATATTTGCAGGACTCCTTCCTGAAGACTAGGAGGTCGGAATAAAGTCCAGAGGCCCTCCATTTCCATTCAAGAATGCGAACGCCTCGTTTCAGATGTCTTAGGGCATCAGAGTACCATGGAGCATATATGGTCTATCCACCAATGACCTAGTCATCACAGGAGCATGGCGATCAAGCAACCCAGACAGGATACTATGATAATCAGAACAAAGAGTGTCCAGGTCCGAGGATGAATCATCCTGGAGGCGTGAGGCACGGATGTCACAGGAGAGTGCTCTGTACAGGACAGTGAACTTGTCTTTTGGCTGTTTTGAAATGTCCACCTCGAATGAAATGGCATAGTGGTCCGAGGGCATCTGTGGGTGTGTGACAATATCATCGACCAATGTTGGGACATCACGAGGTTCCCTCATGATGACGAGGTCCAAAGTATGGCCCTTTACGTGTGTAGGCTGGATGATAAGTTGACACAGCCTAGCCAATGAATGTCCAAGAATGACATGTCTAATTTGTCTGAGCCGGAGTCGACATGAATGTTAAAGTCACCCGAGAGCACGATTTTACTATGGAGCGTTTTTAGGGTCAATATTCATTGACATGCATTGTAGATTTTCTTGTTGTGAATGATTGTTTCAACCGCAAAATTCTTTATTCCACATTGCTGTTTCTAAACTTTCTGTGTCGAATTTACATATTCTTACTGCATAGTTCTAACTTCCATCTCCTTTCTGCTTACTTCCAAGTTCTCATTGGTACTTTTTCAATGCTTAATTCATCATGTCACATTCTAACACCTTTGTCCGTGCAAACTATCAAAAACAAATCGCATCTGGCATAATGCATATGAAACTTAGCACATTTCATTTAGAATAAAGCACATCGCACGAAGAACAAAGCATAACGAATGAAGCATTTCATGTGCCAAAATTACTACTGCACTATTATGACGACAGACAGCGCTGCGGGTCGAGTGGCCACATTGTGAATGAGAAACTGAAGACTCCCGGATGAAGGAAAGACCTTGGTTTGATGGACCGCTGGTCCGGTGCAGTATTTTTAGCTTACCAACCCATGGCCCGATAAGCTATTGGCGTGGTTTTTCGTCCGTCGTCCGTCTACACTCTCTGGTTTAGGGGCTTGAAAAGCTGAAAATAGCCCAATCCACTTTTTATGAGCAGACGTGTATTTTGGGGATTAATTTGGGGATAAGGGGCTCACACGAGAGAGGAAATTTAACATGGTGAAAGCCCTTTAACCTAAAAAAATTGGTACGTTCGTCCGTCGTCCGTCCGGCAAATAACTTTTTGGGGCCTTGATGAAGTTTTTTTCTGAAAATTTACTAAAACATTCCTTGGGTTAAGACCCTGAGACGTTTTGTTTTCGTTTTTTTTTATTATTATTATTCAATCGTTTTTGCCGACTTGGCGGCCATTTTTTTATGAAAAGTGGCTAATTTTGGACTTTGATGGCCTTTTTCTCGAAAACTGTCTGATCTATTTGCGATTTTTGTTTCAAGACATCTCCCTCATGTACATCAATGGCAAGTTTCATTGTCCTTGAATCGCCGGTCTGCGTGTGGCAGCCATTTTGATTTTTTGTCCCAAATCGAGCCACTATTCGTTCTGAGCCATTTCCAGCAAAAACTTTTTTTTTATTTGCCATTGAAAAATTTTTGGGACTTTTTTGGGAAAATTTTGGGGAAAATTTCACCCAATTTTTCTTTCATAATGGGAGCTTTGCGGGGGTAAACTCCTAGAACTTTTCAAGATACAGTGTAGTATTGGCACATTCAAATGGGAAATCATATATTGCAGTTTGAATGATGACCTTGAATTTGATTTTGAATGACTTTGAAGGTCAAAACGACCTTACTTTGTCAAAAGAAACGATGATTTTTGTCTTTGGCTGCCATTTTCTCCAAAAACTATTCAGACAATTCTCCTCAAAATCTCTATGTAGTACCTTTGTGATGTGTATAAGTTTTGTTGCCTTTAAATCGACGGTCTGTGAATAATGTCATTAACGAAAGAAACTTGATGTAACTTGATTTCGTATTATATTCCATACAGGAAATGTGTGTTTGGCAACATTTACGAGCATGTTTTGACAATAGGTTTGAAGATCAGAGTAACAATTTGTTTTTGGGAAAATCAATACACTGTGTAATTCTCATGATCTGCCGGTAAGCTGCGGCACCCTTGGTGCTACGTTGTCTCTTTATTTGGCTAACAGGTAAATAAGATCTATATGTTAAATCCAATACAACTACCGTAGCGCAGTACTAGTGTATCTACTGTACTGTCACAAGTTGGAATCGTGCCAAATTAACGGTATGAAGAAATTATGATTGGAGAGATCACCATATTTAGCCTTGAAAGAGATAGCCATCAGTTTCCTGAGAATTTTTTTTCACATCTCAATTATCACTGTCCGTTCTCAAGTAATGACCATTTTGTGTATGTTAATTTTAGGCCTATGTCATGATAATTGCACTTAATTCGCAACAGTGTATTATATTATAATGAGTGTTCATGACGTCACATCGAAATTTGATTTTAATGAGCATAGAAATCTTATTAATAGGCTCATATTAATCATCTCTCACTAGACTCACTATTCGTTTATTTACAGGGCAGGGTGCGGGAATTCATTGGGGTCTGTGCTCAGCTGCATGAGTGTGGCACCTGTTGGTCGCGCCAATGATAAAGGAGGTCTTAGTTTCTCATACATCATGTGGCTACGTGCGGCCAGCGCCTCCTGTCGTCATAATGTTGCAGTAGTAATTTTGTCCACAACAATTACTACTGCATCATTATGACGACAGGCGGCGCTAACCGCCGAGTGCTTCATTCTTTGTGCGTTGTTCATCATGCGATATGCTATATTCTAAATGCAATGCGCTAAGTTCCATATGCATTGTGCCAGATGCGATTTGTTTTTGATAGTTTGCATGGACAAAGGTGTTAGAATTTGACATGATGAATTAAGCATTGAGAAAGTACCAGTGAGAACTTGGAAGTAAGCAGCAAGGAGATGGAAGTTAGAACTATGCAGTAAGAATATGTAAATTCGACACAGAAAGTTTAGAAACAGCAATGTGGAATAAAGAATTTCGCGGTTGAAACACTCATTCACAACAAGAAAATCTACATTGCATGTCAATGAATATTGACCCTAAAAACGCTCCATATTTTACCGCCATAGGATATAAAAGTCTCAAGTAGTTCATTGAACTCAGCAATGAACTTGCTAGCAGTGTAATAGTTACGGGATGAGTGGGGCGCCTAATAGATCAGGATAAAGCTGGCTGATGACGAAGCATTCAGGAAAGAGACGTCCAGAGATTCGAACGTCGTGAAGGCTCAGTGAATGTTCTCAACTTCAGCCTTGACCGAGGCCCTGTGTATGAGACACAAACCACCTCCTGGGCGTTCCTCTCGAGGTGCTGAGATCACACTGTAGGCTGGAAGTGTTTGTGTTATGTCACTGATGGTAATGTCATCGAGTTTCGTGCCAGTCAGCCACGTTTCAGTGATACCCAATATATCCAATTTGAGTGACACAATGATATCACAGATGGCATGAGTTTTGTTTACTATAAAACAAGCGTTCCAGCACGCAAGTGATAACTCGTTAACACAGGACTGTTTCACCAATGGGATGGAAACGCACGACGTGAACCAAGGTTGATCTCACCACAACCGTCACATGAACGGGCGACACTCCGACGGATACCATTTAAAACCGGTATCGATTTTCCATCGTGACCATTGGTAGCAGGCGCAAGGTTCTTCGACAAGGTTCTTCTTGTTTACACCGGCATAATTGTAGCAGTTATTGGTCTTGGTATTGTCCCTGAATGAAGCTAGAACCATTCAGGAATGGATGGAGCTAGAGTGAATATGATTAGGGATCCATGCCATTCAATACTTTGACTCGCCTAGTTCACGGTTCTATTGTTCTCTGCAGTAGATTATTTTTCAGAATCTACTGGTAGACTGTTCCCAGTAGATTATTGCGGTAGATTATTGTATCCAATAATCTACTGCAATATAATACAGTGCTATTCATTAATTCGGAGCCACCAAAAAGTAGTGACACATTTCAAACTGTTGCGCATCCAATGGGATATTGATGCATGATATACTTGTTTCTTATTTTTTCCACATTCTGAGATTCTGCACTACCAATCAATTACATAATATAAATTCTGAAGTGCCATATGACCATACAGGTGATCCGGATTTGCGCATCTGGATCTATGACTTTTATTCCTGATCTGTGGGCGAGCATGTACCTCAAAATAGTTTCATGAATGTTTTTTATTCAATATTCTCCTCCACCTTGAAAGATTCTGAGCAGTTAATGTTTTGAAAATGTATATATTCCGAAAGAAAAGGATTAAACAAACGTATGTTCCCCCGAGATTATGTGATATATGATCCAGAACAAGTGGAAGATCCAGCCAAATCGTTTCGGCTATCACTCTTATTGTAACCCAAATGTAGCCTGTAAGTTCCGTCACTGGGTTTATTTAGAATATACACTCATAATTATGTGATTGCAATATCAAATTGTGGTTATCAAGACCTGACAAAAGTGGCTCCAAATTAATGGATGGCACTGTATACTGCATGTAGAAACAACAACTGCCAGTGTACAAACTGCACCTGCTCAAACAAGACGCGCTGGTTCGCGTACTAGCGAGTCGTTTCCATCATTGCCGAAACCTAATTTCGGTTTGATGCCACGGAACCTCGGTCGAGGCCAATATCATGTAGATGAGAAGGAGAACAATAGTTGTGGTGTTAATGTTGAGTCCCAATTCTAAGTTCACCAAAACAATGAAAGGTGGCAGCAAAAACCGTGGGCGTGAATGTAAAACCCTATTCATGTTCAAAAATTAATTCATGATCCAGGATCGATATAGTAATCATTATCATGTAAACCATTTATTAGAAGTAGACATCTACTAGCAAAATTTGGTAAATAACGTGATGTATATCGTTAAAACTAACAAAACAGCAAGCGGACATGTAATAGTATTCTCACGATATAATAATGGTGACAAAGTTGGGCATCACAAATTCAGACAGTGTCGCCTTCTGCTTCTAAACACTGTTCAAGTGTGACGGTGTAGTTGTACATGCAAATTACTACGCGCAGGTGCATATACCGGCGGAGCTTTAGTTGAGTTGAGGTACCGAGAACTAAGCCGGATAAGCGCTTCGGTGTCGCGCCTCTGGTAAATAATCGTCGTCGATTATTTTCCAGAGGCGCTCCACCTCAGCGCTCATCCTATACATAAGCAACAATTGTCACCAAACTTGAACCGCCTGCGCATAATAATTTCATCTTATTATTCCCCAGTGTTTCCCCTGCTTGTGTTGAGCATCCGGGATGGATCCGATACTCAAAGCACTGATTGAAGAACCCAATGCAGTTCTCACACAATTATGAGGATCAATACCCTAATCACATCACCATGTAAACATTGCACTACGAAAGAATTTCACGAAACAGTGGCGGACCCAGGATTTGAGGTGGCTGGGGAATGGCAGAAGGAACATATTTGCTGCTGATCGGGGAGGGGGGGGGGGGGGTGCGACGGGATTCAGGGGTCTGCTAAAGGGTCCTAAAAGCCAGCTTACTGAGTTCTGAGTACAAGTTCTGAGTACAAGTTCCAGACACACATGACAATTTGAATCTGTTCCCGATTCCCGGCCTGCACTATGTTCACACTAAATTATTTGCCATAACTCATGTTAAACTTAAATAACTACAGGGCCAATGTCCTACCCATTATATCAGAAATACCAATAGCAATTAATTTCGTCTGTATTTCATTATCATGGATATTGCTTATCATCGGCTTTATTTGCCAATAAAGGTAATGATGCAATTAACATCAGTAATATATTACATCATAAGTCTGTTCAGTCCCAGGTACATCAAACTTCACTGACACTGGCGCTCCATCTATATCGTACTCATAATCTGTTGCTTCAAAGATATTCAACTACAAACAAACATTGGATGATTTAGATATTCATGATCTTTTACAAAACCCACCCTCCTGCACTTGCATTAATTCTCCGCTCATACACGATCCAGTTGGGCTCATACACGATCCAGTTGTTATTTCAGGTGACCTGAATATAGTGGAGAATGAATACTTGAGAGACGTTTTGTGGGAAGGTCCCAAATATAGAGAGTCCACGTTGTTTTCATGGAGACACTCACACACTTTCAAAACTTTGTACACAGCTATACCTCATTCTGAGGTATTCCAATAGTAAAATTAATGGCAGACCTGTTTTTATACTCGACTCCATCCAACATTTACAACGAGGAGGTTCTAAGAAACTAACATGTAATTTTAATTTCATTTTCCGATGCATAGACTATGTACTGTCACTAATAATCCCAAGTTTGGTGATTATTTGGATGTCATAAATCCTAAGGAACTTGAAATTTAGGATACTACAGACTCTGCTAATTTTCCCAACTTTCTAGACCTGAGGTTGGACATTGATAATCATTCTAACCTGTCAACTAGATAATATGACAAACGTGATGATTTCAATTTTTCCATAGTAAATTTCCCTTTTCTCAGCAGCAACATTCCTGTGTCTACAGCATACGGTGTGTTTGTTTCTCAACTCATACCATATTCCAGAGCTAGTTGCAAAAATGAGGACTTTATCGAAGTGCCCGGGTAGTCTCTGAACTGCTGAGACAAGGATATGTTTTATCAAGACTTATAGCTGCCTTTAAGGAATTCTATGGACGTCATCATGATCTGCTTGATAAATGCACCAAATCCATGATTGCCATGCAACTAAATCAATTTCCAAATTAGTTTGGGGGAATTCATGACGGGTGCCACTAGTGGGGCAGGAAATGCTCACTCTTTCCGGAACACCTGATTTCACCTCCTAATTAGCCAATTTGGGGGGTTCATGAGTTTCCCCATCATTTTTGTTGTTTTCTCTCACTTCGTATGCCTGGTATGACTTTCTGTCCCTGGATTATGAAAATGGATAACGGACCTTGTTTTGTTCGCTTGGGATACTTAAGACTGGATATTGATTCTACATCTACACACACTCACAACGATCCCTCTATATTCTCAAACGTCCCTCTATATTCTGAAAGTGCATTTGGAAAGTTCAGAACGAAAATGCTAGTAGATGTATTGCAAACAACTTGAACTACATGATTTCTAATTACAAAGTACCACAGCTAACTATCATTCATGTATAAAATATTAACAATACTCCACACATCACAAGAATAAACACGAAATCAAATCGCTTGTCCAATGACCTTCCGCTGTCCTTGTGAATAACTGATATACAAGAGATTCGTTCATTTACTTTAGGTAGGTTTATTCAAATAGTTTGAGTTCATGTTTGAGATAAATTTGATAGATTTACATCGTTAGTTTACATAATGTTTATATTATTGTTGTTTTCAAGTTCCGATATTGTCTGGAATGTTCCTCTCGTCAGATATTTATTCATAGGAACGTATTGTGAAACCCACCGGGTGGAAGTCCTGTAGCGTCCCTGAAAAATAGCTACCTAGAGAGCGGGCGACGGGGGGGGGGGGGGGGGGTTACAATTCATCTCATTGTCCAGGTTATACAAATTTGACAGTGCATGTGTATCTATAAGGATGACATGTATCCGAGGATATTGCAACCTTGTCATGCAATGATATTTATCTATTGTTGTAATTGACAGCACATGTGATAGGTAACAGATCGTCTAATTATGCAGCACAGTACTTCCTTATTGCTTATTATATTTCTGTACTTCCAAGAAGGAGCCAGGCCGCCATAGCCGCTATTTGACAAGGTATGTTAATAAATTACCAAGCATCGTTAGCATGTTGTGTTGATCCTCGTGTGTTGTTCCTAACTCAGATCATTGATCACGTTATCATGATTTTAAAATTATGTCATCTTTATATACATCTCTCCTTTTTCCCCAAATGTCAACCATTCTTCATGTTAAACTCCCGATTTTGGACTTCGGCATCCATTTTCTCAAAATCTGTTGCGTAACTTTTTTTCTGTTTGATGCATTAAACTCCCCTTATGTACCTTCATGTAGAAATTTCGTGGCTCCTGAATCGCTTGTAAGAACCCAAAAGGCCAAAGTTCAGTTTTGAGCTTACCGCCAATTTGGGCCAATAAGCTATTGTCGTAGTTTTTCGTCCGTGGTCGATCGTCGTCGTTGTGTGCCACATCATCACATTTTTTATCTTTTCTTTTCGGGCTGATGAATTTGCCCATAAATTTGTGTGAATATGATGACCTTGAGTTTGAACTTTGACCAAATTTTCAAGGTTAACGCTTTCACTGCCTGGACTTTATTTGACAGGGGGGTTCACTGTCGGAGGCGACTTTAGTCGACCAAAATTAGGGGAAATCAGGGCAAATCGAAACATGATGAATTAATATTGAATTAATGCCCAATACTGAAAATATGGAACTTAAATTCTATACATTTTACTTAGAACAAACCCACTTCATATTTTATCATAACGGAAACTGTTTCACAATAAATATATCATATAAATATATACTTCATAATTTCTTCAAAATAACTTGGCAATGGGATAAAAGGTCTGAAACAATTTTTGGCAGTGAAAGGGTTAAAGCACAAAATGGCTAATATCTCGCTTATTATCAACTTCACAACTTAGAAATGAAATGAACACAATAAAAGTAAAATCATATCACAGATAATTATCAAATCGGATTAAACGACAGAGGGGCCTGGGGCTGGAAAACATAAATGGGCCTAAGCTATCTGGTCTGGGGGTTCGGGATTCGCCGTAAGCTCCCCGAGAAAAAAAATGCCTTGTTTCTTTCATTGAATGAGGACGTGTAATTGCCGACCATTCAAATTGTGATAATGGTCGGGGGAAAAAAGTTAGTAAAAAAATACTTGTGCACGTAACGGATCCCTTATTATCAACCGATGTACCCAATATACTTGCGATCATGAAGTTTGAACATGATCGAATGGGCATCAAGGCATTTGCACAAAGACATATGAATCTTTTCAAATCTACACAATCTTTATGGAATTATATAGTTATGACAGTCAATTAAAAACAGGCAAAAGGGGATGAGTGGTCAAAACGAATTTTGAACTTTTTTTTCATTAAAGAGTGAAAGGACTGAAAAAGTAACAGATCCTAGATTTATCATTGTAAATCCGGTAGATTTCAAACTTTGTAAATTTATCGAGGATTCCAAATAATTATTGAAGTTCCCCCCCTAAAAAATCCGTGATTTTTTTTTAGAATAAAACATCTAACATATTGTGGATTATGCAGTTGTTCATTATAAACAGTGAAACACAAACTTCTGATGTAATCAATTTTTATTTTGTGATCATACATATGTACTTTTCAGCCTTTTTGTGTGCAAATCTGTTGAAGGCAGGAGTAGTTGTTGTTTTATTAAAAGAATAGAATAATTAAAACACACAGATTTGGTCGTTCAATATCCAACACTGATGATTTTCATTAGTGAGGGTTGAATGGAATACCTACCATAATAAGACAGGATTTCGTCACCACACATCTGTTCCAACTGGTATGTACCAGCCTGATTGCCGCTGGACATGTTTACTCGGAACTCCCCAAACGACCCCGCGGCGGCGATGCCGATCATAATCGTAGAAGTCACAGAGCATATTATCAACTAATGTGCGATTCGCCGTACACACTGCAATGATGCGTCCTTGGCTATCAGGGTTCTGAATCAGAATGACATTGGACATTCATGGGGAAACAGAGGCTGATTTGTATTGAAAATAATTTCACTGGGTTACGCTGTAGAACTACACTGGGCCAGGTTAGCTGAAAAACATTACTCGAGATCAGAGTACTATATTGTTGACTCGTGAGGCAGTATTGTGCTAAACGTGTATATCCTTGAGCCACCCACTCGTCCCATGAGAGATAAAAATAGAAGCCACTTATTTTTCTTCTGTACTCTATATAACGAGCATATTCATTATTCCATGTCAAAACAACACTATGAGTGATGAATAATTCATGGGATAATATCTACTCCTATTATTTAATGCCTCAAACATATGTATATGTACTTAGATCTTTTGCTGGTTACTGAATGTCACCAAAAATATATACTTACTGTAGGACAATCCACACATAATCCCCCCTCTATACACGGGCCGTGGATAGTGACCATTGTTGTAAACTTTGAAAACAGTGTACCACTTTGGTTATTTCGAAACTAGCAGGGCGGATTCAGGAATCATCATACCGGTTACTACTTCATGGTAACTCCCACGAAATATGTCCATGCCGCCAATGTTGACACCACAGTACCAGGCTATCGACGAGATCTGACGGCTCATCGTTTTCGCCAATTCCGACGGTTGTGGGGGTCTGTAAGCGACCGGATCTGAGCAACGGTAAAACAGACAGTTCTAACCGGTGGTATTGGCGGCATGGACGAGCGATGGTAAGAACGATGCTTGTAACCTGCGGTATTGGCGGCATCGACAAGCGACGGTAAGACGGACAGTTCTAACCCACCGGTATTGGCGATATCGACGAGCGACGATAAGAACGACAGTTATAACCAGCACTATTGGTGGCATCGACGAACGATGGTAACAACAATGCTTCTAACTGGCGCTATTGGCGGCATCGACGAGCAACGGTAAGACGGACAGTTATGACTGGCGCAATTGCCGGCATCGACGAACGACGGTAAGAACGACGCTTCTAACTGGCTGTATTGGCGGCATCGACAAGCCGTCAGACCTCGACGCTTACAGACCCCTGCAACCGACGGAAATGGCAATAATGACGAGCCGTCAGACTTCGTCGCTTAGAGACCCCTGCTACCAGCTCAATTGTTGATAATGTGAGCTATTTCGTGGGTCAACGAAATTTCGTGGAAGTTACCATGAAGAAACTACCTTTTATACCATGGGGCACGCATGGAACTCGGCAAGCCTCGGGGAATATTCAGGAGCCTGGGGTCAACAAAACTCAAATATTCCCTGTTTGGTTATGTCTTCTTATGAGGTTTACATGAATTATATAGGGCTTTAAATTACGGGTAAAAGGATACAGATGAGAGTCAAGCAATGACACTGGCAATAATACGATGGCTCGTGTAGGACATTGCTTTTATTTTCTTAAAAAAAGTGTAAAGTTCGGCGGGCGCCCGCTACAGGGCGTCCGGCACTACTGTACGGAATACTTCTACCAGGTACAGTCAGCCCGGAACGAGTCCGGCCGTCATACACTACGACATAACACATGCATCTCACCAACTCCTAACTACAACATGCATATTACATAGTTATGGTAATGTAGCCGTATGTAGAGCCCGAGATGCCATGGGAGCGGCACCACGGAATCCGTACACGTGGGCATGTTGCTGGCCGGCCTCGTCGAAGGCTTTGTCACAGAGATGGAACTCTGAGCCAGCCCGACGGTCTGCCAGAGCCTGTGTCACACCACCCCGGGTGGAGAAGAGAACTGGCGATCCACAAGGCTTGTCCCCCGAGTCAGCAACTGTCTCTACCCCAGCCCGGGCCCCCAATGGAAATCGTCCCCAGGGCCCGCGAGGGCCTTACCCAAGACACAGGGACGTAAAGCTCATGGCGAGCCTCTCGTCCTGCCTCTCGGCTTGCTCTGGGACAATCTCACAGACCAAGCCAAATGCTCGCGTATATATTGAACCGAGAGGCGGGAGGAGAAACTAGGTCACCACTTGTTATAGTTTACTGGGCGCGATTAGGTACAGTGCGTTGCTAGGCAGCGCACGCTCGGAACTCGAGCGGTCTAAAGATAGGCCACAATACTTGCTAGTGTTTTGCAAAGACTCCTGCCGTGTGCTTTGGGCAAAATCACCACATAAGTTTGAAATATCTGTAGCATTTGTTTAGTCATTTTATATGCGTAGCTAATCGTTTCATATGCATATTAAATCATTTATTATGCATACTTAATATGCATGTTTAATCATTTATTCTGCAAATTTTTTTTGCATATTTATTGTTTTTAATGCATATTAAATTATTTCTTTACCTGACACTATATTTAATATTGTATATGTGTAATATTATATATATGCATATATAATATTATATATATGCATATTTGATCATTTGTTACGCGTATGTATTATTTTTTATGCTTATTTAATATTCAATATTCATATTTAATCATTTATTACATTTATCTTATATTATATATGCATATTTAATCATTTATTAGGCATATTTAGTATTTCGTATTGTATCAATCACACTAAAAAAAACCTCAATGAGAACTTCAACCCACTTCCTCATCCACGACATAGCATGACAAACTTTGTGTACTCTTCACAACTGTGGCAACAAATTTTATGACACACTTCCTGGTTGAAACATTAACATATTTGTATAAAGGCATGTGATGTTACCAGGAAGTTGTCATTGCAACCACAATGGGTGGATTCAACTGAATATTATAATCAATTAATAGCCGTAGAATCAATAAACAGTATTAAGTATTCCGAGTGAACAAACAGGGTCCGATTAGATACACCTTCGCACTCAGCTGTAGGGCAAATCAAGCCACTGTTAGTAGTGGATTATGGACTAGGGGTCCGCCAGTTGACGTTGCAGCATATATGTGCCATAGATGGTCATAACGTACTCGCAAGAGGGGGAGGGGGGGAGCCACACTGGTCATAACACAACCATTCGCCGTCATGGCTTGCCTTGTACTAAGGGGAACATCTTCACTATGCCTTGTATTACTGGGGAAGCCACCTTCACTGTGGCACATCAAGTGTACAATGAAAAGTGCATTTCGCACATTGTTTGCCAAATGTGACACCATTGTGGCTTTGAATTTTAATTATTGGTTAAATTTTTTTTCTGTTCCAGGTTTTTCACTTGATGTTTTATAATGACGTTCAATGTATACATTCCAGATGTTTATAATATATATTCATCATTTGAAAGATTAGCCCAACGGCAAAGGATGGGGTTTCCGGATAAATGTTCAGTGGTAACGGCAACGGATGGGGTTTCCAGAGAAACGTTCAGTATTAGCCACAATTGCTTTTCTCCAAAAAATCGCTGACTTGACTTTTCAAGGTCATTGAAAGTCGAAATCAACGTTCCCATTTAAATGTGTGTATTTAAGTATTCTGGGAGTTCCCTCAAAACATTTCATAATATGAAAGACAAGCCGATAACCAGAAAAAAATTGCAATACTGAAATGGATCATTGGAATTGGATAAAAATAACTAGTGACTTGTTTTTGGATGAAAGTTTTTGTTGCCTGACAAATTCTACGAAAACGGCTGCCAGAGTCAAATTTTTTGTTGAACGAAATGGGTATCTTGACCTTTCAGGGTCTGCGAAAATAAAATTAGGTCATCACTGAAAGCATCACATATGATTTCCAATTTAAATGTGCCAATATTTATACTCGATTTTGAATTATTCTAGGAGTTCACTCTATACAATTCCATTCATGGAGGGCTGCCATAGTCCAAAATAAGTTGATTTTCATTGAAAACTGCTGCAATTTCGAAAGTTTAACTGCTAAAAAAATCTCCGTCTTTAACTATTTGTAGGTATATTTTAGCAATATATGATCATAAAGTTTGAAATTAAAAATGTTGCTGACGGACGACAACGATGAACGTAAAAGTGACACCATTTATTATTTGTTATCAGACCATGAGTTCGGTAAGCTAGAAACCGCATATCCACCAGCAAGGTGTACATGTGATATTGGATCAAGGATAAGGTTTTGCCTTTGAAACGCATGCTTAAATACACATATCACATAACTGCAAAAGATCAATACTACATTTTATTATTAACTGTATGTGATTCCTGTTTGTGATTGGTTGAAATGGAGCCACGTGACTGAAATGATACTACAATATCATGTCCGAGATGTTATGGAGAAAGTGATATTTCCGAGTCAGAGGTAAATATAAGTTTTAGTTGATCCTTTTCTGACCTCGCCAGATGGCGCGCATCGCCCGATCACTCGCTTGGAGAGTAGCTAATTCCACGTGTGGTCTTTGTCGATGTGTTCTTACAGCAGTAGTTCAGTCTGTGTGGACTACATTGTATCATGAAAAGTTATTTTATTCTACAAATATACAACTGCTTAAATTAATTATCAGGCGATACACATGACACTTAGCATATACGTATTGTTCATGTCGACAACTTGAAAAAGGGGATACAACGTTTAAATCGGCTTTTATTCAAACATTACTCATTCATCATATATTTAGCATTATTATGTCATATTGTCACATATTTAAAATTCTTCGTCATCATTTTTTGCTCCATTCTTATTCATAGTGGTATAAACGTCACGTTTTGGCTTAGATTGCACTGTCCACTGTTCGCGCCCATCCCTTGTTGTGAATGAGGTCGAGGAGTCCCCAAAACTGCTGTCATTCTGCGTCACTATCACATCGTCTGTACCGACAATCAATGTTGTCTGCACCGGTCCCTTGCGCTGGTTTCATCTGAGCCGATACGGAGCTTTTGGCGCTCTGATGATCGAGCATGGTCTGCGTCTACGACGTCAGTAACAGTCGCCCTGTTTCCAATGGCCCCTGTGGCTGACCTGTTACTTTGTGTTGCAGACCCAGTTGCACCTACTTGATCGCTTGTGATTTCAGTTGATCGTTCCTCAACACTGGCTTCTTTAGTCCCACAATATCTGTAAGTGATGATGCATGGACATAACAGGTTCATCATTTATACCCTTATCCTTGTCTTCACTTAAGTTTTTTGGCATTATATAAGCAGCACATGCAATTTTATTGGTATCTACATTAAATATTCCCTTGTTCAAGAACTAACCTTCTCACCAGAAGAACCAACATAATGCTGAACGTGACAACATTAGTGATGACTACAAGACCAGCCACGACCTTCAACTCTGCAAGTGAAACAGCTGGTTCGTATTTGAATTTAGGTCAGACACTTTGATCTTCAGTAACCCAGCATCAAAGTTGAACAGCATATACCTGCATGTGAAACAGACTCTTCTAACTCCGTATCATAACCTGAAATGACAAAATGTTCCTATGACACACTTGTTATACTCTGTTGAGAAGCAGAATACCTGAAATAATATTTATATTTACTTGACCGGTTTTTATTTTAGATTCACTCGTATATACACTCTCCAGTTCATGCGAACAGATCTATCTTTTACCAGATAAATTGAAGGCTCTTGTCCCGATATTGTACATAGTCAACTGCGAAACGTTACACTGAACTTTGATGGTTTGAATCTGTTTCAAATTCGTCAGTGTAACGACTTCCCCAAAATATGTCCAAGAGCAGTTGTTGTCGTCTGACGTTTTCGTGGTGCACTCGACTGCCATGTATAGCTAAGTTTAGAAACAAGCTCCACTGGCCTTGTCCGAGATGATGATGTACAGTTGAACACCAGTTTATGTAGACTATTTTCCATGATGTGTATAATCGGCGTTGATGGTTTTACTGTAAAAAAGGAAAAAATGTTCCAGAATCAGTGGGTGTTTTTTGTGCCTTTTTTTTAATAAAAGCATCCATTTCAGGGTTTTACACATCAACATTTTCACCATGCATGGTATCCTACTGATTTGAATAGAGTAGTTTTGAACAGATTCGGGATAGCAAACATACCATAATACGGTAGGATTGCTTTCGTAGAGTAGCTCGTGTTGCCGCACGCCTGTTCAAGGAGGTAAGTGCCAGCTTGGTCTGTGCTGTTCAATTTCACAGAAAAAGTCCCAAAGGCTCCCCCACGGCGGCGCCAACGATCATCGAAGAATGTGCAAGTAATATCACAATTCAACGTGAAATTCGTGGTGCATTCAGCAATGGTGTTCACTACGTGACTATCAATGACCTGAATCACACTGGCATTGGCACTTGGGCATTCGGGAGGCAGCAGAGTCAGATTTGCCTCAAATATAAGGTTTTCACGTGGCAGGGTAGAAATACCTCGCACTACGGTAGCTGCAAAACATTATCAGAGAACCGATTACCATCTTGTTGACATGTAAGACAGTACGTTGCTTCTATACTAGGAATTTGAACAATCGTGACTATCTGCAATATTCATAAGAAATTTTTCACAAA
Source organism: Terebella lapidaria (assembly GCA_949152475.1). Taxonomy (NCBI): domain Eukaryota; kingdom Metazoa; phylum Annelida; class Polychaeta; order Terebellida; family Terebellidae; genus Terebella; species Terebella lapidaria. The sequence continues at coordinate 22,691,532 of OX424566.1, read as the reverse complement.
AACTGACCATAAAGTTGAGAAATGAAAATGTGGACGAGGTCGGTTATGAAGGCGGTCCACTAAGGTAATATTTCCACCCACCTCCTGACCCGTTTACATGGCAATTATTATGTCAATCACACCACACTGTCATTATCACAATATCTTTTACTCTTCATAACAGTACTTCTTTCCATATCACAACACTACCATGAATTGAAATCGGAATACTTAAGAAATAAAAAGCACTGGGTAATAAGTAATATTGGGTAGACACCCTTGTAAATGTGGTCTTAATAACTTGATTCATAACATTCCTGATTACAAAGTACCACGGCTAAGTATCATTCATGTAAATAAACAATGTACTTACTGTCTAATAATCCACATGTGACAAAAACAATCACAGAATAATATATGTGAATATCCATCTTGTATGTCTCCACTTCATGAATGTGAATAACATAATTTATTGAATCACTTTGGTAAGGCTTTTTTCAATGACTTCTGGTCTCTGGTCCATATAACTGTCTACATATACGAGTAATTGCATGATTAGGACACGTAAATCACAACCATGCTTATTCACTGATTTAAATGTTTAACTCACAGTCTTACATGTTTAATACTGCTTGTCGAGTTCTCCTGCGCTATATGTCTATCCCTGCAATGAACACCCGCAGATGAATGTACGAGAAGTCATTAGCGTCACTCAATAATGATGTACAAAGACAGCTAACAGTAATGGACTCATGGTCAACATCGAACAAAATTGACACTGTATCTATACAGTCGATCTGTATAAGACTTGTCACAATGTGTAAACATCTGCAATCGTTGAGAGCGGGCTAAACTATTGTTCCACATATTCTTATAATTATTTTTTACTAAATGATTTGTTTAGAATAATAAAATGATACATTCAAACTGACGCCTTTTCAGTTCATTTCTTAGGGGTCGTGATGTTTTTTCCATTACATTTTGGTACTAAATAGGTGTCACATCACCAATACTTCCCCCAAATCATGGGAGAGGATTATATTGGAAGTACAAAAAAACATGATTTTTGTGTGGTTAAGATCATAAGAATATACTGAACGTTCAATGATCAATAAATAATTGATCTACGATTTATTGTCACAACAGCAAGAAAAATATGTCAGAAACTGTAATATGGGGTCCCGATGTAGATCTGATAATTTAAATGATGTAATGTGAAACCAAACATTAAAATTTGACAGAGTTTAGCGGGAAACATTTCTGTCAGTGCCGAAATACTGTGAAGTAGTGTGACGTTTAAAATCTCATTAGGCAGATAGGATATTTTTTCGTGACTTCATATGACATTTTAGAATTGTATTTCTGGCTTACAATGTTAACGACATAATTTTCTTGGACGAACATTATAAGGGTAGCGCCCATTCTTGACTGCCATAGGCTGCATAGCACATGGGATATCCCCTAAAACTTCTTATACTGTCCTCGTGTTATGATATTTAACCTTTCTGTAAATGATCATCGCATGTATTAAGAAATGAATCATATGACATGATACTTCCTTGTATAATATTAATGTCTATCATATACGTGTATATACATTCAATAAGTCAACTCATCAGGGAGACAAATAATGTTCATCGTTTAGACACAACACGGTACTCATCTCGCAACGAGAGTCTTTCTCCTCATGGTACTTCGTTAGGTTTGCAAAGTAAATTAAAAATATGTGTATATTATATATATAAATATTTCTATATTACAAAACAAGATTTTCACGATGTGATTCACTGGGGTGATCTGCCGTTAGTCAATGACATGTGGATGGGGATCGTATGGAAAATGAAGTGTGTCCTAAGGAAAGGGATTACCTAGTGTCGGAAATTACAAAATCGTTCACTGGACGGCTTTCCTTCCTTGTTATCACCCAGAATTAATACCACTATCGATAATGTTGAAGAAAAATCTGTAAAGTATTATTTTGCTAATTAATTGGTTTATAACTGTCACAACCTGACGTCTATTTGGCTCTAGCAAGTAGTCATCGACCATAGTCATTATTAAAACTAGGTTGGTGACGCTGATTTAAAGTAGAATACTGATGCGGGACGTTTGGGACGACACACACGGTGACGCACATTATATTACAGTATGTCAATATCTCGAAAAGGATGTGGTGTGGTCTAAGTTCTTCTAGAATTCAAAAAGTATATATCAGCCAGTACAGAATGTTAACACAATCACACACATTCAACCGTGTATACAACACGTAACTAAGTGGTAAATTAAAACATTGTATATATTCGAGAAAATACCCGGCTTTATCGCATCGAGGCCATCAAGGCCGATGGAAATGTGAAGGAAGCTGTTTGGATATAAATCTACATTTAGATTGAGAAAATTTTCTGTTTTTGCTAGTGCCGAGTTGCGTGGAAAAGCTACCAGCATGTGGACATTTGAGTCTCAATGCAACATGGCCTTATGGTGATGAAGATGAGACAGATCTAATAAAAAATTCCTGCTAACTTTGTTTCACCCACTCAACAGTTATAATGAGTATTCCTGGCGTCACAAGGTGCCAAAAAGTTATTGATGAAGCTAATGGAATTTCTATTCTCGAGAGTATTTGACGGCAATCTGTTTTGGTTGCCAAAATAACTATTCTTCAGAAATATTCTTTCATAACAATCCCGAATATTGAATTATGTGCCACAAAAATAGTACGACCTGTACTCACCCACCAGTGATTGCGTGCATCGTAATTGCAATGGGGAGCGCCCTCACTGCACCTTATAATCGCTAGGGGATCCACCCTCACTGTGTCTCTTACTTGCTATGGGAGCCATTTTCACCACGTGATATTGGATATACACGTATAACACCAAGGGTGCTGCAGCTCGAAGGAAGACTTGAATGGAAGTGCTATTGAGATTTAATACTCAACGTAGTGTGCAGTCATGTTAAAGTTGCGTATACATGTATGCCTTTAATGCAAACCATTATCTATAATGTAATCATTTTGTCTGTGGAGGCCAATTTATAAAATGTTCATCGAATATGACATTGAGATTTACAACTCAATGGAAAGTATAAATATTTATGACATTTTATATCCTCATAATATATCTACATTTTTGACAAATATTCCAACATTTGTGACATCCTATATCCTCATAATTTATCTACAATGTTTGAGGCCAATACAGGTTATACATTGCGTAGTCAAATAAATATACCCATCATACTTGACTTCCTGTCTGTTCATAACACATATCTAAGCTCTATCTACAAGAGGAACGTCTGCGCATTTCAGGGCAAACGTGATTTTAATCATGCACCACGAAATGATTTCCTATTTGATCATAATACAAACCTTAATCACTATCTACAAGCTTTGTCTCGAGGTACCAAGTTATACGTATCAGGTCATACTTGGCCTCGAGATTTACTATTCAAGATCGTCCTAAAGGTCAATTTCAAGGTTACCAAAAGATCCGCATCCTATGACTTTTATATGCTGATAATACGCACCTAAGCGCTATTTACATATGTTTTGTCCCAAACGCTCAAGTTGCGCATTGTGGACCATTTCGATGTTCGTGAATAATCCAAGGATCAGCATCTTCATTCACGTTATATATTTTTGTATAAACAATATTCATTTGGAATGACCAAAAGAGAAAATCATATATGGAGATCTCTCACGTGAAAGGAACAATATGCAAAGTTTTCAGTGCAGCAAACATAATTACGTCATCAAACAAATACAACAATAGTGCTATGTACATGGAATTATATACAATATTTTGTTTCGGAATTAGAGAAGTAGCCCAAGGGCCCAAAAAGATTACCAGAGAAATGTATAGTGTTGAGGGCAACTGTTTCATTGTCCCTTTGTTTTCACGAGCGCCATCATCATTGATAGTGTTCCAGGGTTTTTTTCCATGCAGTTCCCATTAGGAAGGGAAAAGCGAATGAAAGGGAAAACATTATGGGGGAAAATGTAATTTTTTATACTAAAGGGAAACAGACCATACATATAGCATGGATATTCCATATCTGGGACGATTAAACTGGGACAAGGAGTTTTCTTTAAAACATAAACTGTACCATAACTAACTGCATCAGTGTACTGCAAGAGATCCACAATATAATGTATTATGAGAATGCATTTCATTCCACAAATACACAACACGCATCAATCAGTAATTACGTGATACAAAATACGCTCATCATAATACTATTGAAAAAATGTATACAACTTGAATGAAGGAAATACACGTGCATCGTTTTAACATATCTTATACTCAAACAACATTTTGTTTTGTTACATCTCATGCACTATATGCTTAGCATGAATATGTTGTATTGTCACAAACGTAAAATTCTTCCTCATCATTGTTTGTTCTATTTTTATCCACAGTGGCATAAATGTCACGTTTTGGTTTGGATCTTATGTTCCAGTGTTCGCGTCCATCCTTTCTTGTGACTGAGATCGAAGAGTCCCTCAAACTTCTGTCATTTGATGTCATCAGTACTGGACTAATACGTAGCTCCGGGCGTTCTGATGATCGAGCATCTGTGACGTCACTAATTTCCCTGTCCTCAGACCTACGTTGTCTATTTCCAACGAGCGGTGCTGCGACTGCAGAGTGTGTTGCAGACCTCACTGAAACTGTTTGATTGCTTATGATGTTTTGAGTCGTTCTGTCTTCAACCCCGGCTTCCTTTGTCCCACAATATCTGTAAATAATGATGCAGGAACAACTCATTAAAATGTACTTATCAAACGCATAGCTCACACCGGAAACACCTTTGTTGTGCAACTCAGTCTTCTGTTTTCAATAAGGCCTAAAACGCGAGAACGCAAACTCAATTATGAGTCACGTTAGGTGAGTAATATTAAAGAGCTACATATCCTATTTGGGTCTTCTAGACCAAAGAGCCTACACTACCAAGAGGCGTCACTTCCAATCGACCACATGGTGACAAATAAAACAGAAGACAAACACCGCCAGAGAAGGAATGGCCAAAGAGTTTAACGGTCTGCTCACTAACTGCTCACTACGGTACTGCTGGGCAATATCTTGTGAGTTATACGTTGAATCTCCACTTGAGGAGTGGTCAGTTCGGAATACGACCAGATGCTCGCTCTTGGTTAGTTCTGGACAATCAGCAACTTGGGCAATGTCAAGGCCAATTTGGGGGAAAACAATAGGGTGATAATACCGAATTTCTAATAATGCAATGGGTGGATATAAGCATCACGTGTAATGGTACCAGTAGCAACGTCAAATATTGATAGCGCCATCATCATTGATAGTGTTCCAGGGTTTTTTTCCATGCAGTTCCCATTAGGAAGGGAAAAGCGAATGAAAGGGAAAACATTATGGGGGAAAATGTAATTTTTTATACTAAAGGGAAACAGACCATACATATAGCATGGATATTCCATATCTGGGACGATTAAACTGGGACAAGGAGTTTTCTTTAAAACATAAACTGTACCATAACTAACTGCATCAGTGTACTGCAAGAGATCCACAATATAATGTATTATGAGAATGCATTTCATTCCACAAATACACAACACGCATCAATCAGTAATTACGTGATACAAAATACGCTCATCATAATACTATTGAAAAAATGTATACAACTTAAATGAAGGAAATACACGTGCATCGTTTTAACATATCTTATACTCAAACAACATTTTGTTTTGTTACATCTCATGCACTATATGCTTAGCATGAATATGTTGTATTGTCACAAACGTAAAATTCTTCCTCATCATTGTTTGTTCTATTTTTATCCACAGTGGCATAAATGTCACGTTTTGGTTTGGATCTTATGTTCCAGTGTTCGCGTCCATCCTTTCTTGTGACTGAGATCGAAGAGTCCCTCAAACTTCTGTCATTTGATGTCATCAGTACTGGACTAATACGTAGCTCCGGGCGTTCTGATGATCGAGCATCTGTGACGTCACTAATTTCCCTGTCCTCAGACCTACGTTGTCTATTTCCAACGAGCGGTGCTGCGACTGCAGAGTGTGTTGCAGACCTCACTGCAACTGTTTGATTGCTTATGATGTTTTGAGTCGTTCTGTCTTCAACCCCGGCTTCCTTTGTCCCACAATATCTGTAAATGATGATGCAGGAACAACTCATTAAAATGTACTTATCAAACGCATAGCTCACACCGGAAACACCTTTGTTGTGCAACTCAGTCTTCTGTTTTCAATAAGGCCTAAAACGCGAGAACGCAAACTCAATTATGAGTCACGTTAGGTGAGTAATATTAAAGAGCTACATATCCTATTTGGGTCTTCTAGACCAAAGAGCCTACACTACCAAGAGGCGTCACTTCCAATCGACCACATGGTGACAAATAAAACAGAAGACAAACACCGCCAGAGAAGGAATGGCCAAAGAGTTTAACGGTCTGCTCACTAACTGCTCACTACGGTACTGCTGGGCAATATCTTGTGAGTTATATGTTGAATCTCCACTTGAGGAGTGGTCAGTTCGGAATACGACCAGATGCTCGCTCTTGGTTAGTTCTGGACAATCAGCAACTTGGGCAATGTCAAGGCCAATTTGGGGGAAAACAATAGGGTGATAATACCGAATTTCTAATAATGCAATGGGTGGATATAAGCATCACGTGTAATGGTACCAGTAGCAACGTCAAATATTCCATTGCTCAAGAACTAACCTTCTCACCAGAAGAAGCATCATGATGCTGAACGTGGTAATAGCTGTGATGACCAACAAACTAGCTGTGACCTCCAACCCTGCAAGTGGACAAGCTATTTTGTATTTGAATTTAGGTCGGACATTTTGATTTTCAGTAGTCCAACATCAAGGTTAAGCAGCATTTACAATTTTGTACCTTCATGAGAAACAGATACTTCAAACTGTGTGTCGTAACCTGAAATGTCAGAATTTTCCATATGGCACACGTGTTATACTGTATTGAGAAGCGGAATACCTCAAATAATGATTCGATTGACATGAAATTCACTCTGGTGAACTCTCTAGTTCACGTGAACAGTACTATCTTTTACCAGATAAATTGAAGTCTCTTGTTCCGTTATTGTATGTAGTCAACCCCGAAACATAACACTGAACTTTAATGGTTTGAATCTCTTTCAAATTTGTCAGGGTGACGACTTGACCGAAAGATGTCCAAGAGCAGTTGTTTTTGTCTGACATTTTTGTTGTGCACTCAACAGTCCATGTGTAGTTAAGTTGAGAAGCAAGTTTTATCGGTCGTGTCTGAGATGATGATGTACAATTGAACACCAGGTTTTCCAGTGTATTCTCCAGGATGTTTTTTATCGGCGTTGATGGTTTTGCTGTGCAACAGAAATGTGACTATTGTGTGTCTGGTTTTTTTTTCTTCAAATATGAGCGTTCAGAATAGAGTATTCCTCTACCAGGTAAAGCAAACAAATTATCCGACTGGTTACACCAATGACAGCTTCGCTAACTCGAGAAACGTTGGTTTCAACACGTTCAGTATCGAATTGTGGTTGATTTCGATGGATTCTAACCAGAAAACTTATTACCATAATAGGGCTTCGGTATAGTAACTCCTGTCGCCGCAAGCCTGTTTCAGGCGGTACGTGCCAGCTTGGTCCATGCTAGTCAGGGTCACAGTGAACATCCCAAACTTCCCCCCATGGTGGCGCCAACGATCATCCAAGTTACACATGATATTGTCACCTTCTGCGTAATTCGTGCTGCACACTGCAATGGTGTTAACTACGTGACTATCACTGGGTCAGAGTTGCATTGGCGCTTGGGCAGTCAGGGGGCAGCAGAGTAACATTTGCCTCAAATGTAATGTCGACACGTCGTTGGTCGGATCTACATTGGGCTAGGTCAGCTGAAAAACATAATCCAAACATTTGCTGCCACTGGGGGATCCAGGGGGGGGGGGGGGTACGGTGGGAGCTATTTCTCCCCCCAAAGCCAAATAAGGAAAAATATTCGAGAAAAAATCAGTTCCGATCAGGATACCAACATTCTGTGACAATAGTATTGTTCAGTACAAGTATTGCTTTCATTTCCATTGTTGTCAAATATTTTCAACCTCCTTCATTTCCACTTTTCTATTCTGCCTTTCTCTTCTCCCCGCTCATTTTTCCCTCTTTGGGGTCTTAAGGTGGGGGAAGGGGGGTCGGCTGGAGCTACAGCCCTGGTAAGATCAGAACATGGATGGTTTACATTTAAGGTGGGAAATCGCCTACGAATTTCCATTGTCACTTAAGCCGTACCCGTGTACGTTTTTGGCCATATCTCCGCGAATTCTGATCAAATCTATTTTAAATTTGGTCTGTAGTTGCTACGTGTTTGTTTAATATATTATACTATATTAAATGAGGATTTAGTATGATAGTATACGAATATGAATAACTGAGTATACGCAACAGATAAATTGAAAGTAGAACTTCCTCATGACGGTGTTAATTGCGTTGATACTTGCACAACAATGAATTCATATATATGTCCGTGATCACGAACCGAGAATTAGTTTTCTGAAATTCACGGCATATAATGTGAGAAATGGTGTCAACAAGTTCATCCAGATGCTTCTTTCGCCAGTAGTTCTATGCACGTCGACGAAATCTGGCGTATTTCAAAACTGTGAGCCCCATTTGTTATTGCATTAAGATGAAAAGAATGAGCCGACAAACAATGACTTGTTTGCTAAATTTTCTAGGTTGAGTGTATGGCATGATTTCCATTGAGTTCAACATCTGGGGAAAGTCAGATCGCAAAAATTCGCTTGAGTCGAATCGTGGTCACTGTATTATGCATACAGCGTAAAGGCGGTTACACACCGAAGCCGCGCGACCGTTTTACGGAACCGTTTTGTGCTGTCCGTTTTTTAACGCCGCGCAAACTATGATAGAACTCAGCTTTCCAAAGGGGAGTGTGCACACATGTTCCGTTCTAGCGCTCCGCTTTCTAAAAAATAGAACAGTGTTCTAATTTTTACGCCTTACGTCCGAAACACCAGCGCATGATATGAGTGAAAAATGCATTTAGAGGTTAAGATATCGCTATATGTTGCATAAATTGTCCACATATATGCAGAGACAACTGCCTGGTCTGTCCGCCAGATCACGGGTTGTTTATTGTGACCTTTGTGGACTGCATGCACAATGTCAAGCAAAGGTACGGTAATGGCCAAATTACTTAGAGTCTTCATAATATTAATTGTTGCTCTTTTTTTATGTCATGTATAAATAAAGTTGTGTTTCAGGTTTCCCACAGCTATTGCTGAATCCTATGTAATTTGCTAACAATTGCATTATTATTCTGGAATACAATATGACTTTCAAAAGTGGTCACTCAGCCATCTTGGATCTTATTTTTGTGGCAAAACAATGCTTTTACACATATGAAGGCTACCTTGACGCCTCATTTTATTGTACATGGAACTCCACACAAAAAAAAATGTACAAATACCCTTGCACTGTGGATGAAAGAGTGAAATCGGGACTTGGCGAAAGACAACATATTTATGAATAATGATAATGAGTATGTTAGATGAGATGGGTTGGTATGAACTCTGACACTGGAGCGAAAGACGAAATATTTATCAGTTCTATTTATCAGAATTTGAATTATTATCCTGTAGATATATTCAAATATTCTGTAAATTATGGCCACCTACGAGACTACCTGTGTTATTCTGAGAAGGATAAATCTCATAAAACTTCAATAATACCAATGGTAGAAGAATGGTGATACTCAGGTTCTCCGAAAACAAATGTATGTCTTTGTAATCTCAATAAACGACAACAGTGCTAAATGATAATTTTGGTTTGGGCTGACCCTAAGTTTTATAGTTTGTATACGTGGCACGAGAGACTAAAATCTTGTTGTAACTCGAATTTAATTTTGTTTTAGTTAGTCAGATGGAAAAAAGAAAACCAGTATGATAAAAGCTCAATTATCCTCACCCATAAATTAGGCCATACGAAATAAATTATTAGTTTCTCAGGGACCGCCCACACCGTTTTTCTCTTATGTCGCATCAGTTGATTTTATTGAGTGGGACAATAAAATAAATCTAAACATTTTACACTGCATCATTTTTTCCGCCCGAAAAGAAAATACCCGGAAATGGATATGCTGAATGTACGTCTGAACGAAACAACAAATACGGTGAAAGAAAAGCGAAATATACAGTTTGCAATTGATGCATTATTGCATGGCTCAATATGTCAATCATATCCACCAACGTTTTTAAAACGCAAAGGATCTTGGCACTGTACTGCACAGTATACGGCATTTTTTCACAGTTTAATAGATATTTATTTTTAATGTCATTTGATAAGTTTTCTTTTCAACAGATTTTCCTGCTGTGTTAATATTATAGTTGCCATCATATTATCTGTGAAAAATTCACATTGCTTAACATTTTGCATGATATTCTGTTCTTTGTTCACATTTCCGAATGACTATAGTTTTTTTGTCCCCCCGGAGGATTGTGCGAAACTAAGGGATCCAAATGTCCTGTATCAACGGCGGAATGACCAGCCATTTTCCATGAACATAACATGTCAATGATTGATGTAGAGGGGGATGTGTTGATGTGTTTAGAGGGGGGGGGGGACTTTTGGAAAATGATGAATGTGAATGAAGATTCGGTTAATGTTTTTTGTTGAGATTTTCCGTGTATTTTTTTTGTGAATTTTGTACTGACCAGACATTGTTCATGAACTAAACATGATAATGAATGATGTAGGGTGAAATTTCTTTTTTTTTTCATTTCACTTTCGATGAATTTCGAGACTTTGACTTTGTTATTTTCAGCCATTCAGCCAATGTTAAATGAATGGGGATTTCAGTTAAAGTTATTGGATGGAAACTTTCAACATACATATTTCTATCATGAAATTATAATCATTGTATAAGGATAGATTTATTATTTCATTTCAACATTGCCGATTTTATTACCTCCGGATTCGGACATTTTCAGCATATTTGGCCAAAGATAAATGGATGTTGAAATTGAGCATATATTAAGATTATATTAAGATTTTTTTTTTGAATTTCAATTTGAGGAATTGTGCGGCTTCTGGACTCTGCTGTTTTCAGGATATTTTTTGGTCAATAATAAGTTAATTCATGTTAATGGAGTTTTTGTTTTTATGGAAGTTTTTGTGTTAATCTTTCACTTTTCTCTATCAAGAGTTCATCCGATTTGAAAAAAAAAATTCGATGATTTAATGATTTATTTGGTATAGCCTTATGATATTTCACTCAGAAGAAGCACTATTATTAGTATATGATGTTCATATAATCGATGTAATGATAGATAACATAAAATGTTAAATATGTGCGTCCAGAGGGAAGTACATATATGCAGTAAATGTCATATGAAAAGACTGAAAATATCTTGTTCGTGCGTCTTGTTCAAATTTACACTTTGCAAGTGGAATTCCTGCTGGGTGGCACATAGAAACTACCATCGTGAGCAGTATACAAGCATGGATTATTGACTCACGCGGTCGCCAAAAGTACCCACTCAAAGTCTCACACTGACTGTGTGTACCGTCACAGTCTGACGTGACTGTGTGTTCTTACCAATTAATCACATGAATTAAAAAAAGAACAGTAGATCTACAACAAATGCCGAATTTTCCTCACAAATAAATTACGATGGTTCATTTTCATGAAACATTATATATATATGCTGCTCATATAATTGATGCAATGATAAAGGTTATGAAGACGCTAATAATATATACGTCCACCAGGTGTGTAGGCGTGGGTATGCTTCAGTTCATTTTGTTCTGTTAACTCATTCGTGGTGAGAGTAGATACATGCATCTATAATACCACTCGCTCATTAACGCTCGACGTCAAGCGATACCATCAAATTCATACCATGTTATTCATGTCGATATCTGAACTATGTCAACGTCATTTATCGCTGTGCCTCCGTTTAATTAACAAGCTTCATACGGACAGGTTGATCAATGGTTTTCCCACGCTATACACGATCGCTGAATTGTACAGCAATTTGCAGAGAGAAGCATATATCACACTGATGCGTAAGTCACATTTGCACCGATGCCTACGCCGATGAGGATACAATGCCCGAAAAGGCTGAAATTTGGACATTTCGGCCGGTCACACGCCAGGCACAGGAAGATCATCCATGGTCATCGGACATCATAGACACCACGGTGGAGGCGTCGAAAGAAAATAATGCATAGTTATTTTCTTGCCGCGACTGGTGGAAAAAATGTTATCGGTAGTGAATCGCTAGCATGCTTGCCGGCGACAGACAGAGCCCCTTCAGATGCCCACCAAGTACCGAGGGGATCGGCAAAATTTTTGGGGTGACCAATATGAGTAGCTCACCAGGCGATCAATGCAGGGTATCCTGCCGGGTGCCGATGAATGTCCAGAAGCTGCCCTTCAGATAATCGGCCAATTTGTACATATCAGACGGTCACCGAGCAGGTATCAGTAGGGTAACATGCTGTCTCCGGTAGGGCATTATTGGTTTGTCAGTCTTTTCCTGAAATTCTTGAAACGGACACGGTGAAGACGCGCGATAGGTACAGCTCAACTCAAGCTAATAACATCAACGAATAAAAGCAGTCGATACTCGACATTCCTACCACCGTGAGTGGTAACCATACCGCCAAAATCAAATCGTGTTTTCCTAAACAATCATGAATAAAACGAGTATCCGTATGATAGAAGTTATACAAAAACACCAAACACACGAATATGCACAAATGGGTCTGCCATTTCTGGTTGAGATACTGCTATGTAACGTTATTCTGAATAATATGTAAAAAAATATCTCTGTCATTTCAACGAGAATATGTGATATTATCAGAAACGTAAAACTCTTCATCATGTTTCACTCTGTCCTTCTTCACAGTGGTATAAATGTCACGTTTTGGCCTTGGTGTCATTGTCCACTGTTAACACCCATCCCTTGGTATGGATGTGTTCGGAGAGTCCCTTGACGTCATTGACATGTCTGAACCAATCACAGCGGTTGCAAGTACCCCGTCATTTGCTCCGGTATTGTTTATCGTGATGTGTAGATTTGGTTGTTCTGCATCCATGACGTCAGTGACAAGCTCCCTATTACCAATGTGAGTCGCCTTGGTTGCGGTTCTTGGTGCACTGGCGTGTGAATGCCTGTTCATAGTGCCGATGTCCATATACGTTTGCCTGCCTGTGTGTGGTACATCTCTAGTTGCAACTGCTTGATCGCGTGTGATCCCAGTTGACAGTTCTTCTCGAACATTAATTCTTCCTTCTGTGTCACGTCTGCGATATCTATAATTGGAAAAACTTTCATTACCTGACAAGGCAAGCATCTAGACCCCTGATTATTCTTTACATAAATATACAGGGCATCATTCTTGCATCATACAAAGTGTACTAGTATTAATTTTTGATTATTTCGGTGCTCAAGGACTCAACTTTCGACCAGAAGAACCACCATGGTAATGAATGTGGTAGCAGCAGTGATTACCAACAGTCCAGCAACGATCTTCAACCCTGCAAGTGAAATAATGTTTTTATGGTGGGAATTAAAGACCTGATCCAAACTAGTCCCTATAAAAGTCGTATAGTATGTATAGTTGTATACCTTCATTTCCAAAAAACTGGATGAATCCTTCATTGTAACCTGGAATATATTGACAGACTTGTGATCATCTGACAAAAACTTTGACCTCCCCAAGGAAAGGACTGAACAAAAAGACACCGGAATGTCTACCATCTAGAACATTTAACAAGTCTATTGATTACCAGAAAGAACAAACGCTCTTGTGCCACTGTTGCTCTGTAACTCTGTTTTGTTCCAACAGTGCTCTGTTACCGTACACGTAACATTGACGGCTTGGGTGTCTTGCAAACCCGTCAATGTTAAGACTTTGCCAGACGACGCCCAACGACAGTTCTGGTAGTCTGACTTGTTCGTAGTGCAGAACACATCCCATGAATATGAAAGGTTAAGGACCAACTCTAATGGCCGTGTCCGAGATGACGAAACACATTCAAGTACCAGGTTCTGTAGAGTATTATCCAAAATGTTTATAGTTGGTAGTGATGGTCCAGCTGTGCAACGAAAATATATGTGTATGATGTTGTGTTGTTGATTTAATAAATGACAGAATTAAAACATACAGATTTAGTGGTATGCAATAGAAAAGCCAAACAGTTTTGTAGATTTTGCAACTCGTTCAATATCCAACACTGATGATTTGAACTAGTGACGGTGGAATGGAATACCTACCATAATAAGACAGGATTTCGTCCGTGTGGTATAATTTGTCACCACACATCTGTTCCAACCGGTATGTACCAGCCTGGTTTGCGCTGATCATGTTTACTCGAAACTCTCCAAACGCCCCCCCCCCCCCCCCCCCCCCGCGGCGGCGATGCCAATCATCATCGTAAAGTCACAAAGCATATTATCAAATACTGTGTGATTCGCCGTACATACTGCAATGATGCGCCCTTGGCTATCAGGGTTCTGAATCAGAGTGGCATTGGCACTTTGGCATTCAGGGGGTAACAGAGCCTGATTTGCATTGAAAATAATTTCACCGCGTTCCGCCGTTGAACTACACCGGACCAGCTTATCTGAAAAACATTGACCGAGATCAGAGTACTATATTGTTGACTTGTGAGGCAGTATTGTGCTAAACATGTACATCCGTGAGACTTGAGACCTACTCGTCCAATGAAAGAAAAATATACAAGCCACTAATTTCCCTTCTGTACTCTATATAACGATCATATTTATTATTCCGTGTCAAAACAACACTACGAGCGATGAATATTACATGGGATAACATTATCTCCGATTACTGAGTGCCTCAAACATACGTATATGTACTTAGATCTATTTCTGATTACTGAATGTCACCAAAATATGTACTTACTGTAGTATAATCCACACATGACAAAAACAACGAAGAAATTAGTGTGTAAGCACATGCTTGTCTATCTAGAACGACTCTATGCCTCAATATGAATGACTGAAATGCTTGTGATGGTTACCACAAAACAGAGCTCACGCTAGTTTGCATAGTGTGCAATAAAATTTTGGTTATTAATATGAAATTATCAAGTAAATAATCTTGTATATGTAATACACTCGTCTAACACATTACTTCCCTGTAGATGATGTCAGACATTTGCAGATGATGTCAGAATCATGTATTGATAGTAGGATTGGTATTGTGCCGTCCAGTCAATTATTTTGTAAATGGTGTTGAGTACAGCAATAGAAAACCATCTATTGAGAATGTAACGCTTCTGTTTTACTCAGAAAAATGTTTGATTTTTCATTACTAGTCCTCGATAGTATCAATATATGTTACAATAACAATTACATAACGTACAGGTCTCCTAAATGTAACGCTCAAAATGCACAAAGTGCACAATGACCTCCCATCGGAACGCCCCGGACTATGTATATATGTTTGTTCATACATTATTTCGTTTTAGATATTGTGTTATCTAGTATACTCCGACATGGAAAATTATAACAAATTTCATCTGATGAGGATTATAATAATTGTATAAGGCTATAAATGAGACAGATGACAGCCAAGCAATGACAGTGGCAATAATACGGTGGCTCGTGAAGGACACTGCTTTTTTAATTTAAAAAAAAAAGTTTGAAATATTTGTAGCACATATTTGATCATTTTAAACACGTATTCAATCTTTTCATACGTGTAATTAATATTTTATATGTGCACTTGATCATTTATTATGCATACTTAATATTTTTTTTATGCACGTTTATTATTTTTCTAGCATATTTTATCATGTATTATATATAATATTGTATATATTATACTATTGTATATACTTATTTAATATTTAATACGCATATTTAATCATTCATTACACATATTAATTTTTTTCTATGCATATTTAATTATTTATCATGGGTATTCAATATTTTTCATGCGTATTTCATATTTATCATGCATATTTAATCATTTATTACGTGTACTTAATATAATATATAATGCATATTTAATATTTCATATGTGTACTTAATCATTTATTGGGCATATTTAAAGCTGCTGCCTTCGAATGTATGCATTATTTTTTTCAAAACCATTCTTTTGTTAAACATATCCAATGCAATATAACAAAAGGTATGCTCAATGATATTGATGATTACAGTCCGTCCGAGTTGTTTTTTCATCCGTTTTATTGCCCATTTTATAAAAAAAAAAACAACGAAGTGTATCCATCAAGCCCGAATGTAAACAAATGCTCAAATCGCACTTAAAAGTCCACATCGAGTACATTTTCCAGTTCGTATGTGCATATATAGTGTAGTTGTGAGAAAATAATCAGTGATATATTTTTGTACGTGGAATTGTTGTACATCTCACACTTCTATGCTTTGTTTACATCTGCGTGTGATGGATACAGTTCCTGTATTTACCGGATAAACGCCTGTTCAAATGAGCAAAATTTTCCTGAGAATTGGTGATTTTCATTACATTTGATGTATGTTTAATTCAGTTAGTTTAGCATGTTTTGTATGAAATATAGTTTTCAAATAATTATGACTGGTTTCGAAGGCAGCTGCTTTAATATTTTGTATTGTATGAATCACACTAAAAAACCTCAATGAGAACTTCAACCCACCTCCGTATCGGCGATGTGTACTTTGTGTACTCTTCACAAATGTGGCAACAAAATTCCTATTTTATGACACACTTCCTGGTTTGAAACATCCACGTATTTGTATAAAGGCATGTGATGTTACCAGGGAGTTGTCATTGCAACCACAGTGGGTGGATTCAACTTATTATCATAATTAAGATACGCCTTCACACTCAGTTTTGGGAAGAATCAAGCCACAGTTAGTAGTGTATTATGGACTAGGGGTTGACGTTACAGCATATTCGTGACATAGATGGTCATAACGTACTCGCAAGGGGGAGCCACACCGGTCATAGCACAATCCTTACTCGCTGGGGAGTAGTCGCCGTCATAGCATGCCTTGTACTAAGGGGAACATCTTCACTATGCCTCGTATTGCTGGGGATTTTCGTTGAGAACTGCTGCAATTTTGAAAGAATAACTGCAAAACTTATCTCCCTCTTTAATTATTTTTAGGTATATTCTAGCAATATTTAACCATACATTGAAGATAAAAAATGTTGCTGACGGACGACCATGACGAAAATAAAAGCAACGCCATGCTATTATTTGTTATTAGACCATAAGTTCGGTAAACTAAAAGCCGTACATCCACCAGCAAGATGTACATGCGATAATGGAACAAAGATAAGGTTTTGCCTTTCAAACGCATGTTTAAATACATATATCACATAACTGCAAAAGATCAACAGTATATTGGATTGTGAAATGGCATTTTATTCCACAAAAACATACAACTGCATAAATTAATAATCAAACGATACACATACCACGTAGCATATAGGTATTGTTCATGTCTACAAATTGAATACAGGAGATACAACGTTCAAACCTGCTTATATTCAAACATTATTCATTTCGTTATTCAGCATGAATATGTCATATTGTCGTATATGTAAAATTCTTCATCATCATTTTTCGCTCTATTCTTATTCACAGTGGTATAAACGTCACGTTTTGGCTCAAATTGCACATTCCACTGTTCCCGCCCATCCCTTGTGAATGATGTCGAGGAGTCCCCAAAACTGCTGCCATTCGGCGTCACAATGGCGTCGTCTGTACCGGTAATCATTGTTGTTAAAATCCCGTAACTTCCACTGGTGTCATCTGGGCAGATACAGAGCTTTTGGTGCTCTGATGATCGAGCATTGTCTGCGTCTGCGACGTCAGTAACAGTTGCCCTGTTCCCAGTGGCAACAGTGACTGACCTATTACTTTGTGTTGCAGGTAGCAACTACTTGATTGTTTGTGATTTCAGTCGATTGTTCTTCAACACCGGTTTCTTTTATCCCACAACATCTGAAAGTGATGATGCATGTACACAACAGAGCGGTCGTCTAGTCCATATTTTCACTCGAGTGCAATTGCATTACATAAGCAGCACATGCAATGATAATAGAACCTAGACGTCAAATATTCCCTTGTTCAACAACTAACCTTCTCACCAGAAGAACCATCATGACGCTGAACGTGGCAACAGCTGTGATGGTCAACAGACCAGCAACGGCCTTCAACCCTGCAAGTGAAAAGGCTATTTTTTATTCGAATTTAGGTCAGACATTTTGATCTTCAGTAGCCCAGCATCAAAGTTAGGTAGTTCGTACAAGATTTACCTTCATGAGAAACCGATTCTCCAAACTCTGTATCGTAACCTGAAATGACAGAATGTTTCATACTACACACTTGTTATACTCTATTGAGAAGTGGAATATCTGAAATAATAACTCGATCGAGATGAACTGATTTATATTTCATATTCACTCTGGTGAACTCTCTAGTTCATGTGAACAGTAGTATCTTTTACCAGATAAATTGAAGGCTCTTGTTTCGGTATTGTACGTAGTCAACTCTGAAACTTTACACTGAACTTCGATGGTCTGAATCTGTTTCAAATTCGTGAGAGTAGCGATTTCGCCGAAAGATGTCCAAGAGCAATTGTCGATGTCTGACGTCTTTGCGGTGCACTCGACTGTCCATGTATAGCTAAGTTTAGACCCAAGCTCTTCTGGCCGTGTCTGAGTTGAAGATGTACAATTGAACACCAGTTTCTGTAGCGTATTTTCTACGATGTTTATAATCGGCGCTGACGGTTTTTCTGTGCAACAGAAACGTGACCATTTTGTGCCTGTGTTTGTTTCTTCAGATATAAGCATTAAAATCAGAGATTCACACATCAACAACATTTTTAACAAACACGTTATCCTACTGGGTATTCAACGATAGTTCCGCCACTTTGTTCATTACACTATCTTTAGTAGACAGAATTCATCGAGAATACATACCATAGTAGGACAGAATGCATACCATAATAGGGTAGGATTTTTTCTGTGTAGTAACTCCTGTTGCCGCAAACCTGTTCCAGGCGGTATGTGCCAGCTTGGTCTGTGCTGCTTTTTCTCACCGAAAACGTCCCAAACGCTCCCCGACGGCGGCGCCAACGATCTTCCAAGAAGGTACAATTGATATAATCATTTACTGTGAAATCCGTGATGCACACCACAATGATGTTCACTACGCGATTATCAATGACCTGAGTCAGACTGGCATTGGCACTTAGGCACTCAGGTCCCAGCAGAGTCAGATTTGCCTCAAATGTAACGTCCTCATGTCGTAGGCCAGAAGCACATCGGACTACGTTAGCTGCAAACCATTGTTGAGTATCCGATTATCCCCTTGTTGACATGTAAGATATTTAATGCATAATTTATCCACTCAACTTTTCCAGAAAATATCACATTAAACATTTAACATTCATTACTAAAGCATATATAAAACATTTCTCTCTACATTGTACAAAATTGTGGCACGAGAACATGATTGTGAACAAGGTTAATATTATTAACAATGCACTTACTGTCCAATAATCCACATGTGACAAGAACAATCGCAAAACATGTGCACTTGTCCATCTTGGATCACTGCTCGCTACTTGGTTGATATTAATTTATACATATTTGAGTAATTGCATCGTGAGTTTACATAATGAACAACCCTGCTTTGTCACTTATATACGTGCTTTCACCCACTGTCTTCAACATCCAATACTGTTAGGCGAGTTCTTCTTCGCCAGATGTTTATCCCTTTTGTGAATATCCGTAGATGTTAGCACGAGAAACCTCTAGCGTCACTCGACAGTAGTGCCCAAAGATAGTTGTATGGACGTAAAGTCAACATCAAACAATATTGACACTGTGTATGTACATTAGGTTGTATAGGGCTGGCCAGTCTGGTTGTGTACACCTCCCTTAATGGTGTTTTCATGGCATCTTACAGTCCGCTTATGGATAAACAATGCCAGGTGGTCATTGTTGCTGAATTTATTTTGATTTTTTTTGACCGCACACATAATTGTTATCCCACATATTCCGTCAATGTTTTTTCCACTAAAAAATCATACTGCACGTACGAACTCAAAATAACATGACTTCCTGTGCTCAAGGTCATGGCGACATCATCACAAACACCATTATTCAGACCGTTCAACCAACATGAAATATTGATGTACGGTATTGATTTATTGTCTCGATAGACAATTTCTGATATTACAAATAAACAGTTATACTCTCTAAAACCCACAATGGATGATTTACGAAATTAGACAGAAATTTTGGGGAAAACTTGTTAGTCCCTAGAATGGCAAAATCCTGTAAAATATGAGAGGGTTGAAATCTAAAATATCCAGTCCTATTTGAATATATGTTGTTTTTCGGGATTTCATTTGGCATTTCATTTGGCATATTCATGTGTTTCCTGGCGTGAAACGTAATGAGTAGAAATTCCTTGCTTGAACACCAATGGCGCTCAGACACTGTCCAGCACATGGGGGATCCCCTAAAAATTTAATAGTGTCCTCGTTTGACGAAATTTAATCTTCTAGCTGATAATTGTTGTACATGATATGAAGTAAATCCTATAATTAATGATACTTCCTTGTGTCATCTTATTGCATATCATAAATATGCAAACTCGAATGGCACGTCAAAGCAAGTCGGGCTGCAATTTTTATTTCTATTTACAACTATTTACAACACTGTCTGCCCCTGATGACGCCAGTGTGTCTTTTAATAAAGTATTTGGTCGGGCTTTGTTTCTATTGCAAAATGTTGTATCTTACGTTTGTTATTGGAATCATCAAAATATAGCTGTATTGGTGGTAACAGATTGATACTTACATTCATACCCCTGAGCCGGTGTCACTGCTGGTGGACGTTAGGTCTGTCCCCGAGGATACCATCAACTCAGTAGCCTTTTGGCTTGTGATTAGGTACTTATTTACTTGTCATATATCTATTCCATGGGGTTTGTTTCGGAGTTCTCAATCATTTTCATAGGTTGTTGGGCAGTTGTATACTAATTCCATCAGGTGTACAGTAGAAACAACTATTTACAACACTGTCTGCCCCTGATGACACCAGTGTGTCTTTTAATAAAGTATTTGGTCGGGCTTTGTTTCTATTGCAAAATGTTGTATTTTACGATTGTAATTGGAATCATCAAAATTTAGCTGTATTGGTGGTAACAGATTATACTTACATTCATACCCCTGAGCCGGTGTCACTGCTGGTGGACGTTAAGTCTGTCCCCGAGGATACCATCAACTCAGTAGCCTTTTGGCTTGTGATTAGGTACTTATGTACTTGTCATATATCTATTCCATGGGGTTTGTTTCGGATTTCTCAATTATTTTCATAGGTTGTTGGGGAGTTGTATACTAATTCCATCAGGTGTACAGTAGAAACAACTATTTACAACACTGTCTGCCCCTGATGACGCCAGTGTGTCTTTTAATAAAGTATTTGGTTGGGCTTTGTTTCTATTGCAAAATCTCGGGAGAGATGTGATTACAACTGCTGATATTTCCTAGCCATTTTAGACCCTGAAAGCAATGAATATTATGGACATTTCCATGTACTACAAAACCAAAAACGTCATTTCACCAACGCACGAATACATAAACTTTAAAAGACCGCCGGTTGCTATGCATGACGCAGGTCAGTATGAAGGAGGTCAATACCGCAATATTATATCGGACGGATTGCTCTCTGTGTAATCCATTGTAGCATTCCCGTAGCCATATAATAATATTAATTATCAACTTAATAGCTATCGCTCCATTATGGAGGATAGGACGATAGGACCGAAAGTCTTGCACAATGTATATTTTCATGCGTTTCGAACGATATTCAAAACTCACTTACGCTCCCTATAACATGATAATGTCCATAAAATTCTTTGCTTTCAGGGCCTGAAATGGTTAAAAAATGTCAGCATTTGTAAACATATTTTTTTTGAGGGGTATGGATATTATAATATGCAAATTTAATAATAAATGATTCGACTGGATACAGTGTTTGAGTCCCTCTGTGCTATGGCCAAGACAGGAACTCGTTCCTCAAACACGGTATCCAGTCAATTACCTATAAATATTATTTATACAACTTGAATGAAAGGAATACATGTACATCGTTTGATTTATAACCAAACAGTGTTTTCATCTGTTACATCTCACGCAAGAAACATTTAGTACGAATATGTCGCATTGTCACAAACGTAAAATTCTTCATCATCACTTTTCACTCTACATGTATTCTTATTCACTGTGGTATACACATCACTTTCGTGACCATTTCTTGGCGTGAGTAATGCGAAGATTCCTTGACGCTGTTGTTATTTAATGTTATCAACACGTCGTCTTTACCGTCCATCCAGTTGTGAATACCCTGTCACTTGCACCGATGGTGTCATCTGGGGCGACACGTAGCTTTGGGCGTTCTGAGGATCGAGCATAGCATGCATCTATGACGTCAGTAATAGGTGCCCTGTTTAGAACGTGAGTGGCCGCTGTGCCTGACATGACTGCATCTGTTTGATCGCTCATGATTTCAGTCCTTTGTTCGGTAAGATCGATCACATTCGTTCATCGATATCTGAAAATGATAATGCATGTACATCACTGGTCAATCACCTCGACCCCTGTCCATAATTTCACATACGTATATTAACATTATATAAACATCGAATGCAATGATACCAGTAGCAACGTGAAATACCTACTTGTTCAAAAACTAACCTTCTCACCAGAAGAACCACCATGACACTGAATGTGGCAACAGCAGTGACGACCAATAGTCCGGCCAAGACCTTCAATCCTGCAAGTGAAATGCTATTTTGTATTTGGATATAAGACGAAAATGTTGATCTTATGTAAATTTAGCATCAAAACTAAGCATTATGTACAAGTTTGTACCTTCATGCGAAACAGACTGGTCAAAATATGTGTCGTAACCTGAAAGGACAGAATGTCCCATATATGACATATTATTTGCTATACTCTATTGAGTACCTGAAATAAAAATTCACATCAACTGATTTTGCTTTTACATTCACTCGAAAGCACATTCTCTAGTTCATGCAAAAGAACTATCATTTACCAGATAAATTGAAGGCTCTTGTCCCAGTGTTACATGTTGTATTCCCTGAAACATTACACTGAAGTTTGACAAATTGAATCTGTTCCAAATTCGTCAGTGTAACGACTTCGCCAGAAGGTATCCATGAGCAGTTATCCTCTGATGATCCTGTGAGGCACTCGACTATCCATGTGTAGTAAATTTCAGAAGCAAGCTCCACTGGCCGTGTCTGAGATGATGATGTCGATTGAACACCAGCTTCTCTAGTGTATTCTCCACGATGCCTATCATTGGTGTTGATGGTTTTGCTGTGCAAAGAAATGTGGTCATTTTGTGTTTGTGTTTGTTTCTTCGAACAGAAGCATTAAAATCAAGGGTTTACACCAGAATCTAAAGCATTTTCAACAAAAATAATCTATCCTGCTGGTTACATCAACGACCCGATATCGTCGCTAGGTATACACTACTTCCAGGGCTATTCATGATTTGAACGGATTCTAGACAGAATACATACCATAATAGGGTAGTATTGCTTGCGTGTAGTAACTCCTATCGCCACAAGCCTGTTTCAGGCAGTAGGTGCCAGCCTGCTCTGAGCTGTTCAGTTGTACACGAAACGACCAAAAAGCTCCTTCACGGCCAATCTCGTGCCAGCGACCATCCGAGCATGTCATTTTATTATCTTCTGTGTAATTTGCGGTGCATAATACAACGGTTTTTCCTCCAAGACTACTATTTTTCCGAATCAGTATGACGTTGGCGCTTGGGCATTCAGGAGGCAACAACGGCAGTCTTGTGTTGAACGTGATGTCGACACGTAACGGGTCAGATCTAGTCAGGGCTAGGTTAGCTGAAAACATAACCCAAAGTCGATTTACCATCTTGTTGACATATTGCTGGACAGTACAGGAATTCGCATGAAATTAACCAAGTGAGATTAACATCCATGAAGGTGCATTATTTATACACACTCCATTCACAACAAGTTCAAATATTACATGGGAAAGAGATAGTATTTACTTTGTTCGGATGGCGATGGCTCTGGATGTTTCTAGATATATATTAATAATAATAAATAATAACATTAGTTTTATTTATATTGCGCATGATAATGTGTGAACATATCTAAGCGCATTGACAAGTAAGAACAGTGAGTATATAGATTAAAAAAATGTGGATGTAAATACATAACTAGTAAAACATTGTTATCAAATAACATTAAAAGGTGGATAAGAGAAAATACGAATGACTAGATGTGACTAGATAGTTATGTGTATTAAGAGAGTCCAAAAAGGAATGTTTTAAGTCGAGACTTGAACGTGTTGACACTTGAACTTTCGCGAATGACTCTGGGAAATTTGTTCCACAGTTTGGGTGCTGCGATGCTGAAAGCGTGAGATCCAAATGACTGAGTGTTGAACTTGGGCTCTACCAGGAGTGTAATGTCTGACGAAGATCGGAGGACACGTGTGTTGTGGCGGTACTCCAGCATGTCGACCACGTACATGGGCGCGAGATGGTGTAGTGATTTAAAAACCATCAACAGGACTTTTTAGTCTATTCTGGCTTTAATGGGGAGCCAGTGCAGATGGAACAAATGAGGTGTTTTATGGTCACGGTATGGACATTTGGTGACTATCCGTGATGCGGAATTCTGTACTCTTTGGAGTTTCTGGATGTGACATGCTGGTAGACCGAGAAGTAGACTGTTGTTACAGTCTATGTGGGACGAGACAAATGCATGCACCAGGGTCACGCTGGCATGCTCATCAAAAACTGCTGCAACCTGGAAATCTGTTGAAGGCCGTGAGAGGCTTTGCGGACGATGGCATCGACATGCTGTGACAGATGTATGTCGAAGAAGGCCCCAAGGTTCCTTACAGACTCTGAAGGCTCAATGCTGGCATTGCCAATTATAATGTTTGACCCTGCGAGGGATGACATTCCGCGTTTTGAGATGATGTACTAGATAGACTAAGTCTTTGACTCATTGAGCTGGAGCTTATTTGCAGCCATACACTCTCTACCAGCTTGAAGACATGCATCCAGTTTTCTGAGTGCTGAGGATGGATTGTTCTGAACAGACAAATAGATTCAAGTGTCGTCGGCGTACAGCATAAAATGCAAGCCATGGCTCTGGATTATGTCCGCGAGGGGTGTAGAGTATAATGTGAATAACAGGGGGCCCAACACAGACCCCTAGGGCACCCCAGACTGGAGTGGACGACTCTGGGAAAGACGACCGCCAATATTGACTGATTGACTCTGCTTTTTATGGTACGAATCGAACCAGTTCAGAACTACTCCGGAAATGCCATATCTAGTTTCCAGGCGATGAAGGAGAGAGTGTGGTCTATGGTGTCGAAGG
Source organism: Terebella lapidaria (assembly GCA_949152475.1). Classification (NCBI taxonomy): domain Eukaryota; kingdom Metazoa; phylum Annelida; class Polychaeta; order Terebellida; family Terebellidae; genus Terebella; species Terebella lapidaria. The sequence continues at coordinate 22,666,078 of OX424566.1, read as the reverse complement.
CCGCACTGAGATCTAAAAGTATCAGTGCGACCTCCTCACCTTTGTCCAGGGCCACGAGGGTGTCATTATACACCCTGAAGGCTCTACATTATGATTGGTCGATAGGCAGATTGCATAAGTTCATAGAGATGATTTGTGGACAGATATCATGGAGTTGAGACGCCACTACTATGTCGAGGAGTTTGGAATTATAGCACATATTTGACCGACCTATAAATTTTTTAGTTCCTCTGGTTCCAAAGAGGACTTTTTGAGTAGAGGAGTGATAACAGCCTGCTTGAACTGGTCAGGTACTATCCCAGATGTGAGTGACAAATTGATCAGTTTGGTGACGACAGGAACAAGGTCCTTGACACAGTTCTTGTACACCATAGCAGGAATCGGGTCCAGACCTGACGACTTGACAGGGGTTTTCATGATCAAATTCAATATATCACCCTGAGTGACCTCTCCAAAGTGGTCGAAGGTGGATTCGCAGCCCTCATCTGGATGTGCGTAGATGTTCCCACCCATACCCGGTTGATCGAGGCAGGTACGGATGGCTGATTTTATCAGAGAAGAACTGAATTTCTCTGGTAGTGAGGAGGTATCCGACTCTGTTGGAAGGATGGGCTTTTCAGGTCCGTTTGTAAGACGTCGGACTTCGCGAAACATATGTTTAGAGTCACTGTCCTTGATTTTGCATTGGTAGTACTTGACCTTGGCCTGTTTGACTGATGCATAATATTTGCAGGACTCCTTCCTGAAGACTAGGAGGTCGGAATAAAGTCCAGAGGCCCTCCATTTCCATTCAAGAATGCGAACGCCTCGTTTCAGATGTCTTAGGGCATCAGAGTACCATGGAGCATATATGGTCTATCCACCAATGACCTAGTCATCACAGGAGCATGGCGATCAAGCAACCCAGACAGGATACTATGATAATCAGAACAAAGAGTGTCCAGGTCCGAGGATGAATCATCCTGGAGGCGTGAGGCACGGATGTCACAGGAGAGTGCTCAGGACAGTGAACTTGTCTTTTGGCTGTTTTGAAATGTCCACCTCGAATGAAATGGCATAGTGGTCCGAGGGCATCTATGGGTGTGTGACGATATCATCGACCAATGTTGGGACATCACGAGGTTCCCTCATGATGACGAGGTCCAAAGTATGGCCCTTTACGTGTGTAGGCTGGATGATAAGTTGACACAGCCTAGCCAATGACAACAAGTCCAAGAATGACATGTCTAATTTGTCTGAGTCGGAGTCGACATGAATGTTAAAGTCACCCGAGAGCACGATTTTACCACCATAGGATATAAAAGTCTCAAGTAGTTCATTGAACTCAGCAATGAACTTGCTAGCAGTGTAATAGTTACGGGATGAGTGGGGCGCCTAATAGATCAGGATAAAGCTGGCTGATGACGAAGCATTCAGGAAAGAGACGTCCAGAGATTTGAACGTCGTGAAGGCTCAGTGAATGTTCTCAACTTCAGCCTTGACCGGGCCCTGTGTATGAGACACAAACCACCTCCTGGGCGTTCCTCTCGAGGTGCTGAGATCACACTGTAGGCTGGAAGTGTTTGGGTTATGTCACTGATGGTAATGTCATCGAGTTTCGTGCCAGTCAGCCACGTTTCAGTGATACCCAATATATCCAATTTGAGTGACACAATGACATCACAGATGGCATGAGTTTTGTTTACTATAAAACAAGCGTTCCAGCACGCAAGTGATAACTCGTTAACACAGGACTGTTTCACCATTGGGATGGAAACGCACGACGTGAACCAAGGTTGATCTCACCACAACCGTCACTTGAACGGGCAACACTCCGACGGATACCATTTAAAACCGGTATCGATTTTCCATCGTGACCAGCGGTAGCAGGCGCAAGGTTCTTCGAATTTGATTTGTTTACACCGGCATAATTGTAGCAGTTATTGGTCTTGGTATTGTCCCTGAATGAAGCTAGAACCATTCAGGAATGGATGAAGCTAGAGTGAAAATGATTAGGGATCCATGCCATTCAATACTTTGACTCGCCTAGTTCACGGTTCTATTGTTCTCTGCAGTAGATTATTTTTCAGAATCTACTGGTAGACTGTTCCCAGTAGATTATTGCGGTAGATTATTGTATCCAATAATCTACTGCAATATAATACAGTGCTATTCATTAATTCGGAGCCACCGAAAAGTAGTGACACATTTCAAACTGTTGCGCATCCAATGGGATATTGATGCATGATATACTTGTTTCTTATTTTTTCCACATTCTGAGATTCTGCACTACCAATCAATTACATAATATAAATTCTGAAGTGCCATATGACCATACAGGTGATCCGGATTTGCGCATCTGGATCTATGACTTTTATTCCTGATCTGTGGGCGAGCATGTACCTCAAAATCGTTTCATGAATGTTTTTTATTCAATATTCTCCTCCACCTTGAAAGATTCTGAGCAGTTAATGTTTTGAAAATGTATATATTCCCAAAGAAAAGGATTAAACAAACGTATGTTCAAGTGGAACAAGTGGAAGATCCAGCCAAACCGTTTCGGCTATCACTCTTATTGTAACCCAAATGTAGCCTGTAAGTTTCGTCACTGGGTTTATTTAGAATATACACTCATAATTATGTGATTGCAATATCAAATTGTGGTTATCAAGACCTGACTAAAGTGGCTCCAAATTAATGGATGGCACTGTATACTGCATGTAGAAACAACAACTGCCAGTGTACAAACTGCACCTGCTCAAACAAGACGCGCTGGTTCGCGTACTAGCGAGTCGTTTCCATCATTGCCGAAACCCAATTTCGGTTTGATGCCACGGAACCTCGGTCGAGGCCAATATCATGTAGATGAGAAGGAGAACAATAGTTGTGGTGTTAATGTTGAGTCCCAATTCTAAGTTCACCAAAACAATGAAAGGTGGCAGCAAAAACCGTGGGCGTGAATGTAAAACCCTATTCATGTTCAAAAATTAATTCATGCTATAGGATCGATATAGTAATCATTATCATGTAAACCATTCATTAGATGTAGACATCTTTTTTTTTTTTTTTTTAATATTATTTATTACCAAAGAACGCAGATAAAACGTACATAATATATGAAGTTATACAAAAAAGAAAATAACCCATACAATAAACACTTTCCCACTGACTAGTATTAGAACCCACCCACTAAAACCCCCATGAAACACCTTTTACCCACACAAGTAATTGAATTAACTGGATAATTATTAAAACTGATACAATAACTAAACTCCCACCCTTTCCTATACTATTATAAAAATTAACAACAGTTTGACCTACTGTTTTACGAAACTACCAGTTAAGTTAAATAAATACCCTAAACCCCTTTTATCCAAAATAAGTTATACAAAAGACATACCCGACCCTATAAAAGAAACAACATACCACCCTTTCCTATACCACAAATTATAATATAAACATTATACAACAGTTGACACACCATATGAAGTTACTACCATTTAACCATTATATACACAAAATAAAGAAAACCCCATTACCTACTCTTTAATAAGACATTTGTGAAAAACATACTGACTATTTAACCAGTGTGAAACAACCCCATGACATCTTGGTGTACCAGATATTACATATACAACATTTACCAATTTTTAACATGACAAATTAATTATGTTTGATAACAAGACTTTGTTAACCATATAACCAATCATCAATCACCAATAACTACAAACGCACACACACATACACACCTACACATACCCATACACACACATACACACCCACACACAAAAGTCAGAATAGATTACAACCAGTAACCAGCAATAATAATAGTGCACATATATTAAACCAGTAATCAACAATAATCATAAATCACAGTTCACAGTTCACATCTCCGTGTGACGAAAGTCGAAATAATCAGAGTTCATTGTTCACAGTTCCAGGACGGCGCACAACATATGACGAGTCACAACGCAGATCTCCATCGGCGTGCTCCTGACAGGTGCGCGACGACGGAAACACGTCCTGACGATACCACACCACAACAATTGTTTACGTCCGCAAAGTTTATCCTTGGCGCGGCCATGTGCTCTTATTGACTTGTCCGACCACTGACCCGGCCACGAGATGACACCACCAACCGGCAGACTCCCCCCGAGCAGAGCAGCGGCCAGCACGGCAGAACTCAACAGCGTGTACACAAAGCAGCATTGTAAGTCCGCGACCAGCACGAAGGAACTGAGAACCACGTGTGAACAGTGACACTCGGCAGCCTGACCCCAGAGGACACAGCAAGGACACGCTAAAAAAGCAACTAAAAAGGAGATATTCAGCATATCTGCAGCCTCATACACTGAATATTTACACACCAAACATTCACGCAGCAAGTAAACAGCAGTCATACAGCAGGCATTCAGGTGAAATTTTACAGTAAATTGGTTATATACACTGGCTTTAACAAGCCATTATAAATTTAAACACTGGCTTATGGCCAGGAAAATGTATGTACATGATAAATGTAGTAAACAATTTACTACAGAAGTAATCGCGATACACCATGAATGTAGCAAACAATTTACTACAGTTTAATCAACAATAATATTTTTTTTTTTTTTTTTTTGTGAACTCTTATACCATACCGTCTGAGGGACGGGATCGCCCCTCGGCCTTCTGGCAACTGAAGAAAAAGAAATACTAACAATTAACAATAATGAACGACAACCGGGACCAAAACAAACCAGCCCCCACAGTGGAAACCACCAGCGACGGCACCAGGGCCAAGAGATGGACCCCATTTGCCAACTTGCTACAGACAGGGACCCCAGGAGGAAGACCTGTGAAGCAAGGAGAAACCCCCGGGTGAAAGCGGACCAGAAATACACAGACATGTGGAAATACATATATACACATTATATCAAAACTTGAACTCCAATGAGCCCACATTATTTTTAGTAACAAAAGATGGCTTACACAGCCATAATTCAGCAAATCGGTGTGAAGCAAAAATGTGACTATTAACAATAATACTACTTCTTAGGACAGACACAAACCGTGACAAAACCGAGTGGGACTCATCCCGATATTCAAACTTCTTACGGTTTCTGACTGACCAGATGGTCCATTTAGCCAGATTAACGAGTACCAAAATTACATCCTTCTGACGTTTGGTAACATTCAATTCAAATAAATTGTATATAATTAAATTATTATTGAAGTTAACAGAGAACTTAACACCAAACATTCTACGAAGTAAATTATCCACATACTCCCAAAGTGGAGTACCTACCGTGCAATCAACAAACAAGTGTTTAGTTGATTCAACCTGAGGACAAAATTGACATGCAGCATTGTTTGTGATATTACATCGATAAAGTACCAGATTAACTGGGAGAACATCGTGAAGAATCTGCCAGTTAAAGGCACGAATATTTGAAGCAAGAAATTTACATTGTACATTGGTAAATGCAGAGACATAGTCAATATGAGGTGAGCTAATCACAACCCTCGGGTGAGTAAGGTTATGAGTAATGAAACACCAATATATTTCTTTGACACTCACGATTGAGTCAGGCTGCATACTTACACACTCCAAAAATTCCTTAAAACACTCAAACATCTACTAGCAAAATTTGGTAAATAACGTGATGTATATCGTTGAAACTAACGAGAACAGCAAGCGGACATGTAATTGTATTCTCACGATATAATAATGGTGACAAAGTTGGGCATCACAAATTCAGACAGTGTCGCCCTCTGCTTCTAAACACTGTTCGGTGACGGTGTAGTTGTACATGCAAATTACTACTCGCAGGTGCATATACCGGCGGAGCTTTAGTTCAGTTGAGGTACCGAGAACTAAGCCGGATAACCGCTTCGGTGTCGCGCCTCTGGTAAATAATCGTCGTCGATTATTTTCCAGAGGCGCTCCACCTCAGCGCTCATCCTATACATAAGCAACAATTGTCACCAAACTTGAACCGCCTGCGCATAATAATTTCATCTTATTATTCCCCAGTGTTTCCCCTGCTTGTGTTGAGCATGTACATGCGATCCGGGATGGATCCGATACTCAAAGCACTGATTGAAGAACCCAATGCAGTTCTCACACAATTATGAGGATCAATACCCTAATCACATCACCATGTAAACATTGCACTTCGAAAGAATTTCACGAAACAGTGGCGGACCCAGGATTTGAGGTGGCTGGGGAATGGCAGAAGCAACACATTTGTTGCTGGGGGGGGGGGGGGGCGACGGGATTCAGGGATCTGCTAAAGGGTCATAAAAGCCAGCTTACTGGGTTCTGAGTACAAGTTCCAGACACACATGACAATTTGAATCTCCTCCCGATTCGTCATTGTAACAACTCCGCCAGAAGGTTCCTTTGATGACCTACTCGAAATATTGAAACAACCACTAGGCCTGCACTATGTTCACACTAAATTATTTGCCATAACTCATGTTAAACTTAAATAACTAGAGGGCCAATGTCCTACCCATTATATCAGAAATACCAATAGCAATTAATTTCGTCTGTATTTCATTATCATGGATATTGCTTATCATCGGCTTTATTTGCCAATAAAGGTGATGATGCAATTAACATCAGTAATATATTACATCATAAGTCTGTTCAGTCCCAGGTACCATCAAACTTCACTGACACTGGCGCTCCATCTATATCCTACTCATAATCTGTTGCTTCAAAGGTATTCAACTACAAACAAACATTGGATGATTTAGATATTCATGATCTTTTACAAAACCCACCCTCCTGCACTTGCATTAATTCTCCGTTCATACACGATCCAGTTGGGCTTGTTATTTCAGGTGACCTAAATATAGTGGAGAATGAATACTTGAGGGACGTTTTGTGGGAAGGTCCCAAATATAGAGAGTCCACGTTGTTGTCAAGGAGACACTCACACACTTTCAAAACTTTGTACACAGCTATACCTGATTCTGAGGTATTCCAATAGTAAAATTAATGGCAGACCTGTTTTTATACTCGACTCCATCCAACATTTACAACGAGGAGGTTCTAAGAAACTAACATGTAATTTTAATTTCATTTTCCGATACATAGACTATGTACTGTCACTAATAATCCCAAATTTGGTGATTATTTGGATGTCATATATCCTAAGGAACTTGAAATTTAGGATACTACAGACTCTGATAATTTTCCCAACTATCTAGACCTGAGGTTGGACATTGATAATCATTCTAACCTGTCAACTAGATAATATGACAAACGTGATGATTTCAATTTTTCCATAGTAAATTTCCCTTTTCTCAGCAGCAACATTCCTGTGTCTACAGCATACGGTGTGTTTGTTTCTCAACTTATACCATATTCCAGAGCTAGTTGCAAAAATGAGGACTTTATCGAAGTGCCCGGGTAGTCTCTGAACTGCTGAGACAAGGATATCAAGACTTATAGCTGCCTTTAAGGAATTCTATGGACGTCATCATGATCTGCTTGATAAATGCACCAAATACATGATTGCCATGCAACTAAATCTATTTCCAAATTAGTTTGGGGGAATTCATGACGGGTGCCACTAGTGGGGCAGGAAATGCTCACTCTTTCCGTAACACCTGATTTCACCTCCTAATTAGCCAATTTGGGGGGTTCATGAGTTTCCCCATCATTTTTGTGGTTTTCTCTCACTTCGTATGCCTGGTATGACTTTCTGTCCCTGGACTATGAGAATGGATAACGGACCTTGTTTTGTTCGCTTGGGATACTTAATACTGGGTATTGATTCTACATCTACACACACTCACAACGATCCCTCTATATTCTCAAACGTCCCTTTATATTCTGAAAGTGCATTTGGAAAGTTCAACACGAAAATGCTAGTAGATGTATTGCAAACAACTTGAACTACATGATTTCTAATTACAAAGTACCACAGCTAACTATCATTCATGTATAAAATATTAACAATGTACTCACTCTCCAATACACCACACATCACAAGAATAAACACGAAATCAAATCGCTTGTCCATCCTGAATGACCTTCCGCTGTCCATGTGAATAACTGATATACAAGAGATTCGTTCATTTACTTTAGGTAGGTTTATTCAAATAGTTTGAGTTCATGTTTGAGATAAATTTGATAGATTTACATCGTTAGTTTACATAATGTTTATATTATTGTTTTCAAGTTCCGATATTGTCTGGAATGTTCCTCTCGTCAGATATTTATTCATAGGAACGTAATGTGAAACCCACCCGGTGGAAGTCCTGTAGCGTCCCTCAAAAATAGCTACCTAGAGAGCGGGGGGGGGGGGGTTACAATTCATCTCATTGTCCAGGTTATACAAATTTGACAGTGCATGTGTATCTATAAGGATGACATGTATCCGAGGATATTGCAACGTTGTCATGCAATGATATTTATCTATTGTTGTAATTGACAGCACATGTGATAGGTAATAGATCGTCTAATTATGTAGCACAGTACTTCCTTATTGCTTATTATATTTCTGTACTTCCAAGAAGGAGCCAGGCCGCCATAGCCGCTATTTGACAAGGTATGTTAATAAATTAACAAGCATCGTTAGTATGTTGTGTTGATCCTCGTGTGTTGTTCCTAACTCAGATCATTGATCACGTTATCATGATATTAAAATTATGTCATCTTTATATACATATCTCCTTTTTCCCCAAATGTCAACCATTCTTTATGTGAAACTCCCGATTTTGGACTTCGGCAGCCATTTTCTCAAAATCTGTTGCGTAACTTTTTTTTCTGATTGATGCATTAAACTCCCCTTATGTACCTTCATGTAGAAATTTCGTGGCTCCTGAATCGCTTGTGAGAACCCAAAAGGCCAAAGTTCAGTTTTTAGCTTACCGCCAATTTGGGCCAATAAGCTATTGTCGTTGTTTTTCGTCCGTGGTCCATGGTCGTCGTCGTGCGCCACATCATCACATTTTTTATCTCTTTTTTTCGGGCTGATGAATTTGCCCATAAATTTGTGTGAATATGATGACCTTGAGTTTGAACTTGGACCTAATTTTCAAGGTAACGCTTTCACTGCCTGGACTTTAGTCGACAGGGGGGTTCACTGCCGGAGGCGACTTTAGTCGACCAAAATTAGGGGAAATCAGGGCAAATCGAAACATGATGAAATAATATTGAATTAATGCCCAATACTGAAAATATGGAACTTAAATTCTATACATTGTACTTAGAACAAACCCACTTCATATTTTATCATAACGGAAACTGTTTCACAATAAATATATCATTTAAATATATACTTCATAATTTCTTCAAAATAACTTGGCAATGGGATAAAAGGTCTGAAACAGTTTTTGGCAGTGAAAGGGTTAAAGCACAAAATGGCTAATATCTCGCTTATTATCAACTTCACAACTTAGAAATGAAATGAACACAATAAAAGTAAAATCATATCACAGATAATTATCAAATGAACAAGCAGAGTCGGATTAAACGACAGAGGGGCCTGGGGCTGGAAAACATAAATGGGCCTAAGCTATCTGGTCTGGGGGTTCGGAAGGCGCCGTAAGCTCCCCGAGAAAGAAAAATGCCTTTTTTGTTTCATTGAATGAGGACGTGTAATTGCCGACCATTCAAATTGTGATAATGGTCGGGGGAAAAAAGTTAGTAAAAAAATACTTGTGCACGTAACGGATCCCTTATTATCAACCGATGTACCCAATATACTTGCGACCATGAAGTTTGAACATGATCGAATGGGCATCAAGGCATTTGCATAAAGACATATGAATCTTTTCAAATCTACACAATCTTTATGGAATTATATAGGTATGACAGTCAATTAAAAACAGGCAAAAGGGGATGAGTGGTCAAAACGAATTTTGAACTTTTTTTTCATAAAGAGTGAAAGGACTGAAAAAGTAACAGATCCTAGATTTATCATTGTAAATCCGGTAGATTTCAAACTTTGTAAATTTATCGAGGATTCCAAATAATTATTGAAGTTCACCCCCTAAAAAATCCGTGATTTTTTTTTAGAATAAAACATCTAACATATTGTGGATTATGCAGTTGTTCATTATAAACAGTGAAACACAAAGGCAGGAGTAGTTGTTGTTTTATTAAAAGAATAGAACAATTAAAACACACAGATTTGGTCGTTCAATATCCAACACTGATGATTTTCATTAGTGAGGGTTGAATAGAATACCTACCATAATAAGACAGGATTTCGTCACCACACATCTGTTCCAACTGGTATGTACCAGCCTGATTGCCGCTGGACATGTTTACTCGGAACTCCCCAAACGACACCGCGGCGGCGATGCCGATCATAATCGTAGAAGTCACAGAGCATATTATCAACTAATGTGCGATTCGCCGTACACACTGCAATGATGCGTCCTTGGCTATCAGGGTTCTGAATCAGAATGACATTGGACATTCATGGGGAAACAGAGGCTGATTTGTATTGAAAATAATTTCACTGGGTTACGCTGTAGAACTACACTGGGCCAGGTTAGCTGAAAAAACATTACTCGAGATCAGAGTACTATATTGTTGACTCGTGAGGCAGTATTGTGCTAAACGTGTATATCCTTGAGCCACCCACTCGTCCCATGAGAGATAAAAATAGAAGCCACTTATTTTTCTTCTGTACTCTATATAACGAGCATATTCATTATTCCATGTCAAAACAACACTATGAGTGATGAATAATTCATGGGATAATATCTACTCCTATTATTCAATGCCTCAAACATATGTATATGTACTCAGATCTTTTGCTGGTTACTGAATGTCACCAAAAATATATACTTACTGTAGGACAATCCACACATAATCCTCCCTCTATACACGGGCCGTGGATAGTGACCATTGTTGTAAACTTTGAAAACAGTATACCACTTTGGTTATTTCGAAACTAGCAGGGCGGATTCAGGAATCATCATACCGGTTACTACTTCATGGTAACTCCCATGAAATATGTCCATGCCGCCAATGTTGACACCACAGTACCAGGCTATCGACGAGATCTGACGGCTCATCGTTTTCGCCAATTCCGACGGTTGTGGGGGTCTGTAAGCGACCGGATCTGAGCAACGGTAAAACAGACAGTTCTAACCGGTGGTATTGGCGGCATGGACGAGCGATGGTAAGAACGACGCTTGTAACCGGCGGTATTGGCGGCATCGACAAGCGACGGTAAGACGGACAGTTCTAACCCACCGGTATTGGCGATATCGACGAGCGACGATAAGAACGACAGTTATAACCAGCACTATTGGTGGCATCGACGAACGATGGTAACAACAACGCTTCTAACTGGCGCTATTGGTGGCATCGACGAGCAACGGTAAGACGGACAGTTATGACTGGCGCAATTGCCGGCATCGACGAACGACGGTAAGAACGACGCTTCTAACTGGCTGTATTGGCGGCATCGAGAAGCCGTCAGACCTCGACGCTTACAGACCCCTGCAACCGACGGAAATGGCGATAATGACGAGCCGTCAGACTTCGTCGCTTAGAGACCCCTGCTACCAGCTCAATTGTTGATAATGTGAGCTATTTCGTGGGTCAACGAAATTTCGTGGAAGTTACCATGAAGAAACTACCTATTATACCATGGGGCACGCATGGAACTCGGCAAGCCTCGGGGAATATTCAGGAGCCTGGGGTCAACAAAACTCAAATATTCCCTCTTTGGTTATGTCTTCTTATGAGGTTTACATGAATTATATAGGGCTATAAATTACGGGTAAAAGGAGACAGATGAGAGTCAAGCAATGACACTGGCAATAATACGATGGCTCGTGTAGGACATTGCTTTTATTTTCTTAAAAAAAGTGTAAAGTTCGGCGGGCGCCCGCTACAGGGCATCCGGCACTACTCTACGGAATACTTCTACCAGGTACAGTCAGCCCGGAACGAGTCCGGCCGTCATACACTACGACATAACACATGCATCTCACCAACTCCTAACTACAACATGCATATTACATAGTTATGGTAATGTAGCCGTATGTAGAGCCCGAGATGCCATGGGAGCGGCACCACGGAACCCGTACACGTGGGCATGTTGCTGGCCGGCCTCGTCGAAGGCACTGTCACAGAGATGGAACTCTGAGCCAGCCCGACGGTCTGCCAGAGCCTGTGTCACACCACCCCGGGTGGAGAAGAGAACTGGCGCTCCACAGGGCTTGCCCCCCGAGTCAGCAACTGTCTCTACCCCAGCCCGGGCCCCCAATGGAAATCGTCCCCAGGGCCCGCGAGGGCCTTACCCAAGACACAGGGACGTAAAGCTCATGGCGAGCCTGTCGTCCTGCCTCTCGGCTTGCTCTGGGACAATCTCACAGACCAAGCCAAATGCTCGCGTATATATCGAACCGAGAGGCGGGAGGAGAAACTAGGTCACCACTTGTCATAGTTTACTGGGTGCGATTAGGTATAGTGCGTTGCTAGGCAGCGCACGCTCGGAACTCGAGCGGTCTAAAGATAGGCCACAATACTTGCTAGTGTTTTGCAAAGACTCCTGCCGTGTGCTTTGGGCAAAATCACCACATAAGTTTGAAATATCTGTAGCATTTGTTTAGTCATTTTATATGCGTAGCTAATCGTTTCATATGCATATTAAATCATTTATTATGCATACTTAATATGCATGTTTAATCATTTATTCTGCAAATTTTTTTGCATATTTATTGTTTTTAATGCATATTAAATTATTTCTTTACCTGACACTATGTTTAATATTGCATATGTGTAATATTATATATATGCATATATAATATTATATATATGCATATTTGATCATTTGTTACGCGTATGTATTATTTTTTATGCTTATGTAATATTCAATATTCATATTTAATCATTTATTACATTTATCTTATATTATATATGCATATTTAATCATTTATTAGGCATATTTAATATTTCGTATGTATCAATCACACTAAAAAAAACCTCAATGAGAACTTCAACCCACTTCCTCATCAACGACATAGCATGACAAACTTTGTGTACTCTTCACAACTGTGGCAACAAATTTTATGACACACTTCCTGGTTGAAACATTAACATATTTGTATAAAGGCATGTGATGTTACCAGGAAGTTGTCATTGCAACCACAATGGGTGGATTCAACTGAATATTATAATCAATTAATAGCCGTAGAATCAATAAACAGTATTTAGTATTCCGAGTGAACAAACAGGGTCCGATTAGATACACCTTCGCACTCAGCTGTAGGCCGAATCAAGCCACTGTTAGTAGTGGATTATGGACTAGGGGTCCGCCAGTTGACGTTGCAGCATATTTGTGCCATAGATGGTCATAACGTACTCGCAAGGGGGGGGGGGGAGCCACACTGGTCATAACACAACCATTCGCCGTCATGGCTTGCCTTGTACTAAGGGGAACATCTTCACTATGCCTTGTATTACTGAGGAAGCCACCTTCACTGTGGCACATCAAGTGTACAATGAAAAGTGCATTTCGCACATTGTTTGCCAAATGTGACACCATTGTGTCTTTGAATTTTAATTATTGGTCAAATTTTTTTTTTATAATGACGTTCAATGTATACATTCCAGATGTTTATAATATATATTCATCATTTGAAAGATTAGCCCAACGGCAAAGGATGGGGTTTCCGGATAAATGTTCAGTGGTAACGGCAACGGATGGGGTTTCCAGAGAAACGTTCAGTATTAGCCACAATTGCTTTTCTCCAAAAAATCGCTGACTTGACTTTTCAAGGTCACTGAAAGTCGAAATCAACGTTCCCATTTAAATGTGTGTATTTAAGTATTCTGGGAGTTCCCTCAAAACATTTCATAATATGAAGGACAAGCCGATAACCAGAAAAAAATTGCAATACTGAAATGGATCATTGGAATTGGATAAAAATAACTAGTGACTTGTTTTTGGATGAAAGTTTTTGTTGCCTGACAAATTCTACAAAAACGGCTGCCAGAGTCAAATTTTTTGTTGAACGAAATGGGTATCTTGACCTTTCAGGGTCTGCGAAAATAAAATTAGGTCATCACTGAAAGCATCACATATGATTTCCAATTTAAATGTGCAAATATTTATACTCGATTTTGAATTATTCTAGGAGTTCACTCTATACAATTCCATTCATGGAGGGCTGCCATAGTCCAAAATAAGTTGATTTTCATTGAAAACTGCTGCAATTTCGAAAGTTTAACTGCTAAAGAAATCTCCGTCTTTAACTATTTGTAGGTATATTTTAGCAATATATGATCATAAAGTTTGAAATTAAAAATGTTGCTGACGGACGACAACGATGAACGTAAAAGTGACACCATTTATTATTTGTTATCAGACCATGAGTTCGGTAAGCTAGAAACCGCATATCCACCAGCAAGGTGTACATGTGATATTGGATCAAGGATAAGGTTTTGCCTTTGAAACGCATGCTTAAATACACATATCACATAACTGCAAAAGATCAATACTACATTTTATTATTAACTGTATGTGATTCCTGTTTGTGATTGGTTGAAATGGAGCCACGTGACTGAAATGATACTACAATATCAAGTCCATGATGTTATGTAGAAAGTGATATTTCCGAGTCAGAGGTAAATATAAGTTTTAGTTGATCCTTTTCTGACCTCGCCAGATGGCGTGCATCGCCCGATCACTCGCTTGGAGAGTAGCTAATTCCATGTGTGGTCTTTGTCGATGTGTTCTTACAGCAGTAGTTCAGTCTGTGTGGACTAAATTGTATCATGAAAAGTCATTTTATTCCACAAATATACAACTGCCTAAATTAATTATCAGGCGATACACATGACACTTAGCATATACGTATTGTTCATGTCGACAACTTGAAAAAGGGGATACAACGTTTAAATCGGCTTTTATTCAAACATTACTCATTCATCATATATTTAGCATGAATATGTCATATTGTCACATATTTAAAATTCTTCGTCATCACTTTTTACTCCATTCTTATTCATAGTGGTATAAACGTCAAGTTTTGGCTTAAATTGCATTGTCCACTGTTCGCGCCCATCCCTTGTTGTGAATGAGGTCGAGGAGTCCCCAAAACTGGGGCGTCATTCGGCGTCACTATCACGTCGTCTGTACCGACAATCAATGTTGTCTGCACCGGTCCCTTGCGCTGGTTTCATCTGGGTCGATACGGAGCTTTTGGCGCTCTGATGATCGAGCATGGTCTGCGTCTACGATGTCAGTAACAGTCACCCTGTTTCCAATGGTCCCTGTGGCTGACCTGTTACTTTGTGTTGCAGACCCAGTTGCACCTACTTGATCGCTTGTGATTTCAGTTGATCGTTCTTCAACACTGGCTTCTTTTGTCCCACAATATCTGTAAGTGATGATGCATGGACATAACAGGTTCATCATTTATACCCTTATCCCTGTCTTCACTAGAGTTTTTTTGGCATTACATAAGCAGCACATGCAATTTTATTGGTATCCACGTTAAATATTCCCTTGTTCAAGAACTAACCTTCTCACCAGAAGAACCAACATAATGCTGAACGTGACAACATTAGTGATGACTACAAGACCAGCCACGACCTTCAACTCTGCAAGTGAAATAGCTGATTTGTATTTGAATTTAGGTCAGACATTTTGATCTTCAGTAATCCAGCTTCAAAGTTGAACAGCATATACCTGCATGTGAAAAAGACTCTTCTAACTCCGTATCATAACCTGAAATGACAAAATGTTCCTATGACACACTTGTTATACTCTGTTGAGAAGCAGAATACCTGAAATAATATTTATATTTACTTGACCGGTTTTTATTTTTTTTATTTTTTTCACTCGTATATACACTCTCCAGTTCATGCCAACAGATCTATCTTTTACCAGATAAATTGAAGAAAAAATTGTACATAGTCAACTGCGAAACGTTACACTGAACTTTGATGGTTTGAATCTGTTTCAAATTCGTCAGTGTAACGACTTCCCCAAAATATGTCCAAGAGCAGTTATTGTTGTCTGACGTTTTCCTGGTGCACTCGACTGCCCATGTATAGCTAAGTTTAGAAACAAGCTCCACTGGCCGTGTCCGAGATGATGATGTACAGTTGAACACCAGTTTATGTAGACTATTTTCCATGATGTGTATAATCGGCGTTGATGGTTTTACTGTGAAAAAGGAAAAAAGTTCCAGAATCAGTGGGTGTTTTTGTGCCCTTTCTTTCGAAAAAAAGCATCCATTTCAGGGTTTTACACATCAACATTTTCACCATGCATGGCATCCTACTGATTTGAATAGAGTAGTTTTGAACAGATTCGGGATAGCAAACATACCATAATACGGTAGGATTGCTTCCGTAGAGTAGCTCCTGTTGCCGCACGCCTGTTCAAAGCGGTAAGTGCCAGCTTGGTCTGTGCTGTTCCATTTCACAGAAAAAGTTCCAAAGGCTCCCCCACGACGGCGCCAACGTTCATCGAAGAATGTGCAAGTAATATCACAATCTAAGGTGAAATTCGTGGTGCACTCAGCAATGGTGTTCACTACGTGACTATCAATGACCTGAATCACACTGGCATTGGCACTTGGGCATTCGGGAGGCAGCAGAGTCAGATTTGCCTCAAACATGAGGTTTTCACCTCGCAGGGTAGAAATACCTGGCACTACGATAGCTGCAAAACAGCATCAGAGAACCGATTACGATCTTGTTGACATGTAAGACAGTACGTTGCACCTATACTAGGAATTTAAACAATCGTGACTATCTGCAATATTGATAAGAAACATTTCAGAAATATTGACCATAAACTTGACAAATGAAATCGTGGACGAGGTCGGTTATGAAGGCGGTCCGCTAAGCTAAAATTTTCACTCACCTCCTGACCCGTGTACATGACAATTATTATGTCAATCACACCACACTGTCATTATCACAATATCTTTTACTCTTCATAACAGTACTTCTTTCACAACACTACCATGAATTGAAATCAGAATACTTCAGAAATAAAAAGCACTGGGTAATAAGTAATATTGGGTAGACACCCTAGTAAATGTGGTCTTAACAACTTGATTCATAAAATTCCTGATTACAAAGTACCACGGCTAAATATCATTCATGTAAATAAACAATGTACTTACTGTCTAATAATCCACATGTGACAAAAACAATCACAGAATATATGTGAATGTCCATCTTGTATGTCTCCACTTCATGAATGTGAATAACATAATTTATTGAATCACTTTGGTAAGGTTTTTTTCAATGACTTCTGGTCTCTGGTACATATAACTGTCTACATAATAAGTAATTGCATGATTACTTCACGTAAATCACAACCATGCTTATTCACTGATTTAAATGCTTAACCCACAGTCGTCCATGTTTAATACTGCTTGTCGAGTTCTCCTCCTCTATAAGTCTATCCCTGCGATGAACACCCACTAATAAATGTACGAGAAATCACTAGCGTCACTCGATAATGGTGTACAAAGACAGTTAACTGTAATTGATTCATGGTCAACATCGAACAAAATTGACACTGTATCTATACAGTCGATCTGTATAAGGCTGGTCACAATGTGAAAACATCTGCGAATGACTTTCCCGTGACATCAGGATCCTTTTGTAAATAAACAATGTCACGTGGCCATTTTTGCTTAAAAAATGTGATTACCTTGAGAGTGTAACTAATATTACCACAAATTCTTATAATTATAATTTTTTCACTAAATGATTCGTTTAGAATTATAAAACGCGACATTCAAACTGACGCCTTTTCAGTTCATCTTTCAGGGGCTTTGTTGTTTTTATCATTATCTTATGGTACTAAATATGTGTCACATCACCGATAGTTCCCCAAATCACGGGAAAAGATTATATTGGAAGTACAAACTAAAAAAACAACAACTAAAAAACATGATTTTTTATGTGGTTAAGGTCATGGCGACACAAAACATACATTATTCAGACCGTTCAATAGATATTGATTTACGATTTATTGTCTCAACAGCAAAAGAAGATGTCAAAAACTGTAATGTGGGGTTCCGATGTAGATCTGATAGTTTAATTGATGCAATGTGAAACCAAACATTAAAATTTGACAGAGTTTAGCGGGAAACTTGTTCAGCAATGCCGAAATGATGCGAAATCTCATTATGCAGATAGGATATTTCATCGTTACTCCCTGTGATATTTTAGAATTGTGTTTCTAGCTTACATTGTAACGACAGAATGTTCTTGGTGGAACATGATAAGGGTAGCGCCCATTTGTGACTGCCACAGACTGCCCAGCACATGGGATATCCCCTAAAACTTCTTATACTGTCCTCGTGTTAAGATATTTAACCTTCCTGTAAATGATCATCGCATGTGATCAGAAATCAATCATATGACATGATACTTCCTTGTATAATATTATTGCTTATCATATATATATATGCATTCGAGAAGGCAACTCATCAGGTCCACAATTAATGTTCATCTTTTATTCCCACTAAGTAATGATCACGTTTTGTTAGTATTATATTACATGTATCAAAGTAATAAATGTGTCCATTTATAACTCTATTATCAGAACCAGATATCTTGGGTGAATCCTGTTTTGATGAAATGTGGGCAATTGGGTCGTTAAGACTCAACACGATACTCAACTTAGAGTATTGTTCCTCGTGGTATATCGTCAGGTTTGCAAAGTAAACTAAAGACATGTGTATAATATATACATTAATATTTATATATTATAGAACAAGATTTTCACGATGCGATTCACTGGGGTGATCTGTCTTTAGTCAATGACAGATGGATGGGGATCGTATGGAAAAGGAAGCGTGTCCCGAGGCAAGGGATTACCTAGTGTCGGAAATTACAAAATCGTTCACTGGACGGCTATCCTTCCTCGTTATTACCCAGAATTAATTCCACAATCAAATTTCCCAAAGAAAAATCTGTAAAGTATTATTTTGCTAATTAATTGGTTATAACTGTCACAACCTGACGTCTGATTGGCTCTAGCAAGTAGTCATCGACCATAGTCATTATTACAACTAGGTTGGTGACGCTGATTTAAAGTAAAATACTGATGCGTGACGTTTGGGACGACACACACGGTGACGCACATTAGATTACAGTATGTCAATATCTCGATTAGGATATGGTGTGGTCTAATTTCTTCTAGAATTCAAAAAGTATATATCAGCCAGTATGGAATGTTACCACTTACCAAAATACCCGGCTTTATCGCATCGATGCCATCGAGGCCGATGGAAGTGTGAAGGAAGCTGTTTGAATATAAATCTACATTTAGATTGAGAAAATTTTCTGTTTTTGCTATTGCCGAGTTGCGTGGAAAAGCTACAAGCACGTGGACATTTGAGTCTCAATGCAGCATGGCGTTATGGTCATGAAGATGAGACAGATCCAATCAAATTTTCCTGCTAATTTTGTTTCACCTACTCAACAGTTATAATGAGTATTCCTGGCGTCACAAGGTGCCAAAAAGTTATTGATGAAGCTAATGAAATTTCTATTCTCGAGAGTATTTGACGGCAATCTGTTTTGGTTGCCAAAATAACTATTCTTCAGAAATATCCCATAACAATCCTGAATATTGAATTATGTGCCACAAAAATAGTACGACCTGTACTCACCCACCAGTGATAGCGTGCATCGTAATTGCAACGGGGAGCGCCCTCACTGCACCTTATAATCGCTAGGGGATCCACCCTCACTGTGTCTCTTACTTGCTATGGGAGCAATTTTCACCGCGTGATATTGGATATACGCGTATAACACCAAGGGTGCTGCAGCTCGAAGGAAGACTTGAATGGAAGTGCTATTGAGATTTAATACTCAACGTAGTGTGCAGTCATGTTAAAGTTGCGTATACATGTATGCCTTTAATGCAAACCATTATCTATAATGTAATCATTTTGTCTGTGGGGGCCAATTTATAAAATGTTCATCGAATATGACATTGAGATTTACAACTCAATGGAAAGTATAAATATTCCAACACTTATGACAAATATTCCAAGATTTATGACATTTTATATCCTCATAATATATCTACATTTTTGACAAATATTCCAACATTTGTGACATCCTATATCCTCATAATTTATCTACAATGTTTGAGGCCAATACAGGTTATACATTGCGAAGTCAAATAAATATACCCATCATACTTGACTTCCTGTCTGTTCATAACATATATCTAAGCTCTATCTACAAGAGGAACGTCTGCGCATTTCAGGGCAAACGTGATTTTGATCATGCACCACGAAATGATTTCCTATTTGATCACAATACAAACCTTAATCACTATCTACAAGCTTTGTCTCGAGGTACCAAGTTATACGTATCAGGTCATACTTGGCCTCGAGATTTACTATTCAAGATCGTCTTAAAGGTCAATTTCAAGGTTACCAAAAGATCCGCATTATATGACTTTTATATGCTGATAATACGCACCTAAGCGCTATTTACGTATGTTTTGTCCCAAACGCTCAAGTTGCGCATTGTGGACCATTTCGATGTTCGTGAATAATGCAAGGATCAGCATCTTCATTCACGTTATATATAGCCTTAAAGGTTATGCTTGTTCAGAACGTTTTTTGTATAAACAATATTCATTTGGAATGACCAAAAGAGAAAATCATATATGGAGATCTCTCACGTGAAAGGAACAATATGCAAAGTTTTCAGTGCAGCAAACATAATTACGTCATCAAACAAATACAACAATAGTGCTATGTACAATGGAATTGTATACAATATTTTGTTTCAGAATTAGAAAAGTAGCCCAAGGGCTCAAAAAGATTACTCGAGAAATGTATAGTGTTGAGGGCAATTGTTTCATTGTTCGTTTGTTTTCACGACCGCCATCATCATTGATAGTGTTCCAGGAGTTTATTCCATGCAGTTCCCATTAAGAAGGGAAGAGCGGATGAAAAAATTATGGGGGAAAATGTAAATTTTATACTAAAGGGAAACAGACCATACATATAGCATGGATATTCCATATCTGGACGATTAAACTAGGACAAGGAGTTTTCTTTAAAACATAAACTGTACCATAATTAACTGCATCAGTGTACTGCAAGAGATCCATAATATAATGTATTATGAGAATGCATTTCATTCCACAAATACACAAAACGCATCAATCAGTAATTACGTGATACAAAATACGATCATAATACTATTGAAAAAATCTATACAACTTGAATGAAGGAAATACACGTGCAACTTTTTAACATATCTTATACTCAAACAACATTTTGTTTTGTTACATCTCATGCACTATATGCTTAGCATGAATATGTTGTATTGTCACAAACGTAAAATTCTTCCTCATCATTGCTTGCTCTATTTTTATCCACAGTGGCATGTCACGTTTTGGTTTGGATTTTTTGTTCCAGTGTTCGCGTCCATCCTTTCTTGTGACTGAGCATCATTTGATGCCATCAGTACTGGACTAATACGTAGCTCCAGGCGTTCTGAGGATCGAGCATCTGTGACGTCACTAATTTCCCTGTTCTCAGACCTATGTAGTCTATTTCCAACGAGCGGGGCTGCGACTGCAGAGTGTGTTGCAGGCCTGACTGCAACTTATGATGTTTTCAGTCGTTTTTTCTTCAACCCCGGCTTCATTTGTCTCACTATATCTGTAAATGATGTTGCAGGAACAACTCATTAAAATGTACATATCAAACGCATACGCAACTCAGTCTTCTGTTTTCAATAAGGCCTAAAACGCGAGAACGCAGACTCAATTATGAGTCACGTTAGGTGAGTAATATTAAAGAGCTACATATCCTATTTGGGTTGCTTAGACCGAAGAGCCTAGAATAAAAAGAGGCGGCACTTCCATTCGACCACATGGTGACAAATAAAACAGAAGACAAACACCGCCAGAGAAGGAATGGCCAAACAGTTTAATGACCTGCTCACTAACTGCTCTCTACGGCACTGTCAGGCAATATCTTGTGAGTTATATGTTGAATCGCCACTGGAGGAGTGGTCGGTTTGGAATACGACCAGATGCTCGCTCTTGGTTAGGTCTGGACAATCAGCTACTTGGGCAATGTCAAGTCCAAGTCAGGGGAAAACAATAAGGCGGAAGTGCCGAATTTCTAATAGTGCAATGGGTGGATATAAGCATCACGTGTTATGGTACCAGTAGCAACGTCAAATATTTCATTGCTCAAGAACTAACCTTCTCACCAAAAGAACCATCACGATGCTGAACGTGGTAATAGCTGTGATGACCAACAAACTAGCTGTGACCTCCAATCCTGCAAGTGGACAAGCTATTTTGTATTTGAAATTAGGTCGGACATTTTGATTTTCAGTAGTCCAACATCAAGGTTAAGCAGCATTTTCAAGTTTGTACCTTCATGCGAAACAGATACTTCAAACTCTGTGTCGTAACCTGAAATGTCAGAATTTTCCATATGGCACACTTGTTATACTGTATTGAGAAGCGGAATACCTCAAATAATGATTCGATTGACATGAAATTCACTCTGGTGAACTCTCTAGTTCACGTGAACAATACTATCTTTTACCAGATAAATTGAAGGCTCTTGTTCCGTTATTGTAGGCAGTCAACTCCGAAACGTAACACTGAACTTTAATGGTTTGAATCTCTTTCAAATTCGTCAGGATGACGACTTGACCGAAAGATGTCCAAGAGCAGTTTTTGTCTGACGTTTTTGTTGTGCACTCAACAGTCCATGTGTAGTTAAGTTCAGAAGCAAGCTCTATCGGTCGTGTCTGAGATGATGATGTACAATTGAACACCAGGTTTTCCAGTGTATTCTCCAGGATGTTTATAATCGGCGTTGATGGTTTTGCTGTGCAATAGAAATGTGACCATTGTGTGTCTGCGTTTTTGTTTCTTCAAATATGAACGTTCAAAATAAGGTATTCTTATACCAGGTAAAGCAAACAAATTATCCTACTGGTTAGACCAATGATACTTTCGCTAGCTCGAGAATCGTTGGGTATAACACGTTCAATATCAGACAGTGGTTGATTTAGACAGATTCTAACCAGAAAACCTACCATAATAGGGCTGGATTGCTTCAGTATAGTAACTCCTGTCGCTGCAAACCTGTTCCAGGCGGTACGTGCCAGCTTGGTCCATGCTAGTCAGATTCACACTGAACATCCCCAACTTTCCCCCATGGTGGCGCCAGCGCTCATCCAAGAAGTTACACATGATATTGTCATCTTCTGTGTAATTCGTGCTGCATACTGCAATGGTGTTCACTACGTGATTATCAGTGATCTGGGTCAGAGTGGCATTGGCGCTTGGGCAGTCAGGGGGCAGCAGAGTAAGATTTGCCTCAAATGTGATGTCGACACGTCGTAGGTCGGATCTACATTGGGCTAGGTCAGCTGAAAAACATAATCCAAATATTTGCTGCCACTGGGTGATCCAGGCGGGGGGGGGCCGGCCTTTTGGTGGGAGCTACTGCTCCCCCCAAAGCCAAATAAGGAAAAATATTCGAGAAAAAATCAGTGTTCCGATCAGGATACCAACATTCTGCGAAAACAATTTTGTTCAGTACAAGTATTGCTTTCATTTCCATTGTTTTCAAATATTTCCAACCTCCTTCATTTCCACTTTTCTATTCTGCCTTTCTCCTCTCCCCGCTCATATTTCCCTCTTTGGGGTCTTAAGGTATGGGGGCTTGTTGGGTGGAGCTACAGCCCCGGTAAGATCAGAACATGGATGGTTTACATTTGAGGTGGTAATCGCCTACGAATTTCCATTGTCACTTAAACCGTATCCGTGTACGTTTTTGGCCATATCTCCGCGAATTCTGATCAAATCTATTTTAAATTTGGTCTGTAGTTGCTACGTGTGTGTTTAATATATTATACTATATTAAACTGAGGATTTACTATGATAGTATACGAATATGAATAACTGAATATACGCAACAGATAAATTGAAAGTAGAACTTCCTCATGACGGTGTTAATTGCGTTGATACTTGCACAACAATGAATTCATATGTCCGTGATCACGAACCGAGAATTAGTTTTCTGAACTTCACGGCATATAATGTGAGAAATGGTGTAAGCAAGTTCATCCAGATGCTCTTTTCGCCAGTAGTTCTATGCACGTCGACGAAATCTGGCATATTTCAAAACTGTGAGCCATTTGTTATTGCATTAAGATGAAAAGAACGAGCCGACAAACATTGACTTGTTTGCTAAATTTTCTAGGTTGAGTGTATGTCATGATTTCCACTGAGTTCAACATCTGGGGAAAGTCAGATCGCAAAAATTCGCTTTAGTCGAATCGTGGTCACTGTATGCATACAGCGTAATCCGTTCGTGTGCACCAACCGCTGCAGTGACACCCTGCAACATATCTTAAGGGGTGACTGACCTATTTCTTTTGTCTAGGGGTAAGGTCATGTTATTGTCACCGACTTGTGCTCAGATTTTTTGGAAAAAAGATTAACACAAGGTAAGAAAAATGCAATTTCTGCAACACAACGCATATATATAATAACTGAGGGGGATGATACGCTGTCTGAGATACTACTACAAATTAATGTACTTCACAAATATTTGTAGGGGCTGAAATTCCCCAGAAAGAAGGTTTCTTCCATCAATGTATACCCCAATTTTGACACGGTGATCACGTTCATGGTCATTTTCAATAAATTATGACGGTTGTTAAGATAATCATCTCATGTTTCATACATCCTGCGCATATGCACTAATATCTTGTAATTTTTCAGTTATTTTTAATTTATTCCACATGCTTGTCATGTCACCGATTTGAGTCAAGCGTCACCGACTTAGGTTTACATTTTGGGTATAAGATACCCACTGGTTGAATGAGTGCTAAGGAAAGGTGTTCTCATGTACGGTTATAGGGATATCATATTCTCAGTACTATGTAACGAATTGTCATAAAAACGATCGTTACCAGCAAGCGTTGCAAAAGTGTTTATTGGACTGCATTTCGTGCACGCAGGTGGTTCATCGCTCTCCGAAACACTCTCCATCAGACACTGTGGTGTCCAGATCATCGCCAGATTCTTTAGACGAGTCGGACTCTGTCGGTGCGTCATTGTTGCATTGGTATCTTCGCAGTTTGTACGTGCACGCCTGATTGGACAGGTACAGCTTTCTTTTCCTGCGATGATTTCTGAATGAACAAACGATGGGACTGTGGAAATAATTTAGGCATGTCCACGTATCATGAGTGTGTATAGTGTACTTATTTATTTTGCTCATTTTCCAAATATGAAGACAATAATATGAAAAGAAAATATGAACAGTTGCATTATGATGTTGCAATGCATACCGTTGATTGAACATCGGCGGTGGCTAATGCTTTCTGCGTTTTTCGTGGAGAGATACCATTCCTTTTCTGGGCAACTAACATCTTAAGTCGGTGACGCTTGACTCAAATCGGTGTCACGACAAGCGTGTGTAGTAATTTAGGAATAAGTGAAAAACTACAATATATTGGTTCGTATGCGCAGGGTATATGGAATATGAGATGATTATCTTAACTCCCGTGTACAGATTATCGAAATACAATGTGCAGAAGTTATTGAAAATGACCATAAACGTGATCACGGTGTCAAAATTGGGGTAAACATTGATGGAAGAAACCTTATTTATGGGGAATTTCAGCCCCTATAAATATTTGTGAAGTACAATATTTTGTAGTAGTATCTTGGACATCCCCCTCAGTTATTATATATATGCGTTATGTTGCAGAAATTGCATTTTTCTTACCTTGTGTTGATCTTCCTTCCAAAACATCTGAGCACAAGTCGGTGACAATAACATGACCCGACCCCTAGACAAAAGAACTAGGCCAGTCACCGCCTTAAGATTATGTTGCAGGGTGGTGAGTGAGATATTATGACTGCCGCATGCTTTTACAGGCAAAAAATTCGCTATATCTGCTAAATTTGCATGTAAAAATCCGATAAATACTACGTATCCATGGACATCATCAAACAAATAGGTATCGGTTAGTGATCTACATCATGTCGCCCCACTATCCTGAAAGTTTCCCCGACAAGGCGTGTAAATAAATTGAAGATCTGCCTTGTTATCTTGACTAGTTTATTTATTGACTAGATTTAGAGTAGCTATGGTCAAATTTTGAGACACTTTGGTGTTTATATGGCGAAGCTATAAAGACAAACATGGATCAATACGAACTTAAAGATATTCCCAAATGCTAGTTGATTCCCACCCTTAAACTTGGATTAAACATGTGTCAGACGACATGGTCGATCATCGATGGAATATAATGTCATGGATTGCTCAGTGAAAATCTCAATTTTTAGAATCTCAATCTCATTCTCAATCTCATTCTCACAAAATGTTGTTGGATCTGGAGACTATGTTTGATGTCCTTAAAATGCCGAGAATCAACCAGAGAACATCTAAATCCCTTCAGCTTCTAGCGCCCTGGGCGGGCCCCAGACCCCACACCTATGGGCTAGGACTCTCTCCCGTAATACATGAACCTGCATGATCATTGCTCCCCCCAATGAAATGCCTAGATACCCCACTGTTTACTGCAAAACATTATCAACTTTCCATATTGTTGATATGCAAGACATAAAGGAATTCAACTTAGAGCAGTGTGACTGGCACCATTGAATGTGCATAATTAATATATAACTCGTTCATGATATTATAGTTTCAGCAAATATAACATGGAGACTTGCTATAATTGATGCAGAATTGGATATTCCACACACGAAATGGCTTTTTCACTATTGGGAGCCAACGTAAATTCTAGTCTTTGCTTATGACTCTGCTCGCATGGTCATGGCTTTGAATGTGTCTAGGGTAAAATTGGCATATTATTATTCCCAGGATATGTTCACGGAACCCCATTCGGTACTGCCTAGAATCCATACAAACTGGTTGAATTCTGGATCATTAGGCTAGGCAGAAATGATGCTAGAGTGAATCCAGGCAATTTGATATATTGAATATATTGACGAGGAGGGGGTCCCCTAAAGAGCCCCATATACGCTAAAGCCTTTTCTCATATAACCTCAAATGGATACCGACACATTCTGCAAAACTTCATGTTTGCGGTAGTTTCTTGGACTCTCCTGATTTGAAACAAATTCACATGATCCCCCTGTTCTCAAACCCTTCTTGAAATTATTTGTTTTCAAGGGGGTGGGGGCATGGTTCACGAGCGCAACCTTCGGATCTGACTATGATAGATGTGCATTAGGAAGGATTGGCTAAATGAAACGCTAGTAAATATGGTAAATGTAATCCAAACAACTTAATTTGTACGACTTCCGATTACAAAGTACCACCGTTAAATATCATTCATGTATATAAACAGTATACTTACTGTTCAATAATCCACACGTGATCAAAGCAAGCGCAAAACAAAAGTGTTTGTCCATCTTGAACATAGCTGAAATGCAGAAGATTTACTTTAGTTAAAACGATTAAAATAGTTTGGGTTCCTGGTCGAGGTGAATGTGACCATATTATGTTTACTTGATGAATTTGCATCGTCAGTGCATGTGATGAACATCCATGTTCGGTCATTTATGTAATTGTTGTATCCAGAGTCTTCAATGTCCAATATATTTATAGGGATGTTTTCTGAAACCCAGTGGCTGAAAGTACGAGAAGTCACCTAGTAAGAGTCACGAAGACAGTTGAATGGGGGGGGGGGGGATGAAGACAATCCTTCTTCTTATAGTCAATGTTGCACAAATTTGACAATGTATATGTATCTGTAAGAAAAATCTGTATGGGGGGATACTATATCAATGTCACGCGATGAAATTATCTATCGTTGTAATAGATCACACTTGTGATTAGAAATAGATCCTTTATTTACACAGCACAACACTTCCTTATTGCTTATTCTATTTCCGTACTTCCAAGAAGTTCTGTAAGGATTATCTGTATTCGAAGATATTGTAACATTGTCACGCGATGAAATTTATCTATTGTTGTAATCGACCACACTTGTGAAAAGAAATAGATCCTTTAATTATACAGCATGACACTTCCTTATTGCTTATTCTATTTCCGTACTTCCAAGAATGAGCCAAAGCCACCAGGGCTGCAATATTGCCAGTATTGTCCCTGAAGTCAACTGACATAATTGCACCAACAATATACTGCAGAATGATCTGACAACAATAGCTACCGAACAAAAACCAATAAAAAACCAATGACATATTCCAGCCCTAAGCTGAACAGTTCGGGATTGAACTTAGCCTGCAAATATATTCATAATGCACCTAGAGACACATTGACGCCATCAGCGCTGGCAGCGTGTAAAGTACGAGTGTTTCTGTTGTACAATTGATGAAAATAGTACTAGTATACAACTACCAAACAATGGAATAGACATTTTGAGAGATAAATTCGTTTCATACATATTTCAAAATTATATCATTACCGATCATATTGTCTTAGTAGCTTAACAAGGTCATTTAATTGATAACAAAATGCAATATTTAGGGACAAGCTCTAGGGACTGCTCACAGGGGCTAAAATGTGGAATTTGCACTACGAGAAGATGTGTATTTGCGCTATGTACTGCACTTGACGTCACGGCCAAACAATCCGCAGCAATGAATAAAACATTCAATACTCAATCTTGCAGGGCAGGACATAGAACCTTGCGAGTAGTAACCAAGCCTGGAGATATTGATTCACACGGTCGCCAACAGTACCTTTTCAAAGTCTCACACTGACTCTGTGTGTACTCCCGCTTGTTGACAATTAGTCATCATTTACCAGTAGCGCGGTCAAGACCGGTGGTTGAAAGAACGCTTGCTGAGTCATCTCCACTGATTCTATAAATATCCAATAGTTTTGTTTTGTTGTTCAAAATGCGCTACCGCATAGTGCTATAGCGCTAGTGAATCGAGTAGCATTTCGGCACTTGGTGATGCCATATGGGAACAGTTTCAATGGATCTACACTCCTGTTACGCATTGTGGAAACCAACTTAGCGTGTGGACGGAACAATCCACTGTCGTTAATTGGCCACAAAAACACTGCCTGCTATGTTGTTTCAAGATATGCATACGTCAGAATTCACAAACTGTCAGTACACTTGAAGTATTATCATGTAGATATATTCAAATATTCATTAAATTATGGGCACCTTCGAGACTACCTGTGTTATTTTGACTAGGATAACTCTCATAAAACTTCAATAATACCAATGGTAGAATTTTGTTTGGGCTGACCCTAAGGTTTATAGTTTGTATACGTGGCACAATATACTAAAATCTTGTTGTAACTCGATTTTGATTTTTTTTAGTCAGATGGAAAAAAGAAAACCAGTATGATGAAAGCTCAATGGACCGATTCACAGAGTTTCCCGCCAAGTCATGAATACTCGTAACTTTCCGTATTTTGAATGAACCAATGGGCGACTGGGCGCACATACAGGCATTCGAAGGCGAATATTGAATAAAACCACACAGACATCAGTAATGGCGGGAGTTAAGTGCATGAGTTCAAGAAGTGTGTAGAGCATGATTGAACCTACAACAAAAGGAACCCTCTTACAAACAGCAGAATGTGGTTTATATTTCATTTGACATACGTTATTCTCACAAATACAACTACACGTCGCATGCAGCTTATTTTGTTTTGTATTCAGTTGCACGTGCGAGCCTGGCACACGGCCGATGTAAACATACTGAAGGGACCAGTTCATTATTTTGTGCACGCACTTGAACAGATAGAGATGGAAGAAAAAATAATGACGTTGGACCACTAGATGAATGTGTTTGCTGTTTTTCGAACAACAACCATTTATCCTACTACTAGTTTATAGCTGATCATTTTTTAATGCCTGTGAAGATCACTCTGAAGCTCAGAAAATTGGAAACAAGTACTACCCGGTAGTAGCCTACTACGAAACAATAACTGGTCCTCAAATTCGATACGCCCGCAACGTGGTTATCCACCCTGCACGTGCACATGTGATGGTTATGGCGAAATCGGGCTCAATAATACCCAATCTGCGACAATAAATGCACATATGATAATGTACTTTCACCTATCATCGAACAGTGTTGACAATTTAATGCCAAACTCTGATATATATGTGTTTTCATAGGTTTAGTCAATTTGTTTACGGCCGTTACAGCGCCCAGCTTCTGATTGGTCGGCACTTCGGCTTATTTGGCGGGAAATTCTGTGAATCGGTCCATTATCCTCACCCATAATAATATATTTCACTCAGATGAAGCATTATTATTAACATATGGTGTTCATATAATTGATGTAATGATAAATAACATAAAAAAATGTTAATTATATACGTCCAGAGGGAAGTAGATTTATGCAGTACATGTTATGTGAAAAGACTGAAAATCTCTTGTTCGTGTCTCTTGCTTGAATTTTACACTTTGCAAGTGGAATTCCTGCAGAGTGGCACAAGCTACCATCGTGAGTAGTAAACAAGCATGGATTATTGACTCACGCGGTCGCCAACAGTATCCTCCCAAATTCCCACACTGACTTTGTGTGTACCGTCACAGTCTGACGTGACTGTGTGTTCTTACCAATTAATCACATGGAATAAAAAAAAGAACAGTATAACAAATGAAGAATTTTCCTCACAAATAAATTATGATGGTTCATTTTCATGAAACATTATATATACGCTGCTCATATAATTGATGCAATGATAAAGGTTATGAAGACGTTAATAATATATACGTCCACCAGGTGTGTAGGCGTGTGTATGCTTCAGTTCATTTTGTTCTGTTAACATATTCGTAGTGAGAGTAAAATATATACATGTATCTATAATACCACTCGCTCATTAACACTTGACGTCAAGCGATACCATCAAATTCATACCATGTTATCCATGTGGATATTTGAACTATGTCAACGTCATTTATCGCTGTGCCTCCGTTTAATTAACCAGCATCATACGGTTGGTCAATGGTTTTCCCACGCTATACACCATCAGACATGGGGCGAATACTTTGAGATGTATTCGAATATGAATACGAATACTGACTATAGAAATGAATACGAATATGAATATGAATACTCACTTTTAGAGTGTATTCGAATATGAATACGAATATTTTCAAGAGTATTCATGAATACATTCATGAATACTTTTCCGAGAGAAGACAATTGGCATGTTTATACATTTATAGTTTATGTCATCAACTCATGCTACATTACCTACTAGTAATGTCCAGATACAGTACATTGATACAAACATTATATTGTTATGTCATTGATACAAACATTGATACAAAGGTGATGATATCTGATAAAAATACATTTTATTGTTTATGTCATGATAATCAGTTATCAGAAACCCTCCCCCCCCCCCCCACACCCATTCACATCACATCTGTTCAAGACTAGATTACTGTGCTTCATTTTCTCGTGATTATGTAATCCAATGTCCGTTAGATGTTAATCCGTTTGTAGAGCTGCGGTTGCCACTCATTCACAAATTTACAAGTCACAGCGGTGTACCTGTGTACTATTGTAGAAATGTGGTTATAGATATGTATGCATGGGTCATCCAATGGAGATGTCTTGTGAGATATCTCAGTCGGGGTGCTTTGACAATGGCCCAGACAGTAAGGTGCAGGATCTTACAATAGCATACAGTAGCAAAAATCAGATGCTACTGCTATTGCTACTGCTATACTTGTATCCCAGACCACACAATAGCACACAGTAGCAAAAGCGTATGCTACTGCTATACTTGTATACCGACTGGGACGCTACTGCTATTGCTACTGCTACTCCTTCAATGTCTGGTCTGGGAAGCGCACGCTACTGCTATTGCTACTGCTACACCTGAGCTTGATCTGTGACCGGGACGCTACTGCTACTGCTATTGCTACTGCTACTCTCCGGCTTGATCTGAGACCGGGACGCTACTGCTACTGCTATTGCTACTGCTACTCTCCGGCTTGATCTGAGACCGGGACGCTACTGCTATTGCTACTGCTACTCCCCAGATTGATCTGATCCGGGACGCTACTGCTATTGCTACTCCCCAGCTTGATCTGAAACCGGGACGCTACTGCTATTGCTACTGCTACTCCCCAGCTTGATCTGATCCGGGACGCTACTGCTATTGCTACTGCTACTCCCCAGCTTGATCTGATCCGGGACGCTACTGCTATTGCTACTGCTACTCCCCAGCTTGATCTGAGACCGGGACGCTACTGCTACTGCTATTGCTACTGTTACTCCCCAGCTTGATCTGAAACCGGCATGCTACTGCTATTGCT
The DNA here is from genome assembly GCA_949152475.1 of Terebella lapidaria. NCBI lineage: Eukaryota > Metazoa > Annelida > Polychaeta > Terebellida > Terebellidae > Terebella > Terebella lapidaria. The sequence continues at coordinate 22,633,844 of OX424566.1, read as the reverse complement.
ACTGCTACTCCCAAGCTTAATCTGAGACCGGGACGCTACTGCTACTCCCCAGCTTGATCTGGGAACCGGACGCTACTGCTATTGCTACTCCTGAGCTTGATCTGAGACCGGGATGCTACTGCTACTGCTACTACTACTGCCACTCCCCGGCTTGATCTGAGACCGGGACAGCCTTGCTATGAACATTTCCAGTTCTATATTAAACAACATACATGTTAAGATATTGTCATGTCTTTCTGCGAAAAGGGCCAACATGGAAAATGATATGGAATAAACCAATTAGTTTATAACATAATTCTAGTACTATACTGAGGGTACTGCGTACCAGTAACATTGAGGTGGGCCGACAGGGAAAATGATATGGAATGAACCAATTAGTTTACAAGATAATTCTATTACTATACTGAGGGTACTGCGTACCAGTAACATCGAGGTGGGCCGACAGGGAAAATGATATGGAATTAACCAATTAGTTTACAGGATAATTCTAGTACTATACTGAGGGTAATGCGGACGAGTAACATCCAGGTGGGCCGACAGGGAAAATGATATGAACCAATTAGTTTACAAGATAATTCTAGTACTATACTGAGGGTACTGCGTACCAGTAACATTGAGGTGGGCCGACAGGGAAAATGATATGGAATGAACCAATTAGTTTACAGGATCATTCTAGTACTATACTGAGGGTACTTCGTACCAGTAACATCGAGGTGGGCCGACAGGGAAAATGATATGGAATGAACCAATTAGTTTACAAGATAATTCTAGTACTATACTGATGGTAATGCATACGAGTAACGTCGAGCTGGGCCGACAGGGAAGATGATATGGAATGAACCAATTAGTTAACAAGATAATTCCAGTACTATACTGAATGAAGGTATTGCGGACGAGTAACATCGAGGTGGGCCGACAGGGAAAATGATATGAAATGAACCAATTAGTTTACAAGATAATTCTAGTACTATACTGAGCGTAATGCGGACGAGTAACATCGAGGTAGGCTGACATGGAAAATGATATGGAATGAACCAATTAGTTTACAAGATAATTCTAGTACTATACTGAGGGTAATGCGGACGAGTAACATCGAGGTGGGCCGACATGGAAAATGATATGGAATGAACCAATTAGTTTACAATATAATTCTAGTATTATACTGAGGGTAATGCGGACGAGTAACATCCAGGTGGGCCGACAGGGAAAATGATATGAACCAGTTAGTTTACAAGATAATTCTAGTACTATACTGAGCGTAATGCGGACGAGTAACATCGAGGTGCCGACAGGGAAAATGATATGGAATGAACCAATAAGTTTACAAGATAATTCTAGTACTATACTGAGGGCAATGCGTACCAGTAACATTGAGGTGGGCCGACTGGGAAAATGATATGGAATGAACCAATTAGTTTACAAGATAATTCTAGTACTATACTGAGGGTACTGCGTACCAGTAACATCGAGGTGGGCCGACAGGGAAAATGATATAAAATGAACCAATAAGTTTACAAGATAATTCTAGTACTATACTGAGGGTAATGCGGACGAGTAACATCCAGGTGGACCGACAGGGAAAATGATATGGAATGAACCAATTAGTTTACAAGATAATTCTAGTACTATACTGAGGTTACTGCGTACCAGTAACATCGAGGTGTGCCGACAGGGAAAATGATATGGAATGAACCAATAAGTTTACAAGATAATTCTAGTACTATATTGAGGGTAATGCGGACGAGTAACATCCAGGTGGACCGACAGGGAAAATGATATGGAATGAACCAATTAGTTTACAAGATAATTCTAGTACTATACTGAGGGTACTGCGTACCAGTAACATTGAGGTGGGCCGACAGGGAAAATGATATGGAATGAACCAATTAGTTTACAAGATAGTTCTAGTACTATACTGATGGTAATGCATACGAGTAACGTCGAGCTGGGCCGACAGGGAAGATGATATGGAATGAACCAATTAGTTAACAAGATAATTCCAGTACTATACTGAATGAAGGTAATGCGGACGAGTAACATCGAGGTGGGCCGACAGGGAAAATGATATGAAATGAACCAATTAGTTTACAAGATAATTCTAGTACTATACTGAGCGTAATGCGGACGAGTAACATCGAGGTAGGCTGACATGGAAAATGATATGGAATGAACCAATTAGTTTACAAGATAATTCTAGTACTATACAGAGGGTAATGCGGACGAGTAACATCGAGGTGGGCCGACATGGAAAATGATATGGAATGAACCAATTAGTTTACAATATAATTCTAGTATTATACTGAGGGTAATGCGGACGAGTAACATCCAGGTGGGCCGACAGGGAAAATGATATGAACCAGTTAGTTTACAAGATAATTCTAGTACAATACTGAGCGTAATGCGGACGAGTAACATCGAGGTGGGCCGACAGGGAAAATGATATGGAATGAACCAATAAGTTTACAAGATAATTCTAGTACTATACTGAGGGTAATGCGTACCAGTAACATTGAGGTGGGCCGACTGGGAAAATGATATGGAATGAACCAATTAGTTTACAAGATAATTCTAGTACTATACTGAGGGTACTGCGTACCAGTAACATCGAGGTGGGCCGACAGGGAAAATCATATAAAATGAACCAATAAGTTTACAAGATAATTCTAGTACTATACTGAGGGTAATGCGGACGAGTAACATCCAGGTGGACCGACAGGGAAAATGATATGGAATGAACCAATTAGTTTACAAGATAATTCTAGTACTATACTGAGGTTACTGCGTACCAGTAACATCGAGGTGGGCCGACAGGGAAAATGATATGGAATGAACCAATAAGTTTACAAGATAATTCTAGTACTATACTGAGGGTAATGCGGACGAGTAACATCCAGGTGGACCGACAGGGAAAATGATATGAAATGAACCAATTAGTTTACAAGATAATTCTAGTACTATACTGAGGGTACTGCGTACCAGTAACATCGAGGTGGGCTGAAAGGTAAAATGATATGGAATGAACCTATTAGTTTACAAGATAATTCCAGTACTATACTGAGGGTATTGCGTACCAGTAACATCGAGGTGGACCGACATGGAAAATGATATGGAATGAACCAATTAGTTTACAAGATAATTCTAGTACTATACTGAGGGTACTGCGTACCAGTAACATCGAGGTGGGCTGACAGGGAAAATGATATGGAATGAACCAATTAGTTTACAAGATAGTTCTAGTACTATACTGAGGGTACTGCGTACCAGTAACATCGAGGTGGGCCGACAGGGAAAATGATATGGAATGAACCAATTAGTTTACAAGATAATTCTAGTACTATACTGAGCGTAATGCGGACGAGTAACATCCAGGTGGACCGACAGGGAAAATGATATGGAATGAACCAATTAGTTTACAAGATAATTCTAGTACTATACTGAGGGTACTGCGTACCAGTAACATCGAGGTGGGCCGACAGGTAAAATGATATGGAATGAACCAATTAGTTTACAAGATAATTCCAGTACTATACTGAGGGTATTGCGTACCAGTAACATCGAGGTGGGCCAACAGGGAAAATGATATGGAATGAACCAATTGGTTTACAAGATAATTCCAGTACTATACTGATGGTAATGCGGATGAGTAACATGGAGGTGGGCCGACAGGGAAAATCATATGAACCAATTAGTTTACAACATAATTCTAGTACTATACTGAGGGCATTGCGGACGAGTAACATGGAGGTAGGCTGACATGGAAAATGATACGGAATGAACCAATTAGTTTACAATATAATTCAACTACTATACTGAGGGTAATGCGGATTAGTAACGTCGAGGTGGGCTGACAAGGAAAATGATATGGAATGAACCAATTAGTTTACAATATAATTCTAGTACTATACTGAGGGTAATCAGACGAGTAACATCCAGGTGGGCCGACAGGGAAAATGATATGAACCAATTAGTTTACAAGATAATTCTAGTACTATACTTAGGGTACTGCGTACCAGTAACATTGAGGTGGGCCGACAGGGAAAATGATATGGAATGAACCAATTAGTTTACAAGATAATTCTAGTACTATACTGAGGGTAATGCGGACAAGTAACATCCAGGTGGGCCGACAGGTAAAATGATATGGAATGAACCGATTAGTTTACAAGATAATTCTAGTACTATACTGAGGGTAATGCGGACAAGTAACATCCAGGTGGGCCGACAGGTAAAATGATATGGAATGAACCGATTAGTTTACAAGATAATTCTAGTACTATACTGAGGGTAATGCGGACAAGTAACATCCAGGTGGACCGACATGGAAAATGATATGGAATGAACCTATTAGTTTACAAGATAATTCTAGTACTATATTGAGGGTACTGCGTACCAGTAACATCGAGGTGGGCCGACAAGGAAAATGATATGAACCAATTAGTTTACAACATAATTCTAGTACAAAACTGAGGGCATTGCGGACAAGTAACATCCAGGTGGGCCGACACGGAAAATGATATGGAATGAACCAATTAGTTTACAAGATAATTCTAGTACTATACTGAGGGTACTGCGTACCAGTAACATCGAGGTGGGCCGACAGGGAAAATGATATGGAGTGAACCAATAAGTTTACAAGATAATTCTAGTACTATACTGAGGGTAATGCGTACCAGTAACATTGAGGTGGGCCGACTGGGAAAATGATATGGAATGAATCAGTTCGTTTACAAGATAATTCTAGTACTATACTGAGGGTACTGCGTAGCAGTAGCAGTAGCGTCCGAATCCCAGACCACACATTGGTGGAGTAGCAGTAGCAATAGCAGTAGCAGTAGCGTCCCGGCCTTGGTTCAAGCTGGGGAGTAGCAATAGCAGTAGCAGTAGCGTCCCGGCCACCCATCGAGCTGGGGAGTAGCAATAGCAGTAGCAGTAGCGTCCCGGCCACGCATCAAGCTGGGGAGTAGCAATAGCAGTAGCAGTAGCGTCCGCCTGCCAGACAAGCCCTTGGAGGAGTAGCAATAGCAGTAGCAGTAGCGTCCGTCTCCCACACCAGCCCTTGGAGGACTAGCAATAGCAGTAGCAGTAGCGTCTGAATCCCAGACCACACATTGGAGGAGTAGCAATAGCAGTAGCAGTAGCGTCCCTGCCTTGGTTCAAGGTGGGGAGTAGCAATAGCAGTAGCAGTAGCGTCCCTGCCTTGGTTCAAGCTGGGGAGTAGCAATAGCAGTAGCAGTAGCGTCCGTCTCCCACACCAGCCTTTGGAGGAGTAGCAATAGCAGTAGCAGTAGCGTCCTTCTCCAACACCAGCTCTTGGAGGAGTAGCAATAGCAGTAGCAGTAGCGTCTGAATCCCAGACCACACATTGGAGGAGTAGCAGTAGCAATAGCAGTAGCAGTAGCGTCCCGGCCTTGGTTCAAGCTGGGGAGTAGCAATAGCAGTAGCAGTAGCGTCCGTCTCCCACACCAGCCTTTGGAGGAGTAGCAATAGCAGTAGCAGTAGCGTCCGTCTCCCACACCAGCCCTTGGAGGAGTAGCAATAGCAGTAGCAGTAGCGTCCCGGCCTTGGTTCAAGCTGGGGAGTAGCAATAGCAGTAGCAGTAGCGTCCGCCTGCCAGACAAGCCCTTGGAGGAGTAGCAATAGCAGTAGCAGTAGCATCCGAATCCCAGACCACACATTGGTGGAGTAGCAGTAGCAATAGCAGTAGCAGTAGCGTCTCGGCCTTGGTTCAAGCTGAGGAGTAGCAATAGCAGTAGCAGTAGCGTCCCGGCCACAGATCAAGCTGGGGAGTAGCAATAGCAGTAGCAGTAGCGTCCCGGCCACGGATCAAGCTGGGGAACAGCAATAGCAGTAGCAGTAGCGTCTGATTCCCAGACCACACATTGGAGGAGTAGCAGTAGCAATAGCAGTAGCGTCCCGGCCTTGGTTCAAGCTGGGGAGTAGCAATAGCAGTAGCAGTAGCGTCTGAATCCCAGACCACACATTGGAGGATTAGCAGTAGCAATAGCAGTAGCAGTAGCGTCCCGGCCTTGGTTCAAGCTGGGGAGTAGCAATAGCAGTAGCAGTAGCGTCTGAATCCCAGACCACACATTGGAGGAGTAGCAGTAGCGTCCGAATCCCAGACCACACATTGGAGGAGTAGCAGTAGCAATAGCAGTAGCAGTAGCGTCCCGGCCTTGGTTCAAGCTGGGGAGTAGCAATAGCAGTAGCAGTAGCGTCCCGGCCACAGATCAAGCTGGGGAGTAGCAGTAGCAGTAGCAGTAGCGTACGCCTGCCAGACAAGCCCTTGGAGGAGTAGCAATAGCAGTAGCAGTAGCGTCTGAATCCCAGACCACTCATTGGAGGAGTAGCAGTAGCAATAGCAGTAGCAGTAGCGTCCGCCTGCCAGACCAGACCTTGGAGTAGCAGTAGCAATAGCAGTAGCAGTAGCGTCCTGGCCTTGGTTCAAGCTGGGGAGTAGCAATAGCAGTAGCAGTAGCGTCTGAATCCCAGACCACACATTGGAGGAGTAGCAGTAGCAATAGCAGTAGCGTCCGAATCCCAGACCACACATTGGAGGAGTAGCAGTAGCAGTAGCAGTAGCAGTAGCGTCCCGGCCTTGGTTCAAGCTGGGGAGTAGCAATAGCAGTAGCAGTAGCGTCCCGGCCACAGATCAAGCTGGGGAGTAGCAATAGCAGTAGCAGTAGCGTACGCCTGCCAGACAAGCCCTTGGAGGAGTAGCAATAGCAGTAGCAGTAGCGTCTGAATCCCAGACCACTCATTGGAGGAGTAGCAGTAGCAATAGCAGTAGCAGTAGCGTCCGCCTGCCAGACCAGACCTTGGAGTAGCAGTAGCAATAGCAGTAGCAGTAGCGTCCTGGCCTTGGTTCAAGCTGGGGAGTAGCAATAGCAGTAGCAGTAGCGTCCGAATCCCAGACCACACATTGGAGGAGTAGCAGTAGCAATAGCAGTAGCGTCCCGGCCTTGGTTCAAGCTGGGGAGTAGCAATAGCAGTAGCAGTAGCGTCCGCCTGCCAGACAAGCCCTTGGAGGAGTAGCAATAGCAGTAGCAATAGCAGTAGCAATGGCAGCAGCGCCTCGGCCTTGGTTCAAGCTGGGGAGTAGCAATAGCAGTAGCAGTAGCGTCCGTCTCCCACACCAGCCCTTGGAGGAGTAGCAATAGCAGTAGCAGTAGCGTCTGATTCCCAGACCACACATTGGAGGAGTAGCAGTAGCAATAGCAGTAGCAGTAGCGTCCCGGCCTTGGTTCAAGCTGGGGAGTAGCAATAGCAGTAGCAGTAGCGTCCCGGCCATGGATCAAGCTGGGGAGTAGCAATAGCAGTAGCAGTAGCGTCCGTCTCCCACACCAGCCCTTGGAGGAGTAGCAATAGCAGTAGCAGTAGCGTCCGTCTCCCACACCAGCCCTTGGAGGAGTAGCAATAGCAGTAGCAGTAGCGTCTGAATCCCAGACCACACATTGGAGGAGTAGCAATAGCAATAGCAGTAGCAGTAGCAGTAGCTTCCTGGCCTTGGTTCAAGCCGGGGAGTAGCAGTAGCGTCCGAATCCCAGACCACACATCGGAGGAGTAGCAGTAGCAATAGCAGTAGCAGTAGCGTCCCGGCCTTGGTTCAAGCTGGGGAGTAGCAATAGCAGTAGCAGTAGCGTCCCGGCCACAGATCAAGCTGGGGAGTAGCAATAGCAGTAGCAGTAGCGTCTGAATCCCAGACCACACATTGGAGGAGTAGCAGTAGCAATAGCAGTAGCGTCCGCCTGAAAGACCAGACCTTGGGAGTAGCAGTAACAATAGCAGTAGCAGTAGCGTACTGGCCTTGGTTCAAGCTGGGGAGTAGCAATAGCAGTAGCAGTAGCGTCCGTCTCCCACACCAGCCCTTGGAGGAGTAGCAATAGCAGTAGCAGTAGCGTCTGAATCCCAGACCACACATTGGAGAAGTAGCAGTAGCAATAGCAGTAGCAGTAGCGTCTGAATCCCAGACCACACATTGGAGGAGTAGCAGTAGCAATAGCAGTAGCAGTAGCGTCCCGGCCTTGGTTCAAGCTGGGGAGTAGCAATAGCAGTAGCAGTAGCAGTAGCGTCCCGGCCTCGGATGAAACTGGGGAGTAGCAATAGCAGTAGCAGTAGCGTCCGCTTCCACGACCATGCGGAGGAATAGCAGGAGCAATAGCAGTAGCATTCGGCTCACGTACCAGGGCCGTGAACAGTAGCAATAGCAGTAGCATGGGAATAGCACGTAATAGCAAATTTATCGTTCAGAATATACATTGGCCGACATAGCAGAATAGCATGCCTCCGGGCAAAAATGTACAATCCTGCACCTTCCTCGGCCCAGATGCCCAGGCCACAGAGCCCACAATGACATCAATCAGTAAGCGGAGTCATAATAATTGCTCTTGATAAAAGCCTCACCGGTGATTACTAGTTGATGACAATCTGATCAGTGATGAACATCACAGCTGTGGTGTGTGTGTGCGGGGGGGGGGGGGGGGTGGCAATGTCGGCCCGCTGGCGATAAGTCCGTGTCTATACTGTGCATTCATGTATAGCGATTACATCTGTAATATTTAGAGTGTAGGGGGTTTACAATATTACAGAAAATTGCTCAATAATTGCTTCATGTTTTACACTGTCAATATATCAGGTTCACGTATCAATACAGAATCTTTAACAGAAAGTAGGAGGAAAAAATTATGTGTCATTCACATGTATGACAACTAAAGTTTAATAGAGAATAAGCGATAGATGCAAGAACTTCGGTTATGTATGGCTGTACTCTATGTATTCAAAAGTATTCGTAAAAGTATTCATAATATGAATACTTCAGAATGTATTCGAATATGAATATGAATATTCTGAGTTTTGAATAATGTATTCGAATATGAATTCGAATACTTTAAAAATGGTATTCGAATATATTCGAATACGAATACCGAATACGAATGCCCCATGTCTGTACACGATCGCAAAATTGTACTGCAATTTGCAGAGAGAAGCACATATCATACTAATGCCTAGGTCACAATTGCATCGATGCCTACGCCGATGAGGATACAATGCCCGAAAAGGCTGAAATTTGGTCATTTCGGTCGGTCACACACCAGGCACAGGAAGATCATTCGTGGTCATCGGACATCGTGGACACGTGGGTGGAGGTATCGGAAGAAAATAACGCATAGTTATAGTTAAAAATGTTATCGGTAGTGAATCGCTGGCACGCCTGCCGGCGACGGGCAGAGCCCCTTCAGATGCCCACCAAGTGCCGAGGGGATCGGCAAAATTTTTAGGGCGACCAATATGAGTAGCTCACCAGGCAATCAACGCGGGGTATCCTGCCGGGTGCCGATGAATGTCCGGAAGGTGTCCGTCAGATAATCGACCGCTTTGTACATATCAGACGGTCACCGAGCAGGTATCAATAGGGTAACATGCGGTCTCCGGTAGGGCATTATTGGTTTGTCAGTCTTTCCCTGAAATTCTTGAAACGGACACGGTGATAGGTACAGCTCGACTCAAGCTAATGACATCAACAAATAAAAGCAGTCGATACTCGACATTCCACCATGAGTGGTAACCATATCGCCAAAATCAAATCGTGTTTTCTTATACAATCATAAATAAATCGTGTATTCGTATGATAGAAGTTATACAAAAACACCAAAACACGAATATGCACAAATGTGTCTGCCACTTCTGATTGAGATACTGCTATGTAACGTTATACTGAATAATATGTAAAAAATATCTCTGTCATCTCAACGAGAATATGTGATATTATCAGAAACATAAAACTCTTCATCATGTTTCACTCTGTCCTTCTTCACAGGGGTATAAATGTCACGTTTTGGCCTTGGTGTCATTACCCACTGTTCGCGCCCATCTCTTGGTATGGATGTATTCGGAGAGTCCCTTGACGTCATTGACATATCCAAACCAATCACAGCGGTTGCAAGTACCCCGTCATTTGCTCCGGTATTGTCCATCGCGATGTGTAGATTTGGTTGTTCTGCATCCATGACGTCAGTGACAAGCTCCCTATTACCAATGTGAGTGGCCTCGGTGGTGGTTCTTGGTGCACTGGCGTGTGACTGCTTGTTCATAGTGCCGATGTCCATATACGTTTGCCTGCCTGTGTGTGGTACATCTCTAGTTGCAACTGCTTGATCGCGTGTGATCCCAGTTGACAGTTCTTCTCGAACATTAATTCTTCCTTCTGTGTCACGTCTGCGATATCTATAATTGGAAAAACTTTCATAACCTGACAAGGCAAGCATCTAGACCCTTGATTATTCTTTACATAAATATACAGGGCATCAATCTTGCATCATACAAAGTGTACTAGTATTAATTTTTGAATATTTCGGTGCTCAAGGACTCAACTTTCCACCAGAAGAACCACCATGGTGATGAATGTGGTAGCAGCAGTGATTACCAACAGCCCAGCAACGATCTTCAACCCTGCAAGTGAAATAATGTTTTTATGATGGGAATTAAAGACCTGATCCAAACTAGTCCCTATAAAAGTCGTATAGTATGTATAGTTGTATACCTTCATTTCCAAAAAACTGGATGAATCCTTCATTGTAACCTGGAATATATTGACAGACTTGTGATCATCTGACGAAAACTTTGACCTCCCCAAGGAAAGGACTGAACAAAAAGACACCGGAATGTCTACCATCTAGAACATTTAACAAGTCTATTGATTACCAGAAAGAACAAACGCTCTTGTGCCACTGTTGCTCTGTAACTCTGTTTTGTTCCAACAGTGCTCTGTTACCGTACACGTAACATTGACGGCTTGGGTGTCTTGCAAACCCGTCAATGTTAAGACTTTGCCAGACGACGCCCAACAACAGTTCTGGTAGTCTGACTTGTTCGTAGTGCAGAACACATTCCATGAATATGAAAGGTTAAGGACCAACTCTAATGGCCGTGTCCGAGATGACGAAACACACTCAAGTACCAGGTTCTCTAGAGTATTATCCAAAATGTTTATAGTCGGTAGTGATGGTCCAGCTGTGCAACAAAATATATGTGTATGATGTTGTGCTGTTGAATTATTAAATAAAAAAATTAACACATACAGATTTAGTGGTATGCAATAGAAAAGCCAAACAGTTTTGTAGATTTTGCAACTCGTTCAATATCCAACACTGATGATTTTAATTAGTGAGGGTTTAATGGAATACCTACCATAATAAGGCAGGATTTCGTCCGTGTGGTATAATTTGTCACCACACATCTGTTCCAACCGGTATGTACCAGTCTGGTTTGCGCTGATCATGTTTACTCGGAACTTCCCAAACGGCCCCCCGCGGCGGCGATGCCAATCATCATCGTAAAAGTCACAAAGCATATTATCAACTACTGTGTGATTCGCCGTACATACTGCAATGATGCGCCCTTGGCCATTAGGGTTCTGAATCAGAGTGGCGTTGGCGCTTGGGCATTCAGGGGGTAACAAAGTCTGATCTGCCTCGAAAATGATGTCATCGAATTGTTGCGTGGAACTACAGCGGACCAGGTTAGCTGAAAAAAACATTATCCGGGATCTACAGTGGCCGATAGTGACATTGTAAAATAAAGCTTATTTATTTCTCGAAGTAATCTTGATTGATACATGATCAACATAATTTTACGTAAATAATGTTATTTCTGCATAATGTTATTGATGCGTAAACAAATTTATTTACGTGTAAATAACGTGTTTTCCGTGTAAAGTTTTTTATGCAGAAATAAGGTTATTTACACAGAAATAACGTTTTTTATGTGGAAATAATGTTATTTATGCAGAAATAACGGTAATTACGTGGAAAAAAGCATTATTTACTTCTGCTGATACTAACCAAATACTGCCTACACATGCTTTTCTCATTTTTTTGGCCGATGTGGTAAATAACGTTATTTCCGCGTAAATAATTTTATTTAGTTATTTACGTAAGTAACTTTTTTTCCCGTGTAAATAAAGTAAACTTTATTTAATAACGTTATTTACGCATAGTTAACTTTAATCGGAGATAATCGATGGGTGAATAAAGTTTTTCATGCGTAAATAATGTTTTTTCGGCTTGAATAACGTAATTTCCGTGTAAAAAAAAAATTCACGTGGAAAAAAACGTTACTTACGTTTAATTACTTTTTCGCAGTTCCACTTATGAGCCACTGTAGGGATCAGATTACTATATTATACTTTGTAATGCAGTACATACAAGCCACTAATTTCCCTTCTGTACTCTTTATTGCGAGCATATTCATTATTCCGTGCCAAAACAACACAATGAAGATTGAATATTACATGGGATAATATTATCTCCGATTACCATAATTACTGAGTGCCTCAAACATATATGTACTTAGATCTATTTCTGATTACTGAATGTCACCAAAATATGTACTTACTGTAGTATAATCCACACATGACAAAAACAACGAAGAAATTAGTGTGTAAGCACATGCTTGTCTATCTATAACGACTCTATGCCGCAATATGAATAACTGAAATGCATGTGATGGTTACCACAAAACAGAGCTCACGCTAGTCTGCATAGTGTGCAATAAAATTTTGGTTATTAATATGAAATTATCAAGTAAATAATCTTGTATATGTAATACACTCGTCTAACACATTACTTCCCTGTAGATATATATATATATATATATATATATATATATATATATATATATATATATATATATATATATATATATATATATATATATATATATTTATCGTTCAACATCATTTCCACTGTCTATTATACAATTATACTTTCAATATAGGAGAGTCACAACCGCAATTTTGCAAATTTTGTTCCTTAATGAAAACCTTGACATGACATTTTTAGTAGGAGTATGGATAATTTGCAGATGATGTCAGAATCATGTATTGATAATAGGATTGGTATTGTGCCGTCCAGTCAATTATTTTGTAAATGGTGTTGAGTACAGCAATAGAAAACCATCTATAGAGAATGTAACACTGCTATTATATTCAGTTTGCTTTTTCATAACTAGTCCTCAGTAGCATCAATATATGTTACAATAACAATTATGTAACGTACAGGTATTGAGTCATTTGATATCAATTGTATCTAGTTCAGATATTATTATGGAAGCTCCTAAAATTAATGTAACGCTCAAAGTGCACAATGACCTCCCCTCAGAATGCCCCGGACCACACATGATCAAGTGAATGTCATCAACACATACATATCATACTCAATATCACACGGTAATTGCAAGCGGAAGTACCCTACGACCCGAGGCAGCGCCCCGTGTACTCCCTCTACACATGGGCCGTGGAGAGTGACAATGCATGTAAACTCGGAACAACAATACTGTATATCTCTGTTTGGTCATACATTATTCCATTTTAAATATCGTGTTATCTAGTATACTGCGACATGGAAACTTACTGCACTTGCACCAATTTCATCTTATGAAGATTATATTAATTGTATAGGGCTATAAATGAGACAGATGACAGTCAAGCAATGACAGTGGCAATAATACGGTGGCTCATATAGGACACTGCTTTTTAAATAATAAAAAAAAGAAATATTTGTAACACATATTTAATCATTTTATATGCGTATTTAATCTTTTCATACGTGTATTTAATATTTTATATGTGCATTTAATCATTTATTATGCGTATTTATTATTTTTTATGCATATTTATTATTTTTCATGCATATTTAATCGTTTATCATGTGTATTTATTATTGTAGACACGTATTTAATATTCAATACGCGTATTTAATCATTTATTGCATATTTATTACTTTATATGCATATTTAATCATTTATCACGGGTATTCAATATTGTTCATGCATATTTCATATTTAATATGCATATCAAAATTTATTACGTGTAGTTAATATTATATATTATAATAGCATCATATATTAATATTATATATTATGCATATTTAATATTTCATATGTTTTTTTTTATCATGTATTGGGCAATTTGCTGTTTTTTCATCATTAATTGGGCATATTTAATATTTTGTATTGTATGAATCACACTAAAAACCCTCAACGAGAACTTCAGTCCACCTCCTTATCCGCGACATGTACTTTGTATACTCTTCACAATTGTGGCAACAAAACTCCTCTTTAAGGACAAACTTCCTTTTTCGAAACATCCACGTATTTGTATAAAGGCATGTGATGTTACCAGGAAGTTATTACAACCACAATGGGTGGATTCAACTGAATATCATAATTAAGATACGCCTTCACACTCAGTTTTGGGACGAATCAAGCCACAGTTAGTAGTGGATTATGGACTAGGGGTCCGCCAGTTGATGTTGCAGCATATTTGTGCCATGGATGGTCATAACGTACTCGCACGGGGGAGCCACACCGTCATAGCACAACCCTTACTCGCAGGGGAGTCGTCAGTCGTCGCCGTCATAGCATGTCTTGTACTAAAGGGAACATCTTCACTATGCCTCGTATTGCTGGGGATTTTCGTTGAAAACGGCTGCGATTTTGAAAGAATAACTGTAAAAGTTATCTCCCTCTTCAAATATTCTAAGGTTTATTTAACCATAAAGTTTGAAGTTAAAAATGTTGCTGACGGACGACCATGACGAAAATAAAAGCAACGCCATGTTATTATTTGTTTTCAGACCATAAGTTCGGTAAACTAGAAACCGTACATCCACCAGCAAGGTGTACATGTGATAATGGAAAAAGGATAAGGTTTTGCCTTTCAAACGCATGTTTATATACACATATCATATAACTGCAAAAGACCAACAGTGCATTGTATTATGGAAAGGCATTTTATTCCACAAACATAAAACTGCATAAATTAATAATCAGACGATGCCGTGATAATCAGCATATAAGTATTGTTCAACTTGAATAAAGGGATACAATGTTAAAATCTGCTAATATTCAAACATTATACATTCGTTTTATCTCTAGCATCATAAATTTAGCATGAATATGTCATATTGTCACATATGTAAAGTTCTTCGTCATCATTTTTTGCTCTATTCTTATTCATAGTGGTATAAACGTCACGTTTTGGCTTAGATTGCACGCACCACTGTTCGCGCCCATCCCTTGTGAATGAGGTCGAGGTGTCCCCAGAACTGCTGCCATTCGGCGTCACAATGGCGTCGTCTGTGCCGACAATCAATGTTGTGAAAATCCCGTCACTTGCACTGGTGTCATCTGGGCTGAAACGGAGCTTTTGGTGCTCTGATGATCGAGCATGGTCTGCGTCTACGACGTCAGTGACAGTTGCCCTGTTTCCAGTGGCCCCAGTGGCTGACCTATTACTCTGTGTTGCAGACCTGGTAGCAACTACTCGATTGTTTGTGATTTCAGTCAATTTTTCTTCAACACCGGTTTCTTTTATCCCACAACATCTGGAAGTGATGATGCATGTACACAACAGGTCCATCGTCTAGTCCATATTTTCACTCAAGTGCAATGGCATTACATAAGCAGCACATGAAATGATATTAGAACATAGACGTCAAATATTCCCTTGTTCAACAACTAACCTTCTCACCAGAAGAACCATCATGACGCTGAAAGTGGCAACAGCTGTGATGGTCAGCAGACCAGCCACGGCCTTCAACCCTGCAAGTGAAAAAGCTATTTTGTATTCGAATTCAGGTCAGACATTTTGATCTTCAATAGTCCAGCATCAAAGTTAGGTAGTTCCTACAAGTTTTACCTTTATGAGAAACATAACCTGGAATGACAGAATGTTCCATATGACACACTGAGTTTGTTATACTCTATTGAGAAGCAGAATACCTGAAATAATAATTATATTACATGTACTGATTTTTATTTTAGATTAACTCGTACATACACTCTACTTCATGTTAACAGAGCTATCATTTACCAGATAAACTGAAGACTCTTTTCCCAATATTGTATGCAGTCAACTCTGAAACATTACATTGAATTTCGATGGTTTGAATCTGTTCCAAATTCGTCAGTGTAACGGCTTCGCCGAAAGATGAACAAGAGCAATTGTTGATGTCTGACGTTTTTGTGGTGCACTCAACTGTCCATGTATAGCTAAGTTTAGACGCAAGCACCACTGGCTTTGTCTGAGATGATGATGTACAGTTGAACACCAGTTTATGTACATTATTTTCTACCATGTGTATGATCGGCATTGATGGTTTTTCTGTGCAATAGTAAAAAGTGTTCCAGAATTAGTGGGTGTTGTGCCTTATTTTTTTTCGAATATAAGCATTCATTTCAGGGTTTTACACATGATTTGAACAGAGTAGTTTTGAACAGATTCAGGATAGCATACATACTATGATACGGTAGGATTGCTTCCGTAGAGTAGCTCCTGTTGCCGCACGCCTGTTCAAGGCGATATGTGCCAGCTTGGTCTGTGCTGTTCAATTTCACAGAAAAAGTCCCAAAGGCTCCCCCACGACGGCGCCAACGATCATCGAAGAATGTGCAAGTAATAACACAATCTAACGTGAAATTCGTGGTGCACTCAGCAATGGTGTTCACTATGTGCCTATCAATGACCTGAATCACACTGGCATTGGCACTTGGGCATTCGGGAGGCAGCAGAGTCAGATTTGCCTCAAACATGAGGTTTTCACCTCGCAGGGTAGGAATACCTGGCACTACGATAGCTGCAAAATAGCATCAGAGAACCGATTACGATCTTGTTGACATGTAAGACAGTACGTTGCACCTATACTAGGAATTTGAACAATCGTGACTATCTGCAATATTCATAAGAAAAATTTCACAGAAGTTGACCATAAACTTGACGAATGAAAATGTGGACGAGGTCGGTTATGAAGGCGGTCCACAAAGCTAATATTTCCACCCACCTCCTGACCCGTTTACATGGCAATTATTATGTCAATCACACCACACTGTCATTATCACAATATCTTTTACTCTTCATAACAGTCCTTCTTTCCATATCACAACACTACCATGAATTGAAATCGGAATACTTAAGAAATAAAAAGCACTGTGTAATAAGTAATATTGGGTAGACACCCTTGTAAAAGTGGTCTTAACAACTTGATTCATAACATTCCTGATTACAAAGTACCACGGCTAAGTATCATTCATGTAAATAAACAATGTACTTACTGTCTAATAATCCACATGTGACAAAAACAATCACAGAATATATTATGTGAATGTCCATCTCGTATGTCTCCACTTCATGAATGTGAATAACATAATTTATTGAATCACTTTGGGTATGGGGTAGGTACCCGCAGATAAGTGTACGAGAAGTCACTAGCGTCACTCAATAATGGTGTACAGAGACAGTTAACTGTAATTGATCCATGGTCAACATCGAACAAGATTGCCACTGTATCTATACAGTCGATCTGTATAAGGCTGGTCACAATGTGAAAACATCTGCGAATGACTTTCTTGTGATATCAGGATCCTTCTGTGAATAAACAATGTCACGTGGCCATTTTTGCTGAAAAAATGTGATTTCCTTGAGAAAGTGCTACACTAATATTACCACAAATTCTTATAATTATTATTTTTTCACTAAATGATTCGTTTAGAATTATAAAACGCGACATTCAAACTGACACCTTTTCAGTTCATCTTTCAGGGGCTTTGTTGTTTTTATCATTATCTTATGGTACTAAATATGTGTCACATCACCGATAGTTCCCCAAATCACGGGAAAAGATTATATTGGAAGTACAAACTAAAAAAACAACAACTAAAAAACTTGATTTTGTATGTGGTTAAGGTCATGGCGACACAAAACATACATTATTCAGACCGTTCAATAGATATTGATTTACGATTTATTGTCTCAACAGCAAAAGAAGATGTCAAAAACTGTAATGTGGGGTCCCGATGTAGATCTGATAGTTTAATTGATGCAATGTGAAACCAAACATTAAAATTTGACAGAGTTTAGCGGGAAACTTGTTCAGCAATGCCGAAATGATGCGAAATCTCATTATGCAGATAGGATATTTCATCGATACTCCCTGTGACATTTTAGAATTGTGTTTCTAGCTTACATTGTAACGACAGAATGTTCTTGGTGGAACATGATAAGGGTAGCGCCCATTTGTGACTGCCACAGACTGCCCAGCACATGGGATATCCCCTAAAACTTCTTATACTGTCCTCGTGTTAAGATATTTAACCTTCCTGTAAATGATCATCGCATGTGATCAGAAATAAATCATATGACATGATACTTCCTTGTATAATATTATTGCTTATCATATATATATGCATTCGAGAAGGCAACTCATCACTTCCACAATTAATGTTCATCTTTTATTACCACTAATTAATGATCACGTTTTCTTAGTATTATATTACATGTATCAAAGTAATAAATGTGTCCATGTATAACTCTATTATCAGAACCAGATATCTTGGGTGAATCCTGTTTTGATGAAATGTGGGCAATTGGGTCGTTAAGACACAACACGATACTCAACTTAGAATGAGAGTCTTACTCCTCGTGGTACATCGTCAGGTTTGCAAAGTAAACTAAAAACATGTGAATAATATATACATTAATATTTATATATTATAGAACAAGATTTTCACGATGCGATTCACTAGGGGTGATCTGCCGTTGGTCAATGACAGATGGATGGGGAGCGTATGGAAAAGGAGGTGTGTCCCGAGGCAAGGGATTACCTAGTGTCGGAAATGACAAAATCGTTCACTGGACGGCTATCATTCCTAGTTATTACCCATAATTAATTCCACAATCAAATTTCCCAAAGAAAAATTTGTAAAGTATTATTTTGCTAATTAATTGGTTTATAACTGTCACAACCTGACGTCTGATTGGCTCTAGCAAGTAGTCATCAACCATAGTCATTATTACAATTAGGTTGGTGACGCTGATTTGAAGTAAAATACTGATGCGGGACGTTTGGGATGACACACACGGTGAGGCACATTAGATTACAGTATGTCAATATCTCGATTAGGATGTGGTGTGGTCTAATTTCTTCTAGAATTCAAAAAGTATATATCAGCCAGTACGGAATGTTACCACTTACCAAAATACCCGGCTTTATCGCATCGATGCCATCGAGGCCGATGGAAGTGTGAAGGAAGCTGTTTGAATATAAATCTACATTTAGATTGAGAAATTTTCTGTTTTTGCTAGTGCCGAGTTGCGTGAAAAAGCTACCAGCACGTGGACATTGGAGTCTCAATGTAACATGGCGTTATGGTTATGAAGATGTGACAGATCTGATCAAATTTTCCTGCTAATTTTGTTTCACCCACTCAACAGTTATAATGAGTATTCCTGGCGTCACAAGGTGCCAAAAAGTTATTGATGAAGCTAATGGAATTTCTATTCTCGAGAGTATTTGACGGCAATCTGTTTTGGTTGCCAAAATAACTATTTTTCAGAAATATCCCATAACAATCCCGAATATTGAATTATGTGCCACAAAAATAGTACGACCTGTACTCACCTACCAGTGATTGCGTGCATCGTAATTGCAACGGGGAGCGCCCTCACTGCACCTTATAATCGCTAGGGGAATCCACCCTCACCGTGTCTCTTACTTGTTATGTGACATTGGATATACACGTATAACACCAAGGGTGCTGCAGCTCGAAGGAAGACTTGAATGGAAGTGCTATTGAGATTTAATACTCAACGTAGTGTGCGGTCATGTTAAAGTTGCGTATACATGTATGCCTTTAATGCAATCCATTATCTACAATGTAATCATTTTGTCTGTGGAGGCCAATTTATAAAATGTTGTCAAATATGACATTGAGATTTACAACTCAATGGAAAGTATAAATATTCCAACATTTATGACAAATATTCCAACATTTATGACATTTTATCATGTTTATATCCTCATAATATATCTACATTTTTGACAAATATTCCAACATTTGTGACATCCTATATCCTCATAATTTATCTACAATGTTTGAGGCCAATACAGGTTATACATTGAGAAGTCAAATAAATAGATCCATCATACATGACTTCCTGTATGTTCATAATATATTTATATCATAAATATCATAATATATATCTACAAGAGGAATGTCTGCAAAGCCCAATCCACGCATTTCAGGGCAAACGTGATCTTGATCATGCACCATGAAATGATTTCCTATTTGATCATAATACAAACCTTAATCACTATCTACAAGCTTTGTCTCGATGTGCCAATTTATACATATCAGGTCATACTTGGCCTCGAGATTCACTATTCAAGATTAAAGTCTTAAAGGTCAATTTCAAGGTTACCAAAAGATCCGCATTATATGACTTTTATATGCTGATAATACGCACCTAAGCGCTATTTACGTACGTTTTGTCCCAAACGCCCAAGTTGCGCATTGTGGCCCATTTCGATGTTCGTGAATAATCCAAGGATCAGCATCTTTATTCACGTTACAGATAGCCTTAAAGGTTATGCTTGTTCAGAACGTTTTTTGTATGAACAATATTTATTTGGATTGACCAAAAGAGAAAATCATATATCAAGATCTCTCACGTGAAAGGAACAATATGCAAAGTTTTCAGTGCAGCAAACATAATTACGTCATCAAACAAATACAACAATAGTGCTATGTACAATGGAATTGTATACAATACATGTTTCAGAATTAGAAAAGTAGCCCAAGGGCTCAAAAAGATTACTCGAGAAATGTATAGTGTTGAGGGCAATTGTTTCATTGTTCGTTTGTTTTCACGACCGCCATCGTCATTGATAGTGTTCCAGGAGTTTATTCCATGCAGTTCCCATTAAGAAGGGAAGAGCGGATGAAAAGATTATGGGGGAAAATGTAAATTTTATACTAAAGGGAAACAGACCATACATATAGCATGGATATTCCATATCTGGACGATTAAACTAGAACAAGGAGTTTTCTTTAAAACATAAACTGTACCATAATTAACTGCATCAGTATACTGCAAGAGATCCACAATATAATGTGTTATGAGAATGCATTTCATTCCACAAATACACAAAACGCATAAATCAGTAATTACGTGATACAAAATACGCTCATCATAATACTATTGAAAAAATCTATACAACTTGAATGAAGGAAATACACGTGCAACGTTTTATCTTATACTCAAACAACATTTTGTTTTGTTACATCTCATGCACTATATGCTTAGCATGAATATGTTGTATTGTCACAAACGTAAAATTCTTCTGTTTTTATCCACAGTGGCATGTCACGTTTTGGTTTGGATCTTTTGTTCCAGTGTTCGCGTCCATCCTTTCTTGTGACTGAGCATCATTTGATGCCATCAGTACTGGACTAATACGTAGCTCCAGGCGTTCTGAGGATCGAGCATCTGTGACGTCACTAATTTCCCTGTTCTCAGACCTATGATGTCTATTTCCAACGAGCGGGGCTGCGACTGCAGAGTGTGTTGCAGGCCTGACTGCAACTTATGATGTTTTCAGTCGTTTTTTCTTCAACCCCGGCTTCCTTTGACTCACTATATCTGTGAATGATGATGCAGGAACAACTCATTAAAATGTACTTATCAAACGCATACGCAACTCAGTCTTCTGTTTTCAATAAGGCCTAAAACGCGAGAACGCAGACTCAATTATGAGTCACGTTAGGTGAGTAATATTAAAGAGCTACATATCCTATTTGGGTTGCTTAGACCGAAGAGCCTAGAATAAAAAGAGGCGGCACTTCCATTCGACCACATGGTGACAAATAAAACAGAAGTCAAACACCGCCAGAGAAGGAATGGCCAAACAGTTTAATGACCTGCTCACTAACTGCTCTCTATGGCACTGTCAGGCAATATCTTGTGAGTTATATGTTGAATCGCCACTGGAGGAGTGGTCGGTTTGGAATACGACCAGATGCTCGCTCTTGGTTAGGTCTGGACAATCAGCTACTTGGGCAATGTCAAGTCCAAGTCAGGGGAAAACAATAAGGCGGAAGTGCCGAATTTCTAATAGTGCAATGGGTGGATATAAGCATCACGTGTTATGGTACCAGTAGCAACGTCAAATATTTCATTGCTCAAGAACTAACCTTCTCACCAAAAGAACCATCATGATGCTGAACGTGGTAATAGCTGTGATGACCAACAAACTAGCTGTGACCTCCAACCCTGCAAGTGGACAAGCTATTTTGTATTTGAAATTAGGTCGGACATTTTGATTTTCAGTAGTCCAACATTAAGGTTAAGCAGCATTTTCAAGTTTGTACCTTCATGCGAAACAGATACTTCAAACTCTGTGTCGTAACCTGAAATGTCAGAATTATCCATATGGCACACTTGTTATACTGTATTGAGAAGCGGAATACCTCAAATAATGATTTGATTGACATGAAATTCACTCTGGTGAACTCTCTAGTTCACGTGAACAATACTATCTTTTACCAGATAAATTGAAGGCTCTTGTTCCGTTATTGTAGGCAGTCAACTCCGAAACGTAACACTGAACTTTAATGGTTTGAATCTCTTTCAAATTCGTCAGTGTAACGACTTGACCGGAAGATGTCCAAGAGCAGTTGTTGTTGTCTGACGTTTCTGTTATGCACTCAACAGTCCATGTGTAGTTAAGTTCAGAAGCAAGCTCTACCGGTCTTGTCTGAGATAATGATGTACAATTGAACACCAGGTTCTCCAGTGTATTCTCCAGGATATTTATAACCGGCGTTGATGGTTTTGCTGTACAACAGAAATGTGACTATTGTGTGTCTGTTTTTTTTTTCTTCAAATATGAGCGTTCAGAATAGAGTATTCCTCTACCAGGTAAAGCAAACAAATTATCCGACTGGTTACACCAATGACAGCTTCGCTAACTCGAGAAACGTTGGTTACAACACGTTCAGTATCGAATTGTGGTTGATTTCGATGGATTCTAACCAGAAAACTTATTACCATGATAGGGCAGGACAGCTTCGGTATAGTAACTCCTGTCGCCGCAAGCCTGTTCAAGGCGGTACGTGCCAGCTTGTTCCATGCAAGTCAGGGTCACAGTGAACATCCCAAACTTTCCCCCACGGCGGTGCCAACGATCATCCAAGTTACATGTGATATTGTCACCTTCTGCGTAATTCGTGCTGCACACTGCAATGGTGTTCACTACGTGATTATCAGTTTTCTGGGTCAGAGTGGCATTGGCGCTTGGGCAGTCAGGGGGCAGCAGAGTAAGATTTGCCTCAAATGTGATGTCGACACGTCGTAGGTCGGATCTACATTGGGCTAGGTCAGCTGAAAAACATAATCCAAACATTTGCTGCCACTGGGGGATCCAGGGGGGGGGGGTACGGTGGGAGCTACTTCTCCCCCCAAAGCCAAATAAGGAAAACTATTCGAGAAAAAATCAGTTCCGATCAGGATACCAACATTCTGCGACAATAGTATTGTTCAGTACAAGTATTGCTTTCATTTCCATTGTTGTCAAATATTTCCAACCTCCTTCATTTCCACTTTTCTATTCTGCCTTTCTCGTCTCCCCGCTCATTTTTCTCATTGGGGTCTTAAGGTGGGGGGGGGGGGGGGTCGGCTGGAGCTACAGCCCTGGTAAGATCAGAACATGGATGGTTTACATTTAAGGTGGGAAATCGCCTACGAATTTCCATTGTCACTTAAGCCGTACCCGTGTACGTTTTTGGCCATATCTCCGCGAATTCTGATCAAATCTATTTTAAATTTGGTCTGTAGTTGCTACGTGTTTGTTTAATATATTATACTATATTAAATGAGGATTTACTATGATAGTATACGAATATGAATAACTGAATATACGCAACAGATAAATTGAAACTAGAACTTCCTCATGACGGTGTTAATTGCGTTGATACTTGCACAACAATGAATTCATATGTCCGTGATCACGAGCCGAGAATTAGTTTTCTGAAATTCACGGCATATAATGTGAGAAATGGTGTCAACAAGTTCATCCAGATGCTTCTTTCGCCAGTAGTTCTATGCACGTCGACGAAATCTGGCGTATTTCAAAACTGTGAGCCCCATTTGTTATTGCATTAAGATGAAAAGAATGAGCCGACAAACAATGACTTGTTTGCTAAATTTTCTAGGTTGAGTGTATGGCATGATTTCCATTGAGTTCAACATCTGGGGAAAGTCAGATCGCAAAAATTCGCTTGAGTCGAATCGTGGTCACTGTATTATGCATACAGCGTAAAGGCGGTTACACACCGAAGCCGCGCGACCGTTTTACGGAACCGTTTTGTGCTGTCCGTTTTTTAACGCCGCGCAAACTATGATAGAACTCAGCTTTCCAAAGGGGAGTGTGCACACATGTTCCGTTCTAGCGCTCCGCTTTCTAAAAAATAGAACAGTGTTCTAATTTTTACGCCTTACGTCCGAAACACCAGCGCATAATATGAGTGAAAAATGCATTAAGAGGTTAAGATATCGCTATATGTTGCATAAATTGTCCACATATATGCAGAGACAACTGCCTGGTCTGTCCGCCAGATCACGGGTCGTTTATTGTGACCTTTGTGGACTGCATGCACAATGTCAAGCAAAGGTACGGTAATGGCCAAATTACTTAGAGTCTTCATAATATTAATTGTTGCTCTTTTTTTTATGTCATGTATAAATAAAGTTGTGTTTCAGGTTTCCCACAGCTATTGCTGAATCCTATGTAATTTGCTAACAATTGCATTATTATTCTGGAATACAATATGACTTTCAAAAGTGGTCACTCAGCCATCTTGGATCTTATTTTTGTGGGAAAACAATGCTTTTCCACATATGAAGGCTACCTTAACGCCTCATTTTATTGTACATGGAACTCCACACAAACGCCTCTATTTCATACATTCTGCATAAATCGACGGTAACACGTACTTCACGGTTGCAAATAGGCCTATGTAGGTATATATTTTGTGGTACATGTAAACAATAACAAACAATGTAAAAATCACATTAAACTTTGTCAAATTGCTCTTTTGATATGCGAAAATCGTTCTGGTATTTGTGCGTTATTCTTCCAGTTCCCGTAGCAGCCTATATACACCAAGGTGGTTTAGTGGATGGATACAAAGAACTCATCAGGATCCACAGAGCCACCCAAAAATTGGTGTCTTCTTGTAACTCTATTGGTCTTATCATCATCCTTTTTTATCAGATATTTCTTCAAATAGTCTATGACCGCGAGTTGAAATTGCAGGTTGAGGACGTACATATTTTTTACGGACATGACTTATATAAGTGCTAAAAACAAACGTCAGTGCTCGGTGTGTACAGAAAAAACGGTACCGTTCCTAAACTGACACGGCCGTCAAGAAACGTTGACGTTGCCGTAAACGGTCGCGCGGCTTCGGTGTGTAACCGCCTTATCCGTTCGTGTGCACCAACCGCAGCAGTGAGTAAGATATTATGACTGCCGCATGCTGTTACAGACAAAAACTTCGCTATATCTGCTAAATTTGCATGTAAAAATCCGATAAATACTACGTATCCATGGACATCATCAAAAAAGTAGGTCTCGGTTAGTGATTTACATCCTGTCGCCCCACTATCCTGAGATTTTCCCCCACAAGGCGTGTAAATAAATTGAAGATCTACCTCGTTATCTATCAGTGACGTTAAACTGTCTGTATTGATTGCGTAATCAAACAAATTATAACTTTGTTGCCAAAGTATTTATTGACCAGATTTGGAGTAGCTATGGTCAAATTTTGAGACAATTTGGTGTTTATATGGCGAAGCTATAAAGACAAACATGGATCAATACAAAATTAAAGATATTCCCAATTGCTAGGCGATTCCCACCCTTAAACTTGGATTAAACATGTGTCAGACGACATGGTCGATCATCGATGGAATATAATGTCATGGATTGCTCAGTGAAAATCTCAATTTTTAGAATCTCAATCTCATTCTCAAGAAAATTCACACAAAATGTTGTTGGATCTGGAGACTATGTTTGATGTCCTTAAAATGCCCAGAATCAACCAGAGAACATCTAAATCCCTTCAGCTTCTGGCGCCCTGGGCGGGCCCCAGACCCCACACCTATGGGCTAAGACTCTCTCCCGTAATACATGAACCTGCATGATCACTGTGGTGAGACTGGATGCACTAACGATCGTTAGTGCATCTCGCAATGGCGAACCCACTCGCGGTTCGTTTGAATTTTCTTCATTTTTCCCGATAATTACAATTGTGATCGATACACACATACATCTGCTGATTCTTATGCGCACGAAACAACCGTTCGTTGCAAATACATGGCGATTTATGTTGGTTTGAGCATGAAAAACTCGTCTGAAAAAAAGCCGAAAGATTCCCTAACGATTGTTTTTGTAAAATCAAAGATTCCCTAACGAACATGTGAAGATTCCCTAACGATCTTTTCTTTATTAATTCAAATCTACGTTATTTAAATGTTAAACGTGAAATAAAGTACCAATTGACATGTATTGATGTGCACAGATGATCTTCCAGTACAGATTTCCTATTTTGAATGTGATATTCGCTAATTTATGTCGCATAGATCAACGAATTCACAATGGTGTATGATATGGACCTATTACAATATACACGTATTAGGCCTATATCGTTAGGGAATCTCACTTTTGTCGTTAGTGAATCTTATCGCTAATTATTTTCCTCAACATTTCTAAACAAAGAAGCATGATCTGTTTGAAATAACTACGCATGCCTTTGACCAAAACACTAAGCTACCTCCAGAGTATCCATTTATCACAAATGGACCTCTCATTTGATAAATTACGATTGAAAACCAAACTGACCGTGTTTACTGTCCGCCATTGCGGGATGCACTAACGATCGTTAGTGCATCCAGTATCACCACGGTGATGATCATTGCTCCCCCAATGAAATGCCTAGATACCCCACTGTTTACTGCAAAACATTATCAACTTTCCATATTGTTGATATGCAAGACATAAAGGAATTCAACTTAGAGCAGTGTGACTGGCACCATTGAATGTGCACAATTAATATATAACTCGTTCATGATATTATAGTTTCAGCAAATATAACATGGAGACTTGCTATAATTGACGCAGAATTGGATTTTCCACACACGAAATGGCTTTTTCACCATTGGGAGCCCACGTAAATTCTAGTATTTGCATATGACTCTGCTCGCATGGTCATGGCTTTGAATGTGTCTGGGGTAAAATTGGCATATTATTATTCCCAGGATATGTTCACGGAACCCCATTCGGTACTGCCTAGAACCCATACAAATTGGTTGAATTCTGGATCATTAGGCTAGGCGGAAATGATGCTAGAGTGAATCCAGGCAATTTGATATATTGAATATATTGACGAGGAGGGGGTCCGCTAAAGAGCCCCCATATACGCTAAAGCCTTTTCTCATATAACTACAAATGGATACCGACACATTCTGCAAAACATTCATGTTTGCGGTAGTTTCCTGGACTCTCCTGATTTGAAACAAATTCACATGATCCCCCTGTTCTCAATCCCTTCTTGAAATTATTTGTTTTCAATTGGGTGGGGGCATGGTTCACGAGCGCAACCTTCGGATCTGCCTATGATAGATGTGCATTAGGAAGGATTGGCTAAATAAAACGCTAGTAAACATGGTAAATGTAATCCAAATAACTTAATTTGTACGATTTCTGATTACAAAGTACCACAGTTAACTATCATTCATGTATATAAACAGTATACTTACTGTTCAATAATCCACACGTGATCAAAGCAAGTGCAGAACAAAAATGTTTGTCCATCTCGAACACAACTGAAATGCAGAAGATTTGTTGATTTTCTTGAGCTAAATCGAATAAAATAGTTTGGGTTCCTGGTGGAGGTGAATGTGAACATATATGTTTACTTGATGAATTTGCATCGTCAGTGCATTTGATGAACATCCATGTTCGGTTATTTATGTAATTGTTGTATCCAGAGTCTTCAATGTCCAATATATTTATAGGGATGTTTTGTGAAACCCAGTGGCTGAAAGTACGAGAAGTCACGTAGCAAGAGTCACGAACACAGTTGAATTTGGGAAGTGAAGACAATCCATCTTCTTATAGTCAATGTTGCACAAATTTGACAATGTATATGTGTCTGTAAAGATAGTTTGTATTGCGGGATATTGTATCAATGTCACGCGATGAAATTATCTATCGTTGTAATAGATCACACTTGTGATTAGAAATAGATCCTTTATTTATACAGCACAACACTTCCTTATTGCTTATTCTATTCCCGTACTTCCAAGAATGAACCAAAGCCACCAGGGCTGCAATATTGCAAGATTTGTAAGGATTATTTGTATTAGAAGAGATTGTAACATTGTCACGCGATGAAATTTATCTATTGTTGTAATTGACCACACTTGTGATAAGAAATAGATCCTTTAATTATATAGCATGACACTTCCTTATTGCTTATTCTATTTCTGTACTTTCAAGAATGAGCCAAAGCCACCAGAGCCGCGATATTGCAAGTATTGTCCATGAAGTCGACTGACATAATTGCACCAATAATATACTGCAGAATGATCCAAAAACAATAGCTACCAAACAAAAACCAATATAAAGCCAATGACATATTCCAGCCCTAAGCTGAACAGTTTGGGATTGAATTTAGCCTGCAAATAAATTTATAATGCACCGAGAGACACATTGACGTCATCAGCGCTGACAGTGTGTAAAGTACGAGTGTTTCTGTTGTACAATTGATGAAAATAGTACTAGTATACAACTACCAAACAATGGATTAGACATTTTGAGAGAAAAATTCGTTTTATACATATTTCAAAATTATATCATTACCGATCATATGGTCTAAATAGCTTAATAAAGGATCTATTTCTAATCACAGGTGTAATATATTACATCTAATTGATAACAAAATGCAATGTTTTAGGACAAGCTCTAGGGACTGGTCACAGGGTCTAAAATGTGGAATTTGCACTATGTACTGCACTTGACGTCACGGCCAAACAATCCGCAGCAATGAATAAAACAGTCAATACTCAATCTTGCAGGGAAGGACATAGAGCCTTGCGAGTAGTAACCAGGCCTGGAAATATTGATTCACACCGTCGCCAACAGTACCCTTTCGAAGTCTCACACTGACTCTGTGTGTACTCCCGCTTGTTGACAATTAGTCATCATTTACCAGCAGCGCGGTCAAGACCGGTGGTTGAAAGAATGCTGTCGTTAATTGGCCACAAAAACACTGCCTGCTGTCGTTAATTGGCCACAAAAACACTGCCTGCTATGTTGTTTCAAGATACGCATACGTAAACATTCGCAAACTGTCAGTACACTTGAATATAGAATATAATAGAATAATGTTTATTCAGCAATCTCTGAAAAAGTGATGCATAATATACAGTAACAATACACCAAAAAATAAACTAATCTAATAACAAACTCTGTTTTGATACATAGGTTAAATTCAGAGAAATGCTGAGAGACACATACAAAGCCTAGGGGCTGTATTACGTATGGCCTCAACTAATAATTGAAGGAAAATACGACAATTTTAAGACATAGACTACTAAAAAAATGTACAAATACCCTTGCACTGTGGATGAAAGAGTGAAATCGGGACTTGGCGAACATATTTATGAATAATGATAATGAGTATGTTAGATGAGATGGGTTAGTATGAAATCTGACACTGGCGCGAAAGACGAAATATTTATCAGTTCTATTTATCAGAACTTGAATTATTATCCTGTAGATATATTCAAATATTCAATAAATTATGGGCACCTTCGAGACTACCTGTGTTATTTTGATTAGGATAACTCTCATAAAACTTCAATAATACCAATGGTAGAAGAATGGTGATACTCAGATTCTCCAAAAACAAATGTATGTCTTTGTGATCTCAATAAACGACAATCGAGCTAATTGCTAATTTTGGTTTGGGCTGACCCTAAGTTTTATAGTTTGTATACATGGCACAATAGACTGAAATCTTGTTGTAACTCGATTTTGATTTTGTTTAAGTCAGATGGAAAAATGAAAACCAGTATGATAAAAGCTCAATTATCCTCACCCATAATATGATATTTCACTCAGATGAAGCATTATTATTAATATATGATGTTCATATAATTGATGTATTGATAAATAACATAAAAATGTTAATTATATACGTCCAGAGGGAAGTAGGTTTATGTAGTACATGTCATGTGAAAAGACTGAAAATCTATTGTTCATGTCTCTTGTTCGAATTTTACACTTTGCAAGTGGAATTCCTGCAGGGCGGCACATAGAAGCTACCATCGTTAGTAGTGAACAAGCATGGATTATTGACTCACGCAGTCGTCAACAGTACCCACTCAAAGTCTCACACTGACTGTGTGTACCGTCACAGTCTGGCGTGACTGTGTGTTCTTACCAATTAATCACATGAATTAAAAAAAAGAACAGTAGATCTACAACAAATGCCGAATTTTCCTCACAAATAAATTACGATGGTTCATTTTCATGAAACATTATATATATGCTGCTCATATAATTGATGCAATGATAAAGGTTATGAAGACGCTAATAATATATACGTCCACCAGGTGTGTAGGCGTGTGTATGCTTCAGTTCATTTTGTTCTGTTAACTCATTCGTGGTGAGAGTAGATACATGTATCTATAATACCACTCGCTCATTAACACTCGACGTCAAGTGATACCATCAAATTCATACCATGTTATCCATGTCAATATCTGAACTATGTCAACGTCATTTATCGCTGTGCCTCCATTTAATTAACAAGCATCATACGGACAGGTTGCTCAATGGTTTTCCCACGCTATACACGATCGCTGAATTGTACAGCAATTTGCAGAGAGAAGCATATATCACACTGATGCGTAAGTCACATTTGCACCGATGCCTACGCCGATGAGGATACAATGCCCGAAAAGGCTGAAACTTGGCCATTTCGGCTGGTCACACACCAGCCACAGGAAGATCATCCGTGGTCATCGGACATCGTAGACACGTCGATGGAGGCATCGGAAGAAAATAACAAAGAGTTATTTTTGCGGCGACCGGTGGTAAATATGTTATCGTTAGTGAATCGCTAGCATGCCTGCCGGCGACGGGAAGAGCCCCTTCAGATGCCCACCAAGTGCAGAGGGGATCGACCAAAATTTTTGGGGCGACCAATATAGTAGCTCACCAGGCGATCAACGCGGGGTATCCTGCCGGGTGCCGATGAATGTTCAGAAGGTGCCCTTCAGATAATTGGCCGATTTGTACATATCAGACGGTCACCGAGCAGGTATCAGTAGGGTAACATGCGGTCTCCGGTAGGGCAATATTGGTTTGTCAGTATATTCCTGAAATTCTTGAAACGGACACAGTGAAGACGCGCGATAGGTACAGCTCGACTCGAGCTAATAACATCATCGAATAATCGCAGTCGATACTCGACATTCCTACCACCGTGAGTGGTAGTCATACTGCCAAAACCAAATTGTGTTTTCTTAAACAATCATAAATGAAACGTGTATTCGTATGATAGAAGTTATACAAATACACCAAACACACAAATATGCACAAATGTGTCTGCCGTTTCTGGTTGAGATACTGCTATGTAACGTTATACTGAATAATATGTAAAAAATCTCTCTGTCATCTCAACGAGAATATGTGATGTTATCAGAAACGTAAAACTCTTCATCATGTTTCACTCTGTCCTTCTTCACAGTGGTATAAATGTCACGTTTTGGCCTTGGTGTCATTGTCCACTGTTCGCGCCCATCCCTTGGTATGGATGTGTTCGGAGAGCCCCTTGACGTCATCAACATGTCCGAACCGATCACAGCGGTTGCAAGTACCCCGTCAGTTGCTCCGGTATTGTCTATCGCGATGTGTAGATTTGGTTGTTCTGCATCCATGACGTCAGAGACATGCCCCCTATTACCAATGTGAGTAGCCTCGGTTGTGGTTCTTGGTGCACTGGGATGTGACTGATTGCTCAAGGTGCCGATGTCCATATACGTTTGCTTGCTTGTGTGTGGTACAACCATAGCAACTGTTTGATCATTCGTGATTCCAGTTGCCAGTTCTTCTCGAATCCCAGTTGTTCCTTTTGGGCCACTTTTGCGATATCTATTAACAGAGATATGTTCATAACTTGACAGGGCCAGCATCTAGCACCTGACCTGACCCCCTTTCATAGTCATACAGGCATCATTTTTGTATCAAACGAAATTGCACTAGTTCTAGAATTTGAATATTTCAGTATCACAGAACTCACCTTTTCACCAGAAGAACCATCATGGTGATGAACGTGGTAACAGCAGTGATGACCAACAACGCAGCAACGATCTTCAACCCTACAAGTGAAATTGTAGTTTTTCCGCGTGTAGAATCGAGACTGAATATTTGTTCAAGTATATAATTCAGTATAGCAATATGCACGGGATCATACCTATATTTCCTGTTATTTGCATGATTTCTTCATCGTAACCTGAAATTATATGGTAGAGTTGTGATCCTCTGATAACAAAGTGCACTGAACTGTATCATGTGAAAGACCAAAGGACAAAAGTATTAAATCACTGGGATAATCTCTAGACAAATGACAAAACGTGAAAAAGGACTGTGGATTACCAGAAAGTTGGAATTCTCTGGTTCCGATATTGCTGTGAATCTGTAACTTGTGCCGTGAATGCTCTGTAACTTCACATTGGACTATGACAGTGTCGATGTTTTCCAAATTCGTGAAGTTAACGAAATTTTCGGAAGATGTCCATGAACAGTTGTTGTAGTTTGATGTGCTCGTAGTGCAGTTCACCTTCCACGAATATGTAAGATTAGAGGCCAGCTCTATTGGTCGCGTCTGAGATGACGAGATACATTCAAGTATCAGGCTCTGTAGAGTGTTCTCGTGGATGCCTATGGTTGGCAGTGTTGGCTTCCCTGAGCAGCAAAGTTATTTCGTATTTTCTTGATAATTATAATGAAAACAATTGAATTGGTTATTTTTTTTTGTGAGGCAAAAGTTGATTGCACATAATTATTACAAAACATCAAGTGAATGGTTTTAAGAAGAGATACATACTATAATAGGGCAGTATAACATCCTCGTAGTAACTCCTGTTGCCGCACACCTGTTCCAGGCGGTACGTGCCAGCCTGGACCACACTGTTAATTTCGACATCAAACCTCAAACGTGCTCCCCCGCGACCCAGCAAATCCAAACGACCATGGTCATAGAACTCACACGTGTTATTGTCATAGAAAGTGTAATTCACTGTACATACTGCAAAGGATTTTGTGCCGTTGGCTATCAGGGTTCCTAGTCAGAGTGGCAAAGGCGCTTGGGCATTTAGGTGAGAACACATCCGCGTTAAAAGCGATAATCTTGCACTGCAGTGTAGCTGTAAAACAAGGATAAAAGGCATCACAACAGCAGCAACAAAACTGAAGGTAGCGCGTGTGGCCACGGTGGCCAACTGAGATTAGAAACAATACTTGAGGATGGTCATTGATATTGGTTCCAAATAAAACCCCGAACTCTATGATATGTGGACGAAAAATGTGCACTAATACAAAAGTATGGACGATAAGATTTTGGAAGCAATACACATACTGACACCAAACCTATTGACCTGTTTGCTAATGATGATAAAAAATAAACTCTCAACTCATATTGCTATGCAACACTGGCCACAAGGCTCACAAGGAGCCCATATATTACTCCATACCACAGCTCAACTATAAAATGGTGATGAACATTCCATAAATATAATAGCATAGATGAATATACCCATCCACAACTAACATGCCAGACAAAATGATAAAAAAAATTAGATCCCAGGTTACTGACTAACATTGAAAGCCATATTGGCATCATATACATAAATCATTTGTACTTACTGTGGGACAATCCAAACATAACACAAACAACGATAAAATTAACGTATGAACACATGCTTCAATTGCTGTTGGTTTCGGCATTACCAAGAAACAGAGCGCAGGTTCGGAATGAATGTATTCCTTGCAATTGTGTCGATAGTGTGTCGATAGTCTGCTTACTGTAAAACAATTGACTGGTCGACACAATACCAATTGTACTGTTAATATGAAATAACCATGTGGTTAGTCTCTCTTTTCGTGAATGATACGTGACGAACTCGTTTAATATAGGCCTATAACACATCACTTCCCTGTATATATTATATCCTTCTATTTCCATTGTCTATTCTACAATTATACTTTCAAAATGGGAGCGTCAGAACTGCTAGTTTGCCAGTTTGTTCCTTTATGAAAACTTTGACATGACATTCTCAGTAGGAGTATAGATGATTTGCAGATGACGTCAGAATCATGTATTGATAATAGGATTGGTATTGTGTCGACCAGTCAATTCTTTTGTAAATGGTGTTGAATAGAGCAATAGAAAACCATCTATAGAGAATGTGTCGCTGCTATTATATTCAGATAAATGTTTGATTTTTCATAACTAGTCCTCGATAGTATCAATATATGTTACACTAACAATTATATAACGTACAGGTATTGAGTTATTTGATATCGATTGGATCTAGTTCAGATGTTATTATGGAAACTCCTGAATGCACAAAGTGCACAATGACCTCCCCTCATAATGCCCCGGACCACACATGATCACGTGAATGTCATCAACACATACATATCATACTCAATATTACACAGTAATTGCAAGCGGAAGTACCCTACGACACGAGGCAGCACCCCGTGTACTCCCTCTACACAAGGGCCGTGGACAGTGACAATGCATGCAACTCGGGACAACAAAACTGTATATCTCTGTTTGGTCATACATTATTTCATTTTAAATATCGTGTTATCTAGTATACTCCAACATGGAAAATTATTGTACTTACAACAATTTCATGTTATGGTGATTATATCAATTGTATAGGGCTATAAATTAAAATGAGACAGATGACAGTCAAGCAATGATACGGTGGCTCGTGTAGGACACTGCTTTATATTTTTTTAATATTTGTTGCACATATTTGATCATTTTATACGCATATTTAATCTTTTTATATGCATATTTAATAATTTATTATGCATATTTAATATTTTTATGCATAATTGTTATCTTTCATGCATATTTATTCATTTATTATGTGTACCTGATATTGTATATGTATATTCAATATTTTAGACATGTATTTAATCATTTATTACACATCTTTGTTTATTTATATGCATATCTAATCATATATCATGGGTATTCAATATTGTTCATGCGTATTTCATATTTAATATGCATATTAAATCGTTCATTACGTGCATTTAATATTATATATTATGCATATTTAATATTTCGTATGTGTATTTAATCATTTATTGGGCATATTAATTATTTTGTATTGTATGAATCACACTAAAAACCCTCAATGAGAACTTCAACCCACCTCTGTATCCGCGATGTGTACTTCGTGTACTCTTCACAAATGTGGCAACAAAATTTCTCTTTTAGGACACACTTCCTGGGTTTGAAACATCCACGTATATGTATGAAGGCACGTGATATCATCAGGAAGTTGTCATCACAACCACAATGGTTGGATTCAACTGAATATCATAATAAAGATACGCCTTCGCACTCAGCTTTGGGTCGAATCAAGCCACAGTTATTAGTGGATTTTGAAGTTGGGGTCGGCCAGTTGACGTTGCAGCATATTTGTGCCATAGATGGTCATAACGTAGTCGCAAGGGTGGAGCCAAACCGGTCATAGCACAATCCTTACTCGCTGGGGAGTCGTCGCCGTCATAGCATACCTTGTACTAAGGGAAACATCTTCACTATGCCTCGTATTGCTGATGATTTTCGTTGAAAACGGCTGCAATTTTGAAAGAATAACTGCAAAACATATCTCCCTCTTTGAAAATTTCCATAAAATTTGAAGTTGAGAATGTTGCTGACGGACGACCATGACGAAAATCAAAGCACCGCCATGCTATTATTTGTTATCAGACCATAAGTTCGGTAAACTAGAAACCGTACAACCACCAGCAAGGTGTACATGTGACAATGGATCAAGGTAGGGTTTTGACTTTCAAACGCATGTTTAAGTACACATATCATATAACTGCAAGAGATCAACAGTACATTGTATTATGGAAAGGCATTTTATTCCACAAAAACATACAACTGCATAAATTAATAACCATACGATACACACACCACTTAGCATATAAGTATTGTTCATGTCTACAACTTGAATAAAGGGGATACAATGTTAAAATCTGCTAATATTCAAACATTATTCATTACTCATGCATTACTCGAAAAACATTACTCATGCATCATAAATTTAGCATGAATATGTCATATTGTCACATATGTAAAATTTTTCGTCATCATTTTTTGCTCTTATCATTTTTCTTATTCACAGTGCTGTAAACGTCATGTTTTGGCTTAGATTGCACGGACCACTGTTTGCGCCCATCCCTTGTTGTGAACGAGGTCGAGGAGTCCCCAAAACTGCTGCCATTCGGCGTCACGATGGCGTCGTCTGTACTGATAATCATTGTTGTTAAAATCCCGTCACTTCCACTGGTGTCATCTCGGCTGATACAGAGCTTTTGGCGCTCTGACGATCGAGCATTGTCTGCGTCTGCGACGTCAGTAACAGTTGCCCTGTTTCCAGTGGCAACAGTGGCTGACCTATTACTTTGTGTTGCAGACCTGGTAGCAACTACTTGATTGTTTGTGATTTCAGTCGATTGTTCTTCAACACCGCTTTCTTTTATCCCACAACATCTGAAAGTGATGATGCATGTACACAACAGGTCCATCGTCTAGACTCCTGTCCATATTTTCACTCAAGTGCAATGGCATTACATAATCAGCACATGCAATGATATTAGAACCTACGTCAAATATTCCCTTGTTCAACAACTAACCTTCTCAACAGAAGAACCACCATGACGCTGAAAGTGGCAACAGCTGTGATGGTCAACAGACCAGCCACGGCCTTCAACCCTGCAAGTGAAAAAGCAATTTTGTATTTGAATTCAAGTCAGACATTTTGATCTTCAGTAGATCCAGCATCAAATTTGGACAGTTCGTACAAGTTTGTACCTTCATGCGAAATAGTTTCTCCAAACTCTGTATCGTAACCTGAAATGCAAAATGTTCCATATGACACACTGAGTTTTTATACACTATTGAGAAGCAGAATACCGGCAATAATAATTCTATTACATGGACTGATTTTCTATAATTTTAGATTCACTCGTATATAGACTATCTAGTTCATGTTAATAGAGCTATCATTTACCAGACAAACTGAAGGCTCTTTTCCCAAAATTGTATGCAGTCAACTCTGAAACATTACACTGAATTTCAATCGTTTGAATGTGTTTCAAATTTGTCAGTGTAACGGCGTCGCCGGAAGATGTCCAAGAGCAATTGTTGATGCCTGACGTTTTTGTGGTGCACTCGACTATCCATGTATAGCTAAGTTTAGACGCAAGCTCCACTGGCCGTGTCTGAGACGATGATGTACAGTTGAACAACAGTTTCTGCAGAGTATTTTAGACGATGTTAATAATCAGCGTTGATGGTATTTCTGTGCAACAGGAATATAATCATTTTGTGACTGTGTTCGTTCTTCGGATATAAGCATTCAAATCAGGGATTCACACATCAACAACATTTTTAACAAACACGTTATCCTACTGGGTATTCAACGATAGTTCCGCCACTCGGATAATTGTTCATTACACTATCTTTAGTAGACATAATACATCGATAATTCATACCATAATAGAACAGTCGCCGCAAACCTGTTCGAGGCGGTACGTGCCAGCTTGATCTGTGCTGTTTTTTCTCACTGAAAACGTCCCAAACGCTCCCCGACGGCGGCGCCAACGATCATCGAAGAAGGTGCAGTCGATTTCGTCATGATCATTTAGTACCGTGAAATTCGTGCTGCACACTGCAATGATGTTCACTACGCGATTATCAATGACCTGGGTCAGACTGGCATTGGCACTTGGGCAACCAGGTTGCATCAGAGTCAGATTTGCCTCAAATGTTACGTCCTCATGTCGTACGTCAGAAACACATCGGACTACTTTAGCTGCAAAACATTGTCCGGTATGCTATTATCCTCGTGTTGACATGTAAGACAAAGATGTGTATAATTCAGAATTCATCCATCTAACTTTTCCAGAAAATGTCACAATAAACATTTACCATTCATTACTACAGCATATATAAAAACATTTCTCTATGCAATGTACAACATTGTGGTTTGAGAACATGATTTTTGTAGAATATTTAGCGACTGTAACGGCCCGTCCCCCCCGCGCACCACCTTTCCATGACAACATCCACTCTCTACATCACTTAACACACAGTACACGGCCACTTCTCGATCAATACACGATCAATACATACATGTCAAACCACACACCACTGCGACCCCGATCAATAAGCTCACGCGCTCCGGCCCCGTCAGCCCTGACACATACATGCATATACTTCAGCAAATGGAAAAATACAGGCACCTGCACTCAGTTCACGTGATCAGACATGTCAGAACATGAACACGGATAAACCCACATTCTCGGTGAGATCAGCACATACACAGCCAATCGCACAACCCCGTATATTCTAGGCGGGAAAATCCACCCACATGGTCCTTGGCCCCGCGCAGTTTAGAAGATATCTTCCATGTGAAGAGACGTGTTGATAGCTAAGCAGAAATATTAGAAGAAAATAGCTGTGATCGTATAGAGAATAAATCCGTGATAACTACCAGAAGAATACGGACTATAGTCTAGGATATATTCGACCCTGGATACATCATTCAATTTAGGGTGTGTTCGGCTTGCGTGGAAGTTACATTGGGCGTTATCATCCCAATAAACAGTATTGAACATTACTGCCGGCTTTTATTCCACATGACACTGAGGTATAATTCCCGTCTACGACCTGATATCGGCCAGTGAACGATATTCCTCAAATTGGCACCGCCGACCAGGATCTGAGCCAGTCTCGAATAACCGCGCGACCCCACGGATGACAAAGTAACGCTCAACCCGAATCCGACCTTCCCACCCTCCAGCCCCCGCTCAGTTGC
This sequence comes from Terebella lapidaria, assembly GCA_949152475.1. Taxonomy (NCBI): domain Eukaryota; kingdom Metazoa; phylum Annelida; class Polychaeta; order Terebellida; family Terebellidae; genus Terebella; species Terebella lapidaria. The sequence continues at coordinate 22,594,804 of OX424566.1, read as the reverse complement.
CATGAGCGATACAGTCCCGTTGTCGCAGGAGCAACAACCGACCGGCCTGTTCGACTCCCTTGGTGACCGGTCGTCCCTGATATCGTCTTCGCCACCCGACAACCATATCTGAGTGTTCCTGGACGAAGACCCGCTAGCGCCCCTACACACTGTGAATGACACTATCAGTGCACACGCAAGGGCGTACTCGGCCACGCCGGCCAGAACGACCCAGAAACTAAATAGTGACTTTGCCGACAGTGACACGCTCCTGTCAAAGAGCGATACCCTACGGTGAACATTTGGCCTGTAACCATAGAAACGTCAATGGTTACGCACCCGCCAAGTAACTCTCGGATACAGCAGTGGGTTTGTGACACTGACACTGTTACCGAACTAGTACCGCCGAGCGCATATTTGGCAACTCGACCCTTGGCGCCGTCAATGACGCCAGCGCATCGCGACCCAGTACCAATGGTGTACTCTCATCTACCGACTGGGCCAACCGTGGTAGAGTACATTCGACCCAGCCAGGCGAGATCGACTACAGGGAGCATTCCGGTGACGACTGCTGTCCAGACCGCACCACCTCCACAACCGCAATGACCCAGCGATGCGATGGCAGAACCTCGCGTTCTCACACAACCAGCGCGACCTCGACAACCGCCATCTATGTCAAGTCAACCTCGATACGTCAATCTCTGATACACGCGCTCACGCGCTGACCGCGTGCTGACCACCGCCGACTATCGAAGAACAGCCGTACGCCACTTGTGCCCATGATCGGACAGCCGATCTCCAGTCAGTCGGATACACCCCTGGATATGGTGTTCCGCCAGCCGGATACCCTGGCGGAGTAGGCAGTGTCCAAAATGGAGTAGCAGCTGTCGGATACTATCACCCTCATGTCGGCTGTGCGAACCCACCAATCGGATATGGTGGCTTCCGAACGGAGTGGCAGATATCGGATATAGCAGGCTCAAAATGGGGTAGTGTACCATAGTGTGGCCCCAGATGGATCGGTATACCGATGTCCACCACCAGCTGTTATCCCACCCTCAATTGGAGTACCATGAGTGTCGCCACAATACAGCCAACCGGCCCCTGCCATGCAAGCACCACACGACCCTGGCTATGCTCCGCTCGCCCTCTCTGTGACGACCGCGCCGGTCGCCCCCGCTAACACGACCGCGACAGCTCCGATCACTACGACCCCAGTTGCTCCGGCTGCCATGCCAGCGGCTGCTCCCATCACGACCCCACCAACTGTGGTGAGCCCTCATACGCCTACGCCCCAGAGACTCACACCTGAGCCCCAAACGTTAACGATAGCTAAAAGGGCACAATGGCGTGCAACCTTCAAGGAGGGCAATCTCAAGGAGGGCAAAACCCAGTACATTCGGAGCTTCGAGCAATTCACTGCGGCCTTCACATATTCCGACCTCAACAAGATGACGACTTTAAGGAGCACGCTACGTGACCACGCCAAAGCGCTAGCCCTGAACATCCCAGTAGAGACACCCTGGGAGGAGTTCCGTCAATGACTTCTAGGATTTGGGAGCCCACACCACGCCGGCAGTCCAAGCGTGACGACTTCCCTTTCCTCAAACGAGAACGGAAGGAGATGCAGAGCACTATCTAGAACGGCTTCAAGCTCTTCGATGACGTCATGCCAGCATCTCGACAACGAACAGTGATATCACAGTTCATAAACGGCCAACCCGACCCCTTGCCGATAAACTCTGTGTTCACTTTCGCTAGTTACAGTGAGGCACTAACGGCTGTCCTCAAGGCTGAGAGTCGCCAACAACGGACCCATAGAGACCGTTATCGAGGCACACGCTGTGCCGACATTTCAGCGATCGGATACCCTGATGATGAACGTGTTGATGGTGAACCCAGACGGACAGCTGGGACGAACTCAAGTCGTCCAACACAGGATCGACACTGGCATCTCGGCCCCGATTCGACAGAGACAACAACGCATCCCCCAGGCCCAGCAAAACATCATCGAGGAGGAGATCGACAAGATGCTACGCTTGGAGTGTATCAAGCTGTCAGATTCGCCCTGGAGCTCACAGGTGGTGCTCGTGCACAAGAAGAACGGCCAAGTGTGATTCTGCGTCGACTATCGGCTCCTGAATGACGTCACCCGCAAGGATTCGTATCCTTTTCCCAACATTCAGGACACTCATGACGCCCTGGCGGGCGCTACACATTTCTCGGCCCTGGACCTGGCCTCTGGTTATTGGCAGGTCGAAGTCGACCCCACCGACAGACCGAAAACTGCCTTTGCCACAAGGAAAGGACTGTACCAGTTTAAGGTTATGCTGTTCGGCCTCAGTAATGCACCGGCAATATTCAAACGACTGATGGAAACCATACTCCGTGGATACTTGTGGACTCGGTGTATGTGTTATCTGGATGACGTCATCGCTTACGGCAGAAATTTTGACCAGGCGCTCGCAAACCTTGAAGTGGTCCTGGATCGAATAAGATCAGCAGGCCTGAAACTTCAACCCAAGAAGTGCGAACTGTTTCAAAGAGAAATCTTGTACTTGGGGTTCATAGTTAGCGGCCAAGGAATACGAGTTGACCCAAACAAAGTCAAAGCCATCAGAGAATCATGGCCGACCCCATGCGAGATCACCGACGTCAGGGCTTTCCTTGGTTTCGCCAACTATCACAGGCGATTTATCAAGGACTACGCTGAAATCGCTGAGCCTCTTGTAGCTCTCACCCGAGGTGAATGCCATTTCACTTTTGGACCGGCCCCAACGATGAGCTTTTCAACGACTTCGTGACACCCTCATCAAGGCGCCCAAGCTCGCTCACCCGAACCATAATCTGAACAACTATTTCATCCTCGACACGGATGCAAGCAGCTTTGCAGTGGGGGGCACCTTCTCACAAAGGGTTAACGGGAAGGAAATCCCCATCGGGTTTGCCAGCAAAACCCTGTCCCGAACCCAACGGAACTATTGCACCACGTACAGGGAACTACTGGCAGTAGCTGAAATGGTGCAACACTATCGGCATTATCTCTGGGGCAGGAAATTCCTCCTTCGAACCAACCACAGCTCCTTGAGGTGGCTTAAAAACTATAGCGACGCTGATGGCATGCTCTCCAGGTGGCTCGCTAAGCTACAACAATACGACTTCAAGATAGAGCATTGACCCGGCAAACTACATGGCAACGCAAGAGTAAACCGACCCCAAACAGATTGCTCCTGACACAGTTGCCGACAGGAGCCCCGTTCGACAGGATAGCGAGGCTACACCACTGTCTGCTCGACCCAGCCGGCCCGATACAGATAACACCGGCCTAGTTATCTGATTGATCTCATTGATGATGAAATATGCATGTTCAATGGACTATGATTTCATGTCACTCCTCATAAATATTATACAATATTACAATGTTCATATATGTATATAACACTGTTTCAACATGTACAAGATGTCAGTGAGGCAGGTTTGGTATATATATATACATTTGATATGATATTATAATTACGACGCTGGTGAATAATTGGTTGCATTATGATATGTGCTTCGACCCTGTTTAACATGAACTATTGTTCCGCGTGTGTTACACAATGACTAAAAATGTCATGCCAAGCTTCAATCCATGTGCCAGCCGAAGAAGATAAGTAATGAGTCACGCCGTGAGTAAGGCCACTAAGTTGTCGAAGAGGTGATATAGTGATTTGTTCTGGGGTATGCGTCAACAGAGCTTCTACCCACTCTATGCAACATTCAGAGGAACGGCCTATTAGCACGAGAACTAATCACAGAAAAATCTAATGATACCAAGATGCGGCCTGTCACCAAATTCATCACACAAATATTCATAGCGCCACGGTGTGACTGACCCAGTTCATTACATCTTCGACCCCTACAATTTTAGCGGCCCCGTCGTCTTGTGAACAAGCTGAAAATGAACGGAACGATGTCCGCCCCTGTGAGAGATTGATATTCATATCTCAGCCTTTAATAACTGTGTGTCATCTGTGAAATAACAATTCGTCCCCGCTAGTTTATTGTGCGCTAATTTGTGAAGAAGAGGAACGATTAACTGTGCTAGTTCACAAGGTACATACGAGCGCAGATAGACACTGAAGCTGTTTACAGCACCCACATAAACTTCCCTTGATAGAGACTATAGTGAATTGTAAAAAATGAACAGTCGAAAAGTATATTCAGAATATGTCTTGGAGTGTGTTATCCAGGGGACGGCAGAAGGACATATGGAAATCTGGACAGTGTGAGGACCCCCCTACTGTCATAATGGACTGGCCTACTAGGCCAACGAAGGATCACACCCGCGTTTCCCTGACGACGGCCCCGCCTTGCAGCATATACGCTTGGAACAATGATACATAGCGTAAAGACGTTTTTTCTATACAGATAGAGAGCGCCCCCGGGCCCGATTCTGAGAACTGAGATACTGATAGCATCTTAGTGTATGGCTACAGAGATTAAACGGCAAATAGGTCATTCATGCCTGAGACTTTGAAGCGGTAGGAGCTTGTCTATATAGGATAAGGTACGAGGCGTAGGTCTTTGGCAATAATAATGCCCGACACGCGTAGCGCGCAGGGTATTATTATTGCCAAAGACCGTACGCCGAGCACCTTATCCTATATAGACAAGCTCCTACCGCTTCAAAGTCTCATGAATATATGCCAGCACCACAGTCACGGCCTCTGCTAGATCTAGACCCCGGCAAAGTCTTTAGCCCCTGCTGACACGACGTCCACCACGACTATGACCACGTTGACCCAGAGTCCCTCCACACCGACTGGGAAACAGCCTTCAGACGTCGTCCTGCACCGAATGGTCACGGTGGAACGACCGATGGCGCCGAATGTTACTGATTACCGGGTGCGGGAGGGGCTTGTCCCACCAACCGAGGAGTACTCTCCGTTACCTGTTCGGCCCTCAGAGTCGACCCCGACAGAGAAGGCTCTATCACCTTCGGCCGACAGCCCTGACGATCCCGATCAAGACCATCTGCCTCCGCTCCGGGAGATAAGTGAGGAGCTACCAGTCCGACCAACCTGGGCCTCCGCTGTGGCCACTACCAGAACGCCAGCTCCCACACAGCGGATGATTCGACCCTACCAATTCCGCCATATCTTACGGGAGAAGCGGAGGTCACCCGCACGCTGATCACTCAAGGTGCAGAGAATGATCGGCCTCGACAAAAGCTGGAGGATCCTGGCCCACAAGAGCCGTTGCCTCGCAACTTGGACGAGAGGCTTCCCCTCCATGGCTCTGGAGAGTTCGCCCCCGACCTCCAGTTTCTGCGCCAACACGGAGAGCGGCTGGTCGACCGCACACTACCCGGCATACAGGCCCTACCCGGGCAGAATCCCAATCTCCTCGACCTGATTAGGGATGAAGACGCCGGCCGGCTACCGAACTACTTAAATGTCCATCAGGATTATTGGATGGCCTGGCTGGACCAAGCGACCCATTATGCCGACCCCTCGCTCCCTCCTGCTGAGATGGGGGAGCACTTGTTGACCCTGACACTGGCCCGAGCGGTCGATCTGCTGCTGCAGCACGTGCAGGCCGTCCGACGTGAGTATTTGGCGGCCATAGACCAGCACACACGACAGGCTGAGTATAGTGACCTGTCAGTGGGCTTCGCGATGGGCTCACTGCACGAGCGGCACCGGCCCAACTATCTGGACTCATTGTCCAAAGACAACTTACGGTTACGAGTCCGAGTCGGCCAACTGGAAGACGAAATCACGCGACTCCGACAGGAGAACGACCGACTGCAGACCTTGGTTCAGCCAGTTCCGGTCCCAACGGAAACATCGACCCCTTTGACCCCGAAGCGAACAATTCCGGGCGACCTATTGGCGACCATCGTCTCGATCCTGCTCCGGCTTCCTCCAGATGAGCAGATTCAATTAATGCATCAAGCATCGCCCGCGGCCCCGCCTCCTCCTGCCAGTAAATGCGGGCGTGAACAAAAGTAGACCCCACCCTGAACTGACGGCCCAGTAACATGCCGGCCCTGTGGGGACCTGGGAAAATCCAGGTCACAGTGTGAATATCTGTATATACTAGAAATAGTTATCCTGTTAACGGCATAAATGTTGTACATAGTTAAGGTTAATCCAGAATTTCGTTTCAGTGCATAGACTTTAAAGTAATTTCCATTCTGCTAGAGAATGTCGAGGAGTTTTTATCATTCCATATATCATTCAGCAGTCATTGTTTTGCATGTATTTGTAAATGTATCATCGTAGTGACAGCTGACGGACTGACTGCTGACGTTTATTTTGACAGGATCTTTTTATTGTATGCAGTGCTTTCCCATTGTCGCGGTGTGTGTGTGTGTGTGTGTGTGTGTGTGAGTGTTGGGTTTTGACCTCTTTGGACTTCTTTAGCTTTTCATGTTGAGTTTTTGCGACGGTAGGGTCCGGGGATGGTAATCTCCGAGGGCGTAGGATTAATGAAGGGGTGTTATGTAGAATATTTAGCGACTGTAACGGCCCGTCCCTCCTGCGCACCACATTTCCATGACAACACCCACTCTCTACATGACTTAACACACAGTACACGGCCACTTCTCGATCAATACATGATCAATACATACATGTCAAACCACACACCACTGCGACCCCGATCAATAAGCTCACGCGCTCCGGCCCCATCAGCCCTGACACATACATGCATATACTCCAGCCCTGACACATTCATGCATATACTCCAGCACATGGAAAAATACAGGCACCTCCACTCAGTTCACGTGATCAGACATGTCAGAACATGAACACGGAAAAACCCACATTCTCGGTGAGATCAGCACATACACAGCCAATCACACAACCCTGTATACTCTAGTCGGGAAAATCCACCCACATGGTCCTCGGCCCCGCGCAGTTAAGAAGATGTCTTCCATGTGAAGAGACGTGTTGATAGCTAAGCAGAAATATTAGAAGAATATAGCTGTGATTGTATAGAGAAGAAATCCGTGATACATACCAGAAGAATACGGACTATAGCCTAGGATATATTCGACCCGGGATACATCATTCGACTTAGAGTGTGTTCGGCTTGCGTGGAAGTTACATTGGGCGTTATCATCCCAATAAACAGTATTGGACATTACTGCCGGCTTTTATTCCACACGTCACTGAGGTACAATTCCCGTCTACGGCCTGATATCGGCCAGTGAACGATATTCCTCACATTACGAACAAGGTTAAAATTATAAGCAATGCACTTACTGTCCAATAATCCACATGTGGCAAGAACAATCGCAAAATATGTGCATTTGTCCATCTTCAATGACCTCCAGCTACCTGGTTGATATTAATTTATACATATTTGAGTAATTGCATCGTTAGTTTGCGCAATGAATAACCATGCTTTGTCACTTATATACTAGTACGTGCTTCTACCCACTGTTTTCAACATCCAATATTGTTAGGCGAGTTCTTCTTCGCCAGATGTTTATCCCTTTGTGAATATATCCACATATGACAGAGAAACTTCTAGCATCACTCGACAGTCGTGCCCAAAGATAGTTGGATGGACATAAAGTCAACATCAAACAATATTGCCACTGTGTATGTACATTAGGCTGTATAGGGCTGGCCAGTCTCGTTGTGTACACCTCCCTTAATGGTGTGTTCACGGCGTCTTACAGTTCGCTCACGGATAAACAATACCAGGTGGTCATTACCCTCGCCCCGATAGGGGAAGAGGGTATTGCATTTGGGTCTGTTTGTTTGTCTGTTTGTCTGTCTATCTGTCTGTCCGCGCGCATAACTCGAAAACGAATAGTCCGATCTATTTCAAACTTATGGAGATGAAGCAGTATGGCAGTGGCTCAGTCCACCTCAAATTTTGGTGGAATTGGCAAAGTTGCCATGGCAACGGAGAACGTGAAAATCACATAAATGGCTATAACTCCGGTTCTACTTTTCCAACTCTTTTTGTATTTTTCTTTGGTCAATTCCGGATCGTATGGTGTACAGCAGATGGTCGTACGACTAAACTTCTCCATTATCGCCCAGTGTTGAAAAATTGGGGGTTCACGATTTTGGTTATTTTTGCCAGCGACTTTTTTGGGCAAATGTCTGCGCTTATAACTCAAAGACAAACGGTTCTATCGTTCTGAAAATTAAAGGACTGAAGCACTATGGTAAAGGCTCAGACTCCGTCAAATTTTGTTGGAATCGGATAAAGAAGCGGTTGCCATGGCAACTGAAAAAGTGAAAATACATAAATGGCTATAACTCCAGTTCTACTTGATATAAGTTTTTCCAACTATTTTTGTATTTTTCTTTGGTCAATTTGCTGTATGACGGATGGTCGTACGATCAAAATCCCCATTTTCGCCCAAGGTAGAAAGTGTAAGGGTCATCAGCCAAAATCACTGATTCGTAGTATTTCGAGGTTTGGTAGTTCCCAAACCACTGACAATATTCAATAGAATGTTGAATTAAAGTACGCAGTCTAAGGTTGTGATAGCTGGCGAAGTTTGGGTTGCCAGTATCAAGAATTCAGGTCGTGGTCGACAGGTTGAGAATATGTTGAAGATAGAAAAAAGAAATCCCATGATTTTTGTATTTTTCATGGCCAAATTCCGACCAATTGATATATGACCAATGATATTATGACCAAAATCCCCGATTATTGTCCAGGTAGAAAATGTAAGGGTCATCAACGATATATTTTTAGTAAAACTAAATCTGGAAGGGTGAGGGTCTGCGATCTCTGATTCTCTCGTTGTTGGTGAATTTATTTTGATTTTTTTGACAGCACACATAACTATTATCCCACATATTCCGTTAATGTTTTCTTCCATCAAGAAATCGTACTGCACGTACGAACTCAAAACAACATGACTTTCTGTGCTCAAGGTCATGGCAACATTTTCCAAACACCATTATTCAAACCGTTCAAGCAACTTGAGGTATTGATGTACGATTTTGATTTATTGTCACAACAATCTCTGATAATAAACAATTATGCTATCTGAATCTCACAATGGATAATTTCCGAAATTAGACAGGAAATTTTGGATGGAACTTGTTAGTCCCTAGAATGACAAAATCCCGTAAAATTTGCAAGAGTTGGAATCTACCCTATCCAGTACTACTTGAATATGTGTTGTTTTACTCGTGAATTCATTTGGAATTTTATTTGTCATTCTCGCGTGTTTCCTGGCGTGAAACGTAATGAATAGAAACTCCTTGGTCGAACATCAAAGGCGCTCATTTTTTATGGACACTGTCCAGCACATGGGGGGTCCCCTAACACTATAATGTTGTCCTTGTTTGATGAAAGTCAACCTCCGAGTTAATAATAGTTACACATGTTAAGAAATAAATCATATGAAATGATACTTCCTTGTATCATATTATTGCATATCATAAATTTGCATACTCGGGTGGCAAGCCAAAGCAAGCAGGGCCGCAATATTGCAAGTGTTGTTCATAGCTAATTCTCACAAATTAATGATCACGTTTTGTTAAAGCAACTGGCTTCGCAATATTGAAACAAAAACTATTAAACATGTTAAAATGAGTGAATCAGGTGTACTCACATCAAATGTTATGACTACAAAAAATTCTTTGGGAAATTTTGTGCAGCCATCATTTGGCCTCATTTGGGCAGGCATTTCACGTGTAAATACAGGAACTGTATCCACCACATGCAAATGTAAACAAAGCCCAAAGTGCAAAACGGACTGACAATTCCACGCACATCACCGTATATCACTGATTATTTTCTCATAACTACAGTACTACACTATATATGCAGAAACAAACTGGAAAATGTACTTGTTGTGGACTTTTAAGAGGTTTTTGGTCATTTGTTTACATTCGGGTTTGATGGATATATTTCGTTTGTTTATATAAAAAAATGGATGAAAAGACAACTCGGATGGACAGTAATCGTCAAATTCAATGGGCACATGTTTTGTTATCTAGCATTAGATTTTAGGTATTCTTTGAATTTACTCCATACAGATCACACTATGAGGGTGAGGACGATAACGAGTCCAGAGAAAAATTCAATATTGCCAAAAACATATATTTTTTGGTTGGAAACGGATCAAAACAACTAGTTTCTTGATTTCAGACCGAACTTTTTTTTGCCATACAGATTCCACAATATTGGCTGTTGAAGTCAGGAATGATCTTGAAAAAATGGTCACCGTTCTCCAAAATAGATCAATTTTTGTTGACAATGGCTGCGATTTCAAAAGAAAAAAAAACTGCGTAAAACCCCTGAAGAAATACCTCCCCATTTAAATATTCTTAGATATTGTTGAGCAATATTTCAGACAAATCAACCGTGAACTTTAAAGTTAAAATTGTTTCTGATGGACGACGACGACAATGACAAAATCAACGCCATGTTATTATATGTTATCAGACAATAGGTTCTTTAACTTAAAAGTTGTGCATCGACCAGCAAAATGTACACGTGATAATGAAACAAAGACACGGTTTTGCCTTTCAAGCGCAAGTTCATCACAGTACTGCAAATGATCAACAGCACATTATATCATGAAGATGTGTTTCATTCCATAAGCACACAACTGTATGAATTAATAATCAGATGATACATCTGACACTCAGAATTAAAGTGTTGTACATGTCTACAACATGAATAAAGGGGATACAATGTTTAACGTAGTATGTTACAAACAGGGAGGTAATGAGTTGTCAAAATTTAACAGTTATATCTTGAATATTATCTCTTCAAAATAACATATTTTATAGAGTAACTGATCAGCATTCTAATACTGAAAAGAAAATAGGGGTTAACGTGCTGGTTTCTTCGACATATTCGATCAAAAATCACAAACATTTACTAAAATGACTTAATTTATGGTATGTTTACACATTTTTTTGCCCATATTCACATCTTGCATCTTGTTTTCCAAGAGAACGGATACGGTGACCCCCTATTTTCTTTTCAGATTTAGGATGCTGATCAGTTACTCTATAAAATATGTCATTTTGAAGCTCTAGATTTTGTTAATACAGTCATTTATTTTGAAAAACTCTTTGACCCCCTCCCCTCACTGCATCATACATTCAGCATGAGTATGTCATATTGTCACAAATGTAAAATTCTTCATCATCATCTTTTGCTCTATTCTTATTCACAGTGGTGTAAATGTCACGTTTTGGCTTAGATTGCACTGTTCACTGTTCGCGCCCATCCCTTGTTGTGAATGAGGTCGAGGTGTCCCCAAAACGGCTGTCATTCGGTGTCACGATGACGTCGTCTGTACCGACAATCAATGTTATGAAAACCACGTCACTTGCGCTGGTGTCATCTGGGCCGATAAGGAGCTTTTAGCGCTCTGATGATGGAGCGTTGTCTGCTTCTAAACAGTTGCCCTGTTTCCAGTGGCCCCAATGGTGGCTAACCTATTACTTTGTGTTGCAGACCTTGTTGCAACTACTTGTTCATTTGTGATTCCAGTTGATCGTTCTTCAAAACCACCTTCTTTTGTCCCACAACATCTGTAAGTGATGATGCATGTACATAACAGGTTTATCATTTAGACCCTCATCCATGCTTTCACTTAAGTTTATTGGCATTACTTAGGCAGCACATGCAATTTTATTTGTATCAACATTAAATATTCCCTTGTTCAAGAACTAACCTTCTAACCAGAAGAACCAACATGATGCTGAACGTGACAACATTAGTGATGACTACGAGACCAGCCACGACCTTCAACTCTGCAAGTGAAATAGCTGGTTTGCATGTATTTGAATTAAGGTCAGACATTTTGATCTTCAGTACTCCAGCATCAAAAGTAAACAATCCGAAATCAAGGTTAAGCAGCATATACAAGTTTGTACCTTCATGCGAAACAGATACTTCAAACTCTGTGTTGTAACCTGAAATGTCAGATATTTCCATATGGCACACTTGCTATACTTTATTGAGAAGCGGAATACCTGAAATAATGATTCGATTGACATGAAATTCACTCGGTTGAACTCTCTAGTTCACGTGAACAGTACTATCTTTTACCTGATAAATTGAAGGCTCTTGTTCCGTTATTGTATGTAGTCAACTCCGAAACGTAACACTGAACTTTAATGGTTTGAATCTCTTTCAAATTTGTCAGGGTGACGACTTGACCGAAAGATGTCCAAGAGCAGTTGTTTTTTTCTGACATTTTTGTTGTGCACTCAACAGTCCATGTGTAGTTAAGTTCAGAAGCAAGCTTTATCGGTCGTGTCTGAGATGATGATGTACAATTGAACACCAGGTTTTCCAGTGTATTCTCCAGGATGTTTATAATCGGCGTTGATGGTTTTGCTGTGCAATAGAAATGTGACCATTGTGTGTCTGCGTTTTTGTTTCTTCAAATATGAACGTTCAAAATAAGGTATTCTTATACCAGGTAAAGCAAACAAATTATCCTACTGGTTAGACCAATGATACTTTCGCTAGCTCGAGAATCGTTGGGTATAACACGTTCAATATCGGACAGTGATTGATTTAGACAGATTCTAAGAAGAAAACCTACCATAATAGGGCAGGATTGCTTCAGTATAGTAACTCCTGTCGCTGCAAACCTGTTCCAGGCGGTACGTGCCAGCTTGTTCCATGCTAGTCAGATTCACAGTGAACATCCCAAACTTTCCCCCATAGGGGCGCCAACCCTCATCCAAGAAGTTACACATGATATTGTCATCTTCTGTGTAATTCGTGCTGCACACTGCAATGGTGTTCACTACGTGATTATCAGTGATCTGGGTCAGAGTGGCATTGGCGCTTGGGCAGCCAGGGGGCAGCAGAGTAACATTTGCCTCAAATGTAATGTCGACACGTCGTTGGTCGGATCTACATTGGGCTAGGTCAGCTGAAAAACATAATCCAAACATTTGCTGCCACTGGGGGATCCAGGGGGGTGGGGTACGGTGGGAGCTACTTCTCCCCCCAAAGCCAAATAAGGAAAAATATTCGAGAAAAAATCAGTTCCGATCAGGATACCAACATTCTGCGACAATAGTATTGTTCAGTACAAGTATTGCTTTCATTTCCATTGTTGTCAAATATTTCCAACCTCCTTCCTTTCCACTTTTCTATTCTGCCTTTCTCTTCTCCCCGCTCATTTTTCCCTCTTTGGGGTCTTAAGGTGGGTGGGGGGGGGGGGGGGGGTCGGCTGGAGCTACAGCTCTGGTAAGATCAGAACATGCATGGTTTACATTTAAGGTGGGAAATCGCCTACGAATTTCGATTGTCACTTAAGCCGTACCCGTGTACGTTTTTGGCCATATCTCCGCGAATTCTGATCAAATCTATTTTAAATTTGGTCTGTAGTTGCTACGTGTTTGTTTAATATATTATACTATATTAAATGAGGATTTACTATGATAGTATACGAATATGAATAACTGAATATACGCAACAGATAAATTGAAAGTAGAACTTCCTCATGACGGTGTTAATTGCGTTGATACTTGCACAACAATGAATTCATATGTCCGTGATCACGAACCGAGAATTAGTTTTCTGAACTTCACGGCATATAATGTGAGAAATGGTGTCAACAAGTTCATCCAGATGCTTCTTTCGCCAGTAGTTCTATGCACGTCGACGAAATCTGGCGTATTTCAAAACTGTGAGCCCCATTTGTTATTGCATTAAGATGAAAAGAATGAGCCGACAAACAATGACTTGTTTGCTAAATTTTCTAGGTTGAGTGTATGGCATGATTTCCATTGAGTTCAACATCTGGGGAAAGTCAGATCGCAAAAATTCGCTTGAGTCGAATCGTGGTCACTGTATTATGCATACAGCGTAAAGGCGGTTACACACCGAAGCCGCGCGACCGTTTTACGGAACCGTTTTGTGCTGTCCGTTTTTTAACGCTGCGCAAACTATGATAGAACTCAGCTTTCCAAAGGGGAGTGTGCACACATGTTCCGTTCTAGCGCTCCGCTTTCTAAAAAATAGAACAGTGTTCTAATTTTTACGCCTTACGTCCGAAACGCCAGCGCATGAGATGAGTGAAAAATGCATTTAGAGGTTAAAACATCGCTATATGTTGCATAAATTGTCCACATATATGCAGAGACAACTGCCTGGTCTGTCCGCCAGATCACGGGTAGTTTATTGTGACCTTTGTGGACTGCAACTGCATGCACAATGTCATGCAAAGGTACGGTAATGGCCAAATTACTTAGAGTCTTCATGATATTAATTGTTGCTCTTTTTTTATATGTCATGTATAAATAAAGTTGTGTTTCAGATTTCCCACAGCTATTGCTGAATCCTATGTAATTTGCTAACAATTGCATTATTATTCTGGAATACAATATGACTTTCAAAAGTGGTCACTCAGCCATCTTGGATCTTATTTTTGTGGCAAAACAATGCTTTTCCACATATGAAGGCTACCTTGACGCCTCATTTTATTGTACATGGAACTCCACACAAATGCCTCTATTTCATACATTCTGCATAAATCGATGGTAACACGTACTTCACGGTTGCAAATAGGCCTATGTAGGTATATATTTTGTGGTACATGTAAACAATAACAAACAATGTAAAAATCACATTAAACTTTGTCAAATTGCTCTTTTGATATGCGAAAATCGTTCTGGTATTTGTGCGTTATTCTTCCAGTTCCCGTAGCAGCCTATATACACCAAGGTGGTTTAGTGGATGGATACAAAGAACTCATCAGGATCCACAGAGCCAAAAATTGGTGTCTTCTTGTAACTCTATTGGTCTTATCATGATTCCTTTTTTTATCAGATATTTCTTCAAATAGTCTATGACCGCGAGTTGAAATTGCAGGTTGAGGACGTACATATTTTTTACGGACATGACTTATATAAGTGCTAAAAACAAACGTCAGTGCTCGGTGTGTACAGAAAAAACGGTACCGTTCCTAAACTGACACGGCCGTCAAGAAACGTTGACGTCGCCGAAAAAGGTCGCGCGGCTTCGCTGTGTAACCGCCTTAAGGCGGTTACACACCGAAGCCGCGCGACCGTTTTACGGAACCGTTTTGTGCTGTCCGTTTTTTAACGCCGCGCAAACTATGATAGAACTCAGCTTTCCAAAGGGGAGTGTGCACATAGGTTCCGTTTTAGCGCTCCGCTTTTTAAAAAATAGAACAGTGTTCTAATTTTTACGCCTTACGTCCGAAACGCCATCGCAATATATGAATCAAAAATGCATTTAGAGGTCAAAATATCGCTATATATGTTCATAAATTATCTACATATGTGCAGAGATCACTGCCTGGCATGTCTGCCAGATCACGGGCTTCTTATTGTGATATATATGGACTGCAACTGCATGTACAATATCATGCAAAGGCAATGGTCAAGTTACTTAAGAGTCTTCATAAAATAATTGTTGCTCTTTTTGATATGTCATAACCAAAGTTGTGTTTGGGGTTTCCCATAGCTATTGCTGAATCCTATATGTAATTTGCTAATAATTGCATTATTTTTCTGGAATACAATATGACTACTAAAAATGGTCACTCAGACATCTTGGATCTTAAAAACAATGCTTTTTCACAAATGAATGCTACCTTGACTCCTGATTTTATTGTACATGGAAATCCACACGAATGCCTGTATATTTCATACATCATAATGAGAAAGACGACAACACATAGGCCCTACTTCACGGTTGCAAATAGGCTATATATTGGGGTAAACAATGACAAACAATATAAAAATCACATTCAACTTCGTCAAATTGCTCTTTTGAAATGCCAAAATAGTTCTGTATTTGTCTGGGTATTCTTCCAGTTTCCGCACCAGCCTATATTCACCAAGGTGGTTCAGTGGATAGATACAAAGGATTCATCAGGATGCACAAACCCCAAAATTGGTGTCTTCTTGTAACTCTATTGGCCTTCTCATCGTCCTTTGTTAATCAGAAAATACTTTACATAGCCTATGACCGCGTGCTGAAATTGCAGGCGGAGGACGTACATATTTCTTTACAGACATTCGTTAATTTCTAAAAACAAACGTCAGTACTCGGTGTGTACAGAAAAAACGGTACCGCTCCTAAACTGACACGGCCGTCAAGAAACGTTGACGTCGCCGTGAACGGTCGCGCGGCTTCGGTGTGTAACTGCCTTTATCCG
This sequence comes from Terebella lapidaria, assembly GCA_949152475.1. Lineage (NCBI taxonomy): Eukaryota > Metazoa > Annelida > Polychaeta > Terebellida > Terebellidae > Terebella > Terebella lapidaria. Next base: position 22,578,687 of record OX424566.1, on the reverse strand, counting down.
TTCGTGTGCACCAACCGCTGCAGTGAGTTGCCGCATGCTTTTATGACTGCCGCATGCTTTTACAGACAAAAACTTCGCTATATCTGCTAAATTTGCATGTAAAAATCCGATAAATACTACGTATCAATGGACATCATAAAAAAAGTAGGCCTCGGTTAGTGATCTACATCATGTCGCCCCACTATCCTGAGATTTTCCCCCACAAGGCGTGTAAATAAATTGAAGATCTACCTCGTTATCTATCAGTTACGTTAAACTGTCTGTATTGATTGCGTAATCAAACAAATTATAACTTTGTTGCCAAAGTATTTATTGACCAGATTTAGAGTAGCTATGGTCAAATTTTGAGACAATTTGGTGTTTATATGGCGAAGCTATAAAGACAAACATGGATCAAAACAAATTTAAAGATATTCCCAAATGCTAGGCGATTCCCACCCTTAAACTTGGATTAAACATGTGTCAGACGACATGGTCGATCATCGATGGAATATAATGTCATGGATTGCTCAGTGAAAATCTCAATTTTTAGAATCTCAATCTCATTCTCAAGAAAATTCACACAAAATGTTGTTGGATCTGGAGACTATGTTTGATGTCCCTAAAATGTCCAGAATCAACCGGAGAACATCTAAATCCCTTCAGCTTCTGGCGCCCTGGGCGGGCCCCAGACCCCACGCCTATGGGCTAGGACTCTCTCCCGTAATACATGAACCTGCAAGATCATTGCTCCCCCTATGAAATTCCTAGATACCCCACTGTTTACTGCAAAACATTATCAACTTTCCATATTGTTGATATGCAAGACATAAAGGAATTCAATTTAGAGCAATGTGACTGGCACCATTGAATGTGCATAATTAATATAACTCGTTTATGATATTATAGTTTCAGCAAATATAATATGGAGACTTGCTATAATTGACGCAGAATTGGATATTCCACACACGAAATGGCTTTTTCACCATTGGGAGCCCACGTAAATTCTAGTATTTGCTTATGACTCTGCTCGCATGGTCATGGCTTTGAATGTGTCTGGGGTAAAATTGGCATATACTATAATTCCCAGGATATGTTCACGGAACCTCATTCGGTACTGCCTAGAACCCATACTAACTGGTTGAATTCTGGACAATTAGGCTAGGCGAAAATGATGCTAGAGTGAATCCAGGCAATTTGATATATTGACTATATTGTCGGAGAGGGGGTCTGCTAAAGAACCCCAGATATGCTAGAGCCTTTTTTCATATAAATACAAATGGATATCGACATATTCTGCAAAACATTCATGTTTGCGGTAGTTTCCTGGATTCTCCTGATTTCAAACAAACTCACATGATCCCCCTGTTCTCAAACCCTTCTTGAAATATATTTTTCAAGATGGTAGGGGCATGGTCCATGAGCCCACCCTTCGGATCTGCCTATGATAGAAGTGCATTAGGAAAGAATTGGCCGAATAAAACGCTAGTAAATGTAATCCAAAAACTCGAATTGTACGATTTCCGATTACAAAGTACCACAGTTAACTATCATTCATGTATATATACAGTATACTTACTGTTCAGTAATCCACACGTGATAAAAGCAAGCGCAAAACAAAAGTGTTTGTCCATCTTGAACATACATTTGTAACTGAAATGCAGAAGATTTGTTCGTTTACTTCATTTGATCCGATTAAAATAGGTTGGGTTCCTGGTCGAGGTGAATGTGAACATATATGTTTACTTGATGAATTTTCATCGTCAGTGCATGTAATGAACATCCATGTTCGTTCATTCATGTAATTGTTGTATCCAGAGTCTTCAATTTCCAATATATTCATAGGGATGTTTTGTGAAACCCAGTGGCTGAAAGTACGGGAAGTCATGCAGCAAGAGTCACGAGGACAGTTGAATGGGGGATGGGGGGGGGGGGGGGGAGGTGAACACAATCCATCTTCTTATAGTCAATGTTGAACAAATTTGACAATGTATATGTGTCTGTACAAGGATAATTTGTATTGGAGGATACTGTATCAATGTCATGCGATGAAATTATCTATCGTTGTAATGGATCACACTTGTGATTAGAAATAGATCCTTTATTGATACAGCACAACACTTCCTTATTCTATTTCCGTACTTGAGCCAAGTACGAGCCAAGAATGAGCCAAGTCACCCGGGCCGCGATATTGCAAGTTTTGTCTTTGAGGTCAACTGATATAATTGCACCAATATACTGCAGAATGATCCAAAAACAATAGCTACCGAACGCGATGCAAAAAAAACAATTAACATAGTCCAGACCCAAGCAAAACAGTTTGGAATAAACTTAGCCTAGAAATATTTTCGTAATGCACCCAGAGACACATTGGCGTCATCAGCGGTGCGTAAAGTACTTTCGTTGTACCATTGATGAAATTATTACTGGTCTACAATTTATTTTACACCTAGTCTAAATTATTTTACACCTATTCCAAAATAGTATCATAACCTATGATTTTGTCTGAACAATGCCACCCGATGGATACACCAAATGCAATAACTGAAGACTCAGGTTGGATTTTCCATATACGGACTTTAAATAGGTTTGATCCTGTTTTAAACATGACTCGTAAAGACTTATCCAAATGACTTCACAAGTGGCAAAAAACAGGTTGATATAATTTTGAAACTCATCGGCGCTAGAAAACCATCTATTGAATGGTTTAAACTAAAACCAACGTTGAAGTTTTTCAATTAAATTGAAGATGCAAAATAAATTTAAATCTGTAAATGTGGTTTGAACCTGATGAAAAAATCCACGCTCAGTTTCTATTTATTCCCTGTACTGCACTTCACGTCAGAGCCAAACAACCCATAGTAATAACTAAAACAGTCGATACTCGATATTCCACACTTATTGCAAGCGGAATTCCTGCAGGGCTGGACATAGAATCTACCATTGTGAGTGGTAGCCTCGAAATATTGACTCTCGCAGTCGCCAATAGTATCCTTTCAAAGTTTCACACACGAGTGTACCGTGCAACTCCGAACGGGCCCAAGTATCATATCCTGCGCTTCCTTCTATATTCAATGAGTATATAGAAGGTGACACACGAAATAAATGGCATTCATTTAGTGGGTGAGTATTGAGGCGCAGCGTATGATACTTGGGCCGACGAACGTTTGCTGAGTCATTTCCATTGACTCCTGTCATAGATATCCCATAATTTAGCTAATATTCTGGGACATTTTATTGTCTAGAACGTGTAACCGCTTAGTGCTATAGCGCAGGTGAATCGAGTAGCATTTCAACTCTAGGTGATGCCTTGTGAGGACAATTTCTGTATTGAGACAGGCATACCACTCTAAGTTTACTTGCATTATTGATAAAATCTCCAGACTATTTAGAGTTGTGTATGCATAGAGGCAATGATCAAACCCGAATTTGGGGCTACTATCTTTATTCTAAATGCTATCTATAAGTCTACACCTATGCCAGCATATTCTTACGTGAACACGAACAAATGAAGGTTGGCGTGAATATGGTGTCGAAATCTGTATGGAGTGGTGATGGTTAGTGAAATTAAGGTAGGTGGAAATTGGGATGCCAAAAGTAGAATAGGGTATAGTGCGCCAAACCGGGTAAGGTGTTGTAGTTATTGAGTGAGGGTATGAGAAGTAACGTGGTAATTAGGGATGCGGAAGACATGTAACAGCATTGCAACAATAATGGGAACGTATGTACAGGCTATGCTATATCTTAGAGTCTATATATTTCAGTCTCGTTGTTTATCCTGAGAGACTGTCAGTTGGCAACATGCCGTGCTAGTCCGTGGGGAACGGCGTGCAGGCCTGCTTCATCAGGCGTAATATATTGCCAGAAGGCGTCACTATTCCATGTTCCATGGCTTTTGATGCTGAGAAAGTCCAGCCCAGCTCTGTAGCTGTCAGACGCTCCGCCCCGCCGCAGCGAGTGGAGACTGTAGCGCGCGGGGGAAAGGCGAAGGGCTTGGAGCAATTCCTTGAATATTGCCCGCAATTGACCGGTGGTTACCGTGGTAGGCGCCCGTGTGCTGTGCTGATTGGGCAGGAGGAGCAAGGGGGCGTTGGGTGCGGGTGTCGGGATTGCCGCAGTCATCCTGGTAAAGGCACTGACGGGGCAGAGGGGATTGCCCGGGATCTCTGGCATGGGAATGTGCTTTAGTTCGGAGGCCCTCTGAGTCGACTTGGACCACTTTAGCAGTACAATTATGCCCGGTGGGTGTATGAGCACGTCCCCCCCCGCACGTGTGTCGGCTGTGATCGAATGAGTGGGCACTACTGGGTGCCAGGTTTGACTGTCGCAGGAACCCGAAGTATCCAAACAGTATAGCACACTTCATTACTAGGCCTATTAAATCCAGTGAGTCACACAGGGTACAGAGCTGTAATAGTATATCCTTGGTGATAGGGAGGGGCTGATTAGGCACGTGCCGTAGAGTATTATCCAAGGCACGCAAAATCAGTTCCAGTTCGAATGAATGGAGGGCGGGCGCGTCCGTGCCGAGATATTGTGCAGAAGTCGTACTCCAGACACATAGTTGCGAATTGCTTTGGGTGATGTAAATGAGCGTGTGAGGAACTCACAGTACATACACAGAGTTCTGACGTCGGGGCTGATGTCCCGGAGGCCGTAATGCGAGCAGAACAGGAGGTATAGCTTGAATTGTGCGTGGTGATTTCTTGCCGTCCCCGGTCTAAACGCATGGAGACAACCAACCGAGCGTGTGGAAGGAACAAAGCGAGTGTGGTAATTCGGGCACAATATGCTGTATCGAGACAGGCATACCACTCTAAGTTTACTTGAATTGTTTATATGTACAAGTATTCAAATATTTAGTAGAGTATGGTCGTCTTCGAGACATAAATTCCCTCAATCGAATTTCGACAGATATTGTGACCGCAGAGGGTCTAGTTAATATAAGATGTTCATATAAACGATGAAATGGAGCAGGCTATGAAAATGTTAATTTCATACATCCAGAGGGAAGTAGACAAGTAATCCCGATGTTCATATTTCAGAGAAACGTGACAGTGATATTATTGAGTGGTCTTTCGTAGGTATCATTGTCTTTCCTGGATACTCCTGGTTTCCTGATTCCTGGTTACTCATGACGATTTCAGTGTTCGCCAACTACGAATTGTCATGGGATCATGGAAACCTTAAGGTTATTCCAGTGAGAACAAATTTTGTTTTCCTAAAAGGAAACAGCATGGTAAACCAACATTATCAGTCTGCCACGTCATTTATACATCACGAACGTATAGCAATTCATATATTTTACATTCTAACATGATTACTGCCTCTAGTAATACATGACATCTTGGCTCATCGACGAACTGATTAGGACTGCACCATCAACCAGCATTGTTGGTAGTTGTGTGGTTCTTCAGTGAGTTCTTTTTACTAAGAATAGTGATCACATTTTCATACAAATAGAGTCTTGTTACTTTCTAGCATCTGCATAACACAATTAAAATGCTCGAAACCAGCCTATATATGGAATCTATCATTGAATAGATGATATGAATGTAATTTGAAATAATTGACATGGAATGTGACTGTGTATCGTCATAAAACTTTCAATTACTTTGAACAAATGATCACATCATACTAAATTTTGCATGCATATTGACAATTTCCTTAAATTTTTTAGCATATTGGTACAAAACAACCCCGAACAGTAGACGAATATCAAGCCTATCGTTATAAAATATATAATAATAATAATAATATATCAATATAACCATGTTTTGTTTGTTTTGCTTTGCATGTGGGCGGGTATATGCACTTGGCGCGAGTCAGGCCGCCCACGACTGTAACGTGGTATAAAGCCATTCCTGCAGTATGTGTCGATGATCATTTGACATGTTCCCCACTCCACAGATGTCAGATTAGGACATCAAACTGCGAAGTATTATTGCAGGATATCCATACGTGCACACAATTACTCATATAATTAGGGCTACATATTTCCCTCCTTAGCCGTAATGCACATATTATTTATTGGTGTGACGAATTTGTATGGTTCCCAGTACTTCACGTGTATAGATATCTCCCGGTAATGTAGCCACATCTACAGTGTAGTTATCATACATATTTGTACACAAAATATACAAACAGGCTGTGTGACCTGGCAAATTTTGTACTCATAAGTTGTTGAGCAGTGCTCAGTCGCTCAGTCATTGTATGCTATATCACTAGCCTAGAGTACACGCCAATACGTGCATACAAGTAACATAACTGGACAGACTATCAAGGGTGACGCTATCAATGTTATATGATTACAAAATATTCCGTCAGATATGTCACCCATCTTTTTACATCCTACATTCAACCGATATGCTATGAACGCTGAAATATATGGATATACACATAATAAAATGCATTACACATGAACATTGAGGACTATGTGTATGCCTCCTTGGTCTATTGATTACGCCACACTGTAGGCTATTCGCCCCCTCCTTTTATACGACCAAATTTCCCCCTGGTCGGCCTAGGCCAAAGGCATCTACTTACGTCACCAGTCACCACGAAAGGTTCAGGGGATGTCTCGAAAGCTCGAAGGGATTGTACAGTAAGTATCAATCTATTACCACCAATTTAGTATCTCTTTATATAGCATTCTAACACCGTTTAATAGGAACTATACTCCTGCGGCGCATGGTGACAACCAACGGAGGGCTTGAAAGGAACAAAGCAATTGTGGTTATTTGGGCACAGAACACTCCCCGCCATATTATGTCGAAATCGGCATATCACTTTGGCAGAGTGTCAATAATCAATTAATTCGTGTGTTCATATGTACATAATACATTCAAATATTCAGTGGATTATTGCCATCTTGGAGATCACTCATGTTTTTCTCAGTAGGATAACTTCCCTGAGAGTGCGCCAACGGAACCTTCATTAAGTAACAGGTAACATTGCAAATGCAAGGCATCAAGATGATAACTTTGGACAATGATTTATGTGATGTTCGTATACTCGATAAATGATAAACGCACAGTGGCTCGTGACCATATGTGTGCGGTAATCATGTGATATATAATATAGAAGTGAGGACACAGATTTTGACAAGTTCTGGCCACAGAGTTGCGAGGTGCATGGCACACAAAACCAAAGCGATATATCGATCACAGATACTGTCCTGAATTTCACAGACGTGAACAGGCCTCACCATACATGCAAATATTGTTAATTTTACGATTTTTGTTACATTTGTATATCCCGTGAATTTGTTCGTATCGGAAGTTGATTTTTGTAAGTGGGTATGAAACAACTATGAATTTCGGATGTACTTTGGGGGACCCGGATCTGGTCCGGGTATGTGATCCGACTTCTCACCACAGCATTCGGTTTACGTGCAGGTTCAATCCCCGGCCTTGGCAGTATGTGAGGTGGTGTGTGGTCGCCAAACCGGGCAAATGTATTTTCACGAGGCTCTCTGGTTTCCTTTGACGTTAATGACCACCCTTACGACACCATTCACGGGCAATGTCCTGTCCTACTGCAAGCTAAATGTTTCAAAGTAAGATTTAACACCAAAAATTTAAAGGGGGATATTTTCCGGATTATGACATCAGCAGATCAGATCCATAATCAGCTGATTGTATGATGCTCCCTGATTGTGTAATTCGAGTGGTAGATTTGAAAGTGACAAGACTGCAATCTTGATGAAAATCACAGCGAACAAACAAACACAAAGTTTAAAATTAAGTTTAAAAATTGAAGGACATAATTCGTTGAAAACAACTGAGGTTGGAAGAGAATGATACATGGTAATTATACTGTGCATTCAAAACATTTAAACATGTTTGATTCTGAACTAAATTCGTGGGAGAGACATTTGGGCCGGGGGTCTGGAGCCCACTGAAGGGCCCAAAAATCATAGCCTTTTTATGTTCTGAATTAAATTAGTGGCTCTCCTGGGTATATATTGCACTTAAAAATTCATTGATGACTTTGTTCTGAAAAATTTGTAAAAAAGAAATGTAGAAGGGAATAAGCACATTTTTCAGGGGGTCCGGGCCCGCTGAAGGACCCCAGAAGCCAGACCCTTTTTTATGTCCTGTGGTAGCTTCCCGGTCTCACCTGAGTATATATTTCGAACAAACTCTCCATGATCAACTTGTACTTAAACATGGTATTTCGACATCATTTTTTTCGGGCAGGAAGGCTGAACCCGCCTATGTATATGTATTTTCTTTCTGAAAAGGGGGTAGGTACTTCATGCTAACTCATCACGAAATTTCATGGCCGCTGCCATATAATGAGGTGGCAGCGATTTCCCCCAAACTACTGCCACTGCCACTGCCAGCAAGATCTGAACTATCCTCCAAGATTCTAGGCGGCAGCGTTTTCCCGTAACCTACTGCCACTGCCACTGCCAGCAAGATCTGAACTATCATCCAAGATTCTAGCTGGCAGCGTTTTCCCGTAACCTACTGCCACTGCCACTGCCAGCAAGATCTGAAGTATCATCCAAGATTCTAGGCGGCAGGGATTTCCCGTAGCCCACTGCCACTGCCATATTATTCCAGTTAGAGCAAACCTACATACTGGTAGTATATATAATTTATTTGTACAAGTAAATGAAATAACACACTGAACTAATAAAACTAATGTTAACTGAATCAGCAATATTCTTCCAATCAGAGCAAACCTATATTTCTACACATATCCATTATCCAGTACCAGTTGTATTCCAAATACTGGCACAAATTTTCTAAACTGTTTCAATTTTAAATGCACACTTTTACTAGTAAAACTAATGTTCACACCCCCCCCCCCCCACCTCTCCAATTTTTTTCTTAAATTATATTAAGTTAACTTTTCTCGGATGTTTTATTTTATGTCACTGCGTTTTATTCTGCGCAATAAAACCATTCCAGGTTTTACAAACCATTCTAGCACATAGACTGATTTCAAAATAGTGGCACAAATGTCGACTTGTTGTTAAAAATATATAAATAAAATATTAGACTATTATTAAGAAAAACCAATGTTTATTCATTGAATTCAATTTTTATTTATTAAGCAATGTTCTTTCATTTCCAACATCCTTGTAATTTGAAAGCCCGCTCTCCTCCTCCCCCCCACCCTCTTGTGCCATGTCTGATGTGACTGTTTGTATAAACCCCAGTTGTTGTTTTTTTGTCCCAGGTTTATCAGCCAATTCACCTGTAACAGCAGTATCCACTAATTGCATATGACTTGTGACTAACATTTTCTATGATGTTTATATCTAAAGCACAATCATTGCCAATGTTAGGATCATTATCATTTGGTCGGATTTTGGTTTGAAATGAATGCCATTGTTTGATATTCCTGATATCAAAGGCCACAAGGAGAACAATACTTGCTTCTCACCCAATCCCATGCATTTCAAACATGTACGCAGAGATAATATTTATTTCACATAAAATATTCATTTGATTTCAGACAATATGTCCCAATGCATCAGGAATTGTCCAGTTTTCACCGTTGTAATAGATTGTTTTCATGTGGCACTATGACATCTATGTGACGAATGGTCACTTGCTAGTCATTTGTGAAAGGGAAATCTTGCTATGGGGCGCTATAACGTCACCGTCGCTTGCCCGTCATAGGGGAAGGTAAATATTGCTACATGTAAGTGGCGCTACAACGTCCATGTCTCGGATCGTCACTGGGCATCACTTAGAGATACTAGTATGTGAAGAGTCACCCAGGGATGCTAGTAGGTTATGGCAAAACGCTGCCAGCTAGAATCTTGCATGATGGTCCAGTCTTGCTGGCAGTGGCAGTGGGGGACGGGAAATCACTGCCAGCTAGAATCTTGAATGATAGTTCAGACCTTGCTGGCAGTGGCAGTGGCAGTGGGGTGCGGGAAAACGCTGCCGCCTAGAATCTTGGATGATAGTCCAGATCTTGGTGGCAGTGGCAGTGGGGTGCGGGAAAACGCTGCCGCCTAGAATCTTGGATGATAGTCCAGATCTTGCTGGCAGTGGCAGTGGGTTATGGGGAATCACTGCCAGCTAGAATCTTGGATGATAGTTCAGACCTTGCTGGCAGTGGCAGTGGGGTGCGGGAAAACGCTGCCGCCTAGAATCTTGGAAGATAGTTCAGATCTTGGTGGCAGTGGCAGTGGGGTGTGGGAAATCACTGCCGCCTAGACTCTTGGATGCAATATCTATCTCATTCTTGGTGAATTTCGTGATGAGTTAGCATAAAGTACGTAGCGAAAAGGGGGGTCCTGACCCCAGTAACCCCTCCCCCCCCCCTCCAAATCCTCTACTGTACACAGAATCTTTTTGTGCGCTAATTATTCAAATTTGTTTCGAAGGTTTGTGCATACACAAATACACCGCGTTTTTTCATTTCTTGGTTATTTCAAACACTGAGATGTGTCGTTTTGAAAGGTATCATTAGTGTACTGTATGTCGCATACTAGTATATGGAATGAAGAGATTACTGCAAGTAGAAAAATGAAATGCGATGTGTGAAGGGCGCTAAAAGTCGTGAGCATCTGCATTTTTGCTGATGGTATTTATCCACGATGTACATAATGCTTTATTTCAATAATTATGCAAACAAATAATAAATAACTATGTTTGAGTGCAAAGTGTCCCAATACGCTGTTAATGTGGGATTGAGAAATGATGTCCAATGACCAGTCATGGCTTCTGCACCAGGATTCTCATCGTTGGTGATGAGGAAGCTAATAGGTGTACCCCGATCTGGCTCATACATACATCACACAAAAGAACTACCCTCAGTGGAAATATGTGCGTGCACTTTCTTGTGTTATCACGAAGTTTCCCCCCATGAATAAATCCATCCATATAGTCTTCATAATCGCCGCATGATTTTTGTGAGCGTCCGTGCAAATATCGACGGGTGAAAACCAGAAGGTCGTAAGCGCCATTTTGACAATTTTACAGGAGCGTCATTTTTCAATCTGTAGAATTACTTGTTGCGATCCTTGAAATTTTTTCGACGACATGCTTTGTATTAGGGTTTGTTGGTGTCGTTTCACTTATTTCATTCACCATAGCTATTATTTTTATTCAATTATCAAAAGAAATGTGACTTACGATGTTCTGGCGTTACGTCTAAACAAGGCATAGCTATGCTTGGTAACAGCCAGAACATCGTAAGCGACAACTTTAAATGGGAGAATCTCTGCCAATGCATGCTTATTCTAGTTTTACTTTTGGAAACTAACAACCTCGCATCGATATCTTAGCGTATTCCACGATTTCAAGCATGAACAACGCAAATGGTGTTTACGAGGTTCTGGCTCGTCACTATCCCGCAAAGACCTAACACTGACGAAACGCCAGAAGGTCGTAACTGTTTTTCGCGAGGCCACAACTCCGTTCTATTTCAAAATACAACAATGACACGAGTTCATGGCGCAATACATGGATAGCGGATCATACCCGGTAAACGAAATTAGAATTGGAGCAATGTAAATGGGTTAAATCGATAAAACATCGTAACCGCCACACGAGTTCGCCAGAACATCGTAAGTGCCAGTGGCTGTGAAAGAACGTCAGCCCAGAAAAAAACATTTTACTGTATCTTTTGGCATTGTTTATTCTGAATAGCGAGCGTGTTATACCTCGAATGATGACCATAGGTATTTATTTTTTTTGTATTATTATGAAGCCTTCATCATCATGACAATAACGTGATTGAATACCAAAACAAAATGCTGTGATTAAGGCTATGAAACCCACATGTACGGTGGCTTAGATTCGCCATCACGTTTAATTTACACCCCATTCAGTTTCCACCTCGGCGAGAACCCTTTTCACCCAGGTGAAAACCTTCTCACCCCGGTGAAAACCTTCTCACCCCGGTGAGAACCTTCTCACCCCGGTGAAAACCTTCTCACCCCGGTGAGAACCTTTTCACCTCGGTGAGAACCTTATCACCCCGGCGAGAACCTTCTCACCCCGGTGAAAACCTTTTCACCCCAGTGAATACCTTCTCACCCTGGTGAAAACCTTCTCACCCCGGTGAGAACCTCCTCACCCCGGTGAAAACCTTCTCACCCCGGCGAGAACCTTCTCAATCTGGTGAAAACCATCTCACCTCGGTGAAAACCTTCTCACCCCGATGAAAACCTTCTCACCTAGGTGAAAACCTTCTCACCCCGGTGAAAACCTTATCACCCCGGTGAGAACCTTCTCACCTAGGTGGAATCTCACGTGGCATCGAGAGGTCATGTGACAAGTAGAATCATTGCTGACATTGATAGTATTGTGAGTATTAGATTAACCGTGGTGAGAAGGTTTTCACCGGGGTGAGAAGGTTCTCACCGGGGTGAGAAGATTCTCACCGGGGTGAGAAGGTATTCACCGGGGTGAGAAGGTATTCACCAGGGTGAGAAGGTTCTCACCGGGGTGAGAAGGTCCTCATCGGGGTGAGAAGGTATTCACCGGGATGAGAAGGTTCTCACCGGGATGAGAAGGTTCTCACCGGGGTGAGAAGGTATTCACCGGGGTGAGAAGGTTCTCACCGAGGTGAGAAAGTATTCACCGGGGTGAGAAGGTTCTCACCGGGGTGATAAGGTTCTCACCGGGGTGAGAAGGTTTTCACCGGGGTGAGAAGGTTTTCACCGGGGTGAGAAGGTTTTCAACGGGGTGAGAAGGTTTTCACCGGGGTGAGAAAGTTCTCACCGGGGTGAGAAAGTTCTCACCGGGGTGAGAAGGTTCTCACCGAGGTGGAAACTGAATGGGGTGTAAATTAAACGTGATGGCGAATCTAAGCCACCGTACACATGAACGTTTTACTGGATAAGGAATGAAGTTTTGCGCTCTTTCGCGGGCACCAATTGGTGTATTCGTAATAGAGTAGAATATAATTTTTCGGCGTTCTCATAGAAGATGCCACTCTTCTTGTGCGCCATACAAACGGCACATAACTTTTCCCGACTCATCCAAGTTATCTCCGGCATTTGCTGGTATTATTTTAATTTTGATGAAAATTCATAATCTCAGGTACGTAGTAGTAAGGACCCGGATTTGAGTTTTTTTTGGAAAAACCCATGGTTATATGACGTCACTTCCGGTTTCGGTTTAGGGTTCGTCATAACGTACCCATAAATGTTTGGAAATCATAATGTACCCATAAATGTTTGGAAAATCATAACGCACCCATAAATGTCTGGAAAATCATAACGTATCCATAAATGTTTGGAATATCATAACGTACCTATGAATGTCTGGAAAATCATAATGTACCCATAAATGTTTGGAAAATCATAACGTACCCATAAATGTCTGGAAAATCATAATGTACCCAAAAATGTTTGTAAAATCATAATGTACCCAGAAATGTTTGGAAAATTATGTAAATTTATGCAATATTTTTAAACCTTTTTTCAAATAAACTTTCCTTTTTATTCAAATTATAAGCAGCATATTAAAATGAGTCTATGCCATTTTCTAAGTTTTTTTATTTCACAACACACGTCTACTATATATACAATTTCTGCACAATGGACTTTACAGGTACTACTTTTTTGGATTTTTCACAAATTTGTATTTCTTTGGTTTGCTAAACTACGCATGCGCAATATACAACTGAAGAGTGAACATGGATACCTGCTCTATATGTCTGAAGAAATTTTCATGAGCCCATGATGTTAGGCGACATATGCTTACCGTACACGATACAACTAAGCTGCAGCAAGTGATGACACTACCCCCGCCACAGCCATTGCCGCCGCCGCCGCCACAGCCATTGCCGCCGCCGCCACAGCTTCAGCCTCAGCCTCAGCCATTGCCGCCGCCGCCACAGCCTCAGCCACAGCCTCAGCCCCAGCCTCAGCCATTGCCGCCGCCGCCACAGCCTCAGCCACAGCCTCAGCCTCAGCCACAGCCTCAGCCTCAGCCTCAGCCTTAGCAGCCACAGCCTCAGCCACAGCCTCAGCCACAGCCTCAGCCACAGCCTCAGCCCCAGCCTCAGCCTCAGCCATTGCCGCCGCCGCCACAGCCTCAGCCTCAGCCTTGGCAGCCTCAGCCTTGGCAGCCACAGCCTCAGCCTCAGCCACAGCCTCAGCCTTGGCAGCCACAGCCTCAGCAGCCTCAGCCTCAGCCTCAGCCTCGGCAGCCTCAGCCTTAGCCTCAGCCTTGGCAGCCACAGCCTCAGCAGCCTCAGCCTCAGCCTCAGCCTTGGCAGTCTCAGCCTCAGCCTCATGGCTCAAGGCTGAGGCTGAGGCTGAGGCTGAGGCTGTGGCTGCCAAGGCTGAGGCTGCCAAGGCTGAGGCTGAGGCTGTGGCTGAGGCTGGGGCTGAGGCTGTGGCTGAGGCTGAGGCGGCGGCGGCAATGGCTGAGGCTGAGGCTGTGGCTGAGGCTGTGGCTGCCAAGGCTGAGGCTGAGGCTGAGGCTGCCGAGGCTGCCAAGGCTGAGGCTGAGGCTGAGGCTGCTGAGGCTGTGGCTGCCAAGGCTGAGGCTAAGGCTGAGGCTGCCGAGGCTGAGGCTGAGGCTGCTGAGGCTGTGGCTGCCAAGGCTGAGGCTGAGGCTGTGGCTGCCAAGGCTGAGGCTGAGGCTGTGGCTGCCAAGGCTGAGGCTGCCAAGGCTGAGGCTGAGGCTGTGGCGGCGGCGGCAATGGCTGAGGCTGAGGCTGAGGCTGGGGCTGAGGCTGTGGCTGAGGCTGTGGCTGAGGCTGTGGCTGAGGCTGTGGCTGCCAAGGCTGAGGCTGAGGCTGTGGCTGAGGCTGGGGCTGAGGCTGTGGCTGAGGCTGTGGCGGCGGCGGCAATGGCTGAGGCTGAGGCTGGGGCTGAGGCTGTGGCGGCGGCGGCAATGGCTGAGGCTGAGGCTGAGGCTGTGGCGGCGGCGGCAATGGCTGTGGCGACGGCGGCGGCAATGGCTGTGGCGGGGGTAGTGTCATCACTTGCTGCAGCTTAGTTGTATCGTGTACGGTAAGCATATGTCGCCTAACATCATGGGCTCATGAAAATTTCTTCAGACATATAGAGCAGGTATCCATGTTCACTCTTCAGTTGTATATTGCGCATGCGTAGTTTAGCAAACCAAAGAAATACAAATTTGTGAAAAATCCAAAAAAGTAGTACCTGTAAAGTCCATTGTGCAGAAATTGTATATATAGTAGACGTGTGTTGTGAAATAAAAAAACTTAGAAAATGGCATAGACTCATTTTAATATGCTGCTTATAATTTGAATAAAAAGGAAAGTTTATTTGAAAAAAGGTTTAAAAATATTGCATAAATTTACATAATTTTCCAAACATTTCTGGGTACATTATGATTTTACAAACATTTTTGGGTACATTATGATTTTCCAGACATTTATGGGTACGTTATGATTTTCCAAACATTTATGGGTACATTATGATTTTCCAGACATTCATAGGTACGTTATGATATTCCAAACATTTATGGATACGTTATGATTTTCCAGACATTTATGGGTGCGTTATGATTTTCCAAACATTTATGGGTACATTATGATTTTCCAGACATTCATAGGTACGTTATGATATTCCAAACATTTATGGATACGTTATGATTTTCCAGACATTTATGGGTGCGTTATGATTTTCCAAACATTTATGGGTACATTATGATTTCCAAACATTTATGGGTACGTTATGACGAACCCTAAACCGAAACCGGAAGTGACGTCATATAACCATGGGTTTTTCCAAAAAAAACTCAAATCTGGGTCCTTACTACTGTACGTTATATCATACTTCGTGTCTGAAATTACCACGTTTCATTTTTATTGAAATCAAACAAATATTTGACTCATTACAGTACGGTCAAACATTTTCCTCTTGGATAACAACCCACAAATTGGCACCGAATCTACCGTACAGGTATCCAAGAAATAAGTACCTAGGCGGGTGTATCGTGTTTTAGGTACCAGTAACTAGGAGAGGTGATGGCCTAATGACTATGGTAAATAAAAAAGTCACGTTCAAGCAAAAGGTCCAAATCTTGTGAATAAGACTTGTGTTTTCAGACTGGTCTTCTGAATAAGACTTGTGTCCTTTCCTGCGTGTCCGATGGTCGTACGGCCAAAACCCCCGATTATCCCGAGGTCGAATTTTTTTTTGTGGGGGGGGGGGGGGGGGGGGTGGGGGGGGTTAGGGCGGGGGCGGTGGTTGTTTTACGGTTTTATGTGGCGCAATATTCGGTACCATATTATGGGGCCAAGTTTCAATGAAACTCTCAATTCTCATTTTTTGTCCTTTTTCTTTCTTATTTTTCAATCTTGCCCGCAGTAATTTTAACATGACATTTTGATATACATGGATATACTGGAAATGAGTATTGACTGACAGTGTAAAACACTGGTGATCTCACAAGTGTGACGTCGTGGCTCTTGGGTGTGAGGTAGTCATATCTCTTGTGGGCGAACTTAAATATTGTTAAATTGATCACTATCATGATGAAGTTCATCATTTGAAAGTGATATAACAGTGTTTCTTTTTTGTCTTTACCATGCGTGTGTTTGCAATTAAATTGCCGTATTGGTCCTAATAATAGCACGGCGAGCCAAAGCAAGATCTCCTGCATCAGCGCGCGCAAAAATAAGGTCAAAATGAGGTCAAAAATAAGACGAACACTGAATAATATACCCATAGCCTTCAATTCCCCTTTATTATGATTCAAATGTCATAAATATGTTGATTGAAATTTCCCCAAGATGTTATTAGAAAGATATGACGTGAAATATAGGGTTACGAAAAGCGAATTTCGGGGGAAAAGAGGGGGCGTGCTTCTATTAGGGCGCGTGTCACTATTGGGACCGATATGATATATATCCTAGTATACCTACATTGATAAGTTATTCTTTCTCGTAAAATTAAGCCTAACTAGAAAGTTGTCATGATGAATATTGTCAAATCTTGAAGCAGGCAAGTTTCAGTGGTGTAATCTTTAATAATAGTTCCAGTGCTACACAGCCTACAAATATTCATTTATTTTTGGAGGGCTCGGGGCTTACGGGGGTTACATTGTTTTTGGATTTCTTAACGTTCTCTGGTCGTCATGCTGTTGTAAGTAATCAGTTGCTAGTTGAAGAGAGATTATGACGCTCGGTTGCGTGATGCCGCAGTGGCCGAGTGGTTAGAGCGCTCGCTTTCGAATACAAAGGTATTTCATTCCCCGGCTACATTCTGTTCAATATTTATTTTCTAGATCTATGCTGTTCCGATTAATTCATTATAATTAATATTTGTGTTTTTCCAAGATATGTTTTTACAGTGTGTTTTGATATACAGATCTACATGTAGGCCCACATGAAAATATGACTTTAGTTGAAGTTTCAGTTGTATTATGAGTGGGCCTAGGCCTATGGCATGCGAAAGGGGCCACCGCCAAGTGTCATAATCTCAAATACTAAGAGTAGTCCTTTGGCATGCAATCACCAACTGCTGAAATTCATTCAAACCATTTTCAATTTCTTATGCTGCAAATTGCTCGGGAGATTTTTATTTTCTAATACCGGACATTGTTCAGGAGATATGTTAGGGCCTAAATGTAAAAATATGCGTAAATTAATTCATAGAAGGTAGGCCTATGCGTCGAGCTTGACTCATGGCCGATTATATGTATTAGTGTTGTAAATAATTATAATTGTAAATAATTGAATAATTATAATCTTACAGACTTCCTCAGCATAATAGTTATTGTAACTTTGTAAGCTGAATCGATCGATCGTATACTACAGTCGCCGAACGATCGCTTTATACATAGGCCTGCAGCAGCGGATTTTTTTCAAACAATCATATTATATACTATGTTGAATTATACAGTATTGATATCATGATATGCATATTGAGAAGATTGCCGATTGTACATCGACACGGCACATGGCCAGTCCAACGTTCCATATATGGAACGCATTAGGCCTATACGATCCTAAACACATGTTCATCCATCAGTGAAACACGCTTTTTGGCCGTATTTTTGTTTTGGATAATCGGATCAACTTGAAATTTTGTGTGTATCAATTGGGCATCATGTTGTAATTTTTCACCAAGTTTCAGAATTCTATCTCAAAAATTGAGAAAGTCGGCAATCTAACCCAATGTTAAATTTTGGCCCTAACATGGAATTTCAGAGTCTGCACAAAAAACAACAACTTTTATTCGATGTACGAGTTATATATTGCTTCAGAATAAACATATTTACTTAATATACACCGACTATGCCTTCCGACTCTAAATCAACACAATAGGTTCATTCTGTATGGGCATAAACATGATAAAAGACCTGAATTTGTTGAAATTTACTTGATCACATTTCCGACTGAAATTTAACATTGGGTTAGATTGCCAACTTTTTTAATTTTTGAGATAGAATTCTGAAATTTTGTGAAAAATTACGGCATGATACCCAATTCAGAAACACAAAATTTCAAGTTGATCCGATTATCCAAAACAAAACTACGGCCAAAAAGCGTGTTTCACTGATGGATGAACATGAGTTTATCTGTAGGCCGGGCCTACTTGTAAACCTACATGTGAGGTTCTGGAATTCTTTACGAAGCAGTAGCCAAGAATCTACCACAGGACATAACAATGGATATGGCTAGATCTACTGCTCAAGGCCCTTGAGCGTGTCTCCGACCCTTGCCTATCAACATATACGAACCAAGATGAATGGCACATAAAGTCCGCGAGAAGGAAAACAAATAGCCCAAAGGCTAAGACAGGTTACCGGACAACATATGTTTCATACATTAAATAGTCATTTTCCCGTGACTTTGAAAATAAGGTCTCTGGTCAAATCCAAGGTCCTCAAAATATTCAGCATACATGATTCCTTATATATGCACACTTGATTCCTATGCTGAAACGTCGGTAATAAGCTAAATATTAGGCATCTTGTTCTGTGACCTTGAAAATGAGTTCAAAGGTCACATTCAAGGCCATGACAATATCCAGCATATATCATTTCCTATATGTGCACAATTGATACCTAAGCGGTACACAATCGATAATAAGCGAAATATTAGCCATTTTGTACTCTATCCTTAAATATAGGGTCGAATGTCAAGTTCAAGGTCATCAGAATATTCAGCGTATATTATTTTCTGTATGTCCACAATTGGTTCCCACGCTATAAAGTCGATAAGAAGCAAGATATTGGCCATTTTGTCCCGTGTGCTTGAGAATGAGATCAAATATCGAATTCTGTATGTCCAAAATTGACTCCCAAGCTGTAAAGTCAATAAGAAGCGAGATATTAACCATTTTGTCCTGTAACCTCGAAAATGAGGTCAAAGGTCACATATTCAGTATGTATCATTTCCTTTATGTTCACAATTGATTTCTAAGCTGTAAAATCGGTATAATGTATCAATCTATTACCACCGATACAGTCAGATTTTGATGATGCCAATAACAAACGTAAAATACAACATTTTTCAATGGACACAAAGCCCGACCAAATAATTTATCTGAAGGGATAAGATGGCCGAGGGTTCACGTGCGAGCGCTTGGTCGCTCAATTTACCCGTGACTCGGATATTTCGTAAAATGCGGTCCCATCTCTAAAAAATGTTGTAAAGGGATGTAAAAGACCCCTCTGAGAACGACATGTACCCTGGCAGTGACCACTCTCAGATGACTAAATTCCAAACTATGGAGCGCTTTGAGAATGTGTGTAGATTGATAAAGCGCTATATAACACATGTATAAGAACCGATTATTATTATAAGTACCTAATCACAAGCCAAAAGGCTACTTGGTTGATGGTATCCTCGGGGACAGATTTAACGTCTACCAGCAGTGACACCGGCTCGGTGGTATTAATGTAAGTATCAATCTATTACCACCGATACAGTCAGATTTTGATGATACCAATAACAAACGTAAAACACAACATTTTGCAATAGAAACAAAGCCCGACCAAATAATTTATCCGAAGACATAGCTAGATACGATTTAGCCATTTTGTCCTCTGGCCTTGAAAATTGGGTCAATGATCAACTTCAAGGTCATGACAATATTCAGAATATATCCTTTCCTATTTGTTCACATATGTTTTATATGTTTTAGGTAACCTATAACCCTTCCACATGTCGGGTAAAAGTCCTCGTATATCAACACGTGTTGGCGGTTACGATGTTCTGGCTTTGACGCAAGTGCACTTACGAGGTTCTGGCGTCACCATTGTGAATCACACACGGGCGCTTGCGACCTTCTGGCAAAAATCCCTGGTGCTTACGACCTTTTGGCGAACACGTTTTGTGCAATTTGGCGCTTACGACTTTTTAGAAAAAAACGAATTTCCGGTTTTGGTTTATTGAGAGCATGATCAGTCATCGATTGGATGATGACAAAGAAGCTCCTGGCTTGATTTGACTGATTAACTCATTTTCACCAAAAATGGCGCTTACGACCTTCTGGTTTTTACCCGTCGATATACTACACACGTACATGCTTGTTTTACCTGGAACTGCTGATGTTATAATGGCATGTACATATCCGGGTTGCTATATGCGATTCCAAAATTTATTCATCGCCACTAATTCGGAAGCTCTCCTCTCATTGGTTGACGATTGTTGAATATTTTGTTTTTTAGCCAATGGTGTTGTAGCTGATATTTAACCTCGATCGTCTTCTCTCTCAGGAACAACATCCGATACGAACAAATTCACGGAAAGTTCAAATGTGACAAAAATCGGAAAATTAGCAATATTTGCATGTATGGTGAGGCCTGTTCACGTCTATGATATTCGGGACAGTATCTGTGATCGATATATCGCTTTGGTTTTGTGTGCCATGCACCTCGGAACTCTGTGACCAGAACAAAATCTGTGTCCTCACTTGTATATATATTACATGATTACCGCACACATATGGTCACGAGCCACTGTGGATAAACGTAGATGATAGACCGGCAACCAATCATGATGATCATATTTCACAGATATGTGACAGTAGGGGTGTGTATGCATCAGTTTGTTCCGTTCTGGTAACTCATTCATAGTGATAGTACATAAATGTATCTATAATTCCACTCATTCATCTACACTCGATTTCAAGGTATACCATCAAACATACCATGTTAGCCATGTCAATATTTGAACTTTGTCAACGTCATTTATTGCAATTCCTCGGTTTAATTAACCAACGTCAAATACCGCAAGGTTTGTCAATAGACGTGGAATCAATACCCAGTATTAAGTATTCCGAGCGAACAAAACAAGGTCCGTTATCCAATCTCATAGTCCGGGGACAGAAAGTCATATCAGGAAATGCTTCTCCCACGCTATACACAATCGCAAATATGTACCACAGTTTATACAGTGAAACACATACACGTATCAAACAAAGAATACAATTTGAAAGCTGAATCGTACGGTGGCTGACATATCCCATAGTTTTCTTCTTTAGTTTTCATTTATTTACGATATTTTCCAGACGGATGTAATACACGTACTTGATATTAAATACACGTACTTAATTATGAACACGCATACTTAAAGTTTAAATACGCATACCCAATAATAAAAACGCATACTTTTAATAAATACACGTACTTGATATTAAATACGTGAACTTAATATTAAATACATGTACATAATATTAAATATGTGTATATAATATTAAATACGTGTACTTGATAATAAATACGCGTACTTGATGTTAAACACACAAATCTGATATTAAATACGTATATTCATTGTTAAATACGCATACTTAATATTAAATACGTGTATTTAAAGTTAAATGCACATACATTAAATACCAGACATATATTTTGTTCTTTTTTACAGCTCCATGTCGCTTGGTATATACCTTGTTTCACGAGACATACACAGCAACATAACCACATCCATTTTTTTGCTAATTTAATATTAAGTACGAGTATTTAACATTAAGTATGCATATATAATATTTAGTATGTATATTTAATATTAAGTACGCCTATTTAACATTAAGTATGCATATATAATATTTAGTATGTGTATTTAATATTATGTATGCGTATTTAATACTATGTATGTGTATTTACTATTAAGTACGGGTATTTAACATTGAGTATGCATATTTAACGAGGCTCAAAAGGAAAAAAAGTAAGAAAATCAAGTTAGTGATGAGAACTATCGAACTTCTAATTTCCACTGTATTTGATGGCATACTGAATTAATTGTCAAAGTAGCTGTTCTTGAGAAACATTCCATAATAATCTTACTCACTGGGGAGAGTACCTGGTTATAACATGGTCGTTCTTGCTCAGGGGGACCACCCTCACTGCATCTCATACTCGCTAGGAGGAGCCACCCTCACTGCGCCTAATACTTGCTAGGAGAGCCATGTTCACTGTCACATTGAGTGTACATGTACAGTCAAAACATAGCCGAAGGGAGCGGTAGCTTCTGGAAGACTTGTTAGTTTGTTATCGAATGTGCTACCGAGATTTAATGTAGGTATCAATCTATTACCACAAATACAGTAGATTTTGATGATGCCAATAACAAACGTAAAATACAACATTTTGCAATAGAAACAAAGCCCGTCCAAATAGTTTATCCAAAGACACACTGGCGTCATCAGGGGCAGACAGTGTGTTGAATGTAGTTTTTTCTACTGTACACCTGATGGACTTAGTATACAACTGCCCAACAACCTATGAAAATATTTTAGAAATCCGAAACAAACCCCATGGAACAGATATATGACAAGTACATAAGTACCTAATCAATAGCCAGAAGGCTACTGAGTTGATGGTATCCTCGGGGACAGATTTAACGTCCGCCAGCAGTGACACCGACTCAGTGGTATGAATGTAGGTATCAATCTATTACCACAAATACAGTAGATTTTGATGATGCCAATAACAAACGTAAAATACAACATTTTGCAATAGAAACAAAGCCCGACCAAATAGTTTATCCAAAGACACACTGGCGTCATCAGGGGCAGACAGTGTGTTGAATGTAGTTGTTTTAATGCTCAAGGTAGTCTGCAGTCAAGTGAAATGTTGCCAACAGATCAACAACACACGTTTCCCTATATGCGTGTAATACAACCATAAGCTATATCTGTAATTACTTTGTCTGCAGATGCCAATCTTCATGCTACCTTGCGATATACGTCTGAATGTCATCTGAGATCAGGTTCAAGGTCACCAAATGATCCAACATATATGACATCCTATATCCTCATAATACAAAACTAAAGACGTTTTGTCACGCTAAACACACTAATTTACGCATTTCAGGTTAGATCTTGAGAAGTCGAATTCAAGGTCACCAATAGATCCACAGTATTCCTATTGGCTCATAATACATTCCTGAGTTCCATCTACAAAGTGGATGTCTGCAGAGCACAATTTACTCATTTCAAAACAGAGGTTTGGAGTCAATTGAAAGGTTATATTCAACTTCAAAAGATGCTCCATTTATTGCCCATAATTAAGACCTAACCTCCATTTACCTGTTTACATGCACTTGCATATTGTCAATAGCAGCCAATATGTGCATTATAGCTCATTTCCGGCCATTCGAGCAATTGAAGGTCCACGATTTTCAGAAGATCCACAAATATTTCCAATATTGAAAAATAGCTTTTTCTAATGGAAATCGATCAACTATGGCGCCCCGTTCGTGCCACATAAAAGGGAAATTAATTATTTTTCTAACTCATACGTATGAGAAACTATGTCATACGTATGAAATAATAAGTCATACATATGAGATACTAACACATACGTCCGAAACGTCTGAAATAGGTTGATTGTCGTTGAAAACTGCTGCCATCTTGAAAGAAAAAGACTCCTAAAAACACCTTCCTCTTTAAATATTTTTGGTATTTTTGAGCAATGTTTCAAAAACATTGACTGTAAACTTTAAAGGTAAAAATATTCGTGACCAATGACGATGGCTACGACGAAAGCAACACGACACTATTATATGTTATCAGACCATAGGTACGGTAACATGAAAATCGTGCATCGACCAGCAAGGTGTACATGTGATAATGGAACAAGGACAAGGTTTTGCATTTCACAAGCATGTTTAAATGCATATATCACAGTACTGCAAATAATCAACAGTACACTGTATTATAAAATGCATTTCACTCCACAAACACACAACTGGATAAATTATTATTCAGACGATACATATGACACTCAGCATATGAGTATTGTGCAGGTTCACAACTTGAATAAAGGGTATGTATGCTTATTTTCAAACATTATTCGTTTCGTTATATCTCATGCATCATTTATTTAGCATGAATATGTCGCATTGTCACAAATGTAAAATTCTTCATCAACATTTCTGGTTCTATCCTTCTTCACAGTGGTATAAACGTCAAGTTTTGGTTTTGATTGCAGGGTCCACTGTTCGCGCCCATCCCTTGTTGTGAATGAGGTCGAGAAGTCCCCAGAACTGCTGCCATTCGGCGTCATGATGGCATCGTCTGTGCCGACAATCAATGTTGTGAAAATCCCGTCACTTGCACTGGTGTCATCTGGGCCGATACGCAACTTTTGGTGGTCTGATGATTGAGCGTGGTCTGCGTCTACGACGTCAGTAACAGTTGCCCTGTTTCCAGTGGCCCCAGTGGCTGACCTATTACTTTGTGTTGCAGACGTGGTTGCAACTACTTGATCGTTTGTGATTTCAGTTGATTGTTCTTCAACACCGGTTTCTTTTGTCCCACAATATCTGTAAATGATGATGCATGTACATAACAGGTTCATCATTTAGACCCTTATCCTTGTTTTCACTTAAGTTTATTGGCACTACATAAGCAGCACATGCAATTTGTTTGGTATTTACATCGAATATTCCCTTGTTCAAGAACTAACCTTCTCACCAGAAGAATCACCATGATGCTGAACGTGACAACACTAGTGATGACCAACAGACTAGCCACGACCCTCAACCCTGCAAGTGAAATAGTTGGTTTGTATTTGAATTCAGGTCAGACATTTTGATCTTCATTAGTCCAGCATCATAAGCTGAATAAGTTAAACAGCATATACAAGTTTGTACCTCCATGCGAAATAGTTACTCTGTATCGTAACCTGAAATATGAGAATGTTTCATACGACACACTTGTTATACTCTATTGTGAACCAGAATACCTGACATAACTATTCGATTGCCATGAACTGATTTTCATTTCAGATTCACTCTGGTGAACTCTCTAGTTCATGTGAACAGTAGTATCTTTTACCAGATAAATTGAAGGCTCTTGTTTCGGTATTGTAGGTAGTCAACTCTGACACTTTACACTGAACGTCGATGGTTTGAATCTGTTTCAAATTCACGAGGGTAACGACTTGACCGAAATATGTCCAAGAGCAGTTGTTTTTGTCTGACGTTTTTGTTATGCACTCAACAGTCCAAGTGTAGTTAAGTTCAGAAGCAAGCTCTATCGGTCGTGTCTGAGATGATGATGTACAATTGAACACCAGGTTCTCCAGTGTATTCTCCAGGATGTTTATAATCGGCGTTGATGGTTTTGCTGTGCAACAGAAATGTGACCATTTTGTGCCTGCCTTTTTGTTTCTTCAAATATGAGCGTTCAAAATAAAGTATTCTTCTATCACGTAAAGCAAACAAATTATCCGACTGGTTAAACCAATGACAGCTTCGCTGGCTTGAGAATCGTTGTTTACAACACGTTCAGTATCGAACTGTGGTTGATTCAGATGGATGCTAACCAGAAAACTTACCATAATAGGGCAGGACTGCTTCGGTATAGTAACTCCTGTCGCCGCAAACCTGTTCCAGGCGGTACGTGCCATCTTGGTCCATGCTAGTCAGGGTCACAGTGAACATCCCAAACTTTCCCCCTTGGTGGCGCCAACGCCCATCCAAGTTACACATGATATTGTCACCTTCTGCGTAATTCGTGCTGCAAACTGCAATGGTGTTCACTACGTGATTATCAGTGTTCTGGATCAGAGTGGCATTGGCGCTTGGGCAGTCAGGGGGCAGCAGAGTAAAATTTGCCTCAAATGTAATGTCGACACGTCGCAGTTTGGATCTACATTGGGCTAGGTCAGCTGAAAGACATAATTCAAACATTTACTACATTGAATGTGCATAATTAATATGTAACTCGTACACGATATTGATATTATGTTATTTTTTGATTGATTGATTGATATTATTGGTATTATGTTATTTTTTCTATTCTATTCTTCTATTCTCTTGAATGTGCATAATTAATATGTAACTCGTACACGATATTGATATTATGTTTTCAGCAAATATAACATGGGGATGTGTTATAATTTTATAGGTGACTTCAGTCATTGATGCAGAATTGGATATTCCACACACGAAATGGCTTTTTCCCTATTGGGAGCCAACCTAAATTCTAGTATTTGCTTGTGACTCTGCTCGCATGGTCATGGCTTTGAAAGTGTCTAAGGTAAAATTGGCATATTAATATTCCCAGGATATGTTCACGGAACCCAATTCGGTACTGCCTAGAACCCATTCAAACTGGTTGAATTCTGGATCATTAGGCTAGGCGGAAATGATGCTAGAGTGAATCCAGGCAATTTGATATATTGACTCTATTGACGAGGAGGGAGTCCGCTAAAGAGCCCCATATATACTAAAGCTTTTTCTCATATAACTACAAATGGATACCGACACATTCTGCAAAACATTCATGTTTGCGGTAGTTTCCTGTACTCTCCTGATTTGAAACAAATTCACATGATCCCCCTGTTCTCAAACCCTTCTTGAAATTATTTGTTTTCAAGGGGGTGGGGGCATGGTTCACGAGCCTACCCTTCGGATCTGCCTATGATAGATGTGCATTAGGAAGGATTGGCTAAATAAAACGCTAGTAAACATGGTAAATGTAATCCAAATAACTTAATTTATATAAATAACGACTTTCGATTACAAAGTACCACCGTTAAATATCATTCATGTATATAAACAGTATAGGCCAGCGGTGAAACCTGTAAATGGGCTCTATTTAAGGAGTTTAATCAACCAGCTGTACACAAAGCTGAAATAGGTCTTAAATGAAAGATATGAATCTCTAGAACATATTTAGCCCTGTTGTAGTAACTTTTTGTTGTGCGGTCTTTAAAACTTTCGCATTTGATGACCCTACCATTAAACTTTTAAAGATTTCTTTTCTCAGTACAGAACAGACACAAAACAGCACAGATACTTTCAATATCTGGCGAAAGCGAAGGTGGGAACCCAAAATGGCGGCCATTTTGAACAAATCCAAGATGGCCGCCATTCAAGGCTCCTTTTCGTGATACATTGTAAAGATATTAGCTTAGGTAATCCGCATAGTAAGTCACCTATTGAACCATATTGAATTTAACTTCTTTTATAAAAGGACTGTACCAGTCT
This sequence comes from Terebella lapidaria, assembly GCA_949152475.1. Taxonomy (NCBI): domain Eukaryota; kingdom Metazoa; phylum Annelida; class Polychaeta; order Terebellida; family Terebellidae; genus Terebella; species Terebella lapidaria. The sequence goes on along the minus strand of OX424566.1, from coordinate 22,551,354 downwards.
GGACATATTAATACATATTAAAGTGTGTTATTGCAGGAGAAATTGTGTTATATACGTCAAATAGGAAAAGCAAATCCGCCATTATCGAAAATCCTATTTTGTGCTATATTTTTGTGAATATTTGGTCTATGAAGGTGGAAATGGTATGCAACCCTATGTTTTCAAGGTCAAAAAATCCGGAAACCACAAAATTGAATGGATAAGATGCATATTTCCAGTCAAATATGTACATTGTGAATAATAACCCGTTTTCTGCCAATAAATATGACCATGAAAGCATGGAATATATTGACTGGAATATATTAATCGGTATTGCCGCATTCGTGATTCATTTTTGCGCAAAGGCACTCCTCAGACCAAGGCAGATTGCTGCTGGCACATATATAGGTGTTGGTACAGGGTTCACTGCCACGACATGAACACACAAGTTCCAGCAACATTTCAGCTGATGTAGGGCCTCCGAAGAATTTGGAATAAAGGATTTCTCCCTGCCGACACCACCCATCCCCCTCTGGTGATGGTATATCTGGTCTGACGTCACCAGCTGTCATCCAAATGCGGCATCGGTGTGCAGCTTGCCTGACATGTTCCCTGAATGAAGCCTCAGTAGGTGGCAACTTCTAGACAGATACATTCTTTGCTGTCAGCTTTTCCCGAAGAAAATTCAAGTCGTTATGAGCATTACTTTTTTTCTCTGCTGGGTCGTACATGAGGCTGACCAACGGCCTTGATACTCCAACAGCAACCTCAATGTCGTCTGTCATGAGAAGGGTCAGGTCGGGAGGACTCTCGCATCTCTATAATGCTGTCAGGGCTTTCCATGCATTCTTCCCATGGCCATAGAACGATGACACCGAGTCGCACCCAGTAAGAGTAAGTTGAGATTTTTCTCATCTCAATTTAGTATTTTTTTTCAGGGCACCACAGGAAGACTGCTTTACCAAGCTATGTGGTGACCCGGCTATTTCGGTGTTTGTAAGTGTGTTGTATTATAGTTATAAGCCAAATAAATTTGATTTGATTTGATTTTGCTCCTTGGATGTTGGGGCATGCTGGCTGACGTACATGTATTTGCAGAGGAATTCGGTCAAGCCGGTCTTGTTAGACGACAATGCCATTAACTTTGTCCACTGCGATACGAGACGTCCATGAATCACTTGATATGTTTCTGATCCACCAGCTGCAGCGATACGTCTCATTCTCTCATCCATTTTCACTGAGTTAACATCGTCATATCGGTCGAATACGTCGACAACTACGTCATTATTGCTACGTCATTCTTGAAAACATCAATTGCAAGACTAGCAATATCATATATGGAATTGAGTGCACTATTCGTGGTCTCGTATATATTGGAGAAACCAAAGGACAGCTCAACAAGGGAGTTAATGGTCATCCTTCCAACATCAATAATAATTCTATTCAACTACTTTATCAGCATTTTAATCAGAATGACCAATCTATTTTGTCAATGATAGTTCGAGTCATAGAAAAATTATATCATCATACTAATAGTCTTGCTAATCCACCCACCCGCAGGAAACGAGAAGAACATGGGATACGTGAACTAGGCACAGCTACACCTTATGACTGTGATGATAATATCAGTTCAGTGGGAAACCTGACAGTTCAGTCAATGTAATGAATTTATTTTTATCATTTAAATGTAGGAAACGAAGCCATGGACAAGAACATTATAATCGACCATCTATTCATAATATTTCCTTTGATGGTCTACTCAAAATATTGAAACAACCACTAGGCCTACACTATGTTCGCACTAAATTATTTGCAATACCTCATGTTAAACTTAAAAAAACTAGAGGACCAATGTCCTACCCACTATATCAAAATTACCAATAGCAATGAATTTCGTCTGTAATCCATTATCATGGATATTGTTTATCATCGGTTTTATAAGCCAACACAGACTATATATACCACCCAAACGGCCTTTTCTGAAGATAATTTTTGGCAATAAAGGTATTGATGCAATTAACATCAGTAATATAAGTCTGTTCAGTCGCAGGTACCATCATACTTCACTGACACTGGCGCTCCCTCTATATCCTACTCATATACCAAATCTGTTGCTTCCAAAATATTCAACTACAAACAAACATTGAATGTTTTAGATATTGATGATCTCTTACAAAACACACCCTCCTGCACTTGCATTAATTATCCGTTCATACACGATCCAGTTGGGCATGTTATTTCAGGTGACCTAAATATAGTGGAGAATGAATCATTGAAGGACATTTTGTCCAAAGGTCCCGAATATAGAGCCCACGTCGTTTTCATGGATATGCAATTTTAAGTTAATCATGAATGCAGTTGAGGAGCATGCCAGAAAATGGACAAAGCGAGAAAAGGCAGAAACTGATTCTCTGTCAGAATGGGTTAAACAGATTAAGTCATTGGTAAATAAACGCATTAATGTTTTTTCAAAGTCAGTTAGTACTAAATATAGCTCTGTCTTCAATGATCCCGTAGTTGCAAATAGTTTGTTGAAACTTCAAGAAAGGTTTGTCATTGTCCCTGCTGATAAAGTTTATAATAATGTTGTTTTTGTTTGTAAAGCATACTAGTGGAATTAAGGCATTTCGGCATTTTTTTTTCTTATTTTTTTTTCTTCCGCCGTTTTCGTTCCCGCGCAATAACTCGAGAACGCCTCGACGGATCGACTTGAAATTTTCACCACTGTTCAGACATGTCATGAAGATGTGCTGTATAGTTTTGAAGCCGGATCCGAGGTCCGTGAGAATGAAATTGAGGTCAATTTTTGAACTTAGTTTCCGCGCGATAACTCAAAAACCATTCAGGCAGTGGCTGCAAAACTTTGCATGGAGGTTCATATATCAACAGGGAAGAACCCTATCGATTTTGGGATCAATCCGTCAAACGAACTTTGACCTAGAAGATTTCGCCCAGTCACCCTTGAGGTTTCCTGCATATCTCGGAAACGGTGCGTCGTAGAACGAAACGGACGTTATTTTTGGACTCGTCGCCATAGACAAACATGTCTAAGGGGTGTTAGGGATGACCTTTGACCTTGATCTTGAATTTTTCTGCTGAGTCGGCATTTTTCGTTTTCGTCGCTATCTCGGAAACGGTGCGTCGTAGAGCGAAACGGACGTTAATTTCGGACTCGTCACCCTAGACGAACAAGTATAAGGTGTATTAGGGATGACCTTTGACCTTCACCTTGAATTTTTCTGCCGAGTCATCGATATCTCGGAAACGGTGCGTCGTACAGCTAAACGGATGTTATTTTTGGACTCGTGGCACTAGACAAACATGTCTAAGGGGTATTATGGATGAACTTTGACCTTGACCTGAAATTTTTTCGCCGAGTCGGCATTTTTTGTTTTCATCGATATCTTGGAAACAGTGTGTCGTAGAGCATTGTAGAGCAATTGGTAAACATGTTATAAATATTACAAATTAGTCGCTTCGCATTGCGCGTTTTGCTGCTGTGGCATTCACACAGCTTTTTCCCACCCTCCCTCCACTTCATTTTCTCAGTTTTTGTTTTTGTTTTTCCTATGGTTGCAGAGAGCTTAAACTTTTTATATCCAAAAAGATGCTATCACTATTCTGTCTAATCGGGTTTTATCTTTAGGCGTGCTATGATCAGCATACGTTATTTCACTGTCCATTTTGCATGATATTTAGTTAGAAGTTGTAATAAAGCTCTCTGTTTTCCTTCACGTCCGGCTTGTTCTTTAATATACATATATACAGTGCCTGTTTGACGAACTGGGTATTTCCAACAAAACTTATTCCAATAGTACATAGTACATAGTACCAAGACATTACCGTGCCCAAACAGGATATCTTATCAAATCATGTGTTTGTATTGCATTCGTTTGGTATTACTACCGCATGTAAAGACTCTAATATACCAAACTTTTATTATATCCCAAAATTACACAAAAATTCACATAAACAGAGATTTATTTCAGGTTCAGCATAATGTTCTATACCTAAGCCCTTCCTAAAGTATTAACTGTTATATTTGTAAAGTTTTAACGTCGTCCGCTATTCGGGATCCTCGAGGATAGTCCTCTCACCACAGGTCATTGCAGACACGCACCCACTATCCTCAGATCCTCACGGATAGTTCGCTCACCGAGGGTCACTGCGGGCGCAATGCATATACTCTATCATCAGAACGTTAACCAGGTAGCAGCCCGCCCAGCGAGCCCAGACATGCGGACACCACTCAGATACAGGATCATCACCGTGGTGTTAACTGTTAGGCCGGCTCGCCGCGGTCCGCCACGGGGGATGGAACCCTGGACAGCCCGACAGTCCGCCAGAGCCTGTGTCGCACCTGTGTCGATTTCGTCAATGCCTCACCTCTACTGATGGCGAAAGGAGCATGTATGACCAAATTCGATAGTCACGGCTGAAAACTTTCACGGCTCTAAAAAAGAAACCCCACTGAAAGTATCGGGCGAGAAGACATTGCTCTCCATCAGACCGGAGATGGTGTTCCGTCGAGCTCTTCAGCTGATTCAAGCTCGCCCAGATCTGACCATGAAAGGAATCCTCACTTATCCAGTCGCATCTGTCCCAACGTCACTCTTTCATGAGGATGGAGCCCTTCAGAAAACAACCAAGTCAGAATTAGGTCACATTCTGGAAGGCCTCGCTGACAATACAGACACAACTGTTGGGAGGAAATTCAGACCACTGAGTGCTCATCAGATATGAACTGTATACCTATGCAGGAAACGGTGGCACGTTCGGCAGCTTAGCACAACAGTGCCTCACTAACTTGCTGTACCATGCAAGCAAGAATGACGTAGTTGTCGACGTATTCGACCGATATGACGACGTTAACTCAGTGAAAATGGATGTGAGAATGAGACGTATCACTGCAGCTTGTGGATCAAAAACATATTAAGTGATTCATGGACATCTCGCACGGCAGTGGACAAAGTTTATGGCATCGTCGGCCAACAAGACCAGCTGGACCGAATTCCTCTGCAAATACATGTACGTCAGCCAGCATGCCCCAACATCCAAAATCCGAAAACAAATGTATGTCTTTGTATTCTCAATAAACGACAAGAGTGCTAACTGCTAATTTTGGTTTGGGCTGACCCTAAGTTTTATAGTTTGTATACGTGGCACGAGAGACTAAAATCTTGTTGTAACTCATATTTAATTTTGTTTTAGTTAGTCAGATGGAAAAAAAACCCAGTATGATAAAAGCTCAATTATCCTCACCCATAAATTAGGCCATACCAAATAAATTATTGGTTTCTCAGGGACCGCCCGCACCGTTTTTCTCTTATGTCGCATCAGTTGATTTTATTGAGTGGGACAATAAAATGAATCTAAACATTTTACACCGCATCATTTTTTCCGCCCGAAAAGAAAATACCCGGAAATGGATATGCTGAATGTACGTCTAAACGAAACAACAAATACGGTGAAAGAAAAGCGAAATATACAGTTTGCAATTGATGCATTATTGCATGGCTCAATATGTCAACCATATCCACCAACGTTTTTAAAACGCAAAGGATCTTGGCACTGTACTGCACAGTATACGGCATTTTTTCACAGATTAATAGAGATTTATTCTAATGTCATTTGATAAGTTTTCTTTTCAACAGATTTTCCTGCTGTTATAGTTGCCATCATATTATCTGTGAAAAAATCACTGTTTCCTGCTGTTATAGTTGCCATCATATTATCTGTGAAAAAATCACATTGCTTAACATTTTGCATGATATTCTGTTCTTTGTTCACATTTCCGAATGACTATAGTTTTTTTTTGTCCCCCCGGAGGGTTGTGCGAAACTAAGGGATTCAAATGTCCTGTATCAACGGCGGAATGACCAGCCATTTTCCATGAACATAACATGTCAATGATTGATGTAGAGGGGGATGTGTTGATGTGTTTAGAGGGGGGAGGAGGGGGGAACTTTTGGAAAATGATGAATGTGAATGAAGATTCGGTTAATGTTTTTTGTTGAGATTTTCCGTGTATTTTTTTGTGAATTTTGTACTGACCAGATATTGTTCATGAACTAAGCATGATAATGAATGATGTAGGGTGAAATTTCTTTTTTTTTGCATTTCACTTTCGATGAATTTCGAGACTTTGACTTTGTTATTTTCAGCCATTCAGCCAATGTTAAATGAATGGGGATTTCAGTTAATGTTATTGGATGGAAACTTTCAACATACATATTTCTATCATGAAATTATAATCATTGTATAAGGATAGATTTATTATTTCATTTCAACTTTGCCGATTTTATTACCTCCGGATTCGGACATTTTCAGCATATTTGGCCAAAGATAAATGGATGTTGAAATTGAGCATATATTAAGATTTTTTTAAGATTTTTTTTTTGAATTTCAATTTAAAGAATTGTGCCGCTTCTGGACTCTGCTGTTTTCAGGATATTTTTTGGTCAATAATAAATTAATTCATGTTAATGGAGTTTTTGTTTTTATGGAAGTTTTTGTGTTAATCTTTCACATTTCTCTATCAAGAGTTCATCCGATTTGAAAAAAAAATTCGATGATTTAATGATTTATTTGGTATAGCCTTATGGTATTTCACTCAGAAGAAGCACTATTATTAGTATATGATGTTCATATAATCGATGTAATGATAGATAACATAAAATGTTAAATATATGCGTCCAGAGGGAAGTACATATATGCAGTAAATGTCATATGAAAAGACTGAAAATATCTTGTTCGTGCGTCTTGTTCAAATTTACACTTTGCAAGTGGAATTCCTGCTGGGCGGCACATAGAAACTACCATCGTGAGCAGTATACAAGCATGGATTATTGACTCACGCGGTCGCCAACAGTACCCACTCAAAGTCTCACACTGACTGTGTGTACCGTCACAGTAGCGATCTTACGTTAATACGGTTACGGATGCGTGATTTCACGACTGAATATATAATCAACTAATGGGACAGCGTAAAAATGACGGTCACGGTCTAATGGCGTTCGTCGTGACCGTTCTGTCTCTATTTTCAATGGTGAGACTCTACTAATGCGACGAATATATGCATGAGGCAATTTCAGCTGAGCGCAACTCGTGCATAGCCCCGAGAGCGATCACCCGATATAAACAACTGCACTGTTGAAGAACACTATTGTTCGTTCTGGCCATGCATACCGTAGTACAAAGAGAAAAAATCCCTGAATAAAATCCTTTTTGGCCGCGATTCAGATACGGATAAAAATATCATCGTGCACATTGGCATACTGCACCAGAGAGCCAAACGGGAGCTTTCTATACATTTTTAAATATCCATTGAAAATGTGGGCAATCTAAAAGCGTGGAAGGCGACGCGTAGTGCATGGGTATATGCACTGGGGATAGGTTTTGGGGCTGGGTCCTAACGGAAAGTATGTTACATTTATAAACCTAATATTTGTATATCGATAAAAACATGTCATTTTCGACCATGATCACAGAAAAGTGGTACTTCTACAAGTCCAATATTTGCGCCACTCCAAAATCACCGTCAGAAATGTTATACTTTACTTGCGTCCATTTCCACGATTAAAATTACGGATATGTTTTCGTCATTGACACATACATGCACATTTAAAGTTGGAGGGAACCCATGTGGCCATAATCAGTTAGTACTGTAATGACGTGCTAACATCCCTCACCTCCCTGACTTAATTCTGTTATCGAGCACATCACAATAAATCAGCAATGCTTCGTATAACATCTTGTCTATAATTATAGACATTATATATGTTTCAGTGATTTGACAGAAAAGTATGTTTTCCTTCACAAAGTTGAATGATATGTGGGAACTATGTCTTATAAACATGTCCGTATCCGTCTACTCACTACTCTTGTGTTGTTTTCATATGTAAGTTCAGTCAAATATTAAACAGTTTTTCATGTGTGATAAGAAAGTCTTGCGGCATTTACATATTCAGTCCTCATCAGTCATTGAAAATAGAGACATGACGGTCGCGACGAACGCCATCAGACCGTGACCGTCCTTTTCTCGATAGCCCATTGGTTGATTATATATTCAGTTGTGAATTCACGCATCCGTAACGTAAGATCGCTAACCTGACGTGACTGTGTGTTCTTACCAATTAATCACATGAATTAAAAAAAGAACAGTAGATCTACAACAAATGCCAAATTTTCCTCACAAATAAATTACGATGGTTCATTTTCATGAAACATTATATACAGTCGTTCAGGCAGTTACGAGAAACATTTTGGAAAAGTGCATATATCTTTATCATGATCGTCGAATGATATGATATTTTTGCTGCGATGGATAGCAAATATTGTACCCATTTAACAACTGAAAATCGTGCGAATATATTTCCATTGTATTTTTAACTGTAGGCCATAATCTAATGATTGAAATTTGGGTAGTTTAGATAGAATTCCGGCAGTATCGAAAAATGTTATGCTGTGAACAGTTTGAGCGACAAGGACCATCGCATTGGTATACACAGAGATTATGACAACTATCGGAATGCTTTATATAATATGGAATCATTGCTTTATGTAATTTGTAAAAATTTATGCAAAAAATATCACACCGATTAACAACATCGCGGGCAAAAGGCGAGAAACTCGAAAACGTAAATGCCGTGTACGTGATACCTACGGCCGCGGGTCCGTGTTTCGGAAAGGTTATCGACCCGCCGTAATTCAATGTTGCTGACAGGCCAAGCAAGGGTTGCATGTGTTAACATAGGCCTATAAACAGTATATGCGATAACTGTTTATTCAAAAATTAACAGCCGTCACCGTCTCAGTAAATATGTGAATTTTCTGCCAAACATTTTTTTTTATCTCTCTCTCTCTCTCTGTTTCCCCTTACCCCTCTATCCCATCCCACCTGCCCCGTCTCATTATTAGACATTTAGGTGACATATTCGACTCTCGCAAGTAATATTTACCAAACTGATATATGTGTATTATCTATGGATGTGTCCATTTTGTACTCCGTAGCATCCTGTTGATAACCTTTTCAAGCCATATGCAAGCTTTGTGATAGTATAAATGTAGAATGTTTCAATGAATTATCATTAATTCGCTATACATGAAATAAATGCCACAAATTTATATTTTGACATTTAACAGAATTATACGTGTCACTTGCGACATTCGTGCATTATATTTTTATTTCATCATATATTTTTTTTATGGAGCTATGCTGACAAATCCACATCAACTATAATGTGCGTACGACGATACCACCCCAAAATGACGTTTCTCGTAACTTACTGAACTTATGCAAAATGTTTCTTACTCAGCATTAACTGATAAAATACTGTAGATGTCTCAAACTCTCCTATTTTAATCCCGACACATACCCCATACATATAAAACATAAATATATTTTAAAAATCCAATTGCTTTAGGATGTTCTCAGCTGTCTCTCGCAGCATGAGCGATTTACGACAGTTTGTGCGGTACAAATATAAGGCGACTGCTATGCTCATCCTTGAATCTCATGTAAGGAAAATACGGTAATGGTGTTCTTTCTCCACCATAAAAGCGCAAATGATATGGTTTCAACGTATTATCAGTACTTTTGGAATACAATATATATTCTTATTTTTAACACCGTACCAATCTTTACATTTCTCGATACTGCCTGAATCTCGTAACTGCCTGAATGACTGTATATGCTGCTCATATAATTGATGCAATGATAAAGGTTATGAAGATGCTAATAATATATACGTCCACCAGGTGTGTAGGCGTGGGTATGCTTCAGTTCATTTTGTTCTGTTAACTCATTCGTGTTGAGAGTAGATACATGCATCTATAATACCACTCTCTCATTAACACTCGACGTCAAGCGATACCATCAAATTCATACCATGTTATTCATGTCGATATCTGAACTATGTCAACGTCATTTATCGCTGTGCCTCCGTTTAATTAACAAGCATCATACGGACAGGTTGGTCAATGGTTTTCCCACGCTATACACGATCGCTGAATTGTACAGCAATTTGCAGAGAGAAGCATATATCACACTGATGCGTAAGTCACATTTGCACCGATGCCTACGCCGATGAGGATACAATGCCCGAAAAGGCTGAAATTTGGACATTTCGGCCGGTCACACGCCATGCACAGGAAGATCATCCATGGTCATCGGACATCATAGACACCACGGTGGAGGCGTCGAAAGAAAATAATGCATAGTTATTTTCTTGCCGCGACTGGTGGAAAAAATGTTATCGGTAGTGAATCGCTAGCATGCTTGCCGGCGACAGGCAGAGCCCCTTCAGATGCCCACCAAGTACAGAGGGGATCGGCAAAATTTTTGGGGCGACCAATATGAGTAGCTCACCAGGCAATCAACGCGGGGTATCCTGCCGGGTGCCGATGAATGTCCGGAAGGTGTCCGTCAGATAATCGGCCGCTTTGTACATATCAGACGGTCACCGAGCAGGTATCAGTAGGGTAACATGCGGTCTCCGGTAGGGCATTATTGGTTTGTCAGTCTTTCCCTGAAATTCTTGAAACGGACACGGGGATAGGTACAGCTCGACTCAAGCTAATGACATCAACAAATAAAGGCAGTCGATACTCGACATTCCACCATGAATGGTAACCATATCGCCAAAATCAAATCGTGTTTTCTTATACAATCATAAATAAATCGTGTATTCGTATGATAGAAGTTATACAAAAACACCAAAACACGAATATGCACAAATGTGTCTGCCACTTCTGATTGAGATACTGCTATGTAACGTTATACTGAATAATATGTAAAAAATCTCTCTGTCATCTCAACGAGAATATGTGATATTATCAGAAACATAAAACTCTTCATCATGTTTCACTCTGTCCTTCTTCACAGTGCTATAAATGTCACGTTTTGGCCTTAGTGTCATTGTCCACTGTTTACGCCCATCCCTTGGTATGGATGTGTTCGGAGAGTCCCTTGACGTCATTGACATGTCTGAACCAATCACAGCGGTTGCAAGTACCCCGCCATTTGCTCCGGTATTGTTTATCGCGATGTGTAGATTTGGTTGTTCTGCATCCATGACGTCAGTGACAAGCTCCCTATTACCAATGTGAGTCGCCTTGGTTGCGGTTCTTGGTGCACTGGCGTGTGAATGCCTGTTCATAGTGCCGATGTCCATATACGTTTGCCTGCCTGTGTGTGGTACATCTCTAGTTGCAACTGCTTGATCGCGTGTGATCCCAGTTGACAGTTCTTCTCGAACATTAATTCTTCCTTCTGTGTCACGTCTGCGATATCTATAATTGGAAAAAATTTCATAACCTGACAAGGCAAGCATCTAGACCCTTGATTATTCTTTACATAAATATACAGGGCATCATTCTTGCATCATACAAAGTGTACTAGTATTAATTTTTGAATATTTCGGTGCTCAAGGACTCAACTTTCCACCAGAAGAACCACCATGGTGATGAATGTGGTAGCAGCAGTGAATACCAACAGCCCAGCAACGATCTTCAACCCTGCAAGTGAAATAATGTTTTTATGATGGGAATTAAAGACCTGATCCAAACTAGTCCCTATAAAAGTCGTATAGTATGTATAGTTGTATACCTTCATTTCCAAAAAACTGGATGAATCCTTCATTGTAACCTGGAATATATTGACAGACTTGTGATCATCTGACGAAAACTTTGACCTCCCCAAGGAAAGGACTGAACAAAAAGACACCGGAATGTCTACCATCTAGAACATTTAACAAGTCTATTGATTACCAGAAAGAACAAACGCTCTTGTGCCACTGTTGCTCTGTAACTCTGTTTTGTTCCAACAGTGCTCTGTTACCGTACACGTAACATTGACGGCTTGGGTGTCTTGCAAACCCGTCAATGTTAAGACTTTGCCGGACGACGCCCAAGAACAGTTCTGGTAGTCTGACTTGTTCGTAGTGCAGAACACATCCCATGAATATGAAAGGTTGAGGACCAACTCTAATGGCCGTGTCTGAGATGACGAAACACACTCAAGTACCAGGTTCTCTAGAGTATTATCCAAAATGTTTATAGTCGGCAGTGATGGTCCAACTGTGCAACGAAAATATATGTGTATGATGTTGTGTTGTTGATTTATTAAATAAAAGAATCAAAGCATACATATTTAGTGGTATGCAATAGAAAATCAGTTTTGTAGATTTTGCAACTCGTTCAATATCCAAAACTGATGATTTTAATTAGTGAGGGTTTAATGGAATACCTACCATAATAAGACAGGATTTCGTCCGTGTGGTATAATTTGTCACCACACATCTGTTCCAACCGGTATGTACCAGCCTGGTTTGCGCTGATCATGTTTACTTGGAACTTCCCAAACGACCCCCCGCGGCGGCGATGCCAATCATCATCGTGAAAGTCACAAAGCATATTATCAAATACTTTGTGATTCGCCGTACATACTGCAATGATGCGCCCTTGGCTATCAGGGTTCTGAATCAGAGTGGCATTGGCACTTTGGCATTCAGGGGGTAACAGAGCCTGATTTGCTTTGAAAATAATTTCAACGGGTTCCGCCGTTGAACTACACCGGACCAGCTTATCTGAAAAACATTGACCGAGATCAGAGTACTATATTGTTGACTTGTGAGGCAGTATTGTGCTAAACATGTACATCCGTGAGACTTGAGACCTACTCGTCCAATGAAAGAAAAACATACAAGCCACTAATTTCCCTTCTGTACTCCATATAACAGTCATATTGATTATTCCGTGTCAAAACAACACTACGAGCGATGAATATTACATGGGATAACATTATCTCCAATTACTGAGTGCCTCAAACATATATGTACTTAGATCTATTTCTGATTACTGAATGTCACCAAAATATGTACTTACTGTAGTATAATCCACACATGACAAAAACAACGAAGAAATTACTGTGTAAGCACATGCTTGTCTATCTAGAACGACTCTATGCCTCAATATGAATGACTGAAATGCATGTGATGGTTACCACAATACAGAGCTCACACTAATCTGCAGAGTGTACAATAATAGTTTGGTCATTAATATGAAATTATCAAGTAAATAATCTCACTTTTTGTGCATGATATGTAATACACTCGTCTAACACATTACTTCCCTGTCGATATATATATACATTTATTGATCGTTCAACTTCATTTCCACTGTCTATTATACAATTATACTTTCATTATAGGAGAGTAACAACCGCATATTTGCAATTTTGTTCCTCTATGAAAACCTTGACATGACATTTTTAGTAGGAGTATAGATAATTTGCAGATGACGTCAGAATCATGTATTGATAATAGGATTGGTATTGTGTCGTCCAGTTAATTATTTTGTAAATGGTGTACAGCAACAGAAACTCATCTATAGTGAATGTAACACTGCTGTTATACTCAGATAAATGTTTGATTTTTCGTAACTAGTCCTCAATAGCATCAATATATGTTACAATAACAATTATGTAACCTACAGGTATTGAGTCATTTGATATCAATTGTATCTAGTTCAGATATTATTATGGAAGCTCCTAAAATTAATGTATCGCTCAAAGTGCACAATGACCTCCCCTCAGAATGCCCCGGATCACACATGATCACATGAATGTCATCAACACATACATATCATACTCAATATTACACGGTAATTGCAAGCGGAAGTACCCTACGACCCGAGGCAGCGCCCCGTGTACTCCCTCTACACAAGGGCCGTGGATAGTGACCATACATGTAAACTCGGAACAACAAAACTGTATATCTCTGTTTGGTCATACATTATTCCATTTTAAATATCGTGTTATCTAGTACACTGCGACATGGAAACTTATTGCACTTGCACCAATTTCATCTTATGAGGATTATATTAATTGTATAGGGCTATAAATGAGACAGATGACAGTCAAGCAATGACACTGGCAATAATACGGTGGCTCATATAGGATACTGCTTTTTAAATAAAAAAAATTGAAATATTTGTAACACATATTTAATCATTTTATATGCATATTTAATCTTTTCATACGTGTATTTAATATTTTATATGCGCATTTAATCATTTATTATGCGTATTCATTATTTTTTATGCATATTTATTATTTTTCATGCATATTTAATCATTTATCATGTGGATTTATTATTGTAGACGCGTATTTAATATTCAATACGCGTATTTAATCATTTATTGCATATTTATTACTTTATATGCATATATAATCATTTATCACGGGTATTCAATATTGTTCATGCGTATTTCATATTTAATATGCATATCAAAATTTATTACGTGTATTCAATATTATATATTATAATAGCATCATATATTAATATTATATATTATGCATATTTAATATTTCGTATGCTTTTTTATCATGTATTGGGCAATTTGCTGTTCATCATTAATTGGGCATATTTAATATTTTGTATTGTATGAATCACACTAAAAACCCTCAACGAGAACTTCAGTCCACCTCCTTATCCGCGACGTGTACTTTGTGTACTCTTCACAATTGTGGCAACAAAACTCCTCTTTTAGGACACACTTCCTGGTTTGAAACATCCACCTATTTGTATAAAGGCATGTGATGTTACCAGGAAGTTGTTATTACAACCACAATGGGTGGATTCAACTGAATATCATAATTAAGATATGCCTTCACACTCAGTTTTGGGACGAATCAAGCCACAGTTAGTAGTGGATTATGGACTAGGGGTCCGCCAGTTGATGTTGCAGCATATTTGTGCCATAGATGGTCATAACCTACTCGCAAGGGGGAGCCACATCGTCATAGCACAACCCTTACTCGCAGGGGAGTCGTCAGTCGTCGCCGTCATAGCAAGCCTTGTACTAAAGGAAACATCTTCACTATGCCTCGTATTGCAGGGGATTTTCGTTGAAAATGGCTGCGATTTTGAAAGAATAACTGCAAAAGTTATCTCCCTCTTCAAATATTTTTAGGTATATTTTAGCAATATTTAACCATAAAGTTTGAAGTTAAAAATGTTGCTGACGGACGACCATGACGAAAATAAAAGCCACGCCATGTTATTATTTGTTTTCAGACCATAAGTTCGGTAAACTAGAAACCGTACATCCACCAGCAAGGTGTACATGTGATAATGGAACAAGGATAGGGTTTTGACTTTCAAACGCATGTTTAAATAAATACACATATCACATAACTGCAAAAGATCAACAGTACATTGTATTATGGAAAGGCATTTCATTCCACAAACACAAAACTGCATAAATGAATAATCAGACGATACCCATGCCACTTAGCATATAAGTATTGTTCATGTCTACAACTTGAATAAATGGGATACAACGTTAAAATCTGCTAATATTCGAACATTATTCATTCGTTTTATCTCATGCATCATAAAGTTAGCATGAATATGTCATATTGTCACATATGTAAAGTTCTTCGTCATCATTTTTTGCTCTATTCTTATTCACAGTGGTGTAAATGTCACGTTTTGGCTTAGATTGCACGGTCCACTCTTCGCGCCCATCCCTTGTTGTGAACGAGGTCGAGGAGTCCCCGAAACTGCTGCTGTTCGTCGTCACGATGGCGTCGTCTGTACCGATAATCATTGTTGTGAAAATCCCGTCACTTGCCCTGGGTTCATCTGGGCCGATACGGATCTTTTGGCGCTCTGATTATCGAGCATTGTCTGCGTCTGCGACGTCAGTAACAGTTGCCCTGTTTCCAGTGGCAACAGTGGCTGACCTATTCCTCTGTGTTGCAGACCTGGTAGCAACTACTTGATTTGTTGTTATTTCAGTCGATTGTTCTTCAACACCGGTTTCTTTTACCCCACAACATCTGAAAGTGATGATGCATGGACACAACTCTTACAGGTCCATCGTCTAGTCCATATTTTCACTCATTGACAAGTGCAATGGCATTACATAAGCAGCACATGCAATGATATTAGAACATAGGCGTCAAATATTCCCTTGTTCAACAACTAACCTTCTCACCAGAAGAACCATCATGACGCTGAACGTGGCAACAGCTGTGATGGTCAACAGACCAGCCACGGCCTTCAACCCTGCAAGTGAAAAAGCTATTTTGTATTTTAATTTAGGTCAGACTTTATGATCTTCAATAGTCCAGCATCAAAGTTAGACAGTTCGTACAGGTTTGTACCTTCATGCGAAATAGTTTCTCCAAACCCTGTATCGTATCCTGAAATGACAGAATGTTCCATATGACACACTGAGTTTAATATATATATATATATATATATAATATATTGAGAAGCAGAAGAAGCAGAATACCTGAAATAATCATTCTTCTACATGGACTGATTTTTATTTTAGATTCACTCGTATATACACTCTAGTTCATGTTAACAGAGCTATCATTTACCAGATAAAGTGAAGGCTCTTTCCCCAATTTTGTATGCAGTCAACTCTGAAACATTACACTGAATTTCGATGGTTTGAATCTGTTCCAAATTCGTCAGTGTAATGGCTTCGCGGAAAGAAGTCCAAGAGCAATTGTTGATGTCTGACGTTTTTGTGGTGCACTCAACTGTCCATGTATAGCTAAGTTTAGAAACAAGCTCCACTGGCCGTGTCTGAGATGATGATGTACAGTTGAACACCAGTTTATGTAGATTATTTTCTACCATGTGTATGATCGGCGTTGATGGTTTTTCTGTGCAATAGGGAAAAAGTTAGTGGGTGTTTTTTGTGCTTATTTTTTTTTGAATATAAGCATTCATTCCAGGGTTTTACACATTATCAGGATTTTCACCACGTATGGTATCCTGCTGACTTGAACAGAGTAGTTTTGAACAGATTCAGGATAGCATACATACCATGATACGGTAGGATTGCTTCCGTAGAGTAGCTCCTGTTGCCGCACGCCTGTTCAAGGCGATATGTGCCAGCTTGGTCTATGCTGTTCAATTTCACAGAAAAAGTCCCAAAGGCTGCCCCACGGCGGCGCCAACGATCATCAAAGAATGTGCACATAATATCACAATCTACCGTGAAATTCGTGGTGCACTCAGCAATGGTGTTCACTACGTGACTATCAATGACCTGAATCACACTGGCATTGGCACTTGGGCATTCGGGAGGCAGCAGAGTCAGATTTGCCTGAAACATGAGGCCTTCACCTCGCAGGGTAGAAACACCTCGCACTACGATAGCTGCAAAACATTATCAGAGAACCGATTACCATCTTGTTGACATGTAAGACAGTATGTTGCTTCTCAACAATCGTGACTAGCTGTAATATCTATAAAAACAAATTCCCCAAAAATCGACCATAAACTTGAAAGATGAAAATATGGACGAGGGCGGTAATGAAGGCGGCCCCCTAAGCTAAAATTTTTACCCACCTCCTGACCCGTTTATGGCAATTGATACGCCAATCACACCACACTGTCATCATCACAATATATTTTACTCTTCATAACCAGTACACAACACTACCATGAATTGAATGCGGAATACTTCAGATATAAAGAGCACTGGGTAATAGGTAATGTGATGTAAACAATTTGATTTATAAGATTCCTGATTAGAAAGTACCACGACCACGTGTCAGTCTTGTAAATAAACAATATACTTACTATCTAATAATCCACATGTGACATAAACAATCACAGAATATATGTGAATGTCCATCTTGTATGTCTTCGCTTCATCGATGTGCATAACATTATTTATTGAATCACTTTGGGTAGATTTTTTTCAATGACTTCTGGTCCCTGGTACATATAACTGTCTACATAATAAGTAATTGCATGGTTAGTTCACGTAAACCACAACCATGCTTATTCACTGACTTAAATGCTTAACTCACAGTCTTCCATATCTGATACTGCTTGTCGAGTTCTCCTCCTTTATATGTCTATCCCTGCAATGAACACCCGCAGATAAGTGTACGAGAAGTCACTAGCGTCACTCAATAATGGTGTACAGAGACAGTTAAATGTAATTGATACATGGTCAACATGGAACAAAATTGACACTGTATCTATACAGTGGATCTGTATAAGACTGGTCATAATGTGTAAACATCTGCAAACGACTTCTTCGTGATATCAGGATTCTTTTGTGAATAAACAATGCCACGTAGCCATTTTGCTGAATTAATGTGATTTCGTTGAGAGTGGGCTAAACTATTATTCCACATATTCTTGTCATTTTTTTACTGAAAGATTTGTTTAGAATAATAAAATGATACATTCGAACTGATGCCTTTTCAGTTCATTTTTTAGGGGTCGTGATGTTTTTCCATTACGTTATGGTACTAAATAGGTGTCACATCACCAACAGTTCCCCCAAATCACATAGGATATCCCCCAAAACTTCCTACACTGTCCTCGTGTTATGATATTTAACCTTCCTGTAAATGATCATCGCATGTGATAAGAACTATATCATATGACATGATACTTCCTTGTATAATATGTCTATCATATACGTGTATATACATTCAATAAGGCAACTCATCAGGGAGACAAATAATGTTCATCGTTTATTCCCACAAAGTAATGATCACGTTTTGTTTGTATTTTATCACATGCTAACAGTAGGAACACACAGTGATTTCCGACAGTGTGATAACCTTCGCCAGAAACATCATGTTTGCACTATAGTCAGGAGGAATATTGAGCATATGGCACTCAGGGTGGAAATGTAGTACAGACTTTTTCTATCGATTGATATGGCTTCAAAATGGTCTAAGACAACCTTTTTCAGAGGGTGTGTAAAATTTTCTCCCGGGCTAACCTTTTTATGGCCTTTTTCAAAATGGCCGACATCGAAAATTAGGTATTTTAGGAAAAAAAAAAATTATCCTCCTGGCATGATGCTTTTGGTCTATTAAGGTGACATTTAGTTATATGGAGATATATTCTTCAGATTTATTCTTCCGAAAATGGAAAAAATCCAAGATGGCCGCCAAATTCTCGCCATTTTTACATGAATGCTCATAACTTCCTGCCAAATTGAGATAGGAAGCCAATTTTGGTGTCTAACCCTGGGTTTTGGGGTACGAGGATTCCAAATAAATAACCAGTTTCATGATTGGATGGTTCGAAGATGCTCAGAATCCAAGATGGCTGCCAAACGATAGCTCGATTTCGCAAATAAGCGCCAATAACCATCACATATTCAAAATAAGAAGGCAATTTTGGTGGCCATTCCTGGGGTTTGGGGTATGAGAGTGCTACCTGAAGAAATACTTTTGTGTGTAGATGGTGATTGGCCAGTTTAAAGCTATCCAACTGTCCAAAAGCCAAGATAAGGACTAATTAATAAAACACATGCAAACAAACCTGTTTAATAGCACTCACTCGCACTTCAAAATAAACAGTACCACTACCAGGCATAATTTTTTTCCGAGCAATCAAACCCAAGTATATTATATCAGGCATATCAATACCAAGTATATTATATTAGGCATTTAAAACCATATAACAGCTGCCAGAATGTTTGACCAGATAGTAAAAAACTCTTGAAATTGATGATCACTTCACCATCAAATCAAATTGGCAAAGTCTGTGACTACTTTGTTTCAATTGGGTTTCTACGAGGAGATTGGCCTCACATTGGTACTTACATTCACTGCCTTTTCTGAGTATAAAATCCTCCTAAGCTGGACAAATAACTTGATGAGGAAGTTGTTGACGTCATTAACAAATATATCAACACAGAGGACGTTGATTAGACGAGATACAGTAAGTTACATGACATTATAAATGATGTTCAGCTTCATTTCAAGAATTATACAAAGTCATGCAAGAAGGGTAACAGGACCTACAGGTTCAGGTTATCCCGTCCACCTTCTTGTCAGACCTTTATGTGCCATCCCAGCAGACACTGATCCAGGTGAGTGAAAAAACGCTGCTGAAGAACAAGCTTGGAACATTATAGCCTCCACGAAAATGGTTGTACATAAACATAAACACAAAGACTGATGGGTAAGTCAGTGCAAATCAAAACCCTTTGAAAGCCTGGAATCCTAATTTTGACTTACAATATGTTGTTGATGCATACGCCTGCATTCGATATATTGTGTCATATTATTGCAACAAGAAGCAGAGTGAAGATGGTCCGCTCCTTCATGAAGAACCATGCAGAGCACAATATGCTGGGATAAGACAGACGATAAGCTACAATGACTAGGCAAAACATACCTGACCAACAGGGAGATGAGTGTCATGGAGGCTATTTACAAGGCCACAGGCACACCTCGCAAGTTGTTTGGATACTTGCAGATCCGACAAGTACCAGACTGACACTTCCATTCTTACTGCTGGGCCACTGAGATTCAGGCATTGATTACGTGTGGCTACACTGTATATCTGTACTAGACAGGTACATGTACATGTACTATGCACGCCCTCCTGTAGATATTCTCAAAGACCTGTCTGGTTGAAATTGTATCCCTCTTCAATGTTGATAGTAAACCAGGTAGAGATTATGAACCATCTGAAGAAAATTCTACCCATAACAACGACAACCGGTCCAATGTTCCATATGCTTCATCGAAGTTGGCTGGGAATAAATGATAGATCTGAAGACGGAAATCTTTCAGTAAAGCTTGCACATCTGTAGGGACAGTGAGAAACATTATCAGAATCTCATGGTTCTTTATCTTAACCACTTTGAAATGGATTTAAATGAGTGGGAGCATTTCCTACTATGGCAAAAGGACAAGCATCAGCAACATTACCAGAGAAAAGCAAGCGCTATTTGGAAATAATATCAAAGAGGTTGAAGTAGCCATGAAGAGATCCGAGAAAATCATCTTGTAGAAGATGCCTTGGCACACATTGCCCCAGCAAGTGGCGGCTGGACGCATGGAAACAAA
Source organism: Terebella lapidaria (assembly GCA_949152475.1). NCBI lineage: Eukaryota > Metazoa > Annelida > Polychaeta > Terebellida > Terebellidae > Terebella > Terebella lapidaria. The sequence continues at coordinate 22,530,515 of OX424566.1, read as the reverse complement.
AGCCAACCTAGATGACGCTTACCTCGAGTACATCAGTTTGGAAGACCTGCCAGATTGAGTGGCCTGCCTCGGAGCTCCAACACCAAGATGGGCTCAGTTGTCAGTAGAGCACATCATCTTGGCAATCCCATAGAATCAGGCTCAAGTTCTCATGCAGTGCATGAACAATATGCAAGGGAAAGTCTTCATTCATACTCGCTAGTGGTGCATCGATAAGATGAATGGAAAATGTCTGGGGACTTTCAATATATTGGTAAAGGAAAGTTTTATATCATCAAAGCTCTGATGTGTGGCTCCAACTGGCAAAGAAGCATTTACCATCAGTGGCGGAACCATGCTTCCATGCAAAGGGGTGTGGGACAAAAGTATATACTACTTGCTGAAGAGCTCATCACTGCCCCCAAAGGTTAGGCATCAAAACCTCGAGCTGATAATCATTGATGAGATCTCAGCAGAGGCTTGCTGAATTTCATCAGAGGTCGTCTGGATCAACTCATGAGAAACAAAAGTTCTTCATGATTCTGGCAGTCAGTGATTTTATCCACTGCCGCATGTAAGAGGACAAATACTGAGACCCAGCTGCCCTTGCAGAGCCTTGGGACGAAATCAAGGTTACTACTTTGACCGACATAATGAGACAAAAAAGTGACAAATCGTTTTCGGAGATGTTGAATCATAGAGCTCTGAAAATTAGGAGATGCTTAAGGATCACAGATCCAAGCAGATGTACTTCATGTGTTTCCTTTCCAGAAAGTTGCTGCTGCAGACTGATTCTTTGAACAGACAGAAATCGAAGATTGTGGCTGTGAATGTTATCGAGAATATATCTGGCTTGAAGAAGAATACAACACCTGTACTTAATGAATGCAACCTTTCTGCTAATGTTACACTCTGTAAGGGCTCCATGGTGACTATGATGAGCAATCCCAATGTAGAGGATGGTCTGGTGAGGATGGTCTGGTGAGAGTCTGATCAGACCTCCCGAAGAGTTGGCTCAGAAATTTTTTTCTGTCTGATAGTGGTTGATTCTGTTGATTTTGTGCGAGTGGGTGCTATTAGACGGGTTCGTTTACATGTTTCACATTAATTAATGGTTATCTTCGCCTTTGAACACCTATAAATTGGCCAGTTACCATCTACACACAAGAGTATTTCTTCAAGTAGCACCCTCATACCCCAAAGCCCAGGACTGGCCACCAGAGTTGGCTTGTTATCTTGATATATATGACGGTCATTGGTGCTTATTTGCAAAATCGGGCTAAAATTTGACAGCCATCTTGGATTCTGAGCAGCTTCAAACCATCCAAACACAAAATTGGTTATATATTTGAAATCCTCATACCCCAAAACCCAGGGTTAGACACCAAAATTGGCTTCCCATCTCAATTTGGCAGGAAGTTATGAACATTTGTGTAAAAATGGCGAGAATTTGGCAGCCATCTTGGATTTTTTCCATTTTCGGGGCGTTTGAATCGGTATTATTAGTATTGTTATGAAGAATATATCTCCATGTAACTAAATGTCACCCCAATAGACCAAAAGCATGATGCCGGGAGGATAATTTTGTTTTTTTTCCTAAAATACCAAATTTTCGATGTCGGCCATTTTGAAAAAGGCCATAAAAAAGTTAGCCCGGGAAAAAATTTTACACACCCTCTGAAAAAGGTTGTCTTAGACCATTATGAAGCCATATCAATCGACAGAAAAAGTCTGTACTACGTTTCCACCCTGTGTGAAATTTCCTCCTGACTACTACTTTTTTCTTCGCGTTTTTACTTCACATTTCTCCGATTCACGTGCACATGTCTGAATGCGTTTTAATTTGAAAGAACAATTAAATCACGAGTGTTCTATGACGTGACAATGAACATCACGCGAATCAGCCTTAGTAATATATGACCATGCAGAAAACGTACAACCACCCTGACGTCATAATACAAAGTATTTGACGACCAGGTGATCTGCATTGTTTATATACTGTTTCCTAGCAACGCACATGTTTACGGGTCTTCTACTCATGAGTAGTAGGGATCCTTGAGTACAATCAAAGATTGTAAGAATTTCGGCCCAAGTACCGTACACTGCTCCTTAATACCACTCGCCCACTGAAAACATACCATTTAATCCGTCTCGTACCTTTTTAATCCTTATTAAATAGAGAGGAAGGCGCAGGGTATGATACTTGGGCCAGAATTTCTTGCAATCTTTTGTACAATTTCACTTCAATTTACATGGGTTGGGTTTTCAAATATTTCAGATTCATAAATCCATAGCATGCGATAAAAACAAAACCTGTTTCGTGTGTTTTCCAGCACGCGGGAAAGATCTCGTTTGAACTGGCGGAAGAACACCAGAAAGCACTCGGCCTTCGGTTTCGTGCTCTCTTGTATTCTTTCTAGTTTTGTCATTATATTATATGTATCAAAATAATAAAATGTGTCCATGTATAACTCTATTATCAGAACCAAATATCTCGGGTAAATCCCCGTTTTGATAGAATGTCGGCATTGGGGTGGTTTAGACACAACAATGAGAGTCTTGCTTCTTGTGGTACATCGTCAGGTTTGCAAAGTAAACTAAAAAAATTAGCCCATGGGCTAAGAAATGTTACCGGACAATGTTTTATAGCTTGGATATTAGCCATTTTGTCCCGTGACCTTGAAAACAAGGTCAAAGGTCAAATTCAAGGTCACAAGAATATTCAGGATATATCATTTCTTGTCCACAGTTGATTCCAAAGCTGCAAAATCGACAATGAACAAGATATTAACCATTTTGTGCTCTGACCTTGGAGATGAGATCAAATTCAAGGTCATGAGAATATTCAGCATATATCATTTCCTATATGTGCTCAAACGATTGCAAAGCTGTAAGGTCGATAATAAGCGATATATCAGCCATTTTGTGCTTTGACCTTGAAAATGAGGTCCAAGGTCAAATTCAAAGTCATGACAATATTCAGCATATATCGTTTACGATATGTTCACAATTGATTATTAAGCTGTAAAGCTGATAGTAAGCAAGATATTAGGCATTTTATGCTCTGACCTTGGAAATTATATCAAAGGTCAAGTTCAAGGTCATGACAACATTTAGTATATATCATTTCCTATATGTGCTCAATTGATTGCAAAGCTGCAAGGTCGATAATAAACAAGATTTTATCCATTTTGTCTTTGACCTTGAAAATGCGGTCAAATGTCAAATTCAAGGTCATGACAATAATCAGCATATATCGTTTACTATTTGTTCACAATTGATTCCTTAACAGTAAAATTTAAAATAAGCGAGATATTAGCCATATTATGCTCTGACCTAGAAAATGAGGTCGAAGGTCAAGTTCAAGGTCATGACAAGATTCAGTATATATCATTTCCTATATGTGCAAAATTGATTTCAAGATGCAAAGTTGATAATAAGCGAGATACAAGCCATTTAATACTCTGAAAATGAGGTCAAAGGTCAAGTTGAATGTCATGACAATTTTCAGGATGTATATCACTTCCTATATGGCCCCAATTGATTTGTAAGCTGTAAAGTAAATAATAAGCGAGATTTTAGCCGCTCTTTCCTGTGACCTTGAAAATGAAGTCAAAAGTCAAATTCAAGGTCATCAGAATATTCAGCGTATATCATTTCCTATATGTCCACAAGTGATTCCTAAGCCGTATAGTCGATAATAAGCAAGACATTTTGTGCTCTTGACCTTGAAAATGAGGTCAGAGGTCGAATTCAAGGTCACGAGAATATTCAGCATATATCATTTCCTATATGTCGACAATTGATTCCTGAGCTGTAAAATCGATAGTAAGTGATATATCAGCGATTTTGTCCAGTGACCTTGAGAATGAGGTCAAAAGTCCCATTCAAGGTCATGACAATAATCTGCACATATCACTTCCTATATATTTATAATTGATTCCGAAGCTCTGGAATCAATAAGAAGCGATATATTAGCCATTTTGTCCTGTGACCTTGAAAATGAGGTCAAAGGTCAAATTCAAGGTCATCAGAATATTCGGCATATATCATTTCTTATATGTCCACAATTGATTCCTAAGCTGTAAAGTCAATAATAAGCGAGATATCAGCCATTTTGTGCTCTGACCTTGAAACTGAGGTCAGAGGTCAAATTCAAGGTCACGAGAATAATCAGCATATATCATTTCCTGTATGTCCACAATTGATTTCTAGTCTCAATATTAAGTGAGATATTAGGCATAATGTGTCCCATTATAAAGCATAGGGGAGTTTAACATGGGAAAGTCCCATTTGGGCCGAGTTTGGGCCAAAATGGCCCACTTCGAGGGACTCAAGCGGAACGAAACTTATACAGATCACAGGAGTACATATGAGGAGTGTTATGTATCAAAAAGAAGAAAGTTACTGAACAGATTTTGAGAAAATGGCTGCCAAAGTCCAAAATCAAGCATTTTTTGTCGAAAAAGGCCGCCATTTTGGAAAAATTGCGAAAATAAAAAAAACAAAAAAAACCTTTCCTGGAAATATTTTAGGTATTTTTCTGCAAATTTCAGAAAGATTCGACAGTAAACTTTAAAGATAAAAATGTGAACGGACGATGGGCGGATGACGGACGCAACGCCACGGCAATAGGTTATCGGACCGAAGGTACGGTAACCTAAAAATGTGTATATTACATATATAAATATTTATATATTATAGAACAAGATTTTCACGATGCGATTCACTGGGGTATCTGCCTTTAGTCAATGACATGTGGATGGGGCTCGTATGGAAAATGAAGTGTGTCCCGAGGCAAGGGATTACCTAGTGTCGGAAATTACAAAATCGTTAACTGGACGGCTCTCCTTCCTTGTTATCACCCAGAATCAATACCACTATCAATAATCTTGAAGAAAAATCTGTAAAGTATTATGTCATTATTACATTCAGGTTCATGGTGACGCTGATTTAAATGTGGCTGATGATTGTAAAATACTGATCGGGATGTTTGGGACAACACTCACGGTGACACACCAGATTACAAGATGTCAATATCTCGATTAGGATGTGGTGTCGTCTAACGTCTTCTAGATTTCAAAAAGTATATATCATCCAGTACAGAATGTCAACACACACACACAAACAAACTTTAACAAAACCGAGTACACAACACGTAACTAAGTGGTAAACGAAAACCCTGTATATTCAAGAAAATACACAGTTTCATCGTATCGAGGACATCGAGGTGGATGGAAGTGTGAAGGAAGCTACTTGAATATAAATCAACATTTGGAATGCGAAAATTGTTTGGTTTTGTCTGAAAATTGTCTGGTATCGATTTGCTTGAAAACGCTACCAGCACGTGGACATTGGAGTCTAAACGTAACAAGGCCTGTGGTCATGAAGATGCGACAGATCTAATCAGATTGTCCTGCTAATACTGTTTCACCTACATAACTGTTATAATGAGTATCCGTGACGTCACGAGGTGCCAAAATGTTATCGATGAAGCTAAGGATATTTCTATTTCCAAGAGTATTTGATGGTAATCTGTTTTGGTTGCCAAAATAACTATTCTTCAGAAATATCCCATAACAATCCCGAATATGGAATTATGTGCCATAAAAGTAGTACCACCTGTACTCACTGGGGAGCATAATCACCAGGGGGTCCACGCTCACTTTGTCTCCTACTTGCTATGGAAGCCATTTTCTCCACGTGATATTGTATATACGCTTATCTATAACATCAAGGGTGCTGCAGCATGAAGGAAGACTTGAATGGAAGTGCTATCGAGATTTAATACTCAACGTAATGTGCGGTCATGTTAAAGTTAGTATATGCATTTAATGACAACCCTGAGCTATCTTTAATCATTTTGTCTGTGGAGGCCAATTTATAAAATTTTCATCAAATATGACATTGAGACTTACAACTCAATGTCATCTGAAATCAAGTTCACCAAATATTCCAACATTCATGACATTCTATATCTTCATAATATGTCTACACGTGTGTTGTCTGAGGCCAATACTGGTTACACATCGAGAAGTCAAATAAATAGATCCATCGTACATGACTTCCTGTATGTTCATAATATATTTCTAAGCTCTATCTACAAGAGGAATGTCTGCAAAGCCAAATCCACGCATTTCAGGGCAAACGTGATCTTGATCATGCACCATATAATGATTTCCTATTTGATCATAATACAAACCTTAATACTATCTAGCTTTGTCTCGAGGTACCAATTTATACATATCAGGTCATACTTGGCCTCGAGATTTACTACTTGTAGGTGCAGATAGCGCCTCATAGGCAAAAGAGGTACAAGTCCTGGTAACGCGTACAGACAAACGGTTTCAGCATAGCATTCAGCATCGGTTTATTCAGCATTGGTTGATCAATAAAGTTGTACGGTCCAGAAAAACTGAAGCAAACAAAAATACAAAGGTCTGAAATTTACCATAGTGAAAAATGATATTGACAAAAAATATCCGGTAACCTACAGGACAAAGCCTGAGATAAGCTTTACATACAAAATACAAAAATATCGACAGGTAGACAGTCTAGTATTTCTAATCTGTAACTATGAACCTTCATCATTGAAAATATAAACATGAAACTTACACTTGTGTCTAGCAATAATCATATTTGTCCGAAAACTTCCCATATTTTTCAAACGTTTCAAAACAATGGAAGCACATTTGAGAGACGACCTCGACCTTGTAGAACACTTCCTTTCTAATAGAAAAAAATGTATAAAAATCATATGGATTATTAGGGACTTGAACCCACAAATCTGTGTTTACATATCTCACGACTGAACCACTGGACTACACAACTTGAACAGTACAAAGCATTTGATAATGTGCAACTATGACCGCGGAATTAATCATAATGCAAACAAAAAAGGTTTACAAAATTATACAATGCTATGGGCATTTACATTACTCAAGATCGTCTTACAGGTCAATTTCATGGTTACCAAAAGAATCGCATTATATGACTTTTATATGCTGATATAAAAACACCTAACCACTGATTACGTATGTTTTGTCCTAAAAGCCCAAGTTGTGCATTGTGGCCCATTTTGGTCCGTTTGGGCCTACAATTCGGGCCTTTGGAACATTTTAAGGATCAGCATCTTCATTCACGTTATAAATAGTCATAAAGGTTATGCTTGCCAGGGGCGGATCCAGGATTTTTTAATAGGGGGGGTGCTCTTCTGAAATGTACATAATCTTGAATTAGTGTGAGCGAGCGTAGCGAGCTAAGCCTTATGCGGTCTGGGGGTTCGGGGAACGCCCCCGAGATTTTTTTGGAATTGAGTGTCTCTGAGATGGTTTCTAAGGTGTATTTTACAACTGTACCTTGTGAAAGCCATAAGTAGAATTTTACTTTAGAAGTCTGCTTAGTTCTGTTGTAAATGGTAAATGAAGGATAGATTTTCAAAATAAGGAAGGTCTAATAGTCCTACCATTCTAAGCTGTTCTAAGGTTCTTATGCACCAGACATGGTGATGGTCAGTCGTTTAATAATAAAGATGAGATATAATTATCTTCAAAGTTATGCCCACATCAAGAGTTATATCCAGAGTTATACAGAACTCTGTCTGAAACAAACAAATAAAAATATCCCCTGTGTGTATTCAATGACAGTTTCAGTATGAAGTCAAGTGTATCGAACTAGATTTATTATTGGAGGGTGTGTGTGTGTGGGGGGGGGGGGGGGGATGGGAAGATGGTTAGAGGAGTCAAGCGACCGAACGAAGTGAGGTGGATAGGTGGTAGCTCACACTCGGCGTGGGGTCTGGGGCCCGCTCAAGGGCCCCAGAAGCCAGAGCTTTGTTTATGTTCTGTGGTTGATTCTGAGCTCTCTCTGGCTCTGATTGAGTATTTTTCATTCCACACATGCATGTAAATATTGCTGGTATTTAAATTTATTTATCCCAAAACTACTCATTGTCACTTTACATATCATATGTCATATAACTTGAAGAACTCATGATTAATGACACTCAATTGCATAATTTTTGACCAACGAATGTTAGGCCTATGTAACGCTGTATTGAGTATTTTTCATTCCACACATGCATGTAAATATTGCTGGTATTTAAATTTATTTATCCCAAAACTACTCATTGTTACTTTACATATCATATGTCATATAAATTTCGTTGTTCGTGTCATAAATTAGCAGTTGAACGATTAAGACCAACACACCCGAAAGAAGAACGTTTCTGTATGTTTTGTAAAAACCGGGGGGTAACTGAAATTGAGGATGAATTGCATTTCATGTTTAGGTGTCCACTGTATCAAGCGGAGCGGGAAAAACCAATATTATACTTATTCGAATACTATTGTTTTTGCTAACCTAATGTCAAGCACAAGAGTGGAAACCATCAAGGATATTGCAGCATTTGTATATCATTCCTTTAAAAAGCATGAAGATTTGCTGTAGTTTTATGTTTCGTTTTTGTTGTTGTATGACCTGTATGAAAATGTTTAATTGTACACGGGCCCGAGGCCTGAATATGCAAATAAAGCATTATATTATAACTTGAAGATCTCATGATTAATGACACTCAACTGCATAATTATTGACCAACGAATGTTAGGCCTATGTAACGCTGTAATGCACCTTAACAAATTTCTGAGTCACAGATTTTTTTGTTGAAAATATATTATGGGGCTCTACCCCCTCCCTCCGCCCCCCCCCCCCCCCCCGGTCAAGAATATCAAACGAGGAAAATTACACTCATATTTCGTTACATAGGTGCATACCCACATTTTCTATAGCTTTTTACTCTCTCTTTTTTCTTTTCTTCTTGCTCTCTCTTTTTTCTTTTCTTTTTCTCTTTTTTTCACGGCCCAATAGGGGGGGTGCGCGCCGGGTGCACCCCCCCCCTGAATCCGCCAGTGCTTGCTCAGAACGTGTTTAGTATAAACAATATTTATTCGGAATGACCAACAGGGAAAATCATATATCAAGATCTCTCACGTGGAAGTAACAATATACAAAGATGTCGGTGCAGCAAACATAGTTACATCATCAGAAAAAAATAATGCTATTAGTCGGGCATGTACGGGGGGTCCCTTTGCACCCCCCCCCCCCCCCATGATCCTCCAAAACCAACTTTTTTCTCAAGGTTTTTTAATACTAATAAACATTACATATGTCTCCGGTTGCGTCTCAGGGCAATGGTGAAGACATCATAAACTAATATGTCAATTCATCCAATATAGCAGTACCAATATCATAGTACCATGTTCCATCATATTCATGTGTTAAGATAGCCAATGAAGATATTCTACATTATTGTTCTCTGTTTGTGAAAAGTATCCCAAGCATGTTGGTGAGTAATGCGTAATGCATAAGTGTATGAATAAATTCAAATAACAGTATGTTTTTATTTGCTTTCCATCTCAATGAGATGCGGTTATCATTTTAAATTGATATTATATAGCTAGAGTAACACCAAAAATGGAATCTACATACCAAAATACCCTTGAAAGTAAGTATCACACATCTTTATAGCACAATTAGTTACGAACTTGAATTTTCGGGGTGTGTTTAGCAGGCATCTTGGATTTCTGATAATTAACAAAACTAATCAAATCAAGCTCTATTTGTTCAAGGATTTATTGGGATTGCCATACAGTAAAAGACTCTATCAGAAATATCCAAACAAGATCCACAATTGAGACCATAGGCGTGTCAAGGGGACTATTTTCGAGAGATATCTAAATGAATGTGTAGCGTGTACCATGTGTGCAGGTGTACATGCATCAAAAGAAATAGCTTGATTGTATTTATTTTGGTCTGAATGGATTCCCTGTATATGAAAACCTAGATATAGACCCCAAAATGAACATCCTAGGTTGACTCAGTCCGAAATTATGGACATTTTAGTGAAACATTATCTAAATTTGGTGGCCATCTTGGATATATGGACATATTCATATTATAAATGTTTATTTAACCACTGTTTTCTCATGTACAATGTATAAGGCCCCTACAATGAGCAGCAAAAGGTAACAAAGATTTTATTTTGTAGACCTATGCAGATTAAAGTGAAGCAATCTCAAAATTCGAGATTTCGCGGGGCGGCCATTTTGAAAAATGGCCCGAAAACCAATTTTTGCAATGGATGCGCAACCGGAGACATATGCAATGTTTCTTAGTATTAAAAAACCTTGAGAAAAAAGTTGGTTTTGGAGGATCATGGGGGGGTGCAAAGGGACCCCCGTACATGCCCGACTATATGTACAATGAAATTATATACAATATTTTGTTTCAGAAACAGAAAATTAGCCCAAGGGCCCAAAACGGTTACTAGAGAAATGCAGGGTGTTGAGAACAACTATTTTATTTTTCTTTTGTTTTTCACGAAAATCGTCGGTCTGACTTCGCAAAGTAACTAAACGAAAAATTCAAGGTCTCCATTGAAATCCCGTTAAAGGGACTTCGTATTTGAATGTGCCAATATTTAGGCTTTTAATGTTCAAAACTGATGATGATTAAATTTCGGACCATACTTATTTTCACCCTGTGCAGAATGACAGTTCAAGAACAATAAAACTCAGACACATCACATAATAGGGGTACATATGGGGAATATTGTGCATCAATTAGGGAAATTGTGACTGAACAATATTCGAGAAAATGGCTTCCAAACGCATTTTTTCAAAACAAAAAGATCGTTTTGACTTTCAGGGTCAAATTCAAAGTTACCACTGTAACCACAATATATGCATTCCCTTTCATATATTGAAATGAATATATTTCAATATATATTCATATATATGAATATATATGGGGGGAGGGAGGGAAGGGTTGGCAATGGCTCAAAACAGATAGTGACCTGATTTCAGAGAAGAAAATATTTCTGCTGAATCGTCTGAAAATGGCCACAATACGCACACCAGCATATCAAGGGCAAGAAATGTATTTTTATCACAGAGTTTGATGCATATTTAGAAACCTGAACAAAGAAACTGCTCAGTTTTCCAGAAAATGGCTGCAAAAATAAAAAATTTCATAATTTTGAAAAAAAAAAGACTCAATGTGGATGGATGTACATACGGTCGGCTAGAAGATCGAACACAATGACATGACCATAGGTTATCAGACCATAAATCCAGTAACCTAAAAACTGCTGTCACGCAGATTTTGAGGGAATTATTTTGTGTTTTATATTGTGTGAACTTCTGCCATTTCCAGCCCTGAGATGGAGGCCATACGGCCAATAACGATTCAAAAAGAAACAATTCAGAAAAAAAATCCCTACTTTGGCTCAAAGCAGGTTCTGGTATATTTATAAGAAAATTTATCAAGTAAAAAATTGGACGATGGACGATGCCTTCTGACAATAGCTAATCATCCCAAATGTACCAACCATGCATACAATGTACTTTTTTTAGACTAAAGTAAAATCGACCATACATGTAGCATTGGTATTCCACAACTGGACAAAGAAACAAGGCCAAGGTGTTTTTAAAAAAAATAAACTGTATCATAGTTAACTGCATCAGTGTACTGCAAGAGATCCACCATATAATGTATTATGAAAATGCATTTCATTCCACAAATACACAAAATGCATCAATCAACAATTACGTGGTACAAAATACGCTCATCATAAAACTATTGAAAAAAATGTATACAATTGAAAAAAGAAAATACACGTGCAACGTTTAAACATATCTTATATTCAAACAATATTTTGTTTTGTTACATCTCATGCATTATATGCTTAGCATGAATATGTTGTATTGTCACAAACGTAAAATTCTTCATCATTGTTTGTTCTATTTTTATCCACAGTGGCATAAATGTCACGTTTTGTTTTGGATCTTATGTTCCAGTGTTCGCGTCTATCCTTTCTTGTGACTGAGCTCGAAGAGTCCCCAAAACTTCTGTCATTTGATGCCATCAGTACTGGACTAATACGTAGCTCCGGGCGTTCTGATGATCGAGCATCTGTGACGTCAGTAACTTCCTTGTTCTCAGACCTACGTTGTCTATTTCCAACGAGCGGGGCTGCGACTGCAAAGTGTGTTGCAGACCTGACTGCAACTGTTTGATTGCTTATGATGTTTTCAGTCGCTTTTTCTTTAACCCCGGCTTTCTTTGTCCCACAATATCTGTAAATGATGATGCAGGAACAACTCATTAAAATGTACTTATCAAACGCATAGCTCACACCAGAAACACCTTTGTTGTGCAACTCAGTCTTCTGTGTTCAATAAGGCCTACAACGCGAGAACACAAACTCAATTATGAGTCACGTTATGTGAGTAATATTAAGAGCTACATATCCTATTTGGGTCGTCTGAACCAAAGAGCCTGAAATACTAAGAGGCGCCTTCCATTCAACCACATGGTGACAAATAAAACAGAAGACAAACACCGCCAGAGAAGGAATGGCCAAAGAGTTTAACGGCCTGCTCACTAACTGCTCACTACGGCACTGCCGGGCAATATCTTGTGAGTTATATGTTGAATCGCCACTGGAGGAGCCAATTTGGGGGAAAATCAATAGGGTGATAATACCGAATTTCTAATAGTGCAATGGGTGGATATAAGAATCACGTGTAATGGTACCAGTAGCAACGTCAAATATTTTATTGCTGATGAACTAACCTTCTCACCAGAAGAACCATCATGATGCTGAACGTGGTAATAGCTGTGATGACCAAAATACCAGCTATGACCTCCAACCCTGCAAGTGGACAAGCTATTTTGTATTTGAATTTAGGTCGGACATTTTGATTTTCAGTAGTCCAACATTAAGGTTAAGCAGCATATACAAGTTTGTACCTTCATGCGAAACAGATACTTCAAACGCTGTGTCGTAACCTGAAATGTCAGAATTTTCCATATGGCACACTTGTTATACTGTATTGAGAAGCGGAATACCTGAAATAATGATTAGATTGACATGAAATGATTTTTATTTCAGATTCACTCTGGTGAACTCTCTAGTTTAGGTGAATAGTACTATCTTTTACCAGATAAATTGAAGGCTCTTGTTCCGTTGTTGTATATACATGATATAGTCAACTCCGAAACGTAACACTGAACTTCAATGGTTTGAATCTGTTTCAAATTCGTCAGTGTCCAAGAGCAGTGTCCAAGAGCACTGATAAGATCAGAACATGGATGGTTTACATTTGAGGTGGGAAATCGCCTACGAATTTCCATTGTCACTTAAGCCGTACCCGTGTACGTTTTTGGCCATATCTCTGCAAATTCTGATCAAATCTATTTTAAATTTGGTCTGTAGTTGCTACGTGTTTGTTTAATATATTATACTATATTAAATGTGGATTTACTATGATAGTATACGAATATGAATAACTGAATATACGCAACAGATAAATTGAAAGTAGAACTTCCTCATGACGGTGTTAATTGCGTTGGTACTTGCACAACAATGAATTCATATGTCCGTGATCACGAACCGAGAATTAGTTTTCTGAAATTCACGGCATATAATGTGAGAAATGGTGTCAACAAGTTCATCCAGATGCTTCTTTCGCCAGTAGTTCTATGCACGTCGACGAAATCTGGCGTATTTCAAAACTGTGAGCCCCATTTGTTATTGCATTAAAATGAAAAGAACGGGCCGACAAACAATGACTTGTTTGCTAAATTTTCTATGTTGAGTGTATGGCATGATTTCCATTGAGTTCAACATCTGGGGAAAGTCAGATCGCAAAAATTCGCTTGAGTCGAATCGTGGTCACTGTATTTTGCACACAGCGTAAAGGCGGTTACACACCGAAGCCGCGCGACCGTTTTACGGTACCGTTTTGTGCTGTCCGTTTTTTAACGCCGCGCAAGCTATGATAGAACTCAGCTTCCCAAAGGGGAGTGCGCACACATGATCCGTTCTAGCGCTCCGCTTTCTAAAAAATAGAACAGTGTTCTAATTTTTACGCCTTACGTCCGAAACGCCAGCGCATGATATGAGTGAAAAATGCATTTAGAGGTCAAAATATCGCTATATGTTCCATAAATTGTCCACGTATATGCAGAGACAACTGCATGGTCTGTCTGCCAGATCACGGGTTGTTTGTTGTGACCTTTGTGGACTTCAACTGCATGCACAATGTCAAGCAAAAGTAAAGGCCAAGTTACTTATAGTTCTCATAATATTAATTTGCTCTTTTTTGATATGTCATGTATAGATAAAGTTGTGTTTAAGGTTTCCCACAGCTATTGCTGAATCCTATGTAATTTGCTAATAATTGTATTATTATTCTGGAATACAATATGACTGCAAAAAATGGTCACTCAGCCATCTTGGATCTTATTTTTGTGGCAAAACAATGCTTTTTCACAAATGAAGGCTACCTTGGCGCCTCATTTTATTGTACACGGAAATCCACACAAATGCCTCTATTTCATACATTATAACGAGACAGACGGTAACACGCACAGTATTTCACGGTTATTACTAAACAATATTACTAAACAATATTACTTGTTATTACTAAACAATAACAAACAATGTAAAAATCATTAAACTTCGTCAAATTGCTCTTTTGAAATGCGAAAATAGTTCTGGTACTTGTCCGGCTATTCTTCCAGTTCCAGTACCATCCTATATTCACCAAGTTGGTTTAGTGGTTGGATACAAAGGACTTATCAGGATGCACAAAATTGCCCAAAAATTGGGCATAAAATTGCCCAAAATTGGTGTCTTCTTGTAACTCTATTGGCATTCTCATCATCCTTTTTTTATCAGATATTTCTTTAAATAGTCTATTACCGCGTGTTGTATTTGCAGGTGGAGGACGTACATATTTTTTACGGACATGAGTTAAGTTCTAAAAACAAACGTCAGTACTCGGTGTGTACAGAAAAAACGGTACCGTTCCTAAACTGACACGGCCGTCAAGAAACGTTGACGTCGCCGTAAACGGTCTCGCGTCTTTGGTGTGTAACCGCCTTAAAGACGGTTACACACCGAAGCTGCGCGACCGTTTTACGGAACCATTTTGTGCTGTCCGTTTTTTAACGCCGCGCAAACTATGATAGAACTCAGCTTTCCAAAGGGGAGTGTGCACACATGTTCCGTTCTAGCACTCCGCTTTCTGAAAAATAGAACAGTGTTCTAATTTTTACGCCTTACGTCCGAAACGCCAGCGCATGATATGAGTGAAAAATGCATTTAGAGGTTAAAATATCGCTATATGTTGCATAAATTGTCCACATATATGCAGAGACAACTGCCTGGTCTGTCCGCCAAATCACGGGTTGTTTATTGTGACCTTTGTGGACTGCATGCACAATGTCAAGCAAAGGTACGGTAATGGCCAAATTACTTAGAGTCTTCATAATATTAATTGTTGCTCTTTTTTATATGTCATGTATAAATAAAGTTGTGTTTCAGGTTTCCCACAGCTATTGCTGAATCCTATGTAATTTGCTAACAATTGCATTATTATTCTGGAATACAATATGAATTTCAAAAGTGGTCACTCAGCCATCTTGGATCTTATTTTTGTGGCAAAACAATGCTTTTTCACAAATGAAGGCTACCTTGACGCCTCATTTTATTGTACATGGAACTCCACACAAATGTCTCTATTTCATACATTATGCATAAATAGACGGTAACACGTTCTTCACGGTTGCAAATAGGCCTATGTAGGTATATATTTTGTGGTACATGTAAACAATAACAAACAATGTAAAAACCACATTAAACTTTGTCAAATTGCTCTTTTGATATGCGAAAATCGTTCTGGTATTTGTGCGTTATTCTTCCAGTTCCCGTAGCAGCCTATATACACCAAGGTGGTTTAGTGGATTGATACAAAGAACTCATCAGGATCCACAGAGCCAAAAATTGGTGTCTTCTTGTAACTCTATTGGTCTTATCATCATCCTTTTTTTTATCAGATATTTCTTTAAATAGTCTATGACCGCGAGTTGAAATTGCAGGTTGAGGACGTACATATTTTTTACGGACATGACTTATATAAGTGCTAAAAACAAACGTCAGTACTCGGTGTGTACAGAAAAAACGGTACCGTTCCTAAACTGACACGGCCGTCAAGAAACGTTCACGTCGCCGTAAACGGTCGCGCGGCGTCGGTGTGTAACCGCCTTAATCCGTTCGTGTGCACCAACCGCTGCAGTGAGTGAGATATTATGACTGCCCATGCTTTTACAGACAAAAAAATCGCTATATCTGCTAAATTTGCATGTAAAAATCCAATAAGTACTACGTATCCTGATGACGCCAGTGTGGCTTCGGATATGAATGTTTGGTCGGGCTTTGTTTCTATTCTGAAAGTTTTTGATATTAGGTTTTAATTGGCATCATCAAAATTTGGTTTACAGCGGTATTAGGTTGATACATACATTCCATGGACATCTTCCAAAAAGTAGGTCTCGGTTAGTGATCTACATCATGTCGCCCCACTATCCTGAGAGTTTCCCCCATAAGGCATGTAAATAAATTGAAGATCTACCTTGTTATCTATCAGTGACGTTAAAGGGTATATATCACGAAAATTGGATATTGGTTTTTGTTGTGTATGTGAAAGCACTATTTGAACCGAACAGATTGGTTTTTACAGCATATTGATATCATGATTCCTTCCAAAGTTATGACACTTTAAACATGCACATATTTACAGAATCTGACAACAGAGTCTGACAGCTAATTAATATGCAAATGAGATGTATGACGTCATCGACAGACTGTTTTTTAATTAGGCATTTTTAAATGGAATAATGAGACCGTTTGTATCCATATTTGTTCACCAAAACCCATTTTTATGCCTTTTAGTTAGAATAATCAGTGATTTCAAGAAATTTGCGGTTGCCATGGCTACCATTGGTCTGGCTGGGCCCTTAGCAACCATGGTTGCTAAGGTCAATATCTAATTAAAAACAAGATATACATGTATGAAACCGTTTCAGACAATAGAGTAATGACAATATATTGAGGAATATATCATCAAAATGTCTGAACACAACCCTTAGCAACCAATACAGGCTTGGGAAACCAGTAGTAATAGTACCATTCATTTGTATTGGCTCTAAACGTTGGGGATTTCTCAGGGCTGTATCGGTTGCTAAGGTGTGTTTTTGAAGTATTTGTTGATCAATTCCACAGAATATAGTCACTACCCTGTTATCTAAATTGGTTTGATACTTCCATATCATGTTTTAACTTGAATACCAGCCTTAGCAACCTGGTTGCTAAGGGCCAAATCAGGTTGGTTGGTTGCCATGATTAATTAGCCGACAGATTTTTCAAGACTGTCTGGAGATATTCGCCGGATTTTCAATATTGAAGTAGCTATAACTTTTTAACAAATCGAGATATCAACATTCTGTAAAGACTGTTCTACTCAGCTCAACGAGTGGCTTCAAATAAGCTGATGTCATATTTTCGTGATATATACCCTCTAATCTGTCTGTATTGATTGCGTAATCAAACAAATTATAACTTTGTTGCCAAAGTATTTATTGACCAAATTTAGAGTATCTATGGTCAAATTTTGAGACAATTTGGTGTTTATATGGCGAAGCTATAAAGACAAACATGGATCAATACAAAATTAAAGATATTCCCAAATGCTAGGCGATTCCCACCCTTAAACTTGGATTAAACATGTGTCAGACGACATGGTCGATCATCGATGGAATATAATGTCATGGATTGCTCAGTGAAAATGTCAATTTTTAGAATCTCAATCTCATTCTCAAGAAAATTCACACAAAATGTTGTTGGGTCTGGAGACTATGTTTGATGTCCTTAAAATGCCCAGAATCAACCAGAGAACATCTAAATCCCTTCAGCTTCTGGCGCCCTGGGCGGGCCCCAGACCCCACACCTATGGGCTAGGACTTTCCCGTAATACATGAACCTGCATGATCATTGCTCCCCCAATGAAATGCCTAGATACCCCACTGTTTACTGCAAAACATTATCAACTTTCCATATTGTTGATATGCAAGACATAAAGGAATTCAACTTAGAGCAGTGTGACTGGCACCATTGAATGTGCATAATTATATAACTCGTTCATGATATTATAGTTTCAGCAAATATAACATGGAGACTTGCTATAATTGACGCAGAAATCCACACACGAAATGGCTTTTTCACCATTGGGAGCCAACGTAAATTCTAGTATTCGCTTATGACTCTGCTGGCATGGTCATGGCTTTGAATGTGTCTAGGGTAAAATTGGCATATTATTATTCCCAGGATATGTTCACGGAACCCCATTCGTACTGCCTAGAACCCATACAAACTGGTTGAATTCTGGATCATTAGGCTAGGCGGAAATGATGCTAGAGTGAATCCAGGCAATTTGATATATTGACTCTATTGACGAGGAGGGAGTCCCCTAAAGAGCCCCATATACGCTAAAGCCTTTTCTCATATAACTACAAATGGATACCGACACATTCTGCAAAACTTCTTGTTTGCGGTAGTTTCCTGGACTCTCCTGATTTGAAACAAATTCACATGATCCCCCTGTTCACAAACCCTTCTTGAAATTATTTGTTTTCAAAGGGGTAGGTCATGGTACACGAGCCCACTCTTCGGATCTGCCTGTGATAGAAGTGCATTAGGAAGGATTGGCTAAATAAAACGCTAGTAAACATGGTAAATGTAATCCAAATAACTTAATTTGTACGATTTCCGATTGCGAAGTACCAGAGTTAACTATCATTCATGTATATATACAGTATACTTACTGTTCAATAATCCACACGTGATCAAAGCAAGCGCAAAACAAAAGTGTTTGTCCATCTTGAACATAACTGAAATGCAGAAGATTTGTTCATTTACTTTAGTTAAATCGATTAAAATAGTTTGGGTTCCTGGTCGAGGTGAATGTGAACATATATGTTTACTTGATGAATTTGCATCGTCAGTGCATTTCATGAACATCCATGTTCGGTCATTTATGTAATTGTTGTATCCAGAGTCTTCAATGTCCAATATATTTATAGGGATGTTTACGTAGCAAGAGTCACGAACACAGTTGAATTTGGGAAGTGAAGACAATCCATCTTCTTATAGTCAATGTTGCACAAATTTGACAATGTATATGTGTCTGTAAAGATAGTTTGTATTGCGGGATATTGTATCAATGTCACGCGATGAAATTATCTATCGTTGTAATAGATCACACTTGTGATTAGAAATAGATCCTTTATTTATACAGCACAACACTTCCTTATTGCTTATTCTATTCCCGTACTTCCAAGAATGAACCAAAGCCACCAGGGCTGCAATATTGCAAGATTTGTAAGGATTATTTGTATTAGAAGAGATTGTAACATTGTCACGCGATGAAATTTATCTATTGTTGTAATTGACCACACTTGTGATAAGAAATAGATCTTTTAATTATACAGCATGACACTTCCTTATTGCTTATTCTATTTCTGTACTTTCAAGAATGAGCCAAAGCCACCAGAGCCGCGATATTGCAAGTATTGTCCATGAAGTCAACTGACATAATTACACCAATAATATACTGCAGAATGATCCAAAAACAGTTGCTACCAAACAAAAACCAATAAAAAGCCAATGACATATTCCAGCCCTAAGCTGAACAGTTTGGGGTTGAACTTAGCCTGCAAATAAATTCATAATGCACCGAGAGACACATTGACGTCATCAGCGCTGACAGTGTGTAAAGTACGAGTGTTTCTGTTGTACAATTGATGAAAATAGTACTAGTATACAACTACCAAACAATGGATTAGACATTTTGAGAGATTTATACATATAAATTTATACATATTTCAAAATTATATCATTACCGATCATATTGTAGCTTAACAAGGTCATCCAATTGATAACAAAATGCAATATTTAAGAACAAGCTCTAAGAACTGCTCACAGGGGCTGAAATGTGGAATTTGCACTATGAGAAGATGTGTATTTGCACTATGTACTGCACTTGACGTCACGGCCAACAATCCGCAGCAATGAATAAAGCAGTCAATACTCAATCTTGCAGGGCAGGACATAGAGCCTTGCCAGTAGCAACCAAGCCTGGAAATATTGATTCACACGGTCGCCAACAGTACCTGTTCAAAGTCTCACACTGACTCTGTGTGTATTCCCGCTTGTTGACAATTAGTCATCATTTACCAGTAGCGCGGTCAAGACCGGTGATTGAAAGAACGCTTGCTGAGTCATCTCCACTGATTCTATAAATATCCAATAGTTTCGTTTTGTTGTTCAAAATGCGCTACCGCATAGTGCTATAGCGCTAGTGAATTGAGTAGCATTTCGGCACTTGGTGATGCCATATGGGAACAGTTTCAATGGACCTACACTCCTGTGACGCATTGTGGAAACCAACCGAGCGTGTGGACGGAACAATCCACTGTCCATAATTGGCCACAAAAACACTGCCTGCTATGTTGTTTCAAGATATGCATACGTCAGAATTCACAAACTGTCAGTACACTTGAAGTATTATCATGTAGATATATTTAAATATTCATTAAATTACGGGCACCTTCGAGACTACCTGTGTTATTTTGACTAGGATAACTCTCATAAAACTTCAAAATTACCAATGCCAATGGTAGAAGAATGGTGATACTCAAGTTCTCCAAAAACAAATGTATGTCTTTGTTATCTCAATAAACGACAAGCGAGCTCATTGCTAATTTTGTTTGGGCTGACCCTAAGGTTTATAGTTTGTATACGTGGCACAATAGACTAAAATCTTGTTGTAACTCGATTTTGAATTTTTAGGTTACCGTACCTATGGTCCGATAACCTATTGGCATGGCGTTGCATCCGTCGTCCGTCGTCCGTCGTCGTCGTCCGTCGTCGTCGTCCACATTTTTATCTTTTTTGTTTACGGGCGAATTCTTCTGAAATTTTGCACAAAAATACTTAAAAATAATTCAAGAAGGAGGTATTTTTTAGTTTTTTGATTTTCGCATTTTTTTCAAAATGGCGGCCGTTTTCGACGAAAAATGCCTGATTTTGGACTTTGGTGGCCATTTTCTCAAAATCTGTACAGTAACTTTTTTTCTTTTTGATACATAACACTCCTGATATGTACTTCTATGATGTCTATAAATTTCGTTGCGCTTGAATCGCTCGAAGTGGACCATTTTGGCCCAAACTCGGCCCAAATGGGACTTTCCCATGTTAAATTCTCCTATGCTTTATAATGGGACACATTATGCCTAATATCTCACTTAATATTGAGATTAGAGACTAGGAATCAATTGTGGACATATAGGAAATGATATATGCTGAATATTCTCGTGACCTTGAATTTGACCTCTGACCTCGATTTCAAGGTCAGAGCACAAAATGGCTGATATCTCGCTTATTATCGACTCTACAGCTTAGGAATCAATCGTGGACATATAGGAAATGATATATGCTGAATATTCTGATGACCTTGAATTTGACCTTTGACCCCATTTTCAAGGTCATAGGACAAAATGGCTAATATCTCGCTTGTTATCGACTTTACAGCTTAGGAATCAGTTATGAACATATAGGAAATGATATATGCAGATTATTGTAATGACCTTGAATTTGACCTTTGACCTCATTTTCAAGGTCACGGGACAAAATGGCTAATATCTCACTTATTATTGACTCTACAGCTTAGGAATCAATTGTGGACATATAGGAAATGATATATGCTGAATATTCTGATGACCTTGAATTTGACCTTTGACCCCCATTTTCAAGGTCATAGGACAAAATGGCTAATATCTCACTTATTATCGACTCTACAGCTTAGGAATCAATTGTGGACATATAGGAAATGATCTATGCTGAATATTCTCGTGACCTTGAATTTGACCTACGACCTCAATTTCAAGGTCAGAGCACAAAATGGCTGATATCTCGCTTATTATCGACTCTACAGCTTAGGAACCAATTGTGGACATATATAGGAAATGATATATGCTGAATATTCTGATGACCTTGAATTTGACCTTTGACCCCATTTTCAAGGTCATAGGACAAAATGGCTAATACCTCGCTTGTTATCGACTTCACAGCTTAGGAATCAGTTATGAACATGTAGGAAATGATATATGCAGATTATTGTCATGACCTTGAATTTGACCTTTCACCTCATTTTCAAGGTCACAGGACAAAATGGCTAATATCTCACTTATTATCGATTTTACTGCTTAGGAATCAATTGTGGACATGTAGGAAATGATATATGCTGAATATTCTCGGACCTTGAATTTGACCTCTGCCCTCATTGTCAAGGTCCAAGGACAAACTGTCTCATATCTTGCTCCTCTATTGACTGTATGGCTTGGGAATCAATTGTGGACATGATATAGAACATGATATACACTGAATATTTTGATGACCTTGAATTTGACCTTTGCCCCTTCATTTTCAAGGCCACAGCAAAAAATTGCTAATATCTCGCTGATTATTGAATTTACAGCTTAGCAATCAACTGTGGACATGATATATGCTTAATGTTATATATGCTGAATATTCTCTTGACCTTGAATTCAACCAGTGACCTGGCTAACATCTAAAATATTAAACATTGTCCGGTAACCTATCTTTGGCCCTTGGCCTAATTTTAGTTTTTAGCTTACCGGCCCATAAGGGCCGATAAGCTATTGTCATGGTTTTTCGTCCGTCGTCGTCGTCGTCGTCGTCCGCCACATAATCTGTTAACATTTTTTATCTTTTTTTCGGGCTGATGAATTTGTCCATAAATTTGTGTGAATATGTATTGGGTCAATATCCCCAGACGGTTTTCTCATTTTTAGGTTACCAGACCTTTGGTCCGATAACCTATTGCCGTGGCGTTTCGTCCGTCGTCCGGCATCCGTCATCCGTCTAGCCGTCTGGGCGGACGAGAGTATGCTTGTGTGACTAGAAAAGGCACACAACCATAAGTTGTGCGGAAATTTCTTCTTGTGTGCCTATTTTGCGGAGTTGTGTGCCTATTTTAGATAGGAAATTTAACATGTAAAAGGCCACAAGATGGTCTCGTCTGCACGTCCGTCCGTCCGGGCATACCAGAAGGGTTATCGGGGATTTCTTAGGGGGGATAAAGCTGAAAACGCCCCACAACCACAGTTTAAGCCAAAAGTGCGGTCTCACGGGGATTTTTTCAGGACTTACAGGGAAAGTTAAGATAGGAAATTTAACATTGGGTCCGCCCGTAACGCCCATCCGTCCGTCCGTCCGGGCATACCGGAAAGTGTTTACGGGGATTTCTTAGGGGGAATAAAGCTGAAAACGCCCCACAACCACAGTTCAAGCCAAAAGTGCGGTCTTACAGGGATTTTTAGCTTACCGGACCTTTGGTCCGATAACCTATTGGCATGGCGTTGAGTCCTTCGTCCGGCGTCGGCGGCGTCCGTCCACATTTTTATCTTTAAAGTTTACGATCGGATCTTTCTGAAATTTTACACAAAAATACCTAAAAATAGTTCAAGAGGGGGTTATTTCTTTGTTTTTTGATTTTCGCTTTTCTTTTAAAATGGCAGCCATTTTCACCGAAAAACGGCCAATTTCTGACTTTGGCGGCCATTTTCTCAAAAACTGTTCAGACAGTTTTGAGATTTTTATTTCAAAAGATTGCTCTCACATACCTCTGTGATATGTATAAGTTTCGTTGCCCCTGAATCGCCGGTCTGCGTGTGGCGGCCATTTTCATGTTCTCGAAGGGTCCCAAATAGGACTTTCCCAAGTTGAATTCTCCTATGCTTTATAATGGGACACATTATGCCTAATATCTCACTTATTATTGAGATTAGAGACTAAGAATCAATTATGGACACATAGGAAATGATATATGCTGATTATTGTCATGACTTTGAATTTGACCTTTGACCTCATTTTCAAGATCAGAGCACGAGATGGTTAATATCTCACTTATTATCAACTTTACAGCTTAGGAATCAATTGTGAACATATTGGGAATGATATTTGCTGAATATTCTCGTGAGCTTGAATTTGACCTTTGACCTCGTTTTCAAGGTCACAGAACAAAATGGCTGATATCTTGCTTATTATCGACTTTACAGCTTAGGAACCAATTGTGGACATATAGGAAATGACATATGCCGAATATTCTGATGACCTTGAATTTGACCTTTGCCTTCATTTTCAAGGTCAAAGAACAAAATGGCTAATATCTCGCTTATTATCGACTTTACAACTTGAGAGTCAATTGTGGACAGATAGAAAATGATATATTCTGAATATGTTCATGACCTTGAATTTGACCTTTGACCTAAATTTCAAGGTCAGTCACTTTATTTTCAAGGTCAGAATACAAAATGGCTTCTATCTCGCTTATTATGGAATTTACAGCTTAGGAGTTCATAGTGAACATATAGGAAATGATGTATGTTGAATATTTTGGTGATCGAGAATTTGACCTTTGATCCCATTTTCAAGGTCAGAGAACGAAATGGCTAATATCCCGCTTTTTATCGACTTTACAGCTCAGCAACCTATTGTGAACATATAGAAAATGATATATTCTGAACATTGTCATGAACTTGAACTTGACCTTTGACCTCATTTTCAAGGTCACAGGACAGGAATCAAGGAATCAATTATGAACGTATAGGAATGATATATGCTGAATATTGCTATGCCTTTGAATTCAACCTTTGATCTCATTTTCAAGGTCACAGGACATAATGGCTAATATCTCGCTTATTATCGACTTTACAGCTTAGGAATCAATTGTGGACATACTAGAAATGACATATGCCGAATATTATCATATCCTTGAATTGACCAATGACCTTATTCTCAAGGTCACCGGACAAAATACTAAAATATATATTGTCCGGTAACCTTTCTTAGCCCTTGGGCTAATTTTTTTTAGTCAGATGGAAAAAAGAAAACCAGTATAAAGTAAAACCAGATAAAAGCTCAATGGACTGATTCACAGAGTTTCCCACCAAGTCATGAATACTCGTAACTTTCCGTATTTTGAATGAACCAATGGGCGACTGGGCGCACATACAGGCATTCGAAGGCGATATTGAATAAAACCACACAGACATCAGTAATGGCGGGAGTTAAGTGCATGAGTTCAAGAAGTGTGTAAAGCATGATTGAACCTACAACAAAAGGAACCCTCTCACAAACAGCAGAATGTGGTTTATATTTCATTTGACATACGTTATTCTCACAAATACAACTACACGTCGCATGCAGCTCATTTTGTTTTGTATTCAGTTGCACGTGCGAGCCTGGCACACGGCCGATGTAAACATACTGAAGGGACCAGTTCATTATTTTGTGCACGCACTTGAACAGATAGAGATGGAAGAAAAAATAATGACGTTGGACCACTAGATGAATGTGTTTGCTTTTTTTCGAACAACAACCATTTATCCTAGTACTAGTTTATAGCTGAAAAATCATTTGGTTAAATCCATCGTCGAAAGAACACGTGGAAGGCCATAGCAGAGCGGATCTTATGATTCAAACATTGATCACATACGGGATAAAATTACAATAGATGTATGTACATGAATTGGACTTACATCAGTACAAAAAAATATATTCTTACATTCCATAATGGACACGGAAAAATTATAATTATAACCTGTCCAATAAAGAAGAATTATATTTTTGATACCTCCTCTCTGAGAAAAAAAATACTTTAAACATGACGAGAATAAAATTTTTGGTGTCAAAATGTAGGTGTACCGGAAAATGCATCCCATTGTATGTGGTGAATAAATATATTATAGGGAGGGAATTCATGGTCTTTCTTACTCACGAGTTTGTATAATAGTACTAGTAAATGGAATAGGCCTGTTGATGGCAATAGTTTCATGTTTTTCGTATGACTTCTATGAGTATTTTCACCATTCGCTAGTAAGTTATTTCTTATTCATTTAAAACTGTCATTAAACATCAATTAGACATACAAAACAGTTATTCTAGCTTTATTGGGCATTTTTTAATGCCTGTGAAGATCACTCTGAAGCTCAGAAAATTGGAAACAAGTACTACCTGGTAGTAGCCTACTACGAAACAATAACTGGTCCCCAAATTCGATACGCCCGCAACGTGGTTATCCACCCTGCACGTGCACATGTGATGGTTATGGCGAAATCGGGCTCAATAATACCCAATCTGCGACAATAAATGCACATATGATAATGTACTTTCACCTATCATCGAACAGTGTTGACAATTTAATGCCAAACTCTGATAAATATGTGTTTTCAAAGGTTTAGTCAATTTGTTTACGGCCGTTACAGCGCCCAGCTTCTGATTGGTCGGCACTTTGGCTTATTTGGCGGGAAATTCTGTGAATCGGTCCATTATCCTCACCCATAATAATATATTTCACTCAGATGAAGCATTATTATTAATATATGATGTTTATATAATTGATGTAATGAAAAATAACATAAAAATGTCATTTATATACGTCCAGAGGGAAGTAGATTTATGCAGTACATGTCATGTGAAAAGACTGAATATCTCTTGTTCGTTTCTCTTGTTCGAATTTTACACTTTGCAAATGGAATTCCGGCAGGGCGGCACATAGAAGCTACCATCGTGAGTAGTAAACAAGCATGGATTATTGACTCACGCGGTCGCCAACAGTATCCTCCCAAATTCCCACACTGACTTTGTGTGTACCGTCACAGTCTGATGTGACTGTGTGTTCTTACCAATTAATCACATGGAATAAAAAAAAGAACAGTATAACAAATGAAGAATTTTCCTCACAAATAAATTATGATGGTTCATTTTCATGAAACATTATATATACGCTGCTCATATAATTGATGCAATGATAAAGGTTATGAAGACGTTAATAATATTATACGTTCACCAGGTGTGTAGGCGTGTGTATGCTTCAGTTCATTTTGTTCTGTTAACATATTCGTAGTGAGAGTAAAATATATACATGTATCTATGCCACTCGCTCATTAACACTTGACGTCAAGCGATACAATCAAATTCATACCATGTTATCCATGTGGATATTTGAACTATGTCAACGTCATTTATCGCTGTGCCTCCGTTTAATTAACCAGCATCATACGGTTGGTCAATGGTTTTCCCACGCTATACACGATCAGACATGGGGTGAATACTTTGAGATGTATTTGAATATGAATACGAATACTGACTATAGAAATGAATACGAATATGAATATGAATACTCATTTTTAGAGTGTATTCGAATATGAATACGAATATTTTCAAGAGTATTCGTGAATACATTCATGAATACTTTTCCGAGAGAAGACAATTGGCATGTTTATACATTTATTGTTTATGTCATCAACTCATGAAACATTACCTACTAGTAATGTCCAGATACAGTACATTGATACAAACATTATATTGTTATGTCATTGATACAAACATTGATACAAAGGTGATGATATCTGACAAAAATACATTTTATTGTTTATGTCATGATAATCAGTTATCAGTAACCCCCCCCCCCCCCACACCCATTCACATCACATCTGTTCAAAACTAGATTACTGTGCTTCATTTTCTCGTGATTATGTAATCCAATGTCCGTTAGATGTTAATCCGTTTGTAGAGCTGCGGTTGCCACTCATTCACAAATTTACAAGTCACAGCGGTGTACCTGTGTACTATTGTAGAAATGTGGTTATAGATATGTATGCATGGGTCATCCAATGGAGATCTCTTGTGAGATATCTCAGCCGGGGTGCTTTGACAATGGCCCAGATGCCCAGGCCACAGAGCCCACAATGACATCAATCAGTAAGCGGAGTCATAATAATTGCTCTTGATAAAAGCCTCACCGGTGATTACTAGTTGATGACAATCTGATCAGTGATGAACATCACAGCTGTGGTGTGTGTGTGTGTGTGTGTGTGTGTGTGTGGGGGGGGGGGGGGGTGGCGATGTCGGCGCGCTGGCGATAAGTCAGTGTCTATACCGTGCATTCATGTATAGCGATTACATCTGTAATATTTAGAGTGTAGGGGGTTTACAATATTACTGAAAATTGCTCAATAATTGCTTCATGTTTTACACTGTCAATATATCAGGTTCACGTATCAATACAGAATCTTTAACAGAAAGTAGGAGGAAAAAATTATGTGTCATTCACATGTATGACAACTAAAGTTTAATAGAGAATAAGCGATAGATGCAAGAACTTCGGTTATGTATGGCTGTACTCTATGTATTCAAAAGTATTCGTAAAAGTATTCATAATATGAATACTTCAGAATGTATTCGAATATGAATATGAATATTCTGAGTTTTGAATAATGTATTCGAATATGAATACGAATACTTTAAAAATGGTATTCGAATATATTCGAATACGAATACCGAATACGAATGCCCCATGTCTGTACACGATCGCAAAATTGTACTGCAATTTGCAGAGAGAAGCACATATCACACTAATGCCTAGGTCACAATTGCATCGATGCCTACGCCGATGAGGATACATTGCCCGAAAAAGGTGAAATTTGGTAATATCGGCCGGTCACACACCAGGCACAGGAAGATCATCCGTGGTCATCGGACATCGTGGACACGTGGGTGGAGGTATCGGAAGAAAATAACGCATAGTTATAGTTAAAAATGTTATCGGTAGTGAATCGCTAGCACGCCTGCCGGCG
Source organism: Terebella lapidaria (assembly GCA_949152475.1). NCBI lineage: Eukaryota > Metazoa > Annelida > Polychaeta > Terebellida > Terebellidae > Terebella > Terebella lapidaria. The sequence goes on along the minus strand of OX424566.1, from coordinate 22,501,913 downwards.
ACGGGCAGAGCCCCTTCAGATGCCCACCAAGTGCCGAGGGGATCGGCAAAATTTTTGGGGCGACCAATATGAGTAGCTCACCAGGCAATCAACGCGGGGTATCCTGCCGGGTGCCGATGAATGTCCGGAAGGTGTCCGTCAGATAATCGGCCGCTTTGTACATATCAGACGGTCACCGAGCAGGTATCAGTAGGGTAACATGCGGTCTCCGGTAGGGCATTATTGGTTTGTCAGTCTTTCCCTGAAATTCTTGAAACGGACACGGTGATAGGTACAGCTCGACTCAAGCTAATGACATCAACAAATAAAAGCAGTCGATACTCGACATTCCACCATGAGTGGTAACCATATCGCCAAAATCAAATTGTGTTTTCTTATACAATCATAAATAAATCGTGTATTCGTATGATAGAAGTTATACAAAAACACCAAAACACGAATATGCACAAATGTGTCTGCCACTTCTGGTTGAGATACTGCTATGTAACGTTATACTGAATAATATGTAAAAAATCTCTCTGTCATCTCAACGAGAATATGTGATATTATCAGAAACATAAAACTCTTCATCATGTTTCACTCTGTCCTTCTTCACAGTGCTATAAATGTCACGTTTTGGCCTTGGTGTCATTACCCACTGTTCGCGCCCATCTCTTGGTATGGATGTATTCGGAGAGTCCCTTGACGTCATTGACATGTCCAAACCAATCACAGCGGTTGCAAGTACCCCGTCATTTGCTCCGGTATTGTCCATCGCGATGTGTAGATTTGGTTGTTCTGCATCCATGACGTCAGTGACAAGCTCCCTATTACCAATGTGAGTGGCCTCGGTTGTGGTTCTTGGTGCACTGGCGAGTGACTGCTTGTTCATAGTGCCGATGTCCATATACGTTTGTCTGCCTGTGTGTGGTACATCTCTAGTTGCAACCGCTTGATCGCGTGTGATCCCAGTTGACAGTTCTTCTCGAACATTCATTCCTCCTTCTGCGTCACCTCTGCGATATCTATAATTGGAAATACGTTCATAACCTGACAGGGCCAGCATCTAGACCCCTGACTATTTTTCACATAATTATACAGAGCATCATTTTGGCATCATACAAAGTGTACTAGTATTAATTGTTGAATATTTTGGTGCTCAAGGACTCAACTTTCCACCAGAAGAACCACCATGGTGATGAATGTGGTAGCAGCAGTGATGACCAATAGCAAAGCAACGATCTTCAATCCTGCAAGTGAAATAATGTTTTTATGATGGGAATTAAAGACCTGATCCAAACTAGTCCCTATAAAAGTCGAATAGTATGTATAGTTGTATACCTTCATTTCCAAAAAACTGGATGAATCCTTCATTGTATCCTGGAATATATTGACAGACTTGTGATCATGTGGCGAAAACTTTGACCTCTCCAAGGAGAGGACTGGACGGAAAGACACTGGAATGTATACCATCTAGAACATTTAACAAGTCTATTGATTACCAGAAAGAACAAACGCTCTTGTGCCACTGTTGCTCAGTAACTCTGTTTTGTTCCAACAGTGCTCTGTTACCGTACACGTAACACTGACGGCTTGGGTGTCTTCCAAACCCGTCAATGTTAAGACTTTGCCGGACGACGCCCAAGAACAGTTCTGGTAGTCTGACTTGTTCGTAGTGCAGAACACATCCCATGAATATGAAAGGTTGAAGACCAACTCTAATGGCCGTGTCCGAGATGACGAAACACACTCAAGTACCAGGTTCTCTAGAGTATTATCCAAAACGTTTATCGTCGGCAGTGATGGTCCAGCTGTGCAACGAAAATATATGTGTATGATGTTGTGTTGTTGATTTATTAAATAAAAAAAATTAACACATACAGATTTAGTGGTATGCAGTAGAAAAGCCAAACAGTTTTGTAGATTTTATAACGCGTTCAATATCCAACACTGATGATTTTAATTAGTGACGGTGGAATGGAATACCTACCATAATAAGACAGAATTTCGTCCGTGTGGTATAATTTGTCACCACACATCTGTTCCAACCGGTATGTACCAGTCTGGTTTGCGCTGATCATGTTTACTCGGAACTTCCCAAACGGCCCCCCGTGGCGGCGATGCCAATCGTCATCGTAAAAGTCACAAAGCACATTATCAACTACTGTGTGATTCGCCGTACATACTGCAATGATGCGCCCTTGGCCATTAGGGTTCTGAATCAGAGTGGCGTTGGCGCTTGGGCATTCAGGGGGTAACAAAGTCTGATCTGCCTCGAAAATGATGTCATCGAATTGTTGCGTGGAACTACAGCGGACCAGGTTACCTGAAAAAAACATTATCCGGGATCTACAGTGGCCGATAGTGACATTGTAAAATAAAGCTTATTTATTTCTCGAAGTAATCGTGATTGATACATAATCAACATAATTTTACGTAAATAATGTTATTTCTGCATAATGTTATTGATGCGTAAACAAATTTATTTACGTGTAAATAACGTGTTTTCCGTGTAAAGTTTTTTATGCAGAAATAAGGTTATTTACACAGAAATAACGTTTTTTATGTGGAAATAATGTTATTTATGCAGAAATAACGGTAATTACGTGGAAAAAAGCATTATTTACTTCTGCTGTGTCTGAGATACTAACCAAATACTGCCTACACATGCTTTTCTCATTTTTTTGGCCGATGTGGTAAATAACGTTATTTCGGCGTAAATAATTTTATTTAGTTATTTACGTAAGTAACTTTTTTTCCCGTGTAAATAAAGTAAACTTTATTTAATAACGTTATTTACGCATAGTTAACTTTAATCGGAGATAATCGATGGGGTGAATAAAGTTTTTCATGCGTAAATAATGTTTTTTCGGCGTGAATAACGTAATTTCCGTGTAAAAAAAAATTCACGCGGAAAAAAACGTTACTTACGTTTAATTACTTTTTCGCAGTTCCACTTATGAGCCACTGTAGGGATCAGATTACTATATTATACTTTGTAATGCAGTACATACAAGCCACTAATTTCCCTTCTGTACTCTTTATTGCGAGCATATTCATTATTCCGTGCCAAAACAACACAATGAAGATTGAATATTACATGGGATAATATTATCTCCGATTACCATAATTACTGAGTGCCTCAAACATATATGTACTTAGATCTATTTCTGATTACTGAATGTCATCAAAATATGTACTTACTGTAGTATAATCCACACATGACAAAAACAACGAAGAAATTAGTGTGTAAGCACATGCTTCTCTATCTATAACGACTCTATGCCGCAATATGAATAACTGAAATGCATGTGATGGTTACCACAAAACAGAGCTCACGCTAGTCTGCACAGTGTACAATAAAAGCTTGGTTATTATCATGAAATTATCAAGCAAATAGTCTCACTTTTTGTGCATGATTAGTAATACACTCGTCTAACACATTACTTCCCTGTAGATATATATATATATATATATATATATTTATTGATCGTTCAACTTCATTTCCACTGTCTATTATACAATTATACTTTCAATATAGGAGAGTCACAACTGCAAATTTGCAATTTTGTTCCTTTATGAAAACCTTGACATGACATTTTCAGTAGGAGTATAGATAATTTGCAGATAACGTCAGAATCATGTATTGATAATAGGATTGGTATTGTGCAGTCCAGTCAAATCTTTTCAAAATGGTGTTGAGTAGAGCAATAGCAAAGCATCTATAGAGAATGTAACGCTGATGTTATATTCAGATAAATGTTAGTATCAATATATCGCATGTCTACGGTGGCTCATTACCGCCAGTTACATTCGTGCATTTCTCACCCCGTCTATAATTATCACCTCACAATTTCCATCGCGTTTTTATTCTGAGGTGTTATTTATAGACAGTGTGGAAATTATAAACGCGGTGATAACTATGAGGTGATAATTATAGATGGGGTGGATATTATAAACTCGGTGAATATTGTGAGGTGATAATAATAGATGGGGTGGAAATTATAAACATGGTGAAAATTATGAAGTGATAATTACCCTCGCCCCGATAGGGGGAGAGGGTATTGCATCTGGGTCTGTTTGTTTGTCTGTTTGTCTGTCTGTATGTCCGTGAGCATAACTCGAAAACAAATGATCCGATCAACTTCAAACTTATGGAGATGAAGCGGTATGGCAGTGGCTCAGTCCTCTTTTTGTTTGAATCGGATGAAAACGGTTGCCATGGCAACGGAAATCGTGAAAATCACATAAATGGCTATAAGTCCGGTCTACTTGATATTAATTTTTCCAACTATTTTTTGTAGTTGTAGTTCTTTGGCCAGTTTCCGATCGTATAGTGTACAGCAGATAGTCGTACGACGAGAACTCTCTATTATCGCACGATGTCGAAAAATTGCGGGTCTTGATTTCGGTTATTTTTTGGCCAGCGACTTCTCAGAGCAAGTGTCTCTGCTTGGAACTCGAAGACAATCGGTCCTATCGATCTGAAATTTATAGGGATGAAGCATTCTGGTAGTGGCATGAACCTGTCAAATTTTGTCAAGATCGATAATAACTTGTGCCATGGCAACGGAAGGAGTGAAAATCACATATTTGGCTATAACTCCATTGCTACTTAATATTTTTTTTTTTGATAACTTTTGTATTTTTCTTCCTCCGATTCATGATCGCATAGTGTCCAGCTGATGGTCGTACGACGAGAACTCTCTATTATCGCCCTATGTCGAAAAATTGGGGGTCACGATTTCGGTTATTTTTTGGCGAGCGACTTTTCAGAGGAAATGTCTGCGCCTACAACTAGAAGACAATCGGTCCGAAATTTATAGGGATGAAGCAGTATGACAGTGGCATGAATCTCGTCAAGTTTTGTTAAGATCGGATAATAACTGTTGCCATGGCAACGGAAAAAGTGGAAATCAGATATTTGGCTAAAACTCCAGTTCTACTTGATATAATTTTTTTTCAATAATTTTTGTATTTTTCTTCGGCCAATTTATGATCGTATGGTGCACAGCCGATGGTCGTATGACGAGAACTCTCTATTATCGTCCGGTGTCAAAAAATTGGGGGTCACGATTTCGGTTATTTTTTGGCCAGTGACTTTTCAGAGGAAATGTCTACGCTTGGAACTCGAAGACAATCGGTCCGATTGATTTTTTTTTTAACTTTATTTATTTCATAACAATTGATGAACAAGCATCAGCTTATATTAACATCTCTTGTTGGCTCGGATCTTGGCGTAAGGGTGGTCATTAGTGTGGGAGGAAACCAGAGAACCTGGTGAAAACCCACTTGCCCAGTTTGGCGACCACTTACCATCTCACATAATGCCGAGGCCGGGGATCGAACCCTCGCCTGAACCGACTGCATTGGTGAGAAGTCAGCCCACTTACGAACGGAGCTAACCGGGCAATGGAGTGAGCTAACCGGGCAAATGGTGTACGGCCGATGGTCATACAACGAAAATTCTCACGATTTCTCACGGGGTCACGATTTTGTTGTGAGATTCAAGGCCATATTGTCATGTGAAGCTAGTTTCCAACCCATTTTCGTTCAGGAGATGTGCCTGGATGACAGAAACAATACTGTTAAATTTCACAGCTCAATATTGAGCGACAAGGTCATGGTCAGAGTAACGATCAAAATAGAAATTTTACAATAACTCTGCTTATATTAATGATTAATTCCCCCTATTGATTATATATTATTCTGTTCTTAATTCCCATCATTTGCTGTATGACCAATGGTCCTGTGATCAAAATCCCCATTATCGCCCAAGGTATCAAGTGTAGGGGTCATCAGCTGAATTCGCTGATTCGTAGTATTTCAAGTCCTGGTAATTCTCGAACCACTGATGATATTCAATATAATGTTGAATTTGTGAGAGCTGGAGGAGTTTGGGTTGTCAGTATTAGTAATTCAGGTCGTAGCCGAGAATATGTTCAAGATAGAAAAATTGCAATAATTGCAATAATGATTTTTGTATTTTTTTAAGGCCAATTTCCGACCACTTGATATGACCAGATATAGTACGACCAGAATCCCCGTTTATCGCCCAGGTCGAAAATGTAACAGTCATAAATTCTAAATTTAGTAACTAAATCTGGAAGGGCGAGGGTCTGCAATCTCTGATTGTCTCGTTATAGATGGGGTGGATATCATAAACTCGGTGAGTATTGTGAGGTGATAATTATAGATGGGGTGGAAATTATGAATGCGGTGATGATTCAGAGAGGGTAATTATAAACGGGGTGGAAATTATAAAAGAAGTGAAAATTATGAGGTGATAATTATCGATGGGGTTAATATTATAAGCTCGATGAATATTGTGAGGTGATAATTATAGATGGGGTTGAAATTATAAACGTGGTGAAAATTATGAGGTGATAATTCTAGATGGGGTGGATATTATAAACTCGGTGAATATTGTGAGGTGATAGTTATAGATGAGGCGGAAATTATAAATGCGGTGAAAATTATGAGGTGATAATTATAGATGCGGTGGATATTATAAACTCGGTAAATATTGTGAGGTGATTCAATTCAATTCAATTTATTTCAACATCAACACATAGTACAAAGACAAATTATTGACAAGACACAATATTATGAGGTTATAATTATAGATGTGGTGGAAATTATGAACTCGGTAATAATTCTGAGGTGGTAATTTTAAATGGGATGGAAATTATGAACGTGGTGAAAATTATGAGGTGATAATTATACATGGGATGGAAATTATAAACGCGGTGAAAATTATGAGGTGATAATTATAGATGGGGTGGATATTATAAACTCGGTAAATACTGTGAGGTGATTCAATCCAAATCAATTCAATTTATTTCAACATCAACACATAGTACAAAGATACATTATTGACAAGACACAATATTGTGAAGTGATAATTATAGATGGGGTGGAAATTATGAACGCGGTAATACTTCTGAGGTGGTAATTTTAAACGGGATAGAAATTATGAAAATGGTGAAAATTATGAGGTGATAATTATAGATGGGATGAATATCATAAACTCGCTGAATATTGTGAAGTAATAATTATAGACTAGGTGAGAAATGCACGAATGTAATTGGCGGTAATGAGCCACCGTACATGTCACAATAACAATTATATGATAATTTACAGGTATTAAGTTATTTGATATCGACTAGTTCATTACGGAAACTCCTGAATGCAATGTTCAACTTCTGAAAGTGCACAATGACCCCGCTCGGAATGCTCCGGACCACACATGATCACGTGAATGTCATTAATATTTACATATCATACACAAAATTACACGGTAATTGCAAGCGTAGTACTCAATGACCGGAAGTAGCACTGCCTGTACTCCCTCCACACGGCCGTGGATAGTGATCACGCATGTAAATGTTGACAAGCTGCAGGACAGTAGGGAAAGTGTCCAAGAGACATTTTTTTCATTGCTATAAATGTGGTTGTTTTGCAGAAATAAGGTGGTTCTGTGCCAAAGGCTCAAATGCCAACACAACATCCACATTCGGACAACACATCCCTATTTTAGGGATGACCCAATTGTCTGTAAAGCTATATTTTCATTTTTCGGCTCTTTAGGCATATTTAGGCGAATCAGATATTTCGTGGATAGATTCTATTGCAGCAACCTGTGCAAAAATTCACTGGCCTGGGCAGATCGACGGATCGCGATTTCGACCCACCTGTTTCACATTCCTAAATAAATTAATAGTAGAATACTATATAAACTGCAAACTACTCGCCGTCCTATATTGACAAACGTAGATCTATTAATAATTTTATACGAAACACAATGAGCGTGCATTTCAATATCGAGTTCAAAATCTGACTAGTGTTCCATGGTTCGCATATGTAATATACGTATCGACCTATTATCGGTAATATAGGTTTTTGATAATACCGATTGCAAAATGCCCAGTATTAGAAACCTCTGAGGTAGAAAAAGCCCCATCAAACATCATAACCAATGCAACACTTCAAAGCAGACAGTATACATGTAAATATATGTAAATAATGTGATATCTAGTATACTCCGACATTATTACACTTGCGTCAATTTCATCTTATGGGGATTATATGAATTACATATGAGTATAAATTACAGTTAAAATGAGACAGATGACAGTCAAGCAATAACAGTGGCAATAAAGTTCCTGGTTTAGTACAGTTATGTATTTGTATATACATTGTAGACATGCCTTATTAATAGCTAATTGATATACAATTCAAGAACGTGACGTGTAATGCAAACGGTAGTACATGAACCAATTGTGATAATAATGGTAATTCGGATTGAACAACGTGACCACTATTCGCGTGTTTTGTTTTAATATTGATGATAAATTCATGTCGGATGAGAATGTTTGGACTTGGAAAGCATCATTCAGTAGGGAAAACTGGAAACTTATAAGTCCCATCCCAGGGCACGAAACCTGGACCTGCCAAAGTATGAGCTCCATATCTTCAAGCGTCACCGCTCCTATCCACTCCCCCATACATGATCTGACATTACAACCAGCAACATACCTTGGGCCTCCGTATTTTATTAACTTTTCGATGTCATAATAGTCATAATTTTTTAGTTCAAATTTTTGTTTGAAATTGGGTGGCTTCTTTGTGTAGAATATTTATGACTGTTATGGCCCGAAACCCGCCCCTGACACATTCTCCCACTCGACATACACGGCACAGATTCATCACATGACTTCATACTTACTTACCTTACGTCACCGGGCATGCACCGTCCTCGCACCACATCTACATGTAAACAACACTGCTCGCGTTAACACTTCCTACAATCCCACCAATCACCACATTCCCAGACACATGACTCCGCCCACACAGACATGACATCACTTTCCCGCCCTTTTACATGAACACCTGCCACATTACGCGGGAAAATCCAGACACATCATAGACTTAGCCCCGCGCTTTCCCACGGACAAGTTAGTTGCAATATTGTAGTTGGGTAGGATCTGTTGAATAGAAAGGTTGTATTGAGAGGTACTACGCTAAATATTGTGATTAGGAGATATCAAACTTATATTGGACTATTAATACTTCGGACTATTGTGGGGATTATGATTGTGTGAGTGACCGTGATCGTACATCGGACTAATCATCTAAATAAACTCGGATATTATTGAAACTTACGTCGGACTTCCTGTTGGTGTGTTAACGCACAACATTCATCGTACTATTCGATCAGTGGGCGTAATAGCTGCCCGAAGAACTCCGCTATTCCGTCACATTGGTGCCGTGACCAGGATAGCGAAGGCCAGTTCTCGGCTTACAAACTATCCCGACGTACGAACTTCCAATGAATACCCGATCTACGACTCGGAACCCGATCGGACCAAGCCCGGAAGATGAGGTGACGATGAATCCGGTCCCAGCGAACCAGCGAAACGTCACGACCAAGGTCAGTGGCGATGAGCGATACTATTACGCTATCGCAAGTACAACCGCCAAACGAACTGTACGAACTATCGTCGGCGGCATCCGTAGAGTACATGCCGGACTGGACGCGAGCCGATAGTAACCTCGAAGAACTGTTGGACGGTGACCCGTACCAGCCGTCGCGCACCGTGACGGAAATCCTTGACGCGCATGCGCGGTCATACCACGCGACACCTGCCGGACCGCCAAGGTCGCGACAAAGCGACGGAAGTGAAACGGACTATGCGCGCTTCCAGCGCCAACCCAATACCGACCCGCTACCTAAGTCGGTGAGTGTACGACCAACGAACTATGACAATTCAATGCTAACGCACCCGCCGAGTCGGTCGCGTGTCCAACAATGGTCGCATGAATCGGATACGCGTGCTGAACTGTATCCGCGACACGACAATGTAATGTCGCGCCCATCGGTAACAATCCACACACTGACGCGACCTGACCGAACCCCGCCGGTGTACTCCAGAGTACCGGCCGACCCAGTCGTCACGGGAGAGCTGCCGGATGTCCACCTGCCGAACCGGAGAAGAGCCGCCACCGAGAGTACCCCCGCGGCCGACCTCAGGCTCCACGCTGCCCAGACGAACGACCCGCCGACACGATTCCACGCACCCGCGCCGAGATCGGAGGTCCGATACGCCAGCGACACCATCGATCGCCGACCACGCAACATCGGAGTACCGATCTCCGACACCAGCGAAAATACGCACCCCGCGCATCTACCACCACCGGTAGTCAACATCGGACCATCGCACGGCTACGTGCCCAACCATGGAAATGCGGTGCCCATGCACAATCATGGGGGAGTAGCAGTATCGAACTATGGAAATGCGGTGCCCATGCCCAATCATGGGGGAGTAGCTGTACCAAACCATGGAGTACCAGAGTACGGTGTCGCCGCGTACAATCACGGAATAGTACCCAATCTGGGAATTGTGCCACAAAACCCTGGAGTAGCAGTTCCAAGTGTGTACGCTCCTGGTTCGGGATATCAGTTCCCACAAATGCCACACCCAACTCCGTCATACGGAATGCCGGAAATGTCGCCGCCATACGGACCGGTCTCCCAAACCGCGCCGTTGTCAAATCACGCTGGCTACCCGCCCGCACCCGACGCCACGCCATACGTCGTACCGGTCATCACGACCACTGCCGCACCGACCACGGAGGTCGCGCCGCCAACTCCCGCCGTTTCTGTGACGACTGCCAACGCTACGACAGCGGCATCACAAGCGCCCATCATCCCGACGCTAGCGCTGAGTACTGCTAAACCAGCACAGTGGCGAGCCACGTTTAAGGAGGGTAATCTGAACCAGTACCTCCGCAGCTTCGAACAGTTTACGGCTGCATTCACGTACACGGACCTGAACAAAACTACGACATTCCGTAGTACGTTACGCGGACGAGCGGAAGCAATCGCTCTGAACATTCCATTCAACACGCCTTGGGATGAATTCAGGCGTCGTCTTCTGGAAGGATGGGAACCCGCCGCCCGTCGACAGTCGAAACGAGACGACTTTCCGTTCTTGAAGCGTGAACGGAAAGAGGATGCCGAACTTTTCCTTGAACGGTTACAAGCCATAGCAGAACAGGTGTTTGATGACGTCACACCTGAGTTTCTCCAACAAACTGTTATTTCGCAATTTGTCAATGGTCAGCCTGACCATATTGCGGATAGACTTTGTGTAATGACATTTACTTCGTACAGCGACGCACTCACGGCTGTACTGAAAGCGGAGAGTCGCCAGCAGCGGACCAAGAGAGATCGGCCCCACGGTACCCGCCGAGTGGACGCCACCTACCACGGGTATGCCGACGACACGGAAGCGAATGACGAACTTTCATGTGCGATCGGACAGTTGAACCATTGGGATACACCAACTCCCGATCAGATCGCTGCATACTACGACCCCGCAGATAGCGACACGACCGGACTGCAAGGGTGTGAAGAACATTCCGTCCCTTCCTGCTCCCGCGAATGGGTCGCGGAAGCGTTCCAGTGTGTTGTCAGTGATGAGTGCGGACAATATGGTGAGGACGCACTATACTCTGTTCTACGAGCTATCGCTCAGGCTCGTGGCGACCGTCCGACGCCTCAAGGTTGAACTGAAATATGTTTCTTCTGCAAGAAACCGGGACACAGGTGGATACGGTGTTACCGTTTGAAGGACATATTGGTACGAAACGGAATGAAACTGTTCCCACCACGCCCTGGCGTAAATCGGAATAACGGACAGATCGGTATACCGAACTCAAACTCTCAGCCAATGGCTACGACGCCACCGGCTCCGCCACCACCACAGGCCAGGCCGTCAAACTAAGGGAGGAAGGAACTGCGGAGCAAGAACCTTCCGTTAAACCGAGCTATGCTCAAAGCTCCAAACCAGTGGTTGTGTCCACAGCTACGAACACGACGCCAACCAAGCTGGCGCCGACACCACGGGCCCTTCCGCTCCGCGAAGGGGTGTGCGCCAAGTGTGCTCCGTCGACTTCAGGTACGAAATCCCTCCACGAAGGGGTGTCGGAACCATTGCCACGCAGGCCATCACGGACTAATCGTCACGAAGGGGTGTCGACACGCACCACCGGCGATACCGGAACGGACTCTATGTCTGAAATTGAATGGGTGTCGGATGATGGAGGTTTTTACGCTTTCCCATCGGGACCTGAAACCAAGCCGGGAAGACTGAAACTTCCACTCCTACTGCCTGAGGAGGACCTCGATGGACCGATTGTTATCAGTCGAAGTCTGGCCGCCCATGAGTGCTGGAAATTGCCAGTGCATGTTGGGGAACGAACTTTCAAAGCAGTAATGGACTCAGGAGCACAGGTTTCTCTGCTCCGAAAGGACATGATGCGACACGTGCCTGTCGAACAGCGCACTCTACGCCCGACCATGGCGACCATTCGGGATGTCAACGGAGACTCCAGCCCGATCGACGGACTTCTAGACCTTACGATCAAGGTCGGAACGAAAGAAATGACAGTGACATTTTGTGTAGCAGCAATTCATGACGAAATGATTTTGGGCATGAATTTCTTCCGACAAACGAAAGCCATCGTTAATTACGGTGATGGAACTGTCGAAATTAACAAAGAGATCCTGTTTGCATACAAGGACTTCGAAGCTAATGTTGTACGCATGGCTGTACGTCGAGCCGTTACGGTACCGCCACGTAGCGAGGCCATAGTCGAACTTGTACCGACCTCAAAGGTCAGGGTGCGCCAACACCCTCGGCTCATTCAGCCCATGACGAACTTTCCGGAGGAAACGGACTTGATTATGGGTCGCACGTTGACCTCATTGAACCGGAAGTGTGTTAAAGTGACTGTGGTGAACCCCGCGGATACGGGCGTAACTCTGACTCGCTCAGATCCAATAGCCATAGCGAGCCCCGTTGACAGTATTGTGGGCGCTCTGCCGAAGTCAGGAGAGGAACCGGAAGTTCCCCACACGAACGTTAACCATTACGAAGACCTCCCGCCACACCTACGGGAGATGGTGGACCATGCCGGACTAGCACCTGAACAGCAACGGTGCTGTGCTAATTTGGTATATCGGTACAGAGACACTTTCATGTGCCCCGAAGGACAGCTCGGACGGACGCATGTAGTGCAACATCGGATCGACACGGGTACAAGCTCCCCAATTCGTCAGCGACAACGTCGCGTACCCCAAGCGCAACAACACATCATAGATGAGGAAGTTGACAAAATGTTGCGACTTGGATGTATCGAACCTTCGGAATCACCATGGAGTTCACAAGTGGTGTTGGTACGAAAGAAAAACGGACAGGTACGATTCTGTGTGGACTATCGTCTGCTCAATGACGTAACACGGAAAGATTCGTACCCTCTTCTGAACATTCAAGACACGCATGACGCACTCGCGGTTACGCCATCGGGGGCGCGCTCTCACAGCGTGTCAATGGAAAGGAAATCCCGATTGGCTTTGCAAGCAAGACGCTGTCCCGCACGCAACGGAATTATTGTACGACCTATAGAGAACTGTTGGCTGTCGTTGAAATAATTCAGCATTACCGACATTATTTGTGGGGACGCAGATTCCTGTTACGAACTGACCATAGCTCTTTGCGTTGGTTAAAGAACTACAACGATGCGGAAGGTATGTTGGCTCGCTGGTTAGCCAAACTGCAGCAATATGACTTTCGTATTGAACATCGTCCTTGAAAGCTCCACGGAAATGCTGACGGACTTTCCCGCTGCCATAGTTGCAAACATTCGGACTGCCCTGGACGCTTAGTCGTTCCACCCACGGACCCGGAAACAAGTTCTGGAGAACTTCCCGTCATAAGGATTACGGTGGTTCCTGTCGGACCCGAGAAAGACATCCTGGACAGTGATACCATGACATCACCGGTCTTGTCTCGGATGATCTCAATACGCCAAGCTGCACGTGTGCGAGCATTGGATGTGAAATTGAACGGACAAGAATGGTTGTCGGACTATTCAACAGCGGACATTGTTGCCGCTCAGCAAGTCGACCCGAGTGTCGGATTCGTACGACAGTGGGTATTGAACGGAACGAAACCCACGTCAAAGGAAGTCGCCCGCCACGGTGAGGAAGTGAAAACTTTGGTTTCACGATGGACTTTGTTAGCGCTACAGGATGGAGTCCTCATACGAAATACCAAGCCGGACCCAGCTGGTCTGACTGTCGTACAAACTGTGTTACCAGCGGCATCACGAACGGTGGTTCTACACCAACTCCACGACCTCAAGGTCGTAGGCCACCTCGGAATACAACGGACTGTTGAGAGAGTAAAGCGCTGGTTTTACTGGCCAGGTCTCGCCTTGGATGTTGCCCGCTGGTGCGCCCGCTGCCCGCAGTGTGTGTGTCACGGAAAGGAAAACCAGCGCCCAAGAAATCGCCTCTAACGCAACTACCCACTGGGGCGCCATTTGATCGTATTGCCATGGATATCTTAGATACCCATAAAGTTACCGGACGAGGTCACAGGTACATTCTTGTCATATCGGACTACTTTTCAAAGTACACGGACGCATTCCCGCTCCGCCGCCATACGGCCAAAAATGTCGCCGATGTTTTGGTGAATCGTTGGATCGTGTACCACGGGGTACCGAAAGCCATACACAGCGACCAAGGAACGGAATTTGAGTCGTCGTTATTTCGGAGCGTTGTACGCCTTCTGGGCGCCAAGAAAATTCGGACCACGCCCTACCGCCCACAAAGTGACGGTCAAGTCGAACGATTCAATCGGACTTTGTTGAATATGTTGAGTGCATTTGTCAGTGATCGTGGGAATGACTGGGATCTGCACTTACCATATGTACTCATGGCGTACCGCACCTCGGTGCATTCTTCTACCGGGTGTACACCACACCTGATGGTATACGGACATGAATGCAATTTGCCTGTTGACTTGATGTTTCCTACGTACGACCCGGAACCGCTACCTCCATGCGGACCTGAATACGTCGAGTATCTCCGAACTGCCATCAGAGCTGCCCATGGGTTTGCGCAAGACCATCTGCAAAAAGCTGCAACCCGCCAGAAAATGGGGTATGACGCACATGCGAAATCTCGCCCTCAGTTCCAGCCGGGAGAATTGGTACGGTACTACTACCTGCCCCTCACACAGAACAACAAATTCGCCCGACCCTGGACCGGACCCTGGAGAGTCCTGGAACGCGTAACTGAGGTAGACTATCGAATTGCTCTAGTCTCCAATCCACGAAATACTAGAGTCGTCCATCTGGACGTCATTAAACCATACGAAGGCGACGCACAGTTGCTGAACCTTCAACCTCAAGTCGGATCGCCACCTGAGTTGTCAAGCAGCACAGACTCCAAGACCGAACCATCGAACGATCCCCTGGAGCTCCTCAAGGAATTCCTCTATCCTTGGGACGTCATCGTGCAAGACAAGTCGTCAGATACAGATCGGACTACCGAAACTGATACTTCGTCATCGCCCGCCAGTCGGAAAAGTCCCACAATCGGACCGCGACGTCGAAAATGAAAGCGAAAATCACGCAAGTCGAACTCTAGCGCTTCACAGCGAGCGCCAAAACCCCGCGGACCCAAACCCGCGACTGCTACGGACTCATCAACAAGCGAGGCTACGCCCCAGCCTGCTCCGTACAATCGACCCAGACGCACGATTCGCCGCCCAGCCCGGTTCAGATAACCACGGCTGTGCCAAGGGACTGATCTCTATGATGATGAATAAATGCCTGTCTATTGGACTATGATGTCATATCACCCCAAAATATATTTATAATATAATAATATTATGTACATATTCATTTCAATAACCATTTTTATGTACTGATGTCAGTGAGGCAATTTTCATATATAATATTGATATGACGTTATAATATTGATACTGGTTATGATGCTATAATGTGGTATATGTGTGTTATGCATTGCATATAACTTCGTACTTCTCCATACCATCTCGCGCCTGTTGCGCACTACCTAAATATTGCATGACTAACAATTCCACCCATGTGTCAGCCGTCATGTCCTGCCGTGAGTAAGATCACTTTGTCGCGGATGAGGTGAGAGGATAGCCGTCTTCCGAGCAAGCGTCTGATAAGAGCCTCTGCTCCCCCTACGCACAATTCAGGGGAATGCCCTCAGGAGCAGAATTCAGCTATGAACAAACCTCTGCATTCCAACGCGCGATCTGTCATCACATTCATTAAAAATTATGCAACGCACCACGGCAGGGCCGCCCAGATCACCCCATCACCCCCATGATAATATCAGCGGTTCCATTATCTACGGCACTAGATGAAAATGAACGGACTGAGCAAACTTCTGTGAGCTTGGTATTTATACCTCAGCATATGTACGGACAATGATCATCTGTTATAAACAAGTTGGTCAAAAGTTTATTGTGTGCTAACTGTGCAGATAAGGAATGGACTAATTGTAGGAGTTCACACGGAAAAGCATGAAGCGCAAATAAACACTGAAGCCGCCCGCGGCACCCCCATAAACATTCCCAGTTAACTTCAATAGAGAGTGGAAGCACGCAAAAGGTGCAGTAATTTTGACTGTATGCTAGACGGACAGTGAAATGATTGGATTGCGTTATCCAGAAGTTTGTGTCGGACTATGGGAAAATAGAGCAGCTGTGTGCTAACCTACTGCCCCGCTTGACTGGTGTGATGAACCAGAGCTTTGATGTACACGCGTTGCCTAGGTGATGGACCGCCCCCTCTTCGCACGACTGAGAGCCGAGATGGATCAAGCGAACGTAAAAAGACGTATAAGACAATAGACATAGCGCACCCCCCGATTGTGGAAAACTGCAAAAGACACTGTCAGCACTTTGTGTGTGTACGGATGCCAGATAAGCAGGAAAGTTTTAGAAGTGGATCATTCTGGCTGCGGACACTGGAGAGTAAACATCTAGCGGAAAAGTGTTGAATATCAACAGTGTTCTTGTAAGACAATTGACTATATCTTGTGGATATTTCGTACGGCAATTGCACGGACTTTTGCCTAGTATTTCACGGACTGTGTGAATAATCCTGGTACGCACCTTGTATTAGGATAAAGGCCGGACTAGTGAGTGTGGGCTCACGCCAGTGAGCGAAGTCAAACCATGTCTTCTTCCGACAAGGAGAGAGACAAGCCACCGGACAAGAAGACGGCATCTGATGCCGATAACAACGAACTGCCACTTGCTGTGAGGATAGTGGAGGCTGGGGATGAGCCGGAACATCCCATCGTACTTGGAGAATCGGCGACAGCCGACAGCGCACCGGGAACAGTTTCCCCTACCTCGGACCCGATCACGATATCGGATACAGAAACGGCCTCTGGGGCCGAAACCGACATTCGAAAGAAAGTAATGGCGAAACTCGCTCAACGTGGAGAGCGTCATACGCCGAGTCCATCATCGGACTCTATGTCGGACTTGAGTGCGCCTGACTTCCAGCGCCTGGAAGAAGGCGGGAAAATTGTCGAACAAGCCATGGCTGCTAGAGACGCAGCTAAAGCTACGGCTAGTGTTACTTCGGACTCCGGACCAAAACAGATGATGGCTACTCCGCCAGTGACAGCCACCCGACCGACCACCGTGTCGGCTACTTCGCCTGCTCCAGCCAAACCGGCCAAACCCGTACGACCTCTCGCGTTGCTCCCGCACGCGACGACATCGCGAGGATATTCCTCGGCCTATACGGACTTATTCCGGACTCAGGGAAATCATGAGTCGCGGGATCTACGACAATGGACTTATCGCTGTCAAGTTGACAAGTTGATGGAGCTCGTACCTCGTCCCCCCACACCCCACGGGACGAGTCCAATCGACTGGAACGCGGTTCCACTCTATGACCGGAACCGGCAAGCAGGATATGGACATGTCCATGATTTCTCCGTACCGTCGACACTGACAGAGAGTCAGTACTTGACTCTGATGCCGCTACGCCTCGGAACAGGAGGATTCGACTGCCCCTTCTGTACCAGTGAGGAGGAGTCAGAGCATGAACGGACCTGGCCCACGGTGCCTCGCCGGGCCCCACTTCGGACCCCACAGGAGCTGGATGCTCATGTTCTGGCGTACCATATGCCATTCGTACGGTTCTTTGTGTGCCCCGCACGGGACGGGTACATGACCCTGACGCTTTCGGACATGATACAGCATATCTCGACGCCCACGGCGAGTCACACGGACCGGTTCCCCATCTTCCAACGGGGATCACTAATGGCCACCGAGAACATGGTAACTCGTTTCGCAAAGCGATGTGGGGTTGACATGCAACCCAACCCGAACTATCGGCCACCACGCGTACCATCGCACGTACCCATCTTCCGACGGACGCCGGAATCAGTACTTACTTTCGGCATCTGGGCGATGGCGCCCGCGGTGATGTCACAGTACCCGCAGAATACCGCACCGGAGGTCCAACTGGTACTGGACCGTATCGATTTCGCCCAACTAAGAACGAGGGCCGACGAAGCCAAAGTCGAACGGATGGTACGCGACATCCAACTGATCAACCGTCACGTCCGCTACCGAAAGCCTGGAGCTTTCGATTTCGACCGCCCTGTTGTATATCGGACCTCGGCCATGAAGGCCGCTGAATCTCGGACCTCGGCTTCACCAGCCACAGGAGTTTCAACTCCCGCACGAAGTTCGCCCTCGGGGGCGATACCTAAGAGTCGGACTGTTGAGAGGCCTACAGCGCCTAACGTTACGGACTATAGAGTTCGGGAGGGACTTGTGCCACCCCGGACGAATATCCGCCCCTGCCAAGTCGACCCACGGTCGAGACAGACGCGGCTGAATCTTCGGACTCAGTTAGAACTTCGGACCCAGGCGAACCCATGGAAACGGCTAAAATTACGGACTCTGTGGATAGGGAGCCTTCCCCAAAGACGGCTTCTCGAACCCCAGTTACGGACACTGAGTCGCCAATGGAGTGCGACCAGCCGCCACCACTTCGGACGATCGAGGATGAGCCGGAACCTCGACAACGTCGAACACCCGACAGCAGGCCGGACTCTCCCATGGAGCCGTCTCGCGGCCTAATCACTTTCGGACCACCTCCTCTGTATTTGGATTACGAGGAGGAGTTGTTGCCCCCAACGACCACCTTGGTTACACGAGCCAACGATCCGGACAGGCCTCGGCTAAGGATGGAAGTCCTGGAGGACCAGTATCCATTACCTCGCGACATGGAGGTCAATTTCGGACTTCACAGATCTGGTGAGTTCGGTGCGGACTACCAGCTACTTCGCCAGCATGGGCAAAGGTTGCTCGAACGGACTTTACCCGGACTACAAGTCCTCCCCGGAATTAACCCGGATTTCGCCGAACTCTACCAGGACGACAACACACGTCGTCTTCCCGCCGGACTCGGACCGCATCAGTCATACTGGATGGAACAAATCAACCAGGCTGCAACGGACGCGGACCCTCTACTGCTTGCGGAGGATGCTGAGCATCACCTCCCGTCGTTGGCACTGGCCAGCGCGGACGACCTGGCGCTTCAACATCTGCGAGCCATCCGCCGCGGATACGTACTTGCCATGGACGCACACATCCGCCAGGCGGAGTATAACACCATGTCCCTCGGATTTGGGATGGGGTCGCTACACGAGCGACAGACCCCGACAGCCCCGCACCCTCTCCTGGAGGAGAACCGACGACTCCGGGAGGAGCTCCGCACCGCGGAGCGAAATAATTCGGACCTACGGGAAGAGGTACAGGAGCTTAGAGCCCGCCTCTCTACGACTTCGTCTTCGTCTTCGTCGCCGGAACCTCAGGGAATCCCTGACGAACTTTGGACGACGATTGTGG
The DNA here is from genome assembly GCA_949152475.1 of Terebella lapidaria. NCBI lineage: Eukaryota > Metazoa > Annelida > Polychaeta > Terebellida > Terebellidae > Terebella > Terebella lapidaria. Next base: position 22,482,162 of record OX424566.1, on the reverse strand, counting down.
CGGTTCTACCGCACTTGCCGGCCGACGACCAAAGGCGGCTGATGCAACAGGCATCGCCAGCCGCCCGGCCTCCCGCGTCACGGAGACGCGACCGTCAGTCGGACTAGGCCACGTACCTCAGGTCACAGCACCAGGATAGCTATGGCCTGCAAATATCGTACTTATCGTATCATGTGGTATGCATGTGTATCATGTACTAATCCTGGTCACTTTCAGGTATTTCGAACTTTAAATTGTTTCCGTTCCGCTAGGGAGCGTCGAGGAGTATTTTTATCATTCCAATAATATAATATGTATATACATTTGTGATTCTTTTAACTGTGATTTATGTGTTGATTTATGTGTTTCATCGTCACCTGTCGTTGTTTTAAATGTATTTGTCAAATGTGTTCATATCATCTTAGTGACTATTGACTGACTGACTGATGACTTTATTTTGACAGTTAGAATTTTTATTGTATCCATTGTTTTACCATTGTCTCGCGCGGTGAATGTGTTTCCCTTTAGGACTTTTAGCTTATCATGTTTAGATTTTTGGACAGTTAGGTTTCGGGGAGGGTAAATTCCCAGGGGGTAATTTGACGAAGGGGTGTTTTGTAGAATATTTATGACTGTTATGGCCCGAAACCCGCCCCTGACACATTCTCCCACTCGACATACACGGCACAGATTCATCACATGACTTCATACTTACTTACCTTACGTCACCGGGCATGCACCGTCCTCGCACCACATCTACATGTAAACAACACTGCTCACGTTAACACTTCCTACAATCCCACCAATCACCACATTCCCAGACACATGACTCCGCCCACACAGACATGACATCACTTTCCCGCCCTTTTACATGAACACCTGCCACATTACGCGGGAAAATCCAGACACATCATAGACTTAGCCCCGCGCCTTCCCACGGACAAGTTAGTTGCAATATTGTAGTTGGGTAGGATCTGTTGAATAGAAAGGTTGTATTGAGAGGTACTACGCTAAATATTGTGATTAGGAGATATCAAACTTATATTGGACTATTAATACTTCGGACTATTGTGGGGATTACGATTGTGTGAGTGACCGTGATCGTACATCGGACTGTTGGTGTGTTAACGCACAACATACATCGTACTATTCGATCAGTGGGCGTAATAGCCGCCCGAAGAACTCCGCTATTCCGTCACATTTGATAAGGCCAAAAAAAGTGTTATGGTTCTGGTTATTTGGGTCTGGTTATTGGGGTCAAATATGGCGCAATTGGCCATTCATTTTCCCCTAAAATTTGCTGTTGATGAAGCGACCCGGTTGAATTTGCCCTGTTTGGCCAGCCATACACCGAGTTTTGCAATGTCAAAGACACTCGGGGTCATTTGACTCGATCATTATCTCGCCAAAATCGATGTACGGGTGTCAATTTACTAAAAAAAAGAAAATCGGCTCTCAGAAAGTGATGCGCACGATTTTTTTTTTCGCTTAAAAAAAAACGAGTGACGCGCAGTGATGCGCGCGCATAACCAGAACCATAATACTTTTTTTTTTGGCCTAATCAACAGTACTTACCTACTTGCTACGCATTCTTTTTTTCATTTTATAGTGTTTCAACATGTGTTCACTGTAGAGAAGAAACAAATATATTTTCCCTCTGAAGACGTCAGTGCTTCCGATGTAGTGGTTTGCTAGGATTTCGTTTCTGTTTGAAGTTGAAATATTGTGTGTACCGCTTATGTTCCAAAAGGACTACTATATCTGAGACTTCAAATCTGCAACAATCAATGGGCATTTTTAGCTAGCCAATTGTCCTGGTTTTCTATCCGTCCATCTACATGTCTGTCTGCCGTTTGGTGTATAACTTCTTCCGCTTGATGATGTTCTTAGTGTTTACTCAAACACATATTATGTTATTACCATGAGCTATTTTTCTACTTTTTCTCGAAATCCAGTAACATTGTGAAAATTCTGTGTAGGCTAACACACAATTGACATACTATTGTGTGCTTGAGATGGCTTGGCTTCTTTCGCAGGAAAGGCCTGAATCATAAGGAGTAAAGGCTGACCTAAACCAAATTGCGCTATTTAACTTTTATAGATACCACATACTTCAAGATTGAGATTGTTATGACTACATGCTGGTTTGTGAATTCATCAGTGGTGACAATGATATTTATTTGATGATAGAACTTGTGTTTTAGTTATGGGTATATAGGAAGTAGTGTATCTTTATATGTTTTTTTGAAAGTTCAGCCTCATAATAAAATGCTCCTCATAAAAATCGCTCATTGTGGCCACCAATGTTAAATAACACATATTTAGCTTTTGCTGATTATGACCCTCTGGTTCCATTGGCCATGGCTCAAAATGTCGTCAGTGATATGGTAGTATATAGGCTCGTTACATTGGCTTGTATAGAGAGCATGACGTCGATTGATTACAACCAAGTACTGTAACAGATGAATGCCAATGACAGCAGCATTAAACTTGAGTTGCAAGAACCAGTTTGCGGACTAAATCATATGTTATTCAACTGCATGACGTCATGATTTTGTCACTCTTCCAAGAACAAGCTTAAGTTTGTGTAACACTGGTTCTTTCATTTTTCATACACAATAAGAATTGATAGACATGCTTCGAAACTGTTCAGGTTCGATATGGTAAAGAAATGGACATAATTATGAATCAAAAGCATGTATCATATTGACATTCTTATGACAACGAACTTGAACTGGATGAAAATGTTTTATTTACCTTGGTATTTGAAAGGTAAATAGAGGTATATATATCATGATATGTGCAAGAGTTGGTCAGCACGGGGCGAATCACACAAAAACCCCTCAATGATAACTCCAACCCACCCAGGGGCACCGGAAGTAAATTCGAAGGGCGGGGCAGCTTTCTGCAAAAGGGCATTATAGCTCGCCTGATAATAAATCGTGAATTCAGAAAAAAAACTGAAGGGGTATGTGGTAATCCCCATGCGTTTGCTCACAGACGTGTTTGCCTACTTCATCATGCCTTATTTATCTACTAGACTACTCCACTTTTTGTATAAGTGTATAAATTAGCTTTTCTTACTATTTTTGAACTATCAATTCAATTCATTGAAGGTCAAATTCAAGATCATTAAACGATCACCTACATGTACTTGTATGGAAATATATGTTCATAACCTAATCTCTATCCACAAACGTTTTGTCTGCAGCGGCCAATTTCACATTTTAGGCCCTCAATAATTACCATTCGAGGTCATAGCAGGCCGAGCTCAAGGTCACCAATGGATATCCCATATATGACTTTAGTCTTACTAAATGTTCATAATAATACCCAAGCTGTATCTACCAGCTTTTCGTCTCCAATTCGGGTCATTTGAGCATGCATTATATTTCGAGCGAATTCAAGCATTCTATCTTTTCATAATCAAGCCAATTAATTCAAAATGTTATGCATGTGTAACATTAGCTAGGAAGATAATTATTGGAAGTGGATTCAAATTTTTTTTTTGCCTTTTGGGACTACATATTGGCCCTTTCGAGCGATTCCAATAATTTAATCTTCATACATCTATTACTTGGAGGGCCTGCTTGTGCGAAGTCAGAAAACAGACTATTGATAAATTTTGATAAAACTACCATCAAAGACCATCATTGCCGATTTTTGTCGAAATGTGGAGAAAATCTCCTTCTAAAGAATTGACTGTAAATTTCAGATAAAAATGTAGGCAACGACACACAAAAATGGATGCAATGCCATGTCAAGAAATTACAAGACCATAGGTTGGGTAACCTGAAATTGGCCAGATATTAACGTGTTAACAAAATGGTTAACTGGGTATTGTTCATATTGCCACCATTTGATCACAGTCAACCGAGTATTAATTGTAAATATTTTCCTGATTTTTCCAAAGCCATTTATCACAATATCAGATAATTCGACTCATGAAAGGGCACATTTCTGCCCCTATGCTGCCCATACAACAAATAGGCAACGGAGGCAGGTGCCCCCGTGGTTCCGGCGCCCCTGAATCCACCTCCTCACCCACGACGTAACATCATAAAATGTGTGAACTCGAAACTGCGGCAACAAAATCCCTCTTTTATGACACACTTCCTGGTTTGAGACATTAACGTATTTGTATAAAGGCATGTGATGTTACCAGGAAGTTGTAATTACAACCACAATGGGTGGATTAAAACAAATAATATACTTGAGATACGCCTTCGCACTCAGCTTTGGGCCGAATCAAGCCACTGTTAGTAGTGGCACAAGGGGGATGGGTCACCCCGGTCCAGTTGTCCGCCACTGTTGGTATCATTGTGGCTTTGAATGTTATTTGTTGGTTAAATTTTCTTTCTGTTCCAAGTTTTCACTTCATACTTGATATTGACGTTCGATGTATACATTCTGGAAGTTGGATAATAAATATTCATCATATTTACGGCTGAGGTTTTCGGAGAAATATAGGGTGTTAGCCACAACTGCTTTTTTCATGAAATTCACTGATTGACCTTTTGAAGTCGAAATCAAGGTTCGCATGTGAATGTCCGTTTTTAGGTATTCTGGGAATTTACTCCATACAGACCACATTATGAGGGTGAGGACGATAACAAGTCCAAAAAAAGTTCCAATATAGCCAAAAAATACCATTTTTTTTTTTTATTGTAAATGGATCAGAACAACGAATTTCTTAATTTCGGACCAAACTTTTTTCGCCAGACAGTTTTCACAAAATTGTTCGTTGAGGTCCAAAAATCATCATTTTCTTTCGACCTTTCAAGGTCTGTGAAGATCAAATTCAAGGTTACCACTGAAGCTGTCATATGATTCCCAATTTAAATGTAGCAATATTTTTACTACATCTTGATGTTTTCTAGGAGTTTACCAGATACCACACCTAATATGTAGGGAATTGTGAACATTTTTCTTCGGCAGGAAATAGTTAGAAAAATTCACCAGAATGATCTTGAGAAAATGGCCGCCGTCAATTTTTGTTGACAACGGCTGAGATTTTGAAATAAAAAACTGCAAAAAAACCTGAAGAAATACCTCCTCTTCAAATATTTGTAGGTAACTTTGAGCAATATTTCAGACAAAACAACCGCTAACTTAAAAGTTGAAAATGTTGCTGATGGACGACGACGGCTATGACAAGAGCAACGCCATGTTATTATATGTTATCAGAAAATAGGTTCGGTAACCTAACAGTTGTGCATCGACCAGCAACGTGTACATGTGATAATAATGGAACAAGGACAAATTTTTGCCTTTCGAATGCATGTTTAAAAACATATATCACAGTACTGCAAAAGATCAACAGCACATTATATCATGAAGATGTGTTTCATTCCACACAACTGCATAATTTAATAATCAGACGATACATATGACACTCAGAAATCAGAATTAAAGTATTGTACATGTCTAAAGCATGAATGAAGGGGATACAATGTTTAAATCAGCTTATATTCACATATTATTCCTTTTGTTTTATCTCATGCATCATATATTTAGCATGAGTATGTCATATTGTCCCAAATGTGAAATTCTTCATAACCATCTTTTGCTCTATTCTTATTCACAGTGGTGTAAACGTCACGTTTTGGCTTAGATTGCTAGATCCACTGTTCGCGCCCATCCCTTGTTGTGAATGAGGTCGAAGTGTCCCCAAATCTGCTGCCATTCATCGTCACGATGGCGTCGTCTGTACTGGCAATCAATGTTATGGAAACCACGTCACTTGCACTGGTGTCATCTGGGCCAATATGGAGCTTTTGGCGCTCTGATGATCGAGCGTGGTCTGCTTCTAAACAGTTGCCCTGTTTCCAGTGGCCCCAGTGGTGGCTGACCTATTACTTTGTGTTGCAGACCTTGTTGCAACTACTTGTTCATTTGTGATTCCAGTTGATCGTTCTTCAAAACCGGCTTCTTTTGTCCCACAATATCTGTAAGTGATGATGCATGGACATAACAGGTTTATCATTTAGACCCTCATCCATGTTTTCACTTAAGTTTATTGGCATTACTTAGGCAGCACATACAATTTTAAATATTCCCTTGTTCAAGAACTAACCTTCTAACCAGAAGAACCAACATGATGCTGAACGTGACAACATTAGTGATGACTACGAGACCAGCCACGACCTTCAACTCTGCAAGTGAAATAGCTGGTTTGTATGTATTTGAATTAAGGTCAGACATTTTGATCTTCAGTACTCCAGCATCAAAAGTAAACAATCCAAAATCAAGGCTAAGCAGCATATTCAAGTTTGTACCTTCATGCGAAACAGATACTTTAAACTCTGTGTCGTAACCTGAAATGTCAGATATTTCCATATGGCACACTTGTTATACTTTATTGAGAAGCGGAATACCTGAAATAATTATTCGATTGACATGAAATTCACTCTGGTGAACTCTCTAGTTCACGTGAACAGTACTATCTTTTACCAGATAAATTGAAGGCTCTTGTTCCGTTATTGTATGCAGAAAACACCGAAACGTAACACTGAACTTTGATGGTTTGAATCTCTTTCAAATTTGTCAGGGTGACGACTTGACCGAAAGATGTCCAAGAGCAGTTGTTTTTGTCTGACATTTTTGTTGTGCACTCAACAGTCCATGTGTAGTTAAGTTCAGAAGCAAGTTTTATCGGTCGTGTCTGAGATGATGATGTACAATTGAACACCAGGTTTTCCAGTGTATTCTCCAGGATGTTTATTATCGGCGTTGATGGTTTTGCTGTGAAATAGAAATGTGACCATTTTGTGTCTGCGTTTTTGTTTTTTCAAATATGAACGTTCAAAAAAGGTTTTCTTATACCAGGTAAAACAAATTATCCTACTGGTTAGACGAGGGATAGCTTCGCTAGCTCGAGAATCGTTGGTTACAACACGTTCATTATCGAATTGTGGTTGATTTCGGTGGATTCTAACCAGAATACTTACCATAATAGGGCAGGATTGCTTCAGTATAGTAACTCCTGTCGCCGCAAACCTGTTCCAGGCGGTACGTGCCAGCTTGGTCCATGCTAGTCAGGGTCACAGTGAACATCCCAAACTTTTTCCGACGGCGGCGCCAACGATCATCCAAGTTACACATGATATTGTCACTTTCTGCGTAATCCGTGCTGCACACTGCAATGGTGTTCACTACGTGATTATCAGTGATCTGGGTCAGAGTGACGTTGGCGCTTGGGCAGTCAGGGGGCAGCAGAGTAAGATTTGCCTCAAATGTAATGTCGACACGACCTAGGTAGGATCTACATTGGGCTAGGTCAGCTGAAAAACATAATCCGAACATTTACTGCAAAACATTATCAACTCTCCATATTGTTGATATGCAAAACATAAAGGAATTCAAATTAGAGCAGTGTGACTGGCACCATGGATTGTGCATAATTAATATATAACTCGTTCACGATATTATGGTTTCAGCAAATATAACATGGAGACGTATTATAATTTTATAAGTGACTTCAGTCATTGACGCAAAATTGGAAATTCCACACACAAAATGGCTTTTTCACCATTGGGAGCCAAACTAAATTCTAGTATTTGCTTATGATTCATGGCTTTGAATGTGTCTAGGGTAAAATTGGCATATACTATAATTCCCAGGATATGTTCACGGAACCCCATTCGGTACTGCCTAGAACCCATACTAGCTGAGTGAATTCTGGATCACTAGGCTAGGCGAAAATAATGCTAGAATGAATCAAGGCAATTTGATATATTGACTATATTGACGGGGAGGGGTTCCGCTAAAGAGCCCTAGATATGCTAGAGCTTTTTTCATATAACTACAAATGGATACCAGCAATTTATGCAAAACATTCATGTTTGCGGTATTTTCCTGGACTCTCCTGATTTCGAACAAACTCACATGATCCCCCTGTTCTCAAACCCTTCTTGAAATATATTTTTCAAGATGGTAGGGGCATGGTCCACGAGCCCACCCTTTGGATCTGACTATGATAGAAGTGCATTGGGAAAGAATTGGCCAAATAAAACGCTAGTAAATGTAATCCAAAAATTTGAATTGTACGATTTCCGATTACAAAGTACCACAGTTAACTATCATTCATGCATATATATACAGTATACTTACTGTTCAATAATCCACACGTGATAAAAGCAAGCGCAAAACAAAAGTGTTTGTCCATCTTGAACATAACTGAAATGCAGAAGATTTGTTCGTTTACTTCAGTTGTTTCGATTAAAATAGGTTGGATTCCTGGTCGAGGTGAATGTGAACATATATGTTTACTTGATGAATTTTCATCGTCAGTGCATGTAATGAACATCCATGTTCGTTCATTCATGTAATTGTTGTATCCAGAGTCTTCAATGTCCAATATATTCATAGGGATGTTTTGTGAAACCCAGTGGCTGAAAGTACGGGAAGTCATGCAGCAAGAGTCACGAGGACAGTTGAATGGGGGATGGGGGGGGGGGAGGTGAACACAATCCATCTTCTTATAGTCAATGTTGAACAAATTTGACAATGTATATGTGTCTGTACAAGGATAATTTGTATTGGAGGATACTGTATCAATGTCATGCGATGAAATTATCTATCGTTATAATGGATCACACTTGTGATTAGAAATAGATCCTTTATTGATACAGCACAACACTTCCTTATTCTATTTCCGTACTTGAGCCAAGTACGAGCCAAGAATGAGCTCACCCGGGCCGCGATATTGCAAGTTTTGTCTTTGAGGTCAACTGATATAATTGCACCAATATACTGCAGAATGATCCAAAAACAATAGCTACCGAACGCGATGCAAAAAAAAACAATTAACATAGTCCAGACCCAAGCAAAACAGTTTGGAATAAACTTAGCCTAGAAATATTTTCGTAATGCACCCAGAGACACATTGGCGTCATCAGCGGTGCGTAAAGTACTTTCGTTGTACCATTGATGAAATTATTACTGGTCTACAATTTATTTTACACCTAGTCTAAATTATTTTACACCTATTCCAAAATAGTATCATAACCTATGATTTTGTCTGAACAATGCCACCCGATGGATACACCAAATGCAATAACTGAAGACTCAGGTTGGATTTTCCATATACGGACTTTAAATAGGTTTGATCCTGTTTTAAACATGACTCGTAAAGACTTATCCAATTGACTTCACAAGTGGCAAAAAACAGGTTGATATAATTTTGAAACTCATCGGCGCTAGAAAACCATCTATTGAATGGTTTGAACTAAAACCAACGTTGAAGTTTTTCAATTAAATTGAAGATGCAAAATAAATTTAAATCTGTAAATGTGGTTTGAACCTGATGAAAAAATCCACGCTCAGTTTCTATTTATTCCCTGTACTGCACTTCACGTCAGAGCCAAGCAACCCATAGTAATAACTAAAACAGTCGATACTCGATATTCCACACTTATTGCAAGCGGAATTCCTGCAGGGCTGGACATAGAATCTACCATTGTGAGTGGTAGCCTCGAAATATTGACTCTCGCAGTCGCCAATAGTAGCCTTTCAAAGTTTCACACACGAGTGTACCGTGCAACTCCGAACGGGCCCAAGTATCATATCCTGCGCTTCCTTCTATATTCAATGAGTATATAGAAGGTGACACACGAAATAAATGGCATTCATTTAGTGGGTGAGTATTGAGGCGCAGCGTATGATACTTGGGCCGACGAACGTTTGCTGAGTCATTTCCATTGACTCCTGTCATTGATAGATATCCCATAATTTAGCGAATTTTCCAGGACGTTTTATTGTCTAGACCGCGCTACCGCCTAGCGGTGTAGCGCAGGCGAATCGAGTAGCGTTTCAGCACTAAGTGATGCCTTGTGAGGACAATTCAAATGATCCTTCGGCGCATGGAGACAACCAACCGAGCGTGTGGAAAGAACGAAGCGAGTGTGGTAATTCGGGCACAAAATGCTGTATCGAAATAGGCATACCACTCTAAGTTTACTTGAATTGTTTATATTTACATGTATTCAAATATTTAGTTGAGTATGGTAGTCTTCGAGACATAAATTCCCTCGAACAAAGTTCGACAGATACTGTGGATTCACGATGGTTGCGCTGCAGCGTCCGCGTCCACAGACACTTTCTTGTGAACGCGCTGCACATTTCGTGACAAAATCAATCATTTTTGACAACCATGACTGCTGATGAATGCTCCAGGAGTCGTAATTTTACAGGAATCACTACAATATACGCATCTTGAGCAATGCCCAGGCACAAACCTATTGTTTACTGGAAAGATTGCGCGAATATTAATAAGTTAATGAGATATTTCATTACAAATATGTGAATTATCCAGTTAGAGACATATTATCATTCCACTTGGTTGATATCTGCAAACAAATCACACCGAACATGTGCAGTGTGAACCTCTTTCATTAATTCTTTGAGTTTGAGTAAAGATATAAGTATTTAGTGAACAGTCGGACCCAGCTTCAATTTTATCATCACATAAACAAATACAATTTAAACTTGTAATTGGAATTTCACATTCGAATCTACTTTGGAACATATATAGGGTGAAAATAGAGCTTTTTGTGAAAATTTTGATGTGGCTCCACTTCATCAACTTCAAATGCAGTTTTGGTCAACAGTTGGTTGGAATTTCTGTTTTGAACCAAATTCGGTGAAAAGACTGATTCGGCTTGAATGTTATCATCTTGAAATGCAGCTTTGGTCAAAGTTTTGTTGTAGTTTCAACTTAATAAGTTTGGCACTTATTTTGAATGAAAATATAATGTAAGGTCGAAAGTTCGGTCTGGCTTCACCTTCCTCATCTTGAAATACACTTCTGGTCAACCTTTACTCTGAATGTCCACTTGAAACCAAGTCTGTCAAATATTTTGAGTTGAAATAAAACTTTTGGAGCAGAGTTCGATCTGGCTTCAATTTCATCATTTATCGAACATGTCTACATGGAAATTCATAAATATACGTAGTGATTCCAGTGGTGACCTCGAAGTTGACGAGCATATTGCTATTCATATATCTTACATTCTAACATCAAAACTGCCTCCAGTAATACATGACATCTTGGCTCATCGACAAACTGATTAGGACTGCACCAACAACAAGCATTGTTGGTAGTTGTATAGTTGTTGGTAGTTGTTCTTTATTATTATTATTATTATTATTATTCTTTTTATTATTATCAACCCTATTTATTTATTTAATTATTAGTAAATATTAGCTAAAAGAGGGACTATGCGACTTTCTATTGTATTAAATGCCATTCTCAATACTGTCAACAGAAAGCCAACATGATATCTTAATATAAACAAAGGCTCATCTCGAACTGTGTTATAATGCGTCCTTTGCTTAGCGTCCTCTCCCTAATACGAACCTGAAACCCTTATTTAACACTTTAATAACTTTGACCTTTGCCCTTTCAGAGCCATTAAAGGTCACATCTGACACCACCAATGGAAAGTACATGCATGATTTCCGATGGGCTCTTAATACAAACTTGAGGCCTATCATGAACCATTTCAAATCACATTTTATGTTTGATTTATGATTTTGTCACTCAATGTCAAAAGTGCATCACCAATGGAAAGCCCATTTATGATATCCTACAAACTCCCAATACATTATCAAAGCCTACATCATCTCGACAGTCACAAAGCTTGTGACTTTGACTTTCAGTGTCACTCATGGTCAAATCTGGTATCACCAATGGATAGCCCAAATACCGGTATGATTTCCTATAGACTACAATCTCAAGGTTACCCTGAATCGTTTGGAAGTTCAAAAGCCTTTTGTGTTCGATATGTGTCATTTAGGGATTCAAGGTCAATCAAGGTTTGATATCAATAGGAAGTAACAGGAATGATTTCTCATATTCTCCCAATAAAAACGTAGGCCTAGCCTAATTCTCCATGCGATAGTGTGCTACGAAGCTACGATGTTTGACAAAAATTACAGGTTTTGTCCTTCATCATTATTCTGCTTCATGCTAAACAGCAAATGAATTGAAGTACTAGTAAAGTGCAAATATTGAGTAATAATATTGAGTCATATGGAAGATCTCATTAATCTGAGCAAAATGGTCTTTATGGTATATCAATATCACTATCCGTTCAAAAGTTACAGCCATTTGAAACTGCCAATCCGGCACTACATTACAGAAGCCACTTGATAAGTTTTAGCGGCTCATTAATATGCAAATTAGATGTTAATAAGAATTCATGACGTCATGAGGGGAAGAAATTTTAATTAGGATATTTTAAGGTTTTGGCTACTGGTAGCTATGGCTACCAGTCGTTCCCTATAGCCGTAGTTACCCATGGTTGCCATGGGCGTTAACTGCCAAGTCAATCTATCCCCAGACTTTCTGTCGATTATTTATGAATTAAATAATATAGAGCTCAAGTTGGCACCATTTTTATTTGTGCATACCCTGTTCCATGGTTGCTATGGGCCATACCAGGTCACTGGTTACCTTGACAACAACAGAAAAAGTGGAAACACTGATTGTTCATATTGAAAACTGTATGGAATAAGTTTTGATGAATAAGCATAACATTAAATGAATGAATAATATATATCAAAGTACCTAATCTGCTAATTAAAACAGCTTCCCCCGATGACGTCATGAATATCTCATCTGCATACTAATTAGCTAAAATGTTTTGAAAAAGCAAGTTTGCCGATTTCAGTCTTTAAAGTGCTGTAACTTTTGAACGGATTGTGATATTTACATGCCATAAAGACCATTTTGCTCAGATCAATGAGATCTTTTATATAAGTTCACATCATATTTGCACTATACTAGTAATCTACTCTCCCCGTACATGACGTGCATGAACCATGGATGCTTTGTGGCCATTTTCTAAATAACAATTCAATCAGCCTATCATCAACTAATAGGCTTCTTCTTCTATCCAATGCACATGTGAAGTTTGTAGACCATTCACAAAGCTTTTTCTGCAAACGCGGCAGTGCAAGGACCACAATGACATGTATTGATGATTTATGTATATTTTTTACATGTATAAAATATTCACTAATTACCATATTGTACGCCAAATTGACAGACAATGATCTTTTATTAACGATTCTGGAGACAAGGATAGCACAAAATTATACGCCCACTGTAGTTTGAAAACCGTAGTTCTCAAAGAAGTTATTCACCGGTATGAAATACGATAATAATTCTCGTTCATATGTGAGGTTATATTATCAAATGTGGGAAAGTACATGTATGACATGTTAGAATCATCGGAAAATGACGCCAAAGGCAGTTTGGACCAGAGATTCCACAAAAAAGTCATGTTTTAAACGCTAAGTTACTACGGGCGAAGAACGAGACTTGCATGCTACACAGTGATTGACGCCGGAAATTCTTATATATTAATGTAAGAAATTAGTCCAAGGCTTAAAAAGGGTTACCTGAGAAGTGTAAAACGTTAAACTTATTCCAGTAAAATTGCTGCTTTGGCATATAAATTTCAGTAATAGTCAAATTCAAGGTCACCAAAAGAAGCATCCTGATGCGACTGCCTATATGCCCATAACACAAACCTAAGCTTCACCTACAAGCATTCTGTCTGCATAAGTCAATTTACATTATCCAAGTCGTATTCAATCTCGAAATCACCACTCGAGGACAAAGTCAGCTTAGGTTCGACTTTGAGGTCACCAAAAGATGCTCCATATAAGACTTTCAATATGCTTATATCACAAACCTCAAAGTACTAGTAACATGCAAATATGATGTGTACTCATATGAAAAATCTCATTGATCTGAGCGAAATGGTCTTCACGGTATGTAAATATCACTATCTGTTCAAAAGTTACAGCCATTTGAAACTGCCATTCCGGCACTACATTACAGAAAAGTTTCAGCAACGTATTATTATGTTAGATGTTAATGAGAATTCATGACGTCATGAAGGGAACAAGATTTTTATTAGGATATTATAGGCCATGAAAAAATGATTCTCATTGAAGGTTCTGACTATCTGGCTAGTGCATATTGTTATGTACCACAAACAATCAATATCCACACAAACTGTACCGTTGCTATGGTTACCAGTCTTTCCCTAGAAACTTGGTTACCCATGGTTGCCATGGCTGTTAACTGCCAAGTCGAGCAATCTGCAGATTTTCTGTCGATTATTTATGAATTAAATTAATATAGTGCTCGAGTTGGCACCGTTTATTCTTGTGCATACCCTATTCTAAGTGGGTTTCCGGCCCTAGCAACCATGGTTGCTAAGGGCCAAACCAGGTCACTGGTTGCCTTGACAACAACTTAGAAAGTGGAAACACTGATTATTCATATTGATCACTGAATGGAATATGTTTTATGAACATTCTGAACTAAATGAAAGAGTAATACATATTAAAGTACCTAATTAAAACAGCTTCCCCCGTTGACGTCATGAATATCTCATTTGCATACTAATTAGCTGAATGATCTTGAAAAAGCAAACTTGTCGATTTCAGTCTTCAAAGTGCTGTAACTTTTGAACGGTGTGTGATAGTTACGTGCCGTAAAGACCATTTTGCTCAGATCAATGAGACCTTTCATAAAAGCTCACATCATATTTGCACTTTGCAGGTTGATGTACGAGCGTTTTGGTCCCAGCAGCAAATTTGTGCATACATAGGCCAATGACGCAAAATGGCAGGATATGCACAATTTGGCGATTAAAGAGCAATTTTTTCTGCAAATATATTTAGGTATTTTTGTGTAAAATTTCAGAATGATTCGACCACGAACTTTCAAGACAAAAATGTGAACGGACGGACGGACAGAGATTGGACGCAACGTTTTGCCAATAGATATAAAAAATGTAACCTGAATAACAAGTAGACGCAACGACCAGAGTTTTCTTTGCCTAAACATTCGGAACATGCTCATACAGTATATTTGAATCTGACGTTCTTTCAGTCTCTCATCTAAACAAAGCATAATTTCCAGTAGCGGTTGGGTAGGGCCTGTTCTGTACGAGTCCTTATCGTTATTATACCCATTTTGTGAGGTAAAAGAGGAAAAAAAACGGAAAGTTTCATGTTCGTGGCAACACTAATAAATGAATTCGCCACTCAGCAGAGATAACTTAACAAGAAAATTTACCAGTCCTGCTCAGCATTGGGTTAAATGTAAGTATTTTGAAAACAAAAATGGGGTCAAGTCCACTACTGTTTTAGCACTCAGCTCTGGCTTCATCAGCGAAGTAATAATATCAATATTTGATAATAATTACTCCATGTCATGTGGCTATCAGTTTTTACACAATCGGTACGTTTGAAAGTATGAGATATACATGCTCAAACGAAACAATGCATATCTCCTACATACCCTGCTCTGTTTCAAGGTCATGCCAGTGAGTCTCCATTTAAGAGCAAAAACAGGGTCAAGTCCAAGCTGTACTTAGCCTTAATATCGCAGAAAGCTTAGAGGCCCCTTACACAATTAAAATCATCAGAACCGTTACGTATGATTTTTTTAGTATGTGGCAAGCGGTCCAAACTGATACATAACGTATTGCACGGAAAATATACCTAAATTGGACTTAGCCGCATTATTGCACTGACCCCTTCAACTAAAATGCTCGAAACCAGCCTATATATGGAATCTATCATTGAATGGATGATATGAATGTAATTTGAAATAATTGACATGCAATGTGACTGTGTATCGTCATAAAAGTTTCAAATACTTTCAACAAATGATCACATCATACTAAATTTGCCATGCATAATAAGAAACTACTGAGCCAACATAATGAAAAAAAAAACAACTAATTATATAATTTCCTTCAAATTTTAGCATATTGGTACAAAACAACCCCAAACATTAGACGGATTTGATTTGATTTTCAGTATTTGATGAATGAAAATGGACAATTTATGACATAATACGAATTTAGAAACAAATATAATATGACGGTTCCATTCATAACATATTATGGTTTAATAAGTGTCATTCCCACAACTTGGAAATCACATATCGCAAGTGTTGACAAACATATGCTACTGCTAGATGTTAAGTACAGATGTGACGTATTGGTTTCCAAACAGCAAATAAGTGAGTGGGCTTTTGAGATCATGGTTGATAAGTATGAAGATGATGTTAGCACATTTAAATCTTGTACAGCATGGAATGAGTGTTGGGCTCTGAGTACTCAATGGAAAATTGGTTAAGTATGTTTTCTAGAATATACATCGATATAATATGCTCCAAACTCAGTTTTTTTAAATACAAAATATTACACAGAGTACTGCATACGAATGAATTGATGTATAAATGGAAATGTTCGGACAATAATTTATGTACTTTCTGTCAAGATAATTAAGAATCGATAGTTCACATTTTCTGTCAATGTAAGTATGTGAATATTTTCTGGACTAGATTTTTTAAATCGTATAAAGATCTAACTGGAAAGTCTTATATCAAAAATAACAATCTAATTCTGTTACACGACTTCTCTGTCCCAAATGATGTTCCAAATGTTTTCAATTTAGCACTTTGTGTTGCAAAATACAACATATGCTACTAGATGTAGTAATAATTTAGTTGATTTTATTGGTTTTATTCACTAATTCGGAAGAATCTATAATAAGGAACAATAATTGTTCAAAAACAAAAACAAAAATATCTGCACACAACTTCTTTTACACACGAACAATAATCCTTTATAATCCTTATATCATTTGCCTGCGAATGATGTTCTTTGCACTCCATCAACTTTGATTTATGTTTGGTGTCAAAAATAGGTGTTGCTGTGCATATAACTATTCATTGTGCACAATTATTAGAACTGTATTCCTTTTTCCGGCTACAGATATTTTTGCATTCAAAACAAATATTGTTTAAATGTGAATAAAAAAGTTTATTGCCAGCAATGAATGGGCTCATTGAGGCAAGAATACACGATTGAGAACCCACAGTACACTCGAACTTCTAATGGAACAAAAATTATATTTAAATAAAAGCCTCAGTGACGTTAAGAAGGAAAACTTCATTAAAACACTCCAATAGTAGACATCACACCCAGCACATCGGCTTGTGTATGTTGATGTCCTATAGGGCGAGGATACACCTGAGGTTGTGGGGCAGTGTCCCTCAGTCCCTCACTCTATCAACACTTTTCTGGGAAGTATCGTGTACGAGGTGTGTCTGGTGGTAGATCTGGATCCTCAGTACTTGGTGGGGAAGTTATAGGAGAGATAGCGGGGGAAGAACCGTGTCCGAGGTGTGTCTGGTGGTAGATCTAGATCCTCAGTACTTGGTGAGGAAGTTATAGGAGAGATAGCGGGAGAAGAACCGTGTCCGTGGTGTGTCTGGTGGTAGATCTGGATCCTCAGTACTTGGTGGGGAAGTTATAGGAGAGATAGCGGGGGAAGAACCGTGTCCGAGGTGTGTCTGGTGCTAGATCTGGGTCCTCAGTACTTGGTGGGGAAGCTATAGGAGAGATAGCGGGGGAAGAACCGTGTCCGAGGTGTGTCTGGTGGTAGATCTGGATCCTCAGTACTTGGTGAGGAAGTTATAGGAGAGATAGCGGGGGAAGAACCGTGTCCGTGGTGTGTCTGGTGGTAGATCTGGATTCTCAGTACTTGGTGGGGAAGTTATAGGAGAGATAGCGGGGGAAGAACCGTGTCCGAGGTGTGTCTGGTGCTAGATCTGGGTCCTCAGTACTTGGTGGGGAAGCTATAGGAGAGATAGCGGGGGAAGAACCGTGTCTGAGGTGTGTCTTGTGGTAGATCTGGATCCTCAGTACTTGGTGGGGAAGTTATAGGAGAGATAGCGTGTCTGAGGTGTGTCTGGTGGTAGATCTGGGTCCTCAGTACTTGGTGGGGAAGTTATAGGAGAGATATCGGGGGAAGAACCCTGTTCGAGGTGTGTCTGGTGCTAGATCTGGGTCCTCAGTACTTGGTGGGGAAGCTATAGGAGAGATAGCGGGGGAAGAACCGTGTCCGAGGTGTGTCTGGTGGTAGATCTGGGGCCTCAGTACTTGGTGGGGAAGTTATAGGAGAGATAGCCGGGGAAGAACCATGTGCGACGTGTGTCTGGTGGTAGATCTGGGTCCTCAGTACTTGGTGGGGAAGTTATAGAAGAGATAGCGGGGGAAGAACCGTGTCCGAGGTGTGTCTGGTGGTAGACCTGGGGCCTCAGTACTTGGTGGGGAAGTTATAGGAGAGATAGCGGGGGAAGAACCGTGTCCGAGGTGTGTCTGGTGGTAGATCTGGGTCCTCAGTACTTGGTGGGGAAGTTATAGGAGAGATAGCGGGGGAAGAACCGTGTCCGAGGTGTGTCTGGTGGTAGATCTGGGGCCTCAGTACTTGGTGGGGAAGTTATAGGAGAGATAGCGGGGGAAGAACCGTGTCCGAGGTGTGTCTGGTGGTAGATCTGGGTCCTCAGTACTTGGTGGGGAAGCTATAGGAGAGATAGCGGGGGAAGAACCGTGTCCGAGGTGTGTCTGGTGGTAGATATGGGTCCTCAGTACTTGGTGGGGAAGTTATAGGAGAGATAGCGGGGGAAGAACCGTGTCCGAGGTGTATCTGGTGGTAGATCTGGATCCTCAGTACTTGGTGGGGAAGTTATAGGAGAGATAGCGGGGGAAGAACCGTGTCCGAGGTGTGTCTGGTGGTAGATCTGGGTCCTCAGTACTTGGTGGGGAAGTTATAGGAGAGATAGCGGGGGAAGAACCGTGTCCGAGGTGTGTCTGGTGGTAGATCTGGATCCTCAGTACTTGGTGGGGAAGTTATAGGAGAGATAGCGGGGGAAGAACCGTGTCCGAGGTGTGTCTGGTGGTAGATCTGGGTCCTCAGTACTTGGTGGGGAAGTTATTGGAGAGATAGCGGGGGAAGAACCGTGTCCGAGGTGTGTCTGGTGGTAGATCTGGATCCTCAGTACTTGGTGGGGAAGTTATAGGAGAGATAGCGGGGGAAGAACCGTGTCCGAGGTGTGTCTGGTGGTAGATCTGGATCCTCAGTACTTGGTGGGGAAGTTATAGGAGAGATAGCGGGGGAAGAACCGTGTCCGAGGTGTGTCTGGTGGTAGATCTGGGTCCTCAGTACTTGGTGGGGAAGCTATAGGAGAGATTGCGGGGGAAGAACCGTGTCCGAGGTGTGTCTGGTGGTAGATATGGGTCCTCAGTACTTGGTGGGGAAGTTATAGGAGAGATAGCGGGGGAAGAACCGTGTCCGAGGTGTGTCTGGTGGTAGATCTGGGTCCTCAGTACTTGGTGGGGAAGCTATAGGAGAGATAGCGGGGGAAGAACCGTGTCCGAGGTGTGTCTGGTGGTAGATATGGGTCCTCAGTACTTGGTGGGGAAGTTATAGGAGAGATAGCGGGGGAAGAACCGTGTCCGAGGTGTGTCTGGTGGTAGATCTGGATCCTCAGTACTTGGTGGGGAAGTTATAGGAGAGATAGCGGGGAAGAACCGTGTCCGAGGTGTGTCTGGTGGTAGATCTGGATCCTCAGTACTTGGTGGGGAAGTTATAGGAGAGATAGCGGGGGAAGAACCGTGTCCGAGGTGTGTCTGGTGGTAGATCTGGGTCCTCAGTACTTGGGGAAGTTATAGGAGAGATAGCGGGGGAAGAACCGTGTCCGAGGTGTGTCTGGTGGTAGATCTGGATCCTCAGTACTTGGTGGGGAAGTTATAGGAGAGATAGCGGGGGAAGAACCGTGTCCGAGGTGTGTCTGGTGGTAGATCTGGATCCTCAGTACTTGGTGGGGAAGTTATAGGAGAGATAGCGGGGGAAGAACCGTGTCCGAGGTGTGTCTGGTGGTAGATCTGGGTCCTCCAGTCTGGAAATAAAATGCACTTGTGATGCTGGTGTGTGACTGCAAGCGAGTACAGAAAAGATTGCAATAAAAATAATAATCGCCTCATTAAGATGTCTGTACAGCTAGTAGTGTCAGCTACCCATGTAAAGACCATCTTTTGCGAGAGATGGATTTCCAAATAACACGACCCCTTGTGTGGTCTCACAAGAAAGATGCACTTTGTGGACAAACCTGGCATTCCGAGCCGGCAGGAGGAGACACACTAGCAACACTATGGTAACCAGCAGCAAGGGGAGCAGTGCGCCCAGCAACATCCCCCAGAAATGTCCTGGGACTCCCGGGCTTTGAGAGGTCGGGTCAGGGACACCAGCAGTCTGGGAGGTGAGGTCGGGTTCCAATGTGGATTCAGTCAAGTAGCAACACACGCCCTGCAATATACAGTTTTAATTAGACGGATCTAATCATGATGCGGCGAATAGTTTTCCGCGAGTTTGTTAACTATTCTGCAGAGTTTTTATTACGGGTGGACACGTTTTTAACGTGGCTGGAACCTTTTTAGCACGACACAATTAAACCTTTCTAGCATAGAATAAACCTTACTAGTACGGCGGAAACAGTTTTAGCATGGCAGAAAATTCTTAGCGCAGCATTTTTTTTTTAGCTTAGCACAAATTAGCGCGGCACAAACCTCTTTCTAGCATGGAGTGAACATTTCTAGGATGGCGGAAACGTTTTAACACGGCCGAAACATTCTTAGCATGGCATAAACCTCCTTAGCATGGCAGAAACTTTTTAGCCCGGCATAAAACATTTTAGCATAACACAAACCTTTCTAGCATGGGATAAACTTTTATAGCATGACGGAAACGTTTTTAGCATGGTGGAAACCTTCTTAACACGGCATAACCTTCCTACAATGGCAGAAACTTTTTAGCATGGCACAAACCTTTTTAGCGCAGCACAATTTCTAGCACGGCAACATTTCTAGCATGGCAGAAACAACTGAACTAACAACTCGGCGGAATAGTTGAAAAAAACTCGCTGAAAACTATTGTCTTGAATTCAAACTTGACGGATCGGTTTACAAACTCGGCGCATTGGTTTACAAACTCGGCGGTAGGCCTAACTCTTTCTGGAATTCAAACTTGGCGGATTGGTTCATAAACCACTTGGCAGCGTAGGACCACAGTAAAAATCAATCATTACAGAGGACGTCGTAACAAAATGGTCCTAGAATTGACCTTTCGGGTGCTCTTACATTCAAAGATGACCATCAGCTGTACAGTAGAAACAACTACATTAACCACACTATCTGCCCTGGTTGACGTCAGTGTGTCTTTTGATAAAGTATTTGGGCTTTTTTTATATTGCATAATGTTGTATTTTACATTTGTTATTAGAATCATCAAGATTAGGCTGTATTGGTGGTAATAGATTGATACTTACATTCACTCTTGTGGGACGATGATTTAACACGATGAAATTTGTTACTAAAGTAATTGTTAAACATATTACAAGTGTTCATCCACATCATAGGCATACATTTTGGCAATCAATAAATCATGAGGCAAATTATCAAAAGCTTTTGACAAATCTGTCAGGACAGAACCGACATAATCATTATTATTGGCCAGCGCGTCGCGCTGGTCTTCTAAGTTTGGGTGAAGGCAGACCCACGGGGATTAGGCAAGGCGCGGCGGCACCGGTCCCGCTATAATTTTTAATATAGTAATCTCAACAAAAGGATCACAGCACTATTAAAAATAGTATTTCTGATCGTTTAAATGATGTTTACATTTTAATCTCGATCGTGAATAAACGCAAATACTGGGAGCTTTGCGATATGTTGGATGGTTTACCGACGTACCGTAATACATACGCATACAGTTTTTGATGTTGGCAGAACAATTACGAAAGACAGCCAACTTGTATAGTTTCCGACATAAAAGTGATAGAGTGTGATGAGAAATATGGTTGTTACACCAAGATAGACGCATGAACTATCAGTTTGATCCAAAACAATGGGCAACATTAAAGCCATTGATCTATAATGGTCTATATATCTTTCTATGAGAAATTGGCTTCAAAAAATGACTACTCTATGTCAAAAAATGTGTCGTTTTCGGATATTTTGCGAATGATTCAATATCAGGGTAAAACTCAATAACTTGATTTTGAGTGATAAGAAAGCAATAAATATCGAATAATACTTTTCTACTCGTGATAAAAATAAGACATATATAATTTTGAGTGATAGTTTCCACACAAGAGGTCTGCTGGCCTGATTTCAAAACCCACGATTGCTCATCATTTTCAGCTCAATTGTTATTTAATAAAATCATATGGGCAAATAATTAGCTTTTCTTGGGATATTTATCGGAAACCCTGCAATTTGATGGGGATATTAAGCCCATTAGTATACCTAAATGATATTTATAAGCAGTTTCTCAATCATTTTTGCTCCAGTAGGATGACAGACTCAAAACTAGGTCGTGTCAAATTGGTGATCTTGTTGCGCTAAATTTTAGTTTGATGCTGGAAATCAACCTACACATTGCTGTTGTTTACATTGTTGTTTTGTTGTGATTATTGTAACAGTTGTCGTTGCTGTAGTTCACTTGACATGGAACTAGACTCTGGTCCATGACACTGATAGTTGGCTCTGTAGGCCGCGCTGTCGAAGGCTGTCCTTTTAGGGTGGTAGTTGGCCTGAATCAGCTTACCCTTTCTCACACCAAAGCTGATAGTGAAGTTAATTGACAGATCTCTTGGATGACATGAAACAAAATAGCACAAAATATTGAATACTTCAAATACAAACATGTGTTCCGATGACCTCGGCATCTTTGGGTTAACTGGAACTTGTCTGGGTACGTCGAGTGACAGCTATAGTGTACAGACGAAGCAGGTTTAGATATCAGTCACGTTCTACATTTTGTGTATGGTCGTTATGAAATCAGTGTGTTGAGGTTGCTGTCATACACAAGTCTCCAATCCAATTGCAGGTCCTCGAATCAACATCAAGTGGGTTTATATACAGTTTGGAAATCTGAACTGTGAGCTAACCACAGGCGAACCAAAACTTCGACTTTGCCACAACCATGTTTTCGTCGCTGGGTTCCTAGAAGAATGGTCATAGTACTTCCTACACGAGGCGAAGAATCTCAAGTAGAAATCGGAATGAGTGTGGCAGCGTATCAAGCTCATGGTGGACTACAAATTGTACATACAGACATTATGTCATTTCAAAAAGTTGATACTAGTGTAATGTTTGACGCCCACTACCCTGGGCGCAAGTGCCCCGCACAGTGGCACGATCACACCGGGAGTCGTGATTAGCCTACTGAAACTACAACCAGGTAACAGTCAATCCGGACGAATCCGGCCGTCACACATCACACCACAACACATCATAGACGTACAAAATACATTATACATCAGTTATGGTATCGTAGCCTATCCCGTGTGTGAAGCCTGAGATGCCACGGGAGCGGCATCACAGAACTCGTGCACGTGAGCATATTGCTGGCCGGCCGGCGAGAGACCGGTGATCACAGGGACGAGCCCCGAATCATCACGGTCCCCCTCCTGGGCCCCCAATGGGAATCGTCCCCAGGGCCCTCGCGGGCCTTAGCTGGTGAGTAGAGACGTAGAGCTCATGGCCGAGCCCTCCGCCGTCCTCTCGCCGTGCCAGCACTGAGACAACTCCACTGAACAAGACGGCTTCAGAGTATTTATAACCCCTAAAGCACGAGACACGAGGAATGACGTAAGATCATTCTTACAGTACAATGGAGTGAGAGGATTTGAGGGCGATGCTATGCAGCGCACGTGCTTCGAACATGAAGCAGCCAAAACAAGAGTAGTGTTTACAAAGAATCTCCTGCCGTGATCTTTGGGCGAAATCGCCACATTTGTCCATTATCAGTCAGCCATGTCGGGCAGATAATCATTGCCGACTCGTCAGGTCAGATATATGCATTCAGCGCACATGACGGCGGCCATTTTGGGATCTCATTTGGGATTTTTTCGCCTATAAAAATGGGCGAGAACGCGAAAACACGAAGCGAAAACACGAAATCACGAAGTGAAAAGACGAAAACAGGAAGCGAAAAGACGAGATTCAGTTTCGAGTTTTTTGCTTCGTGTTTTCGGGTTTTCGCTTCGTAGTTTCGTCTTTTCGCGTCGTACTTTCGCGTTCTCGTCCTACTTTTTAAAGCGAAAACACGAGATCCAAAAATGGCCGCCGTCGTAGGCCTACACCATTGAAAACGGACGAAACAAAAAAGTCAAAAATACGAAGCGAAAAGTTGAAAATACGAAGCGAAAACCCAAAACACGAATCAAAACCCAAAGACATGAAGTCAAAACCCGAAACTGATTCTCGTTATTTCACATCGTTGTTTCGCCATTTCGCTTCGTAGTCTCGTTGGAAAAAAAGGGAATAACCAGTCGAAATCACGAAGGGAAAACTTCGCCCTAAAAAGCGAAAACGAAGCGAAAACTCGAAACTGAATCTCGTCTTTTCGCTTCGTGTTTTCGTCTTTTCGTTTCGTGATTTCGTGTTTCGTTTAGTTTTTTTCACGTTCTTGCCCTTTTTTCATAGGCTACACCCCGAAATCCTGCCACCTTGGAAATGAGGTCAAGTTCAAGGTCATGACAATGTTCAGAATATATCATTTTCTATATGTTCACAATTTATTGCTAAGCTGTAAAGTCGATAAAAAGCGAGATATTAGCCATTTTGTCCTGTCATCCTGAAAATGAGGTCAACGGTCAAATTCAAGGTCATAGAAATATTCAGCATATATCATTTCCTATACGTTCATAATTGATTCCTAAGCTGTAAAGTTGATAATAAGCGAGATATTAGCCATTTTGTCCTGCGACCTTGAAAATGAGGTGACAATGTTCAGAATATATAATTTTCTATATGTTCACAATTGATTGCTAAGCTGTAAAGTCGATAAAAAGCGACATATTAGCCAATTTGTCCTGTGATCCTGAAAATGAGGTCAAAAGTCAAATTCAATGTCATGGCAATAATCTGCATATCATTTCACATAGCATTCACATATCATCTGCACCCATGTTATAATGGGTGACATGAATGTAGACCTAATTAAGTACAACTCTGATACAAAAATTAACAATTATACTGACAATATTTTGCAAGGGGTTTCATCCCAACAATAATTAAACCCACCAGAATAAGTGAGTATAATTCCGCTACATTGATCGATCACATCTACACAAACACTAATAACTACAATGCTAAATCTGGAATAATATTAAATGATGTTGCTGACCATTTTGGTGTATTTTATCTTGAACCTCATAAATTCGCATTAAAAAAGTCTGCATCGACACTTCAAAGAGTGATAACTACAACGAAGATAGCCAAGTTTAATCAATATCTCCAAGACACAGATTTCTCAGAAATATATAATATAGACTGTACAAACACAGCTTACAATAAATTTTCAGAACTTTACCAAGAATCTTATAAAAAAGCATTCCCACTAGTGAAAAAGAAACAAAATAAAAAATATATATAAATTGAACCATGGTATTCCAATGGCATTCTTGTATCAAGAAAAAGAAAAAATAATTTATTCGCTAAAAAATTTAAAACACCATCTGAAGCAAATATATATGTGCTTACAAAAATTATGTGAATTTATATAACAGATTGAAAAAACAAATGAAAAGGAACTACTATGATGAGATGCTAGAACTGAATAAAAACAATTGTGGCGATTTTGCCCTAAGCACGCGGCAGGTGATTGTAAACATACATGCCATTTATGTGGCCTTTTCGTACTAGGCCTTGTTTTGACACGCTCCGTTCGAGCGTGCGTTGCCACGGCGACGCATTGTAATTTACGCTCCAGTAAACTATAACAATGGATCGATTAGACCTCGCGTGCGTCCTACAGCTTGTGGTGTATTATATATACACTGGAAGCGACTCGATCGAGGAGATTGTCCGAGAGAGAGCGACTAGGACGCACACGAGGCTCGCCATGAGCTTTGTGTTCCCTGGTTGTGAGTAGTGGGCTCTTAGAGCCCTGGGGACGATTTCCATGGGGAGGCCCGGGCTGGGAGAGACAAGTTGCTGACTCGGGGGCGCAAGCCCTGTGGATCGCCGGTTCTCTCCCCTCCCAGGACGTGTGACATAGGCTCTGGCAGACCGTCGGGCTGGTGCAGAGTTCTATCTCTGCGACAGTGCCGTCGGCGAGTCCGGAGAGCAATATGCCCACGTGTACGGGTTCCGTGGGGCCGCTCCCATGGCCTCTCGGGCTCTACACACGGCTACATTGCCATTATGATGTATAATGCATGTGATATGTGATGATGATGATGGTGATGTGTTATACTATGTGGTGATGTATGAGATCCGGGCTCGTTCCGGACGGACTGGTACCTGGTCGTGATACCTGTAGGGTATCTCTGGGCGCCCCGTACTGGGCGTCCGAACGTTACATTGGTGCCGTGACCAGGATCAGTCCGACGGCGTTCCATCGCAGCCTACCGTCACAGCGTTGTAGCCTCCTTCGTCCCTGGGGATCGCTCGCTCCTCAAGGACATCTTGGAAAAATGATGAAAGAAAGAGATAAAGCCAAAGATAAGGCAAATGAACCCAAGGGGGGGGGGGAAACGGGTGGAAACGTCGCGGACCACACCCGGTCAAGCGACGACCGCCGTGAGAATTCTCCGGATGACTCCGGCGGTAGGAAGGAACGTGCGGAGACCTCCGTGGACAAGATCCCGTCTGCGGAGTCGACTCCGGCGTCCCTGGCTCCGTCTCCGGATGACGAGTCGCGCCCCGAGGGGCAGCAACAGAGATTGCTATCAGGGCCTGGCCCTGATCCGGTAGGCGCGGTAGGTGGAGCTGGCAACGGCGCTACCCCGCGCCCGCCTAAGTCTGGACGGCAGTCGTGGCAGGCGACGCTCTTCCAAGAGACATCTCCGGGTGTCCGGAATCGAGTGGAAGCCGGCCCAAGTACCTCCGGGCAAGCGAACCATCAGTTCTGGATGCCACCTCCAGCCGGAAGAGCTCCTGCGAGGGCTCCCGGCAGAGAATCCAGGCAGTCCGCGTCAGGCGGAATGGACCAGCTCACCCACACTCTGAGTGAGCTGGCTCCTCTAGGGCGCTATGACCGCGCCCGGTCACCCCACCAGGGACGATCAGACCGGCGGAACCGTTCCCCCTCTCCGCCGTCACAAGGCAACTCGGGGCCTTTGACGGAGAGGGAGAGGTGGCTGATATCCGAGGCGCTTGTACTGTTCAAGCGGAATCAGCCGCCTCCGAGCGTCGACCCGTCGGCCGTTCTTAGTCCGGGGATGTCTGGGCCAATAGCCCCTCCCCAAGTCCTGCCGAGTCCGCAGGCGCCAGTGGCCCCTGCAATGGGACCCGCGCCTGCTCCGCGGCTCGGAGGCACCGCGTTGGCGACCGCGTCGACCGTTCCGACGGTTGGAGCGCAAGCCGCGTGGTCAACTTACCCTGGCACGTACAGTGTGTCGGACGGGCAGTGGCAACAGGCGGCTTCGGCCCCAAGCTTTGCCGCCCCTTCTGGAGCCTACCCAGTAGGTTCGATGGGAGCCCCGCCCGCACCTAGCCAGAGTGGGTTTTTAGCGGGAATGACCCCGGCGGCAAACGTGAGCTTTCCTGCTCCTATGTCCGCGGCGTCGATGTTTGCTCCGGCAGACTCCGCCGCAGGCACGGGCAGCTCGCGGAACTTGCCGCTGTACACGGACGACCCCGGAGCCGGGACCGCACGTCGGGCGCGTAACAAATGCGATGACGGGCCCGACCACTCTTCGTGGCGGAAACGGTTTAACGAGGATAACGCCGACTTGGAGGACTACTTACTCCAGGTATGGCGTACCGCCGTGTACGAAGGATGGTCCCAGCATGAAGCTGGACATGTCCTCGCGGGGAGCTTGGAAGGAAAAGCTCTCCGCGTGATGCCGTGTCTGCCGGTGGGAACAGTGACTTTCGGCGAGGTTGCCCGTCAACTTCGCCTGCTGTTCACGCGGACGACCAATCGGCGGCAGTCTGAACGAGAGTTCAAGGCGCGTACCCGCCAACCGACTGAGTCCGTGACAGACTATGCGTTCAACCTACGCATACTCGGCCGGAGAGCTTTTCCGAACATGGACTCTAGATGGTTCGAAACGATGCTGATCGATCAGTTCATCGATGGCCAGCCTTACCACTTAGCTTACGGGCTGGCCACCCATGAAAAACGATCGATGGAGGAGGCAATAGACTCCGCGCTTGCGCTTGAGGTGGCTGTCCGCCCTAGACAGTTGCCTCCGGCCCCGGCTCCGGCCTCGGCTGTACCCGCGCAGGCGGCGACTCCTCCTCCGGCCAAGGCATCGCAGGTAACCCCGTGGCAGGACCCGGTCGTCCGGGAACCCGCCAGGGAACCTACCCCGCAGTGGGTTAGTGCGCCGGCACCCTCTACAGGGGCGCCCGCACATGCGGCACCAGTCGCCGTGCCGTGCTCGTCCTAGGACGAGTGCGACTTAGAGGAATACGACCTCGGCGCCGCGCAGATGATTGCGCACTGCACCGGGATCGAAGCTCCGGGACCCGCAGAATGTTGCGCGTTCACCTCCGGACCAGCTCAGAACCGTCCCTGTTACTTCTGCGGAAAGCAGGGACACTTTTGGCTGAAGTGTCCGGAGTTGTTGGAACGCCTGCGGTCGCGCGGATACCAGGGTACCCTCCCTGGACCGCAACGGAGGAGTTCCTTCCGGTCTGGTCCTCCGGGACAGCAGGGCCGGAACCCGCGGCAGGGAAACTAGATCCGGACGTGGTGGCGACCAACACTACGTCCGGGGATAGTTGTTCGGTGGCAAAAGATGCCGCCCCACCCGCTGATGAGCAGGACGAACCCCAAGTTGATATGACTTCTCTGGAAGTAGTCCTTGGAGATCAGTCTAGCTCCTCCGCGGCTGAGGCGGATGGCGAGGACTCCGTAGATGAGCCCAGCGCGTGCGAAAGGTATCGCCCTATCTGCGCGCTGGTGAGGGACCCCTGCTGGTACCTGCCCCTGTCCTTCGGACGGGAGCCGGTCCGGTTCCTCGTGGACTCTGGCTCGGAGGTGACCCTCGTTGCCGCCGGAACGTTTAAGAAGGAGCCCGCGCTCCGCAACCTCGAGTTGCGGGATCCCGGACCGTACAAGCTCTACGGAGCGGGAGACAACCGCATCCGTATCCATGGCATCATCGAACTGCCTATTACCCTTGGGGACAAGGTGTATCTGACAGAGGCGATCGTGGCGGATATCGGAGCGGCCGGGATTATTGGGATGAATTTTCTACGGGTCCACCGGGTGACCGCCAACTTTAGTGCTGGCGAATTCCGGATGGGAGAGGACACACATTTTCTCTTCCGCTCGGGCCGATGCATTCATTCCAAATGCGGGCATCGCGCACTGTAGTAGTGCCACCGATGAGTGAGATGATCATTGAGGCGAGGCCGCATCGTCCCCGCATGCCCCTCGATGGTCGACCATGTATAGTGCAACCCGTGAGCAGTTTCGCCGCAGGAACTGGGCTCGTGCTGGGTGGGCCCCTGGTCATGTCCAACCCCCGCGCGATGCCCATCCTCGTGGTGAATCCTACGGATGCTCCGATTGTACTGAAGCGCGGATGCATAGCAGCTACTGCTATTCCCGCGTTTTCTTGAGTCGTGTCCTCCCCGACGATCCTGTCTGCCACGCTGCATGCGCGGCGGCGGCCGCCGGAGATGACCCGTTCACCCTGCCGGACCATTTGGAATCTCGGGTTCCAAAGGACCGGTTGGATGAAGAGCAGCGCCAAGCGCTCCGCAAACTGCTGCGGCAGTATGCGAATGTGTTCATGGGTCCTGATGGTGCGGTTGGCAAGACTGACGTCGCCAAACACCGCATCGACCTCGTGGACGAGCGTCCTCTCAAGCAGCGTCTTCGTCGGGCAGCAATAGTGCACCAAGAGGTCATAGACCAGGAGGTGCAAAAGATGCTCGACTTGGACATCATCGAACCCAGTGACAGCCCTTGGGCCAGTCCGGTGATTTTGGTGAAGAAGAAGGACGGCTCGTGGAGGTTCTGCGTGGACTATCGGAAACTCAACGATGCCACGCGGAAGGACTCATATCCTCTCCCGCACATTGAAGATACCTTCGATGCCCTGGCCGGGTCGCACTATTTCTGTGCTCTGGATCTGGCCTCCGGGTATTGGCAGGTGGAGATGGAGGAGAGTGATCGGGCGAAGACTGCCTTCGTTACCAAGAACGGGCTCTACCAATTCAAGGTATTGCCGTTCGGGCTCTGTAACGCACCAGCGACGTTCGAGCGCCTCTTGGAGATGGTACTTAAAGGGTTCCTCTGGAAGCGATGTATGATCTACATCGACGATGTCGTCGTGTATGGCTGGTCATTCGAGGAAACCCTCACCAACCTCCAGATGGTGCTCCATCGCATCCGCGGAGCAGGGCTTAAATTGAAGCCAAGTAAGTGCGAGCTATTCGCGCAGGAAATCCTGTACTTGGGCTTCATGGTAACGGGCACCAGAGTGAGACCAGACCCCGCAAAGGTGGCGGCCGTGCAGAAATGGCCTCCGCCATGTAACGTGGCGGACGTGAGGTCCTTCTTGGGCTTCGCGAGCTACCACCACAGGTTTATTCGCGGTTTTACGGAGATCGCGCATCCCCTTACTATCCTCACGGAAAAGGGCGCCGATTTTGTTTGGTCCGCCGAGCAGGCTGACGCCTTCTCGGGACTCCGGCAGGCCTTGGTAGCGGCCCCGGTGCTGCGGCACCCTCGTCCGGACTGCGAGTTCATCCTGGACACTGCACGAGTAACTTTGCACTCGGCGGTGTCCTCTCGCAGATCGTGGACGGGCAAGTGTGGGTAGTAGCTTATGCGAGTGTGGCCTTGAGCCGCTCTCAAATGAACTACTGTACTACTCATCGCGAGTTGCTCGCGGTGGTTACGATGACCAAGCGCTTCCGGCACTATTTGTTGGGACGCGATTTCCGCTTGCGGACTGATCATAGTTCGCTGAGATGGCTCCTCAACTATAGTGAGGCCGATGGCTTGGTGGCGCGGTGGCTCGTCAAACTCCAGGAGTATGACATGCAGATAGAGCATCGCGCTGGTAAGTTGCACGGCAACGCGGACGGCCTGTCCCGTTGTCATAAGTGCAAGAATCCAGGCTGTGCAGGGATGGCGCCATTCCAGCAAGCCGCGGATTCGTCCTCAGACTCGGAATTGGACGTTCCGGGGAGACCGCAGGCCGCCGCCCCCTCTAACAACACGGCTGCCGGAGCGTACAGGGCTAATCTCCGCACGCAGACCCGCCGTTATCGGCGATGGCGTCCCGCATACGAAGCGGAGGTGCGGCTCAGCTCTAGCGAGTCCTCCTCGAGTCCGGCGGTGTACTCCTCGTGGGTGCCCTCGTCCTCTGGAGAGTCTGAGTATGAGCGGTCCTTGCCCCCTGTGGTGATGGCCGCTGCGGCGCAGCCGGACGCGACGGATGAGGAGTCTAATTACTTGGGTGGCTACTCTCTGGCGCAGATAGCTGCGACGCAAAGAGCTGACAGAGCTCTGGCACCGGTAATAACAGCCCTTGAGGCCGGCCAGAAGCCCTCGAAGGATGAGCGGAAGACCTACAGGGAGGAGACTTTGTCTCTAGTATCCCAGTGGGAAAGACTCTCCTTGAGGGATGGCCTCTTATACCGGCGCTATGAGCCACCGACTACACTGCCTCCCATATGGCAGTTGGTGCTTCCGGTGGAGCTGCGGAAAGAGGTACTCCACCAGTTGCATGACCTCCGGGTGACCGGTCACTTGGGAATCCGGAGGACCGTCCATAGGCTACAACAGCGCTTTCATTGGCCTGGTAGCGGCTTGGACGTGCAACGGTGGTGCGCAGCCTGCCCTCGGTGTCAAGCTCGCAAAGGAGTTCCGACTCCTGGCCGCCACCCCTTAACCACGGTTAAGGCGGGCGCGCCGTTCGATCGGATAGCTTTGGATATACTGGATACCCACCGGGTCACCCCGCGCGGTTTCCGGTACATCCTGGTGATTTCCGACTATTTTACCAAGTATACCGACGCCTACCCACTGCGCCGCCAGACTGCGGACGAGGTAGCTCGGTTGTTGGTGAATAGATGGGTGGTGTACCATGGGGTACCTAAACAGGTACATTCGGATCAGGGCACGCAATTTGAGAGCAACCTGTTCCGAAACCTAGCACAGATGCTAGGCAGTACCAAGGTGCGGACCACCCCCTACAGGCCCCAGTCTGATGGCCAGGTCGAACGCTTTAATCGATCGGTCCTCAATATGCTGGCGGCCTTTGTAAACGATCGTGCGAATGATTGGGATGACCACCTCCCGTATGTCTTAATGGCATACAGGTCGTCGGTCCACTCTTCGACGTGGCCTCAGTCTTCTGGCGTTGTGTCCGCGGGCTCGAGCTACACCGCTCGCCTGACGGCGTCAATGGGCCAGACTCCGGCGGAGTACCAGGCGGCGGAAGCCGCCCGGACAGCAGCAGAGGCTGTCCGTCAACCGCCGGCGACCCAGGCAGGTGTAGAACGGCACCGGGTGACCATGGTCGTGTCGGAGATGCCGCAGATCGCGGAAAAGACACGAGTGGCTTCTCCTAAGCCGCGCCCCCCGCCAAGGACTCAGGGGAAGGGTTCGTCCGCTGGAAAAACACCGGCCGGGACGACGCCCCTGCAGTCCCCGGGTGCGCTGACTCAGGAGGATTTCCCGGGCTTGCTCGAGGTGACGGTACCCGCGGGTCCGTCTGAGGGACGGGTGGTGGCAGACACCTCCGCCTCCTCGAGTACCGCGTCGGTGGTCCCGCCAAGGACCCCACGTGTGACTCCCTCGGTTGCGAGCAGTAGCGGACGTGCGGTACCTCTCTCGAGGTCGGCGTCCGCGTCCTCGTTGGTAGTTGAGGGGACGTCCGCGGGATGGCAAAGCACCGCCTCCCTGGACCTGGATCCCCTCGACGCCACGGCGGACGTATGCCGGAGGCTCGGTCCTACGACCGCCAGTGTCTACGAGACTTTTCGCGAGTCTGTAGGCCAGGCGGTCGGCCATCGTCGCGATGGTATGGACCGGATCCCCGGTGACCCAGCGTTGGTGAACCTGCCAGTGCCCCGAGCCATTCGTGACTTGGGGTCCGCAGGTGTGGCCGCGTTGGTCCGCGCTTGGGAGGAGCACCCCTGGGATCACCCCCAGCGTGGTCGACTCACCCGAGCGGCGGAGTACCTTGTGGCGGAGATGGGCAGCTCTCTGGATCGGTTCAGCCGGTGCCGCGCCGAGGCCTCCCGTGTCGCATGCGATCTCGCATACGACCAGGGCCTCATGGAAGGCACCCGGCGGAGCCTAGAGAGCTACCGGACTTTGTCGGCCGTCATTGAGCGGCGCGCGTTCGACCAAGGTCGGACCGCCACTCTTGCCGAGCAGTCCCGGGCGTCCGCCCCCGCCCCAGAGGTAGCCGCTAGGATAGAGCACCTGGAGGCTGAGAATGAGCAGCTACGGCGTGGTCTTGACGAAGCCGAGGCCGCTCGGACTCGCCTACTCCAGGGCGTCGATGACCCCGAGTCGTCTGCCCTGAACCAGGCGGCTCTCCGGCGGGCAGATGCTGCTTTGGAGCTGGCCATCTACTCATACCTGGTCCAGGTTTGGGGAGAACGTACGGCCGGTCCCCAGCGCACCCGCGATACAGTAGAAATGTTCCGCGCCATTGCAGATCTCGGCGCTACATCTCTACCGGCCTCCGTCGTGATGGCTCCGTCAGGACCCGGATTGCAGGGCTCATCACAGAAGCCTCTGCAAGCGCCACCGGGCCTTCCTCATCCGCCCGTGCAGCCGGCTTTCTCCATGCCGGCTCCGCTGCTTCCGCGGCGTAGGGACTCGTCACCGCCGCCAGACCCCAAGACAGGCGGCACGGATGAGGAGCCGATGACGACGGAGGAAGGCTAGGGCACTAGCCTCGTCGCCGCACTTGTGCGGTGGCGTGCCGGAGTCGCTGCCGCGGCTCCGCCCTGCCTCAGACCCGTTCTGCGGATCTGAGGAGCCGGCCGGCAGGGCGGTCGGCAACACTTTTTAGAGGTACTATCACTTTTGATCACTCGGTGTGTCGTTTTACAAAATTTCCAACTTTAAAGTTTAACCTTAAAGATATTCCAAAGACTCGACACACCGTCCTTTTATAACGGATGACCTTCCAAGGTCATCACACGGTTTTGGACCACCTCGGTCAAAATTTTAGCTTGTTTATGAGGGTTTATTCAAAATTCGGCGGACGTACGTCCGGCGGACGTACGCCGGAGGCTCGGTCCCACGACCGCCAGTGTCTACGAGACTTTTCGCGAGTCTGTAGGCCAGGCGGTCGGCCATCGTCGCGATGGTATGGACCGGATCCCCGGTGACCCAGCGTTGGTGAACCTGCCAGTGTCCCGAGCCATTCGTGACTTGGGGTCCGCAGGTGTGGCCGCGTTGGTCCGCGCTTGGGAGGAGCACCCCTGGGATCACCCCCAGCGTGGTCGACTCACCCGAGCGGCGGAGTACCTTGTGGCGGAGATGGACAGCTCTCTGGATCGGTTCAGCCGGTGCCGCGCCGAGGCCTCCCGTGTCGCATGCAATCTCGCATACGACCAGGGCCTCATGGAAGGCACCCGGCGGAGCCTAGAGAGCTACCGGACTTTGTCGGCTGTCATTGAGCGGCGCGCGTTCGACCAAGGTCGGACCGCCACTCTTGCCGAGCAGTCCGGGGCGTCCGCCCCCGCCCCAGAGGTAGCCGCTAGGATAGAGCACCTGGAGGCTGAGAATGAGCAGCTACGGCGTCATCTTGACGAAGCCGAGGCCGCTCGGACTCGCCTACTCCAGGGCGTCGATGACCCCGAGTCGTCCGCCCTGAACCAGGCGGCTCTCCGGCGGGCAGATGCTGCTTTGGAGCTGGCCATCTACCCATACTTGGTCCAGGTGTGGGGAGAACGTACGGCCGGTCCTCAGCGCACCCGCGATACAGTAGAGATGTTCCGCGCCATTGCAGATCTCGGCGCTACATCTCTACCGACCTCCGTCGTGATGGCTCCGTCAGGACCCGGATTGCAGGGCTCATCGCAGAAGCCCCTGCAAGCGCCACCGGGCCTTCCTCATCCGCCCGTGCAGCCGGCTTTCTCCATGCCGGCTCCGCTGCTTCCGCGGCGTAGGAACTCGTCACCGGCGCCAGACCCCAAGACAGGCGGCATGGATGAGGAGCCGATGACGACGGAGGAAGGCTAGGGCACTAGCCTCGTCGCCGCACTTGTGCGGCGGCGTGCCGGAGTCGCTCCCGTGGCTCCGCCCTGCCTCAGACCCGTTCTGCGGATCTGAGGAGCCGGCCGGCAGGGCGGTCGGCAACACTTTTTAGAGGTACTATCACTTTTGATCACTCGGTGTGTCGTTTTACAAAATTTCCAACTTTAAAGTTTAACCTTAAAGATATTCCAAAGACTCGACACACCGTCCTTTTATAACGGATGACCTTCCAAGGTCATCACACGGTTTTGGACCACCTCGGTCAAAATTTTAGCTTGTTTATGAGGGTTTATTCAAAATTGCAAAACGCGTTATAGTTTACTCCGTAAGTCCGGGGGTAGTTCCCCATTCTTCCAAAAGGGACTCTTAAAGTCCTAGTCTGTTGCGCCGTGACTTCCGGGTGTTGCCATCTTGCCTTCTTCATGACCCCGCCATGCGAAGCCTTCGTCGGGTTTTGGCAGTTTTGGGCGCGGGCGGAACATGTTGGGGACCAACATTGTAAGAAGGGGGTAATGTGGCGATTTTGCCCTAAGCACGCGGCAGGTGATTGTAAACATACATGCCATTTATGTGGCCTTTTCGTACTTGGCCTTGTTTTGACACGCTCCGTTCGAGCGTGCGTTGCCACGGCGACGCATTGTAATTTACGCTCCAGTAAACTATAACAATGGATCGATTAGACCTCGCGTGCGTCCTACAGCTTGTGGTGTATTATATATACACTGGAAGCGACTCGATCGAGGAGATTGTCCGAGAGAGAGCGACTAGGACGCACACGAGGCTCGCCATGAGCTTTGTGTTCCCTGGTTGTGAGTAGTGGGCTCTTAGAGCCCTGGGGACGATTTCCATGGGGAGGCCCGGGCTGGGAGAGACAAGTTGCTGACTCGGGGGCGCAAGCCCTGTGGATCGCCGGTTCTCTCCCCTCCCAGGACGTGTGACATAGGCTCTGGCAGACCGTCGGGCTGGTGCAGAGTTCTATCTCTGCGACAGTGCCGTCGGCGAGTCCGGAGAGCAATATGCCCACGTGTACGGGTTCCGTGGGGCCGCTCCCATGGCCTCCGGGCTCTACACACGGCTACATTGCCATTATGATGTATAATGCATGTGATATGTGATGATGTTGATGATGATGGTGATGTGTTATACTATGTGGTGATGTATGAGATCCGGGCTCGTTCCGGACGGACTGGTACCTGGTCGTGATACCTGTAGGGTATCTCCGGGCGCCCGTACTGGGCGTCCGAACGTTACACAATATTAAACAAACGTGGAAAATATTACAATCTGTAATGGGCAAAAAGAACAACAAAACTCAATTTCCAAACTCATTTCTTATAAACAATAAAGAAATATCAAATAAATCAGAAATTGCAGATGAGTTCAATTTATTTTTCTCTACAATCGGTAAGAAAACAAGTGAAGCTGTTCCGAATACAGAGTGTCATTTCTCATCCTTTCTAACCAGCCCCACAGCCAATAGTATTTTTATCGAACCAGTTGATCAATCTCATATCCTTGATATAGTAGGAAAACTTAAGCCCAAAACTAGTTCAGGACAAGATGAAGTATCAGCTAAGATATTGAAAGAAACGATAACTCACATAGTTGAACCACTAACTTATATCGTTAATTCTTCCCTTACAACTGGAACTGTTCCAGAAAAACTAAAATTAGCTAAAGTGATCCCAATATATAAAAGTGCAGAGGCAAATAAATTAAACAATTACCGCCCAGTCAGTCTTCTCCCCTGTTTCTCTAAAGTATTTGAAAAGGTCATGTTTAATAAAATATTTTCTTTTTTTAATAATAAGGACCTTTTTATAGACATCAATATGGTTTTCGTCCGAAACATTCAACTATACTTCCTATTATACAGTTGTTAAGCAAATGTTCTGAAAACCCAAGCAAAATTTTTAATCTGTCTATTTTTTGCGATCTATCTAAAGCCTTTGATGTCATAGATCATCAAATCTTATTAACCAAGCTTCATTATTATGGGATAAGGGGAATTGCCTTAAAATGGCTCTCTGATTACCTAACAAATCATAAACAATATGTATATTTTGAAAACTGTATTTCTGAGCAACAGCCACTATTGTGTGGAGTTCCTCAAGGCTCCATATTAGGGCCTTTACTATATCTCATATATGTAAATGACATAGTCAAATGTACAGATGCAAACATTTTATCTTTCGCTGATGATACATCATTACTCGTCTTTGGACCCAATATTGATGATCTATATACAAAAGCTTCTCGAGAAATCCATAATCTATATACCTGGTTTCGTGCAAATAAATTATCTCTCAATGCTAAGAAAAACAAATATATTGTTATCCGATCACCCATGTTAAATTGAGATTTAGATGATTTCAAATTGGAAATAAACAATGTACCACTAGAAAGAATAGGGTCTGGTCAGAATGAACAAAGCACAAAGTTCTTGGGATTATATATTGATGAATTCTTGACCTGGAAATATCATATTAATTCCATAAATAACAAAATAGCTAGAGCTCTATTTCAAATAAAGCAAGCTAAACATTTCCTACATATATCCAGCTTAAAAACATTGTATTATAGCATGATACACCCATATTTGATTTATGGTATACTGGCGTGGGGAAATACAAAACAATTATTTCTTAAACAATTAACAACTCTGCAAAAACGAGCTATTAGGACAGTACATAAGGCCTCCTATAATAGTCATACTGATCCGTTATTTAAGAAGTCTAGTGTTCTAAAACTTCAGGATCAATATATACATGAGGTAAGAATATTTATGCATATGTTCATTAGTAATAATCTTCCCGTCTCCTTCAATGAAGTTTTTAAATACCAATGGGAAATACAGAGTGAACGTCTGACGAGACAATCAAATAATCTTTATATCCAGAGATGTGAATCTGCATTTGATGAGAGACTGCCACTCCATGCCTACCCATCAATTTTGAATAAATGGGCGACGCCGGACATTGAACGTACATCGAAATCTCAATTGAAACATATCTCCAAA
The DNA here is from genome assembly GCA_949152475.1 of Terebella lapidaria. Lineage (NCBI taxonomy): Eukaryota > Metazoa > Annelida > Polychaeta > Terebellida > Terebellidae > Terebella > Terebella lapidaria. The sequence goes on along the minus strand of OX424566.1, from coordinate 22,444,085 downwards.
AACGAAATATTATCTTCATATTTGGAAAATGTCACATGTGATAATAAACATTGCATAGATTGTAATGCCGGAGTATAAAAAATACCATGCCATGTTACATGTACATTGTATCAACCACAATTTCTCCGGTACAGTATCTTCCAAATTATATTGTTCTGGAATTTCATTTTTTCGATAAGAGTACTTGTAGTCCTGAACTTGGTCATGTATTTGTTATAAATCTGGTTCCTCCTTCCCGGTGTGCCAAACCTTGTGAGTGTGTGTCTGTGTGGCCCGAGACAGCGGTAGTACTTTTCCATGTTTCGTATGTTTCTTTTTTGTTCCCTGTGTTTTTTTTTTGTGGTTTTTTTTTCATCTTGTTGCCAAAATTTAGTCATATTATTTTCAATTAATTCGACAGGGGTCTATAGCAAGACAGCCATATGGCTATTTAGGCCCTTTCAGCCTTACCCTCAAACCTATCTTGTAGTTAGATAATAATTCACACAACTACTGTGTTATTGATTATTGCTTTATCACTGTACAGATGAACGCTATGCTGATTATACTTGTAAGTGTTGGAAAATGAACATCTATCTATCTATATCTATCTATTTCCTAGCCACTTTTCCTGTGACCTTGAAAATTAGGTCAAAGGTCAAATTCAAGGTCATCAGAATATTCATCATATATCATTTCCTATATGTCAACAATTGATTCATGAGCTGTAAAGTCACTAATAAGCGAGATATTAGCCATTTTGTGCTCTGACCTTGAAACTGAGGTCAGAGGTCAAATTCAAGGTCACGAGAATATTCAGCATATATCATTTCCTATATGTCCACAATTGATTCCTAGTCTCTCATCTCAATATTAAGTGAAATATTAGGCTTAATGTGTCCCATTAAAAAGCAAAGGAGAATTTACCATTTGAAAGTCCCATTTGGGCCGAGTTTAGGCCCAAAATGGCCCACTTCGAGCAATTCAAGGGCAACGAAATTTATACCTGTCACAGGGGTAAATATGAGGAGTGTTATGCATCAATAAGAAAAAAAGTTACTGAACAGATTTTGAGAAAACGACCGGCAAAGTCCAAAATTGGCCATTTTTCGACGAAAACGGCCGCCATTTAGAAAAAAATGCGAAAATAAAAAAACTAAAAAATAATCCCTCTCGAAATATTTTAGGCATTTTTGTGCAAAATTTCAGAAAAATCCGACTGTAAACTTTAAAGATAAAATTGTTGACGGACGCTGGACGCCGGACGCCGGACGACGGACGCAACGCCACGGCAATAGGTTATCGGACCAAAGGTCCGGTAACCTAAAAATACCCTGGTTGGTCAGAGTTACTAATGTCGCGTGGAATTTCTGCGTCATACTGCACATGCGCACATATAATCTGGTAATTGCTTGCGAAATGACGAAAACACGAAGCGAAATAACGAAATTACGAAGCGAAATAACAAAATTCAATCTCGACATTTCGCTTCGTGTTTTCATCTTTTCGCTTCGTGTGTTCGGGTTTTCGCTTCGTGTTTTCGCGTTCTCGCTCATTTTTTATAGGCGAAAACACGAGATCCAAGAATGGCCGCCGTCGTACACCATAGAAAACACGAAGCTAAAACACAAAAAAAAATACGAAGCGAAAACACGAAAGTACGAAACGAAAAGGCGAAATTAATCAACATTAATTAATAACATAACATTAAACGCTGATATACATATCACAAACTGATAAAATGATGAGAACCCCATATTCAAGCGCTTTACTATCTTGAAACTTCATGATCTATATGCTCAGCAAGTTATGTTACTGATGTATGATTTTGTCACAAATAATATACCAAACCCTCTGATAGCAATGTTCACATATCACGGCAGTCATGGACATGACACCCGGCACAGAACCGACCCCAAGCCTCCGAAGGCGCATTCTGATGTCATGCTAAGGAGTTTTATGTACACCGGTCCAAGCCAATGGATGCTATTGAGTGGTGTCATCAAGAGTTCGCAATCTAAATCTGTATGCAAAAAGCGCTTACTGCAGTCCTATGTCCGTTCCTATTGATCGCAAAAAGTATAAGTAAAATATTGCATGTTAGTGTTTGCATGTACAGTGGTGTCGGTGTGGTACCTTCAGGTGATCTCATTCCCACTGGGATACAGACTTTGTCTTTTGGGATCACCTGAGATGTGTTGTAAAATGTGTATTGAATTTAATTCGTGTATATTGTATTGTTTGTTTTACGCACATCTCAAATAAATTACCTACCTACCTACCTACCTAACCATGTATTCAATGACGCCCCTAATGAAAAACAAAACAGGACAGTTATTTTTAGCATTCAGACTGTTAGTGGCCTGTTATTATTAGTTGGTTGGTAAGTTAATAGAAGATTATACACGTGTCGTGTGCACCTAATGCTGTATATCTGACGTGACGAGTCGTTAATGATTATCCGCCCGATATGGCTGACTGATAATGATCGAAACCACCCGTATAAAATGGGGAACTGCATATTAGTTGAATAATTTCATCATTGAATGAAATCCAGCTATTAATAATAGTAATAATACTTGTGTGCTATTGAACGTCAAGAACATTAGATTATATATATTATACATGATTTTATAGGGCATTATACATTTTTAGTGGACTGACATCAATGATTAGCGGCCCTCATGGCCATTTGCGGCCCGTCACGGAGTCGAGAGACGCTAGGTCATGGAAGGCCGCTAATCATGGATGAAGCCTTCAGGGACACTAAAATGTAGCAATAGACCCCTAAAATAGGAGCAGTGTTACCGCGGGGTTGTTGAGTTGAGTGGCACCTTCTGCCAGCGCCTCCCCCAGAGCCTTGGGGGTCAGGTACACCGTCAGTTCGTCGTCAAGGTGACGGCGACGTCGGCGATGACTGGGTCCGGCACACAAGTCTGTCATTTCAGCGCGGGCCAGGCGGACGTACAGTCGGATACTGTCAGGATTGATATAATGTCAAACACGAATACTATAGTATTATAGCCTGATTCGTTCAATCCCATTCTCACTATCTAATGCTGATATACAAGTACATAGATTTTTATACGTAATATATTATACGTAATAGTATACCCACTGTAACTTCCTGTCAACCTGTGTCGGGTAGCCATTTGCGATGTGAATCTGTTTCTCCTGAAACTGCCCACCGAAGTTGCTCACTTCCCTGTGTGACAATCGAGGAAGGGGGGCGGGGGTGGGGCGGAGGGGATTTGTAAGTAAAAGGGGGGTACTTTAGGCCACCTAGCAGACCGGAAGTGATCCTTGCTATAGAAATGAACTCCGGACATGACATACATGTACATGTATTTATATACCACACCGTTTCTGAATACTCGCAAATTTAAATAACACTATAGATGTTCAACAATAGATTAGAAACTGTTCTCAACCAATCTCTCAGGATTGATAGAAAAACCTCACTCACGGATTTGTGGTCTCACAACACTTTGTTGGATTGATGATGCAATATGACGTCATTATGTTTGCAATGGCTGTACGCAGGCCCAATGAATCCATCACTACCTATGTAAATATACACGGCTGAATTCACAACTTGCTGATGTATGGAGTTCATACCAAATTGGGGTACCGATATGCATGATGAACTGCAAACTTACTTCGTACAGTGACTTCTCAGTAATCAGCAGAGCAGAGTGTTCAATTTCTGTCGCTACTTCTGTGAATGGAACATAGATTCTTCCATGACACAAGTAGGCCTAATAAGGAATATACGGAAAAAAAATCATCAAAAATTAATTTGGACACCAGTTCAAAAGAAAGACTCCTCACACCTACCAGGACAAGAGAGTGTGTTACAGGTGCGGGTGTCCGCATTGCTGGCGTAGCAGGGCGGCCGGAGACACTGTCTATAGCGGGTCTTTGTCCCGGAGTCACAGGGCCTGGAGCACTCGGTCCAGGCACTCCACTCCCCCACACTCCCCGGGGCCGGTCTCTCATCCAACTCACAGTAACGGCCGCTCACTCCCATCTCACACACACATATATAATCTCCCGCCACACGGACACACATCCCAGACACACAGGGCACACCGTCACACGGATCCAGCACAACGTCACAGCCAGATCCTGAGTAACCATGGAAACAGACACACTCGTACCCGTCCACTCTGTCAATACAGACACCATTGGTGCACGGAGACGACAGACATTCGTTAATGTTGATCTCACAGTTGTGACCACGGTATCCTTGGTGACACTTGCACGTGTACGAGTCCAGACTATCAACACACGTGCCTTGTACACATGGAGTAGAGCTGCACTCATCGACCTCAACGTCACAATGTTCGCCATGGTAACCTGACTGACAAGCACAGGAGTATCTGTTGACGTGATCTATACACGTGCCTCTTGCGCAGTTGTCGGGCTGACAGTCATCTATGTTTATTTCACAATGATCTCCTGTGAATCCAGCTAGACACAGGCACGTGTAAGCAGCCACCCCATCCTGACAGTAACCATGGAGACAGGGCACTGGGAGACAATCGTCCAGGTTCTCCTCACAGTGAGGTCCACTGTATCCAGCCTGACACTCACAGCTGTAGCCGGCCACGTCGTCCACACAGCGGCCATGGAGACAGGGCGCCGTGACGCAGTCATTTTCATCAGTTTGACAATGTGTTCCAGTGTACCCCGGCTCGCACACACAGCTGTACGTGTTCATGCCGTCAATACAGGTGCCAAAACGACAGGGTGAGTCTGCACAGTCATCTATATTCTCGTCACAGGAGAGACCAGTGAACCCTGGGTAACACTGGCATGAATACCCGTTTACAAGGTCCACACAAACTCCACTCTGACAGGTTGCTCCCAGACACTCGTCCAGCTCAGTCTGACACCTACTTCCCGTGTACCCTGGCTGACAAACACAACTGAACGTGTCCACGCCATCCAAACACTCCCCAAACACGCAGGGTGACATCTGACAGTCGTTCACCGCAGTGTCACATAGCTCGCCTGTGTACCCGAGCAAACAGCGGCACGAGAAGCCGTCCACGTTATCCATGCAGTGACCACGCTGACACGGCGAGGACAGACACTCATTAATCTCCCACTGACAAAGTTCCCCTCTGTACCCTGCCTCACACGAGCAACTGTAGCCAGCCACGTAATCCAGACAGCAGCCGTGTACACATGGGGCAGAGAGGCATTCGTTCATCTCTTCTTCACACCGAGTACCCGTGTATCCCACCTCACAAAAACACGAATACCCCGCAACCTCGTCCTCACACCGGCCGTATATACAGGGCGAATCCGCACAGTCGTCAACATCCACAGAACAGTGCCTCCCGGTGAATCCCGTGTCACACACACAGGAGAAATCGTTCACGTCATCGATACAGGTCCCGAAGTCACAAGGATCAGGGAGACAATCATCAATATTGTCCTCACAGTGTATTCCAGAGTAACCTGGATGACATGCACAAGTGTACGCATTGACTTGGTCGATACACGTTCCATGTACACATAAGTCCAGAGAACACTCATCCAGATTCACCTCACAGAGACGGCCGCTGTACCCTTCATCACACTCACACACAAACCCCATGATGTCGTCCGTACAGTTGCCATGGATACATGGTGAACCATCAATCACGTCACAGTCGTTCACGTCTCTGTCACAGAGAGCTCCCTCGAAACCAGGCCAGCAATCACAGGTGAACGAGCTGATTCCATCCACACAAAACCCGGATAAGCAGGTGACACCGAACGGGAGACAATCGTCACTGTTGACGTCACAAAGTACTCCTTCAAAACCCGGGTGACACTCACACGTGTAGCCATCGACAGCGTCAATACAGGAACCGTTCACACAGGGAGAGCTGGTGCACTCGTTGACTTCCAGGTCACACCTAGCCCCAGTGTATCCCGGCTCACAGGCACACGTCACCTCATCCAGTCCGTCCGTGCAGTGACCATAGAAACACGGGTTTGAAGAGCACTCGTCTATGTCATTCTCACAGTTCTGGCCGGTGTACCCTGCAACGCATGCGCACTGGTAGCCGTTGTACCCGTCCGTACAGTTGCCATGGAGACAAGGTGTGGAGAGACACTCGTCCACGGTAGTGATGTTGACCTCACACATGTCGCCTTGGAAGCCGTCGCTACATTGACAGGACATGGTGTCCGTGAAGCCTGTCGATGTACACAATCCCTGGGGCACAATCAGACCGGCCGCTACAAAAAACAGAACACACCTTCAAACAATAAAGGTATCGCATGTATCCATACACTATCTAAATATTCCCTACGTCTACTGATTAAGGCCTACTGATTGTTCCTTCTCAGATATTTATGTTGTTATCTTCCTGCAGCTTTCACGAGCGCAAACCATTTTTGACTATATAAATGACTATTGGGGGTCGTTGACTCACGCCCTGCGTCTATGCGGAAGATCCAGCGCTCTGGCTGCCAGTTCCCCAGTGTGAGTTTCTCCATAAGCTCCGGAGTTCGTGATCCAGGCAACGGGAAAAACGTCGGCATCGGCTTCGTCTTCACCTTAAATCCAATCTGTTAGCAAAATAGTGTCAGACTGGCCAAAATAAACTTGCACTGTTTTTGCACTATTTTTTATAAGTCTATAAAAAATTATACTCTGATTTTTTTCAAACTCATTTCTACTGTTTTCGCTGATATTTTTGCAGTGGTAGATGATATCATTTTATAACTTAGCATCATTTATCGGGGAGTGAAACTGCAATTTTTTTCGGACTTTTTTCGGAAAATTGAAAAGAGTTGGTAATCTGTGCAGACACGGGCTAGGGTATAAAGTGCTTTACCCTAGTCCATGATGGCGACAGGTACGTGCGGTTCGATTTTTGTTTGGACAATCGAGGCGGTTATCGGTATCAGTTCTATGTGCTCTATATACTCAGCTATTGGGTAATGATGTACTGATGAAATGCGATACTATTTTGACGGAAACTGCACATCGTTGATTTATGAAACGACGTTCAATTTTACCGCCGGTTTAGGGTGAAGTGTCGTAGACGGGAATTCGGGACTAGGGTGAAGTGTTTTCACTACTAGGGTAATAAAGTGACTGTCAAATGAATGCTGCTACCTTCATTTTTGTTCATAAACCAATGGTAGTTGCGGAATACATGACTTATGAAAACCTAATATCATATGTATTTATATTATCATATCCGGCACAAGTAAATTACGTTAAAATCTGAAGTGGGTGATATTTTTAATTTAGAACCACGCAATAAAAAGATATATTAATAAATCGGCACGAATCCCTCTCCCTGATTGGTCTATCCGTACCACGTGTCATTCTCAAATATTGTATGCTGGATCCCAAAATGGTATATATTATTGCATCCACTCAACATGTCTGTCCCTAAAACGTATACGGGACCCGAGACATTGGGATCCCGTATAGTAGCCGGTACGTGTTTGTTACAGATGAATCGCCGTACATAAACGATGCAGCAGGACAGGTATGCATTATCAAAGAATAAATTATGAATATAAATATTAGGTGAAATGAATAAATAACAACAAAAAATAATCGTATGAACCAATTATCACGTATTTTCAGAATCGTATTGAGGAAAGTGAAATATATCGGTAGTCACATAACGAAACCTAGTGATCATCATGACAATATTCTCTGCCATAATTAAACGTTATCTTTGTTTTATTGATTAAGTTGATCCATATAAATAGAAACAAGTCATGATCCAATATATAATTCGAGTCCTCGTGTAACACAAAAATGCATACACGTTTGTCACCAATATCACTGCATATCCTCACGCGACTTTCGAGACCGTTTTACACATAGTCAGGGGGCTTAGTCTCCCCAAACCCCCGAATTGTTCAAATTGGGCTACAAGCACCAATTTTGGCCTACAGTTAGATATGACCATCATCTGCCAATTTTCCGAGAGAGCCAAGCTGGGCTCCCTCTATGCCGGCCATTTTGAGTTAATCCAAGATGGCCGCCTTCCGGAATAACATTTTGCCATAGCTTGAGAACCAAGGGTGGTAGAATAATGTGTGACACCGCTTTATAGGGGTTTTCCAGTATGAGAAATTCATTGCTAGTGTTGTTTTGATGATTATATGACATAGTAATGTGTTAAGGCCATATTGAAGGAAATCATCTGCCCAAATCGTGCATGATAGATAACTGAAGACAGGAGCACTTTATTTATGTCATATTCAAGACTATGAATTAAGTAAAGGTTCATTTTAATATGGTTTGCATGGTTTAATATGGTTTTACATGCATGTCATATGGTTACATTTATGTCCATCATGGTGTTGTCACATATCTGGCCACAAGAAGCACTCTAATTGGTCAACATTATCACACCAACCACAGGTTTGATGATATGTGGTTCACCACATTCCGGCCAACCTTTACCAAATACTGGTCATGTGTAAATATAATTTCACCTACTTGCGGCCAGTGATTTCCTAACATACATTTCAAAAATACCCATAGTTGTGATCAACTCATATATGGTTGTTGTATATTATTGTTGTAAAATGTTAATGTGTATTGTTGTTGTTGTGACGAGACTGCAAACATCATCTTCTAATGTACCCAGATCTATCAACTCATTATTGTTTACTATTTTTGTAATGCTATTGTACATACTGTTGTTGATGTTATTGGTATGTCATGCAAACAGTGTCTTCTAATCTACCTATGTCTATGAACTATAGGACCATTATATGCTGGAATGCAAAAATTTATTTCGATTTCAAATTTTTGACAGACATAGACAGATACGAATTTTCCATTTGTATAGCCCATACCTGAATTTGCATTCAATTCTGTGATTCTACAACACAGATTGTATACCTCATGTAGTGCCATGAACATATGAATTTTCAACAAGCATATAGATATATGTACATAGTTCACCTTCGTATACACGTGACTTTGCACTCAATTATGTGGTTTAACTACAACCATTGTATTCCTCAACATGAAAGTCCTAGTCATCCATAGATACATATTTTGTAGACACTTTCTACACATGTCGCAGATGTGTTTTCCAGGGATGCTGTTGGAGCAAGCCTAGTGGCACCATTTGAGGCACGAAGAAAACTATCCAGTCTTCGGATGATAGCTGGGTGTACTTGCTCATTACAATATATACAAAAAACTTTCTCCTCTGCATCCGAATGACTCTGGATTCTGGATACTTTTGTCTTTTTTGGTGCTGCTTTCTTTAATTCGTTTGTTTCCTTTTCGTGGAACATTCTGCTCCTTCTTGAGTGATATTTGTCACATACGTTCCTGTTTCTGTCGTTCGTTCTCTTTCTTCTCCCTTTGCTTCGCCTTTTGCATTTCCATCACTTCGCTGGATGTGAGTAGGAAGTACTTTGGGGCTTTCGGTTTTTTGCTGCGTACATTTTTCGAGCAAGTGGGATACTTTAGCTAGAGGATCGTTGGTAGGATGTCACTGTCGACATCAGCAGACAAGGAAGTGATCCATATTTGATCCGTTTGAAGCAGGTGGTGCAACATCTAGATCCACAGTGCTGGACCTACAGCTGTCGGCTTGGCATCAACAGCTGGCTGCCCAGGATCCGCAGCTGGCAGTACGGTATCCCTAGCAGGCAGTGCTGGATCCACTGATTGTGATGTAGTTTCCACAGCTTGCAGCACAAGATCCCAAGAAGTCAGTCCGGGTCCCTGTCAGGCAGTGCAAGTCGATTGCCATGAACCTTTCACCAGCATCGTTCAACTAGTCTTTTTACCTGTTGACACTGCCTGTAAGATGAGTCACGTTTGGTGCAAGCCAAGTGCATGACATGATTCAAAACATGTCTTCACCTCAGCTTACAGTCGATGACCACCAAGGCCATTGCAGGTGGTAACTGGTCCTGCACGGTAACCATGTTTGTGATAAGGATCACATTGCAGGAACTTGACGTGAACGATTTTGCAGTTGGCGTTTGATTGGCGTTTTCCTTCGACACTTGAACTGATTGAGTCATACAGCATAGTCGTCTGAAATGCCTCCTGGGAGAGCTGCAAGGTTGAATGAGAATATCCCACGAGCTCTGAACCCGGCTCTGATATTGGCTTCAGTCATGGCCTCACTCCATGCTTTTGTGAACAGTCCAGTGAAGTTTGATTTTGGAATCATAACGCCTGGGTGCTCAGTCATCACAGTTTGAGCGTTCTGGTTGTAGTATGTATCAGTGGTCCGAACGCTGTGCGATCACTTTGTTGAAGACAATGTGACGTGTTGGCTGGAAGTTGTATTATTGTTATTTCATTCTACATGTATACTGCCAGTTCCAACAGTTCGACAGTTCGACAAAGAGTCGTTTCCATCAATGATCAGATATGGGCCTTTCAATTCCGATGTTAGGGAGAAAGTTCGACTCAAACCACATTTTTTCGCTCCCTTGATAACTTTCCTCCGATCCAGGAAGCTCTGTTCCAACATGTCAAAAGATCCATCTGAAATCAGTCAGCCGCCTGTCACAAGACGGTCCTTACCTTCGTCAGTGGGGGCGAGAACAGGGTGCAAACAACCAGGGATGGCCACCTCTGTGGATCACGCTTCCTGAAGCCAGTAAGGCCTGTGCGGTACTACTGCACTGTGTCTGCACAAAAGGATGCAAGGGGCGACTGCAAGTGTTACAGAACAGGTCTCCATTGCACATTGCTGTGCAAGTGCAAACGTGGGTGTCTAAACACTGATGAGAACCAGTAGGTTCGACAAGATGAAATGTGCCACATTTTTTCCTGTTATTTTGTCTGAAACAGTACAAAACAGTGTAGTTGTGATAGTTTAGCCGGATTAATGCAAAAACACAAATGTGTTTTATGTTAAATAAATGTCGCGGCTGTATAGAATAGTAGTAAACTCACTTTTTTTATATGATATGTACATATCAAATTTCAGTGTGAAGTTCTTACAACGATGGTGACTGGTATTTTATTCGATGATTGTAACCATTTTAGTCCTGCGCCTGGTGGCCATCTTGATTTTTCTCTTGAATTTTCTTTTTAATATGGATTTTATTGACACCATTTTATTGCTTTACCATGCCACAGCAAATGGTCTGAAACCAAAAGCTATGCTATCACAATTATGCACACAAAAATCCCCAGAAATTTATGGTCAACATTGATATTTCTAGTGATTTTTAAGTCTGTGACTGGTGGCCATTCTGCATTATTATGAAGTACTGGTCAAATCTGGATTTTGCTGAGGCCATTCGATTCCTCACCCAGGAAAACCATGGTCTAGAACCAAAAATCATGTCTCTATCACGGACATTAGTGCAGTTATGGGCCGCAAACCATCTCTGGGTGGTGGCCATCTTTGAATTATGCAAAATGGCCGACACAGAGGGAGCCCAGCTTGGCACCCTCAAAAATTCAAGATGTCATGGTTATATCTACCTATGATCCAAAAATGATGCTTGTAGCCCAATTTGAACAATTATTTGACTAACAAGAATGTTTCATCGTTTGATATTGATGTTCAGTTGTAATACGGAACGGAGATTTTCATTTATTTATCAAATTCCCTTGTTTCTTCATTCTTTATATCAATGTCCGATTGCTATACCAGTGAACAAGTAAATATAACTTTACATCACTGTACATAGCATGCTGTAGTTTATTAGGAACTTCTATTATTCTGAACAAATTGTTATTTCCCCGTGATACATGTGTAACCGTGGCCGTGATTGAAGACACTTGGTTGTGTTTTAATTGTTTATTGATCCAGCGAATTCAATCTGTAAATACAATCATGAATGACATTCTATTCCACCGGGCGACTCCAGGAAAAATGCCTTGGAGTTATTATTCAATACAGTTGTGAATGAATAATGCAGCACGTGAATAGTTTGATACTTAGTACAAAGCTATAATTATTTGAAGATATATTTACTAGACTGAATGCTAACTCTACCACCATGAATTTCAAACAGCTATCAGCAACGTAACTTGTTGCAACCATTGCATTGATAATATTTTTAATGAATTTAGAATAGTATAACTTTAGAATGATGAATGAAGAATGAACACATACCTGTAAATACAATCATGAATGACATAATATTCCACCGGGCGACTCCAGGACAAATGCGCTTTGCATTTGCCGCCAATTCAATTTATATCAAACATTGAGATGAAAGTGAGGGTAAAACAAACAATGTTTAACCAATGAGCTTATTAATATTTGCCGCCGTTGGTATGTGGAAGTCATATGATATGATCGACACAGGTGAATGCACAACGGTTGGTAACATATATTGTGTTCGTACATGTAAACAAGTGACAGTTGTTGGTCGCCTATACGTGCTAATGCAGTACGCACAATAGAAAAGCCAAGGTAATGAAATTGTATGTGCACAAGTCCTGAAAAATAGATAAATGAATAGATTAGAGAATACAAACCCTGTTACACATGTTTTAATTCCTCAACAAAATTTGATAGGTCGAGAAAAACAGGGATAGGGCCTACATTTCGACGAAAAATTAGAATATTCAAATATTTTTGCCTGTTCTAATAGCTCGGATTGTCACAGGCGTGGACGTTAGTTTGGTCGGGTTTTTTCAGCCTAATACAACGGGCACGCCTACCAAATCGGTATACCGAGGTTGCAAAACAAGTCCGGTTCATGTGACATTTCAAAGATCTTTTTTGGTTTAACGAATACCGTTACATTCCTCTTTACCCTAGTCTCGCTTTCACTTTACCCTGGTCAAGGGTGAATTTTAGCATTCAAATTACGTGAATTATCAGCAATTTTGAATGTCATGCTTAGAGTTGCAACTCTATGCGGTTTCAATCTATCAGCTTGCATAGACATCATTCGTGATAACTGTCAATTCAGTGTACACGGAGCATAAATAAATCGAGCCGCACGTACCATTCGCCATTTTGGACTAGAGTAAAGCACTTTACTCTAGTCCGTGTCTGCAGTGTGTTGATTTTAGCCTTGTCATTTAATTTCTGGGTCCGGACACAATTTTGTGCATTCGCTCGGTTTTGTAGCGATGCAATCTTCCGAAATCAACATGCTTGTGTGGAATACACACCAATGTGTCTCCTGGTCCAAAATAACAATATATACCAAAATATAAAGTTAGTTATATTCCTTTCAAATACACTACACTTTACCACCTGTCTGAGTGATGTTCTCAACCAGCCACACTGCTGTACCATCACTCAGCATACAACCAGTACAATTCATTTTATTCTGGAGATAGACATTTCAGTGGTTAATACCTTGCCCAGGGCCCACAACAATAACACAGCAGTTCAGCGCGAAACTCAAACCCAAGACATTTTTGTCACCCAATCCACCGGTTTGTCATTAGGTACTATCTCATACTTTATGTGGCAAGTGTGACTTTTGTTTGGAAACTCGGCAAACGTGTCGCTTCCATTTGTATTATGACAATAAAGAAAGTCATATGCAGCACACATAGTGGTGACATTGAAGTTTACACAGATGACTTCAATTGGCAAATCTCAAGGCCATATCTCATCTGTGTTGTTTAAACATATTAAACCTAAATTGTCCGGTAACCTACCATAACCCTTGGATTATTTTTTGGGGGGGTTACCCCCACTGTGGTTGAAGACTTATTGGCATGGCGTTGCATCCATCGTCATAATCCTCCCCCGGGTTAGTAGTTGCCATTACAGGCATGTGCCGCGAAAAAAAAAACCCTTAAGGGCACTGGACCGCTCTTTAAGACTCCCATTTTTTAAGCTATGAGGGTACATACATGTACATGTCTCTACAATGTACTCACCACCCACCGGGCGTCTGTCATCTTCCTTCGTTGTTTACAATTTAATCTCATAATATGCAGTCGAGTGGCTTCGAAAGTTTCGAAAAAACACTGATAGCTAAACCAAGAAGTAAATGTTGTTCTTAGTTTTTCTATTATTTTCGCTTTTTCTTTTCAAAATATGTGACGGCCATGAACTTTGGCGGTGATTTTCTCAGAGTCTGTCTGACAACATCTGTAATTTTGCACAAAGATGACAATGCAAGCCATCTAATTGGTGTATCGAAATGTGAGACCCTCTCTTGAAAAGCCCCAAAATGGGTAACTGCTCGTTTTAGTAGTTTATTCAAAAACTTCTCAGCTTTATCTCCAATTCCACATGTAAATAGTAGGCTTATTCGGAACTGTTTAACTCGTGTATGTAGGCCTTGAATCGTTCGAAGGGCCTGTAATGTACTCCAGAAATTGCGTTTGCTTGTACTTTGTTCGACATATATAAGCCACTAAACTTCTAATTTCATATGTGGGTGGCATTTGAGACTGTTCAGCTCCTGTATAAAGATAGAAGTCTGTAAATTCTGCTTTTTGCCACTTATTGAAATGTATTTAGATGACAAAATCTGATCAATCATTGATGGACTTAACCAGATTAGACCAAACCCGATTAATACAAATGTCTATAGAAAAAATCGCCACTAACACTAACATTAGAGTATTTGGCTCACGTGTCACTAACATTGGGTTATTTGGCTCATGTGTCACTAACATTAGATTATTTAGCTCACGTGTCGTTAATTTCAAAGTTTTTCGCTCACGTGTTAATAACATTAGAGTATTAGATTATTAGCTCACGTGTCGTTAATTTCAAAGTTTTTCGCTCACGTGTTAATAACATTAGAGTATTTGGCTCACGTGTCACTTGCTTTTGGATATTTAGCTCACCTGTCGCTTCCGTTAAGATATTTGACTCACATGTAACTTGCATTGAGATATTCGGCTCATGTGTCTCTTACTTTCGGATATTTGGTTCACCTGTCATTTTCGTTAAGATATTTGGCTCACCTATCACTTCTGTTATGATATTTGGCTCACATGTCATTTGCATTGGGATATTTGGCTTATGTGTCACTAATGGTGAGACATTCGGCTCGTGTGCCACCCACGTTGGGATATTTGGCTCACGTGTCACTTGCTTTGGGTGTTTGACTCACTGGTAACATGTTTTGGGACATATGGCTCACGTGTCACTTATGTTGAAATACTTGGCTAACCTGTAACTTCCGTTGAGGGATTTGGTTCACGTGTTACTTACGTTGAGAAATGTGGCTCACGTGTCACTCATGTTGGGATATTTGGCTGACGTGTCACTTGCTTTGAGATATTTGGCTCACATGCCACTTACATTGGGATATTTTGCTCAAGTTCCAATCACGTTGGGATATTTGGCTCATGTGCCACGCAAGTTGGGATATTTCGCTTACGTGTCACTTACATTGGTATATTTGGCTCATGTCTCACTTGCAATGGGATGTTTGGCTCATGTGTCACTTACCATGGGATATTTGGCTCACATGCCACTTACGTTGGGATGTTGGGCTCATGTCTCACTCACGTTGGGATATTTGGCTCACATGTCACTTACTTTGGGATATTTGGCCCCCATGTCATTTACATTGAGATATCTGGCTCATGTGCCACTCACGTTGGGATATTTTGCTCATGTGCCACTCACGTTGCAATATTTGGCTCATGGCCACTCAAGTTGGGATATTTAGCTCACGTGTCACTTACATTGCGATATTTTGCTCATGTGTCACTTTGGGATACTTAGCTGACATGTCTCTTACATTGGGATGTTGGGCTCATGTGTCACTTACATTTGGGATATTTTGCTTATGTGTCACTTACATTGGGATAATTGGCTCTTGTGTCACTTGCATTGAGATGTTTGGCTCATTCGTCACTCACTTTGCGATATTTGGCTCACATGTCACTTACATTGGGATGTTGGGCTCATGTCTCACTCACTTTGCGATATTTGGCTCACATGTCACTTACTTTGAGATATTTTGCACACATGTCATTTACTTTGGGATATTCGGCTCATGTGCTACTCACGTTGGGATATTTTGCTCATGTGCCACTCACGTTAGGATATCTGGCTCATGCGTCACTCACATTGGGATATTTGATTCATATGTCACTTGCGTTGGGATTCTTGGCTCATGTGCCACTCACGTTGGGATATCCGGCTAATGTGCCACTCACGTTGAAATACTTGGCTCCTGTGCCACTCGCATTGGGATATTTGGCTCATGTGCCACTCACGTTGGTAAATCTGTCTCATGCGTCTCACTCACGTTGGGATATTTGGCTCACATGTCACTTGCGTTGGGATATGTGGCTCATGTGCCACTCACATTGGGATATCTGGCTCATGCATCACTCAGGTTGGGATATTTGGCTCACATGTCACTTGCGTTGGGATATTTGGCCCATGCGTCACTCACGTTGGGATATTTGGCTCACATGCCACTTGCGTTGGGATATTTGGCTCATGTGCCACTCAAGTTGGGATATCTGGCTCATGCGGCACTCAGGTTGGGATATTTGGCTCACATGTCATTTGCGTTGGGATATTTGGCCCATGCGTCACTCACGTTGGGATATTTGGCTCACATGCCACTTGCGTTGGGATATTTGGCTCATGTGCCACTCAAGTTGGGATATCTGGCTCATGTGGCACTCAGGTTGGGATATTTGGCTCACATGTCACTTGCGTTGGGATATTTGGCTCATGTGTCACTCAGGTTCGGATATATGGCTTCCATGTCACTTGCGTAGGGATATTTGGCTCATGTGCCACTGACGTTAGGATATTTGGCTCATGTGCTACTCACGTTGGGATATTTGGCTCCTGTGCCACTTGCGTTAGGAATTTTGGCTCATGTGTCACTCACGTTGGGATATTTGGCTTATGCGTCACTCAGGATGGGATATTTGGCTCACATGGCACTTGCATTGGGATATTTGGCTCATGTGCCACTGACGTTAGGATATTTGGCTCCTGTGCCACTCGCGTTAGGATGTTTGGCTCATGTGTCACTCACGTTGGGATATTTGGCTCACGTGTCACTTGCGTTGGGATATTTGGCTCATGTGTCACTAACGTTAGGATATTTGGCTCCTGTGCCACTCGCGTTAGGATGTTTGGCTCATGTGTCACTCACGTTGGGATATTTGGCTTATGCGTCACTCAGGTTGGGATATTTGGCTCACATGTCACTTGCATTGGGATATTTGGCTCATGTGCCACTGACGTTAGGATATTTGGCTCCTGTGCCACTTGCGTTAGGATGTTTGGCTCATGTGTCACTCACGTTGGGAAATTTGGCTCACGTGTCACTTGCGTTGGGATATTTGGCTCATGTGTCACTAACGTTAGGATATTTGGCTCCTGTGCCACTCGCGTTAGGATGTTTGGCTCATGTGTCACTCACGTTGGGATATTTGGCTTATGCGTCACTCTCATTGGGATATTTGACTCACCTGTCACTTTCATTGGGATATTTGGCTCCTGTGCCACTCTCATTGGGATATTTGGCTCATGTGCCACTCACGTTGGGATATTTGGCTCATGTGCCATTCGCATTGGGATATTTGGCTCATGTGCCACTCAAGTTGGGATATTTGGCTCATGCGCCACTCGCGTTGGGATATTTGGCTCACCTGTCACTTGCGTTGGGATATTTGGCTCACGCACCACTCGCATTGGGATATAATAATAATAATAATAATAATAATCAGATTTGTTTAACGACGGTCCATGATGATAGGCAATTCTGCCTGTCTTCCCCATCCCCCGTCGGGTGACAATTTCGAATTTGGGAAGCACATTCGAATGGAGAAACCTTTGCATTGCCAGGATGAAAACTCCACCTACTTTGTGCCGGTGACGGGGATCGAACCCGCGTCACCTACCGCCTCTGAGCTTCGTTGCTTCAAGAGCCACCGGTCCCATCCACTCGGCCACAGAGGCGGATATTTGGCTCATGTGCCACTCAAGTTGGGATTTTTGGCTCATGTGCCACTCAAGTTGGGATTTTTGGCTCATGCGCCACTGGCTTTGGGATATTTGGCTCATGTGCCACTCGCATTGGGATATTAGGCTCCTGTGCCACTCGCATTGGGATATTTGGCTCAGTCGTCACTGACGTTGGAATATTTGGCTCATACGTCAGTGACGTTGGAATATTTGGCTCATGCGTCACTCACGTTGGAATATATGGCTTACGTGTCACTTACATTGGGGTATTCGGCTCGTCCTGTCTGGTTTCCGTACCACTCGATGTCTCCAAAGTTCATCTCCACGAAGGTAAGTCGAGTCCCGTCCGAAATCATCACAGTCTGTAGCGTGTTCACCTGAGACCAAAATCGGACGAAACTTCAAGCTGTATCGCTCACAAGAGGTGCAGCAAATACAGGACTGGCCAACAAAATTGCCTTCTTATTTTGAATATGTGACAGTTATTGGTGCTTATTTGCGAAATCGAGCTATCATTTGGCAGCCATCTTGGATTCTGAGCATCTTCGAACCATCCAATCATGAAACTGGTTATTTATTTGGAATCCTCATACCCCAAAACCCAGGGTTAGACACCAAAATTGGCTTCCTATCTCAATTTGGCAGGAAGTTATGAGCATTTGTGTAAAAATGGCGAGAATTTGGCGGCCATCTTGGATTTTTTCCATTTTCGGGGCGTTTGAATCGGTATTATTAGTATTGTTATGAAGAATATATCTCCATATAACTAAATGTCACCTTAATAGACCAAAAGCATCATGCCAGGAGGATAATTTTGTTTTTTTTTCCTAAAATACCAAATTTACGAAGTCGGCCATTTTGAAAAAGGCCATAAAAAAGTTAGCCCGGGAGAAAATTTTACACACCCTCTGAAAAAGGTTGTCTTAGACCATTATGAAGCCATATCAATCGATAGAAACAGTCTGTACTACATTTCCACCCTGAGTGCTATATGCTCAATTTTCCTCCTGACTATCAATGGTGGTGTTTGATCAGGAATTTTTGAGCAATGACTGCCAGAGCATGCAGTGGAACACTTACCGCGGTGGTGTCATCCCCACCGATATACGTCACGTTAGTGTACGTAATGATGTGGACCAAATTGGCTGAGAAACTCTGGTACTCCGGTGCGAACGCATTCCGCACGTCCGCCGTGGCCAGTTCCAGGTCGGCGGAGGAAGCGAAGCGCTCCCACATCTTGCCCGCTGTGTTGGCCGACAGGTCAAACACCTGCTCAGCCACCCCCATAGGGTCAGTATCACCACCCCTTGACAGTCAACCTCGCCCTTAGTCGTCACCTGGCAACAAGAAACAACTTAGAAACAATAACATTCATGGAATTGGTCTTCTTTTTTTCGGGTTCAGATAAAAAAAATACAGTTCATTTATTACGTGTCTAGCTGCCTCGGAGTGGTTCACAAATATTAGCTCCCTAAGTATCAAATTTAATGTGGGGTGCATCAGGGCAGTGTGCTAGGACCTTTATTTGACCTACCAAATTCATTGCCAAACACAAAATGTATCTTATTTGCACAACTGTTTATCACAGTTCATCCAATCTGAATATGCTGCGTAAACAAATTGAAACTGACTTAGAAACACTGTACTATTGGTTTTGTATAAATTAGTTATCGCTTAATGTACAAAAGACTTATTTTATTATTTTTGGACCGAAGTCATGTGCTCTAAGCTCACAAATCAAGTCTCTAAAAATGGGTAATGAAGTAATGCACCGCATTAAATGTACAAAGTTCCTTGGCATATTATGTTGCCAAAAAAGGTCTAGTGGTGTATACGCAATCAATTCTGTGATTCTATCTGTCATGTGAAAATCTCAAAACAATATATTATGCTCTCGTGCACCTTCACTTATTCATGGATTTATTATTATGGGATTCAGCCTATCGAAGAAAACTGTGTAGAATGCGGACATTGCAGAAAAAACAATAAGGATTATTTTGAAGTGTCCCTATAATGAACAGTTTCATTGTAAGTTATTTGAATGTGCTTCACAAATTTGAGGAAATTTGGTGACATATGGATATATATGTTACATTTCTATATTCTTTGAAGTTCTTGGGTAAAATTTGTTGATTTTACGGGAAAAAAAACATTCTAGTGTCATTTGGAGATTCTTGGCTATAAAGTACAAGCAGAAGATTCAGCTTTAGAGCGCGCATGGAATAAACACAGTCTTCTATATAGTACGCCAATTATGATGACACTTGCATTGTAGTTCACAGCTGATATTAGTTTATCAGATTTATAATATTTACAGCTATCAGTTTAGAATATCTGTGCAACGCACAACATGTTCGTCATACTCTATACATTAGGATTGAACAAGTATTATGGCTCAATTTACCCAATGATAATACACTGTCCCGGACTTTCAATTCCTTAAAGCTGTAAATATGCTAAAAATAGGTAACCGACCACGTAAAAAAACGTTTGATAACGCCCACTGATTCACGAAAGCATATTACGGCCACATGAGTTTTTTAAAATTCAATTTGTCGACTTAAATCGACATCGATAAATCGATTAAATCGATAAATCGAGTTAGTTATCTCGATAAATCAAGTTAATTATCACGATAAGTCGAGATAGTATCTCGATAAATCCACTTATAAGACTCAGACATTTAAAGTACAAGTAAAATGAATATGCATCGACCATAATATAGGCGAGCCATACCATTTCATTGGTTACCTTGGCAACAATAGGACAAAAAAAATATACTGATCACTCATATTGAAAACTATATGGAGTATATATATGATTAACAGTCATTATATTAATCTCTGGAATAATACCAAACTATCCAATTGAAGAAGCCGTACAGATTTATAACTTTACGAATATACCTTATTCCATGTTTAATAGCTAAATAGTTTTTAAAAAAAATAAAACAATTATTCCGTTTTCATTCATGAACATGTTGCATCTTTCTAAGAGATAGTGATATAGTAACTTCACTATAGTTTTTAATTTAGTAGTTTGGTCTTTATTATTCAATATTTAACGTTTTAATGGTCCATCGTATAAGTCTTTTCAACATAGTGTTTAATATGGATAATGTGACTCGAAACATATTTCCATTTTACTTGAACTTTATATACCCAAGATATAAGTCGATTTATTGAGATAATTACCTCGATTTATCGAGATATCTAACTCGATTTACCGAGAAAATATCTCGATTTATCGAGCCAATATCTCGATTTATCGAGATAATATCTCGATTTATCGAGATAATATCTCGATTTATCGAGATAATAAGTCGATTTATCGAGATAATAAGTCGACAATTTGAATTGGAAAAAAAATCATGTGGCCCTGATACGCTTCCGTACTGATCAGCATCATAATACTGAAAAGATATTAGGGGTCGCCGTACTTGTTTCTTCGACATATTCGATCAAAATCACAAACATACACCGAAAATGACATATTTTCTACATTTTTTTGCTAATTTTTTGTCCATATTTACATTTTGCATCAAGTTTTCCTTGCGAACGGCAAGGTGACCCCCTATTTTCTTTTCAGTTTTAGGATGCTGATCTCTATAACATATGTCAACATTTGAAGCCCTAGGTTATGTTGATACAGTTATTCAAAAATAATCTTTGACCCCTCCTTAACTCACTGTTTGGAGCGGATCACCTCTATTCTTTAGAGTATGTGTTTATTAGTGAACACCTATGGTTCACCTAAAAACAAATTCTTGTATCTTTGGTGTATCCTAGAACTGTAAGGTTATTTGTGCTTTGAAAAATTATGTTGAAAGATTTTAATTCCTCCAGTTCTGAATAAAATGCCAATCAATCAATTATAACTATCACAATCGCTGTGGCACATTATATACCGGTATATATATAATTGGGTCCTACCTTGCAGATATACCATGTTTCCCCAAACACTAGGGTTGACTCGATGAAGATATAATAGTCAGATGTTCGAGCCGTGTCGCCGGCATCCAGACCGTGAGGGAACATGTCCCCGGCTAGTGTCGGTTTATACAGGACCAGCAACTCAGCCAGGGTCATAAACCAGACTGGGGAACATAGGTACAGACTTTTTAATCATCGTCATCTCAATCACCTCTGAACTACTCATGAACATGACCCACATTGACCCAAGTAACTTGTGCTGCTCGTTCTCGGGTATGCAATAAGTGGCCCAGGTATCATATACTGCGCCTTCCCCTATATTCAAAATGGATTGAAAAGAGGCAAGACGGATTAAATGGTATGTTTCAGTGGACGAGTAGTATTAAGGAGCAGTGTATGGTACTTGGGCCCAATAAGTATCAAAAAGGTACGAGACGGATTAAATGGCATGCTCTCATTAGACAAGTAGTATTACGGGCCCAAGTATCATACGCTGCGCCTTAATACTACTCGCCCACTAAATGAATACCATTTAATCCGTCTGTCACCTTTTTAATCCTTATTGAATATAGAGGAAGGCGCAGGATATGATACTTGGGCCGTATTAGGGAGCAGAACAAGGTACTTTGGCCTAAAAATGTGTCGTTATTCGTTATAATTGCTTTACAACAAAAAGTTATGTAGAATATTTATGCATGTGACCACCCAAAACCCCTCCCTTACACGTTCTCTCACTCAACATACACGTCACAGATTCACCGCCCACGCACAGACTTACCCTACGTCATCCAGCACACACCGTCCTAGCCACCGCTCCACATGTAAACAACTCTGCCCACGACGTCACTCCCCACATTCCCTCCAATCACAACATTTCCAGACACTTAACCCCGCCTACCCAGACATGACATCACATTCAACGAATCATGCACAACTTCCGCCCCTCGACGCGAGAAAATTACAGACATTCACCACATATCAACGAGAGTTAGAAGAAATTAGAAGAAATTGAGAAGAAAATGGAATATACTGGACTAGTATATCGGACTATATCTCTGGGATTACGTGTGTATGTCGTGATCGTTACATCGGAATAATCATCATAATAAACTCGGATTATTGCTGAAAGAAACGTCAGACAATCTGTTTGTGTTCTTGTACGACATTACATTGCACTATATGATCGAGTCGGCGTAATAGCGCCGGTAGTTTCTTCACATTGGTGCTGTGACCAGGATCACGAAGGCCAGTTCTCGGCTTACGAACTATTCTTAAGTATGAACTTCCGATGAATACCCGATCTAGGATCCGGGACCCGAGCGGGACCGAGCACAGCAGACGTGATGGCGATAAGCCCGGTCCCGCCGAGTCAGCGACCTTCCCGATCGGGGTCAGCAGCGATGAGCGATACTGTCACGCTGTCGCAAGTACAACCACCAAACGGACTATACGAGGTATCGTCAACGTCATCCGAAGAGTACGCATCGGACTGGATGCAAGCCGAAGGTTATCTCGAAGAGTTGGCGGACGAAGATCCGCTAATGCCGTCCCGCACGATGACCGAGATCCTCAACGCTCATGCACGGTCATACCACACGACTCCAGCCGGACCGTCAAGGTCGCGACCAAACGACAGAAGTGACACGAACTATACGCGCTCCCAGCGCCAACCTAATACTGACCCACTCCCTGAGTCAGTTTCCGTACGCCCTGCGAACTTTAACACGTCAATGATGACACAACCACCAAGCCGGTTGCGAACTCAGCAATGGGGGCACTACTCGGATAATCAGGCTGAATCACAGTCGCAACACGACGCTATGACGTCACGCCCCTTAGCGATGACAAACGCGCTGACGCGACCCGACCCAACTCCGACGGTGTATTCCAGAGTACCGATCGGCTCAGTCGTGACGAGAGTGCTGCCGGTCAGAAACCAGCCAAACAGGAGGAGACCCATTACGGAGAGCACTCCCGCAACAGCCGCCGGAAACGATGCCTCCCAGCCGAACATCCCACCGATGCGACTTCACGCACCCGCACCGAGATCGTCAGTCCTATCTACTTACGACATCGCCGATCGCACGACATCGGAGTTCCAATCTCCGACACCAGCGAAAATATGCACGCCGCGTATCTACCACCATCGGTAACCAACATCAGACCACCAATGATCGCCGAACCATCGCCTCCGGTTGTGCATCCCGCACCGCACGGATACGTCCCTAACCATTGAATAGCAGTACCCAATCATCGGGGAGTAGTGCCTAATTACAGAGTAGCAGTATATCCCTCAGGGTTATATACGAATGGAATACCGGCACATGGAGAAGCTACATATAATCATGGAATACTGCCCAATATTGTGATTGCTCCGCAAAACCCTGGAATAAGAGTATGTCCAAGTGTGTTCGCCCATAGTTCGGGATATCAATTCCCGCAGGTGCCGTACCCAGCTCCATCATACGGAATTCCGGCAATGTCGCCGCCCTACGGACCGGTCCCCCAGACCATGCCGTTGCCAAGCACCACCGACCACACACCCGCGCATGATGCTACACCAACTACCGCACCGGTCGCCTTACCACAGCTGCTCTGACCACGGAGACCACACCGCATGTCCCCACCGTTTCCGCGGCGACCTCCAGCGCTACGACACCAGAGCCTCGGGAGCCTGCAACTGAACCACCGGCACTGGCCCCCGGCAAGACAGCCCAGTGGCACGTCACGTGCAAGGAGGGCAACCTGAATCAATACCTCCACAGCTTCGAACAATTTATGGCTGCCTTCACATATACGGACTTGAATAAAACTACCACATTCCATAATATGCTGCGAGGAGCAGAAGCAATCGCTCTGATGATTCCTATCAATACGCCTTGGGAAGAGTTCCGACGTCGTCTCCTGGAAGGCTGGGAGCCCACCACCCGACGTCAATCGAAACGCGACGACTTTCTGTTTCTAAAACCTGAGCAGAAAGAAGACGCCGAACATTTTCTTGAATGGTTACAAGCTATAGCGGAATAGATGTTCGATGTAGTCACGTCCGAATCCAGACAACGAACTGTTATTTTGCAATTTGTTAATGGTCAGCCTGACCATATTGCGGATAGACTATGTGTGCTGACATTCAATTCATACAACAACATACTTACAGCTGTACTGAAAGCGGAAAGCCGACAACAGCGGACTGAGAGGGACCGACCACACGGTACTCGCCGAGCGGACGCTACCTACCATGGGTACGCTGAAGACGAAGAAGTGGATAACGAACTGTCTTGTGCTATCGGACAAACTGACCATTGGGATAAACTGACCAACTCCCGATCAGGCCGCGGCGTACTACGACCTGGCCGACAGCGACACGACCAGACTACAAGGGTGTGAAGAACATTCAGTCCCTTCCTGTTCTCGCGAATGGGTTGCGGATGCATTTCAGTGTGCTCTTAGTGATGACTACAGACAGTATGGTGAAGACGCACTGCTCAGGCTCGTGGAGACCACCCCACGCCTCTGGGCCGGACTGAATTATGTTTCTTTTTCAAGAAACCGGGACACAGGTGGATGCGGTGTTTCTGTTTGAAGGACATATTGGTACGAAACGGAATGAAGCCATTCACGGCCCGCCCAGGCGCAAATGGAAATAACGGATGGACCGGTAAACCGCAATCGAATTTTAAACCACCGGCCGTAACACCACCTCCGTTCCCGCCACCACAGGCCAAGTCGTCAAGCTAGAGGAGGAAGGTACTGTGGAGCAAGGACCTTCTGATAACCCGAGCTATGCTCACAGCTCCACACCAGTTGTCGTACCCGCAACTATGGTCGCGACGCCATCCAGACCGGTGCCGCTACCACCTGCATTTTCGCCTCATGAAGGGGTGTGCGCCAAGTGTGCTTCATCGACTTCGAGCCAAGAATCCTTCCACGAAGGGGTGTCCGAAACCACTGCCACGAAGACCACCACGAACTAATCGTCACGAAGGGGTGTCGTCACGCACCGCCGACGATACCAGAACAGACTCCATGTCCGAAATCGAATGGGTGTTGGACAATGCGAACCCGAAACCAAGCCATCGACACTAACGCTTCCGGTTCTGCCACCAGAGGAGGGCCTCGATGGACCACTCATCATCAGTAACAACCGGGCTGCCCACGAGTGCTGGAAACTGTCAGTGCATGTCGGAAAACAAACTCTTAAGGCAGTGTTGGACTCTGGAGCGCAAATCTCATTGCTACAGCGCAACCTGTTGCGCTGCGTACCTGTCGAACAGTGTACTCTACATCCGACCACGGCGACCATTCGTGATGTCAACGGGGACTCTAGCCTGATCGACGGAGTTCTGGATCTCACGGTTAAAGTTGAAACGAAGGAACTAACATTGACATTCTGTGTAGCGGCAATTCATGATGAGATGATCTTAGGCATGGATTTCTTCCGACAGACAAGTGCTATTGTCAATTAAGGCGAAGGAACCGTCGAGGTCAACAAAGAACTGTTGTTCGCACACAAGGACTTTGAAGCTAATGTTGTGCAGATGGCTGTACGCCGAGCAGTTACGGTGCCGCCATGCAGCGAAGCTGTAGTCGAACTTGTGCCGACCTCAAGGGTCAAATTGCATCAGCACCTCGGCTCATCCAGCCCATGATGAACTTTCCTGAAGAAAGGGACATAATTATGGGTCGCACACTGACCTCATTGAATCGCAAGTGTGTGAAAGTAACCGTTGGGAACCCCGCGGATACGGGCATAACCCTGACCCGCCCAAACCCTGTCACAATAGTGAGCCCTATTGAGAGCATAGTGGGCGCTCTGCCGCCACACCTGCGGGAAATGGTGGACCAGACCGGACTAGCACCTGAACAGCAA
The DNA here is from genome assembly GCA_949152475.1 of Terebella lapidaria. Classification (NCBI taxonomy): domain Eukaryota; kingdom Metazoa; phylum Annelida; class Polychaeta; order Terebellida; family Terebellidae; genus Terebella; species Terebella lapidaria. The sequence continues at coordinate 22,417,458 of OX424566.1, read as the reverse complement.
CGGTGCTGTGCCAATTTGGTATATCGGTACAAAGACATTTTCATGTGCCCCGACGGACAACTCAGTCAGACACATGTGGTGCAACATCGGATCAACACGGGTACAAATGCCCCAATTTGTCAGCGGCAACGCTGCGTGCCCCAGACCCAGCAACATATCATAGATGAGGAGGTTGATAAAATGCTGCGGCTCGGATTCATTGAACCCTCAGAGTCATCATGGAGCTCACAGGTTGTGTTGGTACGGAAGAAAAATGGACAGGTCAGATTCTGTGTGGACTATCGTGTGCTCAATGATGTAACACGGAAAGACTCGTACCCCCTGCCAAACATCCAGGACACCCATGACGCACTCGTCGGAGCGAACTACTTCTTGGCCTTGGATCTCGCCTCAGGCTATTGGCAGGTCAAGGTGGGCCTGACGGACCGACCCAAGACGGCCTTTGCCACCTGGAAAGGCCTGTATCAGTTCAAGGTCATGCCGTTAGGACTAAGTAACACGCCAGCGACCTTCGAACGTCTCATGGAGACTATCCTACATGGATATCTGTGGACTAGATGTATGTGCTATCAGGACGATGTGAGAGCATATAGACATGCTTTTGATCAGGCACTTTCCTGGGATTTGCCAACTATTACAGGAGGTTCATTAAAGACTATGCCGAAATTGCAGAACCCCTGGTCTCACTTACTCGGGGCGAATGTCGCTTCACATTGGTATCACCCCAACGGAAAGCCTTTCGGAGGCTTCAAAACGCACTCATCAAGGCCCCTAAGCTCGCCCATCCGTCGTAGGACGAGGACGACTATTTCATCCTTGACACGGACGCCAGCGGTTACACCATCGGACACTGGTTTTCACAGCGTGTGAAAATGCTGTCCCGCACACAACGGAAATATTGTGCGACCTATAGAGAAGTGAAATGATTCATTGGGGACCTGTGAGGACGAAAGTTCTTGTTACGCACCAACCATAGCTCCCTGCGATGGTTGAAAAACTTTAACCATGCGTACGGCATGTTGGCTCGCTGGCTAGCCAAATTGCAACAATATGACTTTCGCATTGAACATCGTCCTGGAAAACTCCACGGAAATGCCAACGGACTTTCCCGTTGCCATAGTTGTAAACATTCGGACTGCCCTGGTCATCTAGTAGTACCTACCACAGACCCCAAAACGAGTTCTGGTGAACTCCCAGTCAGACGGATTACTGTGGTTCCTGTCGTACCCGAGAAAGACCCCCTGGACAGTTTTTGAATTTTGAATGTTTATTTTCTGTATTATGTACAATACAAGTACGCCTAAAAAATTAGTAATACATGCACTAAAAGTATACAGGTATTAAATAATTAAACAGAAGAACATGCTGAACTTAATGCAAAAATAAATCTCGAGAAACTTTACGCGTGCATAAACATAACCAAAAAGTACACAACACAAAGACACAAAGTGAAGTCTATAGACTGTAGGGCTTCATGAAATATAATAACCAGGTCTTGAAAATATTTGAAGTGAAGCTACTTTGTGACTTTACATGTAGGGAAATTAAATTAAGGAAAGAATTTTGAAGAGAACAGAAAGCTCAAGGGCTGAGAAAGGTTACCAGAAAAAAATGCAGTATTAGGCTCTTATGGTGCGAAACGTTCATTTGACAAGATAACTATTATAAGGTCTCCACTGAAATCATTATATTGGACTTCCTATCATATGTACATAAAAAATTCAAGTCCGAAATTGAGCATCTTTGGAAGAAACAAAAAAAAATAAATAAATGACCCCATTTGGGAAAAAATCATGAAGTGAAAAAGAAAATAATAATATATTTTTGATTTTCAGTATTTCAGTATGAACGGAAACACCACGGCAATATGTGATTGGTTCTAAGTTCCGGTAACCTGGTAGTAGACTACCAGTGTAGTCGCGTGTGCACGCCAATGCACCCAGGCCCCAAGACAGACGAACCGACCCCCAACACACGGACCCAAAGCCGCCCCCACCACAGGAGTCACTCGTAACCAGCAACGATCTGGGATTTGTACCTTTTAGAAAATGATGCAATGGATACCAATCGTTCATTATGTTGATACAGTGTTGCCGAGATGCCATTCCACATTTTTGGACCCATATTCATGATACCCTGTGTAGCCGTCAATGTTCTGGGTTTGGATACTTTAAGTTTATAATTTGTGCTTTGTCTGGTGGTGTGCGTGTGGTAGTCCAGTGACAACTGAAAAATATGCGAGATCGACTGAGGTAATAATCCTCGTATAAATTTATAGATATATTTGCATACTTGAAGCCGATATATGTCTTCCAGTTTTAGCAAATTCATTGTTTTTAATAGCGGTGCGGTATGTGCATTGTAATTTGCGCCATGAACTATTCTAATTATCTTTTTGTGCATTATATCAATTTGGGAAAGATGAATTTTCGACGCTGCCCCCCAGAGAGTAATTCCGTAGGTAAGGTATGGATAAACAAGGGAATAATATAATGTTGTAAGATGCTTTCGGTTAATGCAATGTTTGGCTTTGTTAATTGCGAAATATGCTTTGGACATTTTTTTCTTTACCGTCTGTACCGTCTTTTCTTTACCGTCTGAAATGGGATGTTCATCCCATTCCAATTTGTCATCAATATATATACCCAAAAATTTTGCACACGTCGTTTTTGATAAAGATGTATTGGCTAATGTCAATGCGTATGAATCAGTGTCCCAGTTTTGATTCGAAAAGAGCATGTAATTGGTTTTCAGTGCATTCAGAGAGAGCTTATTAGCGCGGAACCAGTCTGTTAAAGAAGAAAGATCGTCATTCATTAGATTGTAGAGATTTCTTTGGTTATCGGAGGACAAATATAAGGTAGTGTCATCAGCAAATAGTATAGATTTGGCGTGTTTAAGACATGATGGGAGGTCATTTGTGTAGATGATAAATAACAACGGTCCGAGTACGGAACCTTGTGGCACACCACATGAAACTGAGCGTACATTTGAATTATGACTATTATATGAAACATATTGTTTTCGGTCTTGTAAATAACTAGTAAACCAGTTCAATGCCAAACCCCTTATGCCATAAAATTCTAGTTTTTGAAGTAGTATTGAGTGATCTATCGTATCGAACGCATTTGATAAATCACAATAAACAGCTAGCGTAGATAACTTAGCGTCAATTGATTTTAATACATCGGTAGTAAAGGTCGTGATCGCATCAACTGTGCTGTGGTGTTCCCTGAAGCCAAATTGGTTATTATAAAACAAGTTTTTCGATTGGAAAAATGAATAGAGTCTTCTATGAATGACTTTTTCCAGTATTTTCGATAATGACGATAAAAGAGATATGGGACGATAATTTGAGATATTACATTTATCTTTATTTTTATAGATTGGGATGACTTTTGCTAATTTCAAGGTGTCTGGAAATTCTCCAGATACTATCGACATGTTCACTAGCTTAGTGATTGGTGGAAAAACAGACTGGTTCAGCGCTTTGAGCAGGCTAATTGATATTTCATCATGGCCGGAACTCTTTTTAGGTTTAAGACTACTCAAAATATCTGCGATTTCAAGTTCATCTGCTGGGGCAAGAAAAATTGTTGAAGCGTTGGGAGATTTGTTAAGATTAAAGCTATAATCACTTTTAGAATTGACAAAATTTATTCATTCTGCGATAGCTTTATTTTGTCTATAGAATGAGAAATTGTACAAATTTGGTTCTGAAAATGTGTACTACGTGCCTAAATAGAGTTTCCAAATCAAGATTTGCATCATTTTTTCCCTAAAAGCGGCCCGCCTTTTGGGCGAGTTCTATACACAGTCTGATGACGTCATTGGTATTTGTCTAGATACTGTGGCAACCGGCATTATATGCAGGCCGATCATTCTCTATCCACTCTTTTCATGCACGATCAACGGCAATTTTCTGAGTATCTGTTGTCGATCTGTGCATATTTCCTCTATATTCCCGACTATCTCGAGATGTACTTTCAAGTTTGCGTGACAAAAAAGAATGCTAAATTTGGTTGATTTTAAAAGTGATTCCAACTTTAAGGTAAGAATTGGAGTTGTATCTAGATGATGGTATATCTGCTGCAAATCTTGGGCCAACGTTAGTAAAGAAATCACAGAAACCTTCAGATATATCTTGAGGCTCCGTTGTTGTTTTGTCGTTAATGGTGAAAACGTTAGTGGTGCTAGTTTTATCACGTGGCTTGCCGATGATATTATTTAGTGTTTTCCAAGTGTTTTTTAAATCGTGTTTGTACTTGTTAAATAAGTTAGCATAATATGACTGCTTAGCAATACGTTTAAGTTGATTAAATTTATTGCGGTATTTTACAAAACGTTTATATGCCGGATGACTTCTTTGTTTATTCATACATTTTTTATACAGTTTTGTACATGTTTTGGACGATTTTAATAAACCTTTGGTATACCACGGTTCCCTAATTAAGTATTTCGATGAAATTTGTATTTTTGACTCAGGTGCGAATCTGTCCAAATAAGATTTAATTGTTTGTGTGAAAAATTCATAAGCTCCATTAACTGTCATATTTTCTAACAACGCCCAATCAGTCTGTTTCACGGCTGTAGCAATTTGAGATATAGCAGGTTGGTTCAATTTTCTATGACTAAAAGTACAAAATTTGTTTGGCTTACACACTTTCCGACACGACACCAGACAAAGCACAGGTAGGTGATCAGATATGTCTGATAAGAGTATACCGGAATTTATACTCATGTTTGGTAAATTTGTTTTCAAATATATATTGTCTATTAACGTAGCACTACCGTGCGTAATGCGTGTTGGTTTGGTGATAACAGGCAAGAAAGAATGCATCATGAAACTTGACAAAAGGTCACTTGTCGGTTGATGTGAATCCGATTTGAGTAGATCCATATTTTGATCTGTTCCAATTAAGACGTTATGTTTGTCTCCAATTTTAGATATAATGTCATTGTGATATTCCAGAGATACTGCAGTTGCAGTGTTAGGAACTCGATAAATTTCACCAACTATAGCATTGTTAGACATATTTGTTGTTTCGATAAATATAGACTCGAAAATTCCTTCTTCAAAAATGCTCAGATCAGGTCGCACCTTATAGTCAATAACATCAGAAATATATATACAGACCCCACCCCTTGTTTTATTGATGCGGTTTTTTTTTACCAGGTGATAACCCGGGATCTCGAACAAATGTTCATTCCCATGATGGAGAAAGGTTTCACAGAGCATAATAAAATCTAGATTTACTTTTTTATCATGCAGTTCGCTGATGAGCATCTTTAACTGGTCAAACTTGGCAGACAGCGATTGAATATTAATATACATGCTGTTGTAATGTTGTTTGGTATCTGTGATATCCATTTGAATATTATCAATATCATAGTAACTGCAATTTGACGGCGAATTGCTAAAAATGTCTGTGTCGTATTCATCTGAAAACCCATTAAAGAAACTGTCCAGATCGAGAGCGGCACCAACTGTATCATTAGGACCATTGATCAATGTACCATCTATATTATGTGAGCTAGCCATAATCTATTGGGAGTATGATGACAGACACGTTGCTGGTGGAGTGACCTGACGCGGCGACGACGACCATGACACCACCGGTCTTGTCTCGAATGATCTCAGTGCGCCAACAAAAATGGCTATCGGACTACTCCACTGCTGACATCGTCGCCGCACAGCAAGTCGACCCCAGCATCGGAGTCGTGCGACAGTGGGTATTGAACGGCACGAAATCCACTTTCCCGTTGCAAGGGACAAAAATTAGCCCAATGGGCTAGAAAGGTTACCGGAGAAATATACAGAGTTAAGCCGAGAAAGTTGAAGGTCAAATTCAAGGTGACCACTGAAATCGCCATATCTCTAACCTTGAAAATGGGATCAAAGGTTAAATTCTAGATCACCAAACTATTCAGCATACATCAGTTCCTATATGTTCGCTATGGACCCCTAAGCTGTAAATTTGATAATAAGCGAGATATAAGCCATTTTGTAATCTGACTTTGAAAATAAAATGACTGACCTTGAAATTTAGGTCAAAGGTCGAATTCAATATCATTAAAATATTTAGAATCATTTCCTAAATGTTCACAATTGATTCCTAAGCTGTAAAGTCGATAATAAGCAAGATATTAGCCATTTTGTCCTGTTGACTTTGAAAATGAGGTCAAAAGTTAAATTCAAGGTCACTAGAATATTCAGCATATATCATTTCCTATATGTTCACAATTGATTCCTAAGCTGTAAAGTCGCTAATAAGCAAGATATTGGCCATTTTGTCCTGTGACCTTGAAAATGAGAACAAAGGTCTAATTCAAGGTCACGAAAATATTCAGCATATATCATTTCCTATATGTTCACAATTGATTCCTAAGCTGTAAAGTCGATAATAAGCAAGATATTAGCCATTTTGTCATGTGACCTTGAAAATGAGGTCAAAGGTCAAGTTCAAGGTCACAAAAATATTCATCATATATAATTTCCTATATGTTCACTATTGATTCCTAAACTGTAAAGTCGCTAATAAGCAAGATATTGGCCATTTCGTCCTGTGACCTTGAAAATGAGGTCAAAGGTCAAATTCATGGTCACGAGAATTTTCAGCATATATCATTTCCTATATGTTCACAATTGATTTCTAAGCTGTAAAGTCGATAATAAGCGAGATATTAGCAATTTTGTCCTGTGACCTTGGAAATGAGGTCACAGGTCAAATTCAAGGTCACAAAAATATTCAGCATATATCATTTCCTATATGTTCACAATTGATTCCTAAACTGTAAAGTTGATAATAAGCGAGATATTAGCCATTTTGTCATGTGACCTTGAAAATGAGGTCAAAGGTCAAATTCAAGGTCACGAGAATATTCAGCATATATCATTTCCTATATGTTCACAATTGATTCCTAAGCTGTAAAGTCGATAATAAGCGAGATATTAGCCATTTTGTCCTGTGACCTTGAAAATGAGGTCAAAGGTCAAATTCAAGGTCACGAAAATATTCAGCGTATATCATTTCCTATATGTCCACATTTCATTCCTAGTCTCTAATGTCAATATTAAGTGAGATATTAGGCTTAATGTGTCCCATTATAAACCATAGGAAAATTTAACATGGGAAAGTCACATTTGGGCCGAGTTTGGGCTCAAAATGGCCCACTTCAAGCGATTCAAGGGCAACGAAATTTATACATGTCACAGGGGTACATATGAGGAGTGTTTTTCATCAATAAGAAAAAAAAGTTACTGAACAGATTTTGAGAAAACGACCGTCAAAGTCCAAAATTGGCCATTTTTCGACGAAAACGGCCGCTATGACCTTGAAACCAAGGTCAGAGGTCAAATTCAAGGTCACGACAATATTCAGCATATATCATTTCCTATATGTCCACAATTGATTTCTAAGCTGTGAAGTCGATAATAAGCGAGATATTAGTCATTTTGTGCTTTGACCTTGAAAATGAGGTGAAAGGTCAAATTCGAGGTCACGAGAATATTCGACTGATATCATTTCCTATATGTCCACAATTGATATCTAAGCTGTAAAGTCTATAATAAGTGAGATATTAGCCATTTTGTGCTTTGACCTTGAAAATGAGGTCAAAGGTCAAATTCAAGGTCATGAGGATTTTCAGCAGATATCATTTCCTATATGTCCACAATTGATTCCTAGTCTCTAATCTCAATACTAAGTGGGATATTAGCACAGTCACATGTTACTAAAAATACCCCGTTCGACTCGCTTTTTCAACCAAACAGTGACTTTCCGAAGGAAAGGAAAAGTTATGCAACTCCGCTCGCATGACTTCTTGTTTACATGGGCGATAACGGGGGAAACTGGCGGAAACCGCCAATATTTTCAAAGACACGCACATCTTCGACACTGACGAACGCCATTTTTCATCACAATAAACAATAAACTTACTCAATAAATACATACCACCTACATTTGGTGTTCATTCACGACGATACAACTAAATAGACACATTATGCAGTCTGCCAAGGCTTTGAAAACTTTCATTCGGCAACGTCCTCAGCAGCAAATGGCAGGATGCGTGAATCATTGTCTAGCCTGCTATGTGTTCCGTGTGACATTTCACCACGTGCTTTGGGTATCAAAAACTGATCATGTAAAATAGTACACAAGTCGCAAGCGTCACGATTCGTGGTTACAATTAGTGCAAATGAATATGGTTTTAACAGTCACAACATTAGTAATAATACCTGCTGGTGTTTATCAATATAATCGCAATCTTTACTTGTGTATGTTGACCTGACTGACATATTATCGCTCAGCTTCAGGCAGGATGAAGATTGAGAAATTGGTTTTGTTTTTATATCATGCTTTGCTAGGAACATGTGTGAGAGGATTCCCCAATAAAAGATATCGTTACATGATAGGCTGATGATAGGACTTCATATAAGTTTTTCAAATACAGAAAACGTAGGTAATTATAAATGGAATAATTGTTTCTAGGCTCCATTAGATCCTGCTGAAATCTTTTACCTGAAAAGTTTTATTTTCGATTTTGTTATGAAAATACGAACAATAATGCACCCGCCGCGAATGCAGTTTTGATATACATTTGCAAACGATGTGTCAAGGTTAATATTTTTTTTTCAACGGTAATACAACAACAAATACCGGTATAAATGTTGCCTTCAAGTATATTGAATTCATGCACTTCTACGAAAATCCTTTTGCAGCCTTATAATACAGAGGTGAAAATACATCGAGTATTGATAGCTTTATTTTTTATAATATTTACCACACGGCATCAACGTGCAGTAGGTCATATGTTCATCAATCAATTTAATAGAAAATATTTAGTTTTGATGCAACAAAAATTAGCCCCCACCCCCACCCTGGTTCCAAATATAGTATGGACGAGAAATATACATAATTTGCAGCCATCCAATAAATCATGATCATCCTTTCAGCGCAATGACTAAGCAGCTGGCCATCCAACTTGCCCAAGATGGACACAACTTTTTTTTAACTGGAACCATAGGGACAGGGAAAACTCACACGATCAGATCTATCATCGACAATCTGAAAAAGAATGGCCGAAACGTGGCAGTCACAGCCTCTACAGGACTGGCAAGCAAACAAATACATGGTATGAACATCAGAATATATAGGGTAATGTATCGCTGTTGTATTGTTTCCTTTCGATGTCAAGCGTGGTCGCCATCACGCCAGTTAAATAGATTTGGGAGGGATGATCATATAGGGCCGTTCTGTAAATCAGTGCTTCTCTGAGGATTTTCATAAAATATTAAGCTACTATATAGATATTGATGGATTAAAGCTGGTGTAAAAATCTTGGCTGCAGTGTATACCGCATAGGTATCAGTTCCTTTTGAAAAATTACAAATGTATCACTTGAACTCTACGTCAAGCATTAAGGTTAAGCTTCACAAACGAATATATATAGTTTCATGCTACAGGTTGCACCGCGACAACTTTGCACCACTGGGCAGGAATGCGGGACAATAGATATAACAACCAGCGAGTGGTACATCTGATAATGAATGATATATCGTTCCGATCAACAAGGAGTAATATTCAGAGTGTAGAGACACTGATCATAGATGAAATCTCTATGATATCATCAGACGTGTTTTCCCAACTAGAATACATCTGCCGAAAAGTGCGAGCGAGCAACCAAATATTCGGAGGCATTCAGGTCATAGTCGTTGGTGATTTTCGGCAACTTAAACCAGTGCCAAACCCTCAGTATTTCGACACTGGGGACTACTGCTTTAACAGTAAAGCGTGGAAGATCGGGATCACCCACACAGTCGTGCTACAAGACGTCATGCGTCAACGTGATAGCTCTTTATTACGAACAATCAATGAACTGGCAACAGGTGCTGTGTCAGAATCATCAGCTAACTTCTTGAAAAAACTGTCTCGACCACTACTATCAGGACCAGAGCCGGTACTTCTGTACTCCCGTAATTTCGATGTGGAAATGGCCAACTATGACAGACTGGAAGCGCTACCCGGTCCAGCACGCACTTACAAGTCCTTGGACTCCGGGGGGAAGTCACATCAGAGAGGTTTCCAAGCACCAAAGAGTCTCGTTCTGAAACATGGATGCAGTGTGATGCTGATCGCCAATCTTTCATCAACTCTGGTCAACGGAACTATGGGACTGGTCACTCAACTTCTACAGGAGTCTTGTATTGTGGATTTTGATGGTGTTGGTGCAACTGAAGTGCTGCCATATAATTTCACAGTATATTCCCGTCAGCTAGGCAAAGATGTTGCAACCCGAAAGCAGCTGCCAATCAAGCTAGCTTATGCCTTGACTATCCACAAGGCTCAAGGCATGAGCATTCCACGACTTGTCGTTGACGCAAAACATGCCACACAGCCAGGGCAATTAGCCACAGCAGTTGGCAGGGCCATAGATGTTGAAGGCTTGCAAGTCTTGAACTTTGACATCAGTCAAGTCCCTAAACAACCAGAAGGTGTCATTACTGCTTCATCACCTACAACTGAACCACTTATGAATTATGACCATGGATGTTGCAAAAAAAAATTGTACCCAGATGCTGACGTCACAGGTGATGAAAATCAGGATTCTCGTGTGGAGGATGGCCATGCTTCAGATTCTTCTAATATGAGCGACGGTGATGTAGAGAATCTGGACGATCTGGATAGGGTCATGGGAAATATTGTGTTCCTAGGTATTTGCACATATATAATCCAATTTGTTAGGTAACATTAATCATTCACGAATGCCCGGGAGATCTGCTGGTTTCTATATTGCAATAGGCAATCGACAAAAATTACATTTAAATTACATTACATCTAAAATATAGAAAAGCTAGCCCAAGGGCTAAGATAGGTTACCGGCCAATTTTGGTTTTCAGCATTGCAGGTGACATATGACATTGAGATTGACCGATCAAGGTCATCTTTGTAAACTTTAATGTCACCAATTGGTGTGCTGCATATGAATTTCTATTTGTTCATAATACAATTTGAGCTCTATCAACAAGTACCGGTACATGTATTTTGTAGAAGCCAATTTACACATTTCAGGTCAGGCGAGATTTTGAGATTCAGTCTTCAAGGTCATCTAAGGTCAAATTCAACATCACCACACAAATCGTCATATATGACTCCCCATTTAAAGGTGCCAATATCTAAGCTCTATCTTCAGGCGTTCTAGGAATACAGTGGTAGCACCTCCCATTATGGAGATGTCCAAAAAAAAATTTCAATGGAGCAAAAAACTTTTCGGCCTAGAAATGGCTCAAAACGAATAATAACATCATCTCGGACCAAATTTTTTTTTTCGTCAACCGTTTGAAAAAAAAATGGCCGCCATACAGAAACTGGCGGTTCAAGGACAACAAAACTTTTTTACATCACAAATATAAGGGGAATCTTTTGAAACAAAAATGTCTGAACATTTTTTATCGTCGAAAATGGCCGCCAATTTGAAAAAATTGTGAGAATAAAAAAAGTGAATAAAAAAATTTCTGGAAATATTTTTACGCATTTTTGTGCAAAATTTCCTAAATACGGATAAAGACGGACGGATGGGCGGCTGGACGGACACAACGCCACGCCAATAGGTTATCGGACCAAAGGCCCGGTAACCTTAAAATGTGTTTCTCACTGTCAAATAGGGTGTCAAATTATAAACATTTATTTCATGGTATTGACTTTTTTTTCAGAACATGACGCAAGCGTTCTTCGTAGTGAAGTCCAGGAGACGTTCAACAAGGGAGAAACATCAGCACAACAAATACTGAATGATAAGGATCAGGCTTTGTCACCTGACAAACTGGGGATTTATCTCAATGACCTATGGTGCAAATTTTGTGATGAATTCCAACGTGTCGGTGCTAAGCAAACAAAAACTCACAAAGATTTTCCTGGGTTCATGGTGAAGGTTGACCGTCATCTCATCTCACAACAGCACGATGTTGACCTGTACAAGCTCTTTGGACGGCAGCCAGACGAGAATGACAGACGACTGGCTCATAAATACAATCATAAATTGCTCCACAGGTTCCTAGCCACAAAGCAAGAACTATCATCTGATGAAGATCAGGCTGAGACAGGCTTGTCTGTAACATCTCCAGCGGCTATGGCTGGAATGCGGTACATTGCTGGAATGTGTTTGGCAAAGGCCAGATATCGCCAGTGCCAGATCGCACTACATCATGTTGTGAATGACAGACCACAGATGAAAGAAGCAAGGAACAAAATTTCTTTGTTGGATCAGCACATAATCGCAGAACGTGATATCATCGAGTCCTCCGACATCCCAGACTCTCTGGCGTTGATTATTCGCAAACAGAATGCTCGGAGTGGCCTCACTCATGTCTCAGACAAAATGTTTGCATTTTTCCAGTATCTTGATACACAAATTTCATTCTATCTTACCATTGAGCACTTCAGAATACACAAAGGTGAGCTCTTTTCCTTCGCCCAGCGCAAGGTCTTGGCAAATGAACAAGTTCAAGCTGCTTGGATTACTTTGTTCTCATCTGTTCTTGTAGATGCAACCATCCTTTTGGAACTCATGACGATTGTTGCCTTGCCATATCTACATGTAAAATTCAATCAGTTTCGGAAAGACATGATTGACAAACTGAGAGATGGGAAAACACTAGAAATCAGAAAGTCAGTTTGGAATGCTAAGTCAGCAAAACGACGAAACAATGAACCTAGCACAAGCTCCACTGAATAAGGTGCTTGATTTCGGAACCAAGCAGAAATCAATTACATGTACAATCAGATCATTGTCAAGATCTGGAAAACGCAACTCATGTATTCATTCTATCAAATATCTGACCTACGTTCATGTACTTTTATATGTGCAATAAAAAATGTTTTGAACATATCTTGTTTTGTTACAACTCGGAAGCCTATCTAGAAATACTTGAACCAATCATAATTATTGGTACAATGTCATAAAAATGTATTTATGGGTCGACATTAAGAATACTGTATTTGAACAAATGACTGTACTACAAGAGCGGGATGCTCGGATACTGGTGATAGTGAAGCAATGTCCAGATTTCATTTGAACTGCTGATCCAATCTTCGCCGTTTTGGCTTTCCTTGGAGTGTCACTGGTGTGCTGAAGTTATATGGCAATGCAGCTGATCCTCTACCTCCTGTGTTTGATTTCGTGGAGACACTTGGCTGCCCAAGCACAATGCTGTTCACGTTTTGCAAGTAGTCTTTGGCTGTTGGGTTGGTCTTGTTTCCACCCTTGACACCTCTCTGAGAACAGAAAAAGTTCTCAATGATGTCGCTGTTGATGTCACACGCTGGAACATTCATACCATGAGCCACCATGCGTTCAACGAAGTGATGAAATCCTGTTATCATCCATGTGAGGTCCTCCCTACATTCTGGTGACATTAACTCTTTCTGGCCTTGTGCATGCTTTTCCCATGTTTGAAACCATGCAAGGACCACCACATTCTCTCCAAGGCGTCTGTCAGTCATGTTTTCAATGGGTCGCATGTCCCTGAAGTTTTTAACAAGAACAGAAGTGCGTTCGAGGAACTTTATGGTTCCAGCCAATTTGGCTGCTCTGGTAGGTGGCAATGAATTCTGGAAGGCCCTCATGGTGTACAGCATAGTTTCATTCAGTGTTTCTTCTGCAAAGACATTGCGCATTTTTCCTTGAGTTGTCAAGTAAATGTAATCTCTGGTGAGTTTCGGATGTGGTGCAATAGGGTTTACATCCCGGTTTTGGCACCACTCAAACGCCTGTTCCCATTGGTCCCATGTTACCTCGTCTCCATCAATTTCAGCAGCTTCGTGTGTGACTTGTCATGGCCACTGCTGAAAACGGCATTTCTGATTTTTTTGATGACATGTGAAGGGTCGGGGATTATTGTGATCTGTGCCGATGGCTCTGCTCGGTTGATCACGGTGACATTATGGTCATTGGGGTTTCCATCAAAGAGTATTTTCACAAATGCTCTGTTGTTTGATGATCCATCAATGGAGATATAATCCACAATGAACCCCCAGTCTCTCAGTTCACTCACCGCTTGCCATATACTCAGATACAGATCACAAGCGTTAGCTTGACCTGAGGGATAGCATGCAAAAGGCATTCGGAAACCAGTCAAGCCATGAAATAGGAATTGTAACATGTGATCGGCAAGAGCCATGTCATTTTTTCCACACATGTTTGCCATGGCACCACTGCCTTCGCCAAGTTCCTTCAAACCAACAATGTTCCATTCCTTGCCAGCTTTCGCCACTTGCAAGTCCTTCTGGATATTCATTTCATCCAGAATCAGCCCTCCCCTGTACCCAACAGCTGTCATGTGGAGACGTTTGGCTTCCTGGGACATCCAACGAAACATCTTCTGGTTGAGACCAGGTTTTTGTGTGATACAGTTCTTGTACATCGACAGTAGTCTGGTCGATGGCAGAATGAAACCTGCCTTAATCAGTTCGTGGTAATTGCCAGGACTTTTCGTCCACAGTGTTATGGCCAAGCTGACAAGTTCTTTTGGATAGCGTCGTCCTCGGGGATCATTCGACTCTGCTAATGATATTTGATCTGAGAGCAGACTGAGAAGTTTTTCATGGCGCTTCAAATGTGGGAAAAATTTAGCCAGTATTGCCTCAGTTGTTTTCAAGGGTGTAGTTCCTACCGAAACATCGCAAACAGACCTAGGTTTGAGAGGTGTCTTTGTGTCAGCTTGATTGGACACATCATATACAGACGGCTGTGTAACAGCAGGAGTCATTGGACCATCTGATTCTGCTGGAGCATCAGTCTGAGGTCTTGGTGGTGCATTTTCGCTCATGGTTCTCGACAGTTTGCTCCGTAACAGCAACTTCTGGCAGTTAGTGCACGTATTAACCTGACATACCGTCGGCAGCACACCACAGCAACGTACAGATTGTATGCGGTATGAACTAACCTCATCCCCAGATGTGGTCCACAAAAGTCTAGTCACAAACCGTGATTCATACTCAGTGGCATCATCTTCTAGACCGCGGCATAACTTGATGCCTTTGACACCAAGGAGAAGACCGATGAGAATATGGGAAGTTAATTTGGGCAATATTTCCCATATTCCGTACTGAGAAGCCTTTATTGACTTGGAGCCAAGTGTGATTTCAACACGAAGATCTTTGAACAGTTTGAGGTTCAGGAACACTTGGTGCCCTTGACATTTGTAAGAGGTATTCATGCCAATTATAATGATGTCGAGAGATTTTTCAAGCACAAACATTCCTTCTTGTAGATAATTTACAATTGCCCCTATATCGTTGAGATCGACATTGTTTGTGCGATATGAAAGCCCAAGATACTGTCGTTCATATATTTTCCAATTAGATGCAGAGCGGCATCGTTTTGCTTTTAGATTCGGAAAAATATTAGAGATTGTCTTGCCAATGCATATTGAATGTTTAGGTTCCAGCTGCATTCGGTGACATTCTTGAACATAGTCACTGTACACTGATACACCGTTCTCTTCATTGTCGTCTGCCACATAAGTGGAATGTAACCTGAAATGATAAAAACAACCTGGTATCACCTGATCAAGACAGTGTAATCATACACTGTTACTCGACAAACGAATTCATCAATTGGCGAAACCAACAATTTCCAAATTATATTCTTTTTAAAAGTAGTAAGTATCGTACTCATTATTTTGTCAGAAAAATCCCTGGTGTCACCATTGTAGGTCTGATTAACATGTTTACTGATTGATATTTCTAAGATTGTTGTCCCCTCGCCTCCACGCCCCATTTAATTACATAATTCGCAATTCTGAACACTGAATCTTCTAAATTATAGACCTGTGATTTCACTACTCATTTCACTCTATTAGATCTATTAATATTTATCCTTTATTAACATTTTTTTCCTAATGTGTTTTTTCTTAATGTATTAGGCTATACACATGTAAAAAAATGCAGATGTCGAATATCTAAATAGCCTTCATCACAATGTGATCCTTATTAATTTCATGTAGCTCTAAACTTGAAAGCTCGAAACAATTTCCATATGAAGGGGTATCATGCGTACCCATAGACCTACGATTTTCAGAGCGACTGTCCTAGGAAATATGCTGTGTTTTCCGGTGAATATATTTGACCATGATTATGTCAGATACCAGGTCTAACATTGGTTAATTTCATATACCGTATAGCTCGATGGAACGCAGGGCGCTTATTTGTCAATAAAGTTTTACCCTCCCCCCCCCCCCCCCCCCCGGCGCTTCTTCAAGACAGGCGCTCATTTAAGGGAGGCGCTTAATAAGCGCCTCAATGTCGTCCAGGCCTTTAATCAGTGTTAATAGCAATTAGCATACCAGATTCAATATGAAACTAATCAGTTGACTGCCAATTAGGAGATGTGATTGCAAACACGATCTTCGGGCGAATGAAGCTTGGTGCGGTGGGAAATTTTGAAATAATAAATACGAAACTGTAATGTCGAGGGCCAGAAAAATGACACCAACACTGGGCATACTCAGTTTATATCTCAGAACTACCCCGGTATATATTCGCCGTGATCGCTATAGTAGTCGCCATCCATGTTATTTCAGTCACACAAAAATTTTATTTCATAGAAATCGAACATGTTTAACAGGGAAAGCCTACGGCAAATAACCGATTGTAAATTAGAAATTTCTCCTGCACTTGATATTTAGTACTACCGTAAATTGTTACCAGTGTACATACATATTGTTTCCGAGTAAATTACCGGTAAAAAGAAAAGCTAAACCAAAATGCAATTGAAGTGTTCTTTATTTCCACACGGCGTGAATCACTGCTATACTAGTAAGCGGTATTTCTTGTGCAATGCCGAGAGGCGCTTTGAGGGAGACGCTTTTTAGAGGACAGGCGTTTAATCGATCAATTGCGGTATTTACACTTATGAATATGTGCTTTACGTTAACCTGAACGTAAACACAGAAAATTGCATCCGTCAAACTCGGGTATAAAATAATAATAATTATACGCCTAAAATTTTAATTTTGCGATAGCGAAGGCTTAATATTACATTAATTTGTTGTCACCACATGGTGTCTGGAACAGATTCTCCAAAAATGTCTCTAGTTTTGTGTATCTAGCTTTGATGTTCGTGTTTACATTCGAGTGTGATGGATACGCCTACATTGTGTGCCAGACCCGTTAACGTCTGTTCATGTACACGAAGATTGGGTTTAGGACTATAACACGTCTCTGGTAATACTAATTACTTTTTCTATTCGAAATGTTTGACGGCAAAATACATGTATGATTTCAAAATACATGTATGAAAAAAAGTTTTACTAGATCTAGTATATCCTTGATCAGTCGCTTAATGGTCCACCTACGTATTTGGTAAACTACATATTTCTGCATGTCATAAATAAAGTGCAATTTGGGGAGTGTGTATATAGCCTATATCTATACATATATGTATGCATATATACCACGACACGAAACCATAATTCATAACAGCGTTAACGTCAGACATATTTGACAGCGTTTCAGCCCTGGAATTTCACTTGGAACGCTTCGACCAACTGGACACGTGTATATATAGCTACCGTAATCACCCGAACACCAGACTATTGATTCGCGTAATTTAATGATGACACTAAATAATTTAAAACTGAATAACTGCATTGACTGTATTATAGGCCTAATACCCATTTTGTATTCCGCAGAAATTTAACACAGCCCATGCAACGGGGAAAAAAGTTCTTGCTCGTTAGTAAACTTGAATCATAACTTTGAGTTTCAAAATGCGCGTCAGTACGGTAACTGGCACACGTGGCAATGGTATATTTTATTAAAACGACGTTGTGTCTCTCTTACATTGTGTTTAATTATGGACAATTTTTCATCTATTCGAAGTTAATGAAAGTCAATTTTTGTATCCTGTAATAGTCGATATAGGAAAAAAATAATCTACACATAACGTTCAATTGAGTGTGCTATTCGTATTTGCTGCTGAGGACGTTGCCGAATGAAAGTTTTCAAAGCCTTGGCAGACCGCATAATGTGTCTATTTAGTTGTATCGTCGTGAATGAACACCAAATGTAGGTGGTATGTATTTATTGAGTAAGTTTATTGTTTATTGTGATGAAACATGGCGTTCGTCAGTGTCGAAGATGTGCGTGTCTTTGAAAATATTGGCGGTTTCCGCCAGTTTCCCCCGTTATCGCCCATGTAAACAAGAAGTCATGCGAGCGGAGTTGCATAACTTTTCCTTTCCTTCGGAAAGTCACTGTTTGGTTGAAAAAGCGAGTCGAACGGGGTATTTTTAATAACATGTGACTGTGGATATTAGGCATAACGTGTCCCATTATGAAGCATAGGAGAATTTAACATGGGAATGTCCCATTTGGGCCGAGTTTGGGCCCAAAATGGCCCACTTCGAGCGATTCAAGGGCAACGGAACTTATACACATCATAGGGGTATATATGAGGAGTGTTATGCATCAATAAGAAAAAAAGTTACTGAACAGATTTTGAGAAAACTGCCGCCAAAGTCCAAAATTGGCGATTTTTCCACGAAAACGGCCGCCATTTTGAAAGAAATGCGAAAATCAAAAAACAAAAAAATACCTCCCTCTCGAAATATTTTTAGGCATTTTTGTGCAAAATTTCAGAAAGATTCGACCGTATACAAAAAAGATAAAAATGTGGACGACGGACGACGGACGACGACGACGACGACGACGACGGAAGACGGACGCAACGCCATGCCAATAGGTTAGCGGACCAAAGGTCCGGTAACCTAAAAATGGCTATCGGACTACTCCACTGTTGACATCGTCGCCGCACAGCAAGTCGACCCCAGCGTCGGAGTCATGCGACAGTGGGTATTGAACGGCACGAAATCCACCTTCCCGTTGCAAGGGACTTTCCCGTTGCCATAGTTGTGAACATTCGGACTGCCCGACCCCAGCGTCGGAGTCGTGCGACAGTGGGTATTGAACGGCACGAAATCCACGTCCAAAGAGATCGCCTGCCATGGCGAGGAAGTGGAAACTCTGGTCTCACGATGAAGTCTATTGGCATTGCAAGATGGAGTCCTCATACGGAATACTAAGCCGGACCCAGCCGGTCGAACTGTCGTACAAACTGTGTTACCAGCCGCACTACGTACGGTAGTCTTACATCAACTCCACGACCTCAAGGTCGTAGGCCACCTCGGAATACAACGGACTATCGAAAGGGTCAAGCACAGGTTTTACTGGATGTTGCTAGCTGGTGCGCCCGCTGCCCACAGTGTGTGTCACGGAAAGGAAAACCAGCGCCCAAGAAATCACCTCTAACGCAATTACCAACTGGGGCGCCATTCGCCCGTATAGCATTGGATATCCTAGATACCCATAAAGTTACTGGACGAGGAAACAGGTCCATTCCTGTCATATCGGACTATTTTTCGAAACATATGGACGCATTCCCGCTCTGCCACCATACGGCCAAAAATGTCGCCGATGTCTTGATGAATCGTTGAATCGTGTACCACGGGGTACTGAAGGCCATACACAGTGATCAAGGATTCGGACCAGGCCCTACCGCCCACAAAGCTATGGTCAAGTTGAACGGTTTAATCGGACTTTGTTGAATATGTTGAGAGCATCAAGATACTTGACAAAATCAATTAGCCCAAGGGCGAAGATAGTTTACCAGACGAATATAGTGCATGAACAAAATCTCAAATTGGGCATTTCTGAACAAAAAATGGCTGCTTGATCTTTCGATGTCACCAAAGCTCACCACATGGCCCCGCGCTTTCCCGCACTTGTGTTTTAGGCTGACTTGTGAATTGGCTTTTGTATATAAAACTCCCATGAAAAAGATATCGACGAGTTAGAAGAAGTTAGAAGAAATTAAGAAGAAATTGGAACATAACGGACTTACTAGTATATCGGACTATATCTCTGGGATTACGTGTGTATGTCGTGATCGTTACATCGGAATAATCATCATAATAAACTCGGATTATTGCTGAAAGAAACGTCAGACTATTTGTTTGTGTTCTTGCACGACATTACATCGTACTGTTTGATCGAGTCGGCGTAATAGCCGCCGGTAGTGACGCTATTTCTTCACAGTTACAACAAAACTCCAATATTATCAAATTACCAACCGGTTAGTATATCGCTTATTGCGGTCTGCTCCAGCAGAGAGTATTACTTCACGTGTATTGGCCAATCACAGAACATGATTCTTACATGAGGTATAATATATAACGCTATCAATGATATGGCCTCTTGTTTACAAACTATTACGTTCAATAAAAGTTCAAACGGATATCGACAAACAAACAAATTCCTATTCCAAGACCGAATCCATGGATGAATTTGACAAAATCAGTGTAAGTGGTCAAATCTGGGTGATACTAAAGTATCAAGGTCAGAGCCATGTGAACATTTAAATGTACACATTACAGACACATTTGTATCGAATGTCTCAGATTCCAGACCAAGCGAAGTTCGAGTTTACTAGAAATTCGAAATGTCTACCAGTTATTATGTTTGAAACGAATGGGTAATAATGCGTTCAAAAATGCTTTCGCTGTAAAATAGATTCCTTCTATTTTGCATGTGTTTTAACAGTGTTTCTTACCTTGCTGTTCAAAAAACTTCATTTTAACAATTCCAATTTGGGTATTAGCTAATCAGAGTAATCCAGGGATTCGGCTGTCGAAAAGTAGTGGTCTCTCGTCTTGACGTTTTTTTTTTAATTCGTGTGACTTTTGACTCGAAGTCGGTCCTTAACACCTCGACGAACAGAAAGCAACAAATTGTCTGACTGGTTCAAGTTACACCCAGTATAGGACACGAAACACAATCAACAGGATCGATTTAAAGTTGTCTTCCCATAAATCAACACAGTCATTTGTGTCAAAGGCTTTCTTGTCACCTTGTATCAAAATTTCCACTAGGATCGATTCAGGTGTAAGATCGTTCAATTCATCATGTTTCAGCAGCATTCTTTTGAGGCTAAGTGAGACGTCATCTAATACTCCTTGACGCTGAAGAGCTGAGAATATCGTCAATTGTGCTTGGGTAATTGAAACCTTGAGTTCTAGAATATACATAGTTTATACATAGGCCCCTTCTTCGAGAATCTTCTGTTGCCTTTGGCCAAGAGCGTAATTTGTGTGAGAATCGTGAAAGCTCTTCTGGCTGGTATACACTTCAAACTTTCTACTTCAAAATACTTCAAATTTCTAAAATGTGAGTTTGAAATAGTTTGATGGTGGGTGTTTACACGATCAATCTCGTCACGTCAAACTACTTCAAACTACATCAAACTCTTTCAAACTCCGGTTTACACGGTCAAACTTCTTACTTCAAACTACTTCAAAATTTTCATTTGACGTTAATTTCTGATACTCCTTCGTTGAAAGCTGCATCAAATGTGAACGACAGGGTTATATACTTCAATGTCACGATTTTCAAAGTGAAAATTATGCTTTTCCTCCAGATGATATGGACGCGAGCTTCAATAGTTTGATTGAGTTTGATCAACTTTGAGTTTGAGTTGATTGAGTTTGATCGTATTGTTAATGTTCTCTCCCCACGAGTTGTTTTCCAAAAAAACCTCAACAGAGACTGTTTATATTTCAAATGATATTTAATGGCATTGTTTCTAATGAAAATATACGTAAGAACGAAACAGCCAGGCTAGATAACTTTGAGGAAGGCCACTAAGATACTCGAACGTATATATATACACGATTACTAGTGTTTAAGTATTTTTGTGCACATCGCATTTGTAAGATTCCAAATAAAAAAAATCCGCAGTCGCAAGTACAATTTTGCAAACTTGAACACTGTTTCTACATACCAATTCTCAATATAAATTTCTCATCTCATCTCATCAAATATGATAGCATCATAGGCATCAGAACCTTCGAACATGTTTTCTTTTTTGTTCTAGTGTTGTACGTGTCAATTTTGAAATGAAGTTTCCTGGGAAGTTAAGGACAAGGACATGACTCATCTATGTATACGTACTGCGACCTGGAAAAGTGATATTCTAGTTATGGATAATGTATGGCCAACATGCTCTTTATTGGTCAGTTTGGGACTTTAATGGCTAAATTATAATCAAGTGTGTATTTATTATTATTATTATTATTAAACAGAACACAGCATTTTAGCTTGAACAATTCTGCAATTATCTTCATTCACATGTTTCTTTAATTTATTGTCACTCTCAAGTCACGCACAATACTAAATCTTGTTAGCGGTGTAATTACTGCAAATATTCGATGAGAGAGAGCAATAATTCGTCGTAAGATCCCATGTTTACGGAAGCCCAGAGGTGAAATGAGCGTAAAATTTTTTGATACCTTTTCAAAACAAAAGTTTGCACGTTTGAACGTGGAATCATTTAACACTACATTGTATTACGTTCGCACGTGGGAAGAGTTGAGGTAATTACTGCGTTCACACGTATAAATGTCAATTACTAGCACGTTCGCCCGTGGAATCATTAAAAGTTACCATGTTCACACGTAGAAACTTCGGTTACGTCACGTTCACACGTAGAAACATTTAGATTTGTACGTTCACACGTGGAAACACACGTGCGTTCACACATAGAAAGATTCCAACTTGCCACGTTCACACATGGTAGCATATAATGCTTTCACGTTCGCAGTTGAAAAGTTTAAAAGTTTTAGAGCTACCACGTTCGCACTTGAAAAAAATGGGTGTGGTAGCCACAAATGCTTCGAATTTTTCAGCGTGTGAACATCGAATCCTGAAATCTTTCTACGTATGAAGGTGGAAACCTAAATCTTCCCAAGTGCGAACGTGATATGTTTTAAAGACCTAGTAGCAAGCTGATGAAAGTACTTTTCATTTAGTCTATTATGAATAGTTTTCAATAAATTCGAAAGAATTTTGCAAATAAAATCAATTGATTTCGAGATATTGAGTCAAATAGGCACTCCTTCCGTAAAGTGCCGAAGATTTTGATCCAGATTTTAGTGTGGGTCACGTGGTTGGTGACGTCAGTTGAGGCAGAACTGAAAGTACATGTAGCCAGCAAGGTGAACTTCATGTCGCCTATTCATTTCCCTAGTGTATGTTTGACAATTCAAGTGAACGGGTTAGATAGTCGGGGAATACGGCATTTCTTGTCTTGATATTTAGAATCAGTACTATTTATTCACCCAGAACGGAGGTTTGTTGAACTGCAAGATGTCCATATTTGCTGGTTTTACTGTTTTAGCGTGTTTTCTGTTGATCCACATGTATTTTAAAGAGATTTTCCATCTTTGAGCTGACCGCCCAAATTACGTATTTTACGTTTTTGACGAGCCATCAAGGCACATTTTGCCTCGACTGACTTCAGGATTACGGAAACTGCCCATATATTGGAAAGTTTGAGGAATATATGCATCTGATATCATGGTGATTAACATTATGCCCACTGGGCTAATGGAAAGACGCAGTTCAAAATATAAAGGATTGTCCGAAGGCTTAAACAAAACCCAACACCTTGACATATAAAATACGTCAAATTATGGTAAATGTAGCCGTGGCATCGCAACGGAATCATTGTGTTCACTTCATAACACCGAAGAATGCCACATGGCACACGCAAGCTTACATGTATGCATGCACGAATTGCTGCACAGAAAATTGTGTGCTCCAAAATACGCGTCATTGCGGTAAAATTTGCTTTGCATTCTGGGAACGTCAATTCCATCGGCTCCGCCATTTTGACGTTTTCAAAACAATCTGTGCATTTTGCGTATACCGGGTAGTAATTTTCTCAAACCTAACACATCGATTTATGCATTATACATGTACATCTGTGGAATATTCAAAATTTGCCATCAATTCGAGAGATTTCGTGTCAAGGACGAAGAAAATCCTCATTTGAAATAGGTGTCTAAACGTTTACATGCCAAAAGGGGCGTCGATAGGCTGGCATAAAACATCCATAAGAAAGTCATCACATAGACATTTTGACGCTCTAATGTCAAAAATAACATTTATATGAAATCAGTAGTATCCATATTTAACTGCAATGAGCTACGTTAATTCACCTTGACCAATTTTTTTTCCATATAAATCTTTGGTGTGACCTTAGACGTACACACGAGTGCTTTCGAAAGGTCTCAGCTTCAAGGTTGATACGTTATTACGTTCCTGACGTCATGAGAAGAAATCCTCCACGTTTCACGTACACGCCAGTGATTTCGAAAGGTCTCTTAATGGTAAATGCTTCCACGTGAGAGAGTGGAAGTTTTGGACTTTCTACGTGTGAACGTGGAAGCTTTAAATGTTTCCATGTACAAACGTGACGTGCGAACGTGATAGTTCTTTATTAGAAATACTACACTATTTTTTTTCCGCGCATGTCACCTACGCACGTCAGTACATGTCGCCAAAACGGATGAAATTACATGAGCGAAGCGTCAGAAACACTTATCTCTCTCTCTCTCTCTCTCTCTCTTTTAAAAAAAAAAAAGAATAAATAAACATGCCAATTTTATAATAAAAAGATAAAGCTGATTGAAACTTTCTTCGCTGATGTACTTTTTCCTGTGTGTTCGAGTATTCGAGTATTCATGAAGTCAACGATATACGCCCACATGTCTTGTTGTTCAATATGCACATCATTCACCGACCTCAGAATAGCCAAAGAGAGGTAGACTCTATATTTTCTCGAGGAGTTTACGTCGCCTCTCCTTCCCCAAACCGCACCCCCCCCCCCCCCACCACCACCACTACCACCCCCACCACACACACACACACCATACCCACAGGAGCTTTCTCAGAAAGCTAGTGAAGCGCCTGGGCACTTACCACATAATGTAGACAAGATATGCCTACTCCCCCGGGTTAGGCCTAAAAGAGGCCTAAAAAAACCCAGACAAACAGCTAGGGTAACAAGCATCACAACAGCAGAACTTGAGGTTACGTGTGCGGCCACAGGGACAAAAGAGAGTAGAACCAGTACTCGAGGCTGAGTGAACACGAAAAAAAATCAAGGATAAGTAGACACGAAACCCATTTCTTGGTT
Organism: Terebella lapidaria; assembly: GCA_949152475.1. Lineage (NCBI taxonomy): Eukaryota > Metazoa > Annelida > Polychaeta > Terebellida > Terebellidae > Terebella > Terebella lapidaria. Next base: position 22,392,423 of record OX424566.1, on the reverse strand, counting down.
AAACAACCAAACAAAATATTGTGGGTCTTGTTGGTCGCCGCATCAGCGGCGGCCTATAGGGTTGAAATGACCAATTATTGTCTGCATTTAAATCAATGTTAAATTGGGCAACTTCGGGTGTGCGTTTCACCTTTCCAAAAAACAATTAGGGCTTAACGGTTGACAGGGTGTGATAGTATAATCATAGTACTTCAATAAAATCTAGGTCACTATAGAGCATGATAGTACCAATTTTTCATAAAATGACGTTGAACAGGACCCCTGTCAATTTAGCTCGTTTTCAGATCGCAATTGCCGACATAGCATACATTCAGCAAAACCTTTCTCTACTCCAAATCCCGGGGAATACCACCGGAATTTTTCCTTTTCCCAAAACCAGACTTCCACACGCGCAAAATAAACCAGCACGTGGATCAATATCGCTTCGCGTTGTCTCCCTAGGCAACCATACATCTGGCGAAATGACGTCACTTAAAACGGAATCCTCAATGTGTGAGGCATCCCCAAGTCTATTTCTGGCTTATACCCTATATCAAATACAAAGTTACTTTAACTTCCGGTGCCGCTTAGCACAGTGCACCTTTTCCACCTGCCGCTCAGCGCACGAACTGATATTCTAGCACAAACATCATTCAATTTTATCAGTTTATTTGACTGACGATCTCACAGCAAGAATTTTGGCCAACGCATTTGTTTCATGCGGCGACCACTTTTGCTACTCTGGATCCCTGGCGTTTACTTGTTTCTATGTGATATGAAAATTCTAATTGTGAACCTGAACGTTATGACAACCTGTCGAATATTTTGATGTCCATGCGTAAATTGATTCTCACCTGCTCTTTTGTTGAGTTGCCCATTATTCTTGCCCAAATGTGGTTTGGTTGAACTCCACAAAGGACTATGGTGTGTGTTTCCCTTGCTCAATATTTGGAAATCAACTTAAAGCCTATTGATTAGTTTGATAACAACAAAGATGTCCGCTTTGATAACAATATGAAACAATGAACTCGAATCGTATTGTAACTCGAACTCGTATTGTAATAACTCTCTACTTCCCTCTCACAGAGAACAATTCTCGTAGATGGTCTTACACTTCCATAGTACCTCCAATACTGGTGCCGAGCTTGTCCATGCGAAAATTGATTGTTACTCGCATTTGTTTGTTGATTCGTCCATTATTCTTGCCAAAATGTGTTTTAGTTGCACTTTCCACAAATGACCAAGGTGTGTGTTTTCTTTGTTCAATATTTGCTACTTAACTTTGTTGTAATCTGAGATTATGACATAAAATATGGATAATGTCATCGCTGACTTAATTCGGTAGCAATAAGTCCACGCATGGACAAGCTTCTCACCAGTAGTACCATGGGGTCAAAATTACACTAACAGATATAGTACGGCTAACGCCGCACAATGACGATACCCCCAAATCAGTGCTGCCAGCTGGCGACTGCAGATATATTTTGACATACCCTTTTAGAAGTAAATTTTTATAACATTTGATTTAAGACATGAACAATGTCTATTAACCTCATTGGTTGCCAAGGTAACATTTTGATAGATGTTTCCATAGCAACTATGGTTGCTATACTCTGATTTTTCTAACTTGTTTGCACCGGTTTTTGACGATATTTATGCGATGCTGAATGTTATCGTTCTATAACTTGGCGTACTTCACCTGGGATTTAAACGGCATTTTTCTACCAAATTTCAGACTTCTATCGCAAAAATTAAAGACGTTGGCAATCTACCCCAATGTTAAATTTCAGCCCAAAACGGGATCTCAAGAATCTGAGCATATTCAAGTGTTTGGTCCTGTTTATATCCATCAGTATTCGAAGTATTATTGTAATGTTGGACCAGAACACACATTGGGTGTATTCTACACAAACATGTTGATTTCGAAAGATTGCACCGCTACAAAACCGAGCAAATGAACAAGATTTTGTGCGGAGCTAGAAATTCAATGATAGGGCTAAGTTTAACATTCGGGTAGATTGCCAACTTAGATTGAAATCTGAAGTTCGGTCGTAAATTGCCGTTTGACTCCGAGGTGAAATATGCCAAGTTATAGAACGATACCATTTAGCATCACAAAAATATCAGTGAAAAACAATGTTAACGAGTTTGAAAAATCAGAGTATATTGGCCCAAATGCCATGAATATAGAATTATTCATGGTCAAAATATCTCTAACATGGTCAAAATAAGTTCACTCCCGAGAACACATAAAACGAGACAATCAGATGCAGACCCTCGCCGTTCCAGATTTAGTTACTAAAATAAGAGTATTATCCTTACATTTTCGACATGGGCGATATTCGGGGATTTTGGTCGTACTATCATTGATCATATCAAATCATCGGAAATTGGCCATAAAACAAATATAAATTCATGGTAGAAATATTCATTAATAAAAGTAGAGTTGTTGCGATTTTCTGTCTTGAACATATTCTCGATCTGTCGACCACGACCAGAATTCTTGATACTGATAACCCAAACTTCACCAGCTCTCACAAATTTAACATTCTATAAAATATCGTCAGTGATTTGGAAATTACCTCTACTTCAAATACTACAAATAAGTGATTTCAGCTGATGAGCCTTACACTTGCTACCTTCGGCCATACAGCAAATGACGGGAATTGAATACAGAAAAATATGTTATTAATAGGGGAAATAATCATTAATATAAGCAGAATTATTGTAAATTTTCGATTTTGATCTTTACTCTGACCTTGACCTTGTCGCTCAATACTGAGCTGTGTAATTTTACCGATACCGATAATAACCGAAATCGTGACCCCCTAATTTTCCGACATTGGGCGATAATAGAGAATTTTCGCCGTATGACCATCGGCCGTACACCATACAATCGGGAATTGGCCAAAAAAAAAATAAAGAAATAGTTGGAAAAAATAATATCAAGGAGAACCAGAGTTATAGCCGATTATGTGATTTTCACTTTTTCCATTGCCATGGCAACCGTTTTCATTTGATATTGACAAATTTTTAAGGAGACCGCGCCACTGACATTACTCTTCAGCAGTATAACTTTTAGATCGATTAGACCGTTTGTCGTTGAGATATAAGCGCAGACATTTGCACAGAAAAGTCGTTGACAAAAAATAACTGAAATCGTGAACCCCCCATTTTTCGACATCGGGCGATAATGGATAGTTTTCGTCATACGACCTTCCGCCGTACACCATACGATCGGGAATTGGCCAAAGAAAAATGAAAAATAAAAATGGAAAAAATAATATCAATATCAAAATAATATAGCCGATCTGTGATTTTCACTTTTTCCGTTGCCATGGCAACTGTTTTCATTCGATTTTGACAAAATTTGGAAGAGACCGAGCCACTAACATTAGTGTATGGGCCGGACACACCAAATTAGGGTCATTGGTACCACCTCGTGGGGGGGGGGGGGGCAAATGCCCACTATATTTTTTTGAAAGCTATATATATACCTAGATCACGTTTTTGCATGATGGCCCTCTGGATCTGGTAGCTTAACCACCCCCCTTCATTTTTTTCGTGTTTGAAAATCAACATTTTGGACAAAAATACAATATGGGGCTCCAATAAATTAACCTGTCATCACAAAACGCATGGAAAATAATGGCAGCTATGTCATGTTTTTTAAATAAATGCATTCAAAGTTTGCTAAATTCAAAATGGCCGCCAAAATCCAAGATGGCCGCCAAAAATTTGTACATAGAGTACATTTTAAACGAAGTATATGTTGATGACGTGTAGGAAATGAAGAAGCACGCTATTGTTGCACTTTAATTGTACGCTGAGACAGGTAAATCTGGAACACATGGACAAGTACAACAAGCAAACAGCAGAAAAACACATGTACGTGATATATCATAATATTTGACTCATTAATCGAACACACTGATTTACATAGTGAAATATTCTATTTATATTCTATCCATGTATGGAAACACACAAATTTATTATATAGCCGATATATTATACAGTATTTGGCTATCTTCAGCTATAATTGTTCTTAATTCAGGTAATGTTCAATATACAAATATTCTATTCTGACTGAAGTATATCCTGAATACACTATAATCAGAAGCATTTACATGTACTTACAACAGTGTGCAACGACATGAAATTTACAAAATTTCATTCCATCTATCAAACAATGGTGACATAAAAAGTTGACTATTCTGTTGTTGTACACTGTTCATGTGCCTGTTTCCAAAATGACCACTAGCTCAATAAAAATTGTATTCAAGTTCTGTCTACTGCGCTCGATGAACCATGAACCCCTTAGCCACACCAACCAACACAGAGTATTGCATGTGCGTTACAGTGCATACAAGAATCATACCTGGTGCTTTTGCACCAGATCTCCCAGGATGACAGAAGTCAAAAGCGCGATCATTTCTAGCACTGTTTACAATTTAATTCCGTGCGCATATTATATAGGCCCACGATGTCCATGCCGGACAAATATACCGATGTGAAAGCAATTGGTACCGTCTAGTTCGTATGAGCACTGATCGAGTACGCCCATAAAAAAATCGAGTCCCTGATCGAGTACGCCCATCAACAAATAGCAAGGTGTTCATAAAATTCAGCACCGTTTCCTATTTGGCCCAAAATACAATATATTCGTAAAGTTGTTTTTGGTCAATAGTGTACAAATATGCTACAATATATGTCATATGAGAAGTGTCCAATAAATTTGAGTACCGTCGGAATATTTATAAGCACTGAAATATCAATGTTGAAGGCGGTGGTGTTGAACTCGGAACCCATTCCGACTTTTACACATTGCCAACGATAAATACCACGGTAATCAATCTTCCGCACTTTGCGAGCGAAAAATTAGTTCGCTGTGGGACAGCAAATAAAATAAATGCGTATGATTGTTAAAAGTGAAGATGCAGTCAGAAAATGGAACGCAACAAATGTGCTAGTTTTACTGCTGCAAAACAAGGAAATTTTGGCAATGATATAAAGAATAAGCGTGAGAAGTGAGCGATGACTCGACAGTAGAGACAAAAGTGACACACGGTTGACTGAATGCACACCGTAGGTATGTATTTTTTCTCAAATCCAGCCGAGACGCTAATGTTCACCTAAGTTGGCGACAGTGACGAAAAATGGCACCATTCGATGAAAATATTCGTTAGATTATATTAATTAACTGAATTATTTACGTCGAGCTCTGTAGAACACACGTTCAAAGTATTTTCTCTTCGAAACCAGGTTTTTCCCCCCAGTCGAAGAGTATATTATTTACTCCATGGGAATCTCAGAGAGCGTTTAAGAAGTCTCCCCTGCGGGGAGACAACAAACTAGTATCATACACACAAAATACAATACACAAAAAAATTACAGGAACTCAAAATGACAATAGAAAATATACACTTCAAAATAATCAACAGTATACAATATGAAAGCTGAATCATGATGATTTCAGTGTTCGCCAGTGTTCGCCGAATTGTCATGGAATCAGGGAAACCTTAAGGTAGTTCCAGTGAGAACAAATTTTGCCTTCCTAAAGGAAACAGCATGTACAACCATCATTACCAGTCTGCCACGTTATTTATATATCACGAGCATATGCAATTCATATGCATAGACATATGTTTATGCTTCTCATAAACATGGAAACAATACCCAAGTATTTAGTATCCGAGCAAACAAGACCAAATCCATTATCCAATCTTGAAGTCCGGTGTCAGGCAAAATCGAGAAAAATTCATGGAACTTCATGAACCCCCATATATGGCCATACAGGCTTAAAATCAGGTGTTCCGAAAACAGGGAGCATTTCCTGCCCCATATGTGGCACCCGTCATGAATTTCAAAACATTGACATGCAAACAGGTCCTGGTGCATACTTGTGACAGATTTTGTGTACGCTTCAACCAGATTGTGATGACGTCCATAGAATTTCTTGAAAGCAGCTATTAGTCTTGGTAAAACATATATCCTTGTCGCAACAGTTTAGAGACTAGCTCGGAACTTAGGTGAAAAAAGTCCCCATATCTGTAACCAACTCTGGAATAGCGTATAAGTTGTGAGACAAACACGCCCTATGCTGGCGACATAGGAATGTTGCTGCTTAGAAAGGGGAAATTGACTATGGACAAATTGAAATCATCACGTTTGTCATACAATCTAGTTGACAAATTAGAATTTTCATCAATTTACAACCTAGGATCTAAATAGTTGGAAAAACACGATTACTGTCTCCAGTAATACATGACATCTTGGCTCATCCACAAACTGATAAGGACTGCACCAACAACGAACTACAGTAATTCAGGAAGAAATTTTGTCCGCCAAAGGCTGCCATACTGTAAGTGTCGCTCATAAATTAACAAGCATTGTTGGTAGTTGTTTTGATTCCTGAGTGATTTTTGACTAAGTATAGTGATCATATTATCAAACAAATAGAGTCCTGTTACTTTCCAACATCTGCCCAACAAAAGGAAAATGCTCGAAATCAGCCTATATATGGAATCTATCATTGAACAAATGAATGTAATTTGTGTAGGTGCAGGTGAATCGAGTAGCAATTGGTGATACCATGTGCGGACTGTTTCAATTGGGAATATACGCCTGCGGCGCATGCTGACTACCAACCGAGATTTTGAAAGGAACAAAGCCACTGTGATTATTTGGGCACAGAAACACTCCCAGCCATGTTATATCGAGATAGACATATCACTTTGGCAAAGTGTCAGTTATCAACAAATATCTGAATTGTTCATATGTACATAATATATTCAAATATTCTGTAGATTATGGTCATCTTGGAGATCACTGTTTTTTTCTCTGTAAGATAACTTCTCTGAGAGTGCGTCAACCAAACCTCCGATAAGTAACAAGTAACATTGCAAATACAAGGCATCCAAAGGATAATCGTGAATGACGATTTATACCAGCTTACGTGATGAATACATACCAGCTCACGTGACGAATACAAGTAAACAATTTTTGAGCGGATCAATGAAATAAATTACAGCAACGATATAATTAGGTTCTGATGATAGTTGACATGGAGGTTAAGTGCCGCCACCTACCGAAATAAAAATCCATTCTCACAGAGATTGTTCGCTCTCACGGAGATTCTTAGCATCCAACTGGTACAATCCCTGGGAGCGGCAATGAATAGAAAACTGATAAGGATACTCAGATACTGCAGGAAAACATTGTACATGTCTTTGTAATCTTGAGTTCTATATATTAACCTGTTGCTGGGTGATGTTTCAAAGATGACGCATTTACTCCGGTCACAATCTGGCAATCTTGTTTGCCTTTCTTGATAATAACTTTAATTCAAGATGGGGTACAAGTAATCCGATTTAAACTGAGCTCAAGTGATGTTAGTACATTTGTAAACTAACAAATATTGATAAGAAAGCTGATGAATTTCGAGTCCCGATGTTGCCGGCCGAAGGCTTAAATCTTGACTATCCAATATTCAACGACACACGCTCATTTACATAATTCTAATGATTCAGAATCCAATCTTGAGCGATGTGGTATGCTCATGAAGAGAATTTGAAGTTGACCAATGGTAGTTTGCTGTTTCTCATTCCTTTGTCTCAAAATTTAAACTGGTTACAAATATGGAGTTCTGGGGAAGTCGCATAATGTACAGGGAATGTTGTTGACAATAAATGTTGTTGACGATATATGTCAATAATATTGACAATAAAATTAGGAAATTTTAGGTCCATTATAGTATTATATAAATAATGAAAATAATGTTTCACTTGTTCGAATTTCACAGTTGTGTTTTAATTAATCGGATGAAATTTAGAAAACAGTACGACAAAAGCCTGAGTATCCTCGCCCATATGATGTTTCACTTACACGAATCGATGTATTTGATGCTCATATAATTAATGTAATGACAGAGGATATGACGTTGTTAATTATATAAGTCCAGAGAGAAGTAGATGACACACACACAACTAAACACGATGCACATATTTTAAAAAATCGTGACAGTTGTATTGTTGAGTGGGCGTGTGCAGGCATCATTTTCTTTTGTTTTTCCAGGTAGATCTAACTTATTCGTATTGACAGTATACACATGTATCTATAATACCACTTGTTTATTCACACTGGGCATTGAGCTATACCATCAAATTCATACAATGTAAGAGATGTCAATATTTGAATTACGTCAACACCATTTGTCACAGTACCTCCGTTTAATCAACCAGCGTCAAATACCGAAATGTTTGTCAATGTTTTCCCACGCTATACACAACTGCAAAACTGTACAACAATTTACACAGTGGAGCACAAATCAAACAAAGTATACAATTTGAAAGCTAAATCGTAATGATCTCAGTGTTTGCAAACTACGGATCATTATCATCACAGTGCTTACACAGATTAAGGTACCGCGCGGTACCTTAATCAAAGATGGCGGGAGGTTTAAGGTTATCCTTCGACCTTTCATCGGCGATTTCTAGCATATACATTAGGAATGCGCGTATATTTTTGTGGTTTCTGAGAGGGAGTTACATCATATACACTGTGGATAAGTTACAAGAGATGCTATACTGGCAGTCGCGAGTAATTTGAGGGAGAAGAAATCGGCTTGATTATGGTACCGCGTGAGGTTGATTAAGGTACCACGAACAGCCTTGAATCGTGGATTATGGTACCACAACTACCCAATTTATCCATTTAATGTTTTTTTCTGTTAAAGAGGTGCTATTCCAGTTTTACTTTTTTGATACACAGTCACCCGAAAATGGCAATATTTACGAGGTTCGGTCTGTTTTAAGGTGTTTAATGTTTGAAGGTGTTTAATGGTGGTTACCAACTTTGTCCTAGATGAACATAATATATGAAATAGACATGCTGATACCACCGGCCTCAAGGTAGGGCTCGTTTCCATGGCAACAGGTCTATTTCCCGTCAAAATGGCAAAAATATTGAAGATCGGGCTGCTTTAAAGTGTTAATGTTTAAGGAAAGATCAACAACCTTGTCTAAGATATAAACCACCTGTCGGACAGGGATGGAATGCTACCAGCGTGGCCCCTGTGTGGGACTCATTTCTATGGCAGTCTTAACCGTCCGTGCCAGTTCTATTTTTTTGCACAAAAGGGCAAAATAATGAAGATTGGGCTGCTTGTTAATGGATAAATAGCGAGGATAATCGGCAAGAATTGAATATATTACATACAGTTGTAAATGACAAGTTTCCGAAGATCAATATCCTACATTCAACGCAATTTTACTGCAATATCTCTCAAATTTTTGTTTCTATTGTGAGCCAGTTTTGTACAGCTAATAGTCAGATTCTATTCATATGACTCAAATGATTACTGAGTACAGAACCATTTTTACATTTTTAAACTATAAAATTTACAGAACAAGTAATTATACAGACCCCAATAGAACAATTTATGTGCATTTCATAAATACATCACTGCACAGTGCACCATCCTATTGTATGCCAGTTATAAACCTCGCTGTCACTATAGTGTCAGAGGACTCAATTGATATAATCAATTGATTGACAACGCGGCTTATTCCACATGAACGGTTCTGCTGGCAATCTCTAATATCTAAATCATCTTTCATTAACACCCTGCAGCAGTGCTAGACAAGAAAAAAGTCTCCAAATTTCCTGACACAGATTCGGTGGCTAAGTTCTGTGATCGTTTTTGAAACGTCTTCAGCAACAAAATTGCCAAGATTACATTAACGTTCTCTGATGATCAACCAATGCTAAATCAGATCACATACAAACTCGAGAACTTCAAAAGGCTAACATCAAACGAAGTGTGTAACAAATCTTCACCATTGAGATCATCTTCACCATTGAGGGACCCCATCCCAATTCCGCTGGTGAAAAAATGTCAGGAGATTTTGCTGAACTCCTTGCTCTGCAGTGGTGTATTTATGTTCGAAAGTGCACACATTTTTCTGATGTGGTACCATAATCTTTTACGCGTGGTACGGTAATCACAGGCCGCTCAGCTCTGTGTGGTACCGTAATCAAGCCGATTTCTTCTCCCTCAAATTACTCGCGACTGCCAGTATAACATCTCTTGTAACTTATCCACAGTGTATATGATGTAACTCCTTCTCAGAAAACACAAAAATATACGCGCATTTCTCATGTGTATGCTAGAAATCGCCGGTAAAAGATTGAAGCATAACCTACCATCCGCCATCTTTGATTAAGGTACCGCGCGGTACCTTAATCTGTGTTAGCACTGTGATCATGGCGATATCTGTGTAGATTCCGATGATTCCAGCGAAAACAAATTTTGCTTACCTAGCGCCTAGCACAAACACCGAGGAAAACCAACCTTATTATTTGAGTTTTATATTGCGGCAGGTTGATTGACTTCTCGTTGGGGATTGATTGATGAATGAGTGAATAGGTAATGATCATATTTATCATAATCACATACGAATAATCACATTTCTGAAAGTTCACCGTTTGCTTGGATATTTGCATCGCACCAAAGTGGCTCGAGTTGACATACTAGTAGGAATATAGCACAGACAAAAATATTTGCCTCGATGCGTTATTATTAGGTTAATCAATAAATATATAAACCTGCACATGATACATAAACGTTATAGTTCGTGAGATGAAGTTAGCTATGGTATTTTCAACCACAATGACTCGAAGGGACAATCTATAGTTTATGAAAAATCTGGTTTTCAACATTTTGGCGGCAAATTCTTACGTTTCGTATCACAATGTAAAAGCAGGTTTTGGACAGTGGATGAAAAATAATATTGCTCACTACACGGTACATTAATTGATATATAATATCTGTGTTGTGTTCGCCAGATTGATTATTCTGTCACATTGTTCCGTGGCCAAATATCATATTATTACTTTACCCAGGGATCCATTGTTCTGCAAACAGACGACCATCCAAACTCAACAGAGAGACAACACACTGCAATATACTTCACTATTGTTCTACATCATCATGATGAAAAAATGTTTACCGTGGTGTAATATTCACATAGGACATACATGGTGTCCCCCGAAAACAGTGTTGGCAATATTTATTTTATATCCAAATACATGACATATAATCGCGTGCCCATTTATTATAGAACGCCATGTATATGATGTCATCCGTCTGCGACGTTATTCATATACCACCAGCATATAGCACTTCATACATCTTACACGATTACTACCTCCAGTTATGTACCAGTTTGACATCTTGGCGCATCGACAAAGTGATTAAAACTGCACCAACAAAAATTGCATTGATCGAGGGAGAAGATGTGTCCGAACCTGGCCCTTGTGTATTTTTTCGGTGCATATTCGTAACTATAGGTCATACAAATTAGAATACTTGAAACATTTTGGAGAAAAGCATGAAAATTCTATGTAGGGATTTTCGAGTATGCAAGGTCAGAATGGGGTCGCGCTGGCAGACCAAAAATTTGACATAGAAACATGACCTTGGTGGCGGATTACAGCAAATAGGGAATAGTTCAAAAGACTGAAGTGGACCCAGAAAAAAATCTAAATGGTCACCATGCGTTTGACCAATTTCGATATCTGGTCATATGCCGTACGGTTTTCCTATGTCAAACACAGTTACGACAAGGTATGTGAATTTGCATACAATCGAAGTTATCACAATTTGCCCATAATTTGCATAATGAAAGCGGAATCGTGAAACGGGATTTGCATACTATGAATCATTATCATGGAAATATTCGTGTGGGATACGTTCATTCCGCTGAAAATATGCTTACCCGGTCAACGACTTATTCGTTGTTGATTGGTAGCAGTGAATTACAGTATCATATTTACGAATGCACAACGTTTGGCTTTACATTTAAATCGTATAATAACATCTGACATAGAAACATGACCTTGGTGGCAAATTACATTAATCAGAAAACAAGAGATTATCCATATATAATAGAGAGACAATACCCTGAATGTAAGACAACATCTTGATTTTCAACCCCAGACCTATGATTCATTTAGCCCAAGGGATATGACATACAGGGTGTCCCATAAAACAATGGGATTACTTCCGTCACAAATAATCACTTTATTACTATCATTAAATCTTGTTGTACTAGTATTTTATTTATTCCCTTCAGTAGTGGAGGAACGTATGTAAACGTGAACTACCTGTGATCTAAGTGGTTCTGTATCAATGTCCTTCATCGGTATAAATTGACCTTACGAAGCTGTCAATCATTTTTTACGTCATTGACGCTTTAGCCAATCAGAGAAAGTCATTTTCACCAGCCACGTGTGCAGGTTGTCAGTATGGATTTTGGTCCGTCATAAATCGATCATGACGTAGGCGCACTTGTTCAATCATACAAAGGACTAGGCCGAAGTACAGATTTAGGTAGATTTGTTTTTGCATTTGGCTATTTGACCCGTTTAATCTTATCATTATGGTGAAGCGATGTACATGTACATCTGACACTCGCTATCCGGACCGTGTGGAAGGAATAAAGTTTATTCCTTTCCCTAAACCTCGTCGCTCCTTGGAGAAATGTAAAACATGGATACGCATGTGTGGCAGACCGAAGTCCCAACTGAACGTCGAAATAGCTGATGGGAATAAACATCTGTATGTCTGCACAAAGGTATTTAAGTCAGATGTACAATCATAATGAGAGAGACAGAGCTGTAGAGATTGATCAAAATGTAGCAATCTTGTGCCGCCCCCAAACAAAACACACGGATGTTAAGTATTGATTAGTCACACAGGCCCAGATACTGACACGTGAGCGTCCAGCGCGTGCCCAACCACGCCCCCGTGTCCTCCCCCGCTTTGACCTAATTTTATCTGTCAGGTAATATTGATTGAACGTCAAAATATAACATGATGCGAAGACTGATTACAAGGCAAAACAGTACACAAAAGACATCTACTGTAGAAGTAGCTAATATATATATGAATATAGAAGATCTATAAGCCTACTCCATATGTATATATTTTAAATAAAACTACTTCAGACCAATATCGACAAAAATACATTAATAACTGGGAAGTAACTTCATGAATACAAGTTTGATGCTTTATTACAGCATTTCGTTGATGGTGCCCCTTCAGATGCATACCCTCATCCGCTACCAGCTGACGGATATACCCCACCCATCACTGGCAGAAAACCCCCAAAACGGAGGCAGCTGAAATTGTGAGTAAATTTATTCATTCAATCATTGTATTACAATTATTCCACAGCAGGTCTTAGAATACATTATATATACAATAGACTACACATTTACATATATTCAGTTTACAATCACAATGTTATTCCAATTAATATACACTTGAAAAATATCTTTACAAGCACTTCACTTGTTATTTTATTGTGACTGCGTGTTAATTTCAGAAGTGAATCAGTTTATTGCATTGAATACTGATCTAAGTTACGAAATAAATATAGTATGACATGTATCAACATTATTGTTTCCATGACATTTCGGAATATGTTCTAGTGAGCCTGATGACAAGCCAGAAGTCCAGTGTGAGGCAGGGGCATGTCCAAGCTCACTGGAGCAGCATCCAGCTGAGAAAACTGAAGCTCCCCAGTTATATGTGACTAAGAGCACTGACAGAGGTACAAACATATTGATCTCTTCCTTGACAGAAATCATATGAACAGTGTTGTACAAGATTATCAGCATTCATTACATACAAGTCAGCTGAAAAGCATCAAGTTCTATATAGACAGAAAGGTTATACTAGTATATCATTCTTATTATGTGGATGACTTGAGTGTACTTCTCATTTCAGAGTTACCTCATATCTATGTTGTTTTCATCAACTTTTCAAACTTGTTGAAATACATACAAAACAACACATGAACTCCCAGTGCAAATACATGAAAAATGGTCACATACATAACAATACCAGCCGATGAAGCTTAATAATTATTGTTGACCATTGAACAAACATTGAACAATCTCAACTGTATAGTACACTTTACTGATCCAGATGAGGTTTTACCTCCTCGACATATAGTTTTCCACATCTATCCAAAATCTCCTTCATGGTTATTTCATCTGGCAGAATTCTTTGTATGAATACATCTTTTTCAGTGTAGACAATAAAGTCACAGAAGTTAGCTCCAGAGACCAGAAGTTGTCCTTGTACTAGAAAATAATGTTCATGAGTAGGCTTCAGAGAGAGCTCATCCTTATCCAGAACTGGCCAAATAGGGGCACTTAATTTCTATAATGCCTGTATTTCCACTATCGCAAACGATCCCGTCAGGAGTTGCACCCAAGAAAGGATATGAAGGATTCACAATAAGGCCCACTTTGTGCAGATGTGGTCCAGTACTTTCTATGTAACACCTTTTAGCTGTTTCCTCCGATTTGATCCCATGTCTTGTGGCATCGGTGCTGAACGCTCGCTGAGATGTTAGGTTGTGCAAGAATGCAGCAGAGGGTTTCGCTTTTCTTTTCATAATCTGCCCACATTTAGAAGCTGTTAATCTCTCTCTCTGCGTTTCTCGAGCCAGAGAGGACACTCTGCCTGATCATGAGTGTTTTGCTCCAAATTCACAGCCTCGTCTCGTGTTAAATCGAGATGACTCCAGCTTGTCGACTTTTCTACCAGGTCTTGGGGCAGCTCCACAGGTGCATCCTTCGGGAATGTCAGGTCCCCACACTCAGCAGGCTTGCTTGGAGGCTTGTCCATAGCGTGCAGCTGCAGGAGTGGCATCTGTTCAGAAATGTGAAATTTGCATTCATACACAAATGAGTAGGGCTATATTGGATTCAATACATTTATCAAAGATATAGATATGAATATATACATGTAATTGTATACTAGTGTAGTAAATATTTTGTGAGGTTTGCTTACATAGATGATAATCCACTCATTACCACTCAAACTTATTAAATGGTAGCTGTATATAAGCCAATTATTTAGGCACATATATACTGATTCCATGCTAATTTATACTGCTTTTTATTACTTTCACAGGGACTTCAATGCACCCGTCACTCCAGAATGAGACTAGAGAAGCTGCCCTGATGCTCGAAATCAAGAATCTCAAGGGACAGCTGGTGCAACAGCAAAACAGAATGCTACTCTACAACAGAAACTCGAGGAACTGAACACCCGTGTAGAAGACGCCAAGGAGAAGCAAGGTTCTCAGCCCATCCTCAGTGTGGATAGTATCAGGAGGAGTCCAGTTAAGGATCTGTTCAAGTTTTACACTGCTTTCTCGTATGCCACATTCAAGAACCTATACGACTTCCTGGTACCAGGTGGTTGTGAGCCATTCACTCCATCGCACCGCATATCAGCTTTGAAGGAACTGACACTTGAAAACCAGCTCTTTCTTACTATGATAAAGTTGAGACTTAACCGTGAATTCACAGATTTGGCACACTGTTTCAATATTTCACAGCAGGATGCTGGCCAAATATTTTCGGACTGGATAAACTATATTTTCTATCGCCTTGGGTCCATTCCTATATGGCCACACAGAGACATAATCATTGAAAACATGCCACCACAGTACAAACTGAAATTTCCTACTACACTGGCAATATTGGATGCCACAGAAATTAAAATTCAGCGACCCAGTGCCCTGGATATTCAGACACAGTGTTACTCTGAGTACAAATCTACAACAACCCTCAAAGGCCTCTTGGCAGTTGATCCAATGGGATCGATCATCTTTGCAAGCACACTGTTCACTGGAGCAATATCTGACAAAGAACTAACAGACAAATGTGGTTTGCTGACTTTGTTGAAACAATTGTTATATGCTAGAAAACTGAAACAGGGAGACGGAATCATCGTTGACAAAGGATTTCGTATTCATAAGGAAATCGAAGACATGGGATTGAAGTTGAACATTCCACCCTGTGCACCTTCTCAAGGAAAAATGAGTGCTGAAAATGTTGCTGAAACGAAGCTCATAGCAGCACACCGTGTACATGTTGAACGTGCACTATCCCGAGTGAAAAAGTTCAAAATTATGTCACATTGTTTCGACCTTTCTCAACTGAAACAAGTCAATCAAATATGGTTTGTTTGTAGCATTATGACCAATTTCATGCCGCTGCTGATAAATGACAACTGATTGAATGATTTTTTTTATAACATTCAACCTTCTAATTGACCTTGAGTATAATTGAATTACAAATGATGTATATTTAAAATTCACATGTACCATAATGTAAAATGACATACCAGAACAGTTTAGATGGCATGTGACACCATTATGATACTTTGATAGTAGATCTATATCTACTTTACTGAAAACCATGCAGCGAAAATACTCACATGATAACTGAGACCAGACCCCAGTGTTTGCTGCCCCACTGGTGTCTCTACAGTGTCCATGGACTTGGCTCCCTTCATCAAGTAGCCGATTGGTGTTCCTTTCAAAGACTGCAGGAATGACATGTCTTGGTCTGTAACCTGTGTTTTCCTGTGTGAATATGGATTTTACATTTGTAGCAAGGAATAATAACTTGTATATATGCATGATATCTTAAATGTTAATTTATCACTAACATCATTAAAATGTCAAATGTGTGATTTGCTCAAATACATAAATTATCTCTTATTGTATTTTCACATACTAATATTATTTCAAAAATTAGTGAGTGAGATTTTTTGATGTGAACATTAAACATTACACTCTGTATAGGCTTGTTTTGTATACCTGTTGTCTGGACAATGAGGGGTGATCGGTCGTCTCTTCCTGTCGATGTTGGTTGGTTTGTGTACAACCAACTGTGTGACAGGGACGGGCTTGATGTTTGGCCCACGAGGCTTTGCCCAGGTGCAGGGGATGCTAGTACATGAGGGTATATCAGGTACATCTTTCAGGCCTTGGACCATCCACTCCTCTAGTGTAATGACTAGGGCAAGCACATGGGCACATGTGCCGCTAATTCTGTCAAAGAAGGGACTGTATCTTCATAATGTACACTTTACTATTGCAATTTAACAATCAACTTGATTTATAGAATTGTGTACAGGGAACACTTATAAAAGAGATTATAAAATCACAGACTTCAACAAAAAAAAACAATATATGACAATATATTTAGTAACAAAAACAATAGGGCAATTAACCAATAAATGTAGACGGATGTCATAAATCTACCAGTACACAGACTCATTCAAAATACCAAGATCTAGTTTTCGCTTCTACATAATTTGTGAGGAGTTCATAGTCTTCATGCTACAGTATCCTAGTTATTACGGTACGTGCCTTGTACGTTGTGTTTCATCATAACGCACATATAGCTTTAACCACATGATCCGATGTTACTGCCGTCTTTAACTAGTAAAAGTGTATTTGGAATCATAACGCGCACGTTAAACTACCACTACGGACACCTACCCAGCTTTGCATGTGCACTGCGCGTCGCATATTTCACTCGCAGAAATATGCAAGACGACTGTGTGCGGTTTCTCCTTCTTCCTCTGCGATCTGAAGATCGTGGCGTCTGCTGAAACTATCCTCGCCCCTTCAGTGCTTTGGTATTTTGATAAATAAACTTTGTTGATATAATTATGTTAGAAAATTGTCTGCCCTTCTGTTTTTGACGTAAAGTAGGTATATAAGGTAAGAAAGAAAGAGAAAAACGACTGGGAATATCACTTATATTGGCGTGTTCATGTGCCGACATTTTACAAATTTGGCGGGAGATTTTATTTCACGTATTTATGACGGAGTATTCTGAAAACGTCAAAAGTGGGCGTGGCCTATTTTTCCGTCGTAAGGTCAATTAGCCAGTGAGCTAAACGAGTGGGTGTTTCAGCTCTTCCGGACCTTGGAAACACGCCCCCAATTATGCACTTGAAATGAATTGTGATCATCCTGAGATCAAACATTATAATGGTAAATGCTTTAACATTTATTCTCCATCTAGAAAGATCGAGGATAATTGTGGTTATGTTGATTAGCTATTTCACAATCACAGGGAAGTCGCTAAATATTCCGAACATAGAAAAATAATTGGAACTATCAAAAGGAGAACACTCATGCTTGGCCAATGAAAGGAATGCAAAACGAATGTATTTTAATGACGACAACGCCTGTAATCTACATAACCATTATTTTGGGACATCCTGTATATTGCATCATCAATCTGTCACATTATCGATACGAACCTGGAAATGTATACATCGGCCATCAGACGCTACTTCATATATTTTTAATGTGTATATCAACATGTGCCTGGCTTGATTTGCTATGATGCCAGATTGTCATGGTACGCGTCAAAGATATGAAAACATTGTATTCGGTAATGCTTATGACATAGTGCGCCATAGAGCGTTCGTAATGATAGGAAGCCTGTTCACAACACCCAGATTTTGAACTTCGATTCGATTCACTATCTAGTGACTGTTTTCACGGAAAATATTCAGATAAACAGCAACATATATTTATTCCGTCCGAGATCATCATAATTAATAATTCATCACGAACAGCAGCCTTTTTGCTGATAGATACAGCAAAGGCTTTGTGGAATGGAAACATGAAATTCAGTCGGTTTTCCACATCTATAAATCAGTATTCACTCTCCCATCGAGGGGGTCAAAACACAAGCTCACTAGTCAGCAACGCAAACAAACTGTATGTTTCTAATATACCATATCCAATAACAGTGCTACTTGCTTATGAAGAATTGTTTTTTTTTTCTCTCCACCTACATTCTCTGTGAAATATTACCTGAATTCAATCAGAATCGTTAATGGGTTGCTTTGTTTGCGGCGCTTACTTCACAAGACAGTGAGAAGATCGGCTATCAGTGACGATTCAGAAATATTGATTGTTTGGCGTGGCATTCGGCGAATAAACAACACCAATGATCAATATCGTACGATGTTACCAACTGAAGTAAATACATTTCATAGAGGGTATCACAATGTCATTGATCAGGATCAGTGAATTGTATACTGGTATCAGTGTAACAACATATGTAGTTTTGAAGTCAATCAATGCATACCTTTACAAATGTATTCATACATTCGATTCGAATAGACGTGGAATCAATACCCAGTATTAAGTATTCCGAGCAAACAAAACAGGGTCCGTTATCCAATCTCATAGTCCGGGGACAGAAAGTCATATCATGCATACGATGTGAGAGACGACAAATATGACAGGGAAACTCATGAATCCCCAAAAATGGCCATTAGGAGGTGAAATCAGGTGTTCCAGAAAGAGTGAGCATTTCCTGCCCCACTAGTGGCACCCGTCATGAATTCTCCAACATTAACATGAAAATAGATCTAGTTGCATGGCAGACATGGATTTGCTGTATTTATCAACCAGATCATGATGACGTCCATAGAATTTCTTAAACGCAGCTATAAGTCTTGGTAAAATATATCCTTGTCGCAGCAGTTTAGAGACTAGCTGGGCACTTCGATAGACAAAGTCCTCATATTTACAACTAGCTCTGGAATGGCGTATAAGTTGAGAAACAAACACACCATATGCCGCTGACATAGGAATATTGCTGCTTAGAAAAGGGAAATTGACTATGGAAAAATTGAAATCATCACGTTTGTCATATAATCTAGTTGACAGGTTAGAATCATTATGAATCTCCAACCTCAGGTCTAGATAGTTGCAGAAATGCTATTCGACAATTATGACTGTTAGTGTGTGATTTTCTTATCGCAGTGACAATATGTGATATTCAAGTAATCTTTTGAATAGGGATGGGACATGGGACATTCAGTATATGAACCGATATACCGAGTCAACCAGCAGGGATGAGACGCAAAGTATTCTCCTTTACAAAAGGATATACCCGGTAGGTATGACAGTGTGAGAACTTCTTGTTTTTTTGCGATAGAACATTAATTTATGGTAGAAAATTGCCGTTTTTCTCCTAGGTGAAGTATACTAAGTTATAGACCGACACCATTTAGCATCGCAAAAAATATCGTCAAAAACCGGCGTAAAGAACTTTGAAAAATCAGAGTATGGGTTCGATGATCCCAGCGAAAACAAATTTTGCTTACCTAAAGCATAGAGGAAACACCAAGGAAATCCAACCTGTTTACTTGAGTTTTTTCTCTCGTGGCAGGTTACACGACTCCTCTTTGTGGGTTGTTTGATGAATCAGTCAATAATGAACGATCATATATAAATTATCATATTTCTGAAGGTTCACTGTTTGCTCGAATATTTGCATGGTACCATAGTTACTCAAGTTGACATATTAGTAGGCATATGTAACATAGACACATACAATTTATTTCAATAATACTGATACATAAACGGTATAGTACACATACTGGACATAGGAGTATCACCCCTAGTCATTTTTGCAAAGAAGATGGACAATGAACATCGAAGAACTTGTTCAATGATATTCAACTTTGCTTAGCAATAATATCAAATATCGTTTTACTAACACCAAGAGTATAAGTAGTTCGGGTCTTTTTGCAAGCAAACCAGACGAGTTTAAAATCCACTGCGGTTTGTCTCTTAATGCAGGGGGTGACATTTTTATGTCCAGTGTGTTGTTTATGTTTATGTACAGTATTTTCAACCGCAATGACTCACATCTGCAATCTACAGTTTATGAAGTAAAATCTGGTTTTCAACAATCACGTACTGTCGGTTCATTTTGGTGGTAATTTCTTTCTTTTTTTATCACAATGTAACAGTAGATTTTGGACAGTGGACCAAAAAATTATCGTAGACGTAAATTATTCATAATTGATATAGAATCTCTGTGTTGTGTTCTGTCACATTGTTCCGTGGCCAAATATCATACTATTACTTTCCACAGAGATCCATTGATCTGCAAACAGACGACCATCCAAACTCAACAGAGAGACAAACACACTGCAATATACTTGATTATTGTTATATATCATCATGCATGAATGATCGTTAAGTGCAAAGAGAAATGCACTGCTTTTCAACCCTAAATATGAACCGTGATGATATTCCAACAAACAGGAATGACATACATGGTGTTAACAAAATTATTGGCATTATTTACTCCATATGCCCATTTTTTATTATGTAACACCCTGTATATTTCATCATCAGTCTGCGACGTCATTCATATACCACGAGCATATAACACTTCACACATCTTGCACGATTACTACCTCCAGTTATGTACCATTTTGACATCTTGGCGCAACGACAAAGTGATTAAATCTGCACCAACAAACTGTATTGATCCAGGAAGAAGTTGTGTCCGAACCTGACCCTCCCCCCCCCCCCCCTCCCAAAAAAATGTATATTTTCCGGGACATATTCGTCACTATTGGGCAAGAAAATTAGAATACTTGACACATACTTGAACATTCGTATGTAGCGATTTTCGAGTATGCAAAGTCAGAATGGGGTCGCGCTGGCAGACCAAATGGTTTGCATTCAAAATACAAGATTGCAACCACCATCTGTATTACAAAATTTGACACAGAAACATGACCTTGGGGGCGGATTACAGAAAACAGGGAATAGTTTTAAAGACTGAAGTGGACCACAAAAAGATTAAACATAGAGCCGTAGGGCTCTGCGCTTACCGGACCCAAGACAGTTATATGTAAGCTGAAAGCAATGTCATGAAGTCATGAGAATAATTGCACATAATTCACGCCTAAAACTTGCGTTTAAAAGTCGATCGTATTAGGGCCTAAAATACAATGATATGAAACTAGAATGGAACTTACTAGTACTGTCAAAGATTTTCTTTGCTTTTGTATCGGTTTCATTTTATTGAGGTCAAAGGTCAAATTCAAGCTCACAAGAATATTTGACACATATAATTTCCTATATGTCCTCAATTGATGCCTAAGCTGTAAAGTCGATAATAAGCAAGTTATTAGCGATTTTGTTCTCTGACCTTGAAAACGAGGTCAAATGTCAGGTTCAAGGTCATCGAAATATTCGGCGTACATCATTTCCTATATGTTCACAATTGATTCCTAACCTGTAAAGTATATGATAAATGAGATATTAGCCATTTTGTGCTCTGACCTTAAGAATGAGGTCAAAGGTCAAATTCAAGGTCATTGAAATATTCGGCATGCATCATTTCCTATATGTTCACAATTGATTCCTGAGCTGTAAAGTAGATAATAAACGAGATATTAGCCATTTTGTGCTCTGACCTTGAAAATGAGGTCAAAGGTCAAATTCAAGGTGATCAGAATATTCGGCATATATCATTTTCTATGAGTCAACAATTGATTCCTAAGCTGTAAAGTCGATAATAAGCGAGATATTAGCCATTTTGTGCCGTCACCTTGAAAATTAGGTCGAAGGTCAAATTCAAGGTCACGAGAATAATCGGCATATATAATTTCCTATATGTGCACAATTGATTCCTAATGTCTAATCCCAATACTAAGTGAGATATTAGGAGAAATTCTTCCCCATTATGAAGCGTAGGCAAATTTAACATGGGAAAGTCCTATCTGGGATCGGTCGAAAAAATTTAAATGGCTGCCACACGCAGATCGACGATTCAAGGGCAACAAAACTTATACATAGCACAAAGGTATATCAGGGGAATCTTTTGAAACAAAAATCGCAAATCTGATCAAACAGTTTTTGAGAAAATGGCTGCCAAAATCCAAAATTGGCCATTTTTCGACAAAAATGGCTGCCATTTTGGAAAAATCGATTCAATCGACGGAAAAAAATGGTCCGGAGATATGGGCCCACAGAACATATTTTATGAATTACAGGAATATTCATCAAACAGATTCTTCCCAGTGTTTGACAACGCCGACGCTGACGGACGGACGCCGGGCGCCACCTGACAACAATAGCTTATCGGACCTTTGGTCCTGTAAGCTAAAATGGCCACCATGCATTTGGCCAATTTCGATATCTGGTCATATGCCGTACGGTTTTCCTATGTCAAACACAGTTACGACAGGGTATACATGTAAATTTCATACAATCAAAGATGCAAACAAGTTATTGCACATAATTTACAATATGAAAGCGGATTCGTGAAACGGGATACGCATACTATGAATTATTATCAAGGAAAATTTTCGTGTGGGATACGTTCATTCCACTGAAAATTTGTTTACCCCGAGAAAACTTGCAACGTTAACATTAGATTTGCTTTGTGGCAGGTCAACGACTCATCCGTAGTTGATTGGTAGCATTGAATTACGAAGTATCATATTTAAGAAAGCACAATGCTTGGTTTTGCATTTGAATCGTGTAACAACACTACAATGTCACAAAAACGTGTGGCAAAGTGGATAGTAGTCAATTATATATCGTAAATAATGCTAAGTATTCCGATGTATTTTTTTTCCACAGGTTGGAAGCTCCCATGCATACATGATAGGAGAGGGAACTCGATATCATGGGGAATTCCTTGTAATTCACAACTGCAGTGACTGAATCCCAATGAGTGTATATAAATTCGGAGAACTATGTAATTTTATAACAGTGAACATAATTTAGAAGCGAGTTGATTCATTGATGAATATAGCCTCTGCCTTGTATTGTTCTGAAGCCATATATTACCAAGGCATCATTTAATCAGAAAACAAGAGATTTTTCATGTATAATAGAGAGACAATACCCTGATTGTAGGACAACGTCCTGATTTTTAACCCCAGACTTATGATTCATATACCCCGAGGAATATGACATACAGGATGTCCCTTGAAACAATGGGGTTACTTCCTTCACAAATAATCACTTTATTACTATCATTAAATCTTGTTGTACTAGTATTTTATTTATTCTCCTCAGTAGTAACATATGTAAACGTGAACTACCCGTTCACGAACTACATATGTAAAACTACATGAACTACATATGTAAACGTGAACTACCCGTGAAATAAGTGGTTCTGTATCAATGTCCTTCATCGGTATAAATTAGCCAGTGTGCTAAACGAGTGGTGTGATAATTGTGAGATAAAACATTATATGGTAAATGCTTTGAAATTTATTGGGGATAATTGTGGTTATGTTGATTAGCTATTTCACAATCACAGGGAAGTCGCTAAATATTTCGAACATAGAAAACTATTGAAACTATCAAAATGAGAACACTCATGCTTGGCCAATGAAAGAAATGCATAACAAATGTAGTTTAATGACGACAACGCCTGTAATCTAGATAACCATTATTTTGGGACATCCTGTATATTGCATCATCAATCTGTCACATTATCGATACGAACCTGGAAATGTATACATCGGCCATCATACGCTACTTCATACATTTTACATGTGTATATCCACATGTGCCTGATTGACAAAGATATGAAAACATTGTGTTCGGTAATACTTATGACATAGTGCACCATGGAGCGTTCGTAATGATAGGAAGCCTGTTCACAAAACCCAGATTTTGAACTTCGATTCGAATCACCCTCTAGTGACGGTTTTCACGGAAAAATATTCAGATAAACAGCAACATATATTTATTCCGTCTGAGATAATCATACCTGAATGAGGCTGAACAATTAATAATTCATCACGAACAAGCGGCCTTTTTGCTGATAGATACAACGAAGACTGTGGAATGGAAACATGAAATTCAGTAGGTTTTCCACATCTATAAATCAGGATTCACTCCCCCGTCGAGGGGGCCAAAACACAAGCTCACTAGTCAGCAACACAAACAAACTGTATGTTTCTAATACACCATATCCAACAACAGTGCTACTTATGGAGAATTGTTTTTTTCCCTCCACCTACATTCTCTGTGAAATATTACCTGAATTCAATCAGAATCGTTCGTAGGTTACTCTGTGCGCGGCGCGTGCTTCACAAGACTGTGGAAAGATCGTTTATCAGTGACAATTCAGGAATATCGATTGTTTGGCAAGGCTTTTGGCGAAAAAACATTACTAATGATCGATATCGCAACACGATCATATATATTTCCATTTGTTCAATTAGACAAGTACATGTTACTAACTGAAGTAAATACATTTCGTAGATGGTATCACAATGCCATTGGTCAGGATCAGTGAACCGTATATTGGCAGTATCAGTATAACAACTTATCACTGACTGAACACAAATCCGAGACTGTGATTGGTCAATCACAACGGTGATATAACGCGCAATCTTCGATACGAGTTCCCGTATCCCTTGTGAATCTCGTTTTACAGTCAGTGAATAATTCGTTACCCCATGGCTGTCCACTGTCCGTATATTCGGCCTCTTGAGATATGGACAGCTAGACGTAGATATAACTCCGTATTCCGTGAACAAACATGGGGGTAACTAATAATAAATAGTTGTGAAATAAATGAGTACATGCCTTTAGTATACAAATGTATTCACACATTCGATTCGTTCGTCAATTTTGACTGTTAGTGTGTGATTTTCTTATCGCAGTGACATTATGTGATATTCGAGTAATCTTTTGAATAGTTCAGGACATTAACTATATGAATCTATATGCCAAATCCATAAACAGGGATGAGACGCAACGTATTCTCCCATACAAAAGGATATAGGTATGACAGCATGAGAACGTGAGAACAAATTTCTCTTGTCATCTCATCGCTGAGAAACCAGGGAAAAGAACCGAGGCTGAACATAACGTAATTATTTTTCATATTATTTTTTATAGAAACTAATGAACAAGGGACGTCAGTCATTGAAAACCTACCGTAGACATATGTCTATTTGCGAGATTGATTGAATGATTGATATTTGGATGGTAGCGTAGCCATGGCCATCAATATACAGTGGTTCAAGTTGATCTCGCGTTATCGAACCAAGCCTTTGTCTTTCGCAAATCACCGCGGATCTCTAGGTCGCTTTGTTCCCACCGCTTTACATGCATAGCCTCGTCGGTGTGACAATCGTAATTTGCACAATACCTCAGTCACAATAGGTGACCAGCATGGCATGATTAAAAGAATGAAAGATGTGTGTGCTCGTCAAACGAATTCACTGATTGATACGGCATGCCATTGAGTTGTAGCGGCAGAAATCCGTAGGACAGAACAATACAGTAACAGTGCCGCGTCCAAATCGAGAGTCGCGCATGAATTACCGGCTCCATCCGGGCTTGGCAAACAGGCGGAGAAAAGTTGAGGTCATATTTGCACTGGGCTGATTTTATTGTAGCAATTACACAGGAAATGACGTGCAAAGCTGGTGCTGAAGGGACATTCAACCGGTGTAATTCTGGGAAGGGATATGCATGTCGAGTTTGGGTACAGTGTGGCTAAATACCTTTCTTGAGCGGAGACAGAGGAATAAGCGGCAACGAGAGGTATGTAGTCGTTTGTATCTTGAATAACTTTGTTTTCCAAAATTCATGGAAATATGAACAATTTATACGCGTATAATATTACATTGTCCGTACAGACAGTTGCCGTCATGTCTATCACCCAATGACATTCAAGTTCATAGTCATTGGAATTAACCATACATTGTCGTGGCTGCATTCAATTGTTTGTATTATGTAAAAAAAAAAAAAAAACAATTCATTAATATTGTCATATTAATTCACAATTAGAACAATCAAAACGTTGTGCTTCATCATTTCAAATTTCGCTCGTAATATCCATTTGATGCATAATTCCGGCCCAAGTATCGTATCCTATGCTTTCTACTATTAGGTGACAGACAGATTAAATGACTTTCATTTAGTGGGTGAGTAATATTGAGGCGCAGTGTATGATACTCAGGCCTTCCCAAAGCTGGTTATAGATCCATCTTCCTAATTGTCTGATCAAAGGATGGTTTAATTGTCAGATCCCGCAGTCTCGTCCTCGTTATTCAGCGGACAACTAATAGTTTTGATCGTCCAGACTTTATCACATTTTGTATTTATTACATATTGGTCGACCTTACACTTCATGGTCGAATTTATACATCACTGACAAAATAACTAAAAGCCAAGGAAAAACTGATATTGGTAAACAGACGCGAAATCTGGACCCCACTTTAAATGAGTGGGTGGGCTTGAATATTGTGCTTGACAATTGTACGATATGTTCGCTTTCAGTCTTTCAGACAGATAACTTGATCACACAACACAATCGAACGCGACACCAACAACAGCAACTAGCTGGAGAGGATTCCGAGCCCGAACAGTTACACCCCTAAAAAGGGGACAGCTCCCTGACACGGACATCCGTACAATCCGACCACCCCGCCATGTCGTACAAGTTCGTGGCTAGTAGCCGCTATCAGCAGCAGGCTCAGACGGACATGCCGGTGATGGCTGTATGGGAGGGGTTCAGTGAAAACACGACGGCTCATGGAATACCACATGTCAAGAATGCACGAGGTGAACAGTCTCTACCAGCTTTCAATTACATCAGAATGTATACTTTCGTTAAACATACGGGGGTTGTTGCAATCAGATAACCATCCTACTCACAAGTGTTCATCATTCTTATAAGCTGCTTCACTGAGCGGCAGGATTTCATACAGCGAAGCCACCTGGCCAGTTTTGTTTTACATCTCCAGGTCCAATCAAGGTGACATTTTGGGCGCTCGTGTCGATGGCTTGTTTCGGTGTGCTCATCTACAACACGTACATCCAAGTGGATAAGTACCTGAGATTCGATGTCAAGGTAGAGTTTACCTGTTCTCACACCAGCTCCATATTAGACTGTTGCACAATTTGAGTTAATAAAATCCAGCAAATCCTGACACATTGAAAACCAAATGTCACAAAATGTTAATAATAAAACCAAAAACACCTAAACACGCTGGGGAGTTTCGTGGACCTATTGCAATGGTGGTTTTTGATTGCTGAAAATGTGTTTTTTTTCGTCAATCAAAAGGAAAAGGGGGTTTTGTTCTCATTGTTATTCTGGCCATTGGGTGTTTACTCTTGTCACAGGTCATAGTTGACATGAAGTACAAAAAGGAGATGACGTTTCCAGCAGTGACTGTGTGTAACCACAACCCCATCCGTGAGTCCGAGCTGCACAAAAACGAATACCTTCATGGTCTCCTAACGGGAGAATCTGAGTCTGAATCTGTAACGACACTAAGCCCAGCCGGAAACGAATCTCCAGTAACTGGTCCCTCGGACGGATTGGGTGCTGAGTCGTTCCTCAGTCGGAAGAAACGTGCAGGCCGTGAGTCGACGAACTTAATTTTCTTTTTGTTTTGTTTAGGTATCTGTTATTTGATGTCTTTGGTCCATATATTTGCACTTGTTCTTACAGCTCCCGGGCCACCAGCTGGACCTCCTGGAAGTTCGCCAACTTCAGCAGCTGCCAACCCAGCTGCAATAACTGCCACTGCCAGCGTCTCAGTTGTAACCACAGGCGAACTGTCCACTGACACCCCGCCAAGCAACTCAGAAACGGGAACCGAGACTATGGTTACGTCACCAACGCCTACTGCAGCCCCGTCAGATGTGACTACACCGTCTGGGTCACCAGGACCAGCACCAGGGCCTGGTCCGTCGCCAGGCTCGGGTCCATCTGTACCTTCATCAGGTCCCTCTCCCAGCATTTCTCCGAGTCCATCAAACACCAACAGCTCAAACACGACTGGAGATTCTGGCGTGACGTCATCACCAGCTGCAGGACCACCACCTGCCGATTCTGGAAATCCACCTGCAGATTCCGGAACTCCACCTGCCGATTCTGGAAATCCACCTGCAGATTCTGGAACTCCACCTGCCGATTCTGGAATTCCACCTGCGGATTCTGGAACTCCGTCTGCCGATTCTGGAAATCCACCTGCAGATTCTGGAACTCCACCTGCCGATTCTGGAATTCCACCTGTCGATTCTGGAACTCCAGCTACCGATTCTGGAACTCCGTCTGCAAATTCTGAAACTCCATCTGTAGATTTAGGATCTAACCCTGTCGATTCTGGGACTCCCAGTGCCGACTCTGGAAATCCCCCTGCCGATTCTGGAGATTTTTCTGCGGGTAGTGATTTGACAGCAGAATCCCAAGGTAGCGGAACAATGGACGGTGGTGGTGATACAGGCGGCGAATCTGGCTATGGCTTCGGCGGTCAGGTTAGGACCGAAATATTCACAGCAGTCCATGCACACTAAATCTAATTACACTGAAATTCCACAGCCGGGGTTGATTTCAATGATATCGACTGTCACTAATGACATGCAGATGACTATTGAAAGAATTATCTAAATACACATTGAGTAGCAAACACGCTTGCAACAAATACATCGCAAAAATGAAGCATACAAAGCTTGCACACACTAAGCCATCCAAATTTGATTATCGCAAAAAAAGAATACCAACCTACACGTGAGCTCAATTACACTCAAATTACACTACATATTACTTTTAGCACGGACCCCAAGGCGGTAACCGGTTTTCTCGGGATGGCCGCCAGCAGAGAGCAAGCTTTGAGACCCAGCAAAAGGTCCAGAAGGCTCTGGCGGACATGTCCTTTGAGACGAAGGCCCCGCTAGGCTATCAACTGGATGATCTGATTGTAGACTGTGAATATGGGGGTTACGGCTGCTTCATGGAGAGGTAGGTTGGTGCTTATCCATATCAGAGGTGTATTGCTTAGATCTGATAGTTCGTGAGGGCAAATGTATACATGTATAACTTGTCAACGATTGTATAGCTAGAATATATTTGTATTGTCGATTTGTCCAATGCAGTGCAGACCAGATATCTTATTCATGGAACAAACCCGTTTTCGAATTTAAACATTTTATGAGAATCTGTACCTGGCCTTCATATCACCAATGCTTCCCTAAATCCCGAGATCTGATCATGGAAGTAAGACTACTGTTTGTGTTCCTGTATCTTCATTTTTCCTTCAGTGACTTCACTACCTTCTACAACACAATGTATGGGAATTGTTACACCTTCAACTCCGGGTGGAACACGAGTGTGTCTCGACAGAAGTCGTACAGACCTGGACCCCAGTACGGTACGTACACTTTCAGGGTCATGACCTATATATACCCCAGTATGATAGGTACACTTTCGAGGTCATGACCTAGAACCCAATCCGGTAGGTACACTTCCATATTTTTAACTTCGACCCCATTAGGGAAGGTACACATCCAAGGTCTTGATCAGGACGCCAGTCCGGCAGATACACTTCCAAGGTCCTGACCTGGACGCCAGTACGGTCGGTAAACTTCCAAGGTTATTACGTGGACGCCAGCACGGTGGATACACTTCCAATGCCATGGCAGCAACAAGAGTGCGTGTGTGTTATGGGCTAAATTACTCGGTCATGAATGACTAGATTCGCTAGAATTGGCCTAGCCACCATTGTTTTAGCAAGGATCCTCTATAATTAGAAGAAGATCCTTGGTTTTAGGCTGAACGCTTCTATGGTGTAATTGTCTGAGAGAGAGACGATTTGCATGATAATATTAGGTGAATATATAAAATATGCACGTCAATATCATCATCATCATCATCATCTATGAAACATCCCTCTTTGGGCCGGTAAGCGAGTGATAATATGATGATGAGAATACAGATAACTGGACCGTCTGACGTAATCATTAGTATGGGTTGTTACAGCTTCTTATTCTCGTCAGTGACCTGCAGCTAGAATCAACACCTATCTATAATTGGTGGAAACTATAACTACATGTAAAGGAATCATGATAATAGCCTCCTTATTGATCTTTTCAGGTTTGGCCTTGACCTTCAACATTGACCAGGACAATTACGTCGGTACGTTGGCGGAGTCCGCAGGAATACGTATTGTCGTACATCCGCAGGATAACATGCCGTTCCCGGAAGACGAAGGCATTTCCATAGGGCCTGGATTACTGACCTACGTCGCCATATCCCTGGTAAAATATAAAGATGGTAGCGTCAATATGTCAACGTGAATTATGATTTATCACACACTATAAACTACAATGCTACAGGACCCCAAAAGGTCTGATAACCTTTTCTGTATCACCCTACTTCAAATTATTTTGTATCACTCGCTGAGCCACATCGAGCCGAAACTACTTTTTTTGCGTGAAGATCGTTATTACGTAAAAGAACAATATGAAGTTATATATATGAAAACGATCTTAGCAACCGAAAGTCAACAAGCCGACTTGAGATTTTTCGGGCATCACAGCAAGCATAGGCCCTATTCATGAATATTATAAATTTATATTAATGATCATTCACAATTTTCGTATGATCTACGACAATATATAGAATTATGTCTGAACAGTTGTGTGTGATAAAATAAAAACCACGCTCGTGTGTTTTCCGCAAAAAGATATCGGTCTCGTTTGGTCTGGCGGATGAACACAGAATACACTCGTCCTTCGGACTCGTGCATCCTGAATTCATCCGCCAGACCAAACTCGACCGATATATTTTTGCGGAAAACACACTCACATGGTTTTATATATGTATCCAGCTTCTACTGCATTGATAACTTGTCCGGAATAACGAGTGACAGGAGGAGAATAAGAATGATTCAAACTATATATTACTGGAATTATGAACTACAATACTAAAAATATGAGAGCGCATCATTTGTGAATATACAAATGGATCCGAAGTATATTCGCTTGTCCATCTGTATGAAAAGGGAACAGCAAATGTATAAAGATATATGGTCGAAAACCCATGATGACAGTTTTATGTTGCAGCCCACAATTACATTCGGATCCTATTTTATATTTTACAGCCGTTTGTCAATAATAAATGAACGTTCACTACATTGAATTGCTAGAGGGTGGGGACAATGATTTTGTTGGGAGCATCCCGACACGTAGATCATGATCAACGTCATATTTGTAGAACACACTCATCCTTTATGGCATTGTTTGCATTCAGATTGCGGGGGCTATATACTAGTAATGACCAGCTTCTGTCCGATGCAAACATTTGAAATTGTGCATGTAAATATATTGCTATCACTAATTGATTGATTGGTATGAATTTTTGTTTGTTGCTCAGGTTGAGGTTTCGCGATTGGGTGGCAAATATGGCGACTGCGTTGACGCGACTTTGTCGAATGAAACCAGCAACGTTTTTGAAGAAATATACCCGGTCAACTACAGCAGCTCGGTATGCTCGAATTTGTGTGTATTCTTCTCATTTTATCCCAAAACTGAATGATATAATTAGACTTACTGTCACATCTATTGTGTATATATCGAACCATAACCACGTGTCAATGAACATAATTTGACATATTAATTAGGCATTTACACTCAGAAATCATAGTGTAGGTTCAACTGGGACACATAATGTGTCAATGGAAGCATTGGACGTGACATACTAGTTGCAATATTGTATTTGGAGCACGTGACACCAAAGAGCATCCGATTTGTTCATGTTTTACTAACAACAATAGACACCAGCATTTGAAGTAAGAGTGTCAATTGTTTTGTCTACATCGATACGCTAGTATTAAACACATCAAAAATGTTTTACATTTGCTAAGTTTACACAAGTGTCTGAGCATCCAACAATTCCACAGTTCAGTTTGTTCGGGTTTTATTTCAGCAGACATAAGCATAGATATACTTGTACAAACACTGAACACATGTAGATTAGAATACTTCCAGCAGCACAAAACTAGTGGGTCACCGTAAGACAAGAAATGATACATACAGATGGAAACATAATTTACAATCTAAAAAAATAAATATTGCTGGAAGACAAGTGTATCTCCACATGGACATTTCCAAGCAAATTTTATCAGTCATATCCAATAAATTGTGAAATCAGAGAAAAACGAACCAGCCACTCCAATACCATTTCCTGATTGCTTTGAACAGCGAATACACTTATTATATTATTGGGAGGACCGATCAACATATGAAACATTAACGAACAAACAATCAGAGTTTATGATGCCTGCGCTGACGTCCGTCCTGTCACACACGTAGAATGACCATGGAATACGTTATCAAAATGAGTCACGGCTCAAACAGTTCAACCAACCATGTTTCATTACTTGTGTAATTACGTCTGCATGCAATCCACATTTAGTTCCGATAAAAATGAACTGATATGGAATTGCAATGCATGCAATATATATAAAATGGGCCAGGTAACACTTGGGTGATTAATTGATGGTGTGGTATATTTCATTGTAGGTTTTGATAGTCCAGATAAATCGATTATCCACATAGATCGATGAAGTTTCATACGAAGCATGACTTCAGGCATTAAATCAATCATACTTGCCATTGTCGACGGCCATTGCTGTTCTGTGGTTTATGTTCGTTGAACGATTCACAGTGGCTCCTGACCACATGTGAGCGGTAGCCATTTATAATATTATTATAATAATATTATATTATAGTATATTATTATATTATAGTATATTATTATAAATGGCTACCGCTCACATGTGATCATGAGCCACTGTGGAACAATTAGCAAGTCGTGAATACACTCATTGCACTATTGGAACCATCAGGTATTTTCGCCCATTATTTCCCCCCTAACTTGGCCATGACATTGCTCAAAGAGCCATTGAGATCACTTTCTACTCATCTCAACAACTCAACAAAATTGACTTACCAAACGCATAGCTCACATCGGGAACACCTTTGTTATGCGACTCTGGCTTCTATGAACATAAACGCAATTAATGT
Organism: Terebella lapidaria; assembly: GCA_949152475.1. Taxonomy (NCBI): domain Eukaryota; kingdom Metazoa; phylum Annelida; class Polychaeta; order Terebellida; family Terebellidae; genus Terebella; species Terebella lapidaria. Next base: position 22,358,938 of record OX424566.1, on the reverse strand, counting down.
CTCGTTGAATGAGTAGTGTGAGAGAGCTGGGCAATCAGCTGGACAATTCGAGCACTGTCAAGGCCATGTTGGGGGAAATACAATGGGCGATAATACCGAATTTCCAATAGTTCAATGGCTGTATAGAAGCTCAAAAGGGAACCGTCCGTTTGAAAGTGAGTTTCGTCAATTTCTCCACCCCCCCCCCCCCCCTCTCTCTCTCTAGGCATGCTACAAGACGTGTTACCAACGTTACGTCATTGAGCGTTGTGGGTGCGGCGACTCGCAATACCCTTTCTATGGAAAAGCTTTCGAGAACATGAACGTCTCCGCATGCGACATTTCCGATGATGTGCAAGGTATTTAGTTTTACATTTGCTAAACGCAGGAGTTTTCTAGTTATATCAAGTAGATTCTAGACAATTATCTCATTATATATCCTATCTTCCTATACCGTTAAAACTATATGGGTAAAGCGAGATCTTCAAACACTCATGTGCAGCATTTCGGATTATTCAATACAAGACAAACTAATATCTGATTCATGGAACACAATAATCAAAGTTATTCGTGTTGATGCATAAAACACCTATTGATATATGAATGTATGGAATCCCTGGAATAAAATGCAACAGATCTGATATTTATTTGTGGTATTAACCAGCAAACAAAATGTATGTACTTACAGTGGAGTGTGTTGACAACGTGACAGCTGATTATCAAGCTGACGAACTCCCATGTGATTGCCTGCTCTCTTGTGTGTGAGTGCCATATATTTCACATATTTATTTCAATATATTCAATATCAACCTCATCAGTCGTCTATCTGATAGTACAGTAACATTCTCAAGTCTTTCCTGAACTGTAGATGTGGTGGTTTTCAATAATCACAAAAGTATAATTTAATTTTTTGTTATGTTTGTGTTATGTTGTTCCAGAGAAGCAACATACAGTCCAACCTTGTCCTCGGTGACCTGGCCGTCTGAAAAATATAAAGTTAGTACAAGCACACTCACTAGACGAAACACTGATTGGATTAATACCATAGAACGAAAAAATTAACTGTAGTACTGTTGAAATGATACCAGAATCCTCATGAATGCACTCGCAGTATGCTAAAGCCGTCACTATACATTTTTTAACGAACTTGTCACCAACACACCATGTCATTTCTATACAGAGATACGGTATGTTTATATACATGTACTTCATGGTATACCATCTACATACACTGATATTGTATATCTACGTGTAGGATTCCCTGTTTGAGTCGCTGGCGTCCAGTAACGAGCTCATTCGCCGGGTGTTGAACGATCAGCAAGACCGGGAGAAATACCAGAAGAATCTTGCCAAGGCGATCATCTACTTCAAGGAATTTAACTACGAATCTATCAACGAATACCCGAACTACGACGTGAGTGAAAATATATATTTCAACTATCTTTGCTAGTAATCCACGTTACAGTTTATTTCGTTAAAGTCTAAGTCAGGTCAAAATGAATTTCAAGTTATGATGTTTTGTGCGATAGAAATGGAAAAGGTAAATATGCTGTCTTTTACAAGAACCGTAATATCTTTAACCGTTCTCGAGATATTACCAATTTTACAAAAAAAAATTTGAAATACTTGTACTTGAAATATGAAGCTCATTAGCTATTATAATGGGTATGCATGACGTCACACGAGTAAGTTGCTTTAATTAGATACTTTCAAAGTTTTTTTTCTGAATGATACATGCATAGTATTGCTAAATAACGCGAATATAACTATGATCATAGAAAATATGTACCACACCTATAAGATGTGTGTGGTCACCATGCCAACCATACTCAACATATGGCCCATAGCAACGTGGTTGCTTGTGGGTTTAACTCGGGCATGGTAAGCAAAATGAAGTTTAAAATTATTCAGTGAATTTTAGAACAAGCTCTTGTCCACATATTCACCGGTTTTATGGTACCTGATTCAATATTCAGGGCGTTGGGCCCATATTGCTGTGTGTCTGGAGAATAGTTACCTTGCAATTTGCAACCAATTCTGGAAACTGAATACTGATTACATCTCATGCTAGATGAAGTACATGCCAAATGAAGCACATATTTTCATCGTACATGTTTGAAAATAGACGTTTCATTACCTTAATTAACTTGTTTACCTTTGTGACGTCATGACTACTCATTATAATAGTTAATTAGATACCAAAAAAGTTTGCCCAAATTCCCACTGACATTGTCATATATTCATGAATAATCATGATATTGACATGCTGTAAAAACCACAATAAATTAACTCCCGTTGGAAGTATTGCAACAGCAACTGTGTGGTGAGTCTAGAAATGTGATAGCATTATGATTGTTCCGACAGAACATACCTGTAGACGAAACGATACCACCACCAATCCAGCCATATGATGAAATATGTACTGCGTTATGATTGTATTTGTTCGCGAGTTCATCTGGAGTGAGACGGTTTCTGTGAGGAGCTGTATAACACATCTTGCTGCTTTCAATTTCTCACTAAATGCTTGGTGTATCGGTATATAACAATTGATTAATATTGACTTTCAGTGTGTGGGTTTGATTGCCGATCGATTTTAGATGAATTCATAATCCGACATGAATAACACAGCTGGATTTCTCACATCAAAACAATTTTAGGGCCAGCAAATAATGTCTGCATGACTTTGTAGCCCAATTGCATGGTGTCGTTTTGCTAAACTCCATTGAGGCCTGTCGGACCTGTATGTTCGACTTCAAAATGTCAAAAAAAAAACTAGCGGAATTCACAAACCGGTGTAAAGTATTCCTGGCATACAGCATTCCCCTATACTGTAGTCTCAACTGCGATCTGTAGGCCTATTTGTATACGATGATCAGGCTGGTTTCCAAAAAATCCATATACCAGCTTTGAATTGTACGCATACTGTCATAATTATACCGAACCATTCCCCGCGCAGGCTGGCTCGTTCATGTCTGACCTGGGCGGTATCCTAGGCCTGTACCTTGGCTTCTCCGTCATGACCATCATGGAGTTCGTCGAGGTAGGCTTTGACATGGCGGCGCTCTTTCTGATCAAGATCCTGGTGCGAGGCCGTGGACGACGCGTGGGTTCGTCCCGGGAGTGTCTCTCGCCTAAGGTATGCAGTAGGTTTTTTTTTCAAGTTTCTATTGTGGGTATAGTTCTGCATGAATCGTTTGGTCCGCGTGCATCACTGGTTTGTTTTACGTGTTTAATTATTTAATCTATGCAGACCATAACGTGAAGATCTATGACTTGACATTTCTACGAGTGTACAATGAAACTCATGTTAACAAATTCAACCATAGGCGGGTTTCGGTATGCAGACCAAGGAACCATTCCCGGCCAAACAGCCACCGCCAGCGACCACCCAGCACCCCGGAGAGTCAGAGCTGCAGAGGATGAAGGAGAAACAGCAACGAAAGGCCAAAGATCCGGATGCCCCGCCCGACTATTTCTTCAGCGATACGACCAAATCGCCCATACCTGGAGCTATCGACAATTAGTTTGGAGATTATAGCAAAGCGTATAATGTTTGCAACAAGTATTAAACTGTATATTGCGTTGGTTATTTGTTGCATACACGCAATTCGAAAGCATATTTTTTACCAAAAGGTGTCTAAATCAAACACTCAAATTATTTTTGGGAGTTTGACAGTCCGTTGTATCTCTTACATTTCCTACCGAAGACGAAATTCGCATTTAATGTGAATATGTTGAAAAAAAGTTCACCATCAACTCGGAAGTTTAAGCAGTTATGTTATTGAATATATATCCCTCGGAAGTTTATCAGAATAAAACCAGTGTTCTTGTGGAATATTTTGATTGATTGGTTTGGCGGTTCATATGAATGTTTTTATAAGTTTGCATACACAGCGGATCATGTTTTTATCATTTTATCATTCGTTACACAGTACAAGATGACGTGTTCTTTAGAAATATTGATCAATTTGAGCACTTTTTTCTCGAATATTTGATAACACCATACCATACCATACCATACCATACCATTCCATACCACACCAAACCATACATACCATATTGTATGATTGATGTAAATATGTAGGCCTATATGCAATTACGCACATTCACTAAGGAATATTTCAGATAAGTATATATGTGGTTTCCATGTGACACGCAACTTCTGTAAACGCATGCTATGCGTTTATTATGCGGTAATTGTATTATACTCGCCAAATATATGTACATGTAGTTTTTGCCCTATGAATAACACTGTACAATAGTTATGGTATTCTACTACATGTATGCGGTCCCAAATGTGTTTACAGATGGCTCCACGATCAATGTTGTGTACACAATTTATGTGTCATATATATTGGACGAATAACGTGATGCCACCATAATCCATGGGTGAAATAACTCGAGTTTGATAACATCCGTCAATAATTGTATCACACGCTCTATCAAAATTTAATCAGGCCTTTCAAAGATATCGCTGCCTTCTTGACTCCTCGGATGCTACTTTCTATGCCGATGTATTAGTATATACGTTTGATCTCTGCCTACTGATAATGGCACCAACTCTAGTCAAGTGTCCACGAACTGAATTGTTATATCGTTTCGCTGACAATATAAATGTATTCATTCATATGATGACGAACTGGGATGCTATTATCTATGTAATTCATGTTGTTAGATATGTATTACCCTAATGGTTCTTTCGTGGTTCCCTTCACGTACGAACTACAAAATATTTTTGTCGCTGAGGTACCGGTTATAACTGTTTGAACTGTTTCAGATATCATTCGTGTAGTCTTGTGAGCTAAAACACGGACACAACACCTACGTATGTGGCTGCATTAGGCTACATTGCTTTTTCAAAATTATATTCCAACATTACCCGTGTCTGCATAAATCGTGACTGATGAATGCCAATGATATGCGAGATACCTAAGTGATAAAATGTTGCAAAATGAATTATTTACATTCTTTGCAAATGTGGATGAAACATTTGATGCTACGTGATCATGTTTTTTTTTTGTTAGTTATTTCTCCTTACTGCATTATTTATTGTTGCTGTTGTATTATAATAACAAAGATATGTGATATATACATGTGATGAGAATTGCAAAAAGACAATACTAACGGATATTTTTCCTCATTCTTCGTAAATATGAATAAATTGATATATTTGGTGTTATCGTGATACTTTTGAGTAATTTCTTTTCGTCACAAAACCCGACTATCGACATCCACGTTGACAGCTCGAATGCGGTTGCAGAAACTATGAAAACGACTTACCACAGGAAATTCTGATAACGTACGGATTGGGTACTAAGCTGATTTCATCCAATTCCATTTAAGGAGCTCAGCAATACATTACATGCCGAGCGAATGTGGCCCAGCACCAGGCAATCATACAAGATGACATTCTGGTATCCCTAGGAAATGGTTCACGGGTGTGAAAATCAACCATGGAAGAGGAACATTTGATTCCAAGCCATTGTGACGCAGTTTTGTACTTGAGAATGGGAAAGGGTATATATGACACAAACTGGGAGAAATTAACAGGATATTGCAGAATGTTTTTTCCCTTCAGGAATAAATGCGATGAACTGTTCCCTGATTGATGCCTATATGAAATCTTGCATTAAATGTTTACTCTACGTGGAAATTCATCCAAATTTCTCCGTAATGTAATAAATATTTCTCCCCATATATTCAATGGCTTAGCTATGGGTAGCATAAACTGGATGGTTCAGGGTTGATCATCAAATGGAGTCTACCATCCATAATAACCTGTGAGACGAGCAGCAGTTCCCGAGCTCCAATGTATGGTGATAAACAGCACTTTTTATATCGGGACATGCCATAAAACACACAGGAAAATACATATTACACCCAACTTGATGATTTTGCTGGAGTATGAAAATAAAATTGCCATCTGGCTTACGTCAGGATTGTTAATGCTGAATTTTGTTATTACCATTTTTTCTCAGATGTTTCCCACAAGGCAATATCTGCAATCAAATAGTGATAGGACTACCATAAGAAGTTGGCATTTCAACAGAGTACAACCAACGTTTTGTATTTTTCTGGAATCTGGTCATTTATTATACCTTAATGAATGAAACTGAAGCAGAAGTGAACGAAACAAAAAACTTATAGAACATTAGGTTACACTCTGGTTATTTTCAGACAGGTTTGTGCTCATAAACTAGACGAAATATACTATATACCACGTACATACCCCAAGTGTTGATTTATTCATTCTCGCATTCATTCTTACCAAAACTGATTATACAGACCAATACTCTAACCTAAACACTCAGGGAAGGAAAATGGTCAACATTTATGCTGTTATGAAAACACATTTTTGATCACGTAATTAACATTCCTATTGCTCGGTGCATCAAAAAATTGTCTGTTACACGCTTAATATTATAACATCTCCGAGGAATATCCGTGCCCTGAGCACTGAGAACAAATTTTATGCTTCGTTATCGCATAAAAGCTTTGTGATTGTGTTATCTGGGGGCATGAGTTATGTTCCAAGATTGTGGTATGACAATAAATAACGTCTTATGATGTCTTTTATGTTTCACGGTGATACAGAATACAATAATATGATGACATGATAGAGCATCTGTAAGGAAATGTACCCACAGACAAAACATATCAAGCTCACGAAAACAGTGAATGAGATTCATGCAAGTTTCCTATATGTTGGAGTTCTGTTGTTGATGCTTACAGATGTTCCACTCGTAATGGAAATAAGGAATCTGGGATCTATTCGACAAGGCACAATGTACATAGCCACACATACTGTATTTACACTCAATGGGATAACCGGAATGGCAGAAGGGATATCATTAAGTCGAAGAAGTGCTTATTGTCAACTTGGAGTAAGACTTTGAATTGATATCAGCATATTACATTAATTCGTTATCACTTTCACATGTTGTTGAGTCATACATGCTACAGAGAGAGAGGATAGTCAGTGACCTTTCTGAACTAAAAACTAGAAAATTGAAAACTAGCCGTATTCGTTTCATGTCATCTCCTTAAGAGCATAACAACAGAAAACAAGTAAATGTCACATGCCATGAGACGTCATCTTTTACATAAATTTCCCTTGATAACAATACATTTGATGGTATTTCTACATCTTACAGAATAACCTACACAGTTATTATGGGGGTAATGCGTTTTTATTCACAATTATGTTAGGTGCTGTCTCGTACAATATCTGAGACGTGATCTTCAGTGAGAGACAATGGTCGGGAAATGATTCATGATACTCTACATATTGCTATAAATGGTGCACCGTGTATTTCGGGTCACGAGACGTGAACAAAATCCACATAAAAATACATTAAGAGGGAACATTAAGACCCCAGAACTATGAAGTCGTGTTACCTTTCTAACAATGAACATCAACACATGTTTTATTATGTCCAAATATTTTACTTGATTGTGCACTCATTCTCCGTAGTTAAACCTTTGACGAAGTCAATAATTCTGCACATAAAATTCCATCGTCAGTTGCAATCATATAGTTGTTACACCAAAGTTGAGATAGCGTTATGACCACGTTATTCCAAAATAACGTTCTTGGCATATGATTTTGGGATATGGTACTAGATGATTGTTTATGTAGGGAAAACAGCATTTTGCGTGGCTGTTTTGAAGAAAGTACAATTGAAATGTAGGCCGACTATGTCCTCGAACTGAAAAGTGAGCAGGTGTACATTTCGACGTTGGTGTCAATTAATACCATTGACTCATGCTCTTTCGATAATGATCTTATATAAAGAACAGCTGAAAATTATATTAGTCTGTCCTACAAATAGAATTAGTTTGTCCATCTTCAGTTGTTTTCTTGTGAGAGCCAATTCTGATAGAAGATATTAACAAGTAGTCAATATGTTAATATGTCAATATGTATATGACAGTACGTGAAATTGGATTGATCTAGTCAGAGACCCACTCAAATGAGCTAGATATACACATATATCAACCTATTACCACCAATGCCTTTTGAATACTTCCAGACGTATGTATTTGACTTATGATTAATCATCAATATGACACTGTGATATCGAAAACATGAGTTTTTATTGAATATAGAATTGAGGATAATTTGCAAGCAGTCATTATTTTGCCATTTTCATTGAAACGACAGTTCCGTGATAATCAGACATTTTTGCCGCTTCCAGCCCGCACCACATAACCCGATCATGTACTTAGGCTTGGCCATTTTATCAGTAAAATTCTAGTACATGTAGCTTCGCCAGGTGCGCAGTAGGAGACAGCCACATTGGAACCCTGTGTGCCCGGACGATGACAAAGCGGTTTGAATTTACTGGTTGTTAAAATTTGATTGTTATTCACATTGTTCATTACATTACGCTGTGGTCGTAGTTGTCGTACTGTGGGGAGGAAATATTATCTCAAAGTATCAGGACGAAACTCGGAAGCCTTTTAATGGAAATATGAATGTAACATGGAGCGTGGGTTTTATTGTGTGCTACAGAATGTCCTGAGTAGTCCCTAAACATTTTTGTGGTAATAAATGTTGTTTTTGCTGTGAGCAACCTTCTGTTCGTAATAGCATTGACAGTCTTGCACCGTAACATTATCATAGCTTATAACTTCATGTAGATTTCAAGGTAATGAAACATGCACAGCTAGATTTTGACTAATGGATCCATTAAGAAATCCTTCCTGTTCTTTGTCAAAAATACATGCAGAACTAAAGTTCATAGAATGGATTCGAAGTGTGGAACTATGCGGTGTTTAAAAAGGTATGGAAATAATAATAATATAATGTGTTTCTACTAGTTCGCATTTCATCCTGATGACACATGCTATCAGAAACCCATCAGAGTCGTTTATGGGTTTCTGATGCTATCGAGAAGGCCTCTTATGATCTGGCAATGAGTTTGTTATGAATATCTTTTGCTGCAACGTAAATTACATGTATAAGAGAACGACTTTGCATATACATATATATTCGTCGAATACTGAGTCGGAAGAGCAGATGAGATTAAAATTGACAACACATGACCAGCAGTTTCCCTTGATAATATGGACATGATGATGTCATTGTCGATCTGCATGGCCGGGTATAGTTTGTCGAATCCACTAGATCCAAATCTCATAATTTATGTATAGTTTCTGTGAATGACGACATAAATGTACGTGTACATAAACGTACTAGCCATGTACTTGGAAGATATCAACATGTCGATATCGGAATCCAGTGAGCGAATTTGAACTCATGATACAATATTAATAATTGAATTACAGCACATTCCGGTTGCAATGCATGGATATAGTCATAGCTGTATGGCAACTGGATCGATTGCACTGTCAAACAAATTTGGTTACTGAAACATACTTACATTTCAAACAGCTTTTCGGTGAGAATTTATGGGAGATTGGCAACAAATTTGTGTGTACAAAATAGTGTTTGGATAGTTTCATTGTGGAGATGTATTTACGTACATGACAATGACAAGGCGCAGTATATAGTCCATTCATTTGCCTCAACGGCGCTATGGTTAGAGCTCCATCACACATGTGAGCTATGTGATCTAAACCACTTACACAACACCTACGGATTGCTTTTTCAAAATTGTATTCTCATATTGTCCGTGTGTGCATAATTGGTGACTGATGTATGCCAATGATTTGTGGGATACAAAAGTGGTAAAATGTTGCAAAATGAACTATTTACATTCTTTGCAAATGTGGATGAAATATTCGATGCTATGTGATCATGTTTTTGTTAGTTATTTCTTCGCACTGCATTATTTATTGTTGCTGCTGTAATATAATAAGGATATGTGATATATACATGTGATGAGAATTGCAAAAAGACAATACTAACGACAATTTTCCTCATTCTTTGTAAATATGACTAAAATTGATATATTTGGTGTTATCATGATACTTTTGAGTAATTTCTTTTCATCATAAAAACCACATATCGACATCGACGTTGACAACTCAGTGCGGTTGCAGAAAATGTGGAAACGACTTACCACAGGAGATTCTGATAACGTACAGATTGGGTACTAAGCTTATTTCATCCAATTCCATTTAACGAGCTCAGCAATACATCACACGCCGAGCGAATATGCCCTAGCGTCAGGCAATTGTACGTGATAGCATTCTGGTATCAATGTGAAACGGTTCACGGTTCCGAAAATCAACCATGGAAGAGGAACATTTGATTCCAAGCCATTGTGACGTAGTTTTGAACCTGAGACTGGGAAAGGGTTTATATGACACAAACTGAGAGGAATTAACTGGAATATTGCAGAATTTTATTTTCCAGGAATTGATGCGTATATGAAATCTTGCATTAGATATTTACTCTACATGTAAATTCATCCAAATTTCTCCGTGATGCAATAAATATATCCCCACGACTATAATAATGACTTAACTATGGGTAGCATGAACTGAATGGTTCAGGGTTGATTATCGAATGGAGTCTACTGTCCATAATTATTTGTGAGACGGGCAACAGTTCCTGAGCTCCAATTTATGGTGATAAACAGCACCTTTTCAGTACATGCCATAAAATAAACAGGAAAATAATATTACACCCAACTTGATGATTATGTTGGGGGTATAAAAATCCTGGATATACGTTGGATATACGGGGGTACAGACTGTATAAAAATCCTGGATATAAAATTGCATCCTGGATATACGTTAGAATTGTTTATGCTAGAATGGTCCTATTATCAGGGTTTCCTCAGATGTTTCAATGCAATCAAATAGTAGCAGGACTTCCATGCAATATAAATGTAATCCAGAAGATGGCATTTCAAACCAATATACAAAATGTAACTGACGTCCTGTATTTTCATGGATTTCGGTCATTTAATTTACCTAAGACATACTAATGAACAAAACAAAGTTATGGAACAGTAGGCTAAAATGTTTTATATACAGGTCTATGCTCATATACTATAGAAAATCATGCACGATATAGCACCTATGTATGCCAAGTGTTGATTTATTCAACCTCGCAAATGTGCCGTCATCTTATACAGATGAAATATTCCAATTTTAGCACTCACCAAAGGAATAATGTTCACAATTATGATGTTATGATTACCTAAGACATACTAATGAACAAAACAAAGTTATGGAACAGTAGGCTAAAATGTTTTATATACAGGTCTATGCTCATATACTATAGAAAATCATGCACGATATAGCACCTATGTATGCCAAGTGTTGATTTATTCAACCTCGCAAATGTGCCGTCATCTTATACAGATGAAATATTCCAATTTGAGCACTCACCAAAGGAATAATGTTCACAATTATGATGTTATGAAAATATGTAATTGATTACAGAGTGAACACGTCTATTGTAAGATGCTTGAGAGAAATTGTCTGTAACACACTTATACCAATTCCAAGATACATATCCCTGCCCTGAGCACTGAGAACAAATTTTATGCTTCGTTATCGCATAAAAGCTTTGTGATAATGTTATCTGGGGGATGAGTTATGCTCCAGGATCGTAGTATCTCAATAAATAACGTTTCACGGTGATACAAAATGTAATAATATAGGGACACGACATAGCATCTGCAAGAAAATTTACTCATAGACTAAAGAGTGAATGAGATTCATACAAGTTTCTTACATATTGGAGTTCTGTTGCTGATGTTCTCACACTTCACACTCGTGAAGGAAATATTGATTCTATTCGACCAGGCATGATGTACATACACACTCATATTTACCTTCAAGGGGATAGCATGAATGACAGAAGGGATACCATTAAGTGGCGAAAGTGCTACCATTTCAATTAGTTTCACTACGGGGCAGGAAATCACAAAATTTTCTAGGTGTACTACACAAAAAAGAAAATTGATATTGAATCGATCAGTTCTGCATGATATTCGATGATATCATGCAGATATGCATGATATGTGTTTGTTGTATATAATATGTTTGGTTAGTAAAAACACGGAAATATACGAATGTTATTCATTTTTACCCATAGTAAAATACCCATTCCTTCTCATTAAATGTAAGTATCAATCTATTACCACCAATACAGCCAAAGTTTGAGGATTCCAATAACAAACGTAAAACACAACATTTTGCAATAAAAACAAAGCCCAACCAAATACTTTATCAAAAGACACACTGGCTTCATCAGCGGCAAACAGTGTGGTTAATATAGTTGTTTCTACTGTACACCTGATGGAATTAGTATACAACGGCTCAACAACCTATGAAAATAATTTAGAAATCCGAAACTAACCCCATGGAATAGAGATATGACAAGTACATAAGTACCTCTTCACAAGCCAAAAGGCTACTGAGTTGATTCGTTTTGGTTTCTTTTGGCATCTGACATCGACTTATTGTCAACTTGGAGCAAGACTTTGAATTGATATCAACATATTACATTACTTCGTTATCAATTTCACATGTTGTTGAGTCATACATGATACAGATAGAGAGGATAGTCAGTGACCTTTATGAACTGGAAACTAAGAAAAGTGTAAACGAGCCGCATTCATTTCATGTCATCTCCCTAAGAGCATAACAACAGAAAACAAGTATATGTCATGCGCCAGGAGACATCATCAGACTTTTACATAAATGTCCCAAGATGACAAGACATTTGATGGTGTTTCCACATCTTACAGAATAACCTACATGGTGCATTAATACAGTTTTTATGGGGGTAATGCGTTTTTATTCATAATGTCGGGTTCTGTCTTGTGCAGTATCTGAGACATGATCTTCAGTGAGAGACAATGAAATGATTCATGATACTTTACATACAGCTATAAATGATGCACCCTGTATTATTAAAATCCACACAAAAGCATGATGGAACATTAAGACCCCAAAACTATGACGTCGTAGTACCTTTCTAATTGATAATAATACGTATTTTATCATGTCCAGAAATTGTACTTGATTGTGCACTCATTTTCCATATCTAAAACATTCATGAACGCAATAATTCTGCACATAAAATTCCATCGTCAGTTGCAATTATATAGTTGTTACTCCCACAGTGAAGATGTTTTTATTACCACGTCATTCGAAAGTAAGCAGCTGTTGGCATATGATTTGGGGATATGGTACTAGATGATTGTTCATGCTGGGAAAACAGCATTATGCACGGTATTATGCATTATGTATTGCATAATTATGTATTATGTATTGTATATAATACAAGTGAAATGTAAGTCGACGAAACCCTCGAACTGAAAAAGGAGCAGGTGTAAATTGTGACGTTGGTGTTAATTAATACCATTGACTCGATGCTTTTTCGAGAATGATCTTATATATAGAACAGCTGAAAATGAGATCAGTCTGTCCTACAAATAGAATTAGTTTGTCCATCTTCAGCTGTTTTCTTGTGGTAGTCATTTCTTCTTATAGAGGATATTAACGTGTTGTCAATTTGTTGTGACACTACATAAAATTGGATTGATCTGGTCGGAGACCCACTCAAATGGGCTAAATGTATATATATATATATATACCAATGCTTTTTGAATTACTGTTACCATCAATACCTTTTGAATACTTCAAAACTAATACATTTGAATTATGAATTAATCATCAATATGACACTGTGATCTCGAAACGTGAATTTTTATTTAATATGGACCTCAATGTAGAATTGTGAATAATTTTACTCCAAAATAAATGCAAAAAAGTCATTATTTGGCCATTTACATTGAAACAACGGTTCCTTGAAAATTTCACATTTTCGCAGCTTCAATCTGCTACCCCCCCCCCCCCCCCCCCCCCTGCCCAACCAGATCTTGTCCTCGGGTTTGGTCATTTTATTTGTATAATTGATTTCTAGTAGCTTCGCCAGGTGCGCAGTAGAGGTGAGGTGAAATTGCGACCAGAACGGAGTTTCATTGTTCTGGGTGATTTCAATGCACGGTATGGTAAGGAATGTGTGGTGTTCACTGGCAACAGGTCTAATATTCCTTACTCGGGTATCATTGACACTCGAACGAAATTGAATTCAAATGCAGCGCATGTATTTGGTGCTCTGAACAATCTTGTTCTGGTCAACAACTTGGATTATAAAGGCAAACATTTCACTAGCGGGTTGACGTATCGGGAGGGCAATGTTTGGAAGTCTGAGCTAGATACTGTGTTTGTGTCTGAGTGATTATTGGATAATATCGTGGATATGACCGTACATCAGCAGGCTAGCATGCCATCTGATCACGCACCCGTCTCATTGGAATTTACTCACAGGATTTGTTGTGAAACTGATGAGCTCATCCGACGAGCCAGTGACTTGGGGTCACATGCAGTGCAACTTGTGAAACACACCAAAGCTCTTTGTCAACGTCAAATTAAAATGTCTTCAATTGATAGGGATAAATTCATTAGAGCAATCGCATCAATAGAAGTGCCACTGCTTAATGACCAGGCAGACAATATTGATGAGGTTATCAGTGACATGAATACTATACTTCGCTCATGCTCCTCACAGTCCCGTATATGTTCCAATCCTCTTCGCTCTGTTAGTCGGCTACTTGAACTTAACGACAGCAAAGCAATCTGGCGAGCGATTGACTGGAACGGTGTGATGAACTCCGAGAACTCCGCCGGTCCCAGTGATGAGCAATTTAAAGAGCATTTTGAAGCGCTGCTCAACCCCAACGATGCGGTTGATATGTTCATGCACGATAGGCTTGGAGGGTATTCAGTGTATACCCCTCAAACTGATAATCAGTTTACCGTACACGAGGTGGAACGTGCAATTCGGGGTACTAAGCCTAATCGGGGTGGAGGACCGTCCGGTGTTTCACCAGGTGTGTTAACGTTACTTCCAGCTCAGTGGATTGTTTTCCTCACGCATTTGTTTACCGTGCTACTCACCCGAGCTGTATATCCATCACATTGGAGTAACTCTCGTTTGGTGACAATATTCAAGAAGGGCAACAAATCAGGGTGCAAACCGGGGGATTGCTATAATGGACTGTGTTGGGAAATTATTCGACTCTGTGTTGTGTAACCGTCTCTCTGCGTGGTTCCAGCCATCCCGTGAACAGGCTGGTGCTCAAAAGGGAAAGGTATATAGTGTTTGTTGACTTCTCTAAGGCATACGACCGTGTTCCCAGAGATCAACTCATTCGCTCACTGTTGAAACGGGGGTGTGGGCTTGCAATGGCGACTACAATCATGAAGATGTACAGTACAACCAACCTTATCCTAGGAACGGCGATACTGTCAGCCACCATCGGGGTACGACAAGGTGCTCCCACCTCTTGTGTGCTGTTTACATTATTGGTGGACGAGTTCATTAAAATGCTCAAGTCACGATGTGGTACAGATGGATATTTGTCGTAGTTACATTGCCTGATGATGATGGATGACACCGTCATACTTTCAACAGGCCGGGAGAGGTGTATTGAGAAACTCAAAGTTTTGATGAGTTTTTGTGGTGATTCTGGGATGCAGATCAATATGAGCAAAACAAAGTTTATGGATGTGAATGGGGACAACGATGACCATGAGCCTATTGCATTACCAGAGTGCACGATCAACCACTGCAAGTCATACGTATACCTGGGGGATATATCACAGAGGACTCTAAGCTTCAGTCAGCCCTCGGTCTACAAGCTAGCAACAAACGGTGCCAGTTTGTAAAATTTGCATCATTCGTATCTAAAAATCAGGACTTTCCCTTCTGGGTCAAGAAGAGGGTCCTGGATGCAGCATTGTTGTCATCGATCCTGTATGACTCAGAGTCATGGATGACGAAATCATTGCACCCGATAGGCCAGTTGTATAACTCTTCTCTGAAGATCTTGTTAGGGGTAAGGAATACCACACCGACTGATTTATGTCTTCTTGAACTTGGATATCCGACCATTCCAGGTTTCATCCGCCACCGACAGGCTACGTTTTTCTCCAGACTATGTCAAGATAGGGCACAGATGCAGGACGACCCATTCATGTTTGTGTGGCGGATGGCTTTGCAGGTGCGTGCACCGTGTGCCTTGTACGTCAACAACTTGCCGCAGACCCCTGGGAGTGTTATCCACGAGGACGTGAGAAATATCAAACAACGAGTCCAGCGCTCTACAGGGACGAAGCTGACTACGTACAGAACGGACATGAACCCATCTCTGGATACTCCACGGTTGTATCTGGTACCCACGTTGATACCTGAGCACCACTAGCGATCGAGACCGGCAGGTGGTCGCGGTTACCACAGGAGAGGCGGCTCTGTCCATGTGGATCCATACAGACTGAGGCTCACGTTTTGTGTGTATGCCATGTGGCCGAATACATAAGGTTCAGGTATCGTAACCTTCATTATCAGCTCCCGACTCTGTTCCGTGATGAAGAGCCAACTGCTTGTAAATATATATACCAATGTCTCCGTATATTTGATAATTAATGGACTGTATGATTGTTTTTCTGTTTGTATGTAAACTGATCCGATCAATAAACCACTACTACTACTACTAGAAACAGCCACATTGGAACCCTGTGTGCCCGGATGATGACAAAGCGGTTTAGATTTACTGGTTGTTAAAATTTGATTTTTATTCACATTGTTCATTTCATTACGCTGTGGTCGTAGTTGTCGTACTGTGGGGAGGGAATATTATCTAAATACTCGGAATTCTTTTAATGGAAATATGACTGTCACATCGAGCTAGGGTTTTATTGCGTTCTATGGAATGTCTTGAGTAATCCATAAACATTTTTGTTGCAATCAATGCTGTTCTTGCTATGAGCAACCTGTTCGCCATAACATTGACATTGATGCATCATACTATCCGAGCTTCATGTAGATTTTAAGGTAATGAAACATGCAAAGCTAGATTTAGACTAATGCATCCATTAAGAAATCCTTCCTTTTCTTTGTCAATTGCATGCGGCACTAAAGGTTTTAGAATGGATTCGAGGTGTGGAACTAGGCAGCGTTTATAAAGGTATGGAAATAATAATAACATATTGTGTGTCTACTAGTACGCATTTCATCCTGACATCACATGCTTCCAGAAACCGATCAGAGTCGTTTATGGGTTTCTGATGCTATCAAGAAGGCGTAATAGCCGCTTATGATTCGATAATTAGGGTGGCTGATTTATGCCATAATACGTTTTCCCTGAACAGTTTTTATCGCAAATTTGATTGCGACGACTGAAATAATTTAAATCGCGACCAAAATCATTCAAACCGCAAACACAAAATGTTTTTGTCGCGGTGAAAATATTCTCGCCACGAATTAAGTACTTTTAATTAAATACTTCGCTGCGGCGAGAATGTTTTGGTCGTGGCAACAATAATTTTCGTTGTGACCAAAATGTTGTAGTTGCGACGACAACAATTTACGTTGCAACGAGAATGTTTTGGCTGCGGCGAACATGTTTTGCTGCATCAAGTTATGGAACAGTAGGCTAAAATGTTTTATATACGGGTCTGTGCTCATATACTATAGAAAATCATGCACGATATAGCACCTAAGTATGCCAAGTGTTGATTTATTCAGCCTCGCAAATGTGCTGTCATCTTATACAGATGTAATATTCCCATTTGAGCACTCACCAAAGGAATAATGTTCACAATTATGATGTTGAATATGTAATTGATCACAGAGTGAACACGTCTAATGTAGGATGCATGAGAAAAATTGTCTGTAACAGGCTTATTCTAATTCCGAGATATATATCCGTGCCCTTAGCACTGAAACTTTATGCGTCCTTATCGCATTAAAGCTTTTTGATAATGTTATCTGGGGAATGAGTGATGCTCCAGGATCATAGTATCTCAATAAATAACGTTTCATGGTGATACAAAATGTAATAATATAGGGACAGGACAAAGCACCTGCAAGCAAATTTACTCACTGACAAAAGAGTGAATGACATTGATACAAATTTCTTATATGTTGGAGTTCTGTGGTTGATGCTCGCATACCTCACACTCGTAACGGAAATATGGATTCTATTCGACCAGGCACAATGTACATAGCCACACATATTTACATTCAAGGGGATAGCCTGAATGGCAGAAGTGATACCATTAAGTGGAGAAAGCGCTACCACTTCAATTAGTTTCACTACAAGACAGGAAATCATCAAAATTTTTGGGTGTACTACATAAAAAAGAAAATTGATATCAAATCGATCAGTTTTGCATGATGTTCGAGAATGTTGGAGTCAAAGAAGAGGTGTTTGTTGTATATAATAAGTTACTAAAACACGGAAACCCAACATACCACTGTTATTCGTTTTCGCCCATAGTATCCAGTCTTTCTCCTCATGATGATTTTTTTTGGTTTATTTTGGCATCTGGCATCGACTTATTGTCAACTTGGAGGAAGACTTTGAATTAATATCAACATATTACATTACTTCGTTATCAATTTCACATGTTGTTGAGTCTTACATGCTACAGATAGAGAGGATAGTCAGTGAGCTTGATGAACTGGAAACTAAGAAAAGTGAAAACGAGCCGCATTCATTTCATGTCATCTCCCTAAGAGCATAACAACAGACAACAAGTAAATGTCATGCGCCAGCAGACATCATCAGACTTTAACATAAATGTCCCATGATGACAAGACATCTGATGGTGTTTCTACATCTTAAGGAATAACATACATGGTGCATTAGTACATTTTTATGGGGTAATGCGTTTTCATTCACAATAATGAATAATCTCGTGCAGTATCTGAGACATGATCTTCAGTGAGAGACAATGGAATGATTCCTGATACTTTAAATTCAGCTATAAATGATGCACCCTGTATTATTAAAATCCACCCAAAAGCATGAGGGAACATTAAGACCCCAGAACTATGACGTCGTAGTAGCTTTCTAAAACTTTCATGAACGCAATAATTCTGCACATAAAATTCCATCGTCAGCTGCAATTATATAGTTGTTACCCCCACAGTGAAGATGTTTTTATTACCACGTCATTCGAAAGTAAGCAGTTGTTGGCAAATGATTTTGGGATATGGTACTAGATGATTGTTCATGCTGGGAAAGCAACATTATGCACGGCTGTATTGTAAACAGTACAAGTGAAATGTAAGTCGACGAAACCCTCGAACTGAAAAAGGAGCAGGTGTCAATTGTGACGTTGGTGTCAATTAATACCATTGACTCGATGCATTTTCGAGAATGATCATATATAGAGAACAGCTGAAAATGAGATCAGTCTGTCCAACAAATAGAATTAGTTTGTCCATCTTCAACTGTTTTCTTGTGGTAGTCATTTCTTCTGATAGAGGATATTAACGTGTTGTCAATTTGTTGTGACACTACATAAAATTGGATTGATCTGGTCGGAGACCCACTCAAATGGGCCATATATATATACTAATGACTTTTGAATACTTCCAAACTTATGCATTTGAATTATGACTTAATCATCAATATGACACTGTGATCTGGAACATGACTTTTATTTAATATTGAATTCAATGTAGAATTGTGAATAATTTTACTCCAAAATAGATGCAAAAAGGTCATTATTTGGCCATTTACGATGGAACGACGGTCCCTTGATAATTTCACATTTTCGCCGCTTCAATCAGCCCCCCCCCCCCCCCCAACCAGATCTTGTCCTCAGGTTTGGCCATTTTATTAGAATAATTGATTTCTAGTAGCTTCGCCAGGTGCGCAGTAGAAACAGCCACATTGGAACCCTGTGTGCCCGGATGATGACAAAGCGGTTCGGATTTACTGGTTGTTAAAATTTGGTTTTTATTCACATTGTTCATTACATTACGCCGTGGTCGTAGTTGTCGTAGGACGGGAATGTTATCTCGAAGTATCAGGACGAAACTCGGAAGCCTTTTAATGGAAATATGAATGTAACATGGAGCGTGGGTTTTATTGCGTGATATGGAATGTCCTGAGTAGTCCCTATACATTTTTGTGGCAACAAATGTTGTTCTTGCTGTGAGCAACCTTCTTTTCCCCATAGAATTGACAGTGATGCATCATACTATCTGAGCTTATAACTTCTAGTAGATTTCAAGGTAATGAAACATGCACAGCTAGACTAATGGATCCATTAAGAAATCCTTCTTGTTCTTTGTCAAATGCATGCAGAACTAGAGTTTATAGAATGGATGTGTGGAACCATGCAGCATTTAAAAAGGTATGGAATAATAATAATATAATGTGTTTCTACTAGTACGCATTCCATCCTGACGACACATGCTATCAGAAACCCATCAGAGTCGTTTATGGGTTTCTGATGCTATCGAGAAGGCCTCTTATAAACTGGCAATGAGTTTTTTTATGAATATCTTTTGCTGCAGCGTAAATTACATGTATAAGAGAACGACTTTGCATCCGCATATGTATTCGTCGAATACTGAGTCGGAAGAGCAGATGACATTAAAATTGACAACCACATGACCAGCAATTTCCCTTGATAATATGCTCATGATGATGTCATTGTCGATCTGCGTGGCCGGTATAGTTTGTCGAATCCACTAGATCCAAATCTCATAATTTATGTATAGTTTCTGTGAATGACAACATAAATATACAAACTAGCCATGTACTTGGAAGATATCAACATGTCGATATCGGAATCCAGTGAGCGAATTTGAACTCATGAGACAATAATAATAATTGAATTACAGCACATTCCGGTTGCAATGCATGGATATAGTCATAGCTGTATGGCAACTGGATCGATTCCACTGTCAAACAAATTTGGTTACTGAAACATACTTACATTTCAAACAGCTTTTCGGTGAGAATTTATGGGAGATTGGCAACAAATTTGTGTGTACAAAATAGTGTTTGGATAGTTTCATTGTGCATATGTATTTACGTACATAGAGTTGTATTAAGTATATAGGGAAAGTCTCCATCAATAAAACTGCCCACTGGGTACAGCTTATGTGAACAATATAGAGTATGAAAAAGAACACGAATAAAATGACAAGGCGCAGTATATAGTCCATTCAATTGCCCCAACGGCGCTATGGTTAGAGCTCCATCACACATGTGAGCTATGTGATCTAAGCCACTTACACAACACCAAAGATTTTCTATACCAAGATAGCCCACTCAGGCCAAAACGGAAGCGAACAATCCCCCTGGCGGTGAGACTGAGGAATTACTACTTTTTCGTTTTTATGAATGAATATTTGTGACCAAAACGTCATTTTATGAATGAAAACCGCCGTCACTATTGGAAATACGTCCAACTTTCAGTCTCACCGCCAGGATCGACACTGTTCAAATGTTCGCTTCCGTTTTGCCCTGAGTGGACTATCTTGGTATAGAAAATCTTTGACAACACCTACGGATTGCTTTTTCAAAATTGTATTCTCATATTGTCCGTGTGTGCATAATTGGTGACTGATGTATGCCAATGACATGTGGGATACAAAAGTGGTAAAATGTTGCAAAATGAACTATTTACATTCTTTGCAAATGTGGATGGAATATTCGATGCTATGTGATCATGTTTTTGTTAGTTATTTCTTCGCACTGCATTATTTATTGTTGCTGCTGTAATATAATAAAGAATTGTGATATATACATGTGATGAGAATTGCAAAAAGACAATACTAACGAAAATTTTCCTCATTCTTTGTAAATATGACTAAAATTGATATATTTGGTGTTATCATGATACTTTTGAGTAATTTCTTTCCATCATAAAAACCACATATCGACATCGACGTTGACAACTCAGTGCGGTTGCAGGAAATGTGGAAACGACTTACCACAGAAGATTCTGATAACGTACAGATTGGGTACTAAGCTTATTTCATCCAATTCCATTTAACGAGCTCAGCAATACATCACACGCCGAGCGAATATGCCCTAGCGTCAGGCAATTATACGTGATAGCATTCTGGTATCCATGGGAAACGGTTCACGGTTGCGAAAATCAACCATGGAAGAGGAACATTTGATTCCAAGCCATTGTGACGTAGTTTTGAACCTGAGACTGGGAAAGGGTTTATATGACACAAACTGAGAGGAATTAACTGGGATATTGCAGAATTGTTTTTTCCAGGAATTGATGCCTATATGAAATCTTGCATTAGATATTTACTATACGTGTAAATTCATCCAAATTTCTCCGTGATGCAATATATCCCCCGACTATAATTAATGGCTTAACTATGGGTAGCATGAACTGAATGGTTCAGGGTTGATTATCGAATGGAGTCTACTATCCATGATTATTAGTGAGACGGGCAGCAGTTCCCTAGCTCCAATTTATGGTGATAAACAGCACCTTTTAGATCGGTACATGCCATAAAACACACAGGAAAATAATATTACACCCAACTTGATGATTATGTTGGGGTATAAAAATTAAATTGCATCCTGGATATACGTTAGAATTGTTAATGCTAGAATGGTCCTATTATCAGGGTTTCCTCAGATGTTCCAATGCAATCAAATAGTAGCAGGACTCCCATGCAATATAAATGTAATCCAGAAGATGGCATTTCAAACCAATACACAAAATGTAACTAACGTCCTGTATTTTCATGGATTCCGGTCATTTAATTTACCTAAGACATACTAATGAACAAAACAAAGTTATGGAACAGTAGGCTAAAATGTTTGATAGTCTGTGCTCATATACTATAGAAATGTGAGTATCAATCTATTACCACCAACGATATAGCACCTATGTATGCCAAGTATTGATTTATTCAGCCTCGCAAATGTGCCCTCATCTTATACAGATGTAATGTTCCAATTTGAGCACTCACCAAAGGAATAATGTTCACAATTATGATGTTATGAAAATATGTAATAGATTACAGAGTGAACACGTCTATTGTAGGATGCATGAGAAAAATTGTCTGTAGCACGCTTATACCAATTCCGAGATATATATCCCTGCCCTGAGCACTGAGAACAAATTTTATGCTTCGTTATCGCATAAAAGCTTTGTGATAATGTTATCTGGGGGATGAGTTATGCTCCAGGATCGTAGTATCTCAATAAATAACGTTACATGGTGATACAAAATGTAATAATATAGGGACACGACAAAGCACCTGCAAGAAAATTTACTCATTGACATAACAGTGAATGACATTGATACAAGTTTCTTATATGTTGGAGCTCTGTCGCTGATGTTCCCACACCTCACACCCGTAATGGATATATGGATTCTATTCGACCAGGCACAATGTACATAGGCACTCATATTTACATTCAAGGGGATAGCTTGAATGGCAGAATCGATACTATAAAGTGGAGAAAGTTCTACCATTTCAACTAGTTTCACTACAGAGCAGGAAATCATCAAAATTTCTTGGTGTACTACATAAAAAAGAAAATTGATATCAAATCGATCAGTTCTGCATGATATTCGAGATTGTTGAAATCAAAGAAGAGGTGTTTGATTATAATATGTTCGGTTAGTAAAAACACGGAAACGCAATATACGACTGTTATTCATTTTTACCCATAGTAAAAGACCCATTCCCTCTCATTAAAGTGATTTGTTTTGGTTTCTTTTGGCATCTGGCATCAACTTATTGTCAACTTGGAGCAAGACTTTGAATTGATATCAACATTTTACATTACTTCGTTATCAATTTCACATGTTGTTGAGTCATACATTATACAGAAAGAGAGGATAGTCAGTGACCTTTATGAAGTGGAAACTAAGAAAAGTGAAAATGAGCCGCATTCATTTCATGTCATCTCCTTAAGAGCATAACAACAGAAAACAAGTACATGTAAATGTCATGCGCCAGCAGACATCATCAGACTTTTACATAAATGTCCCATGATGACAAGACATCTGATGGTGCTTCTACATCTTACAGAATAACATACATGGTGCATTAATACACTTTTATGGGGTAATGCGTTTTTATTCATAATGATAGGTTCTGTCTCGTGCAGTATCTGAGACATGATCTTCAGTGAGAGACAATGAAATGATTCATGATACTTTACATACAGCTATAAATGATGCACCCTGTATTATTGAAATCCACACAAAAGCATGAGGGAACATTAAGTCCCCAGAACTATGACGTCGTAGTACCTTTCTAATTGAAAATAACACTTGTTTTATTATGTCCAGAAATTGTACTTGATTGTGCACTCATTTTCCATATCTAAAACTTTTATGAACGCAATAATTCTGCACATAAAATTCCATCGTCAGTTGCAATTATATAGTTGTTACCCCTACAGTGAAGATGTTTTGATTACCACGTTATTCGAGAGTAAGCAGTTGTTGGCATATGATTTTGGGATATGGTACTAGATGATTGTTCATGCTGGGAAAACAGCATTTTACATGGCTGTTTTGAAAAAAGTACAATTGAAATGTAGGTCGACTATGTCCTCGAACGGAAAAGTGAGCAGGTGTACATTTCGACGTTGGTGTCAATTAATACCATTGACTCATGCTCTGTCGATAATGATCTTATATAGAGAACAGCTGAAAATTAGATTAGTCTGTCCTACAAATAGAATTAGTTTGTCCATCTTCAGCTGTTTTCTTGTAAGAGCCAATTCTGATAGAGTATATTAACAGGTAGTCAATTTGTTGTGACACTACGTGTAATTGGATTAATCTAGTCGGAGACCCACTCAAATGGGCTAAATATACACATATATAGACCTATTACCACCAATGCCTTTTGAATACTTCCAGACCTATGTATTTGACTTACGATTAATCACCAATATGACACTGTGATCTCGAAAACATGAATTTTCATTTAATTTTGACCTTAATGTAGAATTGAGGATAATTTGCAAACAGTCGTTATTTTGCCATATTCATTGATACGACGATTCCGTGATAAATAGACATTTTTGCCGCTTCCAGCCCGCACCGCCGCCCCTCCCCCCCCCCCCCCCCCTCCCCTACACCAGATCGTGTACTTAGACTTGGTCATTTTTTCAGTAAAATTGATTTCTAGTACATGTAGCTTCGCCAGGTGCGCAGTAGAAACAGCCATATTGGAACCCTGTATGCCCGGATGATGACAAAGCGGTTCGGATTTACTGGTTGTTAAAATTTGGTTTTTATTCACATTGTTCATTACATTACGCCGTGGTCGTAGTTGTCGTAGGACGGGAATGAAATATTATCTCGAAGTATCAGGACGAAACTCGGAAGCCTTTTAATGGTAATATGAATGTAACATGGAGCGTGGGTTTTACTGCGTGCTATGGAATGTCCTGAGTAGTCCCTAAATATTTTTGTAGCAATAAATGTTGTTCTTGCTGTGAGCAACCTTCCTTTCGCCATAGAATGGACAGTGATGCATCATACTATCCGAGCTTATAACTTCATGTAGATTTCAAGGTAATGAAACATGCACAGCTAGACTAATGGATCCATTAAGAAATCCTTCCTGTTCTTTGTCAAATGCATGCAGAACTAAAGTTTATAGAATGGATTCGAGGTGTGGAACTAGGCAGCGCTTAAAAAGGTATGGATATAATAATTATATAATGTGTTTCTACTAGTACGCATTTCAGCCTGACGACACTTGCTATCAGAAACCAATAAGAGTCATATATGGGTTTCTGATGCTAACGAGAACGCACAAGAGCCTCTTATGATGTGGTAATGATTTTCTTTTTATGAATACAATGATCGGGTATAGTTTGTCGAATTCATTAGGCCCAAATCTTAAATTTACGTATATTATCTGTGAATGACAACATAGATATATCAACCAGCCATGTTGGAAGATATCAACATGTCGATATCGGAAACCAGTGGGGCAAATTGAACTCATGAGACAATAATGAAGCTGTATGGCCACTAAATCGCTTGCACTGTCAAACGCATTTGATTACTGAAACATTCTTACTACGGTGGCTGATTCATGCCAAAATGCGTTTTTTCCTGAATAGTTTTCGTCGCGAATTTAATTGTAGCGCCCGAAACGTTTTCGCTGCAGCGAAAACATTCTCGCCGCGACCGAAACATTCTCGCCGCCACCAAAACATTCTCGTTGCAGCGAAAAACAGTTGTTGTCGCAACTACAACATTTTGGTCGCAACGAAAACCATTGTTGCCGCGACCAAAACATTCTCGCCGCAGCGAAAACTATTGTTTTCAATAGACCAATACCACGGTGGCTAGGCGTTACGCGTTATTCAGGGAGTGCCGCGTAAAATCGTGAGTATTACGCGTTATTCGTGAGGAAATGACAGCCTGTGGTTGATCCCTAGCAGGAAAAACATACAATTTCGCTAACTATACCGTTTTGAAATGTCGGATTAGAGTTTGCACGGAACAATACACATATTCATGATTGTTGTTGAGAATTTAAATCAAAGAAATAAGCCAGTGTAGCGAGACCTTCGGCTGCACAATATCTGTCAATGTTGCTTCGACAGCCGCTCTCCCCGGTTTTGGGGTGGAGAATGTTATGTATCGGCATTGATGTAGATAGAATGACAGGTCTATGATATTGAAAGTATGGGCTTCACATGTGCCTATCTTCAAAATGTTTCACAATGGTCGCAAGCGGCACGAATCTAGGTTGAATGTATCATTTGTTTAGTTGCTATACTTTACGCGATTTGCGTGAGGGCATTACGCGTATGTGCATGAGTAAATATTTTGTTGAGGTTGGGATATTTCTTTTTTTTTAATGCGAATTTTTCTCCAGTTTTACTGCTCAATTGATGGAATAAATTCAAGTTGAAAAGATAATGTTTTCACTTGGTGAGCTTTTGTGTAAAAGACACGAAAAACTCTTAGTATTGCCAAATTCAGATTTATGAAGATTGGGAGGAACATATGGAGTATAATGATAAGTGAGAAGTATCGTCAGTACTGGACATTGTACAGCCTCAAATCATACTATAAAAATCTCTATGTATGCATTATCAGCTCTACTATCCCCGACAACGCTCACAGGTTTCCTCATGCTGTAACGCGTGTGCAGATTTTCTCCCTCAGGCCGATACGCGTAAACCATAAAAAGCTTCTCAGTTAAAAGAATACTCGATTAAAACAACTAGTTGCGTTGTGTAACAATAAAGAAAGATTTCTCCGAGCATTCTCATGATTTACAAACATGCGCTTTGTTGGTTTCAATTGATAGCCGATGATATTTCACAAACTAGTCGCAAGCGTGCGGGTGTTGTCACGAACTGTGTGTCTATTTTCGTAAATATAACGATGTTTACAAGTAATTCATAGTAGCATACGCAATGTTTACTCATTGGGATGTTCCGTGGAAACAAAATTTCAGGAAGAAACTGAACTTTTTCATTGATTTTCCTCATTCGAAGTGGGGACCTATGTCGTTTCCTGTGTCATTTGCTCACGAATAACGCGTAATACTCACGATTTTACGCGGCACTCCCTGAATAACGCGTAACGCCTAGCCACCGTGAATACATTTTTGCTGCAGCGAGAATAATTACCACCGCGGCGATAATTGCACTTAACTCTAAATATTAGCCACAGCGATAATTGCAATAATATATCAGTTGTTCTCTTTGAGATGATTGAAGAAAAACCTCCTTACCAGTATGGCCATTCTCGCCGCAGTGATAATCATTTTCGCTGCAGCGAGAATGTTTTGGTCGCGGCTATAAGTATTTGATTCGCGATGAGAACAATTTTGCTGCAGCGAAAATGATTTTGATCGCGGCGATAATATTTTTGCTGCAGCTAAAAGTATTTAATTTGCGGCAAGAATGTTTTCGCCACATCGAAAACGTTTTGGTCGCGGATTTGATGATTTTGGTCGCGACTTAAATTATTTCAGTCGTCACAATTAAATTCGCAACCAAAACTATTCGGGAGAAACGCATTATGGCATGAATCAGCCATCGTACTTACATTTCAAACAGCTATTCGGTGAGAATTTATGGGAGATTGGCAACAAATTTGTGCGCACAAATTAGTTATGTTTTATTATGCAAATGTATTTAAGTACATAGAGTTGTATTAAGTATATCCGAAGAGTACCCATCAATAAAATTGCCCACTGTTTACGTGGACAAATATAAAGTGTGAAAAAGAACACGAATAGAATGACAAGGCGCAGTATACAGTCCATTCATAGTTATGTTTTATTATGCAGATGTATTTACGTACATAGAGTTGTATTAAGTATATCCGAAGAATACCTACAATAAAACTGCCCACTGGGTACAGCTTACGTGGACAAATATGAAGTGTGAATAAGAACACGAATATAATGACAAGACGCAGTATACAGTCCATTCATTTGCCGTTCACGGCGTTATGGTTAGAGCTTCATCACACATTTAAGCCTGTATGTTCAGCGGATTTCTGAAGGATTTCGACATATTCGTGGGTATGAAAGCTTTTGGAAAGTAATGTCAATTTATTTCGACATTCGTTTCCAGCATTTTGTCTTCGGCAACCGAGCAATAAAATGCTCGATACACTGAAAAAAAATATTTATCGCTACTAAAATCTACTAAGACGAAATATATGATTTTTAGATTTTTTTTTCCAAAAAACAGTGAAAAGATTGAAATTCAGCCAATTTATTAAATTTTTGCTATTTTTTGATGGACAGTAGAATTCGTTCACTACTTGGTCTATTACATGATGCGCCATGCACCGCAGATGAAATACAAATTCCTTTTGATATTGATGGGTCCATTGGAAAGGATAAAGTTTATAGGGAGTGAGAGGACTATCAATAACACAAAGAATTTGACTTCACAAGGCAAACCACTTTAGAAATCCACGTCAATGTCACAAACTTCCTGCCTGTTTTTGATACGAAAAAATACGGGGAAGATTGGATTCAACAATTTTCCTTCATATTTATATTAATATCAGTTATGTTCTGCTTCACAAAAATTACCACAAGGGCTAAGAAAGATTACCGGACAATATATATTTCAGATATTAGCCTATTGTCCCATGACCAGGAAAATAAGGTCATTAGGCAATTCAAGGTCACGAATATTCAGCATATATCATCATTCCCTATAATTTCACTAAGGATTCCTAAACTGTGTAGTCGATGACAAGCGAGATATTTTACACGTTTTAGGGGTACGTATGACGAGTATTGTGCATCAATTAGAAAAAAAATGACTGAACGAATTTTGAGAAAACTGTCAAATTCCAAAATTGGCCGTTTTCTTGATAAAAAATAACAGCCAATTGAAAAAAGTTCGAAAATCCAATAAATGAAATAATTCCCTCCTGAAAGTTTTTCAGGCATTTTTATGCAAAATTGCAGAAATATTCGTCTGTACATTTTAAAGATTATAGGTTATCAGACCAAAGGTCCGGTAACCTAAAAAAAAAGAAAACCCTATAGGCCTACTCTAATTTTCTAAACTCGTTTACACCGTGTTTTGTTTGATATTTTTGCAATGCTCATATGTATAAGGCCCGTAGGCAGGGGGGTTACGGGGGTTACGGGGGTTACACGTAACTCCCCCCCCCCCCTGAAAAGTAACCCCCTGAAAACTGATGTCAATATTGTAATATCGTAATATGATGTATGAATAAGAGATGAGAATAAATGGACCATGTTTAGCATTACAAGTGTGATTGTGTGAGAAGTGCTTTTTTTAGGTTACCGAACCCATGGTCTGATAACCTATTGGCATGGCGTTGTGTCCGTCGTCTGGGTCGTCTGCGTCAGCGTCGTCCGTCCACATTTTTATCTTTAGAGTTTACAGGTGAATCTTTCTGAAATTTTACACAAAAATGCCTAAAAATATTTTGAAAAGGAGGCATTTTTTTGTTTTTTTATTTTCGCATTTTTTTCAAAATGGCGGCTATTTTCGAAGAAAAACGGCTGATTTCTGACTTTGGCAGCCATTTTCTCAAAAACTGTTCAGACAGTTCAGATTTTTGTTTCAAAAGATTGCCCTCATTACCTCTTTAATATGTATAAGTTTGGTTGCCCCTGAATCGCCGGTCTGCGTGTGGCGGCCAGTTTCATTTTCTCGACTGGTCCCAAATGGGACTTTCTCCTATTAAATTCTCCTATGCTTTATAATGGGGCACATCTTTCAAAATATCTCACTTAATAATGAAATTAGAGATTAGGAATTAATTGTGGACATATAGGAAAAGATATATGCTGAATATTTTCATGACATTGAATTTGACCTTTGACCTCATTTTCAAGGTCAAAGGACAAAATGGCTAATATCTCGCTTATTATCGATTTTACAGCTTGGGAATCAATTGTGAACATATAAGAAACGATATATACAGATTATTCTCTTGACCTTGAATTTTACCTTTGACCTAAATTTCAAGGTCAAAGGACAAAATGACTAATATCTCGCTTATTGTCGACTTTACAGCTTAGGAATCAATTGTGAACAGATAGATAATGATATATGCTGAATATTCTCATGACCTTGAATTTGACCTCTGACTCACTTTCAGGGTCGAGAGCACAAAATGGCTGATATCTCGCCTATTATCGATTTTACAGCTTAGGAATCAGTTGTGGACATACTATAAACATGATAAATGATATATGCTGGATATTCTCGTGACCTTGAATTGACCAACAACATTACTTTTGAGGTCATGGGACAAAAGGCTAATATCTGAAATATATATTTTCCGGTAACCTTTCTTAGCCCTTGGGCAAATTTTACTAACATATGTATCTGATTCCAAATATTTGACATACACATGTTGATAATTAACTCTGAAGTATACCTCAGAAGTGTTCTGTGAGCAAACGAATCCAAAAATTTTCCCAGAGTAATCTGGAGGCTTGAATTACCCTGCTGCTGTCTGACAGGCTTTATGCTAGATGCTGTAAAATATCATATACACAATAGTAATAATTGTATTCAGAAATGAAACTAAACCAGTTATTGTCTACTAATACACAAGGCAAGTTGAAGTAACTTTTCCTCAAAGATCAAAGACAAAATATTTGGCAATATACAATATTAAACCAGACATGATATAAATACCTTATGAGTGAATCCAAATACAAATCCAATGAATAATGGTGAAAGCTATTCAATGAACCCAATGGTAAAGTATGTGATGAATAATATTTCCAATGTTGATGGTCTGATGGCAAGATGGCTGAGTGAATAAAAAATGTTTGAATTTGCCTCTAAATACTTGTTTACTTAACAACCAGCCTCACTCTCGTACACACAACACACACTCAGGTAAGCATGCACACTACTGACACCTGATGAATGACATGAAAAGGAAACATGGTGAAAACATGATGCCGTTATGATTGAACTAAATGGATCATAATGCAATCGTGAATGATTGAATGATTGATGAATGCAATGAATTCATCCCTGTTACACACTCCCCTCCACCGATGAATGTTGTCCCAACATTTGACCGAAAATAAATAAATAAATAAATATGTCAGTGAAACATGGTTACGGTTACATTTTGAACAAATTAGTTCCCTGAATTAGCAAAATCGATATCAGGTACAAGCAAACAAAAAAATTAATAAATAGATCATGCAAACTAATTCAAATGTCAAACAAAACAAAATGCAGAGAAAATCAGGCACCTGGCATCAGTTTGCGTTGACAACATCGATAATTGCTTGACAAACAGAGGTGGACATACCTTGAAATTTGTCGTCTGTAGCAAGCTCTTTTAGAACTTCTACCTTGGAGATCCATTCAGGCTGTTCTGTACCTAAGTGAGACATAACAAACTCACCCTGAGATATCCATTTTGGTTGTGATTTAAGCCTATTACTCCGACGGGGTGCTGGGACTGGCCTTGCAATGTACTCCCTTTCTTCCTGATTAGATGACTTAGTTTCTGAGGGTTCCTGTACATCCTCTCCCCCCTGGTTTGGAACATCCGCTGCTCCTGCAGGCTGGGTAGCCCGGGCTTGCTCAGGTAAGTCTCAATGACCTTGTAATCAAATTCTTCTTCACTCTCCGTCTCGTCCCTATCACTTAGTTCTGTGGGTGGAGTTGACTCTAATGTGACTGGCTCTGTTTGCTGAACTTCCCCAACAGGATCTGTTGGTTCCTGCTCTGGTTCCCGTTGTGGTAATGATCCAATGGGTAGCAGTAAGTTCCTGTGTAGCGTTCTCTGAGGTCCTTCACCATCCTCACGCTCCACAATGTAAACGGGTATTTCAGGATGAGGGTGTTGTGCAACAATGTAGGGTACCTGTTCCCATCGGTCTGCTAGTTTGTGTTTACCATCGAAAGCTAAGCGTTTGACCAGAACCCGATCTCCTTCCTGAACAACAGCTCCACGGCACTTGATGTCGTAGTATTGCTTTTGTCGTTCCTGTGCTGCTCCCGTCCTTATTGATGCGATCTTGTAGGCCTTGCTGAGATCCTTCTTCAGGCTACTTATGTATTTATCATGATCCTGCTCCGTATGGTCATTCTCGTTCACCAACCCGAGCACTACATCCAATGCCAGGCGCGGTTGTCGCCCGAACATCAGGTAAAATGGGGTGAAACCTGTACTATCATGACGAGTACAATTGTACGCGTGAACGAGTGGTCCAACTTCTGCTTTCCAATTTACCTTCTTTTCTGGATCTAGCGTTCCTAACATTGACAGTAATGTTCTATTGAATCGTTCAGTTAACCCATTTCCTGCCGGATGATAAGGTGAGGTTCTTGATTTTTCCATTCCAGTTATTTCACATAGCTCCTGGATTACCTTCCCTTCGAAATTGGCGCCCTGGTCACTGTGGAGACGCTTTGGAAACCCATAGTGTGTGATGAATCCATTGAAGAGTGATTCAGCTGTAACCCTGGCAGTCTGGTTCTTTGTTGGTATGGCGATAGCATACTTAGTGAAATGGTCTGTTATCACAAGTATATGTTGGTAGCCTCCTTTTGATGCCTCCAGAGTCAAAAAATCCATACATACCAATTCCATGGGTTGGGATGTGACGATGTTGAGGAGTGGAGCTCTGTCCTTACATGGTGTTTTCCGACGTAGACACCGCTCACATTGTTTGATATGGTTTTCAACATCAGCATTCATGCAAGGCCAATACACTCGGTCCTGGAGAGTAGCTAGTACTCGATCTCTACCAAGATGTCCCATGTCATCATGAGCTCCGACTAATGCTTGTGGACGAAACTTGGCTGGTAGGACTAACTGGAACTTACTTTCATCATTGTCTTGACAGTGTCTGTACAGTAGACCCCTCCGAACAACTAGACGCTTATACTCACGGAACTGACTTTTTCCTCCCTTGTCTGTACCAGTTGCTGAGGCACGCTAGTCTTGTTTGTCACGGCTCGAAGGAATTTGTTGATGCTGATGTCTTGCATCTGTTCTTTCCGCCAGTCACGTGGTGCAAAGTCCTGATACAGGTCAAAGTTTTCTGGCAACACGGCTGAGAGTGACAGACACTCAATAAGTGGCGTTATGGTAACATGAGTCTGACACAGTACCTTTATGTGATCTGATGGTATAGTGATGTATCCCTCTGTTTGAATGTTTGCTGGCAGTCGTGATAGT
Organism: Terebella lapidaria; assembly: GCA_949152475.1. NCBI lineage: Eukaryota > Metazoa > Annelida > Polychaeta > Terebellida > Terebellidae > Terebella > Terebella lapidaria. Next base: position 22,325,521 of record OX424566.1, on the reverse strand, counting down.
ATGTCAGCGTCGATATTAATTCTACCAGGCCTATATTTGATTGTGAAATTGTAGTCACTTAGACCAGACACCCATCTTTGACTAGTCGCGTCGAGCTTGGCTTTGTCTAGTACATACGTCATGGGGTTGTTGTCCGTATAGATGGTGAATGTTGACCCATACAGATAGTCGTGGAATTTTGTTGTTACCGACCACTTGAGAGCTAAAAATTCCAGTTTATGCACTGGGTAGTTGCGTTCAGATCTTGACAACCCTCTTGATGCATATGCGATTACCCGTTGTTTACCTTGTTGTTCTTGGTATAACACAGCCCCAAGACCATGTCCACTCGCATCCGTGTGCAGAATGAATGGCTTACTGTAGTCTGGGTATGCTAGGATAGGTGGCGACATCAGTAACTCACGCACATGGTCGAATGCATTCTGCTGCTCATCTTCCCACTTCCAGCTCTTGTTTTCTGCAGGTTTGCTGACATGTCGCCTGTGCTTCTTCTTGTTAGGTGTTCCAGCTAATAGTTCACTCAGTGGTTTGGTGATTTTGGCAAAATCTTCCACAAATTTCCTGTAATATCCACAGAAACCCAGGAACATACGAATGTCCTCTGTAGACTTTGCTGTGGGCCACGTTTTTATCTTCTGAATCTTCTCTGGATCTGTTTTGATACCACTACTGGATACTATATGACCGACATACTTAACTTTGTCCTGGAAGATGTTGCATTTCTTTGGAGAGAGTTTAAGACCTATTTCTCTCAATCTTGTGAATACCAACCTCAGGTGTTGTATATGTTCCTCGAACGTCTTGCTGACGACAATGACGTCATCCAGGTAAATATGACAAACTTTCTGGTCGTTGATGTGTAGATCCCCCAGTGAATCTTCCATTAAGCGCTGGTAGGTTGCAGGTGCGTTAGATAAGCCGAATGGAAGCCGGTTGTACTCATACAAACCCAGTGGGCCAAGAGTGAAGGCTGTAATTGGCTTGTCCTTCTCTTCGACTTCGATCTAATGGTAGCCACTTTTCATATCTAACACGCTATAATATTTGTTCCCTCCAAGCCCTTCAAGGATGTCGTCTATTCGTGGTAGTGCAAATGCATCCTTGATTGTTCTCTTATTTAGCTGCCTATAATCCACGCAGAGGCGAAGACTCTTGTCCTTTTTTCTGACCAGCACGATGTTGGATGCCCACGGGCTACGGCTTTTGCGGATGATCCCGGTGTCCAACAGCTGTTTGATGTGCTGACGCACTTCTGTGTACATTGCTGGTGGTATTTTGCGATGTTTCTGTTTGAATGGAGCATAGTTGTCAAGGTTGATCTTATGCTTCACGAGATTAGTAAATCCTACATCCATATCATTTTTGGAGAAAATGTCTTCCCAGTCTTCAATGAAGGACTCGACTTGCTGTTTTAGGTGATAACACGGAATTTTCCAAGTTGATATTTACTGGTGGGGTTGCTTCATCTACTGCCTGTGTACTGTGTGTATTACCTGTCGTAACGTCTGTTACAGGATCGCAGGCTTGGACTTCACAAATTACCGAACTTGGCTCGAAAGCTACTGGTCTGCTGGTGAGATTACATACTTGTGCCATGAACAGGCATTGTTTCTGATCTATCTGCACGATGGTCGGGGTTATACTCACTCCAGCTGTTGTGGATTCATTAGCTTCAGTTATCCCCAGAGATGCTACGGTAGCTACCAGCTTGTCCGTCTTACATGGTATGTTGACTATGCTGTTACTCTGAACAACCACTTTCTTGTAGGATGCACATTTCATAACACATAGTCGTCCAGCTGCTTTGTTAAGTTGCCTCGATTGGATTTTCATACAACGGAATACAAGGTACCAAGAATCTGGTAGATTTGCCATTTGTTGACATCTTTCTCCGTACTTGGCTTTTGTCCTCTCCATCAGCTCTTTGAGAATGTTTGTTCCCAGGATGACTGGGACTTTTGCAGAATATATGGTGTCTGGAACGACTAGCATGATACAACCTATCAAATCCTGAAGTATCGGAGTTGAAACATCCACTTCAATGTATTGCTGATTTCCCCAGTTGTTCGATCTATTCTGGTTCTGTCCTTGAAAGTTGCCATGGTGATACCCACGACCACGCCCACGGTTACCTCGATCACTTGGTCTGTACTGATCTTTCTGCCCTCTAGATTCTGTCGACTTTGCAGTTCCCTGAGCTTTCAGATTTTCTTGGAGCTCCTCAAACTTGCTGCTGAGTTGGCAAACTTTTGCTGTGAGTTCTTCAAGCTCTGGTGATTTTTCAGCAGTGGCCATGTGCACGTGTCCTTTCTTTGATTCCATGGACAATTCGCTCTCGATTTTCCGGACTTCAATGAGAAGTTTGTCGAAATCGCTGATTGTGTCGACTTTGTGCCTTGCTGCTTCTTTCAAGTGTGGTAGTAGTCCACTCCAGAACTTTGGCCGGAGCATATCATTAGCGGAGCTGCTGGACAGTGGATTTTGTTGGAATGATCTATCAAGCAAATCCTCCAGACGGCAACCCCAAGCTGATACTTTCTCATTCGGCAGCTGTTTGGCACTATAGAACTGGGTCAGCAGATGCTCTTGATCTTCGACAAATCCATAGATGCTGTCCAGTTTGACGAAAACGTCTCTCATTCCTGCGCTGAGTCCGAGCCTTCGTACAGCATTAGCGGCATCTCCTCGAAGTGATTTCTTGGCGGCGGTGCATATTTCTGCCTTGCTGTGGGTTCCTTCCTGCAGAAGTGTACTCACCTCATATTTCCAGGACTCGTAGGAAATCTCCTTTGGATCACCACTGCCTGAGAATGGAGTGATCCGTGGCATGTGCACTATGTGAGTTTTCTTACCTTCATCTGGCTGTGAGGCAGAGTGTTCTAGCACCTTACCTTTCACATAGTCGATCATCCAATTTTCTAAGGACTGTTGATCATCAAATTTAGGCTTGACCTCCATTGACTCAAACATACTCACAAGTTTTTGCTTTTCATCTTCCGTGAAAGTGGCCATGCTTGCATGCTTATTGTGTAATAAATTAGTACAAGCAGAGTCAATAGAAAACACACAATATAATCAATATGAAATACAAACACAAACAACACAATCATTCAGTGTTAGAATGAAAAAAAAATCAATCAATCAATCACACAAGCTTTCAACCACACGAGGGTGAAATGCAATGAAGATGATCCTAAGTCCTAAGTAATATGTCTATACTACCTATACTAGTGATCAAGTAAATTAATAATTCACTAATAACCTAATAATGAAGAAGACTTATTTAGGGTGAAGAAAGAAACTAAGTACCAAGGCTACTTATCTATGAAACTAAGTATGGGAAACCTTAAATACAATTAAGTATCAACTCACATTTAAAATCTGTTCTGTGGTTCACCTATAAAATTACCAGGTTATATGCTTGCTGTTGTTATAATATTACACCATAAACATGACACGAGATCTGATTTTTTTTATATATTACATCAAGTAATAAATCAGTGATTTTTTTTTACTGGTTCAATAAATTTACTATTAAATTATAATTAACTTGAGATTACCTTATAATCAAATTACCATGAAATACCAATGAAATATTCAATTGACTGGATCTGGACAAATTTCACAGCTATATATATAATTTGGGCCCAAGTATCATACACTGCGCCTTCCTCTATATTCAATAAGGATTAAATAGGTGACAGATGGATTAAATGGCATTCATTTAGTGGACGAGTAGTATTAAGGCGCAGGGTATGGTACTTGGGCCATAATTTGTTCAAAATGTAACCGTAACCATGTTTCACTGACGTATTTATTTATTTATTTATTTATTTTCGGTCGAATGTTGGGACAACATTCATCGGTGGAGGGGAGTGTGTAACAGGGATGAATTCATTGCATTCATCAATCATTCACGATTGCATTATGATCCATTTAGTTCAATCATAACGGCATCATGTTTTCACCATGTTTCCTTTTCATGTCATTCATCAGGTGTCAGTAGTGTGCATGCTTACCTGAGTGTGTGTTGTGTGTATGAGAGTGAGGCTGGTTGTTAAGTAAACAAGTATTTAGAGGCAAATTCAAACATTTTTTATTCACTCAGCCATCTTGCCATCAGACCATCAACATTGGAAATATCATTCATCACATACTTTACCATTGGGTTCATTGAATAGCTTTCACCATTATTCATTGGATTTGTATTTGGATTCACTCATAAGGTATTTATATCATGTCTGGTTTAATATTGTATATTGCCAAATATTTTGTCTTTGATCTTTGAGGAAAAATTACTTCAACTTGCCTTGTGTATTAGTAGACAATAACTGGTTTAGTTTCATTTCTGAATACAATTATTACTATTGTGTATATGATATTTTACAGCATCTAGCATAAAGCCTGTCAGACAGCAGCAGGGTAATTCAAGCCTCCAGATTACTCTGGGGTGAGTGTTTTAGTTAGGTTATTTATTACCATTTAATATCATTTCATGTGCAATTGTTTCTGTAACAATCACTCCATAAGTCACTTTAGTATAATTATTGTTTACCAGGTATATGGTAAAGATACATGTAGTTCTCACATAATTAGGGTTTTCATAATCATGTAGTTATTATTGGTATAAGTTTCTGTGGCCACCATAGTTACTGTCATACTTAGTATTTCATAAGTTCTGTTTACTTGTTACTATTTTAAGTCATGTGTTTGTGTTTTTCTGTGTGATTGTCAAACTTGTTTTACTTGTATTATATCATATGTTATTATATATTACAGGGCTTCCCTGTGGTCTTATGGTTTTACATGGTTCAATAAAATATTAAAAGCTCAGTGCCCGTCTCTTATTTGGTGTCACTGCTACACATAGCTCAGAAACTACGTAGCCCCCTCTCACAAATACGAAGTAGAATTATCCTGCTGCTTGGACGATTTCATTCGGGTATGTGCATATCTCGAACATATCTATAATAGTGGTATCAAAGGCAGTGTACAGTAATTCGCTCAGCCAATCAGCGAGCGTTCACCTAACTTAGGCAATTTAAAGGGAAACTGTTGTTAAACATCGCCTCATACATTTTTTAGGCCAGACTTCTGGACGAGTGTATATTCACCTGAAAGAACGCAGTGCTGGGAAATAATGACCCGGTTTTCAAGGCAGTATCTTGTTGGCGTTCTTCTCAGGAGCTGGGGAATCAAAGTGGTTTTGCATGGGCATCAGTACCCATAGTTTTGGGTATTTTCACCCCGGGTCCATTCAAGGCAGAATAGCGAAAAATCCCATGTGTCGTCAAATATATTCATGCTTACCACGCGATGCCCAATACGTTGAGGGATAAAACTAGCATAGTGGTTAGACTGGGATTTTTTTTTAGGAAGGTGTTATGGACCGTCAAAGTAAGATCATTTAACATTGAGTTGAATGGCCAATATAATTAATATACAGTAGCCATCACACTGATACCTATGCTAGACATCATAACGTTCAATCACGGAATTCTCCTGCTAGTCGTAGCCCCATAGGGCAAATTATAGTAATTACATTGGCCATTCAACTCAATGCTAAATGGTCTCATTTTGATGATCCATAACACCTTTCCAAAGAAAAATCCCAGACTAACCACTATGCTAGTTTTATCAATTGATGTATTGGACATCGCGTGATAAGCATGAATATATTTGATGACACATGGGATTTTTCGCTATTCTGTCTCGAATGGACCCGGGGTAAAACTACCCGAAATTATGGGTGATGAAGGCCATGCAAAACCCTTTGCTTCCCCAGCTCCTGAGAAGAACGACAACAAGATATTGCCTTGAAAACCGGGTCATCATTTCCCAGCAGTGTATTCTTTCAGGTAAATAAAAAATATACGAGGTGATGTTTCACAGAGTTTTCCCTTTAAATTGCCTGAGTGAGGTGAACGCTCGCTGATTGGCTAAACGGGTTACCGTTATGTGCCCTATATATTTTGTACTCGCAAGCTTACATAAATATTGGCCTCTAATTAGCATAATGTAAATGGTGGTTATATATGGTTACGCACTGTACGATACAAACATCGAATCATGATTAGTTGAATTGTGATCAAACTCAATCACTAGGGTAGGCCTGGGTTGCTAACTTTACCACTTTCGGTGTGAAAATATAGCCGATGAAATATATCAAATTCTTTATATGAAACTGATTTAATAACTTAAAGGTTGATTATTATATGGCTTCGAAAATGCTACAATGGATTACACAGAGTGTAACGGGTCGATATACTGTGGGATTGACCTCCTACATATTGACCTGCGACGCGCATAGCAACCGACGGTCCTCTGACGATTTCGTATTCTTGCGCTGGTGAAATGACTTTTTCGGTTTCGAAATGCATGAAAATGTCCATAAAATTGTTTGCTTTCATAAAATTGTTTGCTTTTGCTTTCTAGCCTAAAATGGCTAGAAAAGCCAGCATATATATCTGTAATCATATCTCTCCCGACGTGTGTGTATATCATGATGCGGCATATGATAATAAGTCAATAGGCTGGATACAGTGTTTGAGGCTCTCGGTCGTGTCTGTGCCGCGGACGCGTGCGTGCCACGGCCCAGACCACTGTGGCGGGACTAACGATCGTTAGTGCATCCCGCAATGGCGAACAGCACTCGTGGTTTGTTTTAATTTTTTTTCATTTTCTCGATAATTATGATTGTGATCGATACACACATACACCTGCTGATTCTTACGCGCACAAAACAACCGTTCGTTGCAAATACATGGCGATTTATGTTGGTTTGAGCATGGAAAACTCGTCTGAAAAAAAGCCGAAAGATTCCCTAACGATTGTTTTTGTAAAATCAAAGATTCCCTAACGAACATGTGAAGATTCCCTAACGATACTTTCTTTAATAATTCAAATATACGTTATTTAAATGTTACGTGTAATAAAGTACCAATTCACATGTATAATTGATGTCTACAGATAGATGATCTTCTGATATGAATGACATAATATATTGTGTAGGCGTGTGTGTAGGTATGTGATTATATTTGTATTTATTGATACACACCATTAAATCCAACTTCACTTGGAGCCGAAGCTCGCATAAATCAACAATTTCACAATGGTGTAAGATATGGACCTATTACAATATATCGTTAGGGAATCTCACTTTTGTCGTTGGTGAATCTTATCGCTAATCCTTTTCCTCAACATATCTCAACAAAAAAGCGTGATCTGCTTGAAATAACTACGCATGTCTGTGACCAAAACGCTAAGCTACCTTCGAAGAATCCATTTATCACAAATGGACCCGTCATTTGATAAAATACGGTTAAAAACCAAACTGACCGTGTTTCCTGTCCGCCATTGCGGGATGCACTATGGATCTGTTCACCATGAAGCAATCATTCCCAGTTTTATTTTTCAGACAATCAGCAACTAAAAGTCACAGACTGTCCATTCAGAAATTCATATCTCAGAAACGATATATTACGATATATCGAATACCTCAAATCAGTACTTATTAGCTCACAACATAACAGTGGTGTCATTGTAACACCGAAAGTTGTGTTCCGAACGCGCCCTTGATACATTATAGTTCCCACCTCCTCCGCCATGGGCGCTATGGGTGTTGCGAGCGCTTCGGATGCTATCCAACCGTCAATATGTTGTCGATTGAAAGGTTGAACAATATTATTTTTTGTTTCGGGAAATGATCTTGTATATGTTGTGATGAAACAAAGCATAGATGTAATTAATGTTTGTGCCAATGTGACATGTATCTTATGAACATGGTACCTTTATTATATACCTGCGATGTTATTCGTCCGCATAACCCTGTTTGTGCCCTGTGCGATAACAACGGTGAGCGAGCGAATACGAGGGCAAATATCAGGGCAAATAACTGGCCGGCATCCTGCCCGCTGTCAACGATCGCTCATGCGCATCGAATGACGTTACCAAAACAAGACATATACGCGTTCTATTGTTCTTTACTTAATTATTGTCACGGTATATAATAAACACAACATCATCTGGTTTTTCCAGCATGTGCCCCGATATTTGCCCTTGATCCCGGCATTTGCCCTATACTAGGGATCTCGGGCAAATATCAGGTCACATACTGGAAAAACCAGGTAATATTGTCTATTTATCAAGCTGTGCGATAGAGAGTAGTCAAGCCCAAGCTGCATGGGGTTGAGACTAAGCCGCGTACAAAGTAAAATAATTCTTAAAAAGTATGATTTAAGCGGCCCTCTCACTTTGCTACGTAATGGTAATGATTTGCCGATCGTGCCTTTAGCTAGATCTATATAGAGCCTATAATTGGTCAGCTTTCCACTTCCCGTGATGATTTTGAAAGAATAACACTCGAACAACTCCCGTGGAGTAATCGTAAGGTCCAAGATTACACACAGAATCTGGGGAAGGAAGTTAACTCTTCAAAATTATGTGATAAAATTTGAATAAAACATATGCTCATTTAATAATTTTGTAAATTTTACGGAAATTCCTACTTCAATAGAGGCCTGTATTCATGCACGACTTAGCTTTTCATTAAATTACGCAAAAAAAGAGCAGCGACAATTTGACTTAAATAATTTCTTAGAGCAATATTTGCATCATATTTGCATGTTACTAGTAATTTAACAACAAATGTCGATGATATGAGCTTTTGGTGTATATGAATGATTATTCACCTGAAATGTAATTGGGACCATTTTGTATTATAGTTTTTTTTAATGTGCATTTTTTACCCTGATATAATATATAAATATCATTTACTTTTAGGCACCACTTTTCTAGGGCCAGTCCGTCCGCCATGATGCAATCACTCCAAGTTTTATTTTCCAGACAATCAGCAACTAAAAGTCACAGACTGTCCATTCAGAAATTCATATCTCAGAAACGATATATTACGATATATCGAACATCGCTTGCACGCAAGCCCTCAAACCAGTACTTATTAGCTCAAAACATAACAGTGGTGTCATTGTAACACTTGTGGTCAAAACGCGCCCCTGATACATTATAGTTCCCACCTTCTCCGCCATGGGCGCTATGGGTGATACGGGCTGCCCAGCCGTCAATATGATGTTCGATTAAAAGGTTGAGAATTATTCTTTTTTTTGGGGGGGGGGGGGGGGGGGGGCACCACTTTTCTAGGGCCAGTCCGTCCGCCATGATGCAATCACTCCAAGTTTTATTTTCCAGACAATCAGCAACTAAAAGTCACAGACTGTCCATTCAGAAATTCATATCTCAGAAACGATATATTACGATATATCGAACATCGCTTGCACGCAAGCCCTCAAACCAGTACATATTAGCTCAAAACATAACAGTGGTGTCATTGTAACACTTGTGTTCAAAACGCGCCCCTGATACATTATAGTTCCCACCTTCTCCGCCATGGGCGCTATGGGTGATACGGGCTGCCCAGCCGTCAATATGATGTTCGATTAAAAGGTTGAGAATTATTCTTTTTTTTTTGGGGGGGGGGGGGAATGAACTTGTACATGTTGTGATGGAACAAAGCATAAATATAATTAATGTTTATGCCAATGTGACATGTATCTTATGAATATGGTACCTTTATCAAGCTTAATTGATTGAATTGTTAAATATTTGTGCGATAGACAGTAGGCCAGCCCAAGTTTGGGCTGAGAGTACATGTAAGCCTGGTAGAAAGTAAAATAATAGAAAAAGTATAATTTAAGCGACTCTCTCACTTTGCTACGTAATCATAGTTGTTGTTATTGTTGTTGTTTTCAAACAAGGGGCAATTTGTGAATAGATAGCATATGGCTGAAACAGAAATTCGTAATATCAATATTGTTCGCTTATAATAGATTTAGTATATATATATAATATATATACGTACCTCAACAAAAATGGCGATGATATGGGGTTTTGGTGTAAATGCATGACTATTCACCTAAAATGTAATTGGGATCATTTTGTATCAACATTTTTTTAATGTTTCTTTATCGTGAAATAACATCATTTATTTTTAGGTGCACCACTTTCTGTGACATACGGTTTTCAGCGATCCATCATGAAACAATTGGGCACGTACATGTATGCGTTTATGATAAGACGCGTAAATTGTTCAACGGCCAGTCTATCCAACATGAAGCTATCATCCCAAGTCTTGTTTTCCAGACAATCAGCAACTAAAAGTCACAGACTGTCCTTTCAGAAATTCATATCTCAGAAACGATATATCACGATATATCGAATACCGCTTTCACGTAAACCCTCAAACCAGTACTTATTAGCTCAAACAAAAACAGTGGTGTCATCATAGCAGTAACTGTTTGTGTTCAAAACGCGCCCCTGATACATTATAGTTCCCACCTCCTCCGCCATGTGCGCTATGGGTGTTTCGGTGCTTGGGGATGCTGTCCAACATCGCCCCCCCCCCCCTTTATAAGCTGGAAATTATATCACATTTGATTCAAAAAATTAGTTTGTTACATGTTGTTGGAACAAAGCATAGCTATAATTATTGTTTGCCATTGTGACATGTACTAGTACGTTATGAACATTACGGTGGCTGATATATGCCATATTTTTATTTTTCAGAATTCATTTATTTATTTTTTCCAGAAAGACATTCTAGAGAAAATAAAATAATTGAATGCACGTACTTAATGTTAAATACGGGTACTTAATATTAAATACACGTACTTAATATTAAATACACGTATATAATATTAAATACGCGTATATAATATTAAATACGTGTATTCGATATTAAATACGGGTACTTGATGTTAAATATGCGTACTTAATGTTAAATACGCATACTTAATGTTAAATTAGCAAAAAATGGATGTGGTTATGTGAATGTGTATGTCTTGTGAAACATGGCGCTGCAAAAAAACATATATATCTAACTGTCTGGTATTCAATATTAAGTATGTGTATTTAACATTAAATACACGTATTTAATATTATGTACGCGTATTTAATATTAAGTACGCGTATTTAATATTAAGTATGCGTATTTAATATTATATACGTGTATTTAATATTATGTACGTGTATTTATTATTAAGTACGCGTATTTAATATTAAATACACGTATTTAATATTAAGTACGCGTATTTAAACATTAAGTACGCGTATTTAATATTAAGTACGTGTATTACAACCGTCTGGAAAATATCGTAAATAAATGAAAACTAAAGAATAAAACTATGGCATATATCAGCCACTGTAGTACATGGTACCTATTTTAACAAGCTTAGATCTAACTGAATTATTAAATGATTGTGTGATCGAGTGGGCCTAAAGCTGATACTAGGCGAAGGCCTGGTACAAAATAAAATAAAAATTAAGAAATAAAATTCAAGCGACCTTCTCACTATGTTACGTAATGAATTGTCGATCGTGCTTTTAGTTATAGCCTGTGTAACTGTAGCTTTCCATATCCCGTCACTGAATCAGATGAATTATATAGAGTGCACTCGCACGACTCCCGTTACAATTTTCATAGACTGAATATCAAATCGAGTCTATCATTGTGTCATATATTCTGCATATACTGTGATTTTTCTAACTCGTTTACACCGTAGCTAAAGTATACTACGATATCGTATCCTCAAGATCCCGTTATCAGCTAAAATTCAACATTGGAGTCGAATGCCAACATTTCCAATTTTTGCGATAGAAGTCTGATGTTCTGTAGAAAATTGTCGTTTGACTACCAGGTGAAGTATGCCACGCTAGTACGATACCATTTAGCATCGCATAACTATCTGATATAATCAGCGAAGGACAGTGTACAAATGCCGCATTTATATGCTTGATCGAAAACTAAAAACGTCATATACTTTCTGTCCTAAGTGTATCGCAGTAAATGTATACCACGTGTACCGACCGTGCATGCTAGTAAACATATAGATCTTTTGAATAATTTTGATGCACATTGTCATTCTGTGGACATAATAGCGAGGAGGGGGGGTGGGTGGGTGGTGGTAATCGTATGGTCATTTCCCCTGAACATTTTGTAGGGGAGGGAGTAATATCCCTTCCATCCCCCAGTATCTACGTCCATGCAAATACACGAAAGCTTTTGATTAAATCGCACAAAAAGGAGCGGCGATAACTTAATTTTATTGAAATTTTTTAGAGCAATTCGTAACTGAAAGTTGCGATTTGCCCTCTAAGAAATACACTCTACGACTAATATTATAGTCTTCGACGCACGGAAGCGTTTAGGTCACCACGTATTAGTATGAACCGTATCAGGACATATCTGTGGTGTCACTATGACGGGCTATCATAATCGCTGTATGTCGCTGGCGGCAGGCATTGGCAGCTACCAGTATGGATCTTCAGTGCCGGTCATGGCACCGTCCTATTGATTTGTATGCCTTATAGATATAATTGATTGCATGTAATTTTGTTTACATCTTCGTGGTGAACATAATATAACAATATCCGACGGCTATATATGCGAATTGGTCTATTCCCATAAGCCACGATTTATCTCACAAGCCCATGGACACTAGCCGATGAACTTTTGATTTGGTGCGTCATCCGTCCGTATCATAGACCTACGTGACATCGTGGGGTGGCGTTGGACGAACACACCGACCTAAATCATAGCCCTCTTCCTATCTCTCTGCCCTGTTTCTCGTTGCTGTGCCCCATAAAAATTAAGACAAACCATGCATATGTCATAGATGTCATCCATATTTATAGGAGCTATATATTCGATAATAACACTAAAATCTGAATTAAGGTACACTTCAGGAGTACTCCGAATAGGCCAGTTTCAAAGCGATGTTTTTAAGGGGCCCCAGCGCCCCCGGAATCCTAGACGGCCCTGCGCACGTCCGTTGTCTCTTTGCTTGAATAATTTCCTCGTAAATTTACCAGAATAGGCCTATAGTCTATATCTGAGACTAACTGTCTTGGGGATATGGCGGATATTATTACACCAAACATAGTCAATTTTACACTTTATTTCAGAATACGCATTGGCCCCCTATATAGGTCAGGCCTGTATTTTTTCATATCTTTATCTGATAAGTCCAACGTAGCCTACTTTATTATTATTAGAGATACTACCGGTACGAATTCGTACCGCTTTTACTTCATAACTGAAGCATTGAACCGTAAACGTTGAACTCGTAGTCTCCAAGTTATCTCTACAATTTCCGTTAGTTAGTAGGCCCATTGCCCTATTCCTATATAAATATAATGATGGGTAGATTTATTAAGATAATATCACGATTTATCGAGATAGTAAATTTGTCGAGATAATAAGTCGACAAATTGAGTTTAAAAATAAAAAAAACTCGCCCCATCAATTGATAGGGGCAAGGTCATTTTTGACATCAACACTGTTCTTACCATTGCTTTTATAGGGAAATTCGTAAGTCTGACTCACAAGTTTCTCCCTCCCAAAAAAGATTGAAAACTCGTAACGCGACGAAACCAACGTCACACAAGTATCACAATTATTCTAATATAGTTGTGGTGTTACAATGATGAAATTTTGTATCATAACGTCATCCAGTTGATGTTTGATAGAATCATACGAAATGGGCCTACAGCCTGGGTGGATTCAAGAGTCCACGCTGAAGGGGGGGGGGGGGGGGAATGCGCCTTTCACAGCAAACAAAACAAGTGCGGTCTGGGGGTTCGGGGGCGGCAGGGGGGGGGGGTTAGGTGGGGTAAGCCCACGAAGAAATTTAGCAGTTTTTTACTCTGTTTTACGCTATCTAGGAGCTACCAAATTGTGAATTCGAGAGCATTGTAGAATTATAGGGCCTAAGGCCAATATGAAGAGATGTTGGTCTGGTTCTCAATTTCCACCTTCTTAAAGTATCTTGCATATTTCTGTGGAAAATGAAAATAAACGTCTGTCTATTACGCCCTATACTTATCATGAATGCAGTATGACATATAAAATTAAATTTGCAGATATTTCCAGTGGATATAAATATATAAATTTAAATTTAAATTGATGTGTTCGTTGTCGTAGGCGTTTTCAACAGCGCATCTTGCAGCCTTCCACGAACTTCACGGCTGCCACAAAGAATAGCATAGACTTGTAGTGTATTCAAATTCATGGTTAGAAGCTCAATCATGGTTACAATTCATAGTACGAATTCATATTAACGAATCGTGTAGTAACTTTATAACATAGGCCCTAGTTACAGAAAGTAGGCCTATGGATATTGGTCCACTTCGAACGGTTTTCTCTTGAAGTTAGAAGGAGTTAGAGTGTATATAATAGGCTTAGACCGGCCTGTGCACGGGTGCTCCAAAATGGAGCTTAGGCCTAGGCATATATTATTTACACATTCAAATCAGAAGTAGGACCCTGCATAAGGACACTCAGTATGAGCAGCTAGGCTGGGGTACGTCCCGGGGGAGTGGGGGGGGGGGGGGTATGTAGGCCTACACCATGCTGATTTCAGTGGTGGCCTGGAATTGGACCTTTCTCGACATTGAACGGTCAGAACGGCCAATTCACTTGAAGAAAAAGACCAATTTGGGAATATGTCGGACCATTTCTTCAGTAGGAGCAGTGGCGCCGGCAGGTAGAAGCACTGGAAGCACACGCTTCAGTAAATTTTTGAGAAAAAAAATATGGTAAATATATTTATTATAGAGAGCTCTTCTGATTGGATTAATGAGATGGTGAAAACTGCTAAGCTTTCTGGAAATAACCGTGGTGCTATCATCAAATAATGCAATAAGTGGATAAGAACTCGAGAGATTGTTTATTGATCTGACATAATTTCCTGTTTAGGTTCTACTCAAATATTGATAAGATTTTCCAGGTTCTGGTGTATGTCATTAAAGCAAAATTATCTTATAAATATTGTGGTAACCAGGTCTTTACAACTATCTATCTACAATGATAATCTACAACGGTGATATCTATACAAACACTGTAACACTGTCGAACCGTGTTGCCATATACTATGAAGTATTATGCTTGATCGACTTCATATTTATAATATGTTGTTGACAAAACCTATGGTTCAGGCGACATAATCAGGGTCCCAATATATGAACAGAGCCCATCACAGAGCACCCAGTAACCGCCAGCTTCTGGGGCCCTAGGCGGGCCCCAGACCCCACGCCAACATATCCTGTCCCAATCACATTGGTCCTTTGTGCGTCCAGTTTTTCAAATACTGGGGCGCGCCTGCATAGAAGAGTGCAATACAGCATTCTCTCTATCATCCTTGATTCTATCATGACCTCGACTACATTACGTTATGATTCAGAACGTCCCCACATTTGTGACACCACAACTATATTAGAATGATTCTGATATTTCCATGACGTTCCAAAACAATTCATCGGTTCTATTTCGTTCGTAGAGATTTCAAATTTTGTGGGAGGAAGGTTTTGTGAGTTAGGATTACGAACTTCCCTACAACACAGTGGTTACTGTGAATACTTTCGGACAGTTCCTGGTATTGACATTTATCGGACATTTCCTGGTATTGACATTTATCGAATCACGTGAATTGTTTATGATCACGCCTTTCACGAAGCTACATTTCCATGTTTGTAGGTAACTAGGTAATTTAAACGCAAACGGGGATTTTTTGTTACGTTAGTAGGCTTGCTAGCGCCGTTTTTAGGTTACCGGACCTATGGTCCGATAACCTATTGGCGTGGCGATGCGTCCGTCGTCGTCTGTCGTCGTCGTCGTCCACATTTGTATCTTTTTTGTTTACGGGCGAATTTTTTCTGAAATTTTGCACAAAAATACTTTAAAATAATTCAAGAAGGAGGTATTTTTTAGTTTTTTTATTTTCGAATTATTTTCAAAATGGCGGCCATTTTCGACGAAAAATGCCTGATTTTCAACTTTGGCGGCCATTTTCTCAAAATCTGTTCAGTAACTTTTTTTCTTTTTGATACATAACACTCCTCATATGTACTCCTATGATGTCCATAAATTTCGTTGCGCTTGAATCGCTCAAAGTGGCCATTTTGGCCCAAACTCGCCCAAATGGGACTTTCCCATGTTAAATTCTACTATGCTTTATAATGGGACACATTATGCCTAATATCTCACTTAATATTGAGATTAGAGACTAGGAATCAATTGTGGACATATAGGTAATGATATATGCTAAATATTCTCGTGACCTTGAATTTGACCTCTGACCTCAGTTTCAAGGTCAGAGCACAAAATTGCTTATATATCGCTTATTATCGACTCTACAGCTTATAAATCAATTGTGGACATATACATGATATAGGAAATGATACATGCTGAATATTCTGATGACCTTGAATTTGACCTTTGACCCCATTTTCAAGGTCACAGGACAAAATGGTTTATATCTCGCTTATTATCGACTCTACAGCTTAGGAATCAATTGTGGACATATAGGAAATGATATATGCTGAATATTCTGATGAACTTAAATTTGACCTTTGACCCCATTTTCAAGGTTATAGGACAAAATGGCTAATATCTCGCTTGTTATCGACTTTACAGCTTAGGAATCAGTTATGAACATATAGAAAATGATATAAGCAAATTATTGTTATGACCTTGAATTCGACCTTTGACCTCATTTTCAAGGTCACAGGACGAAATGGTTAATATCTCACTTATTATCGATTTTACAGCTTAGGAATCAATTGTGGACTTATAGAAAATGATATATGCTGAACATTCTCGTGACCTTGAATTTGACCTCTGACCTCATTTTCAAGGTCCAAGGACAAACTGGCCCTTGTCTTGCTCCTCTATCGTCTGTATGGCTTGGGAATCAATTGTGGACATAGAACATGATATACACTGAATATTTTGATGACCTTGAATTTGACCTTTGTCTTAACTTTCAAGGCCACAGCACAAATTTGCTAATATCTCTCTGATTATTGAATTTACAGCTTAGCAATCAACTGTGGACATGATATTTGCCTAATATTATATATGCTGAATATTCTCTTGACCTTGTTATGATTTGGTGTCGTGTGCATCTAATATTATTACCGATGACGAGGACGCTAAGCAGACAATCATAAGTGTTCATAGTTGTGTAAATGAGTGCTGCCCTAATTTTCAACGGAATACTGGGCTATATACTGTTGTTTTCATTTGAATTCCGATTTTTCGTTTCAAATGTCATTTGACGCCCGCCTACCGTTATTTTCATTTGAAGCCCAGTTTTCCGTTTAATTATAATATGTTTTTGGCGGGCCTATTAATTATTAACGGCCCAGCTCAGATTATTTTCAGCCCGACATGGTTCATTTGCAGCCCGAGCGAGCGTATTTATGCAAAACCACAACAGAGGAATATGGGTATCTGTTGTGTTTTAGAATTAAAAGCACCGATAAATAAAATGATATAGGCCCTACATCATGACAAGTGTAAAATATATATGCTTACTAGTGGTAGTGGTCTATGAATAATATACATGATTTTCAATAATATACATGTTAATGTTGCCATAGCTTACCAAAGATGGAACAGGAGGATAATTTTTCAGCATCTAGTAGTAAAGGTGCAAAGTCAAAGGTTACTGGATTCTGAGCACTGATCACAGCTTCAGCGACTGACCCCTCTTGAATGCCAGACTGGAATTGTTGAGCATTTTTGAGCGCAGGGAGAAAGTTCTCGTCTAACTGTTGATTCGTCTTGTTGATTTTGTTTGTTCTCCTGGGTTATTTCTCGTAGTTTCTGTTGAAAGCGTGGTTAGGTAGGCATTTCCTTCACTATCTGTTAAAATTTGGAAGTGATCCTTTGACATACTCGTCCAACCCTCACGGCCTCTACACTGAAAAAATAAACTCGTCACAGAGTTGTCACTGAGACAAGTTTCTCCCTTGTCATCCATCAATTTGGGAACCTGACGAACCAAAAGTAGACCTAGTCGATATGACAATGTTGTGACAATTTTTATCTTGTCGGTGTTTAGTCACGTGCTCTTTTCACGCATGCGCTGCTGCAACCGGAAAAACAAGCGGAAAAGATGATTTCTTCTTCGGTGAGTTTGGTCGATGAAAATCCGTTTTAATCGACGCCTTCGTGGCTTGTTAAATGTATATTGGTATATAGAAATGTTGTTGAAATTGTTTTGCACAGTTTGACATGATTTTGATGGTGAATCGCGAAAGGTTGTTTGGTCA
Organism: Terebella lapidaria; assembly: GCA_949152475.1. NCBI lineage: Eukaryota > Metazoa > Annelida > Polychaeta > Terebellida > Terebellidae > Terebella > Terebella lapidaria. Next base: position 22,307,395 of record OX424566.1, on the reverse strand, counting down.
TGTTTGTCCATGGGGGTTACCACGCGATTAGACCGTCAAAGCACGGTTGGATGTGTCTGTGTCCACGATGAGTTACAGACAACTTGGCCAAAGACTCACCCGGCCGCCAGTGAGATCGTGTCATTATTGTCACTGTGTTCGATTTTGCCCCACGGCCTGAAATCACCTTAATGTAAAAACAAAAAATACCGGCAGCAGAGAAAAGATATCACTCAATGTAAAAACAATTTTTTAATCACCCACTGCCTCAATTGAAATGCCGGAATGGCAGGTCAAAGCAGCGAACGACAGGTTTGTGTGACGTCAGGGAGTGTGACTGAAAACAACATGCTGAATATCAGATTGTCAATTCGTTGTTTTCAGGCCATGGGGCTAGTTCGATTGCAATTGTATGATACTGAATTTGTTTTAGCAATTAGGTCTATACTAGGGCTTCAACGAGTACTCGGTTAACCGGTTGCGGTTCGGTTACAGAGTGTAACCGGTTACAGATTTTGTGACCGGTTAATCGTGAACGTATTTTGCAACCTCGTAATTCAGCCTAAAACACTTCACATCGGTCAAGTTTCCGCCCAAACGCACAGAATTGAATAGCCCTGAAAACAAGGCAAAGCAGGGTGTATTTTAAGATTTATATTTTCGTTCACCATGCTTGCCTTGAACTGATGCATTTGAGAATCCACGGAGAAAATGACGAAACACCCCCGGTCACTTCAACTCGACAATTCACGCAGAAATACACATTTCACGCATACATCGCTTGTTTTTTTCATGCACGGGTGCTTTTGCTACATCCCCTGCCAGTTTATGTTGAGAAATATCCAAGAATATTAATGAATACAAACATTTTATTCAGTTTTCTGCAAATCCGCCAGCGGTCGGATTTCGAACCACTCGTATGCCACCAAAATGGCCCTGGGCCAAATTTTTTTTTGCTGAGTTGGCGTTTTTCATTTTCAGCCATATCTCGGAAACGGTGGGTCGTAGAGCAAAACGGTTGTTATTTCCGGACTCGTGACACTAGGCAAACATGTCGTCCTCTGGGCCAATTATTTTTCTGCAGAGTCGGCATTTTTCATTTTCGGCCATATCTCGTTTATTTTCATTTATATCTCAGAAACCGTCGTCTTAGAGTGAAATGGAAGTATCTACATAATCATTTTGGTTGCAGAGTTGTCAGTAATTTACAGTTCACCTGTGATTGTGTTGTGTATCGAAATGCCCCAAGGCCTCTAGGCCTTTATGTCTAGTTTTATATTAGGTTACCGCCGTACGGTACCTATGTTTGGATATGTTCCAATAACCTATTGGCATGGCCTTGCGTCCAGCATGAGTCCGTCTGGACAAACATTCTCAAGTTAGGGCCTGGAAAGAGCTGAAAAGGCCCCCGACTATGATTTAGGCCAAAAGTCCATCTGTATGAACCGATGGGTAATATCTGGACCTTTGGTCCGAAAACCTATTTGCCGTGGCGTTGCGTCCGCAGAGATGCCAACCATTTCGGTTCAGTGTAATGATTACGATATTTTGTAGTACATTACGATTTGTTCGACATTCATTACGATATCTGACGATTCCCTACGAAAAAAATTTAATTAGATTGAAATCCGCCAAAACTCAACGATAAATTGCCCATATCAGCCACCGTAACTTTTTGTCAGCCTGTGGAAATGTGACGTCACAGGCCGTGGGAATCGAATTCAACCAATGAGATCACCGTTTGCGTCTTTTCATCATTTGATAGTCAGTAAATCCCGAGGGACCAGTCACACCATCGGTACGGTTTTGCCTAAAATAAATTTCAAACGAGCGTACACTGAAAAAATTAGCCCAAGGGCTAAGAAGGGTTACCGGACAATATACATTTTAGATATTAGCCTTTTGTCCAGTGACCTTGAAAATAATTTTTCAACAAATATATCACTTCTAGTATGTCCACAATAAATTCCTAAGCTGTAAAGTCTATAATAAGTGAGATATTAGCCATTCTGTGATCGGTGATGTGACCTAGAAAATGAGGTCAAAGTTAAAGTTCATGAAAAGAATAAGTATATATATCATTCCTCTATATTCGCAATTGATTCCTAAGCTGTAAAGATGATAATAAGCGACATATTAGCCATTTTGTTCTCTGACCTTGAAAATTGGATCAAAGGTCAAATTCTAGATCACCAAAATATTCAGCATACATCATTTCGTATATGTTCACTATGGACCCCTAAGCTGTGAATTTGATAATAAGAGAGATATAAATCATTTTGTATTCTGACCTTGAAAATAAAATGACTGACCTTGAAATTTAGGTCAAAGGTCAAATTCAAGGTCATGAGAATATTCAGAATATATCATTTCCTATATGTTCACAATTGCTTCCTAAGCTGTAAAGTTGATAATAAGCAAGATATTAGCCATTTTGTCTTGTTGACCTTGAAAATGAGGTTAAAAGTCAAATTCAAGGTCACTAGAATATTCAGCATATATCATTTCCTATATGTTCACAATTGATTCAAAAGGCGTAAAGTCACTAATAAGCAAGATATTGGCCATTTTGTCCTGTGACCTTGAAAATGAGGTCAAAGGTTAAATTCAAGGTCACAAAAATATTCAGCATATATCATTTCCTATATGTTCACAATTGATTCCTAAGCTGTAAAGTCGATAATAAGCGAGATATTAGCAATTTTGTCCTGTGACCTCGGAAATGAGGTCAAGGTCAAATTCGAGGTCACGAGAAAATTCAGCATATATCATTTCCTATATCATCACAATGTATTCCTAAGCTGTAAAGTCGATAATAAGCGAGATATTAGCCATTTTGTCATGTGACCTTGAAAATGAGGTCAAAGGTCAAATTCAAGGTCATGAGAATATTCAGCATATATCATTTCCTATATGTCCACAATTGATTCCTAGTCTCTAATCTCAATATTAAGTGAGATATTAGGCTTAATGTGTCCCATTATAAAGCATAGGAGAATTTAACATGGGAAAGTCCCATTTGGGCCGAGTTTGGGCCCAAAATGGCCCACTTCGAGCGATTCAAGGGCAACGAAATTTATACATGTCACAGAGGTACATATGAGGAGTGTTATGCATGAATGAGAAAAAAAGTTACTGAACAGATTTTGAGAAAACGACAGCCAAAGTCCAAAATTGGCCATTTTTCGACAAAAACGGCCGCCATTTTGAAATAATTGTGAAAATCAAAAAACTAAAAAATACCTCCCTCTCGAAATATTTTTAGGCATTTTTGTGCAAAATTTCAGAAAGATTCGATCGTAAACTTTAAAGATAAAAATGTAGACGGACGACGACGGACGACGGACGCAACGCCACGGCAATAGGTTATCGGACCAAAGGTCCGGTAACCTAAAAATAACCTCGTCAAAAATTTGTCAAATTGACAAGTTTTCGATTGTCAATTTGACTGTGCGAAAACGAAGCACCTTAGCCTTGTCAGCGACCAAATTTGACGACCGTAAACTCGTCAAATCCTCGTCATCGATACATGCGAATTTGAAATAGTTGCTATTAGGGCAATATCGAAATATGAATTTCTATGAAGGATGGGCCAATGAACTCAGAGTCCAGAGTTACTCTGCCCCAAGTCAAAACTGCGTCTAATGCACTTGACGACGTATCAAGTAGTTGTGCTGTGAAGCACTCTGCAAGTCTGTTTTCATATGCATGATGTCGAACATAAAAATGGTGTCAGTAAGTGGCACTGCATGACGACATAAAAGTTGCCAATGTGACGATTTTCTTGACAAGGCCGACTTTATCCTTGTCAGACACTTGATGATTGGGAAGACAACCCAGAAACTTGTCATAATGACGAGTTCATGACAAGTTGATTTTTTCAGTGTAATGCACTCAACATTGACGTCAAGCACGTTCGTAAAGAATATTGGTCGTATCGTGCGGTGGGCAGTGCAGTGAATGAACGTTCGTGCGGATCCTGAAGTTGAACAAAACAAAAATAAGCGATCTGCCTGGATATTATCAAAACAAATTCCAAAGATAAAGACAAAAATAGTTCACCAGAAATATAACACAGTCTATGGCAATGAATGGCCATGTATCACAAAGTCGATTGTGTCGGATAGTCACACCCTTCGCATGTAGTTTGTGGTCTGCATTTCTCGATTGCGCATACGCCGCATAGATGCAAGAACAACTGTTACCGAGCCAATGGCTCGCGCCTGGCCGGGAAAATTTAAAATCTTGATCAAAGTATTTGAGGCATATTTATCATGCAGTGCATTCCAAAAACTGTGCTGTCTGTTCCTGCTAGTCTGTTCTTGAATTTGACATCTAACATCATTTTCAAGGTCAGGGGACGAAATGGCTGATATCTCGCTTACCGTATTGGTCCTAATAGTGGCACGCGCCCTAATAGTAGAGCGCCTTCCTCTTCCCAAAAATGTTGGATTTTTGAGACCTTATAATTCACTTCATTTCTTTCTAATAAGATCTTGGAATGTTCCAATCCACACATTCATATTATTTGAAACATAATAAAGGGCATTAACGGCTATAGGTATATTATTCTGTGATTTTCATTTTTGCGCGCACTGCTGTAAAGGGTATTGCTTTGGCTCGTCGTGCTACTATTAGCACCAATACGGTATTGTCAAATTTACAGCTTCGGAATCAATTTTGGACATATAGGAAATTATATACGGCGAACATTCTGATGACTTTGAATTGACCTTTGACCTCATTTTCAAAGCAGAGCACAAAATGGCTAATATCTCACTTATTATCTACTTTACAGCTTAGGAATAAATTGTGGACATATATGAAGTGATATATGCTAAATTTTATCATGACTCTGAATTTGACCTTAGACTTTCTTTTCAAGGTCGGAGCACGAATTGGCTAATATCTAAAACATATATATTGTCCGGTAACCTTCCTTAGACCTTGGGTTAATATTTTGTCTTCCGTTGGGTAAAAAATTTGGGAAATATTCGTAACCTTGAATTTGACATCCAGTAACAAAACTCAATAATATGTTTGATCAAAGTTTGCCTGTCAGGGACAACACCTCTGATGCTAGGTTTTTAATTTAAAGGTTTTTACTGGGAATAGCCTTTCAGAAACGGAGACAGTTTCTTTTTCACCGAACATGAACAGTGACGACAGTAGTATGGATGAACACATCGAACTGTAAGTTGGAACGCAATCATGTATCAGTGCCAGCATTATGCCTTCTCATCATCTCATTATCGTCAGTTCTTGAAGCATTATGACCGCAAACATACACGGTTTGTTCTAAAATGTCCTGTTGTGGAATGCTACAAGTATTTCAATGCAAGCCAAAGACTTATATCACACATTCGATCGAAGCACCGACATTTTTTTGATAATCACTGCCGTGTTCATGGACAAAATGTTCCAAGACAAGTCGTTCAAAATAATGAAGATAATGACGAGGAGATCCACGATAATTTGCCTAATAATGATGCTGAGGATATTGACAATGCTTGTGACAATGGTGGTAATGAACGACCAAATGATCTTAAACATGACTTGGCTTCAAGTCTCTTACGCCTTCGGGAGAAATTCAAACTGCCCTCTGTTGCGGTGTCATCCATTGCAGACAATATAGCAAAGTTTGCCAGTGTAGCTCACCAAACTTTGTCAGCACGTGTGTCAGACACTTTGAGACAGAATGGTTCTGTCAGTGAGAATATGCAACAAGTATTGGATGAGCCTTGTGAGGTTTCATGTGTCTGCAGTGAGCTTAATGCTTCGCATAAGCTCAAAAAGTTCATTGATGAAGAAATGTTTTCCATCCCCCCAGAGGAAAAGAGATTGGGAGTAAATGAAAGTGGAAAACCTGAAACGTTTCAGTATGTCCCAATTGAAAAAACACTGACACACTTGTTGACATTTGATGATGTTTTGGCTGAGGTGACCAATAGTCACAGATCTGAAGATGGAAATCTCAGTGATGTTGTTGATGGATCACTCTTCAGAGGTCATAATGTTTTGCAGGAGGAATGTTCATTGGCTCTCGTGCTGTATATGGATGATTTTACTGTCAGCAACCCTCTTCGATTGAGAGCTAAATCTGACAAAATATGTGGAGTATATTTCACCCTGGCAAATTTTTCGCCAGAGCTTCGCGCACAGCTAGAATCAATACAACTTCTCATACTTTGTAAATCGAAGTACATCAGTAAGTATGGGATGGAGCTAGTATTTGAGGACCTACTCAAGGATCTTCAAAATCTTGAAGAAAATGGAATAACAGTGATTCATGACAATGTGGAGATGCATTTTGCCTGTAATCTCTTTCTTGTGCTAGGTGATAATCTGGCAAGCCACCAAGTAGGTGGATTTATGCAAGGATTCACTGCCAACAAGCCATGTAGGTTCAAGCCATTGCATCACCTTACAAAATATTCGTGATGGAGTTGATGGTGCAGCCGAGAGAACACAAGCAATGCATGATCAACAAGTTGATATTGTGTCAACCAATCCCCTACTCGCCAAAACCTATGGCGTTCGCAATTCATGCATTTTTAAGCATTTGAGTTTGTTCCACCCTGTGACGAGCCTGCCGAGTGACATTGCACATGACATTTTCGAAGGAGTTGCCAAGGTAGTTATGGGAGATGTCTTAAAACAAAGTATAGAAAACGGAGAAAACGGTCACTTCACTGTGAAGCAGTTCAATGATTGTTTGTTGAAGTTCAAATATGTCAGCCTTGATAAAGTAAATAAACAATGTGGAATTTCTGAAATGGGAGTGCTGACTGTGAAGCAAACCTTCAATCAAATGTGGTGTCTAATGCGGTTGATGCCGCTCATCATTGGAGATTGTGTTCCACTTGCGGATCCCGCATGGGATATTCTACTGAAGTTGCTTCGAGTAGTGGAGTATGTATTCGCTCCTGTATTATCACCAGAGCACGTCACTGATATGGGTGCTCTGATTGAGGAGTTCCTCCATGCAAGAAGACAGGTTTTCCAGCTTCAAAAGACACTCCCAAGATGCATTATATGTCACATTACTCTCAACAAGTTACTCGCTTTGGACCTTTAAAGCATGTGTGGACAAAAAGGATGGAGGCCAAAAATAACTACTTCATTGAAACTAACAAATCCAATAAGTGCTCTAAAAACATTTGCTTAACACTGGCAAAGCGGCATCAGTACATAATATCCTCGACTAACACAAGAAATTTGTTTGAAACAACTGTTGATGTGCTCAAGGGCAAGGTAATGAACGTTAGGCACTTGAATGCTGGCTTGCGTCGTCTTGTTCAGCCACTGCTAGGAGATGGAGATCAAGTGCATGTCGGTAAAAAGCTGCGTATGAACAGTCGAATATACGAGCCCAGCAGAGCTCTTATCACTGGGGAACAGAATGGCCTCGTGGATTTCAGTGAAGTGAAAAAAGGCCTCATCATAAACCATGTCCCATATCTGGCTTGTCAACAGCTCCACACAGTGAAGTTTAGCTCCCACTATTATAGGGTTATTGCACAATATGGGGTTTTATGCCCGAGGTCCAAGTCTTTGAGAAGCCCGACGCGAAGCGGAGGGCTTCTTGAAGACTTGGCCCGAGGGCATGAAATTTCAATTCTATCAACATGTAATGCTCCACATGGCCATGGGCAATAACACACAAAATTACAAGATTCGAAAAAAAAGTTGGATATGATAACAATCAAAAGTCCTGTTGATCGGAGCATCACTGTTATTCGTTTGTCACCACATTCGATCCATGGAGGTAGTGAAAAGTGAGATTCCCCTCACTTTTTCCCAGGCTCTCTCAGTATAGCTTCTCAGACATACTGCTCTGATGTGACTGAGCTTTCAGCCTTTTACCCAATTTGGGGTAAACCTCTGACTGATGTCTAAAAGTTGTCATTTAAAGTTCTGATACCTTTGCCATTTGTCTTTCCATCTCGAATAAGCATGATAAATTGATGGTAACCACACGTGTACTTCCAAATACTTAATGTTTGTTCATGTGTTTGGTTCCCCATCTTCATAAAATTCGTTTTTGTTATAATCTAGGAATGCCTCGTGTACATCAAGCAAGATTTGTGGAACAAATGCACAGAAGTATTTATGTCATTTGATGTGCTTGCAGATCTACTGGAAAGAGAAACTTATCCAAGGTTTCCAGAATTACAGGAGGCGACGAGATCAAGCCCATCCAGAAGTGAAACGCCGGAAGATCAAACAGGAGGAAACCCGTGAAGCAAGATCCATCCCACAGCCTTATGGATTTACCAACTATGTGCCAAGCAGCCGGCCCGCCTCAGAGACAGCGGAAACTGTAGAAGCTCATATCCAGGTATCTAATGAAGAAGTACCGAGCAGTTTTTAAATGTTAGTCAGCATTTGAACATATATAAAATATTTGCTGACATTGATCAGTATGATTGAGTGTTACCCAGTATAAGACTGCAAGAAGATTTAACAGACTACTATGTTCTATTTATCAATCAATTAAAATTGTTATTTTGTAATGGGTAACTCAGTTCAATTTCTTCTGTGTTGTACCTAGACCATGAAGACTGAAAACCGGAAGAGAAGTCCCGACATGAAACTTGTGGAGCTTCTGATGAATGCCACATTTTTTGATAGACGAACCGAGATCATGGAAGGATCCATGGCCGCTCAGATACTGGAGAAGTACCCCGGTGCTCACCAGGACAGGTCAGGTAAGAACGTCTTGCTAGTGATAGATAGAGCCACTTTATTGCCTTCATGGAGATGAATCTCAAGTCGCCTTTTTGCTGAAAATTGAAGTTTTAGTACAGGTAACATGTTTTTATCTTCTTTATCTGTTTTATATTTCCTAGATCACGGAGGAATATGTACGCCTCGGGCCAGGGGCTGCGCAGAATTTGTCAACATTGATACTAGATGGTGTCAACAAGTTTGGGCCAACCATTCTTCGAATGATGAAGCCTGGGTGTGCAGAGTGGATCAGCCTACTTTTGACCGAAGCAAAATCCCAAGTAGAAACCAACATGAAAAGAGGTGAATAATATGCAGAGGAAGAAAATCAATAGCTGGACTGAACTTAGGCTTTTCTCTTGTGATTTTTTAAAGACATTCCAACAAAAATGGGTTCTTGGTTCTGTCAGAATTATTTTTCCTTTTGTCCTCCCTTCTTCCCATTTCTGCCTGTAAATCATGAATGCCTCGCGAAATCAACAACTTGCCATCACTGCTCAGACATATTATGCATCCATGATCTTGGATTCAGTGTCTTGTTAATCTGCGAGGCCCAAATCCCTGCTGATTTTTTTACTTTGTTTCTGCAATATAACTCGAGGACAATACTAGCATACTTCGCACATACACTTGTATACCACTGAGGGAGACTTTGGGGGTATATTGATAAATGACCTTTGTCACACAACACAAAATCATTTTAGCTTAGTCTGGAATCCAATTATATAGGTATCTTGAGAACAGCGCGTCGTAGACTTGACCTTCTCCTATCCAGACATTTAGATATGAGGAGCAGGTAGAAATGAAATGCTTCCAAGACTCTATAGGTCGTGACATCTGGCTTCTCATCACTTTTGGCTACAATGTTGAAATCCTACTTTGCAGTGTTGAAAGCCTATGCAGCATTGTTGTGCCTACCACAGCTCCTGGGGGAAGATCCTGAAGACCTGCTAGATATCAGTGCAGTAAGTTGTGTTCTGATAGTGAATGTTTTTATGAGATATTTTCGAACTGGCATTTTCTAGCATATTCAACACAAATATTCTTCTAGCCCTGTTCACTGACTTGTTCCTCACTCTGTCAGCTGTTATCTATTCACCTATGTATGGTCTCTTGTTTGTTTTACATTCCAGATCTCATTACTTTGCAGAGAGCATCAGGCGACATCTACATCCTCAAGTCATGAAAAACGAGAGGAAACTTCGCCAATGCATCCTTCACCGTGTACATAGACTGCTCTGTAGTAGGCATATTTGATGATCTGTTCGATGCCCTAGCGAGGGCGATTGAAGTATGTTATGTTTTCGACTCAAACTTTCCCAAAGTGTTGACTAAATATTTCGCATTCGTCCAAATGTATATGTGCCAACTCAGAGTCCAAAATGTGCCCAAAATGGTACGAAAAATAGCTGTAAAGCTTCAGCAAATGTGAGCAAATTTCACAGTTTGTGAAAGGCTACTTTGTATTGTTCAGTGTTTGTAGTCATCGATGAGTAGTGCTGGATTAGTGTTTGGTTGACTTTGTTAATATTCAATTCATTGGAACATGTTCATTGTCAGCTGAGAAGGTGTGAATCAATAATATACTCCATGTATAGAAATTCTGAAAAATTCTGAAAAAAAAGTGTTCAGGAGATTTGGAAGGTTAATGTACGACACAGAATGTGATATGAGTTTGTTACTTGTTGTCTTGCATGAGTAACTTGTGTTCTAAGTTTATCGATGACACCTGGTGTTCGATCCTATCGTACTGTAACGCCATAGGAATCGATGTATAGTTATACTGCAAAAAGAAATATTTTGGTGTGTTTTCTCGGCTAGGTTATATGGTTTCTGAAATATGCCACTGCCAGGGTAGATCCTGTATTATTTTATAGGTATTGTCTTGGTGTTGCGTCCGTTGTCCGTCCATCAACATTCAAAATCCCATGAACTATGGCGTAATATTCTTTTTGGTAAATTAAATTTCAATGCTGACGTATCCTACAGAACAGGGCACGACCTCTGGCGTGACATGAGGTATCCTGTACGGCAGCTCTGCCTCAAATTGTCCGTAAGTCGTGAGTCACTGGCATGGGTGAAATATACCTGTAAACTTGACCTGCTGTGGGATAGACCGCAATAAACTTACAAAGAAATAATGCTCGAATGCCTAAGCAAATTCAAAATCCAGTAATTGTAACATGACAACTTTCTAATGGGAAGTCACATACGAAGATTTGAGTGGCAACCTTGAATTTGACCAATGGTCATTTTGGGTTGAAAAACACCCATTTTGGACCCAGTTCGTTTCAATGTAAAATTTTTGTCCGGTCGCCTTCTTCAGCCCTCGCGTTGTTACTTGTTGGCTTGCATGAGTAACTTGTGTTCCGAGTGTATCGTTAACACATTTTCAATGCTAATGTACTTGAATGCCATGGAAATCAGTGTTACTTTTTGCAAAAAGAAATGTTTTGATGTCTTTATGGACAGGTATTGTATCGTTTGTGAAATAAAGTACTGCCAGGATAGATCATGTATCATTTTTTCTTCTGGGGACTTTCAGTTACTGAAAAAGAAAGATTGTTGCAGCCTGTTGTTAGGTCAGTCGACACATTTCATGATGATCTTCAATATTCATATATGGATGAATATATTCATGAATAATCCATTTATATCCAAGCGTGGCAACAAGCTCAATGTATCTCCCTATCCAGATCGGTCATCATACTGACAAGTTTTTGACAAGTTTTGGTTGGGCAGTTTGAATATCGGACAAGGTTTAAGTGGGTAAAATCAGTTACTACTTTTAGGTTGTTGAGCAACTAGTTTTTGGTCGTCGTTGAAACCCAATGACGAGGCTAAAGTGCTTCGTTTTCGCACAGTCAAATTGACGAGCCAAATCCAGCCAATTTGACGAGTTTATGACTAGTTTATTTTTTCAGTGTACGTCTGAAATGATAACACAGGAGGAACCAAATGCACTCAACCACTTGGTCAGGGGACTTATCCCACCCGCTGGAGTAGGAGCTCAGTTTCTCCATGTCGTTGTCTCCTATGGCAGGTTTGTGCTTAGGTTTTGCATGTCCGGCCTTGTGATACAGTTTTGCCTTAGCAGAGAACATGTGGTGTCAGCAGAGATAAACTCTTTGTCTTTGACGATGTTGAAGTTGCGATTGTGTGGAGGCGAAATAAAAACCCTGTGCAGTGCAGCTCGAATGCCAGTCATGGCACTTGGGGTCGGAGGCTTTTTTCGTTGAGGCCGGCGCAGCGTCGGAGACCATTTCGTCCATGGCATCCTCGTCAAAGATACTCGATTGACTGGACATTTCTCTACAATCCACTTTCCATATTTCGAAACAGATAGTTTATTTCAAAATTTATAGTTTGCGAATCCAGATCAGTAAACCATCGTCGCCTGCGTGCATGTCGAACTTGCATAAACAAAACGTCATGTGACTGAAATGTCACGTGATATATCAGTAGAAGATACCTTAGTTTTCAGGACTGTGAGATAATATGGAGATAATATTTATGTAAACTGACCAAACAGATAATATAATATTCATGTAACTGACCAAACAGAGAGACGCGGGCCGCTAACGGCGGTGCAGTTCACAAACGGACCACCACTTGCACTCATATGTGGTGCGCGAAATCTTTGAATACATCATGCGGACCTATGTCTGTGTTGAATTCTTCATGTAGAAACATTGATGTAGTCAAAACAACATATATGTACATGTTTGTTCCTAAAGTTTCAAATTTAATTTCAAAAATATGGGCAAATGCCAAGGCAACTTTTATTGTTGAATATAAGTGGTATATTTCATCTACACATAGGCACACAACCCTTTTATTATGTGTTAGGCCTACTCAATAGCAGGTGATAATAATAGCATTTTCTTGATATTCTCGTGCCATATACATGTACTTTCAGACCGGCCCTCCGTCAATGATTAGCGGCCATCCATATAGCCATTAGGGGCCCTCGGCAAGCCTCAGGCTTCTAAATACAGGCCATATGTCGAGCCGCTAATCATCGACGTCGGGCCACTCTAAAAAAAGAACGTCCTCTGAAATCATGTTATTGTTATTCTCATTGAACTTGACTTTGTTATATGTTCAGTCACATACCAATCCACTCACACTTTTACAGATGTATTTAGAAATGCCGTCAAATGAAAAAGGTGTGATCACGAATAGTAAACTGTTGGCTTCGAGGCATATTACAGCTAAGTGCAATCCAGTTAATTAGTGGTGATCAATCGGGAAGCCATATGACACCTAGGCCTACAATAAGAATGTAAGTATCAATCTATTACTACCAATATAGCCAAATTTTGATGATTCCAATAACAAACGTAAAATACATTTTGCAATAGAAACATAGCCCGACCAAACAGTTTATCAAGAGACACACTGGCGTCATCAGGGGCAGACAGTGTGCTAAATGTAGTTGTTTCTACTGTACACCTGATAGAATCAGTATACAACTGCCCAACAACCTATAAAAATACTTTAGAAATACGAAACAAACCCCATAGAATAGATAAATGACAAGTACATAAGTACCTAATCACAAGCCGAAAGGCTACTGAGTTGATGGTATCGTTAAGTTGTGCATTTAGGCATAAAAATCCTTACCTGGGACATGGACATCTTCCGTGAACCAGTTTCAATTTGACACAAATGCAACGGGCGAGAGTTCGTCTTTTTTCCGGACGTTTTGTACATATAAATGATCAAGATTACAATTCTAATGCGATCAATAAGGAGTAGAATTCGGAAAATATGCCCCATGTTGTTACTACTATAACATCATGAACATATGAATTGTTAGTTGCAAGTAATCTACATGAATTTTCGGTTAAAATCATTCTGCTTTGCTATCCTAGAGTTTAGTTATCATATTGCATAACAGTAATGCTTTGCTACACCACGAGTCTAGTTAATCGTGGCGGCAAAACGGATATCAAAGCATAATTAAGCCCTCTTGTTTTACCAGTTACAGCAACCATCAATTCAAATCGATGAAACAATCATATAATGGGGGACTTTCCGAATTTTAGTTTTTACGTCATTCGCAAGGCGGCGCCACTGTAATATACGGTATTGAAGTTGTGCTGCTGCTGAGTTTCGTTTGGCCCGTTATGATCTGGATGTTTTGAGCCGTGACATCGATTTCTTGTTTTTTTTTGCTGATATCAACACAGTACGGGGTATGTATACTGTAATAAATAAATAACCGTTAATAATATGTTTAAGAAACAATATTATCTCTCAAAATGACCACTAAAGAGCCGAGCCCCTAGAGCCGACTTGAGCGATGATTTCGACGTTGGCAACCAAAGCTAGGTCAAGGCCGCCGTTGGGCATACTGTGAAACGTGTAATGGTCCGGTACTAGGACTGTGTACATGTACATGCTCGTGTTGTATAATATAACATGTGAGAAATCAATAATTTTCATGTTTTCCTAGCTTAGAAGATTCATGAATGTAACCATTTATTGTATATTTCCAGATGCCCGAGTGTTGTTGTGTACCTGGCTGTAAATCGCTGGGTTCTGGCCATAGATTTCCTGCAGACAAAGCGAGGAAACAGCAGTGGGTACAAGCAATCAGGAGGTGCAAAAGTCGGACTAGCAATAAGCTGTGGGAGCCTTCAGCCAGATCGATTGTGTGTCGAAATCACTTCACCGCAGATGATTACGCCCCTACATTGCTTGGTGTGTGAATTTGGGTAGAATATTTTGCAGAAACACTGAGAAGATAACATATTCCTAATACACTAGCAATGATTGATCCCCTCAGAAAATTTTTGCAGTCATCTGTATACATGAAAGTGTCATTGAATAGTATTTTTAAAAGTTCAGTGTTATCTGATTACTGCATTTATAAATCTGAACCATATATTTTCAGGCGAGCGCAGGCGACTGAAGATTGATGCTGTTCCTAAATACTCCATTCGTGATTCTGGCAAGCCATCTTCACGTGCACTACGCGCCCAGCGACGAGCGAAGCATACCGACAACAGACCAGATGCACCCTTGGAACAGGAAGACCACACAGCAGATTCCGTCGGACTGGTAGTTGAAGTTGAAAGTGCCTCTGTTCCAGAGGTGTCATGTTTGCCAGCAACACAGGCAACAACTCTGTCATCATTCCGCAATGCAGGAACTCAGTATGAAGCAAAATCGAGGATGTTTTGCATTCACGACTTCGCGAATAATCCTAATACTGTACAGTATTACACATCTTTTGAGAGCTACGAACATTTCATGTTTTTCTTTACCATCCTCGGTCCTGCCACAGCTCATTTGGGATTGAGGCATGTGCCAATCCCCCCTGTAGACCAGCTGTTTTTGACTTTGATGAAGTTGAGACAAGCAAAAGACGACTTCGAACTCAGTACTTTCTTCAACATAGGAGAACATATAGTTTCATTGATTTTCAGTACCTGGGTTAACTTCCTATACTTTCAGCTGAGTGAGGTCAAAATATGGCCATCTAGGTCCATAATCGACTCCTACATGCCGTCGCATTTCGGGAAACTATTCCCTTCAACCCGTGTGATACTGGATGGCACAGAAGTTCCTATACAAAAACCTCGCTCATCCGGACCACAGAGAGAAACATTCTCCAGCTACAAGAACAAAAACACCCTGAAAGTTGTTGTGGGATGTACACCACGGGGTTCTGTGAGCTATGTGAGTGATGCGTATGGCGGCAGTGCAAGTGACCGGCAGATCATCGAGAGAAGTTCCCTGTGTTCTAATCATATGTTTGATCGTGGCGACAGCATCATGGCGGATAGAGGTATCATGGTCCAAGATTTATTCGCTAACCAGAATGTGCATGTCAACACACCAACTATGCTAAAGGGCAAGTCACAGTTGGAGCCAGAAGAAGTCCATCGTGATCGCAAGGTTGCATCAAAGCGTATACACATTGAAAGAGTGATTGGTCTGGCCAAAACTTATAAATTGCTGAAAAAAGATCTAAATTCCAGTTTCTTAACACTTGGCAACAGGATAATACATGTCTGTTTCTATTTGTGCAACTTCAGACGTTGCATTGTCAATGAAAATGCATGAATGTCAATATCAAGCTTTGATGTTCCATTTTTAATGATGGATGTACATGAATATGTGTAATTGTTTTAAAATTTTGTCTGGTGTTGTTATATTTGCTGTGGATATCTTGTAAAATTACCTACACATATCAAATGTGAAAAAGATTCTCTCCAGGCTGAATAAGTCACTAACATTATTTGTAACATTCATATTTGTAACTCCAGCATACACCCTGTTTCGAATGTACTCAGCAGCATACTTTGAAATCAGAAAATAACAAAAATAGTTATTTCAGGCTAGGAAGCACACCTAGTTTATTTACTTGCCTGAATACTGTACATACAGCCATACACACTGTACATGTGTATTTATAAACAAGATGTGGACAATGTGTATATATGTACCAGTATTGCATGTCAATTTTTATATATTTGTTTGCATTTTATTGTTTGAATAATAACCCTGAACACAGTTATACACTGAGTTGATTCGTCTTTATATTACTCAACATATATATTTTTAAAATCGTTTTGAAACCGATTGCATAGACAAATTACATTTAAATGTCCAGGCCTACAGCACGTTGGACAAATCTTGTTTGATCGTGGCGACAGCATCATGGCGGATAGAGGTATCATGGTCCAAGATTTATTCGCTAACCAGAATGTGCATGTCAACACACCAACTATGCTAAAGGGCAAGTCACACTAGACATAAATTCGTCTCAAACTGTCAGAATCATCTTTCTCATAGGTACAATGTGGCACACACCAGTGTGTTTTTTGATTGGGTGATGGAACACTTGTAGCTTCTCTGTGCAGCTCAGTGATGTCCGCAGTTTGCCATCCTCTTTGAAGGCTGTCAGCAGCAGGCACACGGCAGCAACATGCTTACACAAACCATGTGGGCCTTTCCCAGCAGGACACTCACAGGAGGAATTCAGCACCTCACCCCTCTTGCTGAACTTTACTTTGTAGCTGTACCTAAATGGTCAAATGAAGAGGAAGCATTAATTTTTTATGCAACATTTCAATGGTCCCATCAAAAAATACCTAACCTTTTGCCACAAAATTAAGGTCTTACAAAAGGGGGTGCTTTATTAAAGGGGTTCATGTACATGTTACAAGTTATCCTAGCACCACAAGAAAAAGTCGTTACAGAGGGGAAAGTCTTCACTGAGGGATTCTTATATGAGAGGGACAATGACGTTACCTCAGCAATATAGGGAAAAATATAGCATGATCTACAAATGGTTTTGAGTTGTAGGTAAAGTTTCCTGTAATCATCATTTGATTATTCTGTGCTACAATTTCACTAAAATTATTGTGTACAATGACAATCTGGCCTCATAACATTTTGCACGCTTATATAAAGCAGCTCAAACTCATTTACCCGACGCGTTTCTTCATCGCTGCCCGAACAATTCCTGTGACGAAGAAATCATCTGCATCAACAAAACTGCAAGCATCAATTCGGTTGCAGTCCAGTAAGTCCTGGCCCTTTTCGATTGATTTGAGATCACCAGCTGGTAGTTGGTCAACAACCTACAAACGAATAATTTCAATGTAAACTAGACGTCAAGGCCTAAAGATGCCTTGGAGGCATTTCGGTGTGATGATTAATTTATAATACATACTAGATATCGACGAAAATGGAAAATGTCAACTCAGCCGAAAAAATTTCAGGTCAAGTTCAAAGTTCATCTGTAATACCCCTTAGACATGTTTGCCTAGAGCCACGAGTCCGAAAATAACGTTCGTTTCGCTACACAACGCACCGTTTCCGAGATATCGACGAAAACGAAAAGTGCCGACTCGGCCAAAAAATTTCTGGTCAAGGTCAAAGTTCATCCATCATACCGCTTAGGCATATTTATCTAGGGGGACGAGTCCAAAAATAACAACTGTTTCGCTCTACGATGCACCGTTTCTGAGATATCGACGAAAACGGAAAATGCCGACTCAGCAGAAAAATTCAAGGTCAAGGTCAAAAGTCATCCCTAATACCCCTTAGACATGTTTGTCTAGGGTGAAAATAAGTCCGAAAATAACGTCCGTTTCGTTCTACAACGCACCGTTTCCGACATATGCAGGATACCTCAAAGATGACTGGGCGAAAACTCTTTCGACTTCTAGGTCATAGGTCGTTTGACCATATGACCCCAAAATCAATAGGGTTGTTCCTGGTGATATATGAACGTCCATGCAAAGCTTTGCAGCCATTGCCTGAACAGTTTTCGAGTTATCCTGCGGACACAAAGTCCAAAAAAGGACCTCAATTTCATCCTCAATGACCTCACGGACCTCGGATCCGGCTCAAAACCTATACAGCACATCAACATAATATGTCTGAGCAGTGGTGAAAATTTCAAGTCGATCCGTCAAGGCGTTCTCGAGTTATCGCTCGGAAACGAAAACGGCGGAAGAAAAAAAAAAATTCTGACAAAACCATAAAGGCATTTCTGCTGAAATGCCTTAATGCATATCAAATGATGAACGTAATCTTTATTACACTAAAATTATCCCAAGGGATGAAATATGTTACCGGACATATTTATTTTTAAGCATTGCAGGTGACACATAACCTCGAGGTTGACCAATCAAGGTCATACTTGTTATTTCACCATTGAGTGGGCATTTTGACATGATCACAGTAAATTACCTGTCTATGTACGAAGTAGTTTTCAATGTGCAACTTGCTGATGGGTGGCACAGTTTCCCTGTGGCCTACACAGAGCTGCCGGTAGTTGGTCTCTGGCCAGTCAGGTAGGCTCACTGGGGGTAGCAGCACAGGCTGAGGGCCGAAATCTTGATTCCTTTCATAAGCCTCCAATCTGCAAATTATCAATTAAATTTATTGATCTTTCCAAAGGACCTTATAAATTATATATTCAGCATGAATAGTATTCAGCCAATACTTATGAATGTACTGCATGTACTGTAACACTTCAAAATTGCATCAAATGAATGATGCGACTTTATGTTCATGAATTATCAATACCAGAAACAATATTAGTACTACAGAATATATGCAACTTACCCCTTTCCTGTCTCTTGTTATAGTGAGAACAAATGTAACTGGAACAAAACAAAGAACACCTGCAATCTTAAGTACATTAATAACAGACCTGACCATTTTATTCCATAAATTGGCCATCATGCCGTAACTTATTTAACATTTATATTGATAGCACTGAAAGTAGATTGGCTACGTTCTGTCAGTCCTAACTTGGCCGCATCCCTAATTTGGCCATTTTCCATTTTTTATTTATTTTATCATATCCAGATGTTTTGTTTCTTCTGTTGAATCATAATGTTAAATAGTATTTATTTATAACATTCCAATTTATTTTATTTTTTGAGGATTACATCTCAGTTTAAGCATTATTTATACGAATGAGATGTAGTTCACCTGGTCATGCCATTCATCATGTTCATTACACGCCCGGGGGAACTGTGTTTATCTCAACATAACTTATATATATTTCTTTCTGTAAAAATATTTTTAATAGCTATAGGCCTAAGTAGCAAAAAAATGTGTAAACGAGTTAGAAAAATCAGAGTATAGAAGGAATCAAACTTTAACAGGAAAGTCCGAGGAGGCCTGTCTCATCACTCATCATATATCATGATTTATTGAAAGAAAGTTGCCAAGTTGGGACTGACAGCTCGTAGAAGTACGGTCGGACTACCGTGGAAGATCGCACTTGATCAAATAATGACATCACTTGAGACCATCCCGGGTTTTACAGTATGCCACAACTTTACCTTTCCATCAAATCGGCCTTTCTGCCCCGTGTGCTCGCCCCGCGGTCCCTAAGCTTCAGCTTCAACTCATTTACGGTCAACTTCGTTATGGCAGACATCTTTTGTCATGTATTTAAACAAAAACACTGAATAAATTCGAGAAACAACTCGTTTGACTTGAACTTGAACACCTCACGAATTATCGATCGTGTGCTGGGTCGAGTTCGCTATCGAGCCGGACGTTTTGTTTATACCGTATAGTACTGACGCGCCGCCATGCGGCGTAAAAACGCACTATCATAATGTCCCCCATTATATCCCCACTCACTGGTATTCTATGAATATTATTATATCCTTTCTAAGAGTTGATTTTGTTAAAGTGATATTGGCAGTAAGTTATGGATTTTTCTAAAACTTTCTGATTGAACGACGAAAACATACCAGTTATATATCTGCACTTGTATGCTGAAACAGATGTCGTTTTCTGAGCAGTGCGATTCCAGCTTAGGCCATGTTGTGTTTTTTCTTTGTTTCCCGTCAACTTTTTTTTCGAAAAGTTGACTCAAGGATTGCGCTACCGAAGGAGGTTATTCTTCCGGCTTTTTTCGTTGAGGCTGGCGCAGCGTCGGAGACCATTTCGTCCGTGGTATCCTCGTCAAAGGTACTCGATTGAATGGACATTTCTCTACAATCCACCTTCCATATTTCGAAACAGATAGTTTATTGTTAACTTTACAGTTAGCGAATCCAGGTCAGTAAACCATCGTCGTTTGCGTGCATGTCGAACTTGCATAAACAAACCGTCATGTGACTGAAATGTCACGTGATATATCAGTAGAAGATACGTCAGATTTTAGGACTGTAAGATAATATTGAGATAATATTTATGTTAACTGACCAAACAGATAATATAATATTCATGTAACTGACCAAACAGAGAGAAGCGGGCCGCTAACGGCAGTGCAGACTCATCAACGGACCACCACTTGCACTCATATGTGGTGCGCGAAATCTTTGAATACATCATGCGGACCTATGTCTGTGTTGAATTCTTCATGTAGCAACATTGATATGGTCAAGACAACATACATGTACATGTTTGTTCCCAAAGTTTCAAAGTTAATTTGAAAAATATGGGCAAATGCCAAGGCAACTTTTATTGTTGAATATAGGTGGTATATTCCATCTACACATAGGCACACAACCCTTTTATCATGTGTTAGTCCTACTCAATCGCAGGTGATAATAATAGCATTTACTTGATATTCTCGTGCCATATACATGTACTTTTTAACCGGCCTTCCGTCAATGATTAGCGGCCATCCATATAGCCATTAGGGGCCCTCGGCGAGCCTCGGGCTTCTAAATACAGGCCATATAATGTTGAGCCGCTAATCATCGACGTCGGGCCACTCTAAAAGAAGAACGTCCTCTAAAATCATGTTATTGTTTTTCTCATTGAACTTGACTATGTTATATGTTCAGTCACATACCAATCCACTCACACTTTACACATGTGTATATAAAAGCGGTCAAATGAAAAAGGTGTGATCACGAATAGTAAACTGTTGGCTGCGAGGCATATTACAGCTAAGTGCAATCCAGTTAATTAGTGGTGATCAATCGGGAAGCAATATGACACCTAGGCCTACAATAAGAAAATATAAGTTGTGCATTTAGGCGTAAAAATCCTTACCTGGGACATGGACATCTTCCGTCCCAGCTTGGGACCAGTATCAATTTGACACAAATGCAACGGACGTTTTGTACATATCAATGTACATATCAATGATCAAGATTACAATTCTAATGCGATCAATAAGGAGTAGAATTCGGAAAATAGGTGCCATGTTGTTATTACTATAACATTGTTAGTTGAAAGTAATCTACATGAATTTTCGGTTAAAATCATTCTGCTTTGCTATCCTAGAGTTCATGTTATCATATTGCATAACAGTAATGTTTTGCTACACCACGAGTCTAGTTAATCGTGGCGGCAAAACGGATATCAAAGCATAATTAAGCCCTCTTGTTTTACCAGTTACAGCAACCATCAATTTAAATCCATGAAACAATCATATAATTATATCCCCACTCACTGGTATTCTATGAATATTATTATATCCTTTCTAAGAGTTGATTTTGTTAAAGTGATATTGGCAGTAAGTTATGGATTTTTCTAAAACTTTCTGATTGAACGACGAAAACATAACAGTTATATATCTGCACTTGTGTGCTGAAACAGATGTCGTTTTCTGATCGATTTCGTTGCGAGTTTCTGGTGGAAATATTTTGAGTTTTTTTTACATCACCGCCATTCTCAGTGCTTTGTACCCCTTGATGCAGTGCGATTCCAGCTTACTCGTATATGTTCGAGCCAATCGAGCGTGAAATAGATTAAGTCAGAGGTAACTCTGAGTGGCGCACAAAACAAACGAAAAGCGGCTGCTAGTACTGTCATATGCTTGAGATCAAGCATAGTTTGTTTCGTAACAAAATTTTCTATTTTTCTGAGACCACAGGCATATATGTAATTGATTTAGAAAAAATAGTTTTCCTGGCAACATCACTTTAATTGATGAACAAAAGACGGGACATAGGAGAAACGGATGTTTGAACAGCATGGAACGGCCACCGTTTTGACTAACCTTTCATGATATAACAATAGATGGTAATAAAATGCTAGCCTCCACAAATCTCCCTCTTTATCACTTTTTTACAAGATGAAACTATACTCATTACTATGATACAGTACATTACAACACAATTTGTTTTCTCGAAGGCCCTCCAGGACATACATGCCCAAGCATAAATATAAACAGATATATAATAGAGATAATGATAACATGATCAAGATTATTATGATCTTCTGGATCTGCCTTCGTATCCAGCTGTGTAAATTGAACAGCCAGACAATCAATGACAAACAGCACGATGTCCTACGAATGTGTTGATTAAAGAATTTACTTACTAATACGTAATCCATGAACACCCCCATAGAGCTGCGAGGATATGAACCCCCATAGACCCCCATAGAGCTGCGAGGATATGAATAAGATATATCTCTCCGTGGTATCATTCTTCAACTAGATCGAAAGTGAACACACACGAAAAACAACAGAAAACGTCACAACAAGGCTCAATGGCCATGCGGTACTTGCGCAGCACAATGCAATGCTGAAACAATTTACTGTGAACACTGCATGCAGTGGTTTCGCAGAAAATGTGAATATTTGTGAAGAGATATTTTGCAAGTTTTGAGCAATATTCAGGCACCCTAATATTGTCTTCAGTGTACATCCGGAAAACGCGGACACTTTGATTTCGACGTCGCGATGCAATGTCTGAGGAACTCGACAATGTAGGGGGATGTTCGTTCCAACGCCACTATGCAAGGGATCTTGCTGCGCAGTCTGATTTCCATTTAAAATTGATACACTGACCGATGGACATTTGCTCACCAAAGACATGCAAGCGCAAAGCTTAATAGAACGTTACTGTTCGGAGATGGATATTTCTGGCACACCAGTGGCAGTCAAAGGCGACGGTAACTGTTGTTTAACGCTGTGTCCGTGTTTCTAACCGGAAAGGATTATCTGGCTACAGAGTTGAGAGTGCGGACCGCACCAACAGTCAAACGCTACAAAATCATGATGAAGTTGAGCAATTTTCAGTGGTCTCTCCCATGTTTGAAGAGGCACTCAAGGATTGCGTTACCGAAGGAGGTTATTCTTCCGCATGGACCATACACGCATTGGCAAACGTAATTAAAAGACCCGTAGATGTCATTTACCCGTCAGTGAACGGCACTGGTGATTACGCTCATAAAGTCCTGACAACTGTGTACCACCCCATGATGGAAGTGGCCAGCAATACACCCGTCCGAATCATGTGGTCCGGGCTAGTCCGCGGAGATAAAGGTTCAAATCATTGAACCATTTTGCCCCATTGATCATCGCTGATGAGCCTTCACGTGTGTCCACTACGACCAGCCCGGTAGTGAATAAGCGGGAATCTCCTTCTGAATCTTCGCCTGTCCAAGTTTTGTCAGTTGCAATAAATTATTGAGTTGACTACGGTTCATGAAATGGAGGACAATTCATCTCGCACTGATTCTACTGAGGACACTTCAGAATCTCAGAATCTCGTCCTGTTAACGGCCGATCAGATTTTCACGGCTATTAAAAGATGTGGGCAAGGAAGAGGAGCTGTTAACGAAAGTTCCGCGCGGCGATAAATCGAACACGCGTTTTATCATAGATAACGCGGCAAACGTAGCGAAACACAAGTACTGAAAAAATATGGACATCCATAATCTCAAAAGAAAACAAGTAAAAAAACTATAAATTTACGTGACAACCGCTACTGCGTCTCAAAGAAAGTAAACAAGGAAGTGGCATGGATACCTCTTGAGCCTCAGCCTGAAGCTGATACATTAGTTGAAATGCATCGGTATTACGCATCTCTTGCAAGTGACCCGAACTTCCGCAAACGTGTCACCTGGCTTGAATTGTCGGATTCACATGCTGACATGCACCGCGATGTAGGTCAATGGCCTATGTCTTGCCGGCCTCATGGCAATGCAAAAGATAACTCACATCCGTACATTACAGCAGATCCAGATGTTATGGAAAAAATCAAGTCGGCGGTTCCATATGACCCACCAAAGAAAATATTCAAGCGGATGGCGGCTTCCGCGGATGACTCTACCTCGCTTCCCCGGAATATAAAACAGGTGAAGGACGCGAGAACGCCGAAAAAATAGAGGACAGTACAACAACAATGTCGCCGATGAAGTGCTTCAAGTTCTGAGAATGTTGAATGAGCACCCATATGTGCAAGAAATCGTGCATACCAAAAGGGAAACCACCCAGCGCGATATTGTACTTGCAGGAACAAATAGACGACTTGAAAGCCTTTGTTGCTGCGGGAACTGACCATGTGATCGGTATCGACAGGACATTCAATTTAGGTGCATGTTATGTGACCTCGTTGGTTTACAAGAACATACACGTTGTGAGGTCAGACACCAAAGACCAACCGATAGTGATTGGCCCTCTGTATCTGCACTGGGATGGCAGCTTCAATTCGTACCAACCATGAATGTCATGAATTGTAAAATCAAAGTTCGTCGGGCCTCTATTTCGCTCTTAACGCGTATACGCCGTATAGTTTTGTGAAACAACAACTCCGGATTTCAAGAACGACAGTTTATCCCAAGCACTCACGATAGTTCAATGAGCCTCAGTCACGCACCACAAACATGGCTCCTATAGTCCCTCGATAGTCCAAAGTGTCGCTGCTATAATCCGAATTGTATGTATCAACCTATTACCGCTGTTAACCAAATTTTGATGATGCCCTTAAAAAAACCTAATATCGAAAACTTTCAGAATAGAAACAAAGCCCAACCAAACATTCATATCTGGAGCCACACTGGCGTCATCAGGGGCAGACAGTGTGTAATTATAGTTGTTTCTATTGTACACCAGATGGAATTAGTGTACAACTGCCCAACAACTTATAAAACAATTTAGAAATATACGTCCTGGAATATATCCCTTTACAATAGTCTAATATGTCGGGTCTTGGACAGTAGTATACTGTTTTGCATACATGTATCACAATAGGGCCTGTGAGTCACGTGCCGTTATGATGTGATTCTGGTGGTAAACAAACATAGGCCTACACCTTTTGTGTTACCCGAGTAATATGAGTTTTGAATGGAGTTCTACTCATATTAAACAAAAGGTGTGTGTTTGTATGGCACCGGAAACCACACTTTGACATCATGGGACTTACAGGCCCTTATATGTATCTCACGATACAGCCTATGTTGAACGTAATGTAGTCGATTTTATGATGGAATCATGCCAAATATATATGCTATGTTGCACTAAAACATGTCCTATGACTGAAGAAACGGTACCGAAGTATTCCCTCGATCATTGGTCTTTTCCTTCACCTACGCTGGCCGTTCTGACCGTTCCAAGTCGAGAAAGGTCAAATTCCAGGTCACCACTGAAATCACCAATGTAGATGTCTACAAGTTTCTGATTTGAATGTGTCAATACTAAGTGCCTAGGCCTAAGCTCCATCTTGGAGCACTTGTGCATGCATAGGCCTAGACCTACTACACTCATTGCTTCTAGCTTTATGGTTCAAAGTGGATCAATATACTTTTGTCAGTATGATGATATACTACTCGTACTATGAATTGTCACTATGGTTGCAGCTTCTAACCCTGAATGTGATTGCTGAAGCTGAATGCATCCTGAACAATAAAAGAATGGATGCTCAATGTACATATTGCATATCATACATGTCATGTACGCGGTAGATAGATAAAATTCAAAGTAATCGAAACGTGTCATAATTTCATCTCACTGCGCAGTCGTGTCAGACTCAGTTTTGACCGACGTAATTCTATTAAGTATGCCAATAGATGTATAGGACGAAGGGACAGAATGCAAGGGAATCATAGGTTAAATATCTTGGATTATTATCGAACTTTCAAGATAAATGTTGATTGGAAATAAAAACATTGTGTCGTTTAATTATGTATATTATATTCAATGTGGCATTATAATTAATTTCAAGTGGAAAATAACTGCAACATTTACTAACTCTTTGGTCACTAATCTCAAGTGTTATCAAAAATGAAGAAATAAAGAACCTGCCATTTTTAAAAAAAAAAACTTTTGTTAACGATGTATAACAAATAAATGAAAGCTGTTAATATCCTCTGGGTTAGTTGAAGTTATTTATCATAACTCAAGAGCACCTAATCAAAATTTAAGAACGATCGTTCCAGTATTTGTTCATTTGACACTGATATAACCTGACTGACGCAATAAAACTAACTATAATGAACAGACAAACTAGCAGCGACGTACCAATGCTTTTACTCTAATATATTTTCACAAAGTAAGGCATGATGGCGCAACAGGATAACTGTGCTGGTGAGAGTATCATCACTGGGCTGGAGTGGTAGCAACAGGTGAACGACAATGTCTTTGCTTATTTAGGAGTGGGGATGGGGATACGATGTCCATTGCGACAAAAGACATAGCACCATGTGGAACATTCAGTCCTGAGTATTCAGTGTCGTGGTGGAGTGCCACTGCCTCAGACGCTCGACCACAATATACAAACAATGGCAACATCCAAATTGGATCGGTCGGTTAGATGTATTTACACATAACATCGGCATGATTAGCTAATTGCAAACAAACAAAACGTTATTACTGCGCACAAGAAGAAGTGTAGAACAAGCTACTAAACGAGTTCGGTTTGCGTTCCTGCTGAACAACATCAACTGTTACATTTAATAGGACGTACGGCCCAAGTAAACTGTGCTATTCATTTCCATACTTCTACCTTTATAACAAACACTTTGGGTCATCTTACTTTGATATTCAAATAGGAGGAGGTGATTAAATGTCACCAAAAATGCTCGTGACACCAAAAATGCTCGTGACATTAATCCTTAACTTTTTTTAAAAAAAATTGAACCAAAATCCCCTCAGATTCCATGTGGTGATGTTTTACATCCCAGGTCAAATGACCCCCAAATCGCCATTATTTTGCTCCTCCATCTTCTTGAATGGTTGTGCAGCAGTCTTACTGAGATATTCTTCAGAGGAAATCTGCTTCTACGAACGTTTTTCACATGATCCTTCTTGAATATTTCCTTGTTTTCTCACCGTACTACAGCTAGTCTACTTTAGTGTCAGTGTAGTTCGGGTATTCTGTGAGGTGTATTCCTCCCCAGGACCATTTCTTCCCCCATTATCGTCAATTACTCATGCTATTTTGCAGATGAAGTGCAGTGAACGTCATCACTTCTTACGAAAATGGGAACGCCATGCGATGTGCTGGGTTTGTCGGAAATCGTACTGCCGGCCTTCTGATACCTGCATGTTTTGTACGGATTAATCGACCGATATTTGGCTCGAAAATCTTGTCAGACTCAAGCAAGTTCAGACCAAGCGCAAGGTGGATGGCCCACCTATCGGTTCAGGTTCTTCCTCATCCTTCAAGTTCCATTATAGACAGGCACCTGATAAGTGGAACAGGCAGGATGTAGTCCTGGCCAGAATTATTCGTGATGTGAATTTCTTGTGCTTTGTTTTAACAGGTCCCAGACAAAACAATTCATTCCAACAGGGTTTCACTAAGCAAGGCATGACGGTGAAACAAGAAACTATGTTGGCAAGGGCATCATCACCGATGGTGGAATTTCATGAAGCAAGGCATGACGGTTCAACAAGAAAACTGTGCTTGCAAAGGTATCATAGTCAGTGATGAAATTTATGGCATGTTTCGCCACTGCATGGTGGGTCCCGAACTTAGAATGACAAGTTGTTCCAACTACTTTTATGCCAACAGGATTTCAAGGAGCAAGGTATGACAACAAGATAACTGTGATTGCAAGGTCATCATCGCCAGCGATGAAATTAAATGGGTTGCTTCATTGGTGGCTAGTGAGTCTGGAGTGGCAGCAACAGGTGAACAACTACTTCTTTGCTCTTTTGGGAGTAGAGATGGGCATTACGGTGTCTTTTGCAACAAAAGACACATCGTGTGGAGCATTCGGCCCCTTGATGTGTGGATTCTCAGAGCCTCAGAAACTCTACCATATAATACAAACAATGGCAACATCCGACCACGGACTTGTGGAATAGTCAGTTGAATGTATTTACACATTAATATCGGCATGGAGAGATTATTGCAGGAAAACACCTTCCAATTAACTTCCAAATTTTGATGTATATGCTCTACAACCAATAAGTACTTTCGAGAATGCCTTTTGGGCCTGCCGCAAACAGCTGTATTACTACACACATGCGGATGGTATATACCACACAAGGTATCAGAATGATATGTGCCGGCTTGCCGTCAGGCCGCATGTCCTGTTCCACACCATCAAGATCTACCTGAGAGGACACGCTTTGGAGAACCATTCCACATTCTGGAGAAAGGTTAAGCATTGTGTGATTATCTCAGACTCCACAAAGTGTGAGCTCCATAAGCTCACACTTATGTGAAAGGCTGGGCATGGGAATGTCTGCTACCAATGGAGCGTAAAAAGACCAGGACTGCTTTGCACAGTCCCTGCTGGAAAGTAGGATTGACTGTAATGCTAAAAATCTAGCACCTTGAGAAAAATAAGGTTTTGTATGTGTTTCAAGCACATGTGTATGTAAATTATTGATAAACTTTTTTGACTAATTAAATGCTGTTGTACAACACATTGTAACAGGTTTCATGGTAGTCTGTCCTGGCAAGGCCATTGTATACACGTCGTGCTCAACAAGAGCCACTGCACCAGAAGACCTCGAGACATGTGAACAGAACATATCTGGAAGTAACCAGAAAAATGAACAGAAAGAAAGTACCAGCGGTACCAGCGAAGTAAACTTTGTCAGATGAGCTATCAAGAAAAATTCCAATATTAGACTTCTCTGAATGTAGGAGGATGGCATGGGAGCTAGCATCCATGTCTACAGGTCAGAGAATGTTGTCTTTGCACATATCAAGAACTCCTACCCCATATCATTTGCTTTCGTTGAGCCTTTGTCAGGACCCAAGTGTTCTTCAATAATACCATTCCCAGCCAGGACAAACTGCAGAGCCTCGGGAACAGCAGGAACTCCTATCTTAATTTGAGGTATCGAGCATGATGGTCAGTTGAAAGCTGGTCTTGGAATAGCAATTGTGACATCGCTAAAAAATCTTGCACTTTAGTTGCTGATTATAGCCTCCGGAACAGCAGGAAATCCTATCTGAACTTGAGGTATCGAGCATGATGGTCAGTTGAAAGCTGGTCTTGGAATGGCAATTGTGACATTTCTGAAAAAATCTTGCACTTTAATTTATCATCAACCCAGAAAAGGGAAATGTTGGTGATATTGCATCTTTCGAGAAAGTTCTAAATCTCAATTATGCAAAATATTTTGCCCAGTCTGAATTCACCTTGACAGAATAACGGCAAAAGGAAAACACGATACCTCACGCTCTTTCGCCAACCTCAGTCACAGCATCCGCAATGCTTAGCCTTATCCACAGAAATCACTAATCCAGATGATTAAGTGTACATTGCAGAATCAGGAGGAAAAACACATTGTCGGTGGCCCAGACTCAACCAACTTGAACGAATCATATGGTATCATCCGTACGGGCAGATCAAATCTAAAGTATGTCAAACCAGAGAAACCTCTTCAAAGAGGATGTTCCTCCCTTTGGTTACTGGAAGGTACAGATCAATAGGAAACACCACTGTTCGTGACGTCAGGTTTTGTTATTTGATGTCATGTTTTGTAATTTGAGGTCATGTTTTGTTATTTGATATCATTTATTATACCTAAGAGCACCTAATCAAAATTTCAGAAGGATCGTTCAAGTATTCTGTTGGAATCTGACATAACTTGACTGATGCAATATCATCAACCATAAAGGATTGACAATCTACATGTAGCAGTCAAGTATCAAATGAATTGCTTTTATTTTAACAGGATTTCATGAAGCAAGGAATGAGGGTGCAACGTGCTGGCAAGGGTATCATTGCCAGTGACGAAATTTATTTCCTGCTTCACCAATGCCTGGTGCCTTTTAATTCTGGAGTGGCAGCATCAGGTGAACAACTCCTTTGCTCATTTAAGAATGGGGATGAGCATGCGCGTCCTTGGCGACAAAAGACACACGTCGTGTGGAACATTTAGTCCTGTGCTCTGGTGAATTCTCACACCCTCAGAGGCTCTACCAGATAATACAAACAATGGTAACATCCAATGACGGACTTTTGGATCGGTCAGTTAGGTGTATTCCTGTATAATATTTAAGACCATATCTGTATGTTAACTTATTGCAACAAACCACTCTCCGATCAAATTGCGAATGTCGATGTTTATACCCCACAATCAAGATGTACTTTCAAAAATGCTTTTCTGGGCATGCTACAAGCAGCCATGTTACCCCGCACAATGAACAGTAGCCTACAAATAGCTACGAAATGAGTCAGGCGGCGGTGTACTGTTTGCGTCTCTACTGATCAACATCAACTCATACCATACAACGAAAGTCATCAGTACAGGTAACCTTCAACCACTACAACACATATCTGTTATTTCATTAGGCTTCTACTCTGTTACATTTACGAGTGAACTTTCTTCCTAATTTATCTGTTTTGATCCTTCATGAATTAAGAGGTCATTTTGTTCTTAGATTATATGTTTTGAGCTGCGCCCAAAGTAGAACAGACTAAGGCCCGTATGTAACCCTAAATATGTATCTTGACTTTTGGAGATCGCTGTCAAATCTTAGTGAAATGTCGACAAGGCCGTCAGGGATTCATATTTTGTGGCCGTCAGGTATTCATATTTTAAATAATGTACATTGTCTTCTATAGCTTCTCGACTGAAGTGGTACGAGCAACCAAGGACTACCAAGGTGTACCGAGACGAGTTGACGAGTGGGCAGACATACCTGCGGTTGCGGATCATATATACCACACAAGGTGTCAGGATAATATGTGCCGGCTTGCCGTCAGCCTGCATGTCCTGCATGCGGACCTATGTCTGTGTTGAATTCTTCATGTAGAAACATTGATGTAGTCAAAACAACATATATGTACATGTTTGTTCCTAAAGTTTCAAATTTAATTTCAAAAATATGGGCAAATGCCAAGGCAACTTTTATTGTTGAATATAAGTGGTATATTTCATCTACACATAGGCACACAACCCTTTTATTATGTGTTAGGCCTACTCAATAGCAGGTGATAATAATAGCATTTTCTTGATATTCTCGTGCCATATACATGTACTTTCAGACCGGCCCTCCGTCAATGATTAGCGGCCATCCATATAGCCATTAGGGGCCCTCGGCAAGCCTCAGGCTTCTAAATACAGGCCATATGTCGAGCCGCTAATCATCGACGTCGGGCCACTCTAAAAAAAGAACGTCCTCTGAAATCATGTTATTGTTATTCTCATTGAACTTGACTTTGTTATATGTTCAGTCACATACCAATCCACTCACACTTTTACAGATGTATTTAGAAATGCCGCCAAATGAAAAAGGTGTGATCACGAATAGTAAACTGTTGGCTTCGAGGCATATTACAGCCAAGTGCAATCCAGTTAATTAGTGGTGATCAATCGGGAAGCCATATGACACCTAGGCCTACAATAAGAATGTAAGTATCAATCTATTACTACCAATATAGCCAAATTTTGATGATTCCAATAACAAACGTAAAATACATTTTGCAATAGAAACATAGCCCGACCAAACAGTTTATCAAGAGACACACTGGCGTCATCAGGGGCAGACAGTGTGCTAAATGTAGTTGTTTCTACTGTACACCTGATAGAATCAGTATACAACTGCCCAACAACCTATAAAAATACTTTAGAAATACGAAACAAACCCCATAGAATAGATAAATGACAAGTACATAAGTACCTAATCACAAGCCGAAAGGCTACTGAGTTGATGGTATCGTTAAGTTGTGCATTTAGGCATAAAAATCCTTACCTGGGACATGGACATCTTCCGTGAACCAGTTTCAATTTGACACAAATGCAACGGGCGAGAGTTCGTCTTTTTTCCGGACGTTTTGTACATATAAATGATCAAGATTACAATTCTAATGCGATCAATAAGGAGTAGAATTCGGAAAATATGCCCCATGTTGTTACTACTATAACATCATGAACATATGAATTGTTAGTTGCAAGTAATCTACATGAATTTTCGGTTAAAATCATTCTGCTTTGCTATCCTAGAGTTTAGTTATCATATTGCATAACAGTAATGCTTTGCTACACCACGAGTCTAGTTAATCGTGGCGGCAAAACGGATATCAAAGCATAATTAAGCCCTCTTGTTTTACCAGTTACAGCAACCATCAATTCAAATCGATGAAACAATCATATAATTATATCCCCACTCACTGGTATTCTATGAATATTATTATATCCTTTCTAAGAGTTGATTTTGTTAAAGTGATATTGGCAGTAAGTTATGGATTTTTCTAAAACTTTCTGATTGAACGACGAAAACATACCAGTTATATATCTGCACTTGTATGCTGAAACAGATGTCGTTTTCTGAGCAGTGCGATTCCAGCTTAGGCCATGTTGTGTTTTTTCTTTGTTTCCCGTCAACTTTTTTTTCGAAAAGTTGACTCAAGGATTGCGCTACCGAAGGAGGTTAT
The DNA here is from genome assembly GCA_949152475.1 of Terebella lapidaria. Classification (NCBI taxonomy): domain Eukaryota; kingdom Metazoa; phylum Annelida; class Polychaeta; order Terebellida; family Terebellidae; genus Terebella; species Terebella lapidaria. The sequence continues at coordinate 22,274,662 of OX424566.1, read as the reverse complement.
TCTTCCGGCTTTTTTCGTTGAGGCTGGCGCAGCGTCGGAGACCATTTCGTCCGTGGTATCCTCGTCAAAGGTACTCGATTGAATGGACATTTCTCTACAATCCACCTTCCATATTTCGAAACAGATAGTTTATTGTTAACTTTACAGTTAGCGAATCCAGGTCAGTAAACCATCGTCGTTTGCGTGCATGTCGAACTTGCATAAACAAACCGTCATGTGACTGAAATGTCACGTGATATATCAGTAGAAGATACGTCAGATTTTAGGACTGTAAGATAATATTGAGATAATATTTATGTTAACTGACCAAACAGATAATATAATATTCATGTAACTGACCAAACAGAGAGAAGCGGGCCGCTAACGGCAGTGCAGACTCATCAACGGACCACCACTTGCACTCATATGTGGTGCGCGAAATCTTTGAATACATCATGCGGACCTATGTCTGTGTTGAATTCTTCATGTAGCAACATTGATATGGTCAAGACAACATACATGTACATGTTTGTTCCCAAAGTTTCAAAGTTAATTTGAAAAATATGGGCAAATGCCAAGGCAACTTTTATTGTTGAATATAGGTGGTATATTCCATCTACACATAGGCACACAACCCTTTTATTATGTGTTAGTCCTACTCAATCGCAGGTGATAATAATAGCATTTACTTGATATTCTCGTGCCATATACATGTACTTTTTAACCGGCCTTCCGTCAATGATTAGCGGCCATCCATATAGCCATTAGGGGCCCTCGGCGAGCCTCGGGCTTCTAAATACAGGCCATATAATGTTGAGCCGCTAATCATCGACGTCGGGCCACTCTAAAAGAAGAACGTCCTCTAAAATCATGTTATTGTTTTTCTCATTGAACTTGACTATGTTATATGTTCAGTCACATACCAATCCACTCACACTTTACACATGTGTATATAAAAGCGGTCAAATGAAAAAGGTGTGATCACGAATAGTAAACTGTTGGCTGCGAGGCATATTACAGCTAAGTGCAATCCAGTTAATTAGTGGTGATCAATCGGGAAGCAATATGACACCTAGGCCTACAATAAGAAAATATAAGTTGTGCATTTAGGCGTAAAAATCCTTACCTGGGACATGGACATCTTCCGTCCCAGCTTGGGACCAGTATCAATTTGACACAAATGCAACGGACGTTTTGTACATATCAATGTACATATCAATGATCAAGATTACAATTCTAATGCGATCAATAAGGAGTAGAATTCGGAAAATAGGTGCCATGTTGTTATTACTATAACATTGTTAGTTGAAAGTAATCTACATGAATTTTCGGTTAAAATCATTCTGCTTTGCTATCCTAGAGTTCATGTTATCATATTGCATAACAGTAATGTTTTGCTACACCACGAGTCTAGTTAATCGTGGCGGCAAAACGGATATCAAAGCATAATTAAGCCCTCTTGTTTTACCAGTTACAGCAACCATCAATTTAAATCCATGAAACAATCATATAATTATATCCCCACTCACTGGTATTCTATGAATATTATTATATCCTTTCTAAGAGTTGATTTTGTTAAAGTGATATTGGCAGTAAGTTATGGATTTTTCTAAAACTTTCTGATTGAACGACGAAAACATAACAGTTATATATCTGCACTTGTGTGCTGAAACAGATGTCGTTTTCTGATCGATTTCGTTGCGAGTTTCTGGTGGAAATATTTTGAGTTTTTTTTACATCACCGCCATTCTCAGTGCTTTGTACCCCTTGATGCAGTGCGATTCCAGCTTACTCGTATATGTTCGAGCCAATCGAGCGTGAAATAGATTAAGTCAGAGGTAACTCTGAGTGGCGCACAAAACAAACGAAAAGCGGCTGCTAGTACTGTCATATGCTTGAGATCAAGCATAGTTTGTTTCGTAACAAAATTTTCTATTTTTCTGAGACCACAGGCATATATGTAATTGATTTAGAAAAAATAGTTTTCCTGGCAACATCACTTTAATTGATGAACAAAAGACGGGACATAGGAGAAACGGATGTTTGAACAGCATGGAACGGCCACCGTTTTGACTAACCTTTCATGATATAACAATAGATGGTAATAAAATGCTAGCCTCCACAAATCTCCCTCTTTATCACTTTTTTACAAGATGAAACTATACTCATTACTATGATACAGTACATTACAACACAATTTGTTTTCTCGAAGGCCCTCCAGGACATACATGCCCAAGCATAAATATAAACAGATATATAATAGAGATAATGATAACATGATCAAGATTATTATGATCTTCTGGATCTGCCTTCGTATCCAGCTGTGTAAATTGAACAGCCAGACAATCAATGACAAACAGCACGATGTCCTACGAATGTGTTGATTAAAGAATTTACTTACTAATACGTAATCCATGAACACCCCCATAGAGCTGCGAGGATATGAACCCCCATAGACCCCCATAGAGCTGCGAGGATATGAATAAGATATATCTCTCCGTGGTATCATTCTTCAACTAGATCGAAAGTGAACACACACGAAAAACAACAGAAAACGTCACAACAAGGCTCAATGGCCATGCGGTACTTGCGCAGCACAATGCAATGCTGAAACAATTTACTGTGAACACTGCATGCAGTGGTTTCGCAGAAAATGTGAATATTTGTGAAGAGATATTTTGCAAGTTTTGAGCAATATTCAGGCACCCTAATATTGTCTTCAGTGTACATCCGGAAAACGCGGACACTTTGATTTCGACGTCGCGATGCAATGTCTGAGGAACTCGACAATGTAGGGGGATGTTCGTTCCAACGCCACTATGCAAGGGATCTTGCTGCGCAGTCTGATTTCCATTTAAAATTGATACACTGACCGATGGACATTTGCTCACCAAAGACATGCAAGCGCAAAGCTTAATAGAACGTTACTGTTCGGAGATGGATATTTCTGGCACACCAGTGGCAGTCAAAGGCGACGGTAACTGTTGTTTAACGCTGTGTCCGTGTTTCTAACCGGAAAGGATTATCTGGCTACAGAGTTGAGAGTGCGGACCGCACCAACAGTCAAACGCTACAAAATCATGATGAAGTTGAGCAATTTTCAGTGGTCTCTCCCATGTTTGAAGAGGCACTCAAGGATTGCGTTACCGAAGGAGGTTATTCTTCCGCATGGACCATACACGCATTGGCAAACGTAATTAAAAGACCCGTAGATGTCATTTACCCGTCAGTGAACGGCACTGGTGATTACGCTCATAAAGTCCTGACAACTGTGTACCACCCCATGATGGAAGTGGCCAGCAATACACCCGTCCGAATCATGTGGTCCGGGCTAGTCCGCGGAGATAAAGGTTCAAATCATTGAACCATTTTGCCCCATTGATCATCGCTGATGAGCCTTCACGTGTGTCCACTACGACCAGCCCGGTAGTGAATAAGCGGGAATCTCCTTCTGAATCTTCGCCTGTCCAAGTTTTGTCAGTTGCAATAAATTATTGAGTTGACTACGGTTCATGAAATGGAGGACAATTCATCTCGCACTGATTCTACTGAGGACACTTCAGAATCTCAGAATCTCGTCCTGTTAACGGCCGATCAGATTTTCACGGCTATTAAAAGATGTGGGCAAGGAAGAGGAGCTGTTAACGAAAGTTCCGCGCGGCGATAAATCGAACACGCGTTTTATCATAGATAACGCGGCAAACGTAGCGAAACACAAGTACTGAAAAAATATGGACATCCATAATCTCAAAAGAAAACAAGTAAAAAAACTATAAATTTACGTGACAACCGCTACTGCGTCTCAAAGAAAGTAAACAAGGAAGTGGCATGGATACCTCTTGAGCCTCAGCCTGAAGCTGATACATTAGTTGAAATGCATCGGTATTACGCATCTCTTGCAAGTGACCCGAACTTCCGCAAACGTGTCACCTGGCTTGAATTGTCGGATTCACATGCTGACATGCACCGCGATGTAGGTCAATGGCCTATGTCTTGCCGGCCTCATGGCAATGCAAAAGATAACTCACATCCGTACATTACAGCAGATCCAGATGTTATGGAAAAAATCAAGTCGGCGGTTCCATATGACCCACCAAAGAAAATATTCAAGCGGATGGCGGCTTCCGCGGATGACTCTACCTCGCTTCCCCGGAATATAAAACAGGTGAAGGACGCGAGAACGCCGAAAAAATAGAGGACAGTACAACAACAATGTCGCCGATGAAGTGCTTCAAGTTCTGAGAATGTTGAATGAGCACCCATATGTGCAAGAAATCGTGCATACCAAAAGGGAAACCACCCAGCGCGATATTGTACTTGCAGGAACAAATAGACGACTTGAAAGCCTTTGTTGCTGCGGGAACTGACCATGTGATCGGTATCGACAGGACATTCAATTTAGGTGCATGTTATGTGACCTCGTTGGTTTACAAGAACATACACGTTGTGAGGTCAGACACCAAAGACCAACCGATAGTGATTGGCCCTCTGTATCTGCACTGGGATGGCAGCTTCAATTCGTACCAACCATGAATGTCATGAATTGTAAAATCAAAGTTCGTCGGGCCTCTATTTCGCTCTTAACGCGTATACGCCGTATAGTTTTGTGAAACAACAACTCCGGATTTCAAGAACGACAGTTTATCCCAAGCACTCACGATAGTTCAATGAGCCTCAGTCACGCACCACAAACATGGCTCCTATAGTCCCTCGATAGTCCAAAGTGTCGCTGCTATAATCCGAATTGTATGTATCAACCTATTACCGCTGTTAACCAAATTTTGATGATGCCCTTAAAAAAACCTAATATCGAAAACTTTCAGAATAGAAACAAAGCCCAACCAAACATTCATATCTGGAGCCACACTGGCGTCATCAGGGGCAGACAGTGTGTAATTATAGTTGTTTCTATTGTACACCAGATGGAATTAGTGTACAACTGCCCAACAACTTATAAAACAATTTAGAAATATACGTCCTTGAATATATCCCTTTACAATAGTCTAATATGTCGGGTCTTGGACAGTAGTATACTGTTTTGCATACATGTATCACAATAGGGCCTGTGAGTCACGTGCCGTTATGATGTGATTCTGGTGGTAAACAAACATAGGCCTACACCTTTTGTGTTACCCGAGTAATATGAGTTTTGAATGGAGTTCTACTCATATTAAACAAAAGGTGTGTGTTTGTATGGCACCGGAAACCACACTTTGACATCATGGGACTTACAGGCCCTTATATGTATCTCACGATACAGCCTATGTTGAACGTAATGTAGTCGATTTTATGATGGAATCATGCCAAATATATATGCTATGTTGCACTAAAACATGTCCTATGACTGAAGAAACGGTACCGAAGTATTCCCTCGATCATTGGTCTTTTCCTTCACCTACGCTGGCCGTTCTGACCGTTCCAAGTCGAGAAAGGTCAAATTCCAGGTCACCACTGAAATCACCAATGTAGATGTCTACAAGTTTCTGATTTGAATGTGTCAATACTAAGTGCCTAGGCCTAAGCTCCATCTTGGAGCACTTGTGCATGCATAGGCCTAGACCTACTACACTCATTGCTTCTAGCTTTATGGTTCAAAGTGGATCAATATACTTTTGTCAGTATGATGATATACTACTCGTACTATGAATTGTCACTATGGTTGCAGCTTCTAACCCTGAATGTGATTGCTGAAGCTGAATGCATCCTGAACAATAAAAGAATGGATGCTCAATGTACATATTGCATATCATACATGTCATGTACGCGGTAGATAGATAAAATTCAAAGTAATCGAAACGTGTCATAATTTCATCTCACTGCGCAGTCGTGTCAGACTCAGTTTTGACCGACGTAATTCTATTAAGTATGCCAATAGATGTATAGGACGAAGGGACAGAATGCAAGGGAATCATAGGTTAAATATCTTGGATTATTATCGAACTTTCAAGATAAATGTTGATTGGAAATAAAAACATTGTGTCGTTTAATTATGTATATTATATTCAATGTGGCATTATAATTAATTTCAAGTGGAAAATAACTGCAACATTTACTAACTCTTTGGTCACTAATCTCAAGTGTTATCAAAAATGAAGAAATAAAGAACCTGCCATTTTTAAAAAAAAAAACTTTTGTTAACGATGTATAACAAATAAATGAAAGCTGTTAATATCCTCTGGGTTAGTTGAAGTTATTTATCATAACTCAAGAGCACCTAATCAAAATTTAAGAACGATCGTTCCAGTATTTGTTCATTTGACACTGATATAACCTGACTGACGCAATAAAACTAACTATAATGAACAGACAAACTAGCAGCGACGTACCAATGCTTTTACTCTAATATATTTTCACAAAGTAAGGCATGATGGCGCAACAGGATAACTGTGCTGGTGAGAGTATCATCACTGGGCTGGAGTGGTAGCAACAGGTGAACGACAATGTCTTTGCTTATTTAGGAGTGGGGATGGGGATACGATGTCCATTGCGACAAAAGACATAGCACCATGTGGAACATTCAGTCCTGAGTATTCAGTGTCGTGGTGGAGTGCCACTGCCTCAGACGCTCGACCACAATATACAAACAATGGCAACATCCAAATTGGATCGGTCGGTTAGATGTATTTACACATAACATCGGCATGATTAGCTAATTGCAAACAAACAAAACGTTATTACTGCGCACAAGAAGAAGTGTAGAACAAGCTACTAAACGAGTTCGGTTTGCGTTCCTGCTGAACAACATCAACTGTTACATTTAATAGGACGTACGGCCCAAGTAAACTGTGCTATTCATTTCCATACTTCTACCTTTATAACAAACACTTTGGGTCATCTTACTTTGATATTCAAATAGGAGGAGGTGATTAAATGTCACCAAAAATGCTCGTGACACCAAAAATGCTCGTGACATTAATCCTTAACTTTTTTTAAAAAAAATTGAACCAAAATCCCCTCAGATTCCATGTGGTGATGTTTTACATCCCAGGTCAAATGACCCCCAAATCGCCATTATTTTGCTCCTCCATCTTCTTGAATGGTTGTGCAGCAGTCTTACTGAGATATTCTTCAGAGGAAATCTGCTTCTACGAACGTTTTTCACATGATCCTTCTTGAATATTTCCTTGTTTTCTCACCGTACTACAGCTAGTCTACTTTAGTGTCAGTGTAGTTCGGGTATTCTGTGAGGTGTATTCCTCCCCAGGACCATTTCTTCCCCCATTATCGTCAATTACTCATGCTATTTTGCAGATGAAGTGCAGTGAACGTCATCACTTCTTACGAAAATGGGAACGCCATGCGATGTGCTGGGTTTGTCGGAAATCGTACTGCCGGCCTTCTGATACCTGCATGTTTTGTACGGATTAATCGACCGATATTTGGCTCGAAAATCTTGTCAGACTCAAGCAAGTTCAGACCAAGCGCAAGGTGGATGGCCCACCTATCGGTTCAGGTTCTTCCTCATCCTTCAAGTTCCATTATAGACAGGCACCTGATAAGTGGAACAGGCAGGATGTAGTCCTGGCCAGAATTATTCGTGATGTGAATTTCTTGTGCTTTGTTTTAACAGGTCCCAGACAAAACAATTCATTCCAACAGGGTTTCACTAAGCAAGGCATGACGGTGAAACAAGAAACTATGTTGGCAAGGGCATCATCACCGATGGTGGAATTTCATGAAGCAAGGCATGACGGTTCAACAAGAAAACTGTGCTTGCAAAGGTATCATAGTCAGTGATGAAATTTATGGCATGTTTCGCCACTGCATGGTGGGTCCCGAACTTAGAATGACAAGTTGTTCCAACTACTTTTATGCCAACAGGATTTCAAGGAGCAAGGTATGACAACAAGATAACTGTGATTGCAAGGTCATCATCGCCAGCGATGAAATTAAATGGGTTGCTTCATTGGTGGCTAGTGAGTCTGGAGTGGCAGCAACAGGTGAACAACTACTTCTTTGCTCTTTTGGGAGTAGAGATGGGCATTACGGTGTCTTTTGCAACAAAAGACACATCGTGTGGAGCATTCGGCCCCTTGATGTGTGGATTCTCAGAGCCTCAGAAACTCTACCATATAATACAAACAATGGCAACATCCGACCACGGACTTGTGGAATAGTCAGTTGAATGTATTTACACATTAATATCGGCATGGAGAGATTATTGCAGGAAAACACCTTCCAATTAACTTCCAAATTTTGATGTATATGCTCTACAACCAATAAGTACTTTCGAGAATGCCTTTTGGGCCTGCCGCAAACAGCTGTATTACTACACACATGCGGATGGTATATACCACACAAGGTATCAGAATGATATGTGCCGGCTTGCCGTCAGGCCGCATGTCCTGTTCCACACCATCAAGATCTACCTGAGAGGACACGCTTTGGAGAACCATTCCACATTCTGGAGAAAGGTTAAGCATTGTGTGATTATCTCAGACTCCACAAAGTGTGAGCTCCATAAGCTCACACTTATGTGAAAGGCTGGGCATGGGAATGTCTGCTACCAATGGAGCGTAAAAAGACCAGGACTGCTTTGCACAGTCCCTGCTGGAAAGTAGGATTGACTGTAATGCTAAAAATCTAGCACCTTGAGAAAAATAAGGTTTTGTATGTGTTTCAAGCACATGTGTATGTAAATTATTGATAAACTTTTTTGACTAATTAAATGCTGTTGTACAACACATTGTAACAGGTTTCATGGTAGTCTGTCCTGGCAAGGCCATTGTATACACGTCGTGCTCAACAAGAGCCACTGCACCAGAAGACCTCGAGACATGTGAACAGAACATATCTGGAAGTAACCAGAAAAATGAACAGAAAGAAAGTACCAGCGGTACCAGCGAAGTAAACTTTGTCAGATGAGCTATCAAGAAAAATTCCAATATTAGACTTCTCTGAATGTAGGAGGATGGCATGGGAGCTAGCATCCATGTCTACAGGTCAGAGAATGTTGTCTTTGCACATATCAAGAACTCCTACCCCATATCATTTGCTTTCGTTGAGCCTTTGTCAGGACCCAAGTGTTCTTCAATAATACCATTCCCAGCCAGGACAAACTGCAGAGCCTCGGGAACAGCAGGAACTCCTATCTTAATTTGAGGTATCGAGCATGATGGTCAGTTGAAAGCTGGTCTTGGAATAGCAATTGTGACATCGCTAAAAAATCTTGCACTTTAGTTGCTGATTATAGCCTCCGGAACAGCAGGAAATCCTATCTGAACTTGAGGTATCGAGCATGATGGTCAGTTGAAAGCTGGTCTTGGAATGGCAATTGTGACATTTCTGAAAAAATCTTGCACTTTAATTTATCATCAACCCAGAAAAGGGAAATGTTGGTGATATTGCATCTTTCGAGAAAGTTCTAAATCTCAATTATGCAAAATATTTTGCCCAGTCTGAATTCACCTTGACAGAATAACGGCAAAAGGAAAACACGATACCTCACGCTCTTTCGCCAACCTCAGTCACAGCATCCGCAATGCTTAGCCTTATCCACAGAAATCACTAATCCAGATGATTAAGTGTACATTGCAGAATCAGGAGGAAAAACACATTGTCGGTGGCCCAGACTCAACCAACTTGAACGAATCATATGGTATCATCCGTACGGGCAGATCAAATCTAAAGTATGTCAAACCAGAGAAACCTCTTCAAAGAGGATGTTCCTCCCTTTGGTTACTGGAAGGTACAGATCAATAGGAAACACCACTGTTCGTGACGTCAGGTTTTGTTATTTGATGTCATGTTTTGTAATTTGAGGTCATGTTTTGTTATTTGATATCATTTATTATACCTAAGAGCACCTAATCAAAATTTCAGAAGGATCGTTCAAGTATTCTGTTGGAATCTGACATAACTTGACTGATGCAATATCATCAACCATAAAGGATTGACAATCTACATGCAGCAGTCAAGTATCAAATGAATTGCTTTTATTTTAACAGGATTTCATGAAGCAAGGAATGAGGGTGCAACGTGCTGGCAAGGGTATCATTGCCAGTGACGAAATTTATTTCCTGCTTCACCAATGCCTGGTGCCTTTTAATTCTGGAGTGGCAGCATCAGGTGAACAACTCCTTTGCTCATTTAAGAATGGGGATGAGCATGCGCGTCCTTGGCGACAAAAGACACACGTCGTGTGGAACATTTAGTCCTGTGCTCTGGTGAATTCTCACACCCTCAGAGGCTCTACCAGATAATACAAACAATGGTAACATCCAATGACGGACTTTTGGATCGGTCAGTTAGGTGTATTCCTGTATAATATTTAAGACCATATCTGTATGTTAACTTATTGCAACAAACCACTCTCCGATCAAATTGCGAATGTCGATGTTTATACCCCACAATCAAGATGTACTTTCAAAAATGCTTTTCTGGGCCTGCTACAAGCAGCCATGTTACCCCGCACAATGAACAGTAGCCTACAAATAGCTACGAAATGAGTCAGGCGGCGGTGTACTGTTTGCGTCTCTACTGACCAACATCAACTCATACCATACAACGAAAGTCATCAGTACAGGTAACCTTCAACCACTACAACACATATCTGTTATTTCATTAGGCTTCTACTCTGTTACATTTACGAGTGAACTTTCTTCCTAATTTATCTGTTTTGATCCTTCATGAATTAAGAGGTCATTTTGTTCTTAGATTATATGTTTTGAGCTGCGCCCAAAGTAGAACAGACTAAGGCCCGTATGTAACCCTAAATATGTATCTTGACTTTTGGAGATCGCTGTCAAATCTTAGTGAAATGTCGACAAGGCCGTCAGGGATTCATATTTTGTGGCCGTCAGGTATTCATATTTTAAATACTGTACATTGTCTATAGCTTCTCGACTGAAGTGGTACGAGCAACCAAGGACTACCAAGGTGTGCCGAGACGAGTTGACGAGTGGGCAGACATACCTGCGATTGCGGATCATATATACCACACAAGGTGTCAGGATAATATGTGCCGGCTTGCCGTCAGCCTGCATGTCCTGTTCCACACCACCATGATCTACCTGAGAGGAAACGCTTTGGAAACCCAATGCACATTCTGGAGAAGGGCAAAGCATTATGTGATTATCTCACACTCCAGAAAAAATATATATATCACATGTGTGTATAAAGTTCAATATAGCTCACACTTATATGTGAAAGGCCTGGCATGGGAATGTCTGGTACAAATGGAGTGTAAAGAGACCAGGATTGCTTTGCACAGTCCCTGCCGGAATGTAGGATTGTTTTTCATGCTAAAAATTTTCTTCTTCAAGAATAAGGTTTGATATGTGTTTCAAGCACACATGTATGTGAATCATTGATCAAATTGAAGTTTGAGTAATTAAGTGCTATTTTACAACACATTGTAACAGGTTTTATGGCACTCTGTCCAGGCGGGGGCATGGGATACGCGTCATGATCAACAAGAGCAACTGCACCAGAAGAATGTAAGACATCGAGAGATGTGGATATAACATATATGGAAGTAAGCGGAAAAATGAACAGGAAGAAAATACCAGCCGTTAGGATCTGCGATGCGAAGAAATCCTTGTCAGATGAGCAATCGAGACTTCTCCGAATGTCGGAGGATGAAACGGGAGCTAACATCCATGTCTACAGGTCAGAGAATGTTTTCATTGCACAGATCAAGAAATCCTACTCCGTATTCATTTGCTTTCCGTGAACCTTTACTGGAGGTTCACTGACAGACATCATGTACATGCCAGTTAACACGGTGATTGATAATCAGTTAAAAGTTAACATGTGTCTTGCTTGTCATGACCCAAGGGTTCTTCAGTAATGCCATTCCCAGCGAGGACATACTGAAGAGCCTCGAAAAGAGCAGGAAATTCTATCTGAACCTAAGGTATCAAGGATGATGGTCAGTTTAAAGCTGGTCTTGGAATAGCAATTGGGGCATTTCTGAAGAAGAATCTTGCATCATTTTAGTTGCTGATTATATCATCAATCCAGAAAAGGAAAATGTTTGTAATCTTGAATCTTTTGAGAAAGTTCTCAATCTGAAATATGCAAAATATTTTGCCCAGTCCGAATTCACCTTGACAGCAGAATAACGGCAAAAGGAAAACAGGATACCTCATGATCTTTTGCCAACCTCAGTCACATCATCCACAATGCTGAGCCTTATCCACAGAAATCACCCATCAAGATGAATAAGTGTGCAACACAGAAGCAGAAGGAAAAACACATTGTCGGTGACCCAGACTCAACTAACTTCAACAAATCATATGTAGAAACAACTACATTAAACACACTGTCTGCCCCTGATGACGCCACTGTGTCTTTGGATAAACTATTTGGTCGGGCTTTGTTTCTATTGCAAAATGTTGTATTTTACGTTTCTTATTGGCATCATCAAAATCTGATTGTATTGGTGGTAATAGATTGATACTTACAATGATATCATTCTTATGGCAGCTCAGATCTAAAGTATATCAAACCAGAGAAACCTCTTCAGAGAGGTATGTTCCTTCCTTAGGTTACCGTACTGGAAGGTACAGATCGATAGGAAAATCCACTGTTCGTGATGTCATGCTTTGTTATTTGATATTATTTATTATAACTTCAAGAGCACCTGATCAAACTTCAGAAGGATCGTTCAAGTATTCTGTTGGATTCTGACATAACGTGACTGATGCAATATCACCAACCATAAAGGATTGACAATCTACATGTAGCAGTCAAGTATCAAATGAATTGTTTTTATTTTAACAGGATTTCACGAACAAGGCATGACGGTGCAATGTGCTGGCAAAGGGTATCATCGCCAGTGACGAAATTTATGTCCTGCTTCACCAATGCCTGGTGCCTTTCAATACAGGAGTGGCAGCATCAGGTTAACGACAACTCCTTTGCTCCTTTTATTCATGGGGGTGAACATGCGCGTCCTTGGCGACAAAAGACACATGTTGTGTGGAAATTTAAGTCCTCTGCTGTGGTGAATTTTCACAGCCTCAGAGGCTCTACCAGATAATACAAACAATGGTAACATCCAATGACGGACTTTTGGATCGGCCAGTTGAGTGTATTCCCGTATGATATTTAAGACCGTATCAGTATTGTTAACTTATTGCAACAAACCACTCTCTGATTAAATTTTGAATGTCGATGTTGATACATTACAATCAAGATGTACTTTCCAAAATGCTTTTCTGGTCCTGCTACAAGCAGTCATGTTTCCCCGCACAATAAGCAGAAGCCTACAAATAGCTACAAAATGAGTCAGGTGGCGGTGTCCTGTTTGCGTCTCTACTGAGCAACATCAACTCATACCATACAACCAAAGTCATCAATACAGATAACCTTTAATCACTACAACACATATCTGTTATTTCAATATTACATAGGCTCTGCCAGACAGTACGAACCATTGCAACATCCAATGACGGACTTTTGGATCGATCAGTTAGGTGTTTTCCCGTATAATATTTAAGACCATATTAGTATGGTAAACTTCTTGCAACAAACCACTCTCCCTTCAAATTGCGAATTTCGATGTTTATACTCTACAATCAAGATGTACTTTCCAAAATGCTTTTCTGGGCCTGCTACAAGCAGCCATGTTTCCCCGCACAATAAGCAGAAGCCTACAAATAGCTACAAAATGAGTCAGGCGGCGGTGTACTGTTTGCGTCTCTACTGAGCAACATCAACTCATACCATACAACGAAAGTCATCAGTACAGGTAACCTTCAATCACTACAACACATATCTGTTATTCCAATAGGCTTCTACTCTGCTACATAGGCTCTACCAGACAGTACGAACAATTGCAACATCCAATGACGCACTTTTGGATTGGTCAGTTGAGTGTATTCCCATATATTTCAGACCATATCAGCATGAATAACTTATTGCAACAAACCATTTTCCAGATAATTTGCAAATGTTAATATTTATGTCCTACAATCGATATGTACCTTCCAGAATTTTCTGAGCCTACTGCAAGCAGCTGTACCACCCAGCACGAGCCTACAACAAGCTACAAATGGAGCTTATACTGTTTGCGTCTCTGCTGAGCAACATCAACTCAGACCATATGACTCATACCAACGAAAGTCATCAATATAGGTAACCTTCAATCAATACAACAGATATCTGTCATCTCAAAAGGCTTGTACTCTGTTACATTTTTTAGGACATTTTATGACAAACAGTCTTCATGGTTTACGAGTGACCTTTCTTAATTGATCTGTTCTGGTTTTGCATTCCACAAACTCAATGCATGCAGCTGTGTCCAAATAGAACAGAATAAGATCCATGAGTAGTCATAAACATACACCTGGACTGCGAGGGTGTATCTCCACTGAACCCTATTTGGCTTGTCCAAAGGGAAGGTATCTTACACATCTCAACATGTGTTTATCTAATTCCCCAGTCTCTCACACAGTTCCAAAGTACCGTTTTATGATTAATTGCATGGAAAACAATTTGGGTGCTGCCTAGTCAAAACCATGCTCTTAGATTGAAGAAGTGTAATTCCGAGTGGGCCACAACAATAATGCGCAAATGAGTAGCATTTTGGTAACGACTTGAGATCAATCTTTCACCTCAAATACCAGCTTAAGTACGAGAACAACCTAGAGCTCGATGATGATGTCTAGGACAACATTACCAGTTTGAACATTCGGAGTGCTATCAATGACAAAAAACTAATCAGCTTTTCCTATGAAAACAAAACAGCTCAACCTCAGGATGACAAGTTTATCCCGGTCATGACATGCGACCAGCGACATGTGACCTACGAGCTATACCGGTACATGTAAACTGTCACATACGACACTGTGCCTGACGACTTCGTCAATATGTAGGCTTATCTGATGAGTCAAACGATCTGTATATAAAAAAACATGTACAGGCTGACTATCTACGGAATAGCCACTCTTCCACATGTTAAGCAAATGACAAAGAACTTCATCTACGATACGCATGCACATGGGTGTGCAGTGAGTCCAAGACATACGGTTTGGAACCACCGATGATATCCAGTTGATCTCCACGCCCGGGGTTTTCCTGTTAACAAAAACCACACTTTTCTTGGCCTTTCCGATGATTCGGTTTGGTTGCTGTCTGCATTGGGCTACACCCGCATGTCTTCAGCACCGAGGTACCACCGTCTCTGCTAGATGACTTCCGCCAGCTGGTACGGCGCCCAGAGTGCATCGCTGTCGGGGAGGTTGGCTTGGACATTCCCGAACAGTACAACCTCATGGATATGCAAGAGGATCCTGCTACCCTAGACCAGGAGGCTGCAGACGAAATTGCTTGTCAACATCAGGATCTGCCTGATGACATCCTGGAGGAAGGAGAGCTGGAGCAACTCTTCGCAGAGCCGCAGAAGAGTAGTAGGGGGCGAGAGCTGTGAAGGCCCGCCTATCTCAAGGACTATCTGGCCTAAGGTTAAGCTAGTTATCAGCCATGCAAGACCGGTACCTCGCTGTATGTAATCCGACGTGGCCTAGATAAGTAAATTAAGGTCTAACCTTGGGAAATACCATATCCATGTGTATTAGATAAGGCAATACTTAAGGATCAGTCAAACGAGTCCATGGACTAGCATTCTTATGTATTGCAGATGTTGGATGAATCGGCCTTCGTCTCTGACTACCAGGAGGGTCCGGAGGAGGAAGTCACAGGGGCTTCTGCCCCAGCTAAGAAGAGGAGGAGGAGACGAAGGCCACGAAACATGGCTTGCGAGATTTGCGGTGTCCACCCCATCGTCACCGTTCGTAAGCATGTGGCAGAAGTCCACCTACCGTGGTACGTGGAGCCACACCGATGTTGCTGGTCCTGCCGCATTCCATGTAACGGGAGTGGACTGGTGGTGAAGTACCACTCGCCGGAGATTGAGAAGACGCTCTACAGAATCCCTGCTTATCGACGCCAACATGGCCCTGTGGGCTCGCCTAATGGTGAGTCTACTGGACTTCCTGTTGCAGGCCACCCGCCTAGCGTCACTGTAGGCACTGTGGGAGCACGCCTGCGAGCAGGGATGGGTACCCAGGGATCCCCACTTCGGCTTGTCAGCTACCAACCTTCTCACACTCATAAGCTTGGATCAGCACTGTGGACGGCCCATGGACAAGCGAAAGTGCAGCGAGCTTGTGCTGCTAGCCAACTGGAACGTGCTGTATCACATCCTTGCGACCATGACACCACCAGACATGGACACCGTCAGGAACCTTTACGTGGAGGGCGACGTCATCGGTCGGCTGACACTGACCGCGATAGACGCCCACTGTCATCTGGACAAGATGGCAGTCATGCCTGGACGCCATGTAAACAGCCTGGTGGAACTGAGGAACGAGTTAGCCCAGATCGGGACCGTCGAGTGTTCGCGAGTGGTGACAGCCTTCTGCTTCCTGCGAAGTTGGTGAGTTCTGGACCGGATCGGATCATTGGAGGGAGTTGCTGTCTGCACTGGGCTACACCCGCATGTCTTCAGCAATGAGGTACCACCGTCTATGCTAGACGTACAGCCAGCTGGTACAGCGCCCAGAGTGCATCGCTGTCGGGGAGGTTGGTCTCGATTATGAATGGCATGCTGATGAGGATGCATGCGCCACCCTTCCTTCCCCAACTCGCCACCATCGCCGTCGAAGATTAGAAGCCACTCATGCTCCACTGTCGCGAGGACTCCGACCCGGACCACGTCTACAGGGATGCGATTAACCTTCTGCGAATGTGCTTGCCAGCAGATCACCCGATTTACCTTCGTGGAGGTCGACAACAACTACGATGTTAAATATTACTACAACTGGTGACGAGGATGGGATTTTCATATGGACAGAACATATATGGAAGTAACCAGAAAAATGAACAGAAAGAAAGGATCAGTGGTTAAGATCTGCGATGCGAAGAAAACCTTGTCAGATGAGCAATCGATACAAATTCCAATAAAGGACTTCTCCCACGAATATAGGAGGATAGGACCGGAGCTAGCATCCATGTCTACAGGTTAGAGAATGTTGTCATTGTACAGATAAGTATGTTCTTGTAGCATGCAAGAACTCCTAACCCATATTTATTTGCTTTCGTTCAGCCTTCACTGGAGTTTCACTGACAGCCGCCGTGTACATGTCAGTAAACATGTAATTAATAATCAGTCAACATGTGTCTTCCCACGTGTTCTTCAATAATGCCAATCCCAGCGAGGACATACTGAAGAGCCTCGAAAAGAGCAGGAAATCCTATCTGAACCTAAGGTATCAAGGAAGAAGAATGAATAAAGTTTAACGGCGGGCTCAAGAAGGCCATTTGAGTACCAAACGAGGGTATAAAAGTAGTATTAAGAATGATAAGACCGAATGTTCCAGAATTAAAAATTTCTAGTGAACGGTAAAAACTTACAAGTTTAATAGTGAAAGTATTGATGACTAGATGCTGCCACCTGGCGGCGCAGGTAGACCCAAACGAGTTGACTAGAGTTATAGACAAAATGTCTAAAAGTAAAAATATAACAAATTTCCCAAAGCAAATTGAGGATTTTATAAATATTAAAATCATTGAAGACATAGTATATTGCTTTCAGTGCTAATAGTATTGCTTTCAGTCCAACTGTGTACACTTAACCAAACGAGTTGACTAGAGTTGTAGACAAAATGTCTAAAAGTAAAAATATAACCCAATTTCCCAAAGGAAATTGAGGATTTTATAAATACTAAAATCATTGAAGACATAGTATTTGTTTTCAGTGCTAATCGTATTGCTTTCAGTCCAACTGTGTACACTTAACACACATCAGAGAGGCGTTGTTTGTATGTTCTCCCTGAGGTGACAGTGGCACAGCCTATTTTATTACCATCCTTAGTTATGGGATGGTGGAACTTTTGAAATTTTTGAATCGGCTAGTGTGTTCAAGTCCATGTTTAAATCCGCCAATAGATGTTTCATGCGAATACCAAAGGTTGGTACCGCATTTGGTCTGGATTCAAACAGACGAACACACTTAGGTTTGAAAACAACATTATGGGCTGGATTGTTCGGTAAAGACTTCAGCTTGATGGTATACTGAAGTGAAAGTTTTTCCCTCCTACGATAAAGGGAGGGTTCGTTGTACTCAACATACAGACTCTCCATGGGAGAGGTTCTGAATGCACCAAGACACAAACGCAACCCCTGATTATGGTATAGTATCCAAAGCCTTTATGTAGGAGGGTCTGTCTGAGCCATAAACTATCGAACAATAATGGAGCTTAGACCGGACGAGTGCTCTGTATGAACGGAGCAGCACGTCACGATCAGCTCCCCAATCCATATGTGATACTATTTTGAGAAGGTTCAGAGCCTTGTGACACTTTGTTTCGATGTACTTGATGTGGGGTATAAATGATAGTTTCCTATCAAAGAATACCCCCAAAAAACTTGAATTTTTCCACCAAGGGGATAACTCTACCATTTAACTTTAATAGACGTGGAATCAATACCCAGTATTAAGTATTCCGAGCAAACAAAACAGGGTCCGTTATCCAATCTCATAGTCCGGGGACAGAAAGTCATATCAGGCATACGAAGTGAGAGAAAACAAAAATGACAGGGAAACTCATGAACCCCCGTAAATGGCCATTAGGAGGTGAAATCAGGTGTTCCGCAAAGAGTGAGCATTTCCTGCCCCACTAGTGGCACCCGTCAAGAATTCCCCAAAATTCCGAGCGAGCAAAACAGAGTCAGTTATCCAATCTCATAATCCGTGGACAGAAAGTCATATCAGGCATACGAAGTGAGCAAACAAAACAGGGTCCGTCATCCAATCTCACAGTCCGGGGACAGAAAGTAACATCAGGCACACGAAGCGAGAGAAAACAAAAACGACAAGGAAACTCATGAACCCCCCAAAATGGCCATCAGGAGGTGAAATCAAGTGTTCCGGAAAGAGTGAGCATTTCCTGCCCCACTAGTGGCACGCGTCACGAATTCCCCAAAATTAACATGAAAATAGATCTAGTTGCATGGCAGACATGGATTTGCTGTATTTATCAACCAGATCATGATGACGTCCATAGAATTTCTTAAACGCAGCTATAAGTCTTGGTAAAACATATCCTTGTCGTAGCAGTTTAGAGACTAGCTGGGCACTTCGATAGACAAAGTCCTCATATTTGCAACTAGCTCTGGAATAGCGTATAAGTTGAGAAACAAACACACCATATGCCGGTGACATAGGAATGTTGCTGCTTAGAAAAGGGAAATTGACTATGGAAAAATTGAAATCATCACGTTTGTCATATAATCTAGTTGACAGGTTAGAATCATTATCAATCTCCAACCTCAGGTCTAGATAGTTGGAAAAATTAGCGGATTCTGTAGTATCCTAATTTCAAGTTCCTTAGGATATATGACATCCAAATAATCACCAAACTTGGGATTATTTAGCGACAATACATCATCTATGTATCGGAAAGTGAAATTAAAATTACATGTTAGTTTCTTGGAACTTCCTCTTTGTAAATGTTGGATAAAATCTGATTCATATGAGTATAAAAACAGGTCTGCCAATAATGGTGCACAGTTTGTACCCATGGGAATACCAATAGTTTGTGGGTGCAACTTGCGCAAACTGCAGAAATGCATGCAGACAGTTTTCGAAAAGCGAAAACCGTTTCTGTCTACCCATTTTTCAATTAACCTATCCCAAATCCAGTTTGTCCGAGTCATTTTACGTCATTTTCGACGTATTCTACAAAACGCTACTATTGGCCAAAGAGAAGTTTTCTGACGTAATTTGTGAAACTCGGACAAATTTTGGGGGAGTTTGGGATAGGTCAATTCGCGCTAGGCACTGCTGTATTTGACGTTCTATTGTATGCATTTGTTTCGATGAAAAGCAAACAAGGAAGTAATCCACATAGAGCGAAGAATTCACTCCAGGGAACAAAGTCCTTATTATGCTAGTGATTTTGACACCAAACAATGTTACAGGTAGAATGCTGCCTTGGGGAACACCCTCCTTCTGACCAAATATGTCGGAGAAAATTTACGATTGGATAAAAACTGTGAAATGAAAGAAGGCATGCGACCACGAAGTCCTGCCTCATGGAGGTCCTTCATGATACCCTGTTTCAACGTTGTGTCCTTTGCTTTCTCCAAATCAAAAAATATTGCCACCATGTGCTGACGATTGATAAGCGATTCCCGTACAGCAGTTTCCAGTCGAAATACCTGATCCGTAGTTGATATATTCTTCCGGAAACCACTCTGATACGGAGTGATAACTTTATTAGATTCTACGATAACCCTATGTATGAGCGCCAGTCACATGAGCGATGTCACCGGTCGATTGTCCAACGCCAATTATGCACGGTGAGTCCCGCTATTGATAAGTGTCGTCACATGCTGTTATCCAATGGCAGTAGCGGATTCCATCACTGGGGTTAATTATGGGCGCGGCATCGCTGACACGTTTCATTGATTGCCGTTATAGCACGTACATTATCAATATCGCATACATGACCAATTTTTCAATTACAATAAACAGTTATATAAATGGTGACTGGTTTGGAGCGGAACAGGGCGAAATGTTCCCCCTAGGAGACAATGTTGCCCGAGGCGAAGCCGAGCAATTAGCACGACCACAATTAGCACGCCAACAAAAACAAAAAGAATCAATCGTAGTGAAACACCAATAAATCAAAACTCCTCGACTGCTTAAAAACACACTTATCCCCCCCCCCCCCAATATAAAATATGGAGAATACAATTAGAAAGTATTCGTACGGTTCTATTGTTCTTTGCAGTAGATTCTTTTTCAGAATCTACTGGGAGCTGGTTGCCAGAAGAATATTGCAGTAGATTATTCTTTCCAATAATCAACTGTAATATAATCTACTGCGTGTAAAAACAACAACCGCCAGTGTACAAACTGCAAAAACTATCGTACTAGCGAAATGTTTTCATCATTGCCGAAACCTGATTCGTTCGATGCTATGGAATCTTGGTCGAGGACAATATAATGTAGATGGGAAGGTGAACAATAAATGGGGTGTTACTGTTGAGTCCCAATTCTAAATTGACCAAGGCAATGAGAGGTGGTAGCACAACCAGTGGGCATGGTCGTGAATCTAAATTATGTATATAATGTCAGTGCAAAATAGAACAGAATCCTAATTTTGTTCGAATACAATGAAATAGGTTTTGTGAAAATAACTCACCTGTTTACTGGTTTCTCGCCGATATCTGTTGACAACGTTATTTAGGTATTCCAAATGGATGACGTTTTGTAATGTTACGCAGTCTGTATTTCAGTTATCGGTCATGATACTTTAGAGGTCCCATGCATCACAATGCGCCCGCTTTGAGATCCATGTTTATTATCCAACTGCTACGTTCCTAAATGTACATCACGCGAAAGTTATCGCGGAGCTTTCAGTGGCGAAAGAGAGCGTTCTGTTGTCGCGTTCCCTTTTATACTGCCTCATTCGAGTAATACTCACAAACAACTCACTTGGGAAGAAAACAACTCGAACGCACACGGCAAATCAACTATAAATATATTGAATCGGGACAGTCTGAACGATAGTCATAGCAACAGTATATGTCGAGCGTCAAGTTGAGCTTAGCCATGTACAAATCTGAGCTGAGTCGAATGCATTACTTTGCACAGTACAGTATGACTATGCACGGAAAACATGCAAAATGCAGTAAAACGGCAGAAAAAGAACCATGATGTTCATGCAGCAGAGATAAACTTTCCTATGGGGTCCTGGGTGTTATATTATTATGTACCCAAAGCGCAGAAGTAACTAGGAAAAGGGTGGATGGGACCTTATCTAGTAATCAATAACAAGTTGAATTGGAAAGTGAAATTTCAAGCTGAGAGAGGAGCCCCGGTAAAAGAAGTTCATATTGATTATTTGAAATCGTGCCCCCTTCACCCCAGAGAAGGCATCATGGACCAATCCAGTACATGACTAGAAGGGGTGGACTTAAAGCTCATCACTACAGTCAATGGTCATTTCAGCAGTTTGGCTTACCCTATGCAACCTAAAATTGCCTTTTGTTACTACCTCTGGTCATCTAGAGTTGCCTTGTGTTTGTGTTTTCGAGATTTGTGTATCTGTCATTGCATTGTTCATATCTTCGCCAATATTTGTGGCACTTCCAACAATGATATACCGACAGAAAGAGGAGAACATTATGATTCACATACATCATAAATCTTCTTTTCTGTGGGAAATTCCAAATTCGAAGATATCAAAACATTCCCAAATTTATTCAGATTCCCATGAGTGGCTCTGAAAATACATCCGCTAGCATAGGGTTAAAATGTATCAAGCCTTATTGGTGCCGACACTGCCTCGGTCGGTGCCTCAGCATCATGGATCAATCGAATACATGACTAGAAAGGGTGGACATGAGCCATCACTACAGTTAATGGTCATTTCAGCAGTTTGGTTAAAACGTATCAATTTCCAACCCCATCGGTGTCAACACTGTTTTCAATAAGGGCGAAAAGTGTATGATGACGTCATGACGTTTTCTGACTCTATAAATCTGGCCGACCCAGTGGGTGGGGCACTGAAATATAAATAGACTGGAATGGCCAATCACAGTTCAGCGCGTAACTTCCGGCGGCCATATTGGAAGGACTAACATGTAAACAAAAATCCATTGCGCAATGGATACATGTCAGTCGAATTGTTTCAAACAGGATTATCTGATATATGCACTCGCCGTTGCTCGGATGGCATGATGTATGAGGACACTATAAGTGTATTTTAGTATTGAAGAAGAAGATTGGAAATATCCTGAAATCCACATTTGGATGATAGATCTAGTCTACATCAATAAACAGTAGTCCTATCTCTACGCTGCGGAATTAAATAAACAGTGATAAATTATATTGTATTGGGCAAATTTAGTCTGTAGTGTTAGTGTAGGCCTATAATGTACATGAATTATAGTCACCTACGGCTACGTGCTGCAATCAGCAAATGTAGGATAAAGTGCCACTATGGGCCACAGGCATCTGTCTCAGGAGAGGGCGCACGGTGGGGGTGTTGTATTCTTTTTTTACCCCCACACCACCCCACGCCCTCTCTTGAGACAAATGCCTGTGCTATGGGCAAATTTGGATGTGACCAATCAGCGCCATGCTCTCTGTACCATGTGACCAGTTTTGAACTAATCACAACCTATGTCTCAGATTGCCCACGTAATTGTACATCCAACCCATGTACATGTATCTATTATTTCCCTATAGACACTATATGTAGGCTAATCCATATCACCATTTTGAGCTAGATTCATATGAATATTTCATTATTGACATTGCATGATCGATTATCATAGAGAAACAGAAGTGCCAATTGGTTCGATATGTGCATCCAAAATCTTCAAACACATCATACTCCATGGCCATATGGTTATGAAAAAATTTCCCCCCCCCCCCCAAAAAAAAAAAACCCAAAAAAAACCAAGGTGTTAATTTAGTACAAAACTAAATTTAGTGAGGCCAATTGAATCGGAAAAAAAATTCATGGAAAAAATCAGTATGATACGTGTCATTTACTACTACTATATGGAACTGGCAACAAGTCGGTTGAGAATATTCATTGGAATATGCCACTCGAATGTAGGCCAATCCATATTGATGTTTTGCTGTGTGTAGGTGTCAATAATTTATATAAATACATTTTTTGTGAATATGCACACGTGATGAAAAACAACTGTAGGAAAAAGGCAATACACATGTTTATTTATTGCATAATACTGGTGAAACATTTGAAACTTTCATTTTGTCAACATTCATAAATCAACAAAAACAAAATAATTGACTAGTTCAAAATATGATTCAATAAAATATGTTCATGTACATAGGGAAATGACTGTATTTGTAATAAGTGTAATTAGTTTCAAAACACACAACATCTAAAGCCATAAATAATTGTATGAGTATCACAATCACGGAACATATATATACATTTATTATTGAATGTTTATTATGTGGCTATTAATACATGTACCAATGAAGTTATACCAGTACATGGACATGTCAAATCTAGCAGTGATAATCAGATAACATACAACATTTGGGTCGAGTTGATTTTGGAACACTTGTCCATTTCAGGTGGACCAACCAAGTATGGATCAAAACAAAATGAGGGACATGCCTCTAAAGAATTACTAGTAACATGTCTTATTATTTTATGCATTTTAAATATAAATTCAAATACGTTAATATGCTTCATTAAAAACCAACAGTTGAGTACATGTGAAAATACATCATACACAAATCACGCTATATCATGTACCAGTATATGTGTATGATATGTTACTAGTAATGGATACAAGTGTATTACATGTATTTATTATTTATCAAACTTACTACTGTTTAGTCGCTCAACTGACTGTATATACTAGTAATCTGTAAAATGTATACTACATGGAACTATGTCAATAAATGATTTCATTTCTGATTCATTGTTTGAAATCAAATTGTCTTGTATGATTTACAACCAATTTCAGGTTTGGCAATAACGATGACTACAATAGGCATACTTTTCCACTAACATATCAAATATAATGTATGAATACACCATGTATTATTGTATACATTAGTAAATATGACAGTTTAAATATTAAAACAATAGGATCAAAGTGTCCAATAAACTAGACATCAAGGCCTAAAGATGCCTTGGAGGCATTTCGGTGTGATGATTAATTTATAATATATACTAGATATCGACGAAAATGAAAAATGTCGACTCAGCCAAAAAAATTTCAGGTCAAGTTCAAAGTTCATCCGTAATACCCCTTAGACATGTTTGTCTAGGACGACTAGTCCGAAAATAACGTCCGTTTCGCTTTACGACACACCGTTTCCGAGATATCGACGAAAACAAAAAAAATTTCGGGTCAAGGTCAAAGTTCATTCATTTGAGACCTGTTTGCCTACGGTGACGAGTCCGAAAATAACGTCCGTTTCGCTCAACGACGCACCGTTTCCGAGATATCAACGAAAACGAAAAATGCTGACTCGGCAAAAAAATTTCGGGTCAAAGTTCATCCATAATACCCCTTAGACAGGTTTGTCTAGGCCGACGAGTCTGAAAATAACGTCCGTTTCGCTCTACGACGCACCGTTTCCGAGATATCGACGAAAACGATATCGACAAAAAAAATTCGGGTAAAGGTCAAAGTTCATCCATAATACCCTCTAGACATGCTTGTCTAGGATGATGAGTCCGAAAATAACGTCCGTTTCGCTCTACGACGCACCGTTTCCGAGATATCGATGAAAACGAAAAATGCCGACTCGGCAAAAAAATTTCGGGTCAAGGTCAGAGTTCATCCATAATACCCCTTAGACATGTTTGTCTAGGACGACGAGTCCGAAAATAACGTCCGTTTCGCTCTACGATGTACCTTTTCCGAGATATGCAGGATGCCTCAAGGATGACTCAGCAAAAAATTATTTTGACCTTTGACCAAAGGTCGTTTGAGGTATCGATCCCAAAATCAATAGGGTTCTTCCCTGGTGGTATATAACCTCCATGCAAAGTTCTGCAACTATTGCCTGAATATTTTTCGAGTTATCGTCCGGAAACCAAGTCTCAAAATCAGCCTTGGTTTCATCCTCACGGACCTCACGGACCTCGGAGCTAGATCAAAAAAAAAATTCCCCTTAGAGATGTTTGTCTAGGGCGACGAGTCCGAAAATAACGTCCGTTTCGCTCTACAACGCACGGTTTCTGAGATATGCAGAAAGCCTCAAGGATGAATCAGCAAAAAATTATTTTGACCTCTAGGTCAAAGGTCGTTTGACCGATCGATCCCAAAATCAATAGGGTTCTTCCTGGTGGCATATGAACCTCCATGCATAGTTCTGCAACTATTGCGTTAATATTTTTCCAGTTATCGTCCGGAAACCAAGTTTCAAAATTAGCCTTGATTTCATCCTCACAGACCTCACGGACCTCGGATCTGGCTCAAAAAGAATAGGGTTCTTCCACATATCATTTCAAGAATCCGTCAAGGCAATCTAAAGTTATCGTCCGGAAACCAAAACGGCGAAGAAAAAAAAAATTCTGCTATAGGCATTTCTGCCGAAATGCCTTAATAATATGACACAGGGCTCACATTAGCACTTGTCCGCTTTGTCACTGACAAGTAAATATACATTTTGGACAAGTAGTTCTGGTGGGTGACTTGTCCAACATGACAGGTACCAAATTTACATAATATAATTTGTGAAACGTCGACGGTCTTTTTGCTTGCAATATTATTGTGACTCAATCATTTTGCTTGTAATATTTTCATGACTCGATGATCTAAACTGACATTTTTAGTGTGCTGTTCACTATAGAACGCAATACAAAGCAATAATGATGTAAATCTGCTTGTGTTTACTATGAAAAATTAGGCCGAGGCCAAAGATAGGTTACCGGACAATGTTTAATATTTTAGATGTTAGCCAGGTTAATGGTTAAATTCAAGATCAAAAGAATATTCAGCATATATAATATTAAGCATATATCATGTCCACAGTTGATTGCAAAGCTGTAAATTCAACAATCAAAGAGATATTAGCATTTTTTTGGCTGTGGTCTTGAAAATGAAAGCAAAGGTCAAACTCAAGGTCATCAAAATATTCAGTGCATATCATTTTATGTGTCCACAATTGATTCCCAAGCCATACAGTCAATAGAGGAGCAAGGGATATTAGCCTATATGTTCATAATTGATTCCTAAGCTGTAAAGTCGATAACAAGCGAGATATTAGCCATTTTGTCCTGTGACCTTGAAAATGAGGTCGAAGGTCAAATTCAAGGTCATCAGAATATTCAGCATATATCATTTCCTATATGTCCACAATTGATTCCTCTCAGAGAGTGTACAAGCTACATCATGTACATGGCCGAGTTCTGCACAATATACACAATGGAGAGCGTGTTGTTCAGATTTAGGCATAAATCAATACCTATCCTCATATCACCATATCATATCATGAAAATTCTTCCTCCTAGAGTACATGACAAGTGTGTTTTCAAGGTTAATGTAGAGCCATGATATGACATCATGTGCACATTCAGTACATTGTCAGAAATCATGTTATTATATACAAAGTACATTTACAACCATTTCAGTTTCACCAATGATAAGAGTTTTCAATCATATTCACATGTACATGTACAGACATTCTTCGATGAGACACAAAGATTCAAAACAAGAAAAAAATTAATGATGAATATTGAAATGAAATAACGTTGATGATAATGAACAAAGTCTTCGTAAGTGTAGGAATTTGGCAAGTTATACCTGAATAACCTGATGGAATCAATGTCCTCAATTATTATACATGTGTACATGTAATTGTAATTATTAATGTGGTCTGTCGCCACATGTGGCAAGGTTGTATTCCACTCTCACGCCCTATATCATCTCTCCCATGAAGTCTGACTTACATGAACATGTTCATAATTGATTCCTAAGTTGAAAAGTCAATCAGAAGCAAGATATTAGACATTTCGTCCTGTGACCTTGAAAATAGGTCAAAATCAAGGTCACAACAATATTGAACATGTATCTCCTAACCTGTAGTCGATAATTAGATAGATATTAGCCATTTTGTCCTATGATCTTGAGAATTAGGTCAAAGTTCAAATTAATGTCACGACAATATTCAGCATAATCATTTCCTATATGTTCACAATTGATTCCGAAACTGTAAAGTCGAAAATAAGTAGGTCAAAGGTCAAATTCAAGGTTGTGAGAGTATTCAACATATATCATTTCCTAAGCTGTTGAGTCAATGATAAGCCAGATATTAGCCATTTTGTCCTGTGACTCCATTGTCACCATTAAGTGCGCTGCATAGAACTTCCTATATTTTCATAAAACAAACATATAAATCCAAGTATCAAGTATTTGGTCTGTACAGGCCATTTTGCACATTTCAGGTTAGACTTTGAGATTCAGCTTTGAAGGTTGTCTAAGTTTAAGTTCAAGGTCACCAATATACGCGCCATATATGACTTCTTATAATCTTACAATATAAACCTAACCTCTAAATGCAAGCGTTTAAACCTCAACAGGCAAGTTACACATTCCATGTCAGACATTTAGCACTCAAGGTCATCGGAGGTCAAGTTCAATGTAATCATTAGTTGTTCCATATACTACTTCTTTGTGAACCCAAACATAAGCGCCATCAGCAATAACTTCATCTGTAGAAGCAAATTTGGGCATTTATCGACACAAAAATGATTGTTTTGACATTTCAAGGTAATCGAAGGTCAAATTCAAGGTCACCACACAAATCGCCATATATGACTTCCTATTTTAAAGTGCCAATATCTAAGCTCCATCTTAAGGCTTTATAGGAGTACAGTTCGGTCAGCTCCCATTATCATGATTATGAAGGAATAAAATGCCGAAGCTTTTTTAAGTCCAAAATTCGAAATAACTTGTAACCTGCAGAATGATGAGTACACGGAAGCGGATGATGCCACTGACGCGGCGTACCATGGCCAAAACCATAATATCTCTTGAGTTATCGTCCGAATATACAATATATACATCATATGCACAGTTGATTCAAAAGCTTCAAACCCCAAATATCCATACACCTTCGCATGAACAGATAAACTGACACTGTCCAGCATTTACATTCATTTTGAAGCCTAACTTACAATGAAAATAATCACGAAAGTTTAGTCCTTCCTTTAAAATACAAGAGACTATAGTTATCATTTGTATTAGTTGAACTACATGTACAAATGTAGTAGTATATGTACATATTTGTTTGATGTCAACATGACCATCAGAAAACTTTGAGCAATCAATGTCATGAAAATATGCACTTATTATACAGATATAATATAAGGTTATTGATTTGATAACGGGTTTGAGGCACGAGTTCTTGTTGAGCTACATAACTCACGAGCTTGCGAGTGAGTTTGCACGACAAGAACGAGTGCCTCAAACCCGTTATCACACAAGAACATTATCATTATAAACCCTCACATAAATACTCGTCAATTTTCATACAACAGTGGCTTATTTGCTTGAATTCAGGGGATATTTTGGGCTTTTTCAGAGCCAGCAAGCCTGTTTGTGAACAATATTGGATTTCGGCCCTGGCCACCTTTACGTCATTGACGTTTTCGTTTTACTAGCAATTAGAGCCGCCTTTGCTATAGAAACGTAATACAATAAGTGCAACACGCAGGTGTTCCGATATGGTAACTTATCAGAACGATTGCTTCACATAGAAAATAGAGGGAAATTTCACATGGATATATAATAATTAAAAATATATCTTGTATAACGTTTAGCAAAGTACATTACAAAGTACTTGAATGGGCATACTGTACATGTACATATTGTTTGATGAAGATTACGAGTAAATAAAATATGATTATTATAAATTACCTAGTTCCCAACAATATGAAACATGTTTTTAGGCCTGTCATGTCAACTTTATGTCCATTCTCACATTTTTTTTAACAAATCCGTGAGGTTATGCACCCTCCCCCATACTCTGTATATGGGCTGTGTTAATCGCAACTCCAAGCAATAATGAATGACTAGTGCCCATTCCACCGCAAGAACAGGCAGTGCAATAAAGTTTCTTCAGGTAACATCAACAATAGCAATCAGCAAACGAGTAACAACAAGCGAGCCTCCAGTATTAACAGCAGCTTTCTTACAGAACCTGAACCTCCAGACAGAAGTAAAATAACAGTTTTCAATGACCAGACAGCAGGGACCAGAAATCTTCACCCTAAACCTATAACAGCCACCCTCCTTTTCAAAAGTATTCACTGATGGACCTAACAATCCGTACATCATTGCAATAAATTAGGCCAGGTGCTGGATACATGCATACAATATAGGTATGTATGTATTCCTACATGTATATGCTAATAATCCTAAGTACTATGTGCAAGTGTTTTAGTCCCAGAGGCAAATTTACATGTTTCATATCAGATGTGTCTTTGGGAATTACCACTCACGGTCATTTGAGGTGAAATTCAGAGTCACCAAAACTTCCTATATGCTCATACTAAAAACATACATTGTACATGTGATCAATATATTAATACAATTTGTCTGTAGAGGCCAATTTTCACATTTCAGATCACCGAGACCTTGAGGTGTAGCCCTCCTAGTCTTTAGGGCATTACTGACCCAAGAAAATAACAGTTTTCAATGACTTGTGTCGAACTTGATTGGAATGGAGTTTGAAGTTGTGAAGGCGTGCGACATGATGTTGACGCAAATCGAAGAAAATCTGGCAAAGAAGACGCACGAGCGTGATGTGATGGTTGTCAATACCGTCTTGAGTGTCTGATGTGTGATCTCCCAGTTTGAACACATCTCGACATCCGAGTGAAGTCAATACCCTCGTCTGGAGGTTGATGCTGGCGAAGTTCAGAGACACAGCGAGATGACGAATGTCAATGAGTTGGCGAAGGTGATGCTCCGCAGCAATGATGACATCAACAACACCTTCGGAGGGGGATATGAGGCCGCCGTTGTTCTTCAGTTGAAGAAAGAAGTACGCCTGACCGTACTTGAGGCTCTGACTGCCGGGAAGTGACACCAGTGCAGCACGGCAGGTGTCGCAGGTCAGCTTCTGCAGTGCCTTTCTCACCACCCAACCGCTGATATATACTAAGACATTCTCGAGGACAGCGCTCATACGATGAGTGATGATCTTCATCAGCTTTTTCAAGCACTTCTTCAACTTCTGCGTCTTGTCTGAGTAGAGTGGGTGGGATGTATGTCGAAGTTGCTGCCTGAAAAAGTTCTGTGTCATCTTGTGCAGTGTTGTTCCCAGTTGACCCTGGAGTCACAGCGCCACAGCGGGATATCAGGCGACGAAATGCTGCCTTGAAGTGCACGACATTCGGATTATTGTTCCAGCCTCCTACAATACACAATAAATAAATTAAATTAATAGTCTATAAAGAAGAAAATCTATATACATGTCAAAGTAGAGGGCAAGGCATGAGATCAAGGCCTGAGCATGTACAGTACCTGTATATGAATAACATCAAAATACAAATTTTGATTTGAAAGTATATTGAGGGTTTGCACCTGTCGTCTAAGGAGTGCCTCCCTAGAATGAACGCCGCGGGGTATGATATTTTTGACAAATAAGGGCCTGTTTTAAAAAAGTGCCAGGGGAGGGGTAAAACTTTGTTGACAAATGAGCACACAGGCGCCTAATTGAGCCATTACAGTACTTGAAATATTACTGACCACATCTTCTGATAGCATTGAAGAACAATTCCACATGGTCTTGGCTGAACTTGTACATGCAAATGTACTTCAGGATACCAGGCACCAGGAGCTGCTGGGCGAGTCCTATGACGGAATCAACTGCGGAGACCAGGCCAACAATGCAAGTGCTCCTGAAAGGAGTTTCATTGATTACATTAGTATTACTTGCTTTGATATCTGAACAAGAAAATTTCTGTGTACAGAGCTACATGTATGATAATATGAACTACCGGTATAATATATGTTTGTCTCATTTAAATCCTGATGCAACGTCATAATGGATTCCAATTATAGTCAAAACATGTACATGTAAAACCTTACCAACTGCGAGATTATTAGATTACAAATTCAAACTTGTTTGAATACCAGTGAAATAACAAAAAATTAGCCCAAAGGCTAAGATAGGTTACCGGACATTTTGGTTTGGCCATGGCAGCATTGGCAGGTAACAGACCTTGAGATTTACCAATCAAGGTTCGCAGTGTAAACATATGACCTTGGGATTTACCAATCAAGGTCATCCGTATGAACTTCGATGTTACCATTACATGTATGTGTGCGGCATTTGATATTCTATATGTTGGTTGGAATCATTTAGGCCGCTCAGGTCAATTTACACATTCCAAGTCAGACATTTGGCACTCAAGGTCATCTGACGTCAAGTTCAAGGTCATCATTAGTTGTGCCATATATGTCTTCCTATATGTTCACAATGCAAACATGAGCTCTATCCGCAAGCATTTCATCTACAGAGGCAAATCTGGGCATTTTTTGACCCCAAAATGGCTGTTTTGACCTTTCAAGGTCATCCAAGGTCAAATTCAAGGTCACCACACAAGTCGCCATATATGACTTCCCATTTGAAAGTGCCAATTTCTATGCTCTATCTTCAAGCGTTCTATGAGTACAGTCCTGACAGCTCCCATTATGAAAGAAAAAAGTGCCGAAAATTTTCCAAGTCCAAAATTTTTTTCAAAGGGTGAAAATTTTTTTTAACCTAGAAATGGCCCAAAATGGATAGTAATGCGATTTGGGGCGAAAAAAAATTTTTCAAATGGCCGCCACACGGAGACCGGCGAATTTAGGGCAACCAAACTTATACATATCACAGAGGTATACGAGGGGAATCTTTTGAAACCAAAAACTCAAAACTGATCAGACAGTTTTTGAGAAAATGGCCGTCAAAGTCCAAAATTGAGCGATTTTCGACAAAAACGGCCGCCATTTTGAAGAAAATGCGAAAATCAAATAACAAAAAAATACCTCCTTCTCAAAATATTTTCAGGCATTTTTGTGCAAAACTTCAGAAAGATTCGATCGTTAACTTTAAAGATAAAAATGTTAACGCCGGACGGACGGACGGCTAGACGGACGATGGACGCAACGCCATACCAATAGGTTATCGGACCAAAGGTCCGGTAACCTAAAAATAGCTCAAGGGCTGAGATGGTTTTTTAGAGAAATATACAGTGTTAGGCTGTCAAAGTCTGAGATGTTTTTTTTTTTCAGCATATTAAATTTTACATTGGAGCAGTTTCACAATTTTCTGCGATAGAAGTCAGAAATTTAGTTTTAAAAAGTATGAGTATACATATATCACATTTAAAAGCAATAAACAGTTGGGCCTGAGATCAGAGTTCGATGATACATGTACAGTATACATGTAAACTAACGGTTATATCAACAAATAAACATAACATGCTAATTATTTATTTGTGTACATAAACTTATAAGAGCCCAAAAATACAACTTCAAAATTGATGCAATTTTGTCCCTTATCTATTTGTAGGCAAAACTACCGTCGACTGAGGTAAAGCGGCGTGTTGTCTACTGATGTCAAAGACATCAAGTACGCTTTTGTCTCTAGCAGAAACTTGTGTGTGACTTCCAGATTCTGGAGTCTCAAAGGTTGCTTGTATCCATGTGCAGCAACAGATATACTGTTCAGGGTGTCAAAGAGTCTATCGACCCTCTACCAACAAATGTTTTTTATTTGAAAGTGCCAATACTTAGCGTCTTATCTTCATTCATAAATTATAAATCGTGTAATAATGTATATGTGTAGGTGTATTTACCTCGATGAACTCCACTGTGGCATCACAGTCTCTGAATTGTGCAGCTCCTAGGTGTTTAAGAGTCTGAAGGGCACATGCCACGGAACTTGAGAGGTCTGGGCAGCAAGCGAAACCTTTGAATATGTATATGTAAAAGTGAATAATCATTCAAACAAACAGTACTTTGTACATGTACAATCAAGTTGTTATTATGCATGTTATGTGATGATAGTTAACAGCCGAGTTCAACAAATACATTTTACATGCAAAATTCATGCAGCACTATTGAAATACAGATTTTTCTTTAACATGTTCGTAACATGGTCAAAACCATATTGTCTCTGACTTTTCAATCCACTCGGCCACAGAGGCAGTGTCAACAAGAAATAAACTATGAATTTCTTACTCAAAACATTATTATGTACCTTCATTTTCTGCTGGTGGAAGTTTATGTGGTAAGGGGACAGTTTGTTGGCTAGTCTCAGGCCAATATCTTGTTGCTGCAAGTGTATATGTACCATGTACCGAACGTTTGAACCAATCTCAAAATTTTTTCTACATGTATGGGTAAAATTCAATGAAAAAATTTTAAATTGGTGAGATGAGGAAAGTCAAGGAAATTCCATGGTATAAGTACCGGTATTGAATATGACATACATTCATGCATGTACAGTGTATGCTAATAAACCATCTGCATGCCATTATTATGGACACATCTCGCAAATGATATCATGAATGATTTTATCCCTGAATTATGTAAACATGAAATCGTGAAACATTCCACCATGTGTAAGTTGGGACAATGCCTACATGTACATAATAAGGTAATGAAGCAATATCCAAAACTCTAAAATTATTCATGTCAGATATTATCATCAAAAGCTTACTGTATCTTGAAGCTCTTTGATGTAGCTCCACATGATGGTTCCCTTCGGCGATCTGATGATGCCATATGCCTCCAGCATGTTCCTGACCAGCTTCAGCATATGGCAAGGGTCTAACAAGATGTATATCTTGAAGCTGCTTCCAGGCAAAGAAAAGTAAGGTTTAAGATTGTTGCCGATGAACATGCAGGCACCAAGACTGGTGGACATGCTGATGTTCGAAGCATGCCCATCCATGGTAATGCAGTGAACCTTCATGCCCATGTCAAACAGGTTCTGCAAGCAATGCAAGAGCAGCTCCTGGAGCGTATACCCATTCAAGCTTTTCGTAAGGTAATATGCGATAGGGCACTTCCATCGGGATTTTATCCCCACCAACATGAAGACCATGGCCTCAGTTGCCTCCTCCCCGTCTTCTGCCCCATGACCGAGATCTACGAACCCTACAGATTTCTTTGCATGCGAGTCGTACAGAACTTGTTTACGAATATGCATCGCATCCAAAGTTAGGCAGCAACTAGAGAAATACATTGTATATTGGTACTAAAAGTCAAGGCCTAAATATGCTTCGAAGGCATTCTGGTGTGAAGCGTGAGAACGAAATATTGCTGATTTACTATGGTAACAGAAATTTAGGTTGGGGCAGATTTAACCCAACACACCCGACATGTTTGTCTAAGTTTGTATAGAACATGCAGTATGGTTTGCTTTATCATGCACAATTTCGGAAATACATTTAATAATCAACATGAGAAATTTAATCACGAAAAAAACAATTTTAGGTAAATGTAGGAAGCATAGTTAGACACAGGGTGATTCGAACACAATATATGAATAAGAAGGACTATAAGTGTTGTAAAAGAGAAGTACGGCAGTAGAAACAATTCTGACCGCTGATGATCTACCACTGATCTAACTGAATGCTTTGTATTCAGTGTGGGATTTGAACCCACGGCCTTCAACAGTCACACACAGACACAAGCATGGACATGAGACATTCAAACATAGTAGTTAGGATATTATACAATACATAAAAAGATGTGAATAGAAAAATAAGAAGTGGGAATATAGAGATTAATTTAATGGTTTAAAGACAATAAAAATCTACATGCACTAAAATGTCTGATATACATGCATGTACTATCAAGAGGAGTTTGAATAAAGTTAATGAAAAGATAGAGGTTAGGTGACTGGTAGGGGATAAAAGATTGGTATAGTACAAAACATTACAACCGTTGATGATCTACCACTGATCTAACTGAATGCTTTGTATTCAGTGTGGGATTTGAACCCACGGCCTTCAACAGTCACACACAGACACAAGCATGGACATGAGACATTCAAATAGTAGGCAAACGAGACATGCAAGCGACACTCATAGATTAAAGAAATAAAGAGTAGGAAGGAATAAAACATAAATGGAGGAGGATAAAACAGTAAAAATGGGTAGCAGGTATGTTGAGACACTTTGAAGATAATAGCAAATGAATATATATAGAAAAGAAGAAATAATTCTGCTTAAACCATGCAATGAATACATGCAATTTTTTATACATTTTATGGAATGTTGCATCTTGAAAATTTTAACATGTCCGTATGTGGACATAGCATTCTTTGTGTGCATATTAACACAAAATTAATGATTATCATGTAACAACAATTATTGTACATGTATGTCCAAATATGTTGCAAAATATGTTTACCTGGATATTATATACTTAATAAATTAGACGTTTGAGTTTTATATCTCATACTGCGTGTAATCATCAGGTGCATCTTTGAGCTTTCCCTCCAGAGCTTGCAGCATACTGAGGTTTAGACCTGGCTCCGCATCCACCTTTTCCATCCACCTAAGACAAATTTTTATGCATGTACAATACATAATACATAACACCACAAAGATGCAAATGGTTATCTTCGATATTTGATTGTTCAATGGAAAGCTAGTTAAAATAGCAATCCCATATATCGAGGCAAAAACATGCCTTGGGACTTTCCTATGACATGTTTCATGTATCTGGGGCTAAAAAATTCACATGTTTAATATGAAATATAATTTTCCAAAAAATATTGCCTGCTTTAGAAGGCAGTTGATATAATATACTGAAGGTCAAGGTCATGAATAGTTGAGCCATATACGAGTTCCTATATATGCTCACAATGCAAACATAAGCTCTATCTACAAGCAATTCGTTTGCAGATGTTAAATTGGCGCAAACTGCTGTTTTGACCTTTAAATGTCATCAAAGGTCAAATTCAAGGTCCCATTTGAAAGTGCCAAATCTTAAGCTCTATCTTTAAGCCTTCAAGGGGTACAGTTATGGCAGCTCTCATTATGAAAGAAAAAACTGGCAAAGATTTTTCAAAGTCCAAATTTTTTTTAATGCTCAAAATTTTTTTTCTGCCTAAAAGTGACCCAAAATGGATAGTACCGGGTAATGTGATTTGGGCTGACCTAAAATGAGAAAATGGCCAGCAAATTTTAAGAAAGTGATGGAAAACAATTTTTGTCCCACAAATCTTTTTCTTAGTCCCACAAAAGCTAAAATAGTCCCACAGATCAACTAAATCTCATGAAACTTTGCTTTTAATCCCACAATGTATACATGCAAGGGTTCGGACTGAAGGCAAAGGACGATGGACAAAAAATCACAACAATACTAACTTATCGGCGCATATGGGCCAGTAAGGTAAAAATACTGCTAAAACCAAAATGTGTTTTACAGTGTTTTTGAAATCAGGGTAAATACCATGTAATACATGCACACAAGATTTACCGCCGCAATGATCTGGGGGCAGGCAGAGGCAAGTACTTGCGCACAAACTCGTAGGCTTTAGGCGAATATAAATGAAGCGTCAGTGCGAACCGTTTCTGCTCCTCGGAGTACTTCTCTTTTGGAAGAGTAAATAATTCTGATGGGATGTCTGAAAATAAGCTACATGTATGCTTTTCACAGTCACAAAATTTTGCAAACTATATTTTTGAATTTGTACATCATTCATATACGGTATGCATAATGATCATTCTGTGGATCAATGCTTGTTTTATGATTACATGTAACATGTGTAAATACATTCAAATTGGTAGTATTTGTATAGTTTTTTATACTTTACGTACCGGTATATTCAATTACCTTTGTATGACTGAAGTTTTTCTTTCAGCTCATCTGTGATTAGATTTTGTTCCTTCAGTAGATCTATGTAGTGTTGGCAACTATGTTTGGCCCTACTCTCCCTTGCACGTGTGTTTTTTAGCTTTTTTGCCATCTTCTCCACCCTCTCTTCCAGTATCCTCACTTTCGCTTTCATTGCACATGGACTTCCACATGCATACATGTGATCCGTCTCAAATAAATGTGATAACAGATTAACTGTGGATTCTGCTGATCAGTTTAAATGTAAATCAGACATAATTTACAGGAAATAAATATATATATATATGCACTATTTTCGTGATTGAAGCCAATTTAATATTTAGAAGCAAGTCAGTTTCATGATATGACATATATTTTCAAGCTTAATGACAGACTACATTTCATATTGTAGTTATTGTTCAAGTATTGATAACATTGATTTATTACCTCAGTTGGTGCAATATCCTGGGTTTCTGTCTCGGGGGATATACTTGTAGGTTCCGGTTCCAACGCTCTTTTCGAGGTCCTAGTTGTCCTTTCTGGTAATACCTGGGCCTACATTTATGACATGTGACGAAATATTCATTGTAATATTCATTGCCTTGCTAGAATGTGCAATTTATTAGAGCTACAATCACACCATACAAAACAGTGGGAACATCATATAATATTCAAAAACAAAGTATTTAAACATTTGTCACTTCTGCCCAACATACTAGTAGTGTAAAAAAGATTGACATGAACTCTGTCCACTCTGGACCACATAGGGTCTAACAATACGGTAAGAATTCAGGACTATGTTGAACAACTGTGACCAATCACGGAGTATGCTGGGCTCAACACAAAATATTGACTAATCACAGGTTCCCAACCACCCGACTTCATTCCTTGACACTATGGGCCATTGGGGTGACTGGTGCTAAACCCTACTCATGAATACACACTTGCAAATATTCCGGGAACTGGAATATTGTTGGCACTGCTCCATCACGCAGGCGAACGATCTGCCCCGTATGATCTAGCCATTCATCCTTGAAGTGCTTACTGCAAAGCACAGCATGCAGACTTGGTCGACTCTGTCGCTTGCAGTTCCGAATCCAAGCTGCATGCCGTGTTGGATCAATCTCCTCTCGAGGAAACCTGTTATTTTTGTTGAAAAACATACATATATCATGTATATATTCCTGGTTTGATGGCATAAATTTACATCGAAATGACTAAGAGAGTTTATTTGATAGTACAGATTTTTTTTAGTAATTTTCAATAATTGACACCAATACTACACAAATACGAAACGCCCCCACACTCACAGGGGGTCCAGGAGTTGAAAAAATTGTACCCCGCCATTTTTCCATAGTATAGACCCAAATAAACTAAAAAGTACTAAAAAATCAATTTTGACACAAAAATCCTACGGGAGTACATGTCATACTGCACCTATATCTAGTAGAATCTAGGCATGCTTTGACTCGTTTGAGTGGGGGTATACGGGCTCCGGCCGCCGACAGGGTGCGGCCCCGTGTTATAGCCGGGGTGCGGCCGCCTGTTGGAGCCGGGGTGTGGCCGCTAGACAAAAGACATAACGAACATGCAGCCAGACTAAATGATCGCTTGCGTGTGGGAATATTTCATTGCCTGTAGTTTGATATATTCCGTATATTACGGCAATTAATGTTTTTCGTTGAAAAAGCTTTGTGTTGTCAAATGTCAATAGATAATTTCAATTAGATCTTCATGTGACGCTTATACTGGCGTGTCAAAATTATGTGAAACATCAGACGGTGTTAAAACAAACAGTTAATCAATCAACCATTCACCACGTTGGCGCCGGCATCTTGTATTGATTTGTATAGGCGGCCGCAGCCTGAGCAACGCGGCTCCGCGTCGCTCAGGCTGAGGCGGCCGCAGCCAGTCCACAAACAGCGCAGCCGAGGTGTGACCGCCGGTAGGCGGTGTGACCGGCGGACACACCTCGGCTGCGCTGGATCTACACGTTTGTGTAGCGGCCGCACCCCGACTGCGGCCGCACCCCGGGTAGTCCGTTTGACAGTTTGAGTGCACGTCTACGAACAATGCAAGTGTCAAGACAACATGATATCTATTACAATTACTGATTACAGTACATTTATATCTACACACTTATGGAATGTAATTCCAGCAGCTTTGCTTGCTGGGCCTTTATAATTGTAGCACAATAGTGCGAAGCATTGAGTTCCTTTATGAGATTTTTGAGGTTTTTCTTCCGAAGTTCGATTGTAGCCGTGCTCCTCCATGTTTGTTTACTTGGCCCACTTAGTCCTTCCAATATGGCCGCCATATGACCTCGTTTGAACTGACTACTCGAACGGTGATTGGCCATTCCAGTCTATATTTAGTTCAATGGGGTGGGGTTACTCGATCAAAGAGCTGGATGGATTATTGCAAGTTCTTAATAAAGTGGAAGATTCGAACAATTGTTCCATTTGTGGAAAAAAATTCAAAAAGTGATACGGCTTGAACCGTCACAAGAAAGAAGTTCACGGTCTTCGCGTCACCAACCGTTTCTCCTGTCAGGACTGTCCAAAAACATTTGGCCGTGTTTATGACTTAAACGCCCATAGATACAGAGTGCACAAGTTGCCTGCCCCCAAAACATTGAAGCCTGAGTCGGGTGCCGTCCGAAGTGGCTACGTTATTCCACGCCTGCCCAACGTGATGGCCGCTGGAGACGCCGCTCCTATTGCCGATCAGCAGAAACAAAAGGCTGTAGCTAGAAGTACGGACATGCCGCTATCGATGGTTAAGAAGCTCAATTTCAAGCGGGTGGCTTACAAGGGGGGCAACACTAACAAGAAAGGCATGAAGAGGGAACAAGAAGAGAATCAGAGTCCTGTTGTCATTGACAGCGGTAGTGAGGACATCGAGGAGGGGAGTAGCGATGCTCCACAGACATTATCATCGCCGCCCGCAGAGCTCACCACCAGGCACCAACAGATTCAGGATGAGCCACGGGACGCACGACCGTTGCCCACGACGCCAGTGGCGAGTCCCGGTACTCCGATCGGCATGTATGAGAACATCTCGGATGAGGAAGACACGGGAGACAACGAACAGAAGGGTGCCCCCACCGCCCTGTCATCAGCAGGACCAGACAAATCACCGCTGCCTCCTTGGCTCAACACGGGCGCTCGGCCTCAAGGATACACCTGGCTCTGTGAGTTAGAAGATTCCTGCATGGGCCGCGACAAACTTGCACAGTTCCTCCAAAAGCAGGGGGAGTTTGTGAGCCAACTCCAAGCCTTCCATTCGTCCTTGGCTGTGCTGCTACGGAGGGCTGAGTCGGCGCAGGGAGCTGCCCTGGAGAGACTGAGGATGTTTGAAGTAATGGATCAAACGATTAACAACTAGCGTCGTTCCACACTCGAGCAGCTAGCGACCGAACAGCATGCACTGATCGACTCGCAGCAACAAATGTTGGCTCGAGTGAACACGCTAGTCAACAATCCATCAATTTAAATTGGAGTCGAACTCTTTATTAAGTTGTGTTCATGTACATTGACTGTTAAGGACTGATTGCTCGTAACATAAAGGTGGGATTACATGTTCAATTTAGTGGGCAGTTTTATTCCCAGCTGATTTCCTATAGTTGAGATCCGGAATGACAATTGGTTATGATAGAAAAATGTTTACTCTGACACATCATTTGTTCTTTTTACATGTGATGATCTTTTTTTGTACGACTGATAATCTCATCAGTATCAATGATTATCATGGAGAAACGGAATTGCCCACTAAATTGAACATGTGCTCCTAAAGGTAACAAAATCACCAAGACTAAACAATCCCCTGACCTAAAACTTGGCTAGCACACACACATATACATGTACTCATGGATGATGAACCGAGACATGGTTTCATGAATGATATCACGGAAGCTGTGCAATTTGATGATTAGATAAATCATTTTATACGTTTCACCAAAACTAACATTCGTGTGTTCTGCTTGACAAACACTGGCTGCTGCGTGTATGTATTCTTTGTTGTGGTCAAAATGATGAGAATATCGAGAGCTATACTTTCTCTGAGATGGATACAATAAGCTGAACATTCATAATCCCAAACACCTCCGTGCACCCGAGTGCATATCACCTGTGAGTTTTACTGGCCTCACTAGCTATTTGGGCCCAAGTAGCGCACCTTACTCTGGTAATACTACTCACCCACTGAATGTATACCATATTTAATCCGTCTGGCACATTTTTAATCTTCATTGAATTTAGAAGAAATAGTAAGCTGCGCTACATGGGCCGCTATTTGTTCTGCTGTGGTAAATCAGAACACAGATGTGGTAAATATGGTTAATTTTCTGATTGATAATATTTTTGTGGAATTTGGTGGTCGAATATTTCAACAAACTATTGGTATTCCCAAGGGTACAAACTGTTCACCTTTATTGGCAGACCTGTTTTTATACTCATATGAATCAGATTTTATCCAACATTTACAAAGAGGAGGTTCTAAGAAACTAACATGTAATTTTAATTTCACTTTCCGATACATAGATGATGTATTGTCGCTAAATAATCCCAAGTTTGGTGATTATTTGGATATCATATATCCTAAGGAACTTGAAATTAAGGATACTACAGAATCCGCTAATTTTTCCAACTATCTAGACCTGAGGTTGGAGATTGATAATGATTCTAACCTGTCAACTAGATTATATGACAAACGTGATGATTTCAATTTTTCCATAGTCAATTTCCCTTTTCTAAGCAGCAACATTCCTATGTCACCGGCATATGGTGTGTTTGTTTCTCAACTTATACGCTATTCCAGAGCTAGTTGCAAATATGAGGACTTTGTCTATCGAAGTGCCCAGCTAGTCTCTAAACTGCTACGACAAGGATATGTTTTACCAAGACTTATCGCTGCGTTTAAGAAATTCTATGGACGTCATCATGATCTGGTTGATAAATACAGCAAATCCATGTCTGCCATGCAACTAGATCTATTTTCATGTTAATTTTGGGGAATTCATGACGGGTGCCACTAGTGGGGCAGGAAATGCTCACTCTTCCCGGAACACCTGATTTCACCTCCTGATGGCCATTTACGGGGGTTCATGAGTTTCCCTGTCATTTTTGTTTTCTCTCACTTCGTATGCCTGATATGACTTTCTGTCCCCGGACTATGAGATTGGATAACGGACCCTGTTTTGTTTGCTCGGAATACTTGATACTGGGTATTGATTCCACGTCTATTTGCTGTACAGCATAATCCTTTCGCCCGCCCTGTTGTGAGTGTATTTTGTATACTGAGAAATAAGTCGGAAAATGATATTCGAAAACGATGAATTTAACAAATTCAACATTGTTAAGTAAGAAACGGAGTCTCGGTTAGTAATCCTTGATGGCTAACAATCAGAAAGGCAAAGTTTCACGTTGATTGGAAGTGTGTAAATTCATGAATTTGTTACCTTTATATTTACATTATAAGTGAATGGACAGCTGGTCGATTCCAGGTTCATGACCATTACATGCAATCAATCCTTGAAGAATTAACTTTCCATGAATGAGGTATCGGTGACGATAGATGCAGGAAGGGTGGATTTGAAACATTTTCCCCAAATAAATAACTGATAATTTATTCCAATTGGCTTATAGAAATATGGAGTAACATTTTAATAAAGAAAAATAGGGTCTCGGACATATCAAGACATTTATACAGAATATTCTCCATTCCCCAAGGATAATTTTATGAACGTTGGAATATTAATAGAATTTCAGAGATTTAACGAATATATAGTACACTGGTCGAGGTATGAGGTTCAGGTGATTAAGTATTTGGCATCTACAGACCCCCGGACGGTGCCTACAGATCCCCGAACGGTGCCTACAGACCCAAGAACGGTGCCTACAGATGCCCGGCTGGTACCTACAGATCTCCAGATGTTGCATACAGACCCCCAGACGGTGCCGTCCAGCCTCGTTTCGAAGTATAGCTGGAGATTATTTAAGCACGGGATTGGACCCACCAAGGGACTTTTTGCCCACCCATTTGACTAGTGTACATTGTCGTTCCATCGTTTGACCATGGGACAAAAAGGCTCAGTCTGGATGAGGTGATGAGTCAGAAAGGTTCAGCCTGGATGAGGTGACGAGTCAGAAAGGCTCAGCCAGGATGAGGTGACTCGTACCGGGAAAAACCCATACCACACTCAAACAGTGCCATATACATATCCTACCTACATCATTCACGTCAATAGTATGTTACCAGTATGCCATACAGGTCATGTTCGATTTGCAGACAATAGCATATAGGGAGTCAGAAGAACAGGAGGTCACCCTCCTCTGGTGACCTTAGGTAGACTCCAGTCGACCGTGAAGGCTTGATCTCAAGGTCATGCCTGACCTGAAATGTGTTAATTGGTCTTTACGGACAAAATACTTGTAAATATATGTTATATTTGTATTATGAATATATGTTGTATACAAAATTATATGCAGCACACCTAATAGTGACAGTGACATACACAAAGATGAACTTGATTGGTAAATCTCAATGTCATATCTCACCTGTGGTGCTTGAACTAAAATTGTTGGTAACCTATCTTAGCTCTTAGGCTAATTTTTTGTTAGTCGGTGTTTAAAGGTGTTGTCTTAAGAATTGGGTTCGTTTTGGTTTCATGTTGAATCAAAGGTCTCAACTTGCAGTTTTATTTCCAATTTTTGAAATGTTAGCAGCGCATCTGAGTGCAAGACCCATATTAGTCACCACCCCCCCCCCCCCCCTTCCAGCTTTCACAAACAGCTTTCAGAAAAATGAGAAACTTATTTTTTGCCTCATCTGG
The DNA here is from genome assembly GCA_949152475.1 of Terebella lapidaria. NCBI lineage: Eukaryota > Metazoa > Annelida > Polychaeta > Terebellida > Terebellidae > Terebella > Terebella lapidaria. The sequence continues at coordinate 22,230,540 of OX424566.1, read as the reverse complement.
ATCGATTGCTATAGAAAAACCAAAGTATCGACAATCGCCCGTGAGGCCTACACCATATTCGTTCACAATGGAAACCTTGAATGTCTACAAAAGGAGGACCAACCTAGCCTGTCTAAGTTGAATCGTGATGCACGCCATTCAGGGAAAAACGAGGAAGACGTTCCTTGACAAAGTCAGGGAAATACGTCGCAAGAGGGCTGTTGCGTTAGATAATTAGAAGCTGGTCGAACTGAGGCAGAAGAGAGCATTCAGAAGAGGTAGAAGCAAACAATTGACATCATCGATTATAGACTGTGGCAAAAGGGGGAAGACATCGATGCAGTGTTAGCCACAGTTTGCACTGTTCTCCAGAAAGGTCATTGTGTTGAAGACACAGCTGAATTTCCGGCAGAACTTCCCAGAGCAATGTCCACCAGATGGAAGTAAAAGTGTGCACAAGTCGTCTTCTCCAGAATGGTTGGCGGTCGTGCAGTGTGTCTGACAGTCAGTGGGTTGAGCGAAAATCTTGGAAAATTTATTGAGGCAGCTTTCATCTGGAGAAAGTGTGGAATTGTCAGTCCATCTTGCACTTTTATGCTTTGTTTACTCTGCTTGTGATGTATACAGGTCCTGTATTCATCGTGGTATACTCCTGACCGCGATGTCTTATAAACGCTGGTGCACTGGAATGCTGAGACAAGCACTCTGGGGCTTATTAACGTATACACAAAACGAGCAGTCTCAGTTTTTTTCATTATCCAAGACAGTTGCACATTACCAGTGCAAAGTTGACACTGTTTGTTCTTTTCCCAAAATCTCAGAACACATGGCTGCACTGGCCACATTCTGGTCCACATTGCAGGCTTGACCCTTTCCTCAAAACAACCAATGTCTTCAGTGTCATGCACTGGTGACTCTGCTGGCCAAGGGTCAAGCCAGCAAAGTGGACCAAAAAATCAATGCAGCCATGTGCTTTGGAATTTTGGCTAGAAAGCAGTAATAGTGTCAACTTTGCACTGTAAATGTGCAGCACTCACTTGGATAATGGATAATCTAAGACTCGGGCGCTATAGCAGGATTCCCATTTCACATTGTGATTTCAGAATCAATACTTTGTGAATTTTTAGGCAGGATGTACCTGAAAATATTGTTAATAATTTCCACATTTTAATAATAATAATATATATATCTGTGAAATTATATCATGATTATCTTCTACACGGCATGTGGAGATAGTTTGGGAGGTTTCATGCCTGTACATTGAGCGAATTTTTTAAAAGAAATTTCAGCTTAAACTTTTGAAGTAGACCACGATTGACATGAAATTTCTCCAGTCGTGCTGCCCCTTAACACAGTATAAACCATAACTAATTACAAGTAAAAATAATCAGTGAACACTTTCGAAATATCGCTAGTGGCGGAAGTATCGCAACTGCAGAAAGAACAGCCCACGAAACGGAGTGTGGCCCGTACCAACCCTCAAAGATGATTCGTTACTTTCCTGCCGGCCTCCTGAGGCACATGCGGGACGAGAGTGATCGCCGCAGCATCTAGCTTCTGAAGGGTGAAGACCTGCTCTTCGAAACGTTTTGTGAGGCAGTCGATGCCATATACCATGGAACAGCCAAGGTTGTCTCACGTCGTTAATTTTCACAATGAGAATGTATTTTTATCAATATTACAATGATTTGTGGAGTATTAACAATTGATAGACAACATGATTGTTGAAAACAATGACGTACCATGTATCAACAGATCATTTAAGCCGGCAAACTTCGTTTTGCGTATTTCAATGGCCGTTCGTATTTACGTATGTGCGTCGATCACGGAAACAAGGCAACTTGCAATTCGGAGCGAGATGAAAGCAACTTATGATTTGGGCCTCTTTCTGTAGAGGAGGATCATCTTTCGACTGCACAGGGCATAGACAATGCAGATATCAGCAACTCTACTGTCGACGCACAGTGTAACATACACTGTCAGGGAACACCACTTCACCAGATGCGGCTGTGGCAGCCGGACATCAGCAGCAAACCTGCCAGTGAGCAACTCACAAGTGGTTGCCTGTCCACTGGCGTCGGTAATGTTATATGATACTTGGGCCGTTGATGCTTGTGTGAAACAGGCAAAGCATGAATTCCTAATGCTTCCACATTTTGCTAGAAAAATTTGGCAGTATCTCAATTTTTTAATTTCATAAGCCTGTCCTTACTAGGCATTAGACATATGTCCCCTGCTAAGACATAGGTACTACATCCCCACCTATGTCCTAACTAGGCATTCGACCTACTGATTACGATCTTGTACAAGCATGACGGAAATCATCATACTCTGTTAAACACAACATTTTGCAATAGTAACAAAGCCCGACCAAATACTTTATCAAAAGACACACTGGCGTCATCTGGGGCAGATAGTGTTTTAAATGTAGTTGTTTCTACTGTACACCTGATGGAATTAGTATACAGCTGCCCAACAACCTATGAAAATAATTAGAAATCCGAAACAAACCCGATTTAATATATATATGACAAGTACATAAGTACCTAATCACAAACCAAAAGGCTACTGAGTTGATAGTATCATCGGGGACAGACTTAACGTCCACCAGCAGTGACACCGGCTCAGTGGTATGAATGAAAGTATCAATTTATTACCACCAATACCGTCAAATGATGATGAATCCAATAACAAACGTGAAACACAACATTTTGCAATAGTAACAAAAGCCCGACCAAATACTTTATCAAAAACACACTGGTATAAGGTATTCTGTTTGGAAGTAATCGACCTATGGATATCTTTTTCTCTTCAGAGCACCCACATTCGAAATCGAAAAGTCAAAGGAGAGCAATGCGGAGGGATAGTGGGCTTAAGGGGTGTTAGAGGACTGATTCTGGCATCGTTCACAGCATTCACTCGCCATGCACTGAACGTCTTCATAACCGAAGCCAGTGATGGAAATCGAAACGACTACACTCGCAGAACAATGCACGAGCAGCATCATAACACTATATATACAAAGGTACTTGGAAGAACATTGTCCCAAACTCAAGACGTTTGACCCCAATACTTGCGCACGCTATATTATGCTTTGAATATTAGTATCAAATAATCTTCAAGACAGGGCATCGAGATTGACACGAAGTCGGCAGCTCCAATCACCGAAAAGCAGGAAGATTCACTGTAGACTTAATCATATCAATTCCAAGCAAGGGGAGTCTCCAACGTGATGTCTTATAATATCCCGATGGTGTTCAGTTTGGCATCAGGGGAGATCGTGAGCACAGGAACTCAACAATTGATAAGTTTGAAATCTAGCATCGTTGAACCATCAACTCAATAGCCTTCTGGCTATTGATTAGGTACTTATGTACTTGTCATATATCTGTTCCATGGGGTTTCTTTCGGATTTCTAAAATATTTTCATAGGTTGTTGGGCAGTTGTATACTAGTTCCATCAGGTGTACAGTAGAAACAACTACATTCAACACACTGTCTGCCCCTGATGACGCCAGTGTGTCTTTGGATAAACTATTTGGTCGGGCTTTGTTTCTATTGCAAAATGTATTTTACGTTTGTTATTGGCATCATCAAAATCTACTGTATTTGTGGTAATAGATTGATACCTACATTCATACCACTGAGTCGGTGTCACTGCTGGCGGACGTTAAATCTGTCCCCGAGGATACCATCAACTCAGTAGCCTTCTGGCTATTGATTAGGTACTTATGTACTTGTCATATATCTGTTCCATGGGGTTTGTTTCGGATTTCTAAAATATTTTCATAGGTTGTTGGGCAGTTGTATACTAGTTCCATCAGGTGTACAGTAGAAACCACTACATTCAACACACTGTCTGCCCCTGATGACGCCAGTGTATCTTTGGATGAACTATTTGGTCGGGCTTTGTTTCTATTGCAAAATGTTGTATTTTACGTTTGTTATTGGCATCATCAAAATCTAATGTATTTGTGGTAATAGATTGATACCTACATTCATACCACTGAGTCGGTATCACTGCTGGCGGACGTTAAATCTGTCCCCGAGGATACCATCAACTCAGTAGCCTTCTGGCTATTGATTAGGTACTCATGTACTTGTCATATCGACGGGTGAAAGGCAGAACGTCGTAAGTGACATTTCGGTAATTTTACAGGAGGACATGTTTTTCATCCTACACGTACCTGCTTCTATCCATCGATTGGAGTTTTTGATGTATCATGTAAACTATCTTCCTTGTTCTTTCCGAATACAAATATATTACAAATTTGTTGCTTTAATGTTTTTATCGAACAAAATGTTACTTACGACATTCTGCCTGCAACTTCTGAAGGCGACGGAAAATATTTTCAGCCTGGCAGAAGGTCGTAAGTACATATTTAAAACCCATTTTTATTCATATTTATTGTTTGTATGATCGCGGTAAACTAATCTTCACTTCTAACTACGATTCAACAAGTTTGTTTGTTACGACGTTCTGTCGGACGCAAAATATCTGACAAGGATGCCGATCGAACAGGCAGAATGTCGTATATGTTTTCCAGGCAGTAGTTATTCGACTGCTATGGCAGCTATGAATGTATTTCTTAGCCTGTGTCTCTCTGGCTGCATGTACAATATTTGGATCGAGAAGTGTTCGTTTCAGACATACTGCCAGGATTTGGCAGCGATATATCGTATCTGACATATCATCTGAGCACTGGCCCGCCAGAATGTCGTATCTGCCTACATGTAGGTCGGAATGCTCCCGATAATTATCAATGAAATTCATTCGTATGTTCATTCCCACGGTGCATTGCCCGGGTCTCATTGTCATACATGTCGATACTGTGAATATAATACTGATAGGAGTTGGCGGCCAACTGGAAGAAATAAATATTGTTTATTAATAACCCTCTGAGGACAACCTTATTCCACACAAATATCATTCCTGGGCATTTCAGGCTGAGTCCTATGAAACTTTGGAACAACCTTATCAATGTTGAGCGAAATGTCCTGATTATACCCCTGTCACACTGGAATGGCGGTGCCACTGCCGTACCACAACCGTTTTCTGTTAAAACCGTCATCACCGTTGTGACACATCCAGTAGTGTTTTTGCATTTTCCCCACCCATCAAACATGTATTTTTTCTTCATGATGGTACTGAGGAACCATGGAGGTGTCATTGAGGCAATACCCTTACGGGTTTGTTGGCGGTTTCACTGCGGTAGTACTACGGTGCTGGTGAGGTGATATGCTGGAGACACAGGAGCAGCAAAAGTAAAACGGATGTGGTTTTCGGTCAAATTCATTACCATTTTTTGCCAAAGACGTTGCGTCACTCAATAATTACTAGTATGTCGAAACATGCTACATGTACAAAGAGGAAACCAGCAATCAGCGCCCTCCTATACGCCCGTCACCAACGGAAGAGGATTCTTCACATGATAATGATGGTGCTGTTGCTTGTTCATCTTCTGCCTGCTGTTGCTGCAAATTTGCATGCGATCAAATTTCTGTAATTATCTGCCATTCTCAATATTAGTACTCGATTTGAACCGCTTGAAAACTTTTGAAACGATGAAATTGATTCAGGAAACCGAACTTTCATACTACAAAATATCACAGTAACACGGTGCAAGCACCTATGTGGAACCTCTGTGCAACCAAATGTGTTTTTATGTCCGGTGACATGTGATATTTGAAACAATGTCTAAATTATTAACTGCACAACAACATCTGCATGAGCGATTCCAGGATTTTGTAGAGAAGAGGGCTGGGGGCAAACACCAAAGAGAGTATATATGGGCTCAGAAGATGACGGTGATTAGGTGCCCCAGAGTGGGTCCTGTCCATGGTTGATTCATTCAATTCAGAAATTGTATTTACAATATGAATATACAGAAATTCCCCTATTTTACCATGGTGAAACCCTGATTTTGCTTGAGGTTCTCTTCCCCTCACACCAACTCGCTATATCCCTATTTGACAACCTGATATTACAATCCTATTCCCGTTAGAAGGGTTATTTACGAAAAAGTTCTCCGTTCCCATCGACCCTCCTAAACCCTTTAATGACAACGATTGGAACGCTGTAGCCGCCTGAGATTTGAAGGACACCCCCATCATCGCCGTCATGAACCACTGTATAGACAAGCCTATCCAAGCCTGATATATTATTCGGGAACAAACTCTTCCTCCTAAACTCTTATTTTAGAACGATTAGAAGCCTATCCCCTCAGAAGAGATTTTATTTATCAAAGGTGTTTTCCGCTTACGCTGCCCCTCCTAAACCCCTATTTCACAACAATTAGAATCATGTTAACGCCTAAGATTTCATTGACAATTGAAATCCTTCCCCCACTTTAGAGTTTATTGACAAGGGATTGTCCCTGCAATCGCCGCTCTTTAACCCATATTCGAAAACGATTCGAACCACCTGGTAGTTTACTGATGGAAGGACTCTTCCTTTCCCATCCTCCCTCCTGATCCCCTATTTTACAATGATCCCGACTGAGACTTTACCTAAAAGGTGTCTTCCTTTTCCGCCTCCCCTCTTATCCCTTATACGGCAACGATTGGAACCCTTCGAAGACTGAGATCACGTTGATGAAAGGCATTTCCCCTCCTATTGGCTTTCGTCTACCCCTACTTGGCAATAAAAAGAACCACATCTTGTCACAGTAACTATTTACGAAAGGATGCTTCCCATACCACCGCCCCTCTTGATCCCTTTATTTTTGGCAACGATAATACCCGTTATAATGCCGTTTCCTCACCACACCACCCCACCCAAATCTGATATAGTGTTGAGTATCGGATCCCGTCTGCAATTTCATCTGCAATCAAATTATTATTATAATAATTATAATAATAATTTATAAATATTATTATTGTAATCATAAAAAAAACATCCTAATTGATTATAATGCAATATGCACCCAACAATTCGGAGACGCCGTTACACACCTGTACAAGGACGATGAGTGCAGAGCTGACCTGCGTAGAGCGAAAATGTTTCAGAAGAAGAAAGTTTATGTGAACTGGCCCTGCATATAACGAGTTAAACAGCCAAGATGCTATTCGGAGATACTGATTCAAGATATGGCAATAGATGAATGTGGTCTCCCTTGCATGATAAATAAGTTAATTGTGTCATAATAGCTAGATCAATATCTTCCCGGGGAAAAATTGTCTATACCAGCACACAACCGGTTGCTTGACCCCAATGAATGCTTACTATGATTTCAGAATACATATCACAACGCCACCCAATTTCTCACATAAATCATTGTCAAACAAATTATCGAAGAATTTAATTGAACTATTATTATTATGTATCCTTTATTCTATTCGTATCTGCCGACAGTCAAAACAAAAGCGACCTGTGCGATGTTGCTTCAATTACTACCTCAATATTTAGCCATTTATCACCAAACATACATATTATGTCCTTCAGGCATATTTTTGATATAAGCAACTACTTTCATCGCAACACGCACAATTTTGCTAGAAAACTACAAATCTTTATGTCGCATCACAAGTTCCGATTTACCGTCATGGTGATTCCGATTTACGTTGGTTTACATGTTTTGGTGTTCCGATTTACCGACACGTATATGTCTAGATATTAGTTCAGTATATCATTTGTTGAAAACAAATACGAACGCTTACGTGGCAACTTTCTTACCTTCATACTTTGTGTCCGCATATGAAATGTGTATGCAAATTAAGACAATTTCAACACACAACCTCGAATGATTTTTGCCCGTAATTTTGTTTTTGACCGTCGGATCAATTTGAATCTGCTTGAATCATATTTTTTCTTCAAATTTCAGAACTTCAGAACTGAAAAAGAAGACAATCTACCTCAATGTTAAATTTCAGCCCCAAATAGGATCACCTGAATTCAAGCAAATTGAGGATTTTTTTAATAATTGTGACCATGAACAATTTACCAATTCTGATGTTGTTGTTTTTAGTTTGAAGACATACAAGTGTACTTTGATCAAATAATCTCTTTCCAAAGCAATGTGTGATTCAAACATCGAATGACTTGCCAAGCTGTGATCAAACTCGCAAATATCTTGCTTGAGGTGAAATTCAAGAAGTAGATTGCCGACCTTACCAGTTTTTAAGATAGAATCTTATGCCAAATGGAAAGATAAAAAATTCAAATGGATCCGACGAACCAAAATAATTTTATGGTAAAAAATCATTTCAGGTTTTGTGTTGAACTCGACTTTACATGTTTTATGTCATCACATAATGTGAAAACGTGGAATCTTAACGTGGAATGGTTGCAAGGTCACATCCGACTACTGGGGCATGTCACCTGCATTTAACCCACATTCAGCCCAAAACACACATTTCCCAAACATCTAGCTGTATGCGGCAGCAATGTCAGCAGTGGGTGAGTGATCAAGAAAACAACCAATCAAACGAAAGAGCGTGAACGAAAAAGAAGAAATGAATTCAATGTATATATGATTAAATTATTTGGGAAATTCGCGAGCCCACTATTACCCGGTTCGACAGAAGGACGGGGTTAATGAACCATGGCAGAAAATAAATGAATAAAATTTATAATGGCGTAAAGCAAATATATCAGAATAGAGCAGAACCGGTCATATTCCACCGGTCATATTCCCATTAAGCTCCTTCAGTCATCAAACGTCGTTAGGTCAGATGGTATATCAATATTTCCAACTTATGCCAAAGTGAAATTAAAACATTTCATAATGTTGTCTATTCTAATGTTTTTATACGTCTTGTTAATCGGAACATGCAACCACGTAAATCGGAACTGTGACCTGCGCTCGTTTCGGTAAATCGGAACATATTCAATATACCCCATACTACAGCGAAACTAGCATTTTCCCCACGCAAATGACATTTTACGTACTCCTAGGCATTACATTATATAAATAGGCATACGGGTCTCACATACTATCCGTTAAGCTCACTTTTGCCCACAATTTCTCTCACATGGCGAAACAAACAAGCACACGTAAATCGCAACCAAACCACCATAAACCAATTTAGACGGAACGGATAGTCCCCCGTGCTGTTGCCAACAGTTGAGCGTGAAGAGGTTGACTTCCGTTAGCTATGCAACTTTCCAACTCCAATCTTCCAATTTTAATCCCCCCACAGGTCATACTAAAGGGACCTGTCAAATGCCAACACAATTTGAGGGCGGGACAGGGCGGTTTTGAGGATTACACGAAATTTGGGATTAAATCAACAGTAATGTTTTTTGCCTGCGTGTATCCAAAGAGAAATGAGGCACCTACACCTTTATGTGTACAGATACATATCTGTTCTTTTGTCAAAATCTCTGCGCGATGAGAAATATGTCAGTTACGATGTTCTGCCGGTATGGGATGTGCAGATACGATGTTCTGCCGGTCTGGGATGTGCAGATACGATGTTTTGCTGGCATACACTGTTCAGTTACGACATTCTGCCGGGAATCTGTGTTATATACGACATTCTGCCTGGTTGCATACACGGGAGTTGTCACTTACGGTGTATTTTAACACTTGCATATTTCGTTGTTCATAAGCTGATCTGAAGCACAAAGCCAAACGTACATATCCGCGTGGTTACACAGAATGAAATGAAACCCTAAAACCATTTTGTTCAAAAATGTCACTTACGACGTTCTGCCTTTCACCCGTCGATATATCTGTTCCATGGGGTTTGTTTCGGATTTCTAAAATATTTTCATAGGTTGTTGGGCAGTTGTATACTAGTTCCATCAGGTGTACAGTAGGAACAACTAAATTCAACACACTGTCTGCCCCTGATGACGCCAGTGTGTCTTTGGATAAACTACTTGGTCGGGCTTTGTTTCTATTGCAAAATGTATTTTACGTTTGTTATTGGCATCATCAAAACCCACTGTATTTGTGGTAATAGATTGATACCTAAATTCATACCACTGAGTCGGTGTCACTGCTGGCAGACGTTAAATCTGTCCCCGAGGATACCATCAACTCAGTAGCCTTCTGGCTATTGATTAGGTAATCATATCAATTCCAAGCAAGGGGAGTCTCCAACGTGATGTCTTATAATATCCCGATGGTGTTCAGTTTGGCATCAGGGGAGATCGTGAGCACAGGAACTCAACAATTGATAAGTTTGAAATCTAGCATCGTTGAACCATCAACTCAATAGCCTTCTGGCTATTGATTAGGTACTTATGTACTTGTCATATATCTGTTCCATGGGGTTTCTTTCGGATTTCTAAAATATTTTCATAGGTTGTTGGGCAGTTGTATACTAGTTCCATCAGGTGTACAGTAGAAACAACTACATTCAACACACTGTCTGCCCCTGATGACGCCAGTGTGTCTTTGGATAAACTATTTGGTCGGGCTTTGTTTCTATTGCAAAATGTTGTATTTTACGTTTGTTGTTGGCATCATCAAAATCTACTGTATTTGTGGTAATAGATTGATACCTACATTCATACCACTGAGTCGGTGTCACTGCTGGCGGACGTTAAATCTGTCCCCGAGGATACCATCAACTCAGTAGCCTTCTGGCTATTGATTAGGTACTTATGTACTTGTCATATATCTGTTCCATGGGGTTTGTTTCGGATTTCTAAAATATTTTCATAGGTTGTTGGGCAGTTGTATACTAGTTCCATCAGGTGTACAGTAGAAACAACTACATTCAACACACTGTCTGCCCCTGATGACGCCAGTGTGTCTTTGGATAAACTATTTGGTCGGGCTTTGTTTCTATTGCAAAATGTTGTATTTTACGTTTGTTATTGGCATCATCAAAATCTACTGTATTTGTGGTAATAGATTGATACCTACACCCACGCATAACCCGACCCAAAATGACCGATGCACCCTTAAGTAGCTACATACCCTTAATGGGAGCCAAATGGTTGAGGCAACAACGCTTTAGTCAATGGTTGTTCACAACAAGGAGGCTGAAATGTAAGTATCGATCTATTACCACCAATACAATCAGATTTTGAACACACACCACAGTCTCCGGTAAACGACTGTTACCACTAGTCAGCCCAAAGTATAGATGCTGTTGATCGCCACAAACGTGTATCAACCTCGAGATGGAAATGTATACGTTTCAGATACACTGCCTGGGTCTGTGTCACCAGTGGTCCATCACTGGTTCTGTTAACCAACAAGTTGTTGATGATATCAGTGGTAAAATTTTACCATTTGATGTTGCCAGTAACAACACTATCAATGTGAAACTGTCATCGTATGTGTGTTGGTGTGGAATGAGTATTTAAAAAAAAACGATTTCTTCAGCTGTACAATAATGCTCTCCGGGACGATATATTCAAATCACAGGCATGTGGCACCGATCGAGTACGGCCATCACCTTATATCGCAAATAATATAAGAACAAGGCACGTAACGCCGGAGTCCCAGCTTCAATTCAAATGAAAATAAAATCGTTTTGCTTTGTTCCCCACACACAAACAATACCTACTTTTATTCCATATATATCATGTATATCACTCTTCCAAAGCATGGTGTGCAAATCCACCTCTTCGCAATATAGATTCCAGAATTACACTTTGGAACATGATTTCAACTTTTTAGACAACATCTGCGATTATTTTCATTCAGTTTCAAGACTGACTCGCCAGGTGGCTCTGTTCTTGAGTACAACTTATTTGCGGCTTGTGGTTTAGCCTGGGCACTGTGCGGCTGCACCGTAACATTGAGAAATTCTAACATTGAAATCCAACAACATTGACATTTACGGGGGTTCATGAGTTTCTTTGTCATTTTTGTTTTCTCTCACTTCGTATGCCTGATATGACTTTCTGTCCCCGGACTATGAGATTGGATAACGGACCCTGTTTTGTTTGCTCGGAATACTTAATACTGGGTATTGATTCCACGTCTATGTCTAATACAGATTTTCAGTTAAACTGCCTAGTGTGTCAAACCCATGCTGTGTACATCTGTGTTGAGACGTGATGGTAACATATTCAGCCTCCACGCCTGTCCCACTGAGTCGTCTGTTCGACTACTTATCCCGTCAATTCAATCTTCACTCCTTTCACCTGCAAGCACCTCATGTTTCCAACAATGAATTTGAACAATTCCCAACAGATATGTGTCGAAAAAGTTTTGAAAGAACACAGCATTGTTATTACAGACCAGTATTTATTATTACATTATTTATATTACATATAAATTATATTTTACAATTTGACATGTACACTCTATAGTTAACATACACTTTGATGTACGCAAAACTATAGTGAATTTACGTTTATATATCAGGCTGGAACAGGAAAATCATCTACCGTCAAGGAGCTCACCTCACAATTTTCGCAGGCCTCCAAGGTGCATTATGATCCCTGACGCTGATCCCTTTTGAATTCTGCAACATAAGTGATTGTATTTGGTAAGATTATACACTGCTAAACATTTTTCTCCCATACAGATCAAATTCAAATTCTCCCCCCCCCCCCCCCCCGAAACCTTCCCCCTAAACCCTCTGTGTTTGCCCGATGATTCAAATTCACAATCCTCATCAATCGTTTTGGACACTGGGTTCGTATCATATAAACACTTCCCAATGTGTTACAATGCTCATATTGAGGTATATGGTTTATCTACAGTTCACGAAAACAAGGATCACTGTAAAACGCGGCGCCACCTGGCGAGTCATTCCTGAAACTGCATGAAAATAATCACAGAGGTTGTCTAAAAAGTTGACATCATGTTTCAAACTGTAATTATGGAATAAACATTGTAATGAGGTGGGTTTGCGTACCAGATTTTTGAAGAGAGATGTATATGGAATAAAAGTAGGTATCATTTGTGTGTGTGTGATACAAAGCCAAACGATTTCATTGGCATCTGAATCGGAGTTGGGACTTTGTTGTTACGAGCCTTATTATTATTATAGGCGATATTAGGTGATCGCACGATTGGCGCCATACGCCTGTGATTCAAATATGTTTCCGTGGACTCGAGATTAGGCCTATAGGACGCAAATTTGAACAATAGCACTGTGCATTATAAGATGCACATTATAAGTATGGTATACTGCGCTTACATCTATAGTCTGACATTAGAATTAAAAAGGTGAAAGACAAACCAATTGACATTCATATAGAGTACGAAAATATGTTAGAACGCAGCACAAGCTACTTGGGCCATTTTGTGCAATCAGTCCATCGAGTTATGCGGTCTTTGCTTGATTTTGACAATACTTGTGGAATAAGGATGATTATGATATTCTTTATGACCAATCAAAAATGTGTGCTTCTATGCCTCCAACGAAACCCGAATGGACCCATGAGCAAAAATGCTCATATCATAAAATGATTATACCTTCCGTGACAGTGTAATTGTCCGTAGTTTTATAAACGTCGTTGTGTATAATGATTCCTCACATAAACAGTATACAATAGTATGAATACGGAAGTGAGGAATAATGGGCAAAATGGACTGCCCGTGCATTTCGAACGATATGCTATTTTGTTGGATACTCACAATGGGACTCTATCAGAATGCGGCAATTAGTGAAAGGCGATTAATTGCCACCCCCAGCAGGTACCATTTATGTTGTCCGTAGCCAGCAATCCACTCAAGAAGCGTCGGAATGGTTGTATCCAATGCAAAATATATCCTTTGTTGTATGTGTTGCAAGTTGCTATGGTACCATCCCACCAATGAAAGTCACCCCAAAACAGGTCATTCATATACGCGACATAAATGCAACTTCCTGACGCTGACTCATCACTTCAGCCGACATGCCAAGAGACAATTGCATCTTATGATACACGCCAATCCTGCCTGTGACAGACTCTTCATCAGGATTATGTTTTTCAAGGATCAGTACCCACCAGAAGTACCATTCCAATACGTAACTTTGTACAACTCGAATATCCCAGAAGAATTTCAAGAATTCTACGAAGCGTTTGCATATATAGTTGGATCACTGGTCATCATAGGCAACGTATTGACATTAGTTTGCATCTTCAAGTATGAGTTGCTGCGTAAGAATAGATACATGCTGGTGGCCAGTCTATGCATAGCGGATCTACTAGTTGGAATTGGAGTCATCATTCATACGCCTTTTCAAACTTTGTATTTTGGCTATGAGTACAGCCATCCTAGGATCGTGGATTTTCTAGCAACCGATATTGTGCTACGTTTTCCGATATACGCATCTCTGGCTAACATTCTCGGCATTGCGGTGGATAAGTTCATAGCGATCGTGTTTCCACTGCGTTATCCTTCCCTGGTAACGAAGAAAACTCTCGTTGGGATCATCGTCACAAGCTGGGTAGTGCCACTAGCCCTTAGCCTGTCCATGCTATTGTATGCCTTGGACCAACCTTTGCTGGAACACGGCGTCTTCATTACTCCGAGAGAACCCAACTCGTATACAATCATAACAATTCACACACTCTTATCGGCCATCCTATGTATCATATATCTTAAGATATTTTTCGAATCTAGAAAGCAAGTAACGAGGATACAAGATCAAACAGCTGGAAGTCGTCAACCAACAGTAAGTGTAGGCGCAGCGCCACAAGCGAAACAAACGCCGAAGATTACCAAGGCACAGAAAGGTATCCTGCTGATTCTAGGAGCGGCTGCTGTGTTATTCCTGCCTCTGTATACACTATGTTTTTTTGCTCTCGCTGATATTTACACGATGGGAGTGCAATACCTTGAACTCTTCGCGGTGCTGTGCATGCTGAGCAACTCGTGCTTGAATATAGTTGTCTATGCAATATTCAATAAAGATTTCAAGGAGGCCTACCGACGCATTTGGTGTTGTCGTGACATTCCGAGAGAGAACGATGGTGCATGAACCTGGGAAAATATGAGAAAACAAATAATATCGAAGCATGAAGCAAGAAAAAAGAGGGAAATGCAAGCTGATTTAAGAGTATACTGGTATCTAACGAGCAGATTTCTGCTACAAGGAACTCACATAGGAAAGCCAACGAAATCACGAGTTTGAAAACAGGGAGCACCTGGTGGATAGTTTAGTTATAATTTATACTGAAACTTGATGAATCAGAAACATGAATGTCCTCATTACTTTGTGTGCATAAATGTCCTGAAGCTGTCAAAACTGATGATTGATATAGTCGAGATCTAAACAAATTGTGATCTTATAGAATATATCGAATTAATCTGTTGTACACATGTGAATACCACAGATATTCATTTTTCAGACATCTTAAAAAAAATTTGTTGCTGTATAACGAAGATAAAATATGTATGTTTTGTCGTCCATGTCAGAATGCATACCCTCATCTAACAGAAGCCAGGCTCCAGATGCTGCTAGACAAGTTCAAGAAGTATACGAGCAGACCATTTGTATTGAAGAATCAGATGAGCATGTGTGCACATGTTTTCTTGAACAAAATTCCTTATATTGTATCTAGACACCCTTCTAAATGGCATAGAACGTTGTCTGGCCTAGTTCTGTTGTTTCGGGTTCAGATCATGTTGTTACCAACGTTGTAATGCCAACCTTTTGGCAGGTGATGCTGACACATGAGGAGTAAAACATTTTTTCTTTAAAATTCTGACCATATTACCTTAGATCGGGGATTCGATGCAGTGTAGGAGATACCAATGAACAAGTCTATACTGTCCAAGTATCCATAGGAAACTGCTTTGTTCAGAAATAGGCCCTCGCCCACAGATGTGGTCCACGAATATGTAGTGTCCAAACATTGATCACATTCTGTTCAAAACTTATGGCCCATGTTCAGCAACACTGTATGAACTGGAGGTTTCAAATACCTCAAATTTCAATTGTGAGCAATGTGAAGGTCCAACGTCATCTAAATAGGGCTCCAATGAATCATTATTGAATAGCATGTGGCGTGTCAACACTGTGGTTGGAGCTGCCGACTTCGTGTCTCGAGGCTCGACGCCCTGTCTTGAAGATTCAGGCAGCTCCAATCACTAAAAGCAGGAAGATTCACTGTAGACTAAATCATATCGGGATCCAAGCAAGGGAAGTCTCCAACGCGATGTCTTATAATATGCCGATGGTGTTCAGTTTGGCATCAGGGGAGATCGTGAGCTCAACAGGAACTCAACTATTGATAAGTTTGAAATCTAGCATCGTTGAACTGGATAGACACACACACCCACGCATAACCCGACCCAAAATAACAGATGCACCCTTACGTAGCTACATACCCTTAATGGGAGCCAAATGGTTGAGGCAACAACGCTTACAAGTTGTAGTCAATAGTTGTTCACAACAAGAGGGATGTAACACACACCACAGACTCCGGTGAACGACTGTTACACACTTATTCCGAAGCGATGTTGATTTTGTGCACAGACCAGTCACCCCAAAGTATAGATGTCGTTGATCGCCACAAACGTGAATCAACCTCGCGATGGAAATGTATACGTTTCAGATTTACTGCCTGTGAGTCTCCTATAGATGTGGCCAATCACTGGTTCTGTAAACAAACAAGTTGTTGATGATAGGAGAAGGGGCAAAGCGGGCCATGGGTCAAAGCGGGCCACCCAAAGTAATTACATCATTGTCATAGATAGCGTTGCTAAGTAACGTCAGTCATATGCACCGAATAATTCGCAAAAAAGTACACAGTTTTGGTTAAAGCGGCCAATCGTCCACAGTTTTTCATAAATCAAGAAAGTGGAATGGTTTCGGTACAAGAAACAATGTAATTACTAACGATAGGTTAAAGTTTATTTTGAAAGCAATGTAGAGATATAGAATGTAACTTTATTGCAGATTTTGTGAAGATAATAACTGTGGATTTCGTTTTAGGATATTTTATAATGTGGTGATGGTACTAGTATTATGTTGTCGTGCGCAAAGTGGGCCACGGCAAACTTTGCCCCCTCTATATTCCACCAGATGTTATGGTCAATGTGTTGACAATTTTGTTGTGAATAAATATTTAAGTGAATACATATTATACACACTCATACACACATCACCGCACACACATACATACGGTTATGCTGTAGCACTGCGCAGATGATAGATGTTGTTGGTCTAATAACTACGGTTTTTGCATGTAGTAGAACGTTGCAAACGTAGCACGCCGGCCCAGGGTACTTGATCTGTAGAAAATCTACGCAGTGTCAAATATCCTCAAATTGTCAAAGAAGGAAAATAACAAAGCAAAAAATGTCTTGCATTAATGAATGCATTGTATGATTACATTGAACATTGAACCCGGGGGCCCGAAAGAGGACTGGAATCCGATTCAATGTGGACAGAACAGTAAATGGTAAATGGGCTCACGATACATGTACTTCATAGACAGACGGAGCTTTGACATGCCACAACCTGTGACAATAACCAGTAATTTTTTAATCTCATGTAAAGGGGTACCATACGTATCATTACAATATGGTTGTACTCGTGGTTGATACGAGTTCATCCTTATTGTCGTTATAGGACTGTCCTTTGTATGGAAAGGGCGGGACATGCTAATTGCCTTTTGTTGAAGGGTATTGTTAGTTAATGCTGATTGTTTATTGCTAAGCGTATATAGGAAACCATCACCAGAATAATTTTTGAAGGGAATGCTGACACACTTGTGGTCACAATTTCATAATGATGGCATAACAAGTTTATGAGAAAAGGTGTGTCTGTGTTACCTTGTGTGTTTGTACCAAAAATCATCTGCACAATAAGCAACACACAACTACCAACAAGCAATTAGCAATAACAGAAATCCATTGTTTTACGGGTTTCTGGTAAAAAGCAATCAGCAAAAAAATACAATAAGCATGTCCCTCCCTACTCTATATATATTTCATGAATGTAGACCAGCAATTTTCGTTACTCTAAATCAGACTGATATCTACATAGTTACTCATTCACATTGGTATCAAATAAACTATTGGTTGGACTCTTTGCGTTTTCTTTTCATTTCATCTCACCAATTAGCCGACTCACTTCAACTTATATGGCATATTCCACCGTAGGTCTCTCATTCATTACCTTTTATTGCTATTTCATCAGAGTATTTATCCGTGGTGCTCGAACGGACCCTCAATACACTGTTTCTGCGTCACTATTGTGGTCGTTTTACAGAATAGCACAATTTCCTTATATGATCACAACGCTGAAAAAAATGCTCAAACATAGGTGTCGGATTTGGCCTTAAAGTGAGTTAGGTGGCCCGCTTTGCCCCTTCTTCCCCTATCAGTGGTAAAACTTTAACATTTGATATTGGCAGTAACAACACTATCAATATGAAACTGTCATCGTATGTGTGTTGGTATCGAATGAGTATTTAACAAAAACAAATTCTTCAGCTGTACCCAAATTTGAACAAATTTGAACAAAGGACCCAAATTTGAACAATAGCACTGTGCATTATAATATTGAACCAAGTATGGTATGCTGCGCTTACATCAATAGTCTGACATTAGAATTTAAAAGGTGAAAGACAAACAAATGACATTCATTTAGAGTACGAAAATATGTTAGAACGCAGCACAACCTACTTGGGCCATTTTGTGCAATCAGTCCGTCGAGTTATGTGGTATTCGCTTGATTTTGACAATACTTGTGGAATAAGGATGATTATGATATTCTATATGACCAATCAAAATGTGTGCTTCTATGCCTCCAACGAAAACCGAATGGACCCCAGGGGCAAAAATGCCCATATCATAAAATAATTATACCTTCCGTGACAGTGTAATTGTCCGTAGTTTTATAAACGTCATTGTGTATAATTTATGACTCATCACATGAACAATTACAATGGTATGGATACGAAAGTGAGGAAGAATGGGCGAAATGGACTGCCCGCGCATTTCGAGAGAGATGCTATATTGTTGGATACTCACAATGGGACAATGAGGCAATGAGTGAAAGGCGATTAAATTGCCACCCCCGGCAGGTACCATTCATTTTGTCCGTAGCCAGCAATCCACGCAAGCAGCGTCTGGATGGTTGTATCCAATGCAAGATATATCCTTTGTTGTATGTGTTGCAAGTTGCTATGGTACCATCCCACTAATGAAAATCACCCCCAAACAGGTCATTTGTAAACGCGACATAAATGCAACTTTCTGACGTTAACTCATCACTTCAGCTGACATGCCAAGAGACAAGTGCATATGATACAGGCCACTCCTGCCTGTGACAGACTTTCCATCAGGATGGTATTTTTCAAGGATCAGTTCCCACCAGAAGTACCATTCCAATACGTAACTTTGTACAACTCGAATATCCCAGAAGAATTTCAAGAATTCTACGAAGTGTTTGCATATATAGTTGGATCGCTGGTCATCATAGGCAACGTATTGACATTAGTTTGCATCTTCAAGTATGAGTTGCTGCATAAGAACAGATACATGCTGGTGGCCAGTCTATGCATAGCGGATCTACTAGTTGGAATTGGAGTCATTATTCATACGCCTTTTCAAACTTTGTATTTTGGCTATGAGTACAGCCATCCTAGGATCGTGGACTTTCTAGCAACCGATATTGTGCTACGTTTTCCGATATATGCATCTCTGGCTAACATTCTCGGTATTGCGGTGGATAAGTTCATAGCGATCGTCTTTCCACTGCGTTATCCTTCCTTGGTAACGAAGAAAACTCTCGTTGGGATCATCGTCACAAGCTGGTTAGTGCCACTAGCCCTCAGCCTGTCCATGCTATTGTATGCCTTGGACCAACCTTTGCTGGAACATGGCGTCTTCATTACTCCGAGAGAACCCAACTCGTATACAATCATAACAATTTACACACTCTTAGCGGCCACCTTAAGTATCATATATCTTAAGATATTTTCCGAATCTAGAAAGCAAGTGACGAGGATACAAGATCAAACAGCTGGAAGTGGTCTACCAACAGTAAGTGTAGGCGCAGCGCCACAAGTGAAACAAACGCCGAAGATTACCAAGGCACAGAAAGGTATCCTACTGATTCTAGGAGCGGCTGCTGTACTGTTCCTGCCTATGTATATACTATGTTGTTTTGCTCTTGCTGATATTTACACGATGGGAGTGCAATACCTTGAACTCTTCGCGGTGCTGTGCATGCTGAGCAACTCGTGCTTGAATATAGTTGTCTATGCAATATTCAATAAAGATTTCAAGGAGGCCTACCGACGCATTTGGTGTTGTCGTGACATACCGAGAGAGAACGATGGTGCATGAACCTGGGATATTGTGAGAAAAAAAATTACTACCGAAGCATGAAGCAAGAAAATTGAGGGAAATGCAAGCTGATTTAAGAGTATACCGGTATCCTACAAGGAACTCACATAGGAAAGCTGGTGGGTGGTTTAGTTATAATTTATACTGAAACTTGGTGAATCAGAAACATAAATGTCCTCATTAGTAGCTATTATATTCTGTTGGATCCCGTCGACATAGATGCTGACATAGACGAATAAGTACATGTACTGGATGGAGATATTGGCCGTGTAAACGAGCTATGTGCTTGTGGAATCGTTTGAAGTAACAAACAAATGATAATGAGGTTTTCTACATACAATGCTTGTTAACACGTATGAGAGTAAAGTTCAAATTTCTGCTTGGGTGTTAGAAGATGGCGACATGTGTGTACATACACCAAAACACTGAGGTCATTGTGAATACAACTGTATAAATATACATGCGAGTATCTTCGTGCAACCATGTCTTATATTTCATGAATTGTGTGAACCACACAAAAATTGGTCACCACGGTATATTAACGTACTACAATTGAGGTCATGTGATACTTGTATCATATAAGCTAATTGATTTGATGCCAGTGTGTCTTTGGATGAACTATTTGGTCGGGCTTTGTTTGTATTGCAAAATGTTGTATTTTACGTTTGTTATTGGCATCATCAAAATCTGACTGTATTGGTGGTAATAGATTGATACAAATTGTGATATAAACATCGAACGTTTGTGGATCTCAGTATGTTTGTAGATATGTCTGGTTGTTGTAATCTTGTCCAAAACTCTACATTGAATTCTCAGTATACTTTTTGTGCATCTATCAAATAATGAGTTGTACTCAATAAAGAGTATTTTATTTTGTTGTTTGCATGGATATTGTGCTGTGTTTAGACACAAAATACAACAAGATACAAATGATCATTAAATTCATAGTTAATAACTGGTATCTACAGTTTTAAAGATGACAATGTTGCATACTGGTTTCCTGAGAGGATGTTGTACGTGGACACTTATATTGTTGCATCGGTATATATATTTGTTGACAATCATATGTCGAAAATTACAGTGATAATATTTGCCAGAGCTTTGTCGCGCCATATGCCACTACACTCCCATCCCTTGAAATATAGTGAACCATACTTATTGTGAATACGACATATGATGATATTTTTCATGATGACGGCATCAACACAAATTATTCAGACTGTCGTCCACGATTCGCGTGTCTTCCTGTCACAAAACATCACGTAGTAAAAATGACGACATGACGGACAACCTATCCGAAATTTCACTTGTGCATAACCAGCTTGGCTACAGGACAGTTAACTGACATCAAGGTCACCAGGAGCACCTGCTACAATTACCTATCTCAGACCGTACCACAGTGAATATTGCTTGTTTTGGGAAAGCAAACACTTCCAAAGGGGTGAGTGTATGTTCTTCAATAGCGTCAGTGTACAGCTTCATCACACAGATAATGGATACACCATTTATTTATGGGTGAATCATCGCACTTAGATGTTATAAATAATTACACCGGACCTCCCTGATCTACCAAAATATATAAACTCCGAACACATAATAGGATATTTTGGCATAGAAAGGTCGATATGTCGATATTGCATATTCCTGGAAATTCAAAGCATGTTTTCAGGTTTGATACGACCTCATTTCAAGTAAGGAAGACTCCCTATCAATGTGTATTGGCTTCGACCAATGATTTTACGGTTAAAACTTCCATATAGCAAATATATCTCAATGCATTTGAATGGAAAAGACTCTAAGCTTCGTTCACATATGGATTATGTATATATTTGTTCAGTACAAACAAATCGTACGGAGGATATAACATCGAAAACACCGAAAATCTGCAAGTTTTTTCCACTCGGCAGTGCATGGCTGACAGAAACGTCATACATGACGTAAATTTCTGTGACGTCATTGTCTTGATAGAATCCTCGACAGGCAGCTCATTCCACTTGAACCAAAGATGCAGGAAGTGTTCCGTTGCCCGATGCATCATCAAAACAATGACGTCATCGTTTGCTACTCATTCATACTCTCCAGTTGGAGAGCGTGGTCGCTAGTTTAGTTTCTTTTCGATTTTACATTCGTTAGTCGTTTTAAAAATATGATCTCTTAAATTTTGAAGTCATCTGAATGAATACTCAATGTGTGTGTAACTCATATGTTACCAATTTGAGTTTGAATTTGATAGGAAGTCCTCCTTTAATTCAGTGCAACACACACACAATGAATGAGCTACAAAATGATGTGCTCATTGATTGTGATTCATTTACTTTTTCGCCCCAGCCCCCCCCCCCCACCACCACCACTAATACACGATAAACCAGTAGTCGAATCGTCAAATGAAAACACCACTATTATCACGCGCATCCCGTTTAATGCATTGCGAGTTTAAAGTTCTTAATGCATCCATTAGTCTAAGTCTGACTGTGAATGTTTTATTGCCTTCACTCGCGTGTACATGTAGTCAGTGCAATTCACGAGGTGGCGATATGAAAGTAATAATGATAACAGCAACAAAACTTTAAACACAGCCACAATGTTCTTCTCAAGCTGTATCTAATTATGATCAAAATAATAATAAAATAAAATGTAATGTGTTCTTGGGAATAATAATGTATAATTTATCAGGATAGAACAGTGACAATAGATAGTTCTCCAAATGACATACGAATAACAAGAACTACTATCGCAATAATTTTCGCAAGTTTTATAAATAATATACTCGCCTCTAATGGGTGCCTCAAGATTCTGCATCAAAGTCATTCTTTTCCACGCAAAATCTACAGGTTTTCATGACTGAATGTATGGAGCGTTCTGATATGTATGTATCTAAAAGGTTGAATGTATAAATGAAACATTCGCCTATGCTGGGTGGAGAAAAATTCTGCATCAAAGCCATTCATTTCCACGTAAAATCTACAGGCTTTTATGACTGAATGTATGGAGTGTTCTAACACGTATGTATCTAAACAGTTGGATGTATATATTTGAGTAGAAATATACACGAATACTAATTACAATGGTGATATAAGTTTTGAGAGGAAGAGGCAGCAAAAAATTCGCAGAAAAGTAGTACGGTGTTCACAACAGTTCATCTATTTTGGATTTGCCGGTAACCAATACAAATCTAAAACTGTTTCGATGATATACAAGGGGACTCTAATCGGTCCTCATTGAATAATTACTACAATTATGGGCCCGGACTCAATTGATAAGTCCTATTATATTTGAACCGATTGTTTGCTGGTTTAGATTCGGCAAAACCCAATGAGCGGGCTCATGAACAATAATACAAAAGAGCAATAAATGGGTTTCATAAGCATCCTCGAATTTTCTGCTGTGCAATAGGTCGGTGCATACAGCCGTATCATTAAAAGTATATAACTATCGAGGGCATGAAAGTGCCCACAGTTACATTGACCTTTGCCATACATAATTTATCAATCCACACATCAATAATACAACTCATAATGAATACGGAGAGCACAATCACCGGAATTATTTGTGTGTGCATCACAAAATAATTGCCGCGTCGCAAGTCATTAACAATATTCCCATATCAATATGAATAGCAGTAGGAGATTATGGTGCCGTCCGTGGGAAGTTCCATTGACTGTTGCTGGAACCTCCAATCCAATCCAATCAGGAAGACAAAATAGCTGTATTCAATGCGAAATATATCCCTGATTGTATGAGTTGCTTTAGCCACTTTACCATCCCAGAGGTAAGTGCTCTGTAACGTTATCGTAAATGCAATGGCAGAACGAAATTTCTTTATGTCGGTTCAGTTTTAACTGGTTCGTGTATGTAAGTATCAATCATGATATATGTGATTCTTGCATTCAAACACTTCATACTGATACTGTATTTCAAGGATCAGTTCACACTAGACAAACCATTCCAGTTTTCAACTTTGAACAACTCATATGTCACAGAAGCCTTTAACGAATTTCAGAAAGTGTTTGTGTATACCTTTGGATCTCAAGCCATCATTAATGTGTTAGGTTGACATCATAATGTTTTTTCCCAGTACCGAATACTGTAGAAGAAAAAAACATGCTGTGGCCAGTTTATCCATAGCGGATTTTCTCGTGGAAATTAGAATTATCCACATGTCCTTCCAGACTCGGGAAACTGGCGATGAAAGTAGCCATCCTGGGACTGATAATTATTGAGAAACTGATGTTGTGTTGTGGTTTCCCCCATGCACATTCTGGCCATTGCAGTGGCTAAGTTTGTAGCGATCTTCTTTCCACTTGCATTACCGATCATTGATGAATGTCTTGCCTCTTTGTCTATCTATGATTTTGTCTCTCTATGATATGATGGTGTCTATCTATAACATGCACGGGAACGTGATGATTTCATCATTTCATGGCATGCCAACGCGTGGATAACATCCTATACGATCATAATGGTCCTTCTATGCGTCATATACATCGAGACCTTACTCGAATCTGACAAGAATGCCAAAAGGATAGAGGATCAAGCAGGTGGTGCTGTTGTTCCAAAAACCTAAATTTGCCAAGGCACATAGAAGCATTTTCCTCATTCTTAGATCCGTCGCAATATGCCCATTTTTCTATCATCCTGTATGCCAGCACTGACCTGTACAGGATAGGTGCACAATATTGCTAATTTTGGTCAATGATGCTCATGTTCTACAATTCGTGTTTGAATATAGTTGTTTATGTAATATAAGTTTTATATATTCATATATGGTGTTGTCGTGATATTGCAAGAAAGAAGACAGTACATTGACTTGAGTGAAATCCGGAGTGTAAAAAATACACATTCATGGCGCGCATCATATATGGCAGCTGGTTTAAACAAAGAACTAAATGAAGAAACATACCAGGAACAAGAATATGTATACAATATATTGACCAGGTGGTATGATAATGAACTATGCTGATACATTGTGACTTATAAACATGGGGCTCCTCCGTATTCAAAAGGGTCACATAAACGCAGTTAGGGTTTGTGGTTTGCCCCCCCCCCCCCCCAAGGAATTGGGTTGGGTTGAAAACAGCACACATGGACTCCCCAGTGTGTGTTTTTTTCTTCACACTCGATGATGTATATACAATGTGTTACTTTAAATATTATTAGTGACCTGCCAAATATCTGGTTATTTGGTATATTATACAGAAACACATATTACATGTATTTGTAATACATAGACGTGGAATGAATAAATTGCCAAAGAAAAAATTGGTAAATTTGAAGGAATTTCAGTACCTGAAAACATATATTATTGCATCGCCAACATTATATCAACAGTATACTTTATTCCCATGAAGGCTAGTGGAAATCTTGCATGGGAAATACAACACAGAAAGCTGAATTCACTAAAGAAGTTGGCATCAATTTTTCTCAAGCTTGGACCAATGAGCGACAAATCACCCTGTCATGACAATACAAGTTAGACAAATGACACGATGTGATGGACACTCGATCCAAAGTTTCACCTGCACACTCCTCATCTAGCTTACATGACAGTTACGGCATCCGTCAGGTAAACTGACATCAAGGCCACCTGGAACACCTGCTACACTTATCCATCTCAGACTATGTCACAGTGAACCGCCATTCGCATGAAACCTAATGGGGGAACCCACAACATCAAGCTGGTAAGTGGAAATTGACTGGAGTCGTAGATCGTCAATGAGCAATCGCCTAGACTTCCTCGATCACTTGGAATCGGAGGGTGGGGGTGGGTAGCTGTCACAAATATTGATTGTTCCATGACGATCAGTAAGATTAAACATTGGTTATTATTTGATTTGTTTATTTCAAGTTAGCATTATAATGATCTTCCAAATATGTCATTACGACCAATATGGACTACTAGGGAAAAAGAACGTTGTTCATTGAATACCAAAGTTGATTACATTAGGTAAAAGACTCTTTATCTTTTATAATTGGATGTGATAGAGATGATAAACATCTTGGTGGCCAGCGATTATCTCAAGTGAATTACGTCATAAAACACCACAACACCATCTCTTGTCCATTTATAAGGTGTTGAGCGAGTCATTATATCTGGCGTTGGACAATTTTAAGAGTAAAATTCAAGTAAATCATTTATTCATACAAATATATAACGTACATGTAGCAGAACGCCCGGTGTCACCCCGGAAATGGCAAGCATACAAAATCTAATTGCACTCGGTCGACCTGTGTTTAATTAATTCTGTTGTGTTTCTTGCATCCTGTTTTGAATGAGGCTTCCTATGTGGTGGCTCACTCTCTCAGCCAAATACACATTTATATAATAAACCAACTATTTTGCCAAAAGTGTGCCATGACCTTGTACAATCGAATATCCTGAGTTTGTCCGGTACATGAGAACAAATCATACCAGATGGATTGTAAATCTTCATAATTGGAAATGTGAAGGAAGAAAGGCTCGTATCAGCAGCAGGCAAGCAGTGCTTGGGTATGTAACTGGCTACTAAGTACATTTTGGAAAATGAATTTTCAATCCTCCAAAAGCACAACAAGACCGCCTCTGTGGCCGAGTGTATGGGACCGGTGGCTCTTGAAGCAACGAAGCTCAGAGGTGGTAGGTGACGCGGGTTCGATCCCCGTCACCGGCACAAAATAGGTGGAGTTTTCATTCTGGCAACGCAAAGGTTTCTCCATTCGAATGTGCTTTCCAAATTCTAAATTGTCACCCGACGGGGGATGGGGAAGACAGGCAGAATTCCTTATCATCATGGACCGTCGTTAAATGTAAGTATCAACCTATTACCACCAATAGTCAGATTTTGATGATGCCAAAAACAAACGTAAAATAGAACATTTTGGAATAGAAACAAAGCGCGACCAAATAGTTTATCCAAAGACACACTGGGGTCATCAGGGGCTGACAGTGTGTTAAATGTAGTTGTTTCTACTGTACACCTGATGGAATTAGTATACAACTGCCCAACAACCTATGAAAATCATTTAGAAATCTGAAACAAACCCCATGGAATAGATATATGACGAGTACATAAGTACCGAATCACAAGCCAGAAGGCTACTGAGTTGTTGGTATCCTCGGGGACAGATTTAACGTCCGCCAGCAGTGACACCGACTCAGTGGTACGAATGTAGGTATCAACCTATTACCACCAATAGTCAGATTTTGATGATGCCAAAAACAAACGTAAAAGAGAACATTTTGGAATAGAAACAAAGCCCGACCAAATAGTTTATCCAAAGACACACTGGAAGATTCGTAAATTTTCCTTAAATTATTATACAAATGAGTTGTATAATAATAAATCTGATTATTATTAATATTATATTATTACGTTACCATTATAATGAAAGCGAATGAAAGCGAGGGAACGCAATAACGATATGTCAAAAAATATTTATCCCATGTCCTTTCAGCGGCTCCGTAGATCCCTGAAGATAATTTGTATAGTACGAACGTCATGCCAATGGCGGACATACTAAATCTAACTGACTAATGAAAGGTACAGTTAGAAATACATGTGCGATACTCTAGAATAACTGTCCATTTCACTGTATGCAAGTATGTATGTATTTTCCTCTACTAAAAACAAGAATGATCGTTATTTCTGCGTTTTACAGTGTGTGGACTGAAGAATATCTGTGGAGTAACCTGTGGCGTAGCAATCAATCTACATGGTAGAAATGGGCACAATATACCCTGTCCACTGACATAACGAATTCGCCAACAAACGACTTGAAATGAATGCAATTCTTTTGTCTCTACGTCTTGTGTCTGTTTTACCAAACAATATTTAACCGAATATAAAATTGTGCGTAACTTATGTTGTAGCCGTGTGTAAGGACAGCAGTTGGTAATACAAAGGAAAAAATGCCCGAAAGTAAGGCATACTTGCTTGAGATATGGGCAAGGACCTAGACACATTGCTCACTGAAACGTTGTATGTTGGTCACCAGGGAGGAAGCCGGCAATGGGGCGAAAATGAGTGTGCTCATCAGAAAGATGTACAGGAATATATCTGTGTTCATACTCGTACTGTACACGAGTTTCAGACAGCATATGGGATTCGATGACTTTCACTTCCAGCTCGATGTAACGAATGCAGGACGCATTAACACGGTGGCTAGGCGTTACACGTTATTCAGGGAGTGCCGCGTAAAATCGTGAGTATTACGCGTTGCTCGTGAGGAAATAACACAAGAAACAACACAGGTACACACTTCAACTGGGGGAAATTAATGAAAAGGTTCATTTTCTTCCTAAAACCTTCTTTCCACGGAACATCACAATGAGCAAACATCACTATGCTACCAAGAATCACATGCAATCGTCGTTGTGTTTACGAAAATGGACACAGATTGTAACAACAATCGCATGCTTGCGACTCGTTTACGAAATATCAACGGTTATCAATTGAAACCAGCGAATTGTATGTCGGTAGAGAATAAAATGCTAGGAGAAATCTTTCTTTATCGTTACAGCATTCAACCAGTAATTTTAATCGAGTAATTTATAAACTAAAAATGTTTTTGTGGTTTACCCATATCAACCTGAGGGAGAAAACCTGCACACGCGTTACAACATGAGGAAACATGTGAGCGTAGACGGGGATGGTAGAGCTTGCAATACATGAATGGAGATTTTCAAAGAATGATTTGAGGCTGCACATGCTTCAAGAACTGACGATACTCCTCATTTACCAATATCATCAATATGTTCCTCCATATCTTCATAAACATTGAATTGGCGATACCAGGAGTTTTGTTCATGTATTTCACACAGAAGCCCACCAAGTGCAAACATTATCTCTTGAACTTGAATTTATTTCATCAATAGACCAGTAAAACTGAGGAAGATTCGTATTAGAAAAGAAATATCCCATCTTCAACAAAATATTTACTCATGCACATACGCGTAATTTCCTCACACAATTCGCGTAAAGTATAGCAAATAAACAAATGATACATTACACCTAAATTTGTGCCGCCTGCGACCAATGTGAAAAATTTTGAAGACAGGCACACGTGAAGCCCATACTATCACTCTCATAGACCTCGCATTTTATCTATATTGATGCCGATACATAACATTTTCAACCCCAAAACCAAGGAGAACGGGTGTCGAAGCTAAAAAGCTGAAATTGGGCAGCCAAAGGTATCGATACACTTTAATTTAATCTATCAACAGCAACCCTGAATATGTCTAATGTTCCGTGCAAACCCAAATCCGACACTTCAAAAATGCAAATTTAGCGATTTTTTTCCCCTGCTAACGGTCACTCAGAGACTGCCATTTCCTCACGAATAACGCGTAATACTCACGATTCTACGCGGCACTCCCTGAATAATGCGTAACGCCTAGCCACCGTGATTAAGGCTGCATTTCTGCGCCACAACAAAACGAGAGGCAATCTACACGATTGTATTAGACAGGTACCCCGCTGTCCAGGGACGAAGACGCTCTCCTCTATACTGGTTCAGATAACACACATGATTACTAGGTATACATGTCCTGGCATTACAACAGCTTCTAAATACCAAGATGCAGTTCAAATTATTCCAGCGGATCGGTAAACTTGACGAGCACGTTGCTGCCAGCAAACATACTTGGCAGTCGACCACAGCCTTCAGATTGCAAACTTTCGAATACGTAAGCCTGAAAAGATTTTGTTTCATTGTACCTTTTCAATATCTGTCAAAGTTAGTCATAGTTTAAACAGAACTTCACACGTTGTATGTTTATACTCAATATATGTTTATAGTTCTCGTTATGACTCTTAGTTCATTTTTGTTCATTTTTCATCAGCGCAATGTTCATCTTGTCAAGATTTCGTGTCAGCAGTTTCAGTAAGGATAACTGGGCATATAGTCCGACACATTCAGATTAGGTTATATAATTTGCGTTCACACATCTATTCTTTTACAAATACGTTTTGCTAGCTTTTGCATTGTTCTTGCCACGAAGCGTTCGGCCAAGGTCAAGGAGCTGGGTTTTCAGTTAGAATCCGAGTACCGTTTTTGTACATACAATCAACAAGAAAATAATTGTAGAGTTCATCGTAAAATATGCTGTTTACTTCATGTGTCATACTGATTATGACATAAACAACGACCCTACTCGGGTCGGAGACTTCGGAGTAAATATCTGGTTCCTGGAATCCAATTAGCAAGACTATTATAAGTTGCTAGACTATTATAAGTTATTATAAGTTGCCACTAGAGTTGACACCAACACTAGAGTTTTCGGGTGAACTGTCATCAAGGTCACAGGAACATCTGTTACGTGTATCTAACTTAGACTACACGGTAATAAACAATATATGGTTCGAATACATAATATCTTGTAAACATCGTCTTGAAACACGAAACGGCATTATATTATCCTAACAAAGTGATAGATGGGCTGAATTGTTGGAGTACCGCGCAAAAGAAAATAAATTATTCGGGACAATTTTTGAGAGTAATTATAATATGGTAATATCATTCATTCATACCAACATGATGTGGCACTACGACTGATATTGCGCAGGATAGAAATATGACAATAAATTCCACCAACCATTTTTATGCATGAGAAAAAAGAAAACACATTACCATCCTGATTAACAACCTTTGAATATTTCTCAACCATTTTGTATGGTTATCAGGACAAAATTGGATCTCCAACATCGAATCGAATTAGAATTCATGAACTGTAGAAATTCTTTCACAAATTTTCCTTGAGAGATATCATCGTTTCAAATCGATAACATGAATGTGCGAGGCAGGGTTGCTTGTGTTGATTGGGGGGTAATATATAACGATCACCTGACAAAACATGTTCATAATCTCCAATTCCATTTTTTTCGTTTGATTTAGACAAAACTGCACAACCCGAACTCACATCTTCAACTGATATTTGTCATTTGTTTTTGCTTTTATGTACTGGAAACACTTTGGACAGTGCATCCTACAATGATGCAATACCAAATTGGGTAAAGACACGAACAAACAAGAGTAGTTTTCAACAAAAAAAATAAGGTGAAAGTCTCTAACTATATACGAACATGGTCAATCGTGTTCGGATGCGCCATGATTGACCAGCGTGGTTGAAGAATTTCCCGACCGGAAGGTGAAAATGAGAACAGATAGAGAAACCCTAAAAAAGTGCTGTGAGATCAATGAGCGGGCCACCGCATGGGGATAATTCATTTGGAAATAGGTCGCTAAGACACGAGTTCACTGAACTAGACGTCAAGGCCTAAAGGCTTTTCAGTGTGAAGCATGAGAAGAAAAAAAAATGCTGACTCAGGAGAAACATCACTCAATGGCGAAGGTCCTAATGAGAATAGAATTGGATACCCAAAAAACATACAAATTCATATTCCAAGACCGAATCCATGGACGAATTTTACAAAATCAGTGTCAGTAGTCAAATCCGAGTGATACTAAAGTATCAAAATCAAAGCCATGTGAACACCACAGACACCCAGCCAACTGAGACCTGTATAATACTTGTGTAATCATATGTATGTTAATGATAAACTTGACACCCTTAATAAATAGAGGTTCCTAAATGAGTGCCCATTTGATATCAAATTTATTAAACGAGCAAAAGTTCTTTGCGAGTTTAATAAATTTGATATAAAATGGGCACGAATTTGAGATTCTATGAAACGTCCTGTGGCATGAAACATCCTGTGGCCATTTACCTGCATTTTTACCGAATTTACATCGGATTTTGCAGTTGTTTTGCACTTGATTTGGCTCCGTGCAAGGCCATGTATTTACATTATTTCACTATGGTTACGTTACGCGATATTACACGTGTGGAATATGACATTTATGCAATGGGTTTATGCCATTGGAAAACAGAATTGCATGTGATAAGAACATATCTATCTAGGGTGACGAGTCCGAAACAGACGCTCGACTGAAGAACGTTTCTGAGATATGGATGAATTCCAGGTCTAGGTCAGAGTTCATACCTAATACCTTTAGACATGTGAATGACTATTCTTAGATTCCACTAGTTTGAAACTATACCACACCATTTGATAGATATGTCCATCCATTTCCATCCAAATGTACATAATGGCATCGCACTCAGACATTGTGAATAAATGATGATATCGGACTATGCGGATCCGATAATAATATATCAAATCTAAAAACATATTAGTCTATTATACATGAGAGAGAGGGTTTCTATTCCGGAGTTTACATAAAGTTTTCATGTTTCTTTTCACCAGAGAATTAGGTAATTTGATGTGCTTGCTGTGAAATGATCTGCCACGGACTTAATGTGTCTCTTGATATCTGGTCATTTTGTCTCCTCTATAGTTCATTTTTTACACGAAAAAGCCGTCAATCCGACAACATTGCAAGTTTATGGAAACACGCTCCTCCTGCGTGTATTTACTTTTTAATGCATTGTGAGTATGGAGTCACTGATGTACCCATTAGTCTAATCTGACTGTGCATGTTTTATTACCCCAGCGGGCGTGTAATCAGTATCATTACCAAATAACACTATCAATGATGTGATAGTTCTAGATACAAAACAGAAAAATACCATAAACTCAGTAGCATTTTGGCTTGTGATTGCCTACTTATTTACTCTCCGATTTGTGAATTATTCTAATAGGTTGTTTAGCAGTTGCATACTAATTCCATCTAGTATACAGTACGAAACTATACGTTTTCTTCAATACTGGTCACATCACATAAAATAAAAAGTTGGAACTGCTCAATTCAGCCAATAGCTGTTTTCATTCTTCCTAACGTTCTCTGATAGTTAATTGAGATTATATATGTGAGACACGATTACGGAACCGGAAAAGACAACAGTTATTAAATTGAACATACATATATTTATCCCCCTTGTTCAGATTCTGATTACGTTAATGTGGAGACAATGTGTTAATGACTTGTCCATATCACACCTGCACCTAACTGAAATGTAATCCTCTTATCACTCGATCATCGTCCTGCAACATGAGTGCTTATAATGGAAACATAATACTCAACATCATGCACTCCATCTCTGTTTCATTGTAATTGATAATAGTGTTGAAGTATTCATGGATGATGGATTGTATGATGGTATACGGTACATCAAATTAAACCCACACCATAAAACAAATATTACAACACCGAGGATGATTGATAGTTGGCTCTCAAGGATTTTATTCACTGATTGCATCCTTGTAACAACTGCGTGTCTTTGCTGTCCGTTCCTCAGGGACATTCTTTTGTTCGAGGTGTTCATTAATTGAGAGTAAATTGATAATTTTACATCATGGAACAAAAATGCAGTTTTCATCAATGGCACAATCAACATTTTTCTTATCTTGTGAGAAGTTTCATTGTTCTTCTTCAATTTTATGTGAATCACTATTCAATTCATCATTATATACAATTAACAAGACATGAAAGGAAAGTGAATCACATCTATCAACTGGTGGACGAGTTAATGAGTACCAACGGTGAAAACGTGACTTGCGTCGTAACGTGATCTTAATTAGAAGGCTAGATGTGATCAATCAAGTCTAATTAATTTCACCAGCTTTGTGGCTAACGAGTATGCAGGACACATCTTGCATGCAGTTGATAAATATTGTCAGGCATTTCTTGCGGTGTGCATGGATGTTGCTTCTATGAAAGGGTTTTTTTAGCGTGATACTTTTTACCGTGATGCTTGCATTATTGAATAGAGTGGCGAAACATGACCTTCGTGGAATGAACCGGTATAGGTCATCGCGTTAACAGGTAGGCATACGTTTTCGTTACAGCCTCGGATTCTGAAATTGATATGTGCTATTTTGATTACTGATGAAACGGTTATGTGTCAGAACCTGCTCAAGCAGATACATTCAGTCATGAATCTTTACTTGCCCCATCCATGTGAAATACTTATTATTTATGGTCTATAAGTGGGATTCTCTGTACCAGGATTGTAGCTACTTGTATATGGTTGAAGGATATGCTTCATTCATACATAAAACATGCAAGCGTTCCAGTATATATGCTTTCCTGCTCAGCGTGAATGTAAATCCACAAAACCAATCCAGTGTGGTTTGCTATGTGTTATTATATGCTAACTGTCCGTTGTGGTTTTTTCTATTCGTCTTACTATAAACAATATTTATAGTTTGTCTTACCATAAACAATATTTATAGCTTTAAATGATTCTGTGGCAGACAAAGACACACCCAAATATGGAGGAACGATTTGTGTTCTCGTCAATTGTGGAACGACAACCATTACCTATATTTTATTCTACATGTATCATGCGGGGTTTTTTTTTGTTAGAAAGTATTACTTTTATTTTTTTCAGATAATTTATTAGTACGCAATTTTGTTGGAGCAATATTACTTACATTTTGTTGTAGATCTCACTCAAATCTACTGCAGTAACACTAGGGATTGTGTTACACAATAGTGCGCTTGATAAATTTATCAATGTGGTAACACTTTATAATTTTTTCCTTTTACTAGTTCACACACAGTGCACAAAACCTAGTCCAGATCGCCACATTCTTCTCATTACAAGTCACAGTGTACACGACACTACCCTTACGTGCATCCAGTACTAATGCATTGCCAGTATAAAGTCCTTAATGCATCCATTAGTCCAAGTCTGACTATGCATGTTTTATTGCCTTCACTTGGTGTAAATTAGTGTAATTCACGAGGTACCACTATGAAGAATGCGATAATACTAGCAACAAAATGGTATGTACAATGGACATCATGATTCGTAGTCTAATAATATGCCATCATATTTCCCACAATTACATAACTTAAGTGATCCAAATATGTTATAGCATCGCATATAGCATGTACGTAATAGCATCGCACTCAGACATTGTGAATAAATGATGATATCGGACTATGCGGATCCGATAATAATATATCAAATCTAAAAACATATTAGTCTATTATACATGAGAGAGAGGGTTTCTATTCCGGAGTTTACATAAAGTTTTCATGTTTCTTTTCACCAGAGAATTAGGTAATTTGATGTGCTTGCTGTGAGATGATCTGCCACGGACTCAATGTGTCTCTTGATATCTGGTCATTTTGTTTCCTCTATAGTTCATTTTTACACGAAAAAGCCGTCAATCAGACAACAGTGCGAATTTATGGAAACCCGCTACTTTTTAATGCATTGTGAGTATGGAGTCACTAATATACCCATCAGTCTAATCTGGCTGTGCATGTTTTATTACCCCAGCGGGTGTGTAATCAGTATTATTACAAAATAACACTATCAATGATGTGATAGTTCTAGATACAAAACAGAAAAAAAATACCATAAACTCAGTAGCATCTTGGCTTGTGATTTTCTACATATGTATTTTCTGATTTGTGAATTACTATAATAGGTTGTTTGGCAGTTGCATACTAATTCCATCTAGTATACAGTAGGACACTATATATACGTTTTCTTCAATACTGGTCACATCACATAAAATAAAAATTTGGAACTGCTCAATTCAGCCAATAGCTGTTTTCATTCTTCCCAACGTTCTATGATAGTTAATTGAGATTATATATGTGAGACAAGACTCCAAAGTATCTAGGAATACACACTCGATTACGGAACCGGAAAAGACAACAGTTATTAAATTGAACATACATATATTTATCCCCCTTGTTCAGATTCTGATTACGTTAATGTGGAGACAATGTGTTATTGACTTGTCCATATCACACCTGCACCTAACTGAAATGTAATCCTCTTATCACTCGATCATCGTCCTGCAACATGAGTGCTTATAATGGAAACATAATACTCAACATCATGCACTCCATCTCTGTTTGATTGTAATTGATAATAGTGTTTACGTATTAATGGATGATGGATTGTATGATCGTATACGGTACATCAAATTAAACCACACCATAAAACAAATATTACAACACCGAGGATGATTGATAGTTGGCTCTGAAGGATTTTATTCACTGATTGCATCCTTGTAACAACTGCGTGTCTTTGCTGTCCGTTCCTCAGGGACATTCTTTTGTTCGAGGTGTTCATTAATTGAGAGTAAATTGATAATTTATACATCATGAAACAAAAATGCAGTTTTCATCAATTGCACAATCAACATTTTTTTATCTTGTGAAAAGTTTAAGTGTTCTTCTTCACTTTTATGTGAATCACTATTCAATTCATCATTATATACAATTAACAAGACATGAAAGCAAAGTGAATCACATCTATCAACTGGTGGACGAGTTAATGAGTACCAACGGTGATAACGTGACTTGCGTCGTAACGTGATCTTAATTAGAAGCCTTGATGTGATCAATCAAGTCTAATTAATGTAGTAATTTTAGCGACTGTAACCCCCGTCCCTCCCGCGCATACATATTTCACAACAAACATTCATTCTACATGACTTACATACAGGACAGGTACAGACTATACGATCACAAGCATAAACTCCATGTAGTCATGGTTACATACACAGGTCAATCCACATGCACTTGCGGCCTTATTCATTCGGTACATCGACCCAGTTAGTTTCGGCCTTGACCTTCACAAGCACCAACTTCTAAACATAGAACATGACACACCCACCGCTCACATCACGTGCACAGATATAAGCATAACAAGTCTCGGTCACGCGCCGGGGAAACCCACTTTCCCGGTGAGATCAGCACACATCAGCACATACATGACCAATCACAACACCGCATGCATTTGGCGGGAAAGTCTACACCACATGTTGCCGGCCGCACAGTTTTGCTAGGAGTTGAGAAGTGGATGTCCTCATGAGCAGACGTGTTTCTAAGTTGTGGCCGTGATTGTAAAGCGAAGGCCTAACACGAGGACTACTAGATATTGAACTGTGATATTCATATGTTGGATTGTTCAAAGGACTAAATATCGAGGATATAGTATTGTCGACTGGGGAAATCACCGGACGTAGGTGTGTTTGCGGCCTTGTAGTGTGATTGAGACATTGTCAGCTTTCATCCCAAATAAACTATTGAACTGCTACTGCCGGCCTTGTGATTTAGCACAGCGATCACAGACATTTCGGCCTAATATCGGCCATAGAACGATATTTATCACATTGGCGCCGTTCGACCAGGATCTGAGCTAGTCTCGGATTACTGACCCTAACTTACCGGCAGTGATGGCATTGACTCCGGGAGCGTTCCGAGGTGAGTCGGCCGACCAGACAGATGAAGAAGTCACGTTCAACCCGACCTTCCGACCTTCCGGCCCCCGCTCAGTTGTTATGAGCGACACAGTTCCGTTGTCACAGGAACAACAACCGACCGGCCTGTTCGACTCCATGGACGAACATTCGACCCTGAGATCGTCTTCGCCGCCCGTCGACCTGATACAGGAGTTCCTCGACGAAGACCCGCTCGCACCTCAACACACAGTAAGTGACATTTTGAGTGCACACGCTAGGGCGTATTCGGCAACGTCGGCCAGAACAATCCAGAGACTATTGAACTCTGCCGACAGAAACTATACGCGCTCACGTCAAAGAGCGAGCGTATATCGTGCTACCGACCCAGAACAGTTATCAGTGAACGTTCGGCCGGTAACCATAGACACATCAATGGTTACACACCCACCGAGTGACTCTCGGATACGACAGTGGGTTTGTCAGTCTGACAATGTTCCGGAATCGGTCCCGCCAAGCGCTTATTCGGTAGATCGGCCACTGGCGCCGTCAACGACGCCGAGACGACACGACCCCGCGACTGAGACGTACTCGCGCATACCGACCGAGCCAACGGTGGTAAAGTACACACAACCCGGCCAGGCGAGAGTAACGAAAGAGAACATCCCGGCGACGACCGATGCCCCGATCGTGACACCTCTACGACCGCAACGACCCAGCGACCCGACGACGGAATTTCGCGCCACCACACGGCAAGCGCGACTTCGGCAACCACCACCGACATCAAGTCGCCGACCTCACGACTCCGACATGCCGGCCTCCGACTCGCGCCCCCTCGCGCCGACCGCTTCCCGACCGTCACCGACCGACGGAGAACAGCCGCGCTTCGCCTCGCCGCAAGACCCAGTTGTGTCTGCTCCGGCAGAAAGTGTTGTACCCATGATCGGACCTCCGATCTCTCAGCCAATCGGCTACACCACTGGATACGGTGTATCGCCAGTCGGATACCCTGGCGCAACAAGCGGTGTTTCAAATGGAGTAGCTGTCGGATACTACCAACCACCTGTCGGCTATATGAACCCACCACCCGGATACGGTGGCGTTCCAAGTATGATGGCTGACACCGGCTACCATGGTGCACAAACCGGATTAGTGTACCATGGTGTAGGCCCAGACGGATCGACATACCGATATCCACCGCCGGCTGTAATCCCACCCTCAGTCGGGATACCATGGGTGACGCCACCATACAGTCAAACGGCCCCTGTCGCACCAATAGCGTACGACCCCAACAGCATTCCGGCACCACCCGCTACTTCGCCCGCCGTCTCCGCGACAACAGCACCGACCGCACCCGCTAACACGACCTCGGCAGCTCCGATTGTTACGACTTCAACTGCTCCGGCTGTCACGCCAACGACGGCTCCCGTCACAACAACGCCGACTGTGGTGAGCGTCGACACGCCCACGCCCCAGAGACTCACGTCTGAGCCCCAACCGTTAGCAATGGCTAAAACGGCTCAATGGCGTGCGACCTTCAAGGAGGGCAATCTCACACAGTACATACGGAGCTTCGAGCAATTCACTGCGGCCTTCACATATTCCGACCTCAATAAAACAACGACCTTCCGGAGTACGCTGCGCGGCCGCGCCGAAGCGTTAGCTCTGAACATTCCGGTCGAGACTCCCTGGGAGGAGTTTCGGTGTCAGCTCTTGGAGGGCTGGGAACCCGCACCTCGTCGGCAGTCCAAACGGGACGATTTTCCGTTTCTAAAAAGAGAACGGAAGGAGAATGCGGAACATTACTTAGAGCGGCTTCAAGCTCTGGCTGAGCAAGTGTTTGACGATGTCACGCCAGAGTCCCGGCAACGAACAGTAATCTCCCAGTTCGTCAACGGCCAACCCGACCACATTGCCGACAGACTGTGCGTGTTCACTTTCCATAGTTACGGTGAAGCGCTGACGGCCGTCCTCAAAGCTGAAAGTCGTCAGCAACGGACAAACAGAGATCGTCAGAGGGGCACACGACGTGCCGACATCTCCGTGAGCGGATACCCGGATGATGATTGTGTCGACCAAGAACTGTCTTGTGCTATGGGACAGATCAATCAGGGAGGAACACCGACCCCTGAACAAGTTGCGGCTTATTACGACCCTGCCGACAGTGACACGACCGGCCTTCAAGGATGTGAAGAACATTCTGTGCCAGCCTGTTCACGCGAATGGGTGGCGGAAGCTTTCCAGAGCGTCCTTAGCGACGAGAATGGACTCTGTGAGGAGACAGCTATCTATTCCGCCCTACGAACTACGGCCCCGACTAAAGGTGATCGGCCTCCACAGCCCGGACGACCAGCCGTATGCTTCTTCTGCAAGAAGCCCGGCCATCGCTGGATGCGGTGTTTCCGACTTAAAGACGTCTTAGTGCGCAATGGCATGAAGCCACTAACTTTTCGACCTAAAGGTGCTGGTACTGACCAAAGGACAGATCAAGTATTGTCAGTACCTAACCAAATCGGCAACCAAACCAAGTCGGCCCCGACAGAGCCAACGGCTCAGTCGTTAAACCAGTAGTGGAAGGTGCTGCGGAGCAAGGACCTTCCGGGCAACAGAACAATGTTACATGCTCCACACCTGCGGTTGTCGTAACTACCAAACCAACAGTACCAACAGTTACGACCCCACAGCCGGCCCAGCCCACACCTCAGCTCCTTGAAGGGGTGTGTACCAAGTGTCGAACTCCGACCCCAAAGCCGGCTCGCCCTCACGAAGGGGTGTCCGCGCCACTTCCACAACGGCCTCCACGGGAAAATCGTCGTCCTGAAGGGGTGTCGCCCCCGACCGCCAACGGCACCGGAACAGATAGTATGTCTGAGGTGGAGTGGATCTCCGATGACGGAGGGTTCTACGCGTTCCCATTCGGACCGGAATCCAAATTGCCGCCGCTGCACACACTTTTCAAGCCACCGCCGGACGACCCCGCAGTTCCGGCCGTCATAGACAATTCGAGAGCGGCACATGAGTGCTGGAAGTTATCGGTACGCGTCGGGGATAAGAGAATACAAGCTGTGCTCGACTCCGGAGCGCAAATCTCTTTGCTCCGACGCGATCAGCTCCGACACGTCCCCGCCGATCAACGACAGCTGCAGCCTACTTCGGCCACGATTCGTGACGTCAACGGACAGTCAAGCCCAATCGATGGACTGATCGACCTCCCAATTCAGGTCGGGACCAACCATATGATTGTGACATTTTGTGTAGCTGACATCCACGACGCCATGATACTCGGCATGAACTTTTTCCGGCAAGCCCACGCTGTAGTGAATTACGGCGCAGGAACAATACAGGTACACAAAGAAATCCTGTTTGCGCACAAGGACATTGAAGCCAATGTTGTTAGAATGGCAGTGCGCCGAGCCGTCACCGTCCCCGCACGTAGCGAGGCGATCGTAGAGCTAATCCCGACCTCCAGAGTTCGAGTTCGGCAGCATCCACGGATGATTCAACCACTGACGGCTTTTCCCGAGGACACTGACCTCATCATGGGAAGAACATTAACGACCTTGGACCGACAATGTGTAGAGGTGTCTGTAGTCAACACGGCAGATACCGGTATCACACTTACTCGATCCGACCCTGTCGCCATAGCCAGTCCGATCGAGAGTGTTGTCGGAGCTCTACCAAGACCCGGAGAGGAGCCTGACCTGTCCACAGCCGACGCCAGTCACTACCGCGACCTGCCGCCACATCTACAAGAGATGGTGGATCGCGCCGGACTAGCGCCAGAACAACACCGGCGTTGCGCTAACCTGATCCATCAATATCAGGACACCTTTATGCACCCGGATGGACAGTTAGGACGGACCCAAGTCGTCCAACACAAGATTGACACCGGCAATTCGGCCCCGATTCGGCAACGTCAACGACGCGTCCCTCAGGCGCAACAGAGCATCATAGATGAGGAGGTCGACAAGATGCTTCGCTTGGGGTGCATTGAGCCGTCAGATTCGCCCTGGAGCGCACAGGTGGTGCTCGTGCGTAAAAAGAACGGCCAAGTGAGATTTTGCGTCGATTATCGGCTCCTGAATGATGTCACCCGCAAGGATTCCTATCCGTTGCCCAACATTCAGGACACTCATGACGCCCTGGCGGGCGCTACATACTTTTCGGCCTTGGACTTGGCTTCCGGCTACTGGCAAGTCGAAGTCGACCCTACAGACAGACCGAAAACTGCCTTTGCGACAAGGAAAGGACTATACCAGTTTAAGGTTATGCCATTCGGCTGATGGAAACCATACTCCGTGGATACTTGTGGACACGGTGTATGTGTTACCTGGATGACGTCATCGCTTACGGCAGAACATTCGATCAGGCACTCGCAAACCTGGAGGCGGTCCTGGATCGGATTAGATCGGCAGGCCTGAAGCTTCAACCCAAGAAGTGTGAACTGTTCCAGAGGGAAATTTTGTACTTGGGGTTTATAGTGAGCGGCCAAGGAATTCGTGTCGACCCCAACAAGGTCAAAGCCATCAGAGAATGGCCGACCCCGTGCGAGATCTCCGATGTCAGATCTTTCCTTGGTTTCGCCAATTACCACAGGCGATTCATCAAGGACTATGCTGAGATCGCCGAACCTCTCGTAGCACTCACCCGAGGTGAATGTCATTTCACTTGGGGACCGGCTCAGCGACGCGCTTTTCGGCGGCTCCGCGACGCTCTCATCCAGGCGCCTAAGCTCGCGCATCCGACCCAGAGTCTGGATGATTACTTCATCCTCGACACGGACGCTAGCGGCTACGCTGTGGGAGGCGCACTCTCACAGAGGGTCAACGGGAAAGAAATCCCCATCGGGTTTGCCAGCAAAACCCTATCCCGGACCCAACGGAACTATTGTACCACGTACCGAGAACTGCTGGCAGTGGTAGAAATGGTTCAACATTATCGGCATTATCTTTGGGGTAGGAAGTTCCTCCTCCGGACCGACCACAGCTCCTTGAGGTGGCTCAAGAACTACAGCGACGCGGACGGCATGCTCGCCAGGTGGCTCGCTAAGTTGCAGCAGTACGACTTCAAGATAGAGCATCGGCCCGGCAAACTTCACGGCAACGCAGACGGCTTGTCACGGTGTCACAGTTGCAAACACCAAGACTGTCCCGGACGACTCGACACACCTCCGACCGACCCAGAGACAAGTTCCGGAGAACTTCCAGTTCGTCGGATCACTGTTGTTTCGGCTAAGACAAGGGCAGACCTCCTGAACAGTGATTCCATAACATCACCGGTCTTGCCCCAACTAGTTTCGGCACGCCAAGTTGTTCGAGTCCGTGCTTTGGACGCCACACTTGATGGGCAAAAGTGGCTTTCGGACTAT
Organism: Terebella lapidaria; assembly: GCA_949152475.1. Classification (NCBI taxonomy): domain Eukaryota; kingdom Metazoa; phylum Annelida; class Polychaeta; order Terebellida; family Terebellidae; genus Terebella; species Terebella lapidaria. The sequence goes on along the minus strand of OX424566.1, from coordinate 22,187,893 downwards.
TCGGCTCAGGACATTGTCGCGGCACAGCAAGCCGACCCGAGCGTCGGAAAAGTGCGACAGTGGATGTTGATCGGCACTAAACCAGACTCTAAGGAGGTAGCGCGCCGTGGGGAGGAGGTAAAAACACTTGTTTCCAGATGGAGCCTCCTGGCGCTACAAGACGGGGTACTAGTTCGGCACGTAAAACCCGACCCCGCTGGACGGCCTGTGGTGCAAACCGTGCTCCCCGTAGCACTCAGAACGCAGGTTTTGCACCAACTTCACGACCTGAAGATTGTCGGACATCTCGGCATTCAGCGAACCATCGAGAGAGTCAGGCGCCGATTCTACTGGCCCGGCCTGGCACTGGATGTCGCCCGCTGGTGTGCCCGCTGCTCGCAATGTGTCACCCGCAAAGGAAAACCGGTCCCAAAACGATCGCCTCTGACACAGTTGCCGACAGGAGCGCCTTTCGACCGGATCGCGATGGACATTCTCGACACCCACAAAGTCACGGGAAGAGGCCATCGGTATATCCTTGTTGTGTCGGACTATTTCACGAAATATACGGACGCCTTCCCGCTGCGGCGACATACCGCCAAAAATGTTGCCGACATCCTGGTAAACAGATGGATAGTTTATCATGGCGTCCCCAAGGCAATCCATAGCGACCAGGGCACCGAGTTCGAGTCGGCTCTATTTCGGCATGTCGTGCGTCTTCTGGGCGCTAAGAAGATCCGCACAGCCCCATATCGACCTCAGAGCGACGGCCAGGTTGAGCGATTCAACAGGACATTGCTCAACATGCTGAGTGCATTCGTCAGCGATCGTGCGAACGACTGGGACGTGCACCTGCCATATGTGTTAATGGCCTATCGAACCTCAGTACACTCGTCCACGGGATGCACCCCGCATCTGATGGTGTATGGACACGAGTGTAACTTGCCAGTCGACCTCGTGTTCCCGACTTACGACCCCGAACCTCTACCTCCGTGTGGTCCGGAGTATGTGGAGTATTTACGGCATGCGATCAGGACGGCCCACGGTTTCGCTCAGGACCATCTTGAGAAAGCGGCAATTCGGCAGAAGATGGGTTATGACGCCCACGCCAAGCCTCGACCCCAGTTCCAACCAGGAGAACTGGTCCGATATTATTATCTGCCCCTCACGCAGAATAATAAGTTCGCTCGGCCTTGGACTGGTCCCTGGAGGATCGTCGACCGTGTGACTGAGGTAGATTACCGAATCGCCTTGGTTTCCAACCCTCGGAACACTCGTGTTGTTCATCTGGACGTACTCAAGCCGTACGAAGGTGACAACCAAGCGGCTCACATCTATTCCGACCCCGTACGACCTTCGATGTCGTCAAGTAAATCCGGCTCAGAGCAATCGGCCGACCCCCTGGGGCTCCTCAAGGAGTTCTACTACCCCTGGGAGGTCACAGTACAAGATCGGCATACTGATTCAGACCAAACAGCTGAGTCTGACTCGTCAGCGGCCCGAGATCGTAAATCGCGATCTCCAACTTCATCCGGCTCAAGTCGTCATCGGCAACGGAAAAGATCACGCAGATCAAGTTCCGACACACCAAAACCGGCACGCAAGACACGCAGGCAAAAGCCTGTGATATCATCCGACCCCGAGACAAGCGAGGCTACGCCCCCGCCTGCACGACCAAGTCGACCCAAACGCAACGCACGCAGACCGGCCCGCTACAGATAACCCCGGCCTTGTTATCTGATTGATGCTATTGATGATGAATTATGCATGTCTAATGGACTATGATATCATGTCTTTCCCATAATATTATAATATATTACAATAACAATATATATGCATTTAATATGTACAAGATGTCAGTGAGGCGAATTCGATATATATACACTTGATATGATTTCATAATTACGATGCTGGTGAAAAATTGATTGCATTATGATATGTGTTTCGACCCCGTATAACGTATGCTATTGTTCCGCGTGTGTTACGCACTAACTAAGATTATCATGTCAGATTCTATCCATGTGCCAGCCGAAGAGGATAATAATTCATGTCACGCCGTGAGTAAGGCCACTTAGTTGTCGAAGAGGTGGTAGTGTGATTCGTTCCGGGGTATGCGTCGACCGAGCCTCTACCCACTCCATGTAGTATTCGGAGGAACGGCCCAGTGGTACGGGAACCAGTCACTAAATAGCTATCATACCAAGATGCGGCCTGTCATCAAATTCATCACCCAAAAATATTCAAAGCGCCACGGTGTGACCGACCCTGATCATTGCAATTTCGACCCCGACAATATTAGCGGCCCCGTTGTCTTGTGAACTGGCTGAAAATGAATGGAACGAAGTCCGCCCCTGTGAGTGATTGACATTAATGTCTCAGCCTTTAATAACTGTGTGTCGTCTGTGAAACAGCAATTCGGCCGTTGGTTTATTGTGCGCTAACTTAGGGAGAAAAGGAACGATCAAAGAATCAGTTCACAAGGTTCGCACGAGCGCAAATAAACATTTAAGCTGTTTACAGCACCCACATGAAATCTCCCCTGATAAAGACAATAGTGAGTCGTCGGGCAAAAAGAGCCCAGTAATTTGAACAGTCGATTAGCACAAATAGACAATGTATAGGAATGTGTAATCCAGGGGACGGCAGACGGACATTCGGAAAAATGGACAGTGTGAGGATCCCCCTACTGTCGTAATGGACTGACCCAAATAGGTCAGAGAGAGATCGTACCAGCGTTTCCCTGACGACGGCCCGCCTTGTTGCAGATACACTTGGAACAATGGGATACAGCGTAAAGACGTTTTTGTATATCGGCAGAGAGCGCCCCCCGGCCCGATTCGTGGAATTGGGATACAGATAAGTATCTCAGTGTACGGCAGTGGAAATTAACGGCAAGTAGGTCATTTGCGCCTGAACTTCTGAAGCAGCAGGAGCTCGATTAGATACGGAGAAAAACTTTGTATTGATTCGGAACACTTTTCGGATATTTACGTGGCATTTAATGACATTGAACTGGTGAAGTTTGTGAATAGTTGTCAGATATTTGGGATAAACATTACGGTCGGCCTAGCTGTGTGAAGTGACATTTGTTTGCGGCTTCCGCCATGGCGGATAAGCCGAGTAATGATAAAGACAGTGACGGCTCCGCTGATAGTCGGCCCCGATCTATCAAATTTGACGGCACTAAGTTAACGGTCGAGGTTGTTGAACGAGGAGACGAGCAAGACAACCCCATCGTGTTGACGGACGATGAAATGTCCGCTATCGGCCCCGAACCTAGTTCGGAACAAGCAGTTACGGCTTCCGGCTCAAAGAAACAGCCACGATACCAAATCATGGCAAGGCTGGCGCAACGCGGCTCCCGGCACACCCCGAGTCCGACCTCAGAGGACGACCCGGATCGTTTTCGGCAGTTAGAGGAAGGTGGAGAAATTGTACGTCGAGCCTTGGAGGCTCAACGCGCGGCGGAAGCCGCCAGCTCGGCAAAATCGGCTCCCGCTCGGCAGGCGATAACACCAATCGAACCTGCCCCAGTATCTTCGGCCTCAACAACGCCGGTAGTTCGGCCCCGTGCCGTCACGTCACCGGCACAGTCTTCGGCCTCGTCAGCAAGTTCATCGTCCGGCAGAAATCTTCACCCGTCGGCGCGAAATTCACGACGCGCTAGTTCCGGCCCTGTGACGCGTGCTTCGGCTTATCGTCGCCAGATATCGGAGCTCATGGCTCTAGTTCCGGCCCCAATCACCCCGTACGGAGCTCGGCCGATTGATTGGAATGACGTTCCGTTCCATCTTCGGAATCGGCATGATGGTTACGGCCATGAACATAATTTCGGCGCACCCTCACGGCTGACGGAGGGTAATTTGGCGACCTTGGAACCACTAAGGAGAGAAGACGGCCGTTATCTGTGTCCTTTCTGCATCGGAGAGGAGGATGGAGAGGCAGGGAGGATATGGCCAACGGTACCTCGACGTGGACCGTTCCGTTCGGCCTCGGATTTGGACGCCCACGTCCTGGCGTACCATTTTCCGCTCCTGCGATTTTTCGTCTGTCCGGCCAAAGACAATTTCGTCACGCTCACGTCGGAGGACATGATCCGGCACCTGAGTGAGGCGACTCAGACTCACGTCGGCCTTCTCCCGCTGTTTGAGCAGGGACAGCTCAACGCTTCCGGCCCTATGCTGCAACGGTTCGCGCTACGCTGCCGCGTAGACATGCAGCCCAGCCCAAATTACCGGCCCCCACGTGTTCCGGCCGACATTCCAATCTTCCGACGGGATGTCAACAGAGTATTGACTTTCGGGATTTGGCACATGGCGCCTCCACTGTTCGACCAGTACCCCCCGAATTCGGCCCCGGAAATTCATCAAGTGCTCCGACGCCTTGAATACCTTCGGCCTTCAACCCGAGCGGAGGAGGATCGCCTAGCTCGGATGGTGAACGACATCATGGCGATGAATCGCTGGGTGACCGTACGTCGGCCTAGCACGATATTCTTTACTCGGCCAGTCGCTTATCAGACGGACGCACTCAAGCCTCCCAGCTCCGTGGTTTCGGAGCCATCGGCTCAGTCCACTCCTGTGACGGCTCAGGTGCAGACTCGGCCTTCGGATATTATCCCACGGAAACTTGTGGTAGAGCGGCCTACGGCGACAAATGTAACAGACTATCGCGTGAGGGAAGGATTGGTTCCCCCAGCGGAGGAATTCCCTCCTTTGTCGGCAACGCCTCCGACAGGTCAGGAGACCGACCGGAAAGAAGTTACGGCCCAGCCGCGGGACTCTCCTCCACCTCTACAGCCGGCTGCGGAGGAACCCCGCCAGGAATCGATTTCGGCCTCGGTCAGCGACCGCGAGGATTCGCCCCTTCCGTCCAGGCGAACGGTTCTTCAGACGGACAAACCTCCATATCTGGACGGCAGCATGGAGATCATACAGACGGTCGTCACTAAGGATTCGACCGCTGATCGGCCGCGGCTACAATACGACGAGCCTGAGTCTCTGGAACCTCTCCACAGAGACTTGGATGAACGGCTGCCGTTTCACGGCTCAGGAGAGTTTTCGGCTGACATCCAATTCGTGCAGCAGCACGGGACTCGGTTGTCGACTCGTATGCTTCCCGGCCTACAGGCCCTGCCAGGGCAGAACCCGGATCTGGCCAACCCACTCAGGAGTCGGGAAGCGAACCAGCTTCCGAATCTTCCCCGTGTCCACGAGGAGCACTGGGAGTCCCATATCGCCCAGGCGGCCCACAACGCTGACCCGTTGATCTTGCCGGCCCGGAAGAGCGAGCATCTTCCGACTTTATATTTGGCCCGCGCCGACGACATGGCGCACCAACATTTTCGGGAGATCCGGCGCTTCTATCTAGAAGCCATGGACCAACATATTCGGCAGGCTGAATATAACGGCCTCTCTGTGGGATTCGGGATGGGAGTCCTTCACGAACGGCATCTCCCGACCTTCCCTGATCGGCTCGAGGAAGAGACCGACCACTTACGTCGGCAGTTACATCGGCTCGAGGATGAAAATGAGGATTTGCGGCAGGAAAATGTACAGTTACGTGCCCGGGTGACACACCTGGAACAGTCGGCCCCATTTTCGACCTCGACGGATACGGCCGCGACACAAAGTGACTCGGGTACCACTATCCCGGGCGACCTGCTCGCCACTATCGTGTCAATTTTGCCCCGTCTGCCACCAGAGGAGCAACAACAACTGATGCGGCAGGCGTCGCCGGCACCACCACCACCTCCAGCTGGCAAGCGAGGCCAGAAGGAGTGAACGTTTCGGCCCAGTGGTGACAAACAGACAATTGCCGGCCTCGATTGTGTCGGCCCCTGGAAATCCTGGTCACGCAGGACTAGTGATGTATCGGCCTTTCATTGTGTCGGCCTGATGACAGAAAGTGACTCGGAGAAATCCTGGTCACGATGATCATCCTGATTATGTCGGCCAAAATTTGTAAATAGTTATCCTAGTCACGGTATTTTATTCATGTAATTTAGTTAAGGTTAATCCAGACAATTCTTTTTCAGTTTATAGACTCTAAATTAGTTTCCGTTTCACTTTGAAACGTCGAGGAGTTTTGTTCATACATTCCATTCATATCTCATCATTCGTTGTTGTGCATGTATGTGTAAATGTATCATCGTAGCGACTATTGACGGACTGACTGATGACGTTTATTTTGACGGTTAGAATTTTTATTGTATGAAGTGTTTTACCATTGTCGCGCGGCGTGTGTGTGTGAGTGTTGGGGTTTGACCTTGTAGGACTTTTTAGCTTTTTATTGTTAGTTTTTGGCGACGGTAGGGTCCGGGTAGGGTAATTCCGAGGGCGTAGAATTAATGAAGGGGTGTAATGTAGTAATTTTAGCGACTGTAACCCCCGTCCCTCCCGCGCATACATATTTCACAACAAACATTCATTCTACATGACTTACATACAGGACAGGTACAGACTATACGATCACAAGCATAAACTCCATGTAGTCATGGTTACATACACAGGTCAATCCACATGCACTTGCGGCCTTATTCATTCGGTACATCGACCCAGTTAGTTTCGGCCTTGACCTTCACAAGCACCAACTTCTAAACATAGAACATGACACACCCACCGCTCACATCACGTGCACAGATATAAGCATAACAAGTCTCGTTCACGCGCCGGGGAAACCCACTTTCCCGGTGAGATCAGCACACATCAGCACATACATGACCAATCACAACACCGCATGCATTTGGCGGGAAAGTCTACACCACATGTTGCCGGCCGCACAGTTTTGCTAGGAGTTGAGAAGTGGATGTCCTCATGAGCAGACGTGTTTCTAAGTTGTGGCCGTGATTGTGAAGCGAAGGCCTAACACGAGGACTACTAGATATTGAACTGTGATATTCATATGTTGGATTGTTCAAAGGACTAAATATCGAGGATATAGTATTGTCGACTGGGGAAATCACCGGACGTAGGTGTGTTTGCGGCCTTGTAGTGTGATTGAGACATTGTCGGCTTTCATCCCAAATAAACTATTGAACTGCTACTGCCGGCCTTGTGATTTAGCACAGCGATCACAGACATTTCGGCCTAATATCGGCCATAGAACGATATTTATCACATTAATTTCATCAGCTTTGTGACTAACGAGTATGCAGGACACATCTTGCATGCAGTTGATAAATATTGTCAGGCATTTCTTGCGGTGTGCATGGATGTTGCTTCTATGAAAAGGTTTTTTTAGCGTGATACTTTTTACCGTGATGCTTGCATTATTGAATAGAGTGGCGAAACATGACCTTCGTGGAATGAATCGGTATAGGTCATTGCGTTAACAGGTAGGCATACGTTTTCTTTACAGCATCGGATTCTGAAATTGATATGTGCTATTTTGATTACTGATGAAACGGTTATGTGTCAGAACCTGCTCAAGCAGATACATTCAGTCATGAATCTTTACTTGCCCCATCCATGTGAAATACTTATTATTTATGGTCTATAAGTGGGATTCTCTGTACCAGGATTGTAGCTACTTGTATATGGTTGAAGGATATGCTTCATTCATACATAGCACAAGCAAGCGTTCCAGTAGATATGGTTTCCTGCTCAGCGTGAATGTAAATCCACAAAACCAATCCAGTATGGTTTGCTATGTGTTATTATATGCTAACTGTCCGTTGTGGTTTTTTTCTATTCGTCTTACTATAAACAATATTTATAGTTTGTCTTACAATAAACAATATTTATAGCTTTAAATGATTCTGTGGCAGACAAAGACACACCCAAATATGGAGGAACGATTTGTGTTCTCGTCAATTGTGGAAGGACTACCATTACCTATATTTTATTCTACATGTATCATGCGGGTATTTTTGGGTTAGAAAGTATTACTTTTATTTTTTTCAGATAATTTATTAGTACGCAATTTTGTTGGAGCAATATTACTTACATTTTGTTGTAGATCTCACTCAAATCTACTGCAGTAACACTAGGGATTGTGTTACACAATAGTGCGCTTGATAAATTTATCAATGTGGTAACACTTTATAATTTTTTCCTTTTACTAGTTCACACACAGTCCACAAAACCTAGTCCAGATCGCCACATTCTTCTCATTACAAGTCACAGTGTACACGACACTACCCTTACGTGCATCCAGTACTAATGCATTGCGAGTATAAAGCCCTTAATGCATCCATTAGTCCAAGTCTGACTATGCATGTTTTATTGCCTTCACTTGGTGTAAATTAGTGTAATTCACGAGGTACCACTATGAAGAATGCGATAATACTAGCAACAAAATGGTATGTACAATGGACATCATGATTCGTAGTCTAATAATATGCCATCATATTTCCCACAATTACATAACTTAATTGATCCAAATATGTTATAGCATCGCATATAGCATGTACGTAATAGCATCGCACTCAGACATTGTGAATAAATGATGATATCGGACTATGCGGATCCGATAATAATATATCAAATCTAAAAACATATTAGTCTATTATACATGAGAGAGAGGGTTTCTATTCCGGAGTTTACATAAAGTTTTCATGTTTCTTTTCACCAGGGAATTAGGTAATTTGATGTGCTTGCTGTGAGATGATCTGCCACGGACTCAATGTGTCTCTTGATATCTGGTCATTTTGTTTCCTCTATAGTTCATTTTTACACGAAAAAGCCGTCAATCAGACAACAGTGCGAGTTGATGGAAACCCGCTACTTTTTAATGCATTGTGAGTATGGAGTCACTAATATACCCATTAGTCTAATCTGGCTGTGCATGTTTTATTACCCCAGCGGGTGTGTAATCAGTATAATTACAAAATAACACTATCAATGATGTGATAGTTCTAGATACAAAACAGAAAAAAAATACCATAAACTCAGTAGCATCTTGGCTTGTGATTTTCTACATATGTATTTTCTGATTTGTGAATTACTATAATAGGTTGTTTGGCAGTTGCATACTAATTCCATCTAGTATACAGTAGGAAACTATATATACGTTTTCTTCAATACTGGTCACATCACATAAAATAAAAATTTGGAACTGCTCAATTCAGCCAATAGCTGTTTTCATTCTTCCCAACGTTCTATGATAGTTAATTGAGATTATATATGTGAGACAAGACTCCAAAGTATCTAGGAATACACACTCGATTACGGAACCGGAAAAGACAACAGTTATTAAATTGAACATACATATATTTATCCCCCTTGTTCAGATTCTGATTACGTTAATGTGGAGACAATGTGTTAATGACTTGTCCATATCACACCTGCACCTAACTGAAATGTAATCCTCTTATCACTCGATCATCGTCCTGCAACATGAGTGCTTATAATGGAAACATAATACTCAACATCATGCACTCCATCTCTGTTTGATTGTAATTGATAATAGTGTTTACGTATTAATGGATGATGGATTGTATGATGGTATACGGTACATCAAATTAAACCACACCATAAAACAAATATTACAACACCGAGGATGATTGATAGTTGGCTCTGAAGGATTTTATTCACTGATTGCATCCTTGTAACAACTGCGTGTCTTTGCTGTCCGTTCCTCAGGGACATTCTTTTGTTCGAGGTGTTCATTAATTGAGAGTAAATTGATCATTTATACATCATGAAACAAAAATGCAGTTTTCATCAATTGCACAATCAACATTTTTTTATCTTGTGAAAAGTTTTAGTGTTCTTCTTCACTTTTATGTGAATCACTATTCAATTCATCATTATATACAATTAACAAGACATGAAAGCAAAGTGAATCACATCTATCAACTGGTGGACGAGTTAATGAGTACCAACGGTGATAACGTGACTTGCGTCGTAACGTGATCTTAATTAGAAGCCTTGATGTGATCAATCAAGTCTAATTAATTTCATCAGCTTTGTGACTAACGAGTATGCAGGACACATCTTGCATGCAGTTGATAAATATTGTCAGGCATTTCTTGCGGTGTGCATGGATGTTGCTTCTATGAAAAGGTTTTTTTAGCGTGATACTTTTTACCGTGATGCTTGCATTATTGAATAGAGTGGCGAAACATGACCTTCGTGGAATGAACCGGTATAGGTCATTGCGTTAACAGGTAGGCATACGTTTTCTTTACAGCATCGGATTCTGAAATTGATATGTGCTATTTTGATTACTGATGAAACGGTTATGTGTCAGAACCTGCTCAAGCAGATACATTCAGTCATGAATCTTTACTTGCCCCATCCATGTGAAATACTTATTATTTATGGTCTATAAGTGGGATTCTCTGTACCAGGATTGTAGCTACTTGTATATGGTTGAAGGATATGCTTCATTCATACATAAAACATGCAAGCGTTCCAGTATATATGGTTTCCTGCTCAGCGTGAATGTAAATCCACAAAACCAATCCCGTATGGTTTGCTATGTGTTATTATATGCTAACTGTTCGTTGTGTTTTTTTCTATTCGTCTTACTATAAACAATATTTATAGTTTGTCTTACTATAAACAATATTTATAGCTTTAAATGATTCTGTGGCAGACAAAGACACGCCCAAATACGGAGGAACGATTTGTGTTTCTCGTCATTTGTGGAACGACGACCATTACCTATATTTTATTATACATGTATCATGCGGTTTTTGTTTGTTAGAAAGTATTACTTTTATATTTTTTTCAGATAATTTAATAGTACGCAATTTTGTTGGAGCAATATAACTTACATTTTGTTGTAGATCTCACTCAAATGTACTGCAGTAATACGTGGGATAGTGTCACACAATAGTACGCTTGATAACTTTATCAATGTGGCAAAAAGTATTTTATCATTTTTTTTATTTTACTAGTTCACACACAGTCCACAAACCTAGTCCAGATCGCCACAGTCTTCTCAATACAAGTCACAGTGTACACGACACTACCCTTACGGGCATCCAGTACTAATGCATTGCGAGTATAAAGTGTTTAATGCATCCATTAGTCCAAGTCTGACTGTGCATGTTTTATTGCCTTCACTTGTTGTAATTAGTGTAATTCACGAGGTACCACTATGAAAGATGCGATAATACTAGCAACAAAATGGTATGTACAATGGACATCATGATTCGTAGTCTAATAATATGCCATCATATTTCCCACAATTACATAACTTAATTGATCCAAATATGTTTGACTTATTTGTAATGATAGAAACATGAACATATATTTCATGGACAACGCTTCTCCCTTATGGATATGAGAAAAAAAAACATTTCCTGAATTATTTCCCACAAGTTGAAGACTCTTTTCTGTCGATAAAAATGGTCATAAACGGAAGTAACTGTCAGAGATATTCAACAGTTAATTTATCTGAAATTCTCCGGTCAAAATTAATCAATCGTTCACGACTGAAGACGTATTCACCACATCCAAAACAAGGCTGCTCCTATCATCAGTGGAGCACACAAATGCGACCATATGGTCCCGACTTTTCAACAACTTCATTCTTTTCCTGTTATTTTCGATACAGCCCTACTCGCGTTCAAACCCATCCACGGCAATGGAGCATTGTACCTGTGACTTGTGTCCTCGTACTCTCAGCAACGTGTTCTATCCTCAACTACAATGGCCTCCTGCAGCAACATTCTCATTGGGCCATCAAATCGTAGTGCAGGCTTTAGAGTCACAGCTCCCAAGATACCGCCTCAAATCCGCGCGAATCTACGGCTACCATATTCAGATCCATACCTTTCTATCCACTAACTATTCTTTGTCCTCTACGTTTTTTATGTTTTAATGTTTTGAAACGTATATAATGCTATTATACTTCTTCAGCATTTTAACATGTGTTATGTTATTAATGTACGTTTTACGTATTGTCATTATGGAATAAGTACTTTGTACACTGAAGTAAAATTCAAGGTACATCATTCATTCATATAATGTCAGAGAACGACTGATATCACCCCAGAATAGATGAAATTGCAAACATAGACAATCTAATTGCACTCGGTCGACCTGTTTCATTCTTGTTCTTATGTCCCTCGCATCCTGCTCCAAATAGAGCTTCCCATGTGGTGGCCCACTCTCTGAACCGAATACGCTTTTGTTCAATAAATAAACTATTATCCGAAATTGTGCCACGACCTTGTGCACTACAATACCCGGAGTAAATACGGTGCATGTAAGCGAATCATACCAGATGTGTTGTGAATCTGCACAATTGGAAATGCGGAGGAGCAATGCCTCGTATCAACATCAGGCAAGGAAAGCTTACGTTTTTGAAAGCTCATGATAAATTATTACGGAGTAATGAAAAGTTGATGAATTTCATTTCATACGTTGTATTCGAGTACACTGATATAATACCCATTTTGGCAGGTCGTTGATCGATCAAACGAAATGTGTACTGATATCAGGAAAGGGCCACAATATAGACATAAGAATACTTATGTAAAAGGAGGTTCCGAATCTCACATCAACTTTTTTTACACAGGTCAACCAAATTCAGTTGCATAAAATATAATTAATCCGTTTCAGTGCGTTCTATAAGGGATGGTATTCACAGTAATCGATATGGATACTGTAAAAGATGACCCTATATCATACATCTCTCAATTGTATCCAATGAAAAAGTTGTATTCTCCAGAAAAATGTGCTTGGTGCTGTTTTCTTTTACATTGTAGATAATGAACTGCAGAAAATACTGATGGCATCCTATTCATTCAGTACTTTCGCGAATAGAACTATCTATCAATGAGCAGTAAATACGGTGCATGTTAGCAAATAATAGAACTATCAATGAGGCTAAGTAGTGATCTGCTTTCTCTTATGAAGTGATGCAAATAAGATATCTGCTTTTCAATATCTGGTGGATAAACCTAATCACATTCAGATTATTATTCTAGCACACGTTTGAAGTGGCATGTTCGCCGAACAGATAATGTAATATTATTGATTATGATATTCTAAAGTCCACAATTTGAGTGATATTTAAGTGATGTAAAAAGCTTAAGTTATTTCTAGGGAAACACATCATGTTTTATTTTCTTGTTCGAACCATGTGAATATGGAACAAGTGTCATTTGCTGGTATAGCTTTTTTTATCCACTCATATACAGAAGTTGATTGCATGCTTCTCGGAGAAACAGGGGGTATCGTGTCTGAATATAAGTCTTCATTGTTAGTATTCGACCCCAAAAAAGACATAATATAGTGGTAAAAGAAACGATAAAGAACAAGTGCTGAACAGTTGATGCTGACAATTCCTCTGATAAAATCTGAATCGCCGCCACTGACGTAATAGAGTACCATCAATGACCGATTCACCAATAGAGGGGGCCGGGGAGGGGGGGGGGGAGTCGCATATGTTCACTGATGGACGAGTGAGGATCAAGACTAATAACGTGAATAACGTGAATTGCTCTGAGATGTGATCTACATTAGAACCCTCTAACGTGAGTAATCAAGTCCAACGAATATAACTTCGAACGGAACAATCCCGACAAAATCTTGCTAAACATGACGAAGCTGAATAGAATTATTACAATAAACCTGATTATAACTAGAAGTATTACTACAAATTATTGACAAATTTAAACAGATTCCATTCAATCCATATACGTTTAGTAATGTAATCGTTATACTTGGCCATGCACGTGTTCATCTAGAATTGAGAATACATACAATATTGAATGGAATTATCATTCATATAACATCTAGAGAATTGACTCCATTCACGATATTGTCGTGTAAAATTTAGTTAAAATCAAGTACCTGTTTCCAATCAGCCAAATTTAGTGACTATCAAAATAAACTCCCATTACTCTATCACAGTCTCTTAACACATGCGCTTGTAATTCGAAAATCAATGCCCGATTACATGCATTCCATCTCTGTTGGACTGAAATTGATAAAGTGTTAAAGTATTTATGGATGATGGATCACGACACCAAAGTAAACCACACCATAAAACAAACATTATAACACCGAGAATGATTGATGACTGGCTGTAAAGGATTTTGTTCTCAACCATGAACTAACACATTCGGTAGCAGCATTTCATTATAGTGGGATTCTCAAGGACTCCATGTATCCAAAAGTAGGAGTAAATTGATAGACGTGGAATCAATACCCAGTATCAAGTATTCCGAGCAAACAAAACAGGGTCCGTTATCCAATCTCATAGTCCGGGGACAGAAAGTCATATCAGGCATACGAAGTGAGAGAAAACAAAAATGACAGGGAAACTCATGAACCCCCGTAAATGGCCATCAGGAGGTGAAATCAGGTGTTCCGGAAAGAGTGAGCATTTCCTGCCCCACTAGTGGCACCCGTCATGAATTCCCCAAAATTAACATGAAAATAGATCTAGTTGTATGGCAGACATGGATTTGCTGTATTTATCAACCAGATCATGATGACGTCCATAGAATTTCTTAAACGCAGCGATAAGTCTTGGTAAAACATATCCTTGTCGTAGCAGTTTAGAGACTAGCTGGGCACTTCGATAGACAAAGTCCTCATATTTGCAACTAGCTCTGGAATAGCGTATAAGTTGAGAAACAAACACACCATATGCCGGTGACATAGGAATGTTGCTGCTTAGAAAAGGGAAATTGACTATGGAAAAATTGAAATCATCACGTTTGTCATATAATCTAGTTGACAGGTTAGAATCATTATCAATCTCCAACCTCAGGTCTAGATAGTTGGAAAAATTAGCGGATTCTGTAGTATCCTTAATTTCAAGTTCCTTAGGATATATGACATCCAAATAATCACCAAACTTGGGATTATTTAGCGACAATACATCATCTATGTATCGGAAAGTGAAATTAAAATTACATGTTAGTTTCTTAGAACCTCTTCTTTGTAAATGTTGGATAAAATCTGATTCATATGAGTATAAAAACAGGTCTGCCAATAATGGTGCACAGTTTGTACCCATGGGAATACCAATAGTTTGTTGAAATATTCGACCACCAAATTCCACAAAAATATTATCAATCAGAAAATTAACCATATTTACCACATCTATTTCAGTATATTTGTATGGGGCATCAGAGTCGCCTTTAACAAAATAAGCGGTATTATATTTAACTACAATATAGTGGTACCGACGTTGTCCCTTTTTAGAGAAAAATGAATTATTGATTAGTTTTTTAAGCTGAGATTTCAGTTTAATATAATAATGATTCATAATAATATATCATTATGAATCAACAATACAGTTTCTATAAAATGACACGATGAACATTAGTTTTCTTCTCACCATTCTTTTATTGCAATTTTAGGTGAACAACTTTCAATTATTGCATACAATTAGCAAGACATGGAAGGAAAGTGAATCACATATATCAACTGCTCTACGAGCTAACGAATACCGACGATGATAACGTGACTTGTTTCGTATCGTGATTCCAGAAAGAAGCTTTGATGTCATCAGTCCAGTCTAGTTAATTGCATCAGCTACGACATATCTTGCGTGCGGGTTGGTGAATATTACCATTTTAATGGTGTGGAGCATTGTTTATATGAAATGTATGATTTACATATACAATACCGTCTCTACAATTTCAGTATTTTCAGTATATTGATTTACTGATATGACCATCAATGTTCCTAGGATACGAGTCAGAAATCAATTTCGGCTCTGCTAACAAATCATCTGTGGAACTCATGACAAATTGACCATCTCTTATATCATTGTTTATGATATAAGTTATGCGCAAAAATGAGAATTTTTTTTCCGTTTGCCGACATTCTACCGCATCAACGTGACTGAGTTAATATGTTTATTTGTCATTTCAGTAAGCTAAAATGTAGAATTGCACTAAATCACATTCTTCTATTCAATTACTTCAATGCTATATCACAACAACTGATTGATATGTCCATCGCTTTTCCAGGCACATGCAAATGTACATGTGACATCGCACTTAGACGCTGTAAATAAATGATAACATGGAACGTTACTGATGTGACAATTACTACATCGAATCCATGAACATAGTGGTACATAATTAAAGTGTTGTATTTCGTGAGTTTATGTAAGGGTTTCAGATTTGTAGTCACCAGAAATTTAGTTTCATATGCTTATCGTACGATGATTGTACTTACTGACTGTTTCTCTTGATGTCATATCTTTTTCTCCCCTTAGTAGTCTAGTTTTTAGACAAGACAAACCTGCCAGTCCAAGCGCGAGCTTTCTCATTGAATGTATAGGAAAACATGCTACTCCTGTGTGTTTTAATGTCTGATGAACCCATTAGTCTAATCTGACTGTGTATGTTTCATTACCCCAACGGGTGTATAATTCACATCGGTGTCATTGAAGTACTATTATGAATAACGTGATAGTTCCATAAAAAACTAATTTGGCGAGCAGAGTGAGAACCTTATAATACATGTACACAAATAAAAGATAATATGTTGTGTAGTTACATGTGTTATTCATTCGTAACAGTATAACAAATAACGGTAAATTATATAGGCATTTTTCCTTCCATATAATGTCGGAAGCGACCAATTCTCAGAATTATTTTTCGAGGATTGAACAATAACACTAAAATCATGTCAAGAACAAGGATACGATGCCAAAACTGGCAGCTTATAGCTCTCTGAACAAAAAGTATATTAAGATCAGTGGAAAGGCCACCACATCGATATAGTACTATTTCTGTGAGACCAGGTTCTGAATTTTCTAAGACACCTCTTTCCAACGATAATAGCTATTTCAATAGTGTGATAATCTGTTCAGTATATTTGCGAAAGGAACTATCTATCACTGTACTGTGATATTGATGCGCCTCCTTTGTATAAAATGTCTGTTATATGACGTGATTTGCATGAGAAATATGTTGATCATTATGTGATCGATCACTCCTAATCGGATTCAGTGTATTATTCCAGCACTACTTTGAATTAGCGTGTTCCATGTAATAAAATTTGACACTCAATAAATTTCCATAATGTGAATGCAACATGTACAGTGTGAAATTTCTGAAGGTTGTATGACCGCTCAACAAGGATGGAAGATATATTTGGTATGTTAGTCTATACTGTTCATATTTACTATAAATAAAAACTTGAACGGTAAGCAGGCTATAGATCCATGAATTTTTCTGACGTTTGGCCGTAGTTGGAAGGAACTTTATACTGCAATATAAAAATCATTGACTATGCTACGGATAATAGACAAATCGTTTGATCTTTCTGACCTTTGAGAAGTCTGATTCAATGAGATAATGTTTTTCCTGTCTCAACAAAAATACTGTTTTCCCATGGATTTTTTCTGACCAGCGATGAAAAATTGCCAACACTTATGGGCGCACTTAAGTTATTGAGTGAGAACCAAACAGCAGGGGAGCGGGTGTTGGAGGGGTTGGGAGAGGGGGGGGGGGGGGGTTCGTGCGAATCCCGCTGAAACCATGGAAACATTCCAGCATAGAGTTATTCCTGTCGACATGCTTCAATGAGAATCACACTTATTCATTGACGACGAGTTAATGAGCACAAACAATCATCACATGACTTGCTTTATAACGTGATTTATATTATAACCCTTTGATACGAGTATCCAAGGTCCACTGATTTAACTTACAGTTTAGACGTATGTTCGACACGTCTTGCTAGGCATTACGATGGTGAGTAGATTTCCATTCACAATCCTCAGTATCAGAAGTATTGCTACAAAACACTAGTATAAAAAAAATCACAAAGAGGAAAAAGTTTATTCAAACCATTTACGGAACACAAGTGACCACAATCTGAAAGACCATCGTCTAAAAGGAGGAATGCATTCAAAGTATTGTCATGTAAAATATAATTTTATTCAAGTGCCTGGATCCAATTAGTCATGACGGCAAGACGACGACGACATGCATTCAGTAGCAGCATTGATAGTAAATTGACAATATAACGTTATAAAACAAAAACACAATTTTCATGAATGGCACAATTAACAATTCCTATTTTCTAAGAGGTTTCGATTTTCATCTTACCACCCCTTCAGTGCATTTTGATGTGAATCACTTCTTTGCAAATCATCATCATTACGAACCACCAACCAAATATGAAAAGAAACGAATCACATCTATCAACTGCTGCGCGAGTTTAAGAGCACCAAAGTTGATAACGTCACTTTTTCTACGTGATTTACATCAGAAGCCTTAACGTGATCAATCAAGCTCGATTAATCTCATCAGCTCTGTGGCTAAAGAGTGTGCACGACAGATCTCGCATTCTTGGTTAATACTACCAGACATTTCCGATGTTCAATATTCGAATATTGTATATGATTAACATTGATTATACATAGTCTCCAATGCAGGTATGTTGAAATTTTCAGTTAGTACTCTGCTGCTGTGGCCTCGATTGAAATAACCTGCACTGATACATTTTGATTTCCAACACAGAAATAAATCCAGCTCCCTCGCGTCCCATGAAGGATATTGTTGCACGATGGCCTTGGACAAGGAAACTTAGTATCAAGTACCTGGACGTAATTAGAGCTTGTATGAATGTGATGGATTCTTAAACAACATTTACAGGGCTTCTCGGTTGGTGTGAACAAAAGTTGAATTTATTAACAGTAACAAATACCATGTTCATTTTCATTATCTTCAAACATATGAGTCATTTCCAGGAATAATAACATTATTTGATATAGAAACTCCAGCCTATTTTTATATTCTTGAACATTTACAATGCTTGTTTCGTTGATTAGTGCACATAAGAAGTGGAAAGGTCTATTATGACTATAATTGTTGCTGTATTCAATTCGAGCATGTTAAAATATTCAGTTGCTAACTGCTGCTGTGGGTTCGATATAGCACATGTACATTGATTTCGACACCGAATTGAATTCTATTTCCCTGTGTTTATCGAAAAGACTGTTGCACAATGGCCTCAAACAAAGAAACAAATACCAAGTCCTGGACGTAATTAGAACTTGAATAGTGTGATATATTTCGTAACAACAAGGCTTTATGTCAGTGGATGGTGCAAATTAACAGTGAAAATAATTGAAAAAGGCAAATACAATGTTCATTCTATTCAACCGTATAAAACATCACAGAAATAGTAAGATGATTTAATATGGAAGCCAATTCCCCACCAATATTCTCTTATAAACCTCACCCCTATAGTTCTGTGAGACTTGGTAGTTCACTGAGAATAACAGCGTTTAGAAACCCCACCTAATTTATGAGCCTCTAAATCAGCTCAAAACGGACATGTAATTCGGTCTTTCACATGGGAGTAACTAGCCTTGCCTGTGAGGTGTAAATTATATTTCAGTAGATGGAGAGCTAAATAACTATTTCAGTTGAACCAGCAAGGTGTTAGATACATGAATTGGTCTCTCAGAAACGATTGTACTCATGTATGTTTTGCAGCATAGCATCATTGGTTTGTCTTATAAACCAAATTGAAATATTATGAGGTATGATATCCACAACTACTATTCGCAGGTTTCTCATGAATATTATAAGGTATTACATTTTTCAAAGCGATCAAAATCTTCAAATATTGTGTGATACCTTACACAATATTACCCTGTGGGAGACATTTAAATGAATCGTTCATATGTTAGTCACATCGCTCCAGCGGCGAGGTCCAAGTAAGTGATAGGTGTCGTTCATAATTACAACAGAATAATTGCCCAAGTGGGAAAACAAGTTGTTGTAATTTTAGAGGAAGCACTTCAACTTGTATAACAGGCAATAACCATGGACACAGGATTGCACCGTAAATAACAGTTAGGATGCTAAATTTGCATTTCTAGCTACACATTCATTATTCAACCTACACATACATAGAACCTGCCATTTTCATCAACTTCACCATAACGGAATTAAGATGTGCTGATAATGAACCTATTTGTGCGGCAATGAAAGAGCTTTTTATGTATATTATGTAGCAGGCTTTTCCAGTGTGATTTATTTATTTATTTGACACTCCAATACGCGATACTCTTGTATATCGCAGTTTATTTTCCATATATCATCTACTTCTACTATCGCAGTTTATTTTCCATATATCATCTACTTCTACTAAGATTTGTGATAACATGTCACTATGGAAGCCATCCCAGACAACAACTGCAGACCTCGTGTATGGTGACGTTATTCTTGGGAACAAATAGGCATCGATCATTTGAAATATAGGTCGATGACAAATATATATGGGAATATAATTCATTCCTTCTTCGAATTTTGTGTCTGATTTGGAATGGCATCTCAGTAACAGTTCTCTATAATTTTCATTAGTAAGAGCTCTCTGGTATTTCACTACATTGGTCACTCACAATTTAGACGAAGTCATTACTGAACCTAATATATTTTATGACAGTATTGTTGACGTCGTTACAATATCCAAACACCAGCTCAAGTTTCGCCAGTGATAGGCATATTGTGTAGATTTTGACGATTGTTATTAGATTTGACCGATAACATTATTGCAGGATCGTTTTAGATATGATCACAACTGCATATCTGCTTTATTTCTGTCCCGAAAGTTATCTAGTATGGATGGAATACTTTCCAGTTATAACTGCTATTATTTTCGCAGATTGTGATTGATTCATCGGTGATTCTGCAAAGAGCAGAAAATAACGTATGACGAACATGAATATTCGCCAAAGGATTCGAAAGGTCCGGGATAAAGAAAAATATTACTTGCTTGGCCAATTATGTTTGCCAAGAGTAGTACTATTCGTGAATAGACAAACTGTAATTGGTCGTGTTTAAAAAGATCCGTTTGCTCTACCCTGAGTATGTGAGCATGGGGTTAGAATGTCATATACTCAATCGCAATCTATATAGGGTGTCTATGTGGTCTCCTGTATCTCACCTATATTGTATGGAAATTTGGGGAAATGTATTGTCAGTTCACAAGTCAGCATTAACTTAGTGAAGCTATATGTCAGGTTTTTAGGTAATTGTTTGTTTACAAATTGTCAAGTTGCAGCGTGTGAAGGAAGTTTCATTCTTCATAATTGTGTTTCGGGAATATTCAGTGGTATTAATGTTACTGATTAATAATGTGCTAACTCCTGATGTATGAAATACTTATCGTGTGCATCTATACCTATTTTGTACCCACCAAATAATGATAAATTGTTCCGACGGATAGAAACTAATATTTCATTAGAACTCTAGTGATATACTGTAGCATACACCTTTTATTTGTTCCACTATTTCTCTCTCGCTTTGACATGTTAATGAGGGGTCCAAACGGGATTCACCTCCCACAAGGTGTGCGTAATTGTCGTTGTAGACAGGTGACGCAAGATATACTGCCCCTTAAATGTGTTATTTTAATGGGAAAACAAGAGCAAATCCTGAGTGGAGATTGTGGCAGAGGTTGTTTCTGTAGTATTCTTTTTGTTTGACCTAAACATCATGAATCCTTGACGATATAGGGTTCTTGTTATTCGATACAGGTACTGAAAATACTTCGAGTCATGCGCTTACCATCGATTGTTGCCCTAAATATTGTTTTTTTTTTTTAAATAAAAGCTGACATTTTGACAATGTTCTCCCCCCCCCCCCCTTCCTTGCTGTATTATACGTCAGATGAGATTGTGTATTGCAACATGTCCTTCATCTTTGATTTGACCTCACATTTGCCCTCCGGGAGTTTGATTGTCACATCTCAGGAATACCCTTCAGATGTCATCGGCACATCAACCTAAATAAATTATATGTAACCCAAAGGATGATTTTCAGTTTCACCGTGGTGGGGTGATGATCCTACTCTGATGATGGTAGAAGTTTATACCCTTTAATTAGAATGTCTATCAGAGGAATGTGTGCAAACAAAGGAGGAATGAAAGGTACGTTTCTTTTTTTATGCAATGGATTATATATGAGACAAACGTATGTCAGTATGAAGGAGTGAGTGTCATATCAGTATTGTACATTTACTCCTCCAATCAATAAAACAAAACAAAAAACCCTACTCCTGCTCAAAATGCCAATGTCAAATGTCAGACAAAATCATCACATCTCGAGTGAAATCAGGAAATTCCGCGAGGAATAAATATCGGACATTCAAGAGAGAGTTGACATTCCTGTCTCGCATGTGGCACTTTACAATTTATCAACCAACTTGTCAGAGAGCTGTGAACATCCTATGATTATTGATGGATAATAGTCTGACTAGTATTGATTGTCACATTATTATATCTTCAAAGCAACATCACACTAGACAAGAATGGATCAGTGATACATTACTCATTAGCTTAATAAATTTAATGTCAACATTGCCTCAAGTCATAACGTTTGACTAGGCAGCCTACTCTACAAAAGTCAACTGTTCAAGTAATGGAATTGTTATCACTTACCATTGAACCTCATTGTTATATCTATGATACTTTTCTCCGACACACAGTATCGCATCTTGAAGAACATTCGACGTAATTTATGACCTATAAATCACCTTGAAGCGGACATGTAATTGAGTCTGTTACACGGGAATAACTAGCCTAGCTAATGAGGTGTTAGATGAAGAGCGTGGTGTTATGGTGGAGTTATAAATAATTGTTTCCAGTGAATCTACAGGGTGTTGTAAAGATAAATTAGTTTCTTGGAAAGGATTGTATAAACACATGTGCGTTTTGAAACATGTTATCCTCGGTTTGTCATATGAAAAATACAAAATGCCACTAGGTATAACATCCACAAATTTTATTGGAAGGCTACTTATGAATAGTATACGGCACAACATAGTTCCAAGCCAACTAAAGCCAATTTGGTGCTCAACTTTATTGTGATACAAAATTACCGTATATCAATTTACACTGTAGAAGACATGTGATTGAGTGGTTCATATGGGAATCAC
Source organism: Terebella lapidaria (assembly GCA_949152475.1). Classification (NCBI taxonomy): domain Eukaryota; kingdom Metazoa; phylum Annelida; class Polychaeta; order Terebellida; family Terebellidae; genus Terebella; species Terebella lapidaria. Next base: position 22,165,088 of record OX424566.1, on the reverse strand, counting down.
ACTGCACAGTCTCGAGGTATACATGTAAGTAATAAGTAATAACTAACTAAAACATCATTGACGCCCATATAATTGTCCTAAGTGGGATTTAAATTACAAAAAAGGCTGTCAACTTGTATACGAATCACTGATCGTGGAGAAAGGATATGATTTGTTTGAGAAGTATATTTAACTGGAGGCTGTATGGTACACGTTACCTATATTAAGGTAGTTTGCTCCAAATAGTGAGGGGAGGGGGTCAAAGAGTTTTTTGTAAAATAAATAACTGTGTCAACATAATCTAGAGCTTCAAAATGATATATGTTATAGGGTAACTGTTCAGCATCCTAAAACTGAAAAGAAAATAGGGGGTCACCGTATCCGTTCCCATGGAAAACACGATGCAAGATGTGAATATGGACGAAAAAATGTGCAAAAATGCCAGAATTTATGTCATTTTAGGTAAATATGTGTGATTTTGATCGAATATGTAGACGAAACGAGCACTGTGACCCCCTATTTTCTTTTCAGTATTAGGATGCTGATCATTTACTCATAAAATAATGTCATTTTGAAGAGATAATATTCAAGAAATGACTTTTAAATTTTGACTCTCCGTTACCTCCATGTTTGTAGCGGACTACGTTAACACGATAGCCAAACACTAAGCGTCTTGTTCAATTAACATATATCACTGGTAGCCATAACTTCATATATATCGACGACTGTTATTAGTTTTGCAGGATGGCTTTAGATTAGCATTAAAATGTTTGTCTGTTTCTATTCCAGCAGCCATCTATATCGCAAATTGTTTCTGTTATAAACTGGCATACGGTTTACAGAACTGCAATTGCTTCATCTACAATAATTTCGTAGAAATCAGATAATAGCATATGAAGGACGTATCTGTTTGCAAAAATGCCTGAACAAAACCGGCGATAAAATCTTTTTGTTTGCATCACTTGAAGAACCATCACTTGGCAGGCCCATTCTATTTGCTAAGAAAACTACTATCCCTAAAATACTACACTGCACACAATCGGAAATTGGTGGACCTCCATTATAGTGGTCTAAAAGGTTATGTTTGCTCTCTTTGAGTATGTGAGCCTGGGGTTATAAGGATATGTATTCACACGCAATCACAATCTTAGAGTGTCTCTTGTCTTCTTCTGTGCTCTCGTATTCACACACATATTTTGTTGAGAAGAAAATAGAAATTTAACATCCGTTTGAGAAGATATAACCCCTAATATTGAGAGCGTAATCACCAAAAAATATATATTTCTGGGGTTTTCAAAAAGTTGTTGAAAACTAATTGTCAATACCTATTATAGGTTTTGGTATGCATTTTATCACTGATCATCTGACAGATGTACTAGGTACTAAGCCAGTAATTAATATTGCATGTGAACAAATCATTTACACTTGCCCAGAGAGTGATGATTTGCTTTAACAGGTAAACAAAATGAACGATGCCCGTTGTATTGTTCCACATCTTACAACTTTATGTCCCAATAAGTTTTCATGGTACTTGTATGTGACTGATGCGTTCACATGTGCTTCAGAAGATGCAAATCCAATAGCTATAAGTTATAGTCGTTGTTGATAAACGCAGTCAAAATATATTCCGGGTATTGTAGTGTTTTTTTATGATGAGAATATAAGAGTAAAATTTGAAATCATGCGTGTTCCAGTAGTTAAAAATTTCATAACCAACAAACTTAAGTGTTCCTATGGAACCATTTTATCGGACACTAAACGATGCACGTTTCTCATCATGTGAGACAGTACTGAAAATAGAGTAATTTGATTGACATCCACTGTTTCCTAAATATAGTTCCTGAACGAACGCTGCCATATTTACATTGTTCTCTCCATTTTAGTGCTGTGTCTCTGATGTGTCAGACGTTATTGTGTGAGTGTCATGGCTGTTATATGTAATTTTCACTCCCAAGACCCCTCGGGGAGTCTATCTGTCACTGGCTGATTCGGATAATTTAATATGTAGGAGGATGTTCTGAAACTCCTGTTGCTGGGGTGCCTATATGGGACAGAAAATGTAATATGCATGATGTACATCTACAGACAATTTTATTCAACCACAGAATTCTACCAAATGACGATATATATTCAGCACGTTTAGTCAGATCATAGAATACCAGGTTTTATTCTGGGAATATACCAATTTTGCTTTCGTTTCGGGGTTTTGTTGCAATGATCAAGACACATTGTTGTACACCCACTTGTTTAATGAAACTAAACTACAATACAAAAATCAGATTTCCCTTGAAAAGTGACCATCCATTGATAATTGTTCACTCATATTGCATTAATATGTCATGCTGAATTAGTCAAATATTCAATTTCATGTTCCCAAAAATGACTATGTGGACTCGAGAGCCATTGTAGCTGTGCCATGTGAGTAATATATGTCATCTAATTTCATAACTGACAACAAAATAATCCTTCGAAAACGGGAAAACAAGATGTTGTGAATTTACGATTGCATTATGTGTGTATGGCATTTTATATTTTTCAAATATGCATTTTTTGTATGCATCAGTAGTCAGTGATCGCAGAGGGAATGATGTTTGTAGTATGGAACTGACATACCAGATTTTACCAAAATCACCTTGTCATATATTGTATCAGTCGAATTCACTAGTTAAAGGACCCATACCGAACACAAGCCTGCAACGTCCCTTTTACGAGGCCATGTTTACTGCAATATCCATTCCCAATAGACCTCGATATTGTGGAATTGGATCACTATTCAGACAAAATGAGTCTACAAGTATTCCCAACATAGGAGTATTGTGTTTTAACACTGTAGTTGTCATATTCAAACACATTGTCGAGTCTTGGTCCGATTTTAGATATCAACACAAGGATATATGTAATACATATTCAGTAATAATATGATTTTCATCATTTCATCAGTCATGAACGAGCTTCATTGCTACTGCAGACCCCAATATTTGACAGTTTTTTTGTACGTCACATTCCTTGATGTCAAAAACTGACATCCTCATTTGCAAAGTGTCTGTCATTGCAGTCTAGACACAGAATCTAGTTGGCCTTATTCTCCTGAGGACGACCTCTCACGGGATTGGTTATTGTGATAGACTTGCTTATTATTCCTTTTGAGAGATTACCGTCTCTGCTGCATGCGAACGATTGAATAAAGTATCTGTCCACCTCTTTGTATCTGTCGAAAACTACCGAAAATAATTTTGTTAAGAACTGACAAAAAGTCACACTGCAAATATCAGGAAACACTGGTGCTCAACTTTTAGAAAACGGAAATATATTATTATTGCCAGGGAGTGTATGTTGAAATGTATATATGCTTTGCTTTATTGCAGTATGACTAAGCGACTCATACCCAATGGTAAACTGTCATAAGGAAAGTTAACATTTATTAAGCGCTCCTTTATAGAACGTAGTTCTAAGCAAGAGCGCTGTACACTTTACCCCAGTCTAGAATGACTACACAACTGCCACAATTCGGCGCTACACTATAGCATCCTATTGAATGACTGGTACCCATTTAAACCTGGGTAGAGATAGACAATTTGTGGTGCACACCTTGCCTAAGGATGTTAGCGAAATAACCCAGTGGTCCAGCCTGAGTCTCGAACCCATGACCTTTGCGTTCAGATCAATGTTCATATAATTACAATCGATGTTTATATAATTATGCAAAGAACAAATAATGGCATATAAATTTTTTTTTTACGTCACTTGAAAAACCATTACTAGTTTGGTCGAATATATTTGCCAACTACCCGCAGTACTCCACATGCAGACAAAATTACTTTGCATGGACGTACAGTCTACAAGGTCGCATTTGCAACATGTATGACTTAATTTTTTTCTGCGACATGACGGGACAAGTCAAACAGACACACCCAACTGAATGCACATCAGACTATAATGTGATCCGATATGTACATGCCTCATCGATCACAATGGTTTTCTCTGTTCTGTGTTATTTACATATATAATTGATGGGATAATGGGAATACCCATCATTGGAAAATGAATTGCTGAACCCTGACCCGAAAGTACTGTAGCCAATATTTTTCACTGAAAACTGAACAGATAATATATTGTTGATATTATTATGAATATGCTCACATTATTCGGCTTCGGAGTGTATTGCCACGTTTTATAGAACGCCGGCAAAATATGATTCCGTAGTCCAACAACCTTTTAGCGTTTTCCTGTGCGTCTTCCGTCCACAATTTAATTGAATATTCGGTCATATCGTTCATATCTCAATGTTTTTGCCTTCATGAATTTTTCTGAAAAATTACTAAAACATTCTTTGTGCTAATACCCTGGGAGGTTTTTTCCGTTCTATTTATTCAATCGCTTCTGCCGATTTAACAACCATTCTTTTTAGGAAAAATGGCTAATTTTGGACTTTGATGACCTTTTTCTCGAAAACTGTCTGATCAATTTTGAGATTTTCGCTTCGAACATTTCCCTCATGTACCCCTGTTATCAAACTTATGAGAGTAACAATAAATTCCCTCAATTTTGATAATAAATCATGCTATAGAAACACGTATTTCAGCCTTTTCTAATCTAACAGCAAGCAGAAATACATCTCTCGTTATATATTTCTGCAGTATGTTATCATCGACTGTTTTTATCACGTGTATATACCAAACGGTGGTATCTAAAGTTCCTGCGTGTTCCGTACATACGTGAGTATGAGTTATTAGACACCAACGTATGTTTTCCAACACCACACTGGAGACTGATTCGAAAATGAATCGGCCACAAGAGTCACATCCATCCAGACGCGAGGTGTAAGTGATGGGTGCCTTGGTAACTGACGCCAAAATAATTGTCCCAAGTGAGGCGACAATGTGATGTAAATTCCTGAAAGCTTTTGTTCAGGCACATTGGGCAGGGAATTTAAACGACAAATACATTAATCATGAACGTGGCTAGTGCAAGGTAAAGTACGAGAAATACTGTTGAGATGTTGATGTCATTATTTGATGTTCCATTCCATCGATCAGAAGATGTGATATTTGTATGTTGTTCAAAGTTTTAGCAGAATCCAGTCTGGTGATAAAATGTCACAACTTTGTCTTTTTCTTTACCATTACTGTCACATCCTACTGGATTTGTCTGCAGTATTCAGAACGTAGACAGCATAATGATGGACACGTTTATTTGCCAAAATGCTTTGACAAGGCCCGGATATTCGCACCACTCGAAAAACCATCAATAACGCAGGATTCGGACGACCTTGATGTGTGGTCCAAAGGTCATGTTTACTGTACTTGATATGTTACTCTACTAGGGTATATGAGCTTGGGGTTAGAGGGTTCTTTAATCAAACGATATTACAGTCTCATAGTGCTTCTTTGGTCTCACAATAGCTGTCTAATATATATCCACTTCCCTTATTGTTGAATCCCTCTGACATCGAGGAGCCTCTGAGATTTCAGTTCCCTGAAAATGTCCGGAAATACATTGTATGAACTTTCATATATCAAGTTATCATACGGGTTCAAATTCATACGGGTGAAATTCATACTCGTTCTCCCACATTATATAGCCGACGAAATTACCACAAGTTTCTTCGTTAACTGAATGTCTATTATTTATTCTATTAGACATGTGGTATTAGAGAAGCATGTTAGGATAACGTATTGGCACCAGTACGTCTATCATCTTGTGAACAATCACAGAAAATGAGTAGGGTAATCATTGAAGATTTGGAGATCCTGTTTGTGCGGCGTTAGCCGTACTATATCTGTTAGTGTAATTTTGACCCCATGGAACTACTGGTGAGGAGCTTGTCCATGCGTGGACTTATTGCTACCGAATTAAGTCAGCGATGACATTATCCATATTTTATGTCATAATCTCAGATTACAACAAAGTTAAGTAGCAAATATTGAACAAAGAAAACACACACCTTGGTCATTTGTGGAAAGTGCAACTAAAACACATTTTGGCAAGAATAATGGACGAGTCGACAAACAAATGCGAGTAACAATCAATTTTCGCATGGACAAGCTCGGCACCAGTATTGGAGGTACTATGGTAGTGTAAGACCATCTACGAGAATTGTTCTCTGTGAGAGGGAAGTAGAGAGTGATTACAATACGAGTTCGTGTTACAATACGATTCGAGTTCATTGTTTCATATTGTTATCAAAGCGGACATCTTTGTTGTTATCAAACTAATCAATAGGCTTTAAGTTGATTTCCAAATATTGAGCAAGGGAAACACACACCATAGTCCTTTGTGGAAAGTTCAACCAAAACACATTTGGGCAAGAATAATGGGCAACTCAACAAAAGAGCAGGTGAGAATCAATTTACGCATGGACATCAAAATATTCGACAGGTTGTCATAACGTTCAGGTTCACAATTAGAATTTTCATATCACATACAAACAAGACCCACAATATTTTGTTTGGTTGTTTAACCAAGAAATGGGTTTCGTGTCTACTTATCCTTGATTTTTTTTCGTGTTCACTCAGCCTCGAGTACTGGTTCTACTCTCCTTTGTCCCTGTTGCCGCACACGTAACCTCAAGTTCTGCTGTTGTGATGCTTGTTTATATTGTGTTGGTTTAGATTATTGTACACGGCTATGACAGCACAGAACACCATTTCAGCAACCCGGCGGATCTGGTGTTGTGCTATGGCTGTATTGCGTGAAATATACAGTGACTTCATGTTTTTGATCAGCACGACGTTACTGCTTGGGGTTGAATAATATGACTCGGTGCCATTGTCATGTTTTGCGTTCGATGTTTTGTAATTTTGTTACAACTATATTTTCGAGTTATAATTTTTCGCTATAGCAACTGAAAGATAAATTTGCCAGAGTTGGATAGCAATTTGATGGAAACTACTCAACCGAATGCACATCAGACTATAATGTGATCTGATATGTATATGCCTCATCGATCACAACATCCTATATTACATGCTATTTGAATATATAATTGATGAGTCATCGGGGGAACCTATCATCGGTAATGGACCCGTGTATACTGAGGTCATACATCGTAACCCCCCCCCCCCCCCCCCCCACCCTCATTTACTATATACATGCCTTATATTGCAGAAGTTGAATTTTTCTTATCGTTTGTCGATGTCCCGTGTCGGTGACAATAACATGACCTGTCCCCCAGTGAAAAAAGTGGGGCGTTCACCGGCTTGAGATATGTTGCCAGGTGTAATGGTTATCTTCGTTCAACGCTGAATTTTCAACTAATCCTGGAACCAGTGCATGAGCTAGAGACTTGTTCAGCAGACTGTTTCCATGGAAGCCTAATTTTTGGATGTTCCCACATTCCCACGTGTATATCTGCTAGCCTAGACATGAACTCACGTTACCTTTTCATAATGATTAACCCATTAACTACGAGTACTGAGCTAACTGCTAGAAACATTAAACGAAATACTTTTTGTGAATTCACAATGTGAATCACAAATTTTGTTCATTCTACAATGAGCTCAACATAAATTCCGGTTTTGTTTATTCTTTAACGTTGGGATGTGTTTAGGGATGATTGATCACATAAAACTCAGCAGACATCCATCCGTCCATACACCCAAATGTTTCACCAGAAACTGTCGCACTGTGTTTCGACGTATATAAATTCCAATAATGTCATTGTGAGCCATAAAGTATTAGGCACTCAACTGAATATAACTCTTTTCTCAATATAATCACCAGCGATTCGTATTCAGCAACGAAATACGTATTATTTGCAAATATAATGGATGTGTTGATGAAACGAACGAGTATGTATGGGGGACAGTTATGACCATTCATTGCACAGTCATATAATTGTTGTATTCGTAATAGGCAGGAGGCCAAAGTCAAAAAGAGCCATATTTTTCGAGTTCGTATGCACAAGAGTACTTATTCATGAATGTGGTATCAATGGAAAGGGGAGATTCTCAGGGTCTCATTTCTACCACATGCAGAGTTGGCAATTATGTCCGTCACCATGGCAACGGCCCTTGAACATGGGAAACCACTAGAAAATCTGCAAAACCCAATAAAACTCTAATTTGGCCTCATTTTCAAACTAATTGGAGATATTTACAATAATTTATCACACAAAGATACGTTTTAGTACCATGCATTATATCAGAGAGAAATTTAATGAAAACTTAATTTTTTGTATCCATGGCAACGGAAAAAAATTTAAAAATGGCAAAAATATGACCATATTTATTGCCTGACAAAGTGCTACTTAATTCAAAGTTAATATGAAATATGGTCAGATATCGATGACAATTATTTGATAGTCCATATGTTTCAGTGTGATACTAATATCTGAAATATTACACTTTCAGGACTTTCCCGAAAACTTCAAAGAACTTCAGTGCCGAAATTTGCAGCCGCCATTGTTGAAATTTCCGTTTCTGGCAATATCTTGATAACTAATCATCCAATCACAATGAATGAAGATTCTATACCTATATTTTCATGGTCAAGGAACATGCCTGTACCATTAAAAATTAAATTTTGTACAAATATACCTATTGAAACGTCATTTCTGTATCCATTGCAACGGAATAAATGTAAAAATTGGGGGAAATCAATCAGTTTTATTCTCAATTTCATTTTGCTCTGGGGGAAATGAAAATCAATGAAGAATTTCACGAGACCACGTAGTTGCCATGGCAATTTGTCTTCGTATTGTGATGTCATAGAATAAAAGATTATGACATTAAGATGATGGCATTCCCGGATTCATCAATACTGACGCCATTTCTAGCGGTTTGGGAGAATTAGAGCGTATGGCAATATTGGTTTTTCGAAAGGAGCTGATACACCGTGAAGGTAATTATTATAAAGTTTATGTTTCCTTTCTTTAAATTATCTGCACAATGTATATATCTAGATGCGCTCTCGAAATAATACAGAACTCGTATGTCAACAGCACGGGAAACATTGTCGATTGTGGTACAATGATCCAGCTGGTACATCGTGCAAAATGATGCTCATCGCTGCATTTCCGTTGATATTTATAAGTCACCATACTAAAAATATTTTAAATTTATACCTTAATATACTACAGACGATGTCGTTGCACCATCTCAACCAGAGCACTTACATTGATAGAAGAATTCACTTGGTATAAACACCAATGCATCTTGAGCAAGGCGGAAATGACCAAATTGACTTATTCCTACAGTTATACAGGAACACGCATTATGTATCCTGTTATAAATATGTATACTCATATACCTATGCGACTCCATGAATATAATCTATGTAAGGGGGAGGGGAGTCAAACATTTAGATTGTCACCACAGTGGACATGATGTTTAGTTTATGTGAAAGCATTCGCATAATACATATTATTAAAATTATTCTTATTACCTACAGCGTATATCCGCCTTTGAAGTGACCAGTTTCAGCCTTACAGTACAGTACGCCTTTGAGAGCATGGACTGCACCTGTGTTCCAGCGAAAAATTACTGAATCTCTTGTCAAGTGAAAAATAGACTCCTGAAAAAATCAGCAGTTGATAGGTACGGAATGTTCCATATGTTCTGAATATACATGTGGAAAATCAAATATTGAATACTGACTGGTTATGATATTTGAAATAATAACTATACTAAACATCTATACACCACACAGGATTCCAAGTTGTAAAATTTCAACCATCGAAAAAAAACAATATTGATACGGACATTTTTGCGCCATAAACATCGCATTGAGCACAGTGGAACCGAATGAATGAATGGATCGAGTCGAATATATGGAACGTGCAGTATGTATAAATGTTTCATTATAATCATATGACGTGTTCAGTGTTCAATGACATTATATATTTTCAATACATAAAGTGGTAACGACAACGAAAACATACTTGTGGTCATTGTTGATCATCTGTTTCCTGACGAAACTGTGAGAATATAATTATACACCCCCCCCCCCCCCCCCGTTGAGCAGAGATCAACCATCTCGTCGAGCGGGTTCGACACTGCGGCTGTCCACAACAACGCAAGCATCCATGCTACTTTTTAGCATAATCTAGGTATGATGTGTATTTCATGCTGTATTAAGCATTAATTTATTAAGGAATATTCACACAACGAAGCAGTTCGAGACTAGATTTCTGAGACATCTGATCTGCCTATTACGTCACAATTTAGTGATCGCTATAGTTTGTATCCGGGTTCCAAATAATATAATATATGTCATACCTATGTGTATGATTACAGCGGAAGGTCTGCCCATATCTGTAGAGATGGATTGTCTGTACACTCCAGTATTGAACGAAATTTCAGGTGTTGTGCTGAGTGTAATTGCGATGTCATGGATGCGTTTCCGCTTGGACCCGTCAAACGCCGCCGGCTCTTGTGTCAAGCAAAGAGCGTCTTGTGTCAAGCAAAGACGACAGAACGATATGCTGTCCCTGGAGAGATAGGTCTTAAACGACTTTTAGAAATATCCCAGTTACGTAAAGATGATGTGTTCACACGTATTCAGCCCCACACTGAGAACTTTCAATCTCTTGATGTAAAATGGCATCCCTCTTGTTACTCAAAGTATACATCAAAAACAAACATACAAGCATATTGTGAACAACCATGCTTAAAAAGAGGTGTCAAGTCGGTCCCTAGAGAATTACAAACGAGATTGTCTACTAATCATGGTAGCAATTTCAATATCGCTCGATGTGTCATTTGTCAACGCATCCGTGACAAATCGGGTAGTCCGAAGTTGATGACAGTGTGTACACCCGCGGGTGAGCAGAGTTTGCTGAGAGCAGCGAGAATCAGAGAGGATGAAGTTTTCCTGAGGATCAATGATATAAACTTGGTCGTGAAGGAAGTTAAATATCACAAGTCTTGCAGAGCGAAATACGTGGGTGAAAGGAATTTGAAATTTGCAGTTAAATCAAAAGCTGATACAGGAATCGGTGATGATGCTGGGAATGCTGACCACTGGGAATCTGCTACCCGCCAACTTATGCAGAGCATTGAGAAACCTCTGATGTCCGACGGTCAAGCACTGGAGGTATCATCTATATGCAAGTCATTCAATGAACTTCTTATTGCCGAGAATAAAGAAGGTGCTGTCCAAACCTGTGACAATCGACGATTGAAGAAGTTGCTCCTAAAACATTTTGGAGATAAGATAACATTCCAATCTCAATCCAGTCTCACTTCATCTGAGCTTGTTTATGCTAGTAGTATACGTCAAGCTGATATCGTCAAGAAAGTGGCACAGCTGACAATTTCAAACCAGTACTTGCCAGATGAAAAAAATGAGAAATCACCAGACGTCAAGGGAGATGTGGATACGAATTTCTTGACATATGCTTATGAAACGGCAACAAAGCTTAGCAAGGACGTAAAAATGGTGGTTACAGACGAAAACGATTTTCGAATAAATCGCGAAACAGCAATCAAACTCATTCCTGACAGCTTGTATTTCTTCATGAGATGTATGTTGACGGGAGAGTTAGCCACTGGTGCAACGGTCGATGATATTATGGGTGATCATCAATCTGATCATGAATCAGAGAACATAATCCTGAGCTTATGTCAAGACATATTGTACCAACTGTCGAATAGACGTCAGCCTACACCAAAACATGTTGGTCTGGCTTTGGCTGTGCACCAAGCAACACGCTCTAAAGATCTCGTCCAGCTCTTACACGCTGCTGGTAACTGCATCTCATATGAACAATTGCAACCGGATAGACACTGCTATCGCCAGAGATCATATCCGTAGATTTGAAGAAAACGGGAACACAATTATCCCTCAAAACATTTTGCATGGAAAGTTCATCCATTTTGCAGGGGACAATATTGATATCCTAGAAGAGACACTGGACGGTAAGGGCACGTTCCATGCCACGCAGATGGCTGTGTTTCAGGTCGGACCAGCGACAGAACATTATCCAGTGATACCTATTAAAGGAAGAGATCGAGTCCTGAAGCCAGTGCCAGCAGAGCTTCATGCGATATTCACAGTTAACATGCCTCCCAAACGACCGGCTCCAAACTTCTCGGATGCAACGAGGATTGAATCAGGCAACTTCGGTTTGGTGAACCCAAGAGATCTACCATGGCTGGTTAGTCGCTACGTGTCATCTGGCGAACAGAAAGTTCCAGCATGGACTGGATTCAACAGATTAACATCAAGTTCCAAGCGGATTCAGGATGTGATAGGGTACATGCCAATCTTATGTGCACCAGCACATGAATATGACACATTGTGGACTGTAATCCTGAGGGCACAACAGATAGCTGCACATGTGGGTCAGAAACACACAGTGCTAACATTTGATCAAGCTTTGTATTGTCGTGCAAAAGAAATCAGCTGGCTTCGTCGTCAAGAGTGTGAGAACTTAGTTCTACGATTGGGTGGTTTCCACATCGTGATGAATTTCTTGCGATGCATTGGCCAACACTTTGCAGATGCTGGGTTATTAGATGTCTGGGTTGAGTCTGGTGTATATGCAGAGTACACAGCGAGTAGCATCCTACAAGGCAAGATGTGGAACAAAGCTGCTAGAGCGCACAAGCCAACATTTGAAGCAATTTGGCGATGCTTATGGCCTGTTCTCCTCAAGTGGTCTTCTATCAGTGAACATTCTTTGTCTTCAGATGTGACTGCTCTCTGTGAACAGCTCGTCACTAGCCTGATAGAACCTGATGCAACCCGTCCGGCGTCTATTCTCCAGACACTGATGCCAGACATGCACAAATTGGCTGAACTGTTTAAAGCATTTGAAGAAGACCAGTCTGACATCAGCACAACGATGTACTGGATGCAGTACTTGAGGATGGTCTTCACCGTACTCGACTTTCTCCGTGCAGAGCGTGAGGGGGATTGGGCACTACACAAGTCAGCTTTTGCTGAAATGATGCCATTATTCATGGTGTATGACCACACAAATTACGCACGATGGGGACCTGTCTATCACTTAGACATGCAACATCTCAACACTACTGCACCAGAGGTATACCAGGAATTTGAAGCAGGGAACTTCGGTGTAAGAGAGACTGCACAACCCTTCAATCAAGTACATGCTGACCAAGCACTTGAGCATGTGAACCGCTTGGGCAAAATACTTGGAGGTCTGGTGGGTATCACCCGAAGTGAAACCACCCTGGACAGATGGAGTTTGACTTACAATGACAGGTCTTGTGCTTCAGACAGTACGTACAAGATGTACGGTTTGGATCGAAATCCCAAAGAGGAGACACACCGGCACAAGGATGACGGCTCATCTAGGATTCTGAGAGATGAACAGGATGTAGCCAAATTAGTAAGGCAAATAGAAACTTTTCAAATGTTCGAGTCCATGAACCTGGAGTTAATTAGCATCTCAACAAAAGACGTTGCTCCAGAAGATGTGAAGGATGATCTCATGAGTGTATACGCCCGTGGTAATCAGTACTTACACAACTACATAAGTGATAGACTGTCTTCAGAAGCGACTTCAGGGTTTTATGAACCTCTACCGAAACACAAGTCTAAGACATTTGAAGACCTGTACAAAGTTGAATCTACAACATCCACTGGAATCAACAAGACTATCAAAGCAGACCGTGATCTATTTCGACGACTTCTAGTTGCTTCACAAGCTGGCAGGAATGTGCATTTGAGTGAACTTCTCAAACATGAATTGGCGCCCGTACCATTGGCACTCGCCAAAACAGACGGCAGTATGATTGCCACTGATAAGGCTCAGCTATTCCACATACTGGAAGGAGATAGAGTGTACGATGAAATACCTTCGGCAGTTGAGTCGGTTTGCTACATCATAGATGCCATGGCACTCGTTCAAGCTATTGGGAAGCCTAAAGATGCAAGCACCTTTGGAGATTTAGCAGATGCTTTCACTACCAGTATCCTGGGCCACTTCACAACATCATGTCGTCGTGTTGACGTGGTGTTCGACAGTTACTGTCATGGTGATGTCTCCATCAAACATGCCACACGACAACGACGTGCAGGCAAGACTCGGTCAATCCGAAGAGTCATCTCAGGCAGAGAGGTCCCACTCCCAGTGAGCTGGTCAAACTTCATAAATCTCACAGCAAACAAGGCCAACCTCACAGAGTTCCTCAGCAATGAACTCGTCTCGAAGAAGCCACCTGAGGGGTGTGAATTGGTTGTAGCTGGCGGGTTCTCAAACAAGGAAACCGTATTCTCCTCTGGTAATCAACACACTGAAGGTCTGAGGTCGAACCAGGAAGAAGCAGACACTCGCATGGTGTTACATGCAGAACATGCTGCCAAATGTGGGTACCAGCGTACAGTGATTGCCAGCCAAGACACTGATGTTCTTGTTCTACTCATCCATTTCGCACAACATCTCACTGAGGAAGTTTGGATGTGTTCTGGCAGTTCAAAGAAACGCAAGTACATCCCAGTACATATCATCGCTGGGGACTATAGTGAAGACGTTCGTTCCTGTCTACCAGCATTCCATGCTTTTACTGGGTGTGACAGTACCAGCCAGTTTGCAGGACATGGGAAACGATCAAGCTGGAAAATTTTCTTCACTTGGCCTGAGTTGTTCAAGGATCTGGGTGTTGGTATTCTGTCATCTGATATTGAAGATGCGGTTGAAAAATTCACAGTGCGACTGTACCAAATTTCTTCGACTCTGTCATGCGTGGATGACCTGAGAGGCGAGATGTTCCATTCAAAGACACCAGAAAAGTTGCCACCCACTTCTGATGCACTTCGTTTGCATACAAGACCTGCACATTACCAAACCATGGTATGGCTTAATGCACTCGTGCCAAAGCCTAACTTACCGACAGTCGAGGAGAGTGGATGGACATTTGATGACGAGCACCGCCCCAAGCCCATGCTGATGACCCTCCCCGCAGTTCCAATAGCATGCATTGAACTCTTGACTTGTGGCTGCAAAGCGAACTGCAACTCTAGAAGGTGCATTTGCCGACGAAACCACATTCCATGCACTGCCGCTTGTGATGCGGAAACAACACCTGCTTGAACCCAAACAAACGTTATCACACAGATGGTGATGCGGGTTAGATTCAGTGTGGTTATGCTCAGTGTTGCAATGGTGATAGGCACTTTTTTATATGGAGCCAGATACGCATGTACAATATCACCACGTCTGCATCTTTTGCCGAGGAAACTGCTGTATCAAATGTTACAAAGTATGTGCAGATTTTCTAGTGTGTGTCCGTGTGTTGGCGGGGATGGGGAGGGGGTGGTGGTTGAGTTTATCCTCGATTTGATCAATATATCCATCGACATTGTTGTGATAGACAAGTATTTCATCTGTAGCTACATTTACGATAAAACCATGCCATTGTGTTTTGCCGAGCAAACTGCAATATGACAATCGTTGCTCCATTTTATCAACGTGAGTAATGAACATTGCTGCCATGGTGACAAATAATTGTCTCCATATCTTCAACTGTTATGTACAGTATTTCCGTGCCATTATATTTCGCCGAGCGATTTGCAATATTATAATTTTCTATGTGAGGAAGAATGTATAGATTTTCGGGGGTCTTGGTTGAACCCATACCCAAATTTATCAACATCTGTACTGAATATTGTTGCCATGATGATTGACAATTATTTAAGATTTAACTGTATATACCGGTAAATGTTTACCATTCCATTGTACTTTTGCTGAGCACAATGTAATATCATAATTTTACATTTTGAAAAGAATGTATAGAATGAGTGATAACTGTGTACCTCATTTCATAACCTTTTCCCATTTATCACATTCATTCCGTTGCCATGGACAAAAAATGATGGTTTAATAAGTAAATATGCATAAACTGTTGAAGACTAATGGCATAGACATGTTTCTCGAATAGTAAAATATAGGTATATATAGACACTTTCTTCTCGTGATTGTATCACTATTATTAATATATTGACAAAAACAGAAATTTCAGTACCGATAACTACGGCTTGGAATTTTTTCACTAATATGACGTGTTGGATAATTTTGAAGGGGTCTATTATCGATATTATATACCTAATGGAGGAATATTGATTTCCAAATAAATGTGATTGATATATGATGGCATTTTATATGAAATCTGTGTTTAGAAGCGCATTGTCAAGCAGCACATTTGGTCATATGTTCCCCCAATTTTTACATTTATTCCGTTGCCATGGATACAGAAATGACGTTTCAACAGGTATATTTGCACACAATTTAATTTTTAATGGTACAGGCATGTTCATTGACCATGAAAACATAGGTATAGAATCTTCATTCATTGTGATTGGATGATTAGTTATCAAGATATTGCCAGAAACGGAAATTTCAATAATGTCGGCCACAAATTTCGGCACTAAAGTTATTTGAAGTCTTCGGGGTATTCCTGACGGGCGTATATTTCAGATATTAGTATCACACTGAGACATATGGACTATCAAATAATTGTCACCGATATCTGACGATATCTCATATAAACTTTGAAGTAAGTAGCACTTTGTCAGGCAATAAATATGGTCATATTTTTGCCATTTTTTACATTTTTCCCGTTGCCATGGATACAAAAAATAACGTTTTCATCAAATTTCACTCTGATACAATTCATGGTACTAAAATATATCTTTATTTGATAAATTATTGTAAGTATATTCAATTATATTCAAAATGAGGCCAAATTAGAGTTTTATTGGGTTTCGCAGATTTTCTAGTGGTTGCCATGTTCAAGGGCCGTTGCCATGGTGACGGACATAATTTCCAACTCTACATGTGGTAGAAATGGGACCCTGAGATCCTCTCCTTTCCATTGATACCACATTCATGAATAAGTACTCTTGTGCATACGAAAACATATTTCAGCCTGTTTGGCCTCCTGCCTATAAGCAAGTCACAGAATCACATTAACTGGTTGAGTTCTATGGCTGGGGAATATACTTAGTGCCGAGAAACTGAGTGCACCGCCCACGTCATATAAAAATTGTATATGACAAAGGTTCAGAGCAATTCTCACATTTTTTCCCTTAGAATTACCCATCAAACGGATAAAAAACATAACGAAACAACAACATATATGTTTCTCGACAGATATGTACAAGCAGGAGAAGTACATGTGACAATGTAAAAGTACATCATCACAAGCGAACACCTAAAATTCATTGGATTTCGTTGAAACTCTGGGAATGAGAAACTACATTGATGTTTTTAATATTATGTATTTCGGGAAGGGGTGGAGAGGCATTGTAAGCTCTCACCCTTTACAGGGTTAATGACTGATACGGTGAGTTACAGTCAATTCATAAACAATGCTAATATTGTTGTTAATGTCCAGTCACCAAGCTGAGCTATCACGTTGGATTGTCCCATTGCTATGTTCCTCGGCTCCATTCAAGGCCATTCTCCAGGCCATATTCACAGAATGTGCTTACCATGAAATCTTTCAAAGAAACAATACCACAGTTATCCAGACCCACCTCATGGCCACCTCAAGTATAATAATATCCTCTCGGATACCAACTGCATGTTTTCAAGGTCACTATTCAGATGTATTATGGTTCCCTTTCGCCACAATGGGTTGGAATGCATTCTACATTTGGTATGAATTTGACGGCATATACATGTTTAATAGAAAACTGTGTTAGTTTCCTTGTGCACAAACCTTGAATTGTAATTTCAATGGCCGAAGCTGTCAAGCATGTGATACCAACT
Organism: Terebella lapidaria; assembly: GCA_949152475.1. Lineage (NCBI taxonomy): Eukaryota > Metazoa > Annelida > Polychaeta > Terebellida > Terebellidae > Terebella > Terebella lapidaria. The sequence goes on along the minus strand of OX424566.1, from coordinate 22,147,429 downwards.
GATTTCGCCTGATTTCGATGTCATTCTTCCGATATTATCGTCCCATTTAGCCACAATGGGGCGACATGCATTATATCATCGATATGAATTTGAGTTCACATATTATGAATCTATATCAGTTTTTGCGTGCACAACCATAAATTGTAACCCTCATAGTCGATGTGAGAGTGAAATTGCTCAAATGATTTGATTTCGAATCAAAATATCATAAGATATCGATTTCAAAATAAATTGTTTTCCGACTCTGGATAGAAAGACGAGCATTCCAATGTAATTGATGGGCTGGCTCCAAACCCGCCCAAAAATGAAATGAAGTCCCGTCGAGCAAGATTTGCAGAGTCGGAACTTTTTTCTTCTCAACAATACAACGTTCGAAGAGATGAGGGCATTGTGGATCTCGCTGATTGCATACGAACAAAAAAATAATAAAACAAGCTAGAGACGTGAATTGAATAATATTGTAGCCGAATGTAAACTTCTTTCTTATTGGAATGTTTCTGAGCTAGTTCTTATCATCCAGGAGAATATGACAGCAATTTCGTGATAACTGAATTATTTCAAATGCCAACTTTCTGTTCTGACACCAACATCGTTCAACGGATTAAACACTCAGCGGTAAGTAACTTATTTGCTCTAATCTACGCATAGCCAGTTAACAGGTTGCTCGTAGGAGCTTTATAACCTCACTCATGTGACAAACCAATAGTATATATTATGTAATAAAATAAATGCATGGAACTGATGTATGTTTTTTTCACTTCCATAATTAGTTGTTCTAAACCATCCAAATTTCTGATTTTGTTTTTCCTTCGGCGTTCGGGATGCATTAGGGATGATTGCTAACACGAGGCTCAGCAGCCGTGCAATGAAAACAATATCATAACACTCCAACAACAACAATACAATTTGTTCAAGAGTGATGGACGTTCATACCACAAATTTTTCAATTGTCGCCTTTGTCTCCGGTGTAGGCTATATTAATTCTAATGATGTCATCGTGAACCATAGAGTATTAGACACTCAACTAAATGTCTATTATAACCTTTTTTTAATATAATCACTACCTATTCGCATTCCGCGACGTAATCCGTATTATTTGCAATTGATGTAATGGAGTTGTTGATGAAATGAACGAAGTTATGAACGAAGTTATGATCATTCACTGCACAGTCACATAATTATTGCATTCGTACACAAGACACAGAATCACAGTAACCGGTAACTGGTTGAACTCTATGGCTGGGGAAAATACTTAGTGCCAAGAAATTGGAGTGCACCGCCCACGTCATACAAAATTTGACGAAGGTTACAGAGCAACTCTAACATTTTCACGTTAGAATTACCCATCAAACGGAGAATAATAAACCTGAAAAAAACCAACAACATATGGGTTTCGTGATGGAGATGTGCAAGCAGGAGTACATGGGACAATGTAGAAATACATTACCACAATTCATCAGATAATATGAATTCTATAATTCATTAGACTTTTTTGAAACTCCAAAAATGAGGCACTCCGTTGATATCATTGATCTTTTGTATGTTGGGGAGATGGTGGAGAGGCATTGTTAGCTCTCATCCTATAGAGGGTTAATGATTGATACGGTGAGCTACAGTCAGTTCATAAACAATGCTAATATTACTGTTTATGTCCAGTCACCTTGCTGAGCTTTCACGGTGGATTGTCCATTGCGATGTCCCTCAGCTCCATTCAAAGTCATTTTCCAGGCCATATACACAGAACGTGCTAACAATCAAACCATCGTAAGAAATATTACCACATTTATGCAGATCCACTTTATGGTCCATTTTTGGATTGACACAAGTACAAAAGTATCCTCTGGAAACCAACTGTATGTTTTCAAGGTCACATTTCCGATATTATGGTTCCCTTAGGCCACAATTGCGCGCAATGCATCCTATCCTAGGTAAGAATTTGACGAATGTCAGTTTTCTTGTGGACAAACCGTAAACTGTACTTTAGCGAAAGAAATCATGCATGTGATACCAACTGACTATTTTCAAGTTCCCAGTTCCGATATTATTGTTCCCCTCTCGCCACAATGGCGAGGAATGCATTCTATCTTCCTTATGAAATTGATGGTAAATTGTAGGAAACTATGTGAGTTTCGGGTGCACAACCCATACATTGTAATTCGAATAGTCGACATGAGAGTGAAAGTGCTGAATTATTTGATTTTTAATCACCACATTAGACAGATGGTCATGACGTCTCTGGATAGAAAGACGGAGACGCCAATCTAATAGACGGGTTGTTCCAAACCCGCCCAAAAATGAAATCACCTTTTTCTAGAGGATTTGCAAAGTATTTTTTTTCTTCTTTCCAACAATACAACGTTCAAAGAGATGAAGGAATTGTGAATCTTGCTGATTGCATATTGACAAAAAAACACGTTAGAGACATCAATTCATTCATCTGCTGTGTTGGTGAAAATAAAACATCACTGGCATTCGATTCTTTTTAATCCTATACATTCTTGCACGGAATTGAGGCACTGCATGACATCGTCATGTGATTCAATACTTTTCCTCGGTTCTTTAGCACCAAATAGAATGCGTACACAATGCACTGATATAGCTCGATAGGTTTAAGATCACGTACGCTTTGACATTTCTTTCTCCTGCGAAATATTTAATGCAAACCAGACGTATCAACGGGTAGTACAGAAGTCGGTATATTATACATGGGGACAACATAATAGCTAGCAATATTAAACATACAAATCCGATTCCATGCAATGTAGATATGAACATTTATGTCCATGAAATAACCTGTCGGGTGCTATGTGTCTGGCCATGTTAACAAAAAATATTTTACTGAACAGCCGTTGCTCTTCGTAATAGCAAAGAAAACATGGTTGTTTCTAAAGTTTTCCTGATACTTCTCCCAGTGTGACCCAATTGTGAGCTTCTTGAATCATTGACAGGATGTTTCTTAGATAGCTCTCATTATCCAAACAAAAATGCCAGCCGTTTTGCGATAAGTGAATTATTTCAAATGCCAGCTTTTTGTTCCGATGTGAACATCGTACAATGGATTCCACACTTAGCAGTAAGTAACTTATTTGATTTAATCAAAGCATAGTCAGTTAACCGATTATTCATAGGAGCTCCAGATCCATTTAGCTCATCCATTTAGCAAACTGACAGTACAGAAAATAGAAATCTTGTCTGTGTCTCTCTACCCAGTCTGCTATGCTAGTTACAATTCTAGTGCCAAACCATCATACCAATGTTCACCTAATTGTAATTGCTAAATACGTAATTCAGCAAGGAACATAATGGCCTTGCAAAAATATATGCGTCGAGTTATCCCGAAAAAGGGACACATAGATTCTTGCATAATTGCATTTCTCAAACAGCAGACATCATATCAAGGATATGTCTATTTGACAAAATACCTCGACAAAGGCGAAGATAAAATCTTTTGTTTGCATCACTCGAAGAACCATTACTTGTCCGGTCGATTTTATTTGCTAAGTAAACTACTATTCGTGCACACTACACTTCATAAATCGGGAGTTAGTCTGAAAGGTCATGTTTTCTCTACTCTTTAGTATGCGAGCTTGGAGTTAGAAGGCTCCTCAATGCCACGAAAAATTTGGTCTTATAAAAATGATGTAATAAAATAAATGCCTAGAACTGATATATATTTTTTTTTGGCTTCCATAATTAGTTGTTCTCTTTGAGCCTCTCGGATTTCAGATCCTTGTTCACAGGTTCTTTATTTCAAAGAAATGATCTTTTCGCATGACAAATTATTTCTTTATTTCACAAGATTCAGATACATTGCTCAGTCATCATGTAGATGGTTTTATCGTACATGTATATGGGAATTTCCTTCATCATTTGAATGTATATGTTTGTTCTGGTAGACACGTGGCATTGGGATTCATTTTGGGAAACGTTATTGCTACATTCATAATCGTTTTGCTACACACTATTTCATAAACACGGGTACCATAATTTAATGGCAGTTTAGTAACCCTTATCAGGACGTCTTTTTATTACAAAATCACATATTTGTTTTATAAGAAAAAGTTTGGAATTAGACAAATAGTGTTCATGTTTCTTGCTATGTGTATTCAGACAATTACACCCAGTGATCAGTTAGCGAGATCTGGTTTTTTGTCTGGACTGAAATAGAATTTACGGGTAGGGTACCATGATAACTGTGTGTTTCAGATTACTATGCTTTTATTTCATATATACATGTATAATCAGTGGTGCTGAATAATATCAGGTATCGATATCTGTTCTGTGATGGCCCATGTTGTATAGTTTGATTGTCATTTCTCGAATCTTCATGTTCAAACCTGTTTATAAATATGTGTTATAATTCTTACTGACATCTACTGAAGACTGAAAGCACCAGGACGGAGCAGTTTTACAGGAGGTATTCAACCAAATACACATCAGACTATGACATGATCCGACATGTTTATGCTCCATAGATCACTATATTCCATGTTGTGTATGTAATATACATTGGAAATCATTCATGGGTTTGTAGGAAAATACACCATCGGAAAATGAACTGGTGTATACTGAAGTTTTATTACTGATGTCATCTAATGAACATTATATAAATTAGCGGGTGCAAGATATGTGTTAATGTTATAAACTCATAGTTATGTGTAATGCTATAGAAAAACTTCCCTGTATATGTGTGGCGTATCTGACACGAGAAAAGTTTTAGATAACAAATGCTCCTTATGGAAAAAAAAACGTTCACACAAAAGGAAAAGGAATCACACTAATGAAGTGAGGATATTGGAGCTCCCGTTATCAATCCCAATGGAATTTAGGATATTATTATAACTCAAATTGTGTATCAGATGATGAACCCAGATCAGCTAGAAACCCAACGTGTTGAAAATATTCAATTGAATTTTTGATCAAACGGGCTAAGTCATCTAATTTTCTCCTCTCCTCTGAAAATGACACTCTCTCAATGGAAGATGTGGAATTGCCACTTCATTTGCATCGCAGTATACAAAGCAGCATAAAAAATATAGAGGTACTGCTTGAAATTGTCCATCAATATTCACCCTGGGTATCTGACATCAGATTGGATGTCTAGATGAGATTCCCCCATTGTACGCACCACACACACCAAAATATATATTGCCAATTTCAGCTGAATTATATCATTATGTAATCTTTTTATAATATAGAATGCAGTACATTATTGTTTTTGGAGTTGACAATATGGTAATGGTGGTATGGTGGTAAGGGGTAGTGCGAATAATATCATTCAACATTATCGTCCAATGATGGCTACTGAGTCGATAAAATCAAGGTCATGTCATATCCATGAGGAAGTAATTGGCTTCGATTTTTCTTTTGAACAGCAGTCTACAGTCTTGTAAAGATTCATTGTGTGAACATACCTGTTCTCCCTGCTGCAACATACAACACTAAAATTCATTCTATTGTAATTCAAGAATATGTACGTACTTTCAGCTTCTCTGTCACTGGGGGATAAACTTTGGCAGTAAGGTTCGAACTAAACCTGGATCAAGTACATGAGCTAAGCACAGTTCAGCACACTGTTTTTATGGAAGCATAATTTTTGCATTTCGCTTTCCCACGTTTGTATTTTGCTAGTCTAGACACGATCTCACGTTACAATGTAAGTATCAATCTATTACCACCGGTACAGCCAAATTTTGATGATTCCAATAACAAACGAAAAATACAGCATTTGCAATATAAACAAAGCCCGACCAAATACTTTATCAAAAGACACACTGGCGTCATCAGGGGCAGACGGTGTATTAGATGTAGTTGTTTCTACTGTACACCTGATGGAGTTAGTATACAACTGCCCAACAACTTATGAAAATAATTTAGAAATCCGAAACAAACCCCCATGGAATAGATATATGACAAGTACATAAGTACCTAATCACAAGCCAAAAGGCTACTGAGTTGATGGTATCCTCCGGGACAGACTTAACGTCCCCCAGCAGTGACACCGACTCAGTGGTATGAATGTAAGTATCAATCTATTACCACCGATACAGCCAAATTTTGATGATTCCAATAACAAACGAAAAATACAACATTTTGCAATAGAAACAAAGCCCGACCAAATATTTTATCCAAAGACACACTGGCGTCATCAGGGGCAGACAGTGTGGTTAATGTAGTTGTTTCAATAGCCGAAGATGTCAAGCATGTGATACCAACTGCCTGATTTTGAGGTCACTCTTCAGCTGTTATCGTCCCATTTCGCCACAATGGAGCGAAATGCATTATATCATCGATATGGAATGGAGTTCACATATTATGAACCTATGTCAGTTTTCACGTGCACAACCATAAATTGTAACTCTCATAGTCGATGTTAGCGTGAAAGTCCTCAAATGATTCGATTCTGAAACAAAATATCATAAGATATCGATATCAAAATAAATTGCACTCCGAGCAATCGATGGGCTGGCTCCAAACCCGCCCAAAAATGCAATGAAGTCCCGTCGAGCAAGATTTGCAGAGTCAGAACTTTTTCTTCTCAACAATACAGCATTCAAAGAGATGAAGGCATTGGGGATCTCGCTGATTGCATATTCGACGTGAGAGTGAAAGTCCTCAAATGATTTGATTTTGAATCAAAATATCATAAGATATCGATTTCAAAATAAATTGTTTTCTGACTCTGGATACAAAGATGAAATGAAGTCCCGTCGAGCAAGATTTGCGAGCAAGAGTCGGAACTTTTACTTTTCAACAATACAACGTTCAAAGAGATGAAGGCATTGTGGATCTCGCTGATTGTATATTAACAAAAAAAAAATACAGCACACTAGAGGCGTGAATTGAATAATATTGTAGCCGATTCTAAACTTCTTTCTTATTGGAATGTTTCTGAGCTAGTTCTTATCATCCAGGAGAATATGCCAGCAATTTCGTGATAACTGAATTATTTCAAATGCCAACTTTCTGTTCTGACGCGAACATCGTACAATGGGTTCCACACTCAGCAGTAAGTAACTTATTTACTCTAATCTACGCATAACCAGTCAACAGGTTGCTCGTAGGAGCTTTATAAGCTCACTCATGTGACAAACCAATAGTATATATTATGTAATAAAATAAATGCATAGAACTGATGTATGTTTTTTTTGCTTCCATAATTAGTTGTTCTATACCATTTGAACTTCTTATTTTGTTGATCCTTTGACATTCAAAATGCATTAGGGATGATTGATAACGAGGCTCAGCAGACGTGCAATGAAAACAATATCATAACACTCCAACAACAACAATACATCTCAATTTGTTCAACAGTGATGGACGTTCATCTATAACTCATTAGATTTTGTTGAAACTCCAAAAATGAGGCACTCTGTTGATATCATTGATCTTTTGTATGTTGGGGAATTGGTGGAGAGGCATTGTTAGCTCTCATCCTATAGAGGGTTAGTGATTGATACGGTGAGCTACAGTCAGTTCATAAACAATGCTAATATTGTTGTTTATATCCACTCACCATACTGAGCTATCACGATGGATTGTCCATTGTGATGTCCCTCAACTCCATTCAAGGTCATTTCGAGGTCATATTCGGAGAACGTGCTTACAATCAAACCATCCAAAAAATATTACCACATTTATGCAGATCCACTTTATGGTCCATATTTGGTTTGACACAAGTATGAAAGTATCCTCTGGGTTCAAGGTCACTATTCTGAAATTATGGTCCCCTTAGGCCACAATTGCGCGGAATGCATCCTATCCTACGTAAGAATTTGACGGATGTCCTTGTGGACAAACTGTAAACTGTACTTTAGGGGAAGAAATCAAGCATGTGATACCAACTGACTGTTTTCAAGTTGGTGAGGAATGCATTCTTTATGAAATTGATGGTAAATAGTAGGAAACAATGTGAGTTTTCGCGTGCACAATTCATAAATTGTAAGTCGAATAGTCGACATGACCGTGAAAGTGCTCAATCATTTGATTTTGAATCAACTCATATGATATCGATTCCAAATTAAATTTTTGACCGACGATTGGACAGACAGCCAAGACGTCTCTGAATAGAAAGACGGACACGCCAATCTAATAGACGGGTTGGTTCCAAACCCGCCCAAAAATGAAATCACCTTATTCTAGAGGATTTGCAGAGTCGGAACTTTTTTTTCTTTCCAACAATACAACGTTCAAAGAGATGAAGGAATTCTTGCTGATTGCATATTGATAAAAAACACGTTAGAGACGTCAATTCATTCATCTGCTGTGGTGGTGAAAATAAAACATCACTAGCATTTGATTCCTTTGAGTCCTATACAAGGGTACTGCAATCATTCTTGCACGGAATTAGAGGCATTGCATGGCATCGTCATGTCATTCAATACTTCTCCACGGTTCTTTAGCACCATGACCCTGAGCATCATGACATTGAAGTTGACCTCATTTTGAAGGTCAGAGCACAAATGGCTAATATCTCGCTTATTATCTACTTTACAGCTTAGGAATCAATTATGGACACATGAGAAGTGAGTTTGCTGAATTTTATCGTGACCTTGAATTATTTTGACGTTTTAGCTTGTTTTCAAGGTCAGAGCAAAAAGTGGCTAATATCTTGCTTATTATCAACTTTACAGCTTGGGAATCAATTTTGGGCATATAGGAAATCATATATGCTGAATACTCTCGCGACCTTGAAATTGTCCTTTGACTTCATTTTCAAGGTCAGAGCACAAAATAATATCTTGCTTATTGTCTACTTTGCAGCTTATGAATCAATTGTGAACATGTATGAAATGCTATATGATGAATTATCTTGCGACCTTGAATTTGATCTTTGACCTCATTTTCAAGGTCCCTGAACAGATTGACTAAGATCTGAAACATATATTGTCCAGTAACCTTCCTTAGCCCTTGGGCTAATTTTTCTTATCGTGTGTTGATGTTCCGTCCAGAAAATGTGAGCTCAAGCCTGTGACAATAACATGACCTGACCCCCAGTGGGAAAAAATGGGTCGTTCACCTGCTTAAGATATGTTGCCAGGTGTAATGGTTATATTCGTTCAACGCTGAATAAATTTTCAACTAATCCTGGAACCAGTGCTTGAGCTAGGCACATGTTTAGCAGACTGCTTCCATGGAAGCCTAATTTTTGGATGTTCTCGCGTGTATATCTGCTAGCCTAGACATGAACTCACGTTACATTTTACTAATGATTTATCCATTAACTACGAGTACTGATCTAACTGCTAGAAATATAAACGAAATACTTTTCGTGAATTCACATTGTGAATCACAATGTTCGTTTTACATTGAGCTCAACATAAATTCTGGTTTTGTTTATCCTTTAACGTTGGGATGTGTTTAGGGATGATTGATCACATAAAACTCAGCAGACATCCATCCGTTCATACCCCCAAATATTTCATCAGAAACTGTCGCACTGTGTCTGACATATATTAATTATTATAATGTCATTGTGAGCCATAAAGTATTAGACACTCAACTAAATATAACTCTTTTCTCAATATAATCACTAGCGATTCGTATTCAGCGACGTAAAACGTAATATTTGCAAATATAATGGATGTGTTGATGAAATGAACGAGTATGTACGTCATATAATTGTTGCATTCGTAAGCAAGTCACAGAATCACATTAACTGGTTGAGTTTTATGGCTGGGGAATAGTGCCAAGAAATTGAGTGCACCACCCACGTCATTTAAAAATTGTATATGACAAAGGTTACAGAGCAATTCTCACTTTTTTCCGTTGGAATTACCCATCAAACGGATAAAAAACATAACGAAACAGCAACATATGTGTTTCTTGACACAGATGTCCAAGCAGGAGAAGTACATGTGACAATGTAAAAGTACATCACCACAAGCAAACACATATAATTCATTAGATTATGTTAAAACTCTAGAAATGAGACACTGCATTGATATTTTTAATCATTTGTATTTCGGGAAGGCGTGAAGAGGCATTGTAAGCTCTCATCCTATAGAGGGTTAATGATTGATACGGTGAGCTACAGTCAGTTCATAAACGATGCTAATATTGTTGTTTATGTCCAGTCACCATGCTGAGCTATCACGGTGGATTGGCCCATTGCGATGTCCCTCAGCTCCATCCAAGGTCATTTCGAGGCCATATTCGTAGAACGTGCTTACAATCAAACCATCCTAAGAAATATTACCACATTTATGCAGATCCACTTTATGGTCCATATTTGGTTTGACACAAGTACAAAAGTATCCTCTGGGATACCAACTGTATGTTTTCAAGGTCACCTTTCCGATATTATGATCCCCTTAGGCCACAATTGCGCGCAATGCAACCTATCTTAGGTAAGAATTTGAAGGCATATAGTAGGAAAATATGTCAGTTTCCTTGTGGAAAAACCGTAAACTGTACTTTAGCGGAAGAAATCATGCATGTGATACATACTGACTATTCCCAGTTCTGATATTTTTGTTCCCCTCCCGCCACAATCTTCCTCTTGAAATTAATGGTAAATAGTAGGGACCTATGTGAGTTTTCGCGTAAATTGTAATTGTAATGGTCGACATGAGAGTGAAAGTGAGTATCACTGTAAGTATCAATCATCTGATTTTGAATCACCTTCGATTCCAAATTAAATTGTTGACCGACGATTAGACAGATGGCCACGACATTTCTCGATAGAAAGACGGTTACGCCAATCTAATAGACGGATTGGGTACCAAACCCAGTGTTTATAAAAAAAATAATTTATCGAACAGCCGATGCCCTTAGTTATTGCAAAGAAAACGTGGTTGTTTCTAAAGTTTTCCTGATACTTCTCCCAGTATGACCCTATTGTGAGCTTCTTTCTCATTGACAAGATGTTTCTTAGATAGCTGTTATTATCCAAAATCAAATGCCAGCCGTTTTGCAATAAGTGAATCCAAATGCCAGCTTTATGTTCGACGCGAACATCGTACAATGGATTCCACACTCAGCAGTAAGTTACTTATTTGATGTAATCGAAGCATAGTCATATAACCGGTTATTCATAGGAGCTCCAGATCAATTTAGCTCATCCATTTACCAAACTGTACAGAAAATTGAAATCTTGTGTGTTTCTCTCTACCCAGTCTGTTATGCTAGTTACAATTCTAGTTACAAACCATTATGAGTTCATGCCAGTGTTCATCTAGTTGTAATTGCTCCAGACGTAATTCAGCAAGGAAAATAGAATGGACTTACAAAAATATATGCGGGGAATTATCCCGAAAAAGGACACATAGATTCTTGCATAATTGCATTTCTCAAACAGCAGCCATCATATCAAGGATATGTCTATTTGCGAAAGTACTTCGACAAAGGCGGAGATAAAACCTTTTGTTTGCATCACTCGAAGAACCATTACTTGTCCGGTCGATTTTATTTGCTGAGTAAACTACTATTCGTGCACACTACACTTCATCAATCGGAAGTTAGTCTGAAAGGTCGTGTTTTCTCTACTCTTTAGTATGCGAGCTTGGAGATAGAAGGTTCCTCAATGCCATGAAAAATTTGGTCTTATAAAAATTATGTAATAAAGTAAATGCCTAGAACTGATGTATTCTTTTTGGCTTCCATAATTAGTTGTTTCTTTGAGCCTCTCGGATTTCGGATCCTTGATCACAGGTTCTTGACAAATTATTTCCTTATTTTACAAGATCAAGATACATTGCTCCGTCATCATGTAGATGGTTTGATCGTATATGGGAATTTTCTTCATCATTTGAATGTATGTGTTTGTTCTGGTAGACACGTGGCATTAGGATTCATTTTGGGAAACGTTATTGCTACATTCATAATCGTGTTGCTAGACACTATTTCATAAACACGGGTACGGTAATTTAATGGCAGTTCAGTAACCCTTATCAGGACGTCTTTTTATTACAAAATAACATATCTGTGTTGTAAGAAAAAGTATGGAATTAGACGAATAGTGTTCATGTTTCTTGCTGTGTGTATTTAGACAATTACATCCAGTGTTCAGTTAGCGAGATCTGGTTTTGTGTCCGGACTGGAACAGAATTTACGATAAGGGTATCATGACTACTGTGTGTTATAGATTACCATGCTTTTATTTCATATATACACGATATAATCAGTGATGCTGAATAATATCAGGTATCGATATCTGTTCTGTGATGGCCCATGTTGTATAGTTTGATTGTCATTTCTCGAATCTTCATGTTTAAACATGTTTATAAATTTGTGTTATAATTCTTACTGACATCTACTGAAGACTGAAAGCACCAGGACGGAGCAGTTTGACAGGAGGTATTCAACCAAATACAAATCAGAGTATGATATGATCCGATATGTTTATGCTCCATAGATCACTATATTCCATGTTGTGTATGTAATATACAGGAAATCATTCATGGGTTAATACGAAAACACACCATCGGAAAATGAACTGGTGTATACTGAAGTCTCATTACTGATGTCATCTAATGAATATTGTAGAAATTAGCCGGTGCAAGATATGTGCTAATGTTATAAAATCATTGTTATGTGTAATGCTATAGAGAATTTTTCTTGTTAATGTGTGGGTTACGTATCGCGTATCTGACACTGTAATATTATTATAGTGAACAAATTATCCTTATGAAACAACTTTCACACAATACATATCCCGTATCCGGTTTCTTCGCATATCACATTACAAGCTAATCTGTTCAAAAGAAATCACACTACTGAACTGAAACATGTGACGTATATTGGAGCGCCCGTTATCAATCCGACTGGAATTTATATTAGGATATTATTATAATTCTTCAAATTGTGTATCAGATGATGAACCCAGATCAGCTAGAAGCCCACCGTGTTGGAAATATTCAATTAAATTTTCGATCAAACGGGCTATGTCATCTAATTTTCTCCTCTGTCGGTGAGAATGACACTCTCTCAAGGGGAGATGTGGAATTGCCACTTCAATTGCGTCGGCAATATACAAAGCAGCATAAAAAATATAGAGGTACTGCTTGAAATTGTCCATCAATATACACCCTGGGTGTCTGACATCAGATTGGATGTCTAAATGAGATTCCCCCATTGTACGCACCACACACACCAAAATATATTTTGCTAATTTCAGCTGAATTATATCATTATGTAATCTTTTCATAATATAGAATGCAGTACATTATTGTTTTTGGAGTTGACAATATGGTAATGGTGGTTTGGTGGTAAGGGGTAGTGCGAATAATATCATTTAACATTATCGTCCAATGATGGCTACTGAGTCGATAAAATCAAGGTCATGTCATATCCATGAGGAAGTAATTGGCTTCGATTTTTCTTTTGAACAGCAGTCTACAGTCTTATAAAGATTCATTGTGTGAACATACCTGTTCTCCCTGCTGCAACATACAACACTAAAATTCATTCTATTGTAATTCAACAATATGTACGTACTTTCAGTTTCTCTGTCACTGGGGGATACACTTTGGCAGTAAGGTTCGAACTAAACCTGGATCAAGTACATGAGCTAAGCACAGTTCAGCACACTGTTTTTATGGAAGCATAATTTTTGCATTTCGCTTTCCCACGTTTGTATTTTGCTAGTCTAGACACGATCTCACGTTACAATGTAAGTATCAATCTATTACCACCGGTACAGCCAAATTTTGATGATTCCAATAACAAACGAAAAATACAGCATTTTGCAATAGAAACAAAGCCCGACCAAATACTTTATCAAAAGACACACTGGCGTCATCAGGGGCAGACGGTGTATTATATGTAGTTGTTTCTACTGTACACCCGATGGAGTTAGTATACAACTGCCCAACAACTTATGAAAATAATTTAGAAATCCGAAACAAACCCCCATGGAATAGATATATGACAAATACATAAGTACCTAATCACAAGCCAAAAGGCTACTGAGTTGATGGTATCCTCCGGGACAGACTTAACGTCCACCAGCAGTGACACCGACTCAGTGGTATGAATGTAAGTATTAATCTATTACCACCGATACAGCCAAATTTTGATGATTCCAATAACAAACGAAAAATACAACATTTTGCAATAGAAACGAAGCCCGACCAAATACTTTATCAAAAGACACACTAGCGTCATCAGGGCCAGACAGTTTGGTAAACCATTAAATAGGATACCGACTCAACTAATTGCTATATAATGAAATACTCGTGAGTACAATATCAAATTGTACTGTCATGTGCATTGAGCAAGGCATAATATTTGACCCTCTCGCCGGGTTAACCAGGTAGTTTTCATGTGTGACTGGGAACATGATGCACACATCCATTGTAAACAACGTCATAAAACAGAAAATTACAACAGTGATGGTGCATTTTGATTTACTGAGCAGCGGTCGCTCCTTGCGAGAAATGCATCAGTACTGGCCGCTATGCATAGGAATATAATGCGTAAGTCACCTATGAGTATCCGTGATTTTAAAATCACTTAGAGTGTGTTTGGTGGAGACGCACAAACAGGACATGTCCACAATGTCGATGTGCATTATAGACGTGGAATCAATTACCCAGTATTAAGTATTCCGAGCAAACAAAACAGGGTCCGTTAGGGGCCGGTCATTATTTATCGGGTGGGGGGGGGGGGGGGGGGTGGATGGATTTTCAGAGAAATGAGTTTTCAAAGTTTGACCCCCGCCCCCCCACCCCCTGTTTTCGAAAAAAAATGTATGATCATAATATATATGATAATTAAATGCTGATTCAACACTTCATTCACATTTCTATTAAAACAATTGTGACGTTTGTCGCAAATTTTTTATACTACAACGTCAGTGAATATTATGAATTTGTGGTCGTCCGTGTCCACCATGTCCATTGCTTCAAATGTGATTGCCATTATACATGAATCTTATATCTTCCTTATGGACTAATTGGACCCCAGAGCGAACTTCCACATATAAGGCCATCCTGGACTGGTACTTTTCTGGCCTTGAACCAAATCTGTGTTGGCTTCATGATGGGTTCATAATGTTCCGTGATGACCCACGATTGTCTATCAATGTCCTAGCCACCAAGAAAGTCATACATGTACATCCGATTCACTATAGCACCATCCGGGACGATCCAGGACTATTTTGCAATCCTGGGTGGAAAGGTCCATGTTTTGTTCATGGCGGCCCAGGACAGCCCCTGGGTCCTGAGCTGATCGAGGATTATCATCAGTGGCCGGGTTCCTGTGTTGGCAACGTGTTGAGTGGAAAATCGGTCTGTGGTTTTGACATGTTGGTTCGGGGTCATTGGATGTTATGACATGTTGGTCAGCATGGTATGGGCCGGGTGATCCAATGTTAGTCTGTGACAGTGCCCTGCATGTTGATCATCCTAGCTGGCATATTCAGCTGCAGTGCTGCTGTGTTCTACTAAAGGTCCATATTTGATCCTTGGTGACAATGTTTCGGTCTGGGGGTGATGAGCGGTTGTCGATTCACATGTATCACGACATCTCCTAATTTTGGGTGTTCCTGAATGGTCCTTTCTATGATCAAATTTGGCGGAGCTATAGTTTCACTGAACATGTGACAAAATGATGGATTCCACATGTTGTATACTCCAATAAACCATCAGTCCATGTTGAGTGGATTGATTTTACCTATTAATTCACTATTTCAATATACAGATTTTCCCAAATTAACTGAAATTCAAACTCCGACCCCCCCAGTTCCATTGAAAATAAAAGTATGACCCCCCCAATAATGTTGAAAATGAAAGTGTGACCCCCCCCCCCCCCCCCAGTTTTTACCCAACCCCCCCACCTGATAAATAATGACCGGCCCCTTATCCAATCTCATAGTCCGGGGACAGAAAGTCATATCAGGCATACGAAGTGAGAGAAAAATGACAGGGAAACTCATGAACCCCCAAAAATGGCCATTAGGAGGTGAAATCAGGTGTTCCGGAAAGAGTGAGCATTTCCTGCCCCACTAGTGGCACCCGTCATGAATTCCCCAAAATTAACATGAAAATAGATCTAGTTGCATGGCAGACATGGATTTGCTGTATTTATCAACCAGATCATGATGACGTCCATAGAATTTCTTGAACGCAGCTATAAGTCTTGGTAAAACATATCCTTGTCGCAGCAGTTTAGAGACTAGCTGAGCACTTCGATAGACAAAGTCCTCATATTTGCAACTAGCTCTGGAATAGCGTATAAGTTGAGAAACAAACACACCATATGCCGGTGACATAGGAATGTTGCTGCTTAGAAAAGGGAAATTGACTATGGAAAAATTAAAATCATCACGTTTGTCATATAATCTAGTTGACAGGTTAGAATCATTATCAATCTCCAACCTCATGTCTAGATAGTTGGAAAAATTTGCGGAGTCTGTAGTATCTTTAATTTCAAGTTCCTTAGGATATATGACATCCAAATAATCACCAAACTTGGGATTATTTATCGACAATACATCATCTATGTATCAGAAAGTGAAATTAAAATTACATGTTAGTTTCTTAGAACCTCCTCGTTGTAAATGTTGGATAAAATCTGATTCATATGAGTATAAAAACAGGTCTGCCAATAATGGTGCACAGTACCCATGGGAATACCAATAGTTTGTTGAAATATTCGACCACCAAATTCCACAAAAATATTATCAAACAGAAAATTAACCATATTTACCACATCTATTTCAGTATATTTGTATTGGGCATCAGAGTCGCCTTTAACAAAATAAGCGGTATTATATTTAACTCAATATAGTGGTACCGACGTTGCCCCTTTCTAGAGAAAAATGAATTATTGATTAGTTTTTTAAGCTGAGACTTCAGTTCAGAATGAGGTATAGTTGTGTACAAAGTGGAGAAATCAAATGTTTTGATAGACGTTACTTTTGAAAGTGTGTGAGCATGTAGATATTCCAATAAAGATTTGGAATTTTTTAATATCCACATTTGGTTTATACCACTTCTAGAAAAGATGGTTTCAGAGTACTTTTGGAGACCCTGTTTAATTTTAGACAATATAACAGTTAATATTTTAGGAAGGGCTTTGGTAGAACATGACGCTGAACCTGAAATATATCTTTGTTTGTGTGGATTTTTGTGAAACTTTGGGATCCAATATAAGTTTGGAAGATTAGAATCTTTACATGAGGTAGTAATACCAAACGAATACAATACAGACACATGATTTGATAAGATATCCTGTTATAATACGTAACCACAACATTTTTTTCAGATTACTTTTGGAAAATAATAAAAAAAAACTTCAATTTGTTGATATTATTATTTTATGAGTATGTTGGAGATCGAAACATATTTCACAATTGCTGATATATACATTTTGGTAACTACACTATATCAATTCATTACAATAACGTTGATATTGATGTATAAGTGCAATCATCGTGCAAGTCTATCGTTGCGGAATGTTCCCTTACGATATCCTGTCCCACGGTTCCATTCAAGGTCATTTTTGATGGCATACTCAAATACTTTGTCACCAAGCACTCCACGAAATAACACCAGTCAAATAGTGTAACATCACACCCTACGTTTGGGATAGATAGACGGACATGCCAATCTAATAGACGGAATGGCTTCAAGCAACCGGACCTAAGCAGTCGTAAGAATTGCTGAACGTTGTTTTTCGGGTAGGACTATGACATTCAACGATTGCAAACAGTTGGGATTCTCGGCTGATTGAATATTGATACAACATATCAACATCTTGGAAACTTAAATTGATTTGTGGATCAAAGTGGCCACACACTTAATTTATCTGCTCTGCTGGTGAAAAATGACACTGACATTGCATTTCATGGCACTATACAGCGGCGTTGCAATCATACTCACATAAATTGGGCCCATGTAGCGCACTGTACTTTACTAAGACTTGAATGTGTATACATGACACGAATGAAGCTCATAAATAAAGATGTACTAATCACATACATTGACTTTGTCTCTTCTAAATGCCATGGTTGGAAAATTATGTTGAAGCAAAACAAATATCTCAGAGGTCAATAATTTGCTTCCATAATACACATGGAAGCTATATGATATCTTGACAGCACCACAACAGCATAAATAAAGGTTAAAGCTAGCTAACGCCGCACAATAAGTAAAATTGAAAATACAAAACCTTGCCATGTGGATGTTAACGTTTCATTAAAAATCACCTCCCGATATAAGTGCCGTGTCTTTCTTCACTCACTGAACAGATGCTGTTTTTCGAAGCCATACGTATAAAACTCAATATAAAACACAATGTTAACATATGACATATTTTTTTCAGCATCTACGAAATAAAGAGATATAGGTGCTTTTGTCTTTCGCAGATCCTTGAGACACTTGCACTACCTTGCACGTATGTGAAATTTACATTTTCACATGAGTGGACATATATTGTAGGATACTAGTGTTGCATGATGAAATTATCGAGCAGTAACAAATGGCAGTCATAAGTGTTGATTCGTCAAGGAGATGATCCAGTATGGACATTCGTAAATACTTGCAGGAACAGATTGGCAATATTATTGTAGATTGCCTGTCTTCATAATACAAATGCATCTAGACAATATATGACACTGGGGAAAAGTGAATGCATTGCATACAAACCTTTTGTGATTCCCTTATCATAAAGCAGGCATCACAATATTTATATGTGAAATTGTGCTTGTGATGAAATCTACTATTATGTACAAAAGTCGCATCAAAAAGAGACATCAATGGTTGTGCATCATTGAGTTGATGACATACTTCAGCACCAATTATTACAATCTTAGTACCACAAAATTGATGTGATGCTCAAGTACCAATTTTATGTAGTACACAATTTGTTTCGTCATGCCACCTTGTAATTCATGGGCATGTGTTGAAGGTGATTACGTGTTGAGAGCTCCCAGTGTTGTTGACTGCGCTTTGCACAATAGCCTGAATGTGATTAGGAGTGATTGATCGCACGATGATCATCAGACATCTATTGACGAACCTTGTCATGAAAGACTATATTTGAGCATCCGTGAGGCGTTTCGATTCATTTATCGGAGTGATGTATCGGTGACTACTAAAGATTTCATTGTCCCAAAGACTCTGATTGTATGAATTTGATCGAGCCCACTTCACTTGATTGAACACCATTGATCATATTTATATATATGACGAAATATGAATGTTGTCATAATATATGTATAACATATATTGATCACATATATATTCATCATGTAATTATTAACATGGAGTATTTATAACAATTCCGTAACGGAGAAAATTATTTGCTTGGAATGGGTAACTCTCGGTGTACATGCATAGTTAGATATGCTGTCAAAATACTACCGGGTTATTACCTGGTTCACTTCAGGTTTTCTGTTTGATTGATCTAATGTCCACGGACAAATTCGATCCAACTCAGTGCCAATCCAACTATTGCTACTGAAATATTGTTATCGATTTTTGTTATAAATACACCAGTTTGGAGCAATGAGAATAACCAGAACATGAATATATTCGTTCTCCAGCTATTATGACTTTCACCTGGATATTGACACTCATCAGCCATTATATTTCATATTGATTTATCATTTTCTGGTTCATATTAATTTCAATCATTGATGGTGACGTTTTACGAAAATCACGTAAAAAGTCTGCGACAAATTGGATTTGGGACAGGTCAATTACCAACATGACATGACCATTATTGGATGACTGTGTATGTTGGTATTGGACGTCATACATAACACTAAACCTTTTCAAAATTCCTACAATTTCACAAAAATTTATACCAAACTAATAATGCAGGTGAACACAATTATTATATTCACATGTTGTACATCTAATATATAAAAGATCGTTCAATATATTTGAGTATGGAACCAGTTTCATCCATGAAAACGGGGGAAAATACATCGATGAGTAGGTTCCAAGTGTTGTTCAGTGCATAGTGCCTCTAGTTATTTGCATTCCTCGGTCGACGTGATTAGAAGGTGATTGATCACATAATGATCAACAGACAACCGGTGTAAACCATCTCATAAAGCATGAAACATCAACAGCGGTGAATCTTAGTGATCCGTTTAGCAGCATGATGGATTGCTTCTTTCAAGGATTTCTCTTTTGAGTAACACAATGATGAAAATCTGCTGTAAAAGAGTGAACATTGTATTATGTTAAACGTGTAGTTTAAAATGTAGAAGGCAATAAATGATACATAAGAATGATCCATTCAACGAAGAACCGTCTTCACCATGTCTGTTTTATAATGCTTATAAGATCATAGCATTTTGAATTATAAACAACAATCTGATATTGTATGTGATCAACATAGCAGCAGCAATCACATTTGCTGCTCCTTAGTTGTTTTCAGAATTTACCTATAGCAGTGAATACAACAAAATGAGATGGGCTTCTTATTAACATAAACTTTTATCAGTCCTTCAGAAAGTTATCATAATCATGTGAGCACGTATAATGTGATGAAGGGCACTATGATCTCCATTAAACCATACCCACAAGATGACAATGTTTCTTGTCCTGGCCTATTAGTCTGTGTTATGCACACTGGAGATCGATCAGCTGGAGAGAAAAACAAACAAGTATAGACACATCAAGATATGATCACATGAAATTGCAGCCGATTTGCAAGCTACATAATCACTGAAAGCTATCCATCGGATACACTTGTTGTCTAGACATGATCAAATGATATAATTCACATAAACACAAATGCATTTAGGAGAATTGAAATATGATGTGCACAATCTGTGTGAATACGTGTATCATATAGAAACAATTGGATTGATGTGTTTTCTCTTATTTACTCTACATATCGTGTAACCATGATATTGCTTACCTGTACTTGTATAGGCTAATATAGTCACACAGCAGCATATGAAATGTATGGACCACCTTGGGGGTGATTTTACTGTATTCCTTTTTTCTCAGCATCTTGAGCAGCCTAACAAAATGGCATCGGTCAAAGAACTTTCCTGGAGCATATGACATATAGCTACTGAGGCGGCTACAAATAATGGCTGACCACTATCACATGTGAATAGTATGCGATTATTCAACAAATTCAACAATACATCGGTAAATTTCACTGCAAATCAAAGAGATATTTGCTAACAACGATTAGGTAAGAACAACAAAATCTGCTATCATCCAGTACAGTGTATTAACCAGCCATTGATAAAGAGGAATCGAATCCGACTCAATTTTTCTTATTCAGCAGTGATTTACTGTTTGCAAATTCGCAAATTCACTCATCAAGCTTAAGCACACACTATTCGGTAGGCAAACATTGGCAACCACTTGGCTTCAAATCTTAAAACACATTCAAATCTTAAAACGTATTCAAATCGTTGAATCGTGAACATGCACTCACTATATGTGAAATTTGATAGGTAGTAGAAATTCTATTTGTTTATTCATGGGCACATCTCATTTTTCTCTGTTTTTGTTTGTCGTAGTGTTTTTGGACGTATGGAATCCATTAGCGTGGGGGCATAATTCATGCAGTTTGGTGCGATTCCGAACGAAATTACCTGTGAGTGACCTCATCGATTTTTGTTGAAGATAAAACACACCAAGGAATTTTGAGGATAAATACACACAGGCAGTAGAAACAACTACACGTACCACACTGTCTGCCCCTGATGACGCCAGTGTGTCTTTTGATAAAGTATTTGGTCGGGCTTTGTTTCTATTGCAAAAAATTGTGTTTTACGTTTGTTACTTGAGTCATCAAAATTTGGCTGTATTGGTGGTAACAGATTGATTCTTATATCCATGATGATAGCCAATTCTGCCTGTCTTCCCCACCCCCTGTACCGTTGAGACAATAATATCCATTATTCTAATGTAACATATGTTTCACACTATGAGAACAGTACGGAAGAGCCATAATTACAAAGACTCCACTCCTCTTGTAGATATGGAGGACGGCAATGTAGATCTATATATGTATCTAGACAGACTCCGCGTGGTGGAGAAAAAACTATGTTTATTGTGTGAGGACATTTAATTTTCCAAGCATGTACACATGTACGTGGTGAAGTCTAGTCTATTATGAACAACAACTATCAGTCCAGTTATTCAATATCCAATATCTCGCATTTCTCTGACGGTGTGTAAAATGATATGTGTATACAATTTATTATGTGGTAGCAAATCGTAAATTGCAAACGAGAGGAGAAAAACTCAATGCGTTTTATGTATTTATAACTTATGTGTTTTGCGAACAATGTCATGTGGAGTAATTCATAGCTAACAACAGAGGAAAATGTTACACCGAAAGAATATAATACACATTATTTTCTTTACACATTTTTGAAGAATACACATTTTAGTTACCGGACCTATGGTCCAATAACCTATTGGCATACCGTTGTGTCCGGCGTCCATACGTCCGTCATCCGTCCATATTTTTATCTTTAAAGTTTACAGTTGAATCTTTCTGAAATTTTGCACGAAAATAGCTAAAAATATTCCCATAAAATGTTTTTTTTCGTTTTTTGATTTTCGCATTTTCCTCGAAATGGCGGCCATTTTCGTTGAAAAGTGCCCAATTTTGGACTTTGACAGCCATTTTCTCAAAAACTGTTCAGACAGTTTTGAGATTTTTGTTTCAAAATATTCCCCTTATGGACCTCTGTGATGTGTATAAGTTTGGTTGCCCTTGAATCGCCGGTCTGCGTGTGGCGGCCATTTTGAATTTTTGACGAGTCGGCGAAAAAAAATTTTTCACCCCAAATCGCATTACTATCCATTTTGGGCCATTTCCAGGGGGGAAAAAATTTCACCCGTTGAAAAAATTTTTGGACTTGGAAACTTTTCGTCACTTTTTTCCTTCATAATGGGAGCTGCCAGAACTGTACTCCTAGAACGCCTGAAGATGGAGCTTAGATATTGGCACTTTCAAATGGGAAGTCATATATGGCGACTTGTGTAGTGACCTTGAATTTGACCTTGGATGACGTTAAAAGGTCAAAACAGCCATTTCTGTGTCGAAAAATGCCCAGATTTGCCTCTATAGATGAAATGCTTTCAAATAAAGCTTATGTTTGCATTATGAACATATAGGAAGATATATATGGCACAATTAATGATGACTTTGAGCTTGACCTCAGATACCTTGAGTGCCAAATGTCTGACTCGGAATGTCTACATTGGCCTGAACGGCCTATACACTTGCACCCAGACGTATCTTTGTATTATGAACATATAGAAAATCAAATACCGCACCCATACATGTAATGGTGACATTCAAGTTCACATGGATGACCTTGATTGGTAAATCTCATGGTCATAATGTTCACACTGATAACCGTGATTGATAAATCTCAAGGTCTGTTACATCGCATTATCCAAGCCATAATTGTTCGATAACCCATCTTAGCTTTCAGGCTAATTTTTAAAGTGCTTCCATTTTACTACCAGTTCCGAAAAAAATGTAATTTGTATGGTTTTTTTATATGAAATACACTTTAACATTATATTTTCAGTGCAAACATTGACAAGTACAATAGAGCATTTCAGTCTGTGTTCCCTGTAGCGAATAACAGCTATGGCCATTAACTACATAAAAGCCGAAAGATTCCCTAACGATTGTTTTTGTAAAATCGAAAATTCGCTAACGAACATGTGAAGATTCCCTAACGATCTTTTCTTTATTAATTCAAATCTGCGTTACTTAATTGTTAAACGTGAAATAAAGTACCAATTGACATGTATTGATGTGTACAGATGATCTTCTAGTACAGATTTCCTATTTTTAATGTGACATTCGCTAATTTATGTCGCATAAATCAACGAATTCACAATGATGTATAATATGGACCTACTGCAATATACACGTATTAGGCCTATATCGTTAGGGAATCTCACTTTTGTCGTTGGTGAATCTTATCGCTAATTCTTTTCCTGAACATTTCTCAACAAAAAGGCGTGATCTGCTTGAAATAATTACGCATGTCTTTGACCAAAACACTAAGCTACCTTCGAAGTATCCATTTATCAAAAATGAACCTGTCATTTGATAAAATACGGTTAAAAACCAAACTGACCGTGTTTACTGTCCGCCATTTCGAGATACACTAACGATGGTTAGTGCACCCAGTATCGCCACAGTGAAGAGCTCGACGCTCTCGCACTCAATGTGGTGCAGGTGGGTGGGTTTTCTCAATTTACACGTGCTCTGAAAGTCGTCCTACTACTGGTTCCACACAGAGGGTTGTGAGGAAACGAGATAAAATTTTGAATGTACGTTCAACATGGTATTTACATTTGGAATGTGTACGAATTTTGTATATTTTACTCGGATGGATACATCGCAGCTATTGGCTTTCACTATTTTCGGTATATGCAATGTCAAATATGGATACGTTGACTTAAATAATCATGTAAAGGAAATGGGCGGACTTTGCCTATGCATATTTGACCATTCGAATAATTTACCTGTTCGGCATGAAAGCAGATGACATATCATATTAATGGCGTTATTATTTTTACCAGTAATATGGTAAATTACTGGATTGTATTAAGGATTGTATCAAGATATTAGTTTAGCTTTTTATAATTAGTGAGTAGTAAGTTACAGGGTGAGGTAATTAATTGAGCCAGAAATGGAAGCATAATTATGAATTGCACAGTTGATGAAATATAATATGCTTTTACAGGCAACATTTTTGTCATGTTGCACAATTGCACAACTACAACACTTTGTGGGTTTGCAAATATAAAAATTTATGTCACACACCTCAGTGTAATACACGACCATAATCAACATTTTGAAAACACCAACCAACTATTCCGCATGCAAATATCCCATTTAGACTGTTGTTCAGCAGCCAGTTCTGAGACGTTTCAGCTTCCCCCTTATCTGTAATATTATCAGTAATTATTATTATATCAAAAAAATTAGCCCAAGGGCTAAGAGAGGTTACCGGACAAAATACATTTTAGATATTAGCCTTTTGTCCAGTGATCTTGAAAATAACGTCATTAATGAATTCAAGGCCATGAAATATTCAACAAATATATGACTTCTAGTATGTCCACAATAGATTCCTAAGCTGTAAAGTCGATAATAAGGGAGATATTAGCCATTCTGTGATGTAACCTTGAAAATGAGGTCAAAGTTCAAGTTCAAGGTCATGAAAATATTCAGCATATATCATTTCCTCTATATTCGCAACTGATTCCTAAGCTGTAAAGTCGATAACAAGCGAGATATTAGCCATTTTGTTCTTTGACCTTGAAAATGGGATCAAAGGTCAAATTCCCGATCATCAACATATTCAGCATGCATCATTTCCTATATGTTCACTATGGACTCCTAAGCTGTAAATTTGATAATAAGCGAGATATAAGCCATTTTGTATTCTGACCTTGAAAATAAGGTGACTGACCTTGAAATTTAGGTCAAATGTCAAATTCAAGGTCATGAGAATATTCAGAATATATCATTTTCTATCTGTCCACAATTGACTCTCAAGTTCTGAAGTCGATAATAAGCGAGATATTAGCCATTTTGTCCTCTGACCTTGAAAATGAGATCAAAGGTCAAATTCAAGGTCATGACAATAATCAGCATATATCATTTCCTAGGTGTCCACAATTGATTCCTAGTCTCTAATCTCAATATTACGTGAGATATTAGGCATAATGTGTCACATTATGAAGCATAGGAGAATTTAACATGAGAAAGCCCCATTTGGGACCAGTCGAGAAAATGAAAATGGCCGCTACACGCACACCGGCGATTCAAGGACAACGAAACTATACACATCACAGAGGTATGTGGGAGCAATGTTTTGAAACAAAAATCTCAAAACTGTCTGAACAGATTGGCCGTTTTTCGACGAAATTGGCCGCCATTTTGAAAAAAAATGCGAAAATCAAAAAACAAAAAAATAACCCCCTCTTGAAATATTTTTAGGTATTTTTGTGCGAATTTCAGAAAGATTCGATCGTAAACTTTAAAGATAAAAATGTAGACGGACGACGCCGACGACGGACGCAACGCCATGCCAATAGGTTATCGGACCATAGGTCCGGTAACCTAAAAAGTAACTGCTTTTGATCCACATAAATTTATATGCATCGACCCGCCACTGCAGTAAAATTCAATATGCCTGGTCTCAGACTTGCCAGGACAGCACATTCGCCTTGTGTTTGTGGCAAGTGAATTTATACCTTAAGGTAGTCCGCTCCAAACAGTGAGGGGAGGGGGTCAAAGAGTTTTTCAAAATAAATGACTGTATTAACAAAATCTAGAGCTTCAAAATGACATATTTTATAGAGACTGATCAGCATCCTAAAACTGAAAAGAAAATAGGGGGTCACCGTATCCGTTCTCTTGGAAAACAAGATGCAAGATGTGAATATGGGCAAGAAAATGTGTAAACATACCATAAATTGAGTCGTTTTAGTGAAAAGTTTGTGATTTTTGATCGAATATGTCGAAGAAACCAGCACGGTGACCCCCTATTTTCTTTTCAGTGTCAGAATGCTGATCAGTTAGTCTATAAAATATGTTATTTTGAAGAGATAATATTTAAGATATAACTTTTAAATTTTGACTTTTCATTACCTCTATGTTTGTAGCGGACTACGTTAACCCATAAACAGCAGTTGTGTTGTATTCGAGTGGTGAAATTTTCTCTCCCAATATTTTCACAGTTGGGATTTTACTCCGTTCTAGTGCGGTGGGAATTGTAATTTGGGACATATGTGGGTTTTCGGGACTGGTGATGGTTGTGAGGGGAGAAACTGGATATATATTAGTTCTGATTGAAACACAGTGCCACAATCAGAGGCTGCATTAGGTACTGTTGTACCCGCACTGACTGGGTTGTTAAGCAGTTGTATACTAATTCCATCAGGTGTACAGTAGAAACAACTAAATTTGTAGCGGTACACATGAACTTTAGGAAATTAGTAAAATATTGTCTTTGAATTGAAATAACAAATGTATTCATATATAATGAGCTCCCACTACAATTTTAGCCTCTCCCTGTGTTTTCTATTAGTGTTCTGGATGTGATTAGGGTTGATTGATCACATGCTGATGAGCAGAAATCTAATGCAAACAACATCATAAAACATGACACTCCAACAGCTTTGTTACATTGTGCTTTATTGAGCAGTGATGGATGACAGCCCACGACCATTTCAGCGTTGTGCGCTCTGCTCTTCAGCATACATTGTCACTTGAGAGTATCGACATTGGTTTTATACTTGTTACTCCAAATGTCATACTGGTCCATGTGGGATGCATAACATGGGTTGCATATTGTTATTTTAATGTAGTGACCAGCTGTTCAAATGAAGCAATGCAATCCATGTTATTTGCATTTATAACTAATACAATGAGGGACGAATGAATTTATACATAAGATAGATCGATAGCCAGCTATTACATACATGCACTGTTGTGTACAGACAAGTTAATTAGTTTAATACATGAAATGGCAAAAGATTTCATACATGAAATGACCAAACAACATCTGTCTTCTCTGTGGATCCTTGTCGGAGACCCAAAAGTAAAACAGGTACATTATATATGTGGTTACAACAATCAATCACAAATAATTCGTTACATTTCGTTGAAATCGAAGAAACTGTTGTGGGTCTTTACTATTACTTCTGCGTATATCGGCGATTGTAACATGCATTATTTAGATTCGATCAATACATTATGTGCAGTTTGTCCTGGTAGCTACACTATATCAGTTCATACCAACAATGTTAATTGATCTTTGCAAACATCATGCTAGCCTATCGTGGTTACAGGTCTCTTCACGATATTCCGTAGTTTTCAATAGCGCCATTTTTGATGGCATACTGGCATATAGTTTGTCACCAAACACTCCACGGAATTACACCAGTGATATCGGTCCACGTCACGCCCTTTTTTATTGGTGTATCGGGAATATAATTTTGTGGGATTGAATAGGGAAACTATGGTTACTATTAAATTATAATATATTATGTCTTCACTGTGATTTTTCAGTGATTCATAGTTTATATTTATGATCCCGACTGAGTTCGGGATCTGAGAATAAGTTATCACGTTCATTAAACATGAATTGTATTTTCAATGGCATTGAATAATAGATGAAGGTCACCCATCTGCATCTGAGAGATGCATATACCTGAAATGCACCTTTGATATGTTTATATGCTTTTCTACTGAATTTTCTTTCACTTTAAATAGTTGACTAACGGACCGCCCTAAGACAGGACGGACGACTTGGAAGGCGGGTACATGCCAAACTAATAGGCAGATTGGTTCGAAAGCAACCGAACAAAAATGAGGTCATCTCAGTCTGGGTGGGTTTGCAATCATAAAAACTGCTAAACGTTTCTTTGTGACACTACGACATTAAAAAAATTAGAATTCATGGCTGATCGATTTTTGACATGAAATACTGACATGTTGGAGAGGTAGAATTGATTTGTAGATCATAGTGGCGGAAAACTTGATTTATCTGCTCTGCTGGTGATAAATGACACTGCCATTATGATTTCCTTGGCACCGGACAGCAGAGCTGCAATGTTCAAACATAAATATTAGATGTACTGCATGAAATTGGGGTGTCGTTGAATATTTGAGTGCTTAACACTGAATGGTATGCGCACTCATTAATGCCTTAATGAAGCTCGTGTAGCTGTATTATTCAAATACATTGACATTTTATCTTTCTAGTAGAATGTTATGTAATTGTCAGAAGTCAATATTCAACACATGCAATAAGATAAGATAAGATAAGATAAAATTTTATTTAATGTCGGATACAGGGGCAAAACAACAACATTAGCACAAGTGCTATTGACCGACAGAGTGGTAACCAGTAACAAAACAGATTGGTGATTTCACATCTGGTTTAGGATACACAGAGTACAATAAGAGCAATTACAACCTGAACGTATCCATGTGTTAATAAGTACTTTAAATTGCTTCACATTTTCTGCCATTTTAAACATTGATGGCAGTCCATTCCATAACTGAGCACCATAATACCTTAATGATTGTTTTCCATTGCGTACAGTTTTGTATTTCGGAATCCTGACACCTTTAGTCAATCTGGTATCATACTCAGATTCATATTTTGAGACAATATCATACAAATAAGAAGGTCCTAATTCATGGTACATTTTGAAATATTCAATAGCTATGTTTTTTTCACGTTCTACGAACAGAAAAGACTTGTTTGCAAGACTTAGAAGGTCAACATAAGAGGATTTATAATCCTGAAAAATACATTGAAGTGCACGTTTCTGTATCTTTTCCATTTTCTTGGTATTCTCCAATCTACAGAAGTGCCAGACTAGTGGACAATATTGGAAATGCGATAAGACAAAAGTATTGAACAATTCCATAATACATTGCTTATCAATAACATTTGTTAATCTCCTGAGAGCATTGATTTTCATACCACCCTTTTTACAAAGCGTGTCAATATGGCGAGTAAAAGTTAAGTTAGAATCAATATGTACACCAAGAAGTTTAACAGTATCTTGTGGTTGTAGGTCAACCTTGTTGACAGTTAAGAAACTATCTGATACATCAGCACCAAAGAGTACAAACTGAAATTTATCCGGATTTGGTTTCATGTGGTTTGCCATAAACCATTCAATTAACAACGTACAGTTTGCTTGTAATTTTTCCAGGACATCTGTAATTTGATTACCAGAGCAACTGATGGTAGTATCGTCTGCATAATTATATACATTACATTTGTTTTGTAACATTAATAAAAGGTCGTTCATAAAAACATTGAATAAAAAGGGACCAAAAATTGATCCTTGAGCCGTACCTTGTGTCACCGTTACCCAACTGCTCATGTGATTTCCTATCTTGACCCTTTGTTTACGAGCCGTAAAATATCGTGCGATTAACATACAACAAGAATCGTCTAAACCATATGCTTTGAGTTTACTTACAAGCAGTGCATGCGACATGGAGTCAAACGCTTTAGATAAATCTGTGAGGACTGCACCCATGATTTCATTTCTGTCCAAAGATAATTTGCAATCTTCAACGAACCTTAGGAGTACATTTTGACAATTATACATTTTTCGAAAGCCGGATAAATTATGAGAAAACAAAGCGTCAAAATAACATGGTTTCTTTATTTGGAACATTTGGAATGCGAAGCCATGTAAAGCGGATACGTTCTGTGAAAAAATCGAATTGTGGCTATTACCATGTGGTAATTACGAAAAATGCATTCACTGAACAGCTGTTGCTTTTCGAAATCATAAATATAATTCCTTATTGTCATCACATGATTCCTTTTCTAGTAGCATTGATTTAAATATGACTATTTTCCCAAATTAAGTCCCTGTAATTAGCATATTATAATCACAGTGATACTACCGTGCAAGGTATGATATGTTCTCATTAGGTGACATATATTGTATTTTGAACAAGAGTGTTGTATGAAGATCTTTTGAACAGAAACGAATGACAGCCCCATGAGCCCCAATTCACTGATGAGAAGATCCAGTGTGAATAGTCATACATTGGCAATGTGAAATAGAGCATATTGCCGATATTGTTGCAGATTGGCTCCAATATCACGCACAGGTATATATAGTCCCTCAACAAATAGTCAATAAATGACACCGGGAGTGAATTCATAAGCACTCATACATTTCATGATTCACATGTCATAGTCATCATGCTATTCATGTAAGTTATAGTTCTTGAAAGGTCGCATCGGAATGAAGTATTAATGGCTCTGAATCTTTGGGTATATACAATGAGTTCCTACTACAATTTTACCCTCTCCCTGTGTTGTCTGTTAGTGTTCAGGCTGTGATTAGGGTTGATTGATCACATGATGATGAGCAGATATCTAATGCAAACCACATCATAAAACATGGCTCTCCAATAACTTCCGTACATCGTGCTTCATTGAGCAATGATGCATAGCAAACCTTAACATTCCGGCACTGGGCTTCGGCATAGTTCGGCCGGATAGGTACAATGCTGGTTGTTGCTTTTGTACAAACGTCATGCTATCCTTTCGTGGTAATATGTCTTCTCAATGTTTCCAAAGTTTTTCATCAGGGCCATTTTTGATGGCCCTGAACTATTGTATGAAGAGGTCGCATCGGAATGAATCTTTGGGTTCATGAAATGTTGTCGTACCAATTTCATTCAGCAACTTACAGAAATAATCCAGTAATTCGTTGTTTTGCTCTCCATACCTGACGTGTCGATTGAAACTTTTCAATTTTGACTGGCCTGTTCGCAAGATCTTGGTTGCCAGTGATCTTGGTTGCCACACTCTTGATCAAATTATCTGTTGTGGTGAAGAAAAGTAACACTTTCATTCGGAGTAACATTGTGCCAAAATATACATTAAAGCAACTGTCTTCGAATGTATTCAATTTTTTTTTGTTCAAAACTAAATTTTAGTGCAATTTATCTGATACAAGATGTGCACATTGATTTTGACGATTACATTCCGTCCGAGTTGTCTTTTCATCCGTTTTACCACACATTTATGCCAATTTTGTATATAAACAAACAAAGTGTGTCCATCAAACACGAATGTAAACAAATGCCCAAATTGCCCTTAGAAGCCCACATCGAGTACATTTTCCAGGTTGTATCTGCATTTCTGGCACTCCATCGTTTCCGTCCAATGGTGAGAGCAGTTCCAAGATATTTCGATCTAGCACACCAACGGGTAGACATATCATTTGGTTGCCGTGACGGCTGTTTATTGGCATGTCGTGCGAGGAAATGCATATGACATTGTATTCTCGTGCTAGATCGGTTCATCTAGCACTCTGATCACCATCTACGCCTCGCCTAAAGGCTCGGCCTGGATTCGGTGACAGAGTGCTAGATAAACCGATTTAGCACTCGAAACAATGCCATATGCATATAGTATAGTGTAGTGGTGGTGGAATAATCAGTGGTGTACCGCCATGTGTGTGAAATTGTCAGTCCATTTTGCACTTTTATGCTTTGTTTACATCTGCGTGTGATGGAAACAATTCCTGTATTTACGGTGAACCGCTTGTTCAAATGAGCGAAATTTCCAAAGAACTTTCGAAAATGTATACATGTATGGTGGTTTTCACAATGTGTTCCATCACATAACCTTAAAATTCATGCGGATGCAATAAAGGTGTGCTGATGGTGATAACTACCAGGATTGTTGCGAACAACAGTCTGAATCTGATTAGGGGTGATTGATTGCATGATGATTAACAGACACCAACTGGTAAAATTAACAGTCATAAAACAGGACATCTCAGCACCCGTCAAGCATTGTGGTCCATTTAGCACATCGATGATTGTACTGGAAAAGGATTTCATTGTCCAGACTGTAAGCGTATGAATTCGATTGAACCTACTTGATTTGATTGAACACTACATGTATTTACCATTCCATGGGTTGGGTGGGAACTGGCTATTGCAAAATAGAAGGTAACGTAGAGGTTCCATGTCACAAAATCCGAATTGCCTTAAAGCCGTGTTGTCAACCAGTTTCATTCATGAAAAGGCATGAATAAAAATACATTGATGAGTAGGCTTCGAGTGCTGTTCAGTACACAATGCCTTCGGTTATTTGCATTCTTTAGTCGAGGTGATTAGAATGTGATTGATCACATAATGATCAGCAGACAACTGATACAAAGTACTTCATAAAACATGATGCTTCAACAGCAGTGAATCTTGGTGATATATCCAGTAGAGTGATGGATAGTTTCTTTCAAGGATTTTTCCTTTAATCATATTATAGGAAGGACTGCTGCGAAACAGCAAACACTATGATACGTTTAATGTGGAATGACGTGTTGAGCACATTATGTGATACATGTATAATTTTCACCATCACAAAGTCATAGTGGAATTAGAAAAGCTCATTTACACAAAATGTTGTCAGTCCTTAGTAAAGTTATCATAATCATGTGAGTATGAACTATTACCACAATATTTTTTTGTGTTTGTAGTATGGTATGAAATTCATGTAGGAACATTCATTCATTCAAGTACGGATGAGATGAAAGTGTGCCGTATAATCTAACTACAATAAACTACATATCACAATTCATACTTTCATACTTCGTACTTCTCGGAGCATATTGACTCTTAGATACATGATCTGAACTTATTAAAAAGATCATGGCTGGTCACTCTCATATGTAATTAATATATTATTCGAATATGAATCCGTGAATTCCACTGAAAGCCAAAGCGACATTTGATCACAACAGTATTTTACAAGAACAACAAAGCATGCTATCACGCAGTATTGCCCAGCATATTATGCCAGAGAAACATTGAGAGGAATCGGACCCAACTAAACATTTCAGAAGTGGCATTGATTTACCATTTACAAATTCATACCGCTCATTGGGCCTAACCACATACTGTTTGGTATTCAAACATTGGCAAGTAACTGGCATCCTGAAATGTCTATTGACAGACTCGCAATACACTGGAGAACACATCGAAAATCCAAATCTTGAAAGGCACAGTGCAAGCACTATATGTGAAATTTGATAGGTAGTAGAAAATCTACCCGTATATTCACTGGTGCACTTCAGTTTTTCTGTTTTTGTTTGCCTTATTGTTTTTGGATGAATGAAGTCCATTAGCATGGGGGCATACTCCATTCAGTTCAGTGCAAATCCAAACAAAATTACCTGAGTGTCCTCATCGATTTTTCCTGATGATAGAACACACCAAGAAATTATGTGGATTAATACACCACCAGGGCATGAGAATGTACTGTTGAGTACGTTGAGACAATAAAATCCATAATTGTAATGAACCAATCAGCATTTTGTTCCACATTTTGAAAACAAGAGCCCAAAAGCCATATTCCAAGCGGAATTCAAAAGTGGTCTACAAATGTTGTGATATTTCGGCCAAAATATTTCAGATTGCAAAGAAGTTATTCTCTTGACTAATGGAGTTTACACACACTTCAGTCATCTTGTAATTTCAAAGCAGGGCAATATGTAGATATGTGTACCAAGACACACCCCACTTGGTGAAAAACAGACTCGGAACAATATTGCTAAATAGTTTATTGTGTGAGCACATTTTATTTTCAAGGCATAGTAATTACACATTTACGAGGCTCAGACTCACATTAGTTTGAGAAAAATCTACGAGTCCAGTTATTCATTATCTTTGTGATATTCCGCATTTCTCCTAAAATTGTGTGACATGATATGTTTATACAATTCACTATCTGGTGACAAAACATCAGTTCCAAACGAAGCAGACAGAAACCCAATGCGTTGTGTGTAATTATAACTGATATGTTTTGTGAACAACACCTTGGGGGAGTAATTCATTACTAACATTTAAAAAATATATATATAATGGAAATTACATTTGTTTTTTTCTCCTAATAAGTGAAATGGTGTTAGTTTTCTCTACTTAGGGATGAAATGGCCAAAGGCACAAAACGGTTCAAACTGAGGTTTTATATGCAACATGATCACTTGTGAGTGTTAATTTGACATGCTGAGCTAAAATTCATACACATTTTTTCAGTGCATCCATTATACTGCAAGTTCTAAAACATGTGGAAAAACACTTCACCATTATACTTCCTTTGCAAACATTGACAAGTACAATTTGACATTTCTGTCTGTGACAAACATATATATATAGCGTCTAAAGACGAATATGTCCTTGAAATGTAGAGTACATAATTTGATACATGAATAACACTGAAAAACCGAAGAACGTGAAATTCAACACATAACGGTAATACACATTTACTTCCCATCTTCAGGGGATGTGTCCAAGGACGAACCCCTCACATCCCTCCCAGCTGAAATGCACGCGACTACTCTTTCATGACGAAATTCTATAATTCCAAGGGAAACAGAATTCCCGAAATTCCAAGGGAAACACCATACCGCCCACATCCTGCACGGACGAGTCGCCGTGTGCGATGCAATCTCTCACTTAATTGAAGGGACATCTGTTCGACGGATGACAGTCACAGTTGCGGATCCACATGTACTTCTCCTGGATGATCTTGCCCTCCGGACAGCGGAAGCTGATGTCCCTCGTCTTGGTCCTGCCCGGGCCACAGCACTTGTTCTTCTTGCAGGTGCTGCAGTACTTGGGCGTAAAGAGCTCGACGCTCTCGCACTCGTTGTACTGCAGGTGGATGGGCTTCCTCAACTTCCACGTGCTCTTACAGTCGTCCTTCTCCTAGTTTTACAAAGAAAGTTGTAATTGAGCAAGCAAAAAATTTTAGCAAATAAACTAGGTTGTGAAACGGTATTTTCAATTTGAATGTGTATTGTATTCATGTTCAGTTTACCTACATGGGTAAATGAACATTTGAAGGAAATGGAATAAATTAGCATATTCATGTATAAACATTCTAATAAAGACCTAGGCATGACCGACGACGACACTTCATAAATCTGGTATTATTAGTTCTCTTTCACGATTTCACTAAGATATTGTTAACTTGAGGGGTTTTTTTTACAATTTGATGGAAGGGAAGTACATGACAAGTTAATTAATTAAACCAAACATGTTGAAGTGATGAATATGATATTTGGGATCACAGTTTATGTAACTGCATTAAATGGAAACATATTTGTCGTGTTGCGTTATCATACAACTGCAAACTTGTGTCTTTGCAAACATTCTGATCTCGTTTGACACCTTGGTGCAATACACGAACATAATCAACACTTTCAAAACACCGACCAACTATTTTGCATGCAAACAGCACATTTAGACTGACACGTTACCATGGTTACTCTATCTGCTGTCCAGCAGCCAGTTCTGAGACAGTTCAGCTTCCCCCTTGTCTGGGACATTCCGTGCAGTAACAGCTTTTGATCCACATAAATTTCTCTGTATCGATCCGTCCGCCGCAGTCAAATTCAATATCTCGGGTCTCTGTCTTGCCAGGATAGCAGCACCTGTGCCTCTTGCAAGTGGCACAGAATTTGGGTTTGTACTCCTTCACCGATACACAGCCGTTGTGTTGAATTTGAGTGGTGTCATTTTCTCTCCACATATTTTTACAATCGGGGTTCTAGTGCGTTGGGAATTGTAAATTGGGACAGATGTGGAGTTCCGGGGATGACGGTGGTTGTGAGGGGGAAGAATTGCATATATATTATTTCTGGGTGCAACATGGTGCCACAATTAGAGGCTGCATTTGAGTACTGCTGTACCCCCACTAACTATTAATATGGTTTCTGTGTTATCATCATTATGATTAGTAATGGTTCCCACACATGCAACAATTGAGATGCTATATTAAATATCGACAATATTGTGCGTATTTACGAGCTGAACAGCAATATGAAGATCAGAGAACCCATACACATAGTGAAATTGAAACGTTTACACTCATGCAACGTTTTCCTACTTTTAACTGCAAAACATCGAGAACAATTAGTACATCGAAATGTTAGTCCAGGGACAAGTCTAAACTTACGAAATGGTTAACGTTGCTTACGAATTGCGAGTCTTGTTGTCCGCAGGGTCGGACAAAGCATAGGCGGCGCTCCTGTATGTTTTCACATTGCGGGTTCCTATTGGTCAGTCTGATGGAAATACCCATCCCACAGGTTTCGGAACATTCACTCCAGGCACTCGTGTCGGGTTTGCAGTTCCTCTCCGCTGGGACTACATCAGAAATAACTATAAAATAACTAATATGTATTGCATCTATCCATGATGAACCATGATCAGTGAAACACGAACATGCAATGTCACTGGAAGCTGGAATTGTTTATGTTACTTTCATTGTAGACCTAGAAGTCTCACGTAAAGCAAAACCTTTGTAATTTCTGTTATCACTAAGTGATAAGTTAGGTTGAACCAATGTATGATAATTTCCTCGTTACAATTTGGCGAATACACCATGCAAACTAGATGAATTGCTGAAGATGTCTAGATACTGACTATACAATGGAAATCCGAAATTCTATGCACATTGTTCCGATATTCACCACTCCTACCTGAAGGGTCGAACTCGTGGTCAGGCAGGCTATGGTTGTACGGGCAGACCCACTCCTTGCAACATCGTCCCTCGATCTGCACGAGCATTGGATTCTTGCAGTATACCGGCGAAGGTCTCCGCTCTTCCCAAGGACATTTGTTGGTACAAGAGAATTGTCCGTTTTGGCAAGTACAACTGAGACTGCAGTTGAGATCGACGTGTTGTCCATCTTTGTAGGGGATACCCTCAAACTCGCAGGGCAGGCCACGCTCAGCTATTAGATCATTCCAGTAATGATTTGTGTATGAGTGATAGTATCAGCCAAAATGCTGGTAATGAATGTTCAATTTATGTACATGTGACGAATCTAAATGTATTTCATGGGGTTTGTTTTGGATTTTAAAACTGTTTGAATGAGTTTTTGGCAGCTGGTGTCGGTGGGCAGATATATCTTTATACACTGCCTGTACCCGATGACGCCAGTATATCTTCAGACAAAAATGTTTGGTTAAACTTTGCTGCTTCTGTTCCAAAAATACTTGTTGTTAAATCTTCTTCTAGCGGTAATAGGTGCATACATATTTCAATTGTAGTACCCATGTGGTGTATCCTAGTACGGTTAAATTACTACAAATCGGATGACAACGAACCTCTACAAATGCCCTCACGGGATCCTTGAGGGATGTCACAGTAAAGCTCCTTAGTCTTGTCGCATATGTCCTTGTAATTACAGATATCACCTTGCTGTCTCGGGCACATGTAGCAACAATCGCACCCATCCTTCACGGGGGTAAGGCCCGGCTTGCACATGGGCAATGCGCATTTACACTTGTAAACGTACGGGCATTCGCCGGTCGCCTGCGTCTAGCGGAAAGAGAACACATTCAAAGATGAATCAATCTCGTAATTCAAGACTCTGGTCCCACTGCAAGGAATGTTGCCGGCGAACTGCATTTATTTAATTGAGGGAGAAAGTGGGCAAGCGGCAGCGAATTTCGGCGGATGGGAGCTAATCGGAACGATAACGTCTGCGAATGAACAACGATTAGCAATAAATGTGCCAGAATTAGCTCGAGTCACGTTTATTGGCATTGTTCCACATCGGCATCTTCGTTCCGCCTTCATTTTTATTTGTTGTGATTTCTAGACGTTAGCATTACATGTCGTCATTCTGCGACAGAAATAAAAAAAAACAATCGGTACAATTTGAAACGATTCAGTAAGAGTACAGTTCGAGACAGGCAAAATCATAACGACTTCGTCGATTTCTCCCACGAATGTAAATTCGTTGCAGTTCACACTGTCAGCATTCATGGAAATGAGACCAATATTTGTGAGCTGGTATTTGCTGTTTCATTCGAATAACATGGTGATCATAATAGGCCTACAAGTATTCGATGACAAGTACTCTGTATAATTATCATTATTCGCGACTGAAAATAAGTGTATTGTAGATATTGAGTTGCATAATTGATTACTTGTGTAATAGTGTATATCATTCTTTTGGACGGGGGGGGGGGGGGGTAATGCACCTGTATCTATCATAATACTAAACGAAAGCCAGGTACAAACAGAATGTCGTACGCAATGAGACATACCTAAATTATGCATGGAATTGCGATTTTATCTCGAATTTGGGAGCCCTTTTAGTGTTGCCAGGCTTTGTGTTCAGCACCAATGCACCCATTGCAATTTTACTGTCAGCTACATGACATCTGACCAAGGCTTTATTGTCCACCGCCTGGTAGCAGTTCACGACCAACCCAAAGCTATAAACCAAGAACTTCGAGCGAGACAGTGGAACAGTCTAACAGGAAGCATAACCCGCGCCTCGCTGGCCACGTGACATCGTTTATGGTTCAAAGGGGAAGGTTTTTCGAGCAGCGGTCCCGCATATGTATGGGAGATAAGACTTTTACTGACATTTCTTCGTCGCATCAAAGGGCCGGTCTACGACTGTAATTATGACACGGCTGTCTCCACGGATGGTACTCAACTGCCCCTTCCTTTCTGATATACACTGGATCGTACCATCGGCATTTACTGCCGAACGTTGACAGTGTCTTTATAGGGTGCATCTATAGCGTACTGCAGGATTTTATTGAGATGATATACGTGGGACATGTTTTTCCAATCAGAATCTTTCCAGACGCATATCGTTTCGTGTTGAATAATATATGTAGAATAATAGCCTGGTTCTTTTCAAGAAGAGCAGTGGTGTCCCGTATCTCATAATATAATCGGCGATCGTTATTGTGTCACGACGCAAATGTATACTGTCTCAGGTAACTACAAACTGCTAAAAACATGAATTTCCATGCACAATGCTGACGTTAGCCTGATGGAAAACAATCATTGGTTTGTTGTCGTCGTCAAATATTAATAGGATGGTGTCATTATCAAATGTAGAATGTTATTACGTTGCAAAAGCGAACGAGATCGCACCGTATTGTCTTTGGCACTTGCCCCGCAATCGACAGCGCTCCAAGCTTTCAGCAGAACCATAACACCGCGACAGATAGGCAACGGCCAGTAAGCTCTTTATATAAATCCACTGCCATAATAACATTACATAAAGAATTCATTTGCGATATTGACGTGCTGACCTTCAACTTTGAACAAGAGCTACTGACATCTCATCTCCTTTATCACGCAAACTCACGTCCACTCCGGCCTAATCGCGGCATTACAAAGTGCCACTTCCATCGAGAAAGGCCACCCATAAAAATTGCACAGTCAACTCCCGTTCTTTATCCTTAATTTGCGCGACAAGGCGATGCCATGATTCCAGCGGTTAAGAACTTCGCTCAGCTGTTATTCATGGCTGGCCTCCTCAAGGGGATGAGAACTTCGAGAAGGAAGACAAGAGAGCATCGACTGTCTTCCCGCTATGCGGTGGGTAATGACCCTCCCGGCAAGTGGACAGGACATACACTTAGGTGACGAGACGTCA
This sequence comes from Terebella lapidaria, assembly GCA_949152475.1. Lineage (NCBI taxonomy): Eukaryota > Metazoa > Annelida > Polychaeta > Terebellida > Terebellidae > Terebella > Terebella lapidaria. Next base: position 22,107,536 of record OX424566.1, on the reverse strand, counting down.
CTCATCATGTCATTAGATACTAGATGGGAGGGTCACCATTAAGCCCTTTTCTAGACAATAATGTCACGTGTTGGACATTGACAAATGACGGCTTCAAAGACACCGGTGTCGTTTTACGGGAAACTTGGACCGCTCTACTCGGCCTCCAGACTAATTGGAAGTCTGTATCGATCACGTGATCTGGTCATTTGTCAGCCTCGAGGTTTGCTCCGTCAATATGTTCTTTCTGATGGCGGTGGGACTTTCGCTGTTTTCCCTCTTTGACGGTGACTTTGCGGTGCGGAAGTCATGGGCTGTGCGAGTTATTAGCGGAGTTTATTTTCGTAATTTGTCATGATTTACTTTAGGGATGTCAGATATTAAGCCAAAGTTTGTGGACTTGCATTGTAATTCTCAATGAAAAATTCCTCGGAATGGTAGCATAATCCAATTTGATTTAATTGAAAGCCTTGTCAGGGAACTGACTATGACTGAATGCATTCGGGGCGTAACTGCAATTCTGAAATCGAGACTTTTGTGTGGTGACATATGGAGAACGATGGGAAGTAGGCCAATTTATTTCCCAGCATAGACGACCAATTTATCAGAAATTCATTAAATATTTAGCGTCGTTCGTCGGGAACAAATCCCCTGTCGGTGTGTTTCCCTCCAACGTCTTCCGACGGTTTCTAATCCTTCACGAGGGGTTCGGGGATTTATCTTGTTCAAAGTTTGTGCCAAGATCAGAAATGAAAACCGCTTGCACTAATTTCTTTATATGCGGAATTGTGTTGGAGTGTGTGACGAGTGACAAGTGTCTGGAAGAGATGGAAAGTTGCGGATAGAACTGCTGGGACAGATAACTCGTAAGCGGCTTAACACGTACCTGTCTAGCAAACGTGGGTACATCTGACCCTCTCCGGTCCCGAGTGGTCGGCAATGATGTCCCGGAGGAGACATTCATCTGCAGGCAAATCGCTCCCACTATGATGATAAATATCGCTTGATTCTCTTCCAAAGAGCCGAGCAGACCGCCAAGTGTGTTCTTGAGCCATTTCTTCAGGCCCATCTCTCGTCTAGCGGACCTACCTCTTGAAATGGCTTGAGTACTATTGAAAGCCATTGGTGGAACGTGATAGTTCGACGACTTATTCCCACCTTAAAGCTTTATGGTATCCGACGGTATCCGTATTGCGCAGTTTCACGAAGAATTGCACCATAGGCACCCTAAATCCTCATTAAATGACCGGGATTATCACCGTATCCTGGTCACGTTGTCCTGGAGATGAAAACGAACAAGCACTGGGCCTGGGTGGGGGAATCGACTCTGGCAGGGCACACGCGCGAGACAATTAAATGCTGTAATGGGATTCCAACGGCGTTCGGCGGGCGAAATGGATATTCACTCCTACAGTGCCACGTCCTTTTTATCCAGAGGGGACTTGAGAACTTCTCTTTTCTTTTCCCGTGAAGTGAAACCGACGGACGCTGCTTCCTGTGGCTCGGTGTTTAGCGAATCCTAACGTATTCCAGACGGCATCCTTAAACAGACGGCGCTACGGGGAACACATTTCGCCAATTTGTAGCAGATTTGACTTATTCCATGCATTGCCTTTGTTTCTGCAATAGAAGAAGCAAAAAGTTAGGCACATGGCAGAGAAACAGATGAAGCATTGTAAATAAACTGTGCGGTGCTCTGTTATTGACAGACGGTGTTTGGGAGTTTTTTCTACCCTGGGATGCGTCCCGTCCCGTCTTCACACTGGCGGCAAGCGATTGACGGAACGCGAGAGTAAGCGAGCGAGTGAGTGCCTGGGCCGCTGCCGCCACAGACCAAGCGAGCGAGCGACGCCAGCCAGCAAGAAGCCCCCGCATCAGGGGAACAAATTATCTATGCGCTTGAGCTGACTTTTGTGTCAGTTCCGCCGAAATCCACAATTCACAACGCAAACCAGAAGCCAGGGATAGGAAGCAGCCCTCAAGTGGGATGTACCCAAATGATGCAATTATCGATTCGTACTGGATGTCGTTAGATCCCTTGTCTAAGTATATCAACAAACCGCTGGCTGTTGAATGTCAACGAGCTTTTTCCCACAGCCAAGTATTCTCCTCCCATTGCCTCCATTTCATTTATCCTCCGCGCCAATAAAGAGACCTCGAGTATAAACAAACTTCTCCCAATATGCCATACAATAACGAATGATTTAGGTTTATATTCCCTCCTTGACGTAGGTCTTTTTAGTACAGCTTGGTACCTAGAGTGGGCCGCCACATTTATCTCAATGGAATTCTGACAGCGAACCACAATCTATAACTTTTTGTTCAAAGCACTCCCACCAATAGTACTGGGGAGGCAACGAGTGTGGCCGGGGAGCGAACCTTCCTGTAAATCGTCTGTTCCAGGGATACAATTTCGAGAGGAAACTTGTTATGGTCCGTGACATGCCATCTAAAACGAATAAGAGGCGGACATCGATCAACATCGCGGGGGCTAAGCAAGGGTGAGAAAACGTCTCGACGAACTACATATCCTGCGGGCCGGGCCTTGAAAGACTGCTGGATTAAATTACTGGGGATCGCTACATTCCGCGGGTTCAAAATGTCTCTGGTGACTTTGCAGATGGCTTTTGAAAGGCGACCGTTTGTCAGGTTTTCCATTCTCCCGACTCGTTATCGCGGAGCAATCAATCAGTGACATATGGGAAAATGTCTCCAATCTCTTGCCATATGGGTCTTACCATGTCTTTGATAGCTTGGCCCCCTCAAGAGATGCCAATACCGCTTTTTTGGACTTTGTTGTATTGGAGTGGTTCTAAATGTCCCACACAGATGGCAATCAATAGACGCTTATATCCCGCTGTTTATGCCAATGGTTGCGAAGAACATACTATGCCATCCAGTACACCCATAAATAGTCCCATCAGGACATATATGCAGTCAATGTCCAAACGCCTGAAACCCAGTTTTGGCTTTGACATTCTGAAAGACAAAAATGTGTTTCTATTTTTAAAAAAAAGAGGAAATTTATCAAAATGAAGCACGAGTTTGGTGTTGAATCAATAATATTTACACTTTACAGTGTGTTCATCACGGTCAGCTTAAAATAGAGTACAATCTTTCATGATGACTTTCAAATGATTTAAATCAAACTACCCTGTCCACATGCTGTGTACTTAGTTCTCCACAATGAAATTTCGGTGCAACACTAATAATGTATGTATAAAACTGGGATGCTGCCTGGTACCAACTTGAAACGAATAGGTAGTGTCACTGCACAGTGACTTTCTGAACACCTGGTATTACTCCCACACAACGAAGCATGTATAATGACAACACAGTCAGATAATCGCCATAAGATGTCGACTGCACATTGATGACCGGTATTCTGACACACACTCGGGGTAGTTAGCATTCCGAAATATAACACATAATGGGGGTTTCCGGTCTTTTGAATAGTCAGCCAATCGTGATTTCAGATATGAAAAAATCTGGTTGGAAACCAGGTTGTCCAGAATACTTTGATGGTATAGGGTATTTTACATACACGTCCGACGACCGACCAAAACACCAAAAGCTTCAAACTCCACCGGTAGAAATTTGTTGCCGAAAGTATTTTAATTTGTTCCATTCGGTATGAATGATATTTTTCTCTCGACAAAATTTAAACACACTGCTAATCCAATAATATACAATTTGTGCCGATGGCTCCCGTTCCATCCCATAAACAGCGATATGCCTCATACGTCCAGGAATGTTTCTTATCAGGAGTAGATTCCTCAGGCTGATCACGTCACGAGAACAATTTGTATTAAAGATGCAGTTTTTGCTCTCCACCAATAATCCTTTTGAACGTCGATCAATCGTCCCCGGGTGATGACAACCTTTCTTGCACCGTATCTTGTTTGTCGTCAGCGCTGACAGTTTCATAGAAGTGTCAGTGGTTGTATTGGAAATGCCCTTTTATGAATCACCCACATGGATACATGTAGTTGATGATCTGTGAGTAGATATTTTGATACTGACACACACAGGGTACACAAAGATTTCTTGTTCAAATATTCATGGTTGTGTTTTCTCCACCAATTTGAATAGTAAAATTGCATGTTGGGAAAAACACAAGTGGCTCTATGTATGGCGTCAATAGTCTAGACCATGATGACATGTGGCCATTCTAATGAACCAGATAAACTTAATTTTTGTTACATGTTCGCATATGTTTAGGAGATCCTGTACCTCCAAACTATGGTACAACTGATGTATTGAAATCATTAAGATTGAATTTGTATCTTGGGGCAGTGTTCACTCTCCATTTTCCAATTCTTGATACTATTTATTAACATAAATCTCCATTCCGTACCCCTATGATAATATTAACAGAATAAGCACAGTATTCTAAACTGAAGAGAGCATATATTATACTACAACCTTTGTCGCATATCATACGGTATCTTCATGCACTAGTTTTACAATTCGTCTGGCGTGATGATACATTGCTTTACAGGCACCTTAATATCTTTCAAACGCTAAATGGATTGAATGTCTGCCATGGTTTGCTAGACTCTCAAGTGCAGCACATTTTCACTCACAAATCACCAATCAATCATTTGACAAGATGTACTGCCATTAGGTAAAATGGAGGTGTTCTCGGATCTATCAAGCAAAATCCTTTCGTTTGATGTAACGAAAAGTGGATGCATTTAAAAAATAGCTTGGCTCCTCAAAATAAATAACATCAATGGATAAAGACGTAAAAGTTTACAGAAACACAACTGACAGGCACAGCTCATATGAATATGCAAGGTGTAAGGTGAAATATGGTTATCACATTTTTTGGTTGGTTTAGTATGATTACTGCAAAATCGTACCCGGTTTCAGTTGGATTTGTTGCTGGCTAGATGCCTATGTCCTCTGAGTCTAAGGATAATTTCCTATCAACTATCATTTATCAGCTTGAACCACCATCAGATTTACCTTTTTTTGCATTTTGGAAACGCTATCTCTATACATCTGTAATAGTGAACTTATATCCTATCCTTATATCATTCTATTACTTCGTTTCCCCTGCCAGCCTCTACTTGGTAACATAAACACATCAACAACTGCTCTATCAGAAACAATGTCGGTATCATTCATCACAATTCCAATCTAGTCACACTGTCTATCAAGGGACAAATCAAGTATTTATTTCCGAATAATTGGTGTTACAAAACAACACACATGGGATCGACTACAAATAACAAAACGACATTCGGGCAGGACCAGACAATAACAAAATGCCAGCCCAGAAAATAGGAAGCGTCAGCATAAGAGAGGTGCCTCACTGGTGACATGTCGACCGATGTCTTCTAAACGCTGGTACACTGGTATGCTGGTACAAGCATTGCAAGGTGCATGAACTCAACAATACTGCTCATTTCGTGTATGCCTCAATAAGCTTCACAATGCTTGTACCAGTATACCAGCGTACCAGCGTTTAGAAGACATCGCATGTCGACTGCGTCCCAATCATTGTGGATGTCAAAGGAACCACTGGTCTTTTGCAAATGTTCTACTGTGAAATAATGCCAAGTGTGAATATCAACGAAAAGATCATGGATTTCCATTATTTTGCATGGATTGAAATGGCGATCATAGGCAATTGGTGAAATATTTGCTAACACATGGCATAACATATTGATATACTGTACACAAATGATATAGAGTTGTGGACATAATTCTCAATGAAAGTGCCATATTATCCTCTGTCAGAAAAGGTCACTGTCTTAAGTTGCCCTTAGACCAATTGAGCAAATCTCTGTCAGCACAAATGTTCAGTCACTCCCATAAACCGAGGCCAGAAGCACCACGTTTAGGTGCTACACGTTGTAGCACAATGATTGGTAAATAATGATGATGACCACCCGTGTTGCTCAAATATTGATAAATGCAAATTTTATACCCATTACAATGATATGGAACAAGTTATGAGCTGTGGCACTGCATAATTTTACAGACTGTTGATAAACCCATTGCCTGGAAAAACATCGTTAATGTGATGAATATGTGAGCATGTTGTTGCTGATGAGGTACTGAATCTCACTCAGAATGTTGGCTATGATAAATATCTACTAAACGTACTCTAACAAAGTGGTATTATAACAAAAAGTATATTGTTTGGGGGTGATGAATGTTTTACATATTTATCAGCATTTCATATTCATGGTGACGTGGGTGATCGCATATCTTTCAGTATTGCATCAAAGCATTACGAGTGGGTAAACCGAGTCTTAATATAAACCGGGGCCTCCAGAGACTGTCGGAATAAGTTTTTTTATATGTGCACAAGGATATATATATACTCTCGTGAGCCGATCGGATAGTAATATGTGATATAATTATGCTTTTATGACACCTGAGATCTTCTCACCAACGGCAAAGCTAAATGAATTACAACGACTCATCTATCAACACAGGAATTAAGCCTGATTGAAAACATTATCTAGGAACAACATATCCTTAGGGTGGCTCTTGTTGGATTCAATAACTGGAAAGTGTTGCATTCCCCGAGTTCAAAATGTCTCTGATGACACTGCAGAATTCTATGGAAAAGGGAAACGTTGTACGACTACAATCTCCTAGTTTAGTCATTGCACAATCAGGCAGTGACATATGGGAAAAGTCTGTAATCCGCAAACCTAATTTTTACTCAATAGTTTGACCTGAAGAGAGCATATTATACCACAACCATTGTCACATGGTATTTTGAATCACTAGTTGTACAATTCATGTAACCTGAGGGTACATTGCTTCACTGATACCTTATCCTTCAAAAGCTAAACGGCTTGGTGTGTTGGATTGCAAGGCTCTCCAGAGAAGAGCACACTGAGCACTCACCTGCAAAACACCAATCAATCATTTGACAGGATGTACTGCCATTAGGTGAAATGGGGTGTTATCGAATTTGACAAAGCAAAGTCGTTCCATTTGAAAGTTTTACGGCCTTTGAGGAAATAGAAAGTGAAAAAACAATGATGAATGGATAATGACGTAAATATAAAAATACAGCTCACTGGTATATTGCATAAGAATTTGAAGAGTTGGTAAAACAGGGTTATCACATTTTTTTTGGTTTGGTATAATAACTGCAAAATCGTTAATCGGATGGATATTTATGTAGTCTGGCTGTAAGCAGTATATCTTGTCAAGTGCCAAGATATGCCAAGACATAATCACCATTAGATGTAACTGTTTTTTTTCAATCGAAACACTAGTATACATCTGATATAGTGACCATATATCCTTGTATCATCTCTAGCTTCGTTTTCCCAACCAGCGACAACGGTGTAACATAAACACAAACACAACCGCTCCATCAAACACAATGTTGACATCATTCCTCCTGATGCCATTTTATTTACACTATCTATCAAGGGACAAATTGGTTATTTGTTTTGGATTAATTGGTTTCACAAAACGACTCACATGGGATCGTACTACAAATAACAAAACTACCTGTATACAAAACCAGACAATAGCAAAATGCCAGCCAGGAGAAGAGGAAGAGCCAGCACAACAGGGGTGCCTCACTCGTGCCATGTCTGTTGGATTTTGTTCAGCATCACTGCCAAAATAACAACTGGTCATTCTCGAGCATCATACTATGGACTCAGTGTGAAGTGTACAAAGCAATGACAGGATCAACTTGAAATATTTTCTATATTTTCAATAGGTTTGATTTGGCAATTATATTAGTGAATTTCGCCTAGCACATTGACTGCACCTATATGATATAGAGATTTGGCCATTATTTTCCATCCAAATGCCATGACATCCTTTGTCATAAACTGACCACTATATAATATCTGAGGATGCCCTGATTAAGTAATATCTGTCAGCATTATTGTACAGTCATCCCCACAAACTTACATCGGATGCATCACATTTTAGTGTGGAACGTACATTGACTGGTATATAATGACAATGCCCAGTCGAGTTGCTGAAATATTCATAAATGCAAATATTATACCCATTAGGGTGATATGGAACAAGTAAAACTGCATAATGTTACAGACCTTTGTCAAACCTTGCCTAACATAACATCATTAGAAAGATGGATGTGATAATATTGTTGTTGCCTGTGGAGTATTTATTGTCAACCAGATTGCATTGTTTATTCACAACTGTGTAGAATGGAGGGTACGGGGAATGTACATCCCTCCCTAATACACCTCATCCAATGAAAGTATACCATATAATTCGACTCGCACCTTCTTAGTCCTTATCGAATATAGAGGAATGTGCAGGTTATGATAAATTTTCGGAATGAGTTTGCGTATGATGATTTTTCGCGTGTTCACCAGCGTTACATCAAGGCACAAAGTGTCATGCTTTGTGTAGCCCAAGGTTTCCTGATAATTCTGTGGGATGACTAATAAAATTATAACGTTGTGGTGCTGGTTGACCATGCAATGAAACGAAATAATATGATAACGATATTCACACCATATTTTATACAGGGAATATCATTTTCTTGTGTTGGGCAAGATATAGATACAACCAATCAAGACCAAGACCAACCAAAGCCAATCCCTGAACAGCAATATTAGGTGCGCAATACCAGGTAATGCTTTTGACCAATCGTTTTGCGAGCATTTTTTTGCTCTTGAACACGGTGATAAAATCAGCGTCTCTTAGCGATGAATCATATATCACCACTGTATGATGGAATACAACTTTTTCACTATGTTCTATTGGAGTGGTTCTAAATGTCATGTAGAGATGACAATCAATAGCTGCTTATATCCCGCTGTTTGTGCCAATTGTCGCAAACACATTCTATGCCATTCATTACACCCATGAATTATAAGGCCTATCAGGACATATATGCAGTCAATGTCCGAAACCCAGTCGTGGCTTCAACATTCTGAAAGACAAAAATGTGGTTCTATTTCAGAGAAAAATGAGAAAATTGATCGGAATTAAGCACGCGTTTGTTTTGTTTTCAATTTATATACACAATACAGTGTGTTCAACATGGTCAGGTCAAAAATAGAGAACAAACCTGAAGACGGTAATGTTATTTCTACACAACGAAGCATGTATAATGACAACACAGTCAGATTATCGCCATAACATGTCAACTCGGGACTAGTTATCATTCCCAAATATAACACACAATGGGGATTTCAGTCTTTGAAATTGTCAGCCAAAACTATACTCAGATATAAACAATTCAGTTGTAAACCAGTACTTACTGAATGATTTGTCGGCTCACAACTTGGCACCACCACTTTGTTTCGTATATGGCCAACACAGTGGCTATGTGTCGATGATCATGAAATGATCAATGTAATAAGCATCAATTTAATAAGCATCACAGTTTGAAGAAATTTTCTGCGTTAGATTGCTGGTAACTGTAGACGATGTAACAGCCCATCCAATAATATATTATTTGTGCTGATGACCCTCGTTCCACTCCATAAATAGCGATACCCCTCACACGTCCAGGAATGTTCCTTATCAGGAGTAACTTCCACAGGCAAAGCACGCCACGAGAACAATTTGTATTAAGGATGCAGTTTTTGCTCTCCAATACCAGTCCTTTTGAACGTCGATCAATCGTCCCCAGGTGATGAAAACCTTTCTAGCACCGTCATATTCACCTTTTGTGGTTGTCATGGGCGCTGTCACTTTCATTGAAGTAGTGGGAGTTGTATTGGAAGTACCATTTTATGAATCACCCACATGGATACATGTAGTTGGTGAACCATGAGTAGATATCTCGATACTGACTCACAAATGTGTTTGTTCCAATATTCATAGTTGTTTTTTCTCCACCAATAAAAAGCGTAATTGGTATGTTGGGGACACACAAGTGGATTTATGTATAACGCCGGTATTTAGGCCACGATCACATAGGACCATGTTAATGAACCAGCTAATTTCCGCATGTGTTTAGGGTATCTTGTACCTCCAAATCGTGAATAAAACTGATGTTAAGCTTAATGACTAATTAAACACATCTTTATCAGTATAACGAACTCACATAACTACCGCCCTCCTCCGCAAAACCACGCGCGGAAGAGTGATCACGTTCTTGCGGAGGATTGATCACGTTCTTACGGAGGATCGGCCACGTGCTTGCGGAAGACCAGGCATGCAAATGCGCAGAACAGCTTCCGGTGGAGAGCCCAATAAAAGGAGGCAACCACAGCTCTCTGGGAGTCAGTCGGGGCAAGGTACGAGAGGAGACACATCACCCTGAGACGGTTCTGTCCTCCTTGGACAGGCGAGGGAGAAGACTTAGAGTTTTCCGTACCTCCGCATATCTTGAACTCCCCAGTGCGGAGCCCCAGACTCCATGTTTGGGAAATGTAACAGGGAAGGGTGTGGGTCCCAGATGATGACAATCGCATGAATCCGGTCCAACGGCCCTTCAATATATGAACCCCGGCCCTCTTGACTTACAGCTGACCCATCAAGCAGCCCCTCCGGAGAGCACCCTACAAGCAGCAGGAGCTCATAGAGACAGAGGTGGACAAGATGCTGAAAGCGGGAAACTCAATGATGTGACGAGAAAGGATGCTCATCCTTTGCCCAGGATAGACGAGAGCTTCGACACTCTGGCAGGGGCCCACCTTGGAGCGGCTCATGGAGCTTGTGCTGCGAGGGCTGCAGTGGAGAAGGTGTCTCGTGTACCTGGACGACGTGATCTGCATCGGGAGTGATCTGGCGGAGGAGCTGAGCAACCTGAGGGATGTGTTCCAGAGGCTCCGAGAGGCAAGCTCGAAGCTGAAGCCCTCGAAGTGCCAGCTACTTCAGAAGGAAGTCTTTTTCCTGGGCCACAAGGTGTCTCAGCAAGGCTTTGAGTGTGACCCGGAGAAGGAGAGGCTGTGAAGCGCTACGAGCCTCCCCGGAACCTGGCGGAGCTGAACTGCTTTCCTTGGCTTCGTCGGGTACTACCGACGGTTCACCAAGAACTTTGCCACGAAGGCGGGTCCACTCACGGCCCTCCTGAAGAAGGATGCCCCTACAGATGGACAGACGCCTGCCAGGAGGCCTTTGAGGCGCTGAAGGAACCCCTCACGAAGAGCCCTATGCTGGTCTACCCGGACTTTACCCAGGATTTCATCCTGGACACGGATGCGAAAGGAGGAGTCCTTTCCCAGGTCCGCGAGGGTCAGGAGAGAGTGTTCGCCTATGCCAGTTGTTCCTTGCATACCACCCAGAGGAACTACTGTACCACGAAGAGGGAACTCCTTGCGGTAGTGGCGATGACACACAAATTTTGCCACTACCTATGGGCCGGAAGTTCCTGCTCAGGACCGACCATGCTTCCCTGAGATGGCTTCTTAATTTCAGGGATGCGGAGGGCATGATAGCCCGCTGGGCAGCACGGATCGCAAGCTATGACTTTCGCTGTGAGATTCGTCCCGAGTGAGGCATAGCAACGCGGACGGCATGTCCCGATGTCGGCAATGTAAGAGAGAAGGATGCGGAGGGACGGAGGACGAGGGAGGTTCAGACGAGGATTTTCTACCTCCCCTCAGTGGGGAGAACTGGGATGGCCTTGTGGGGCTCGTGCTCTTTCTGCGACCGGAGGAAGGACGGCGCTGGCAGGAGGATGAATTTTGCGGAGATGGACTGAGGAGGATGGGCTCCGGGGTGCGGAGTGTGGAGGCTAATGGCCAGGTCTCTGCCCTGCCCTTGGTGAAGAGGATCACCCCAGTCGTCAATGCGGAGGACCACGCAGTGAAGGCCTACTAGCAGCAGTGGGACCAGCTGGTTGTGAGGGATGGACTCCTTTTCCGCCGTGCCCAGGTGGACTGGAAGAAGGAGCCCCTATTCCAGCTCATCATACCCTACAGTGTGCGGAAAGCAGTCCTGAAGGAAGTGCATGATCGGCCTCTTGGGGGACATCAAGGTGTCAGCCCGATGCTCCAGAAGATTAAGCCACGGATGTACTGGTGTGGGATGACGAAGGACGTCGAGACTTGGTGCGGAGCCTTCCGAGGTGCAGTGCGCGGAAACCACAGCAAGGGCCCCGGCATCAGCCCGAGGGTAACGCACCGGTGGATGACCGTCTAGAGAGGGTGGCGATGGACGTGCTGGAGATTGGCGTGATCTAAAAGAGGGGGCAGCGGTACGTTCTCGTTAACATGGATTGTTTTACTCGATGGACGGAGGCCTACGCGATGCCTGACCATAGGGCGCAGACGGTAGCGGACGTGTTCGTCATGGAGTTTGTGTGTAGATGGGGAGTTCCGGCCCGTATTTTCTCAGATATGGGTCGATAATTCGAATCCAGCCTCTTCCGGGAGCTAGCTACGATATTGGGCAGCGAGAAGATCCATGCTAGCCCATACCACCCACAATCCAACAGCATGGTGGAGCGATTCAACCGGTCGCTCCTCCAGATGTTTTCCGCGGTCGTCAATGACCACCACAACGACTGGGATGACTGGCTACCTTATGTGACGTCTGCGTACCGGGCTTCTGTCCATGACAGTCTGGGCTGCACGCCGAATCGGATGATGACGGGCAGGGAGGCGACTACTCCTCTTGACCTGATGTATCGGACGGACCCTGAAGGGAGAGAGGCTCCACCTGCGTGCTCACACGAGTACGTGGAGTGGGTGAGGGAAGCCACTGCCATCGCTCATGAGTACGCCCGTACTCATATGAAGGCGGCTACGGTACGGCAGAAGAAGAATCACGATTTGAAGGCGGCAAGGAGACGGTTTCCAGTTGGTACCTGGGTACTGTACTCATATCCACCGAAGGCTCGACCGAAGCTTGGGTTGGGTTGGACAGGACCTTACCTGGTCGTGGACGCCCAACTGGGCTGGCGTGTTAAAATCCAGAAGTCCCCGACGGACGTGCCGGAGGAGGTCCATATTGACCATCTTAACACGTGCCCGTAAACTCCTGAACAGGCCCCATGGGTTCGCATTGGTGGCGGAGATCCTTCGGAGGAGGCATTGAGGGAGGACGAGATGGACGGACCGTAGGTGACAGCCGCGGAGGACGCGTCGGGCGCAGAGGAACTGGAGGACCTTTGGGAGGTGCCGGACGTGGAGCCAGATGAGACGGTGAAGTATTGGGCTACAGAAGCGAGAGCACCCACCCGGGCCAAGCCACGTAGCACTCCCGTTCCGAGGGAGATGGCTGTACGGCCTCCGAGGCTGCCTGCATGGCTCCCGTGGCTGTCATACCTTGGGGGAGTGTTAGCTTTACTTTTAGTATGGCTGGACATACTTTTTCTGAAGTCGTGATAAAATCGGGAGTGACGGAAACGCGATGCCTTTACAGAGACGGGTGCCAATGATGGGAAATATTTTCGTCACTACAAGAAACTCGGTGATAGTGTTGAGAATTGTTTTCAATATTACAGAAGTTTGGTGCCGGCTGCGGAGACTGACGTACCTCCGCAGTTGCGGAAGACCAACCTCAGTGGTGCGGAGGAACCTACCTCCACAGTGCAGAAGACACCCTCTGCATTGCGGAGCCGATCAAACGATGTCATGGAGAATACCTAGATTTTGGGGAAAAAATGCTTCGGGAGTCTTTAAAAGGGCAGCACCTCCGCAAATCTGTGCAGAGTTTGACAAGATATCGAAGGAGAGACAGAGCAAAGACGATCTAAGGAAGATGCTGATGGACGACGTCCATTGTCTAACTGATGACGATGACTCGTCCGCCACACCATGGCACACTAAGTGTGAGAAGTGCGAGACTTTAGTTCTCAAGAAGATTATGGCCAGACATCGGAGAGAAGTCCACGAGAAGCCGCATCTTCTCGTCTGTGAGAGGTCGGGTTGTGATTATCGCACATCCCGCTACGGAGATCTACAGCGGCACCTTCTGGGACATGACCGGCGGGCGAGAGAATGACGTCGGAGCACTGAGAGATGGGAGAAGCGACCACAGAAGTCCACTGGGGACCTAAGAAGGGACACTCAGCCGAGCAAGACGAGGGCTTCCCCGAGTCAAAAGAAGGCAAGGCGAGAGTTCTCCGCAGCGCCATCTGTGACCGTCGGTAGTGGGTGATACATGGGTGGTGATGACCCAGGTAGCCGAGAGCTGGGACCCCTCTCCAGCTCAGTTCGGTTGAGGGGGACGAACCCCAGACGCCCGCCAGCCAGAAGTCGGCAACTTCTGCTGTCATGGACGGCATAGTGCCAGAGTTGCTGGATGGACATGACAGGGACTGGTTTGCCGGTCCTCCGGAAGACGCCACCACCGCGGAGGTGCAGACGTGGGTGGGGGCCCATTACCGGATCCTGCTGAGACTCTGCACCTTCAGACACGAGGTCGATGAGCTGGTGGGGATAGGGCGCCGTACGCAGGAGCGGGCTGAGTGACGACTCCAGGAGCTGAGGGAGCTGCCCCGGGTCAGCGAGTTGCAGTGGCGACTAGCTACTGCGGATGAGGCTCTACTACACGCCACAGAGGAGCGGCAGTCCCTACGGGAAGAGAACAAGCGCCTCCGCAGGAAGCAGGACCAACGAGAGGAAGCCCTGCGACGATTCCTGACGAAGTCTCCGTCTCAGGAGTGAGGGAGCGTATCGAAACGGGAAGCGGCACCAGAGATGCCTACAACCCCAGACACGAGGACGTGTCCAACCCAGAGAGGGTGGAAATATAATGAAATCACATATCCACCGTCCTCCTCCACAAAACCACGCGCGGAAGAGTGATCACGTTCTTGTGGAGGATCGATCACGTTCTTGCGGAGGATCGGCCACGTGCTTGCGGAAGACCAGGCATGCACATGAGAACAGCTTCCGGCGGAGAGCCCAATAAAAGGGGGCAGCCACAGCTCTCTGAGAGTCAGTCGGGGCAAGTACGAGAGGAGACACATCACCCTGAGACGGTTCTGTCCTCCTTGGACAGGCGAGGGAGAGGACTTAGAGTTTTCCGTTTTGTAGGCATCTCTGGTGCCGCTTCCCGTTTCGATACGCTCCCTCACTCCTGAGACGGAGACTTCGTCAGGAATCGTCGCAGGGCTTCCTCTCGTTGGTCCTGCTTGGGAAATGTATGGGAAATGTAAGGGAAGGGTGTGGGTCCCAGATGATGACAATCGCATGAATCCGGTCCAACGGCCCTTCAATATATGAACACCGGCCCTCTTGACTTACAGCTGACGGCGATCTCTTCTTGCACAAGTGCTGCAAGCGTGAGGGAAGTCTCTGGTGAACCTCCGCAACCCATCGACCTGTGAGGGACGTCCCCTGATGTGCGGAGACACTCCGTCTCTGCAGTAGACATACCTCCGCATCTGCGGAATTGTGAAGGAAGTCTCTGACGATACTTCGCACCCGCGGAGTGGCAAGGGAAGTTTCCTGACATACGGAGACACCCGCATGAGAGGGAGGTGAAGCAGACGTGCGAAGGACCTTCCGCCAGGACGAGGGAACTCTGCGGAGCCACGGAACCTTCGCAGCGCGGAAGACCTTTGCAGAGAGAGGACCTCCGCAGCGAGGAAGACCTCCGCAGCGACCGAGGACCTCCGCACCGGCGACACCTCTGCGGAAGACGGCGAGACAGACTCTGCAAGTACCTACCTCCGGGACGGAAGAATTGCGGAGCCAGGGAACCTTCACCTCCGCATGGACTTCCCGTAGGAAGAGACTGACGCTAGTTCTGATGCCTAACGTTAAAGCAGGGTCTTGGTCTAAACCTGGACCCGGTGTAACCTTCCAGTATTGTAAAGCCCGGTGATTTAGTCTAAACCTAGTCACTGTGTAATTTGGGAAACATTTCATATACTTTGTGAGTAACTCGTCGTATTTGGTAATAAAACCCGTGTCTTTGAATTGATATGTCTTCAGCACTTTTCTCTTACCAGAGAAATACTATGGAATTGCGGACGTCTCACCAATAATTGTCTATAGCGTTCGGACACAGAGACGAGAGGTACTACAGAAAGATTATACGAAAAATAAACACAACGAGAGAGAATAAACAACAACAACAACAACAAACCACGGCACCAAATAAACATCAATCATAAAATCGCTACATCAGCATCAATGTGCTGTTATTCCCATGAACTGAAAGAAGAAGCGTCCCCATCGAGTACGACACATTGTAGCACAATGGCTGATAGATAATGATAATGGCCAGCCGTGTTGCTCAAATATATATAAATGCAAATATTATACCCTTCAGATTGATATGGGACAAGTTATGAGCTGTGAAACTGCATAATATTACAGATTGTTGACAAACCCATTGCCTGACAAAACATCGTTACCGTGATGAATATGTGTGCACTGTTGTTGCTTATGGGGTACTGAATCTCTCAGAATGCTGGCTATGATAAATATCTACTAAACGTATTCTAACAAAATGGTATTCTAACGAAAAGTACATTGTTTGGGGATGATGAGTCTTTTACATATTTATCAGCATTTCATATTCATGGTGATGTGGGTGATCTCAGGTCTTTCAGCATTGCATCAAAGCATTACAAGTGGGTATACAATTACATAAAATACGTCGACATGCATATTGCATGAAAAACAAGGTATCTAACACTGTGGCATATTTATTTCAACGCGCAGGGAACAAAAAGAACCGCCAAGCCTTCAGAGACTGTCGAAATAAGTTATTTTATATGTGCACAAGGATATATATGCTCTTGTGAGCCGATCGGAAAGTGATATGTGATATAATATGCTTTTAGGACACCTGAGATCTTTTCACCAACGGCAAAGCTAAATGAATCACAACGACCTACATATCAACACATGAGTTAAGCCTGAGTGAAAACATTATCTAGGAACAACATATTCTTATGGTGGGTCTTGAGATATTGTTGGATTCAATAACTGGGAAGCGTTACATTACCCGAGTCCAAAATGTCTCAGATGACACTACATAATTCTATGGAAAGGGGAAACGTTGCACGACAACAGTATCCTACTATAGTCATTGCACAATCAGCCAGTGACATAATGAGAACATCTGCAATCGGCAAACCTAATTTTTACATGATAGTTCGGCCTGAAGAGAGCCTATTATTCCACAACCATTGCTGCATGTCACAAGGTATTTTAAATGACTATTTGTACAATTCATCTAACGTGATGGTACAATGCTTCACAGAGACCTTATCTTTCAAAAGCTAAATGGCTTGGTGTGTTGGATTGCCAGGCTCTTGAGAACAGTACACTGAACCCTCACTTGCAAAACACCAATCAATCATTTGACAAGATGTACTGCCATTAGGTGAAATGGGGTGTTTTCGAATTTGACAAGGCAAAATAGTTACATTTGAAAGTTTAAGGCCTTTGAGGAAATGGAAAGTAAAAAAAACCCACAATGATGAATGGATAATGACGTAAATATGAAAAATACAGCTCACTGGTATATTGCAAACGAATTTGAAGAGTTTTAGGTAAAACAGGGTTATCACATTGTTTGGTTTGGTATAATAACGCCAAATCGTACGCGGTATTTCGATTAGATTAATAATCGGATGGATGTTTATGTACTCTGGCTGTAAGCAGTATATCTTGTCAAGTGCCGTTTATCAGACAGAATCGCCATTAGTCGTAACTGTTTTTTTTTCAATTTGGAAACACTAGTATACATCTGATATAGTGACTATATATCCTTGTATCATCTCTAGTTTCGTTTTCCCTACCAGCGACAATGGTGTAACATAAACACAAACACAACCACTCCATCAAACACAATGTTTATATCATTCCTCCTGATACCATTCTATTTACACTATCTATCAAGGGACAAATTGGTTATTTGTTTTCGATTAATTGGTTTCACAAAACGGCTCACGTGCGATCGTACTACAAATAACAAAACTACGTGTAGACAAAACCAGACAATAGCAAAATGCCAGCCAGGAGAAGAGGAAGAGTCAACATGACAGAGGTGCATCACTGGTGACATGTGTGTTGGATATTAATCAGCATGAATGTCGAAGGAACAAATGGTCATTGACGAGCATCATACTATCAGCACAGTGTGAAGTGTACAAAGCAATGACAGGATCAACTTGAAGGATTTCCAATATTTTTCACAGATTTGATTTGGTAAATATTTGCAATCGGTGAATTTCGCGAAGCACATTGACTGTACCCATATGGTTTGGTATTTGGCCATTATTTTCCATCAAAATGCCATGATATATTTTGACATAATAAAGACCACTATATTATATCTTAGGATGCGCATGAACTGATTAAGTAATGTCTGTATTATTGTACAGTCATTCCCATAAACCTACACCGGAAACATCACATTTGAGTATGACGCGTACATTGACTGGTATATAATTGCAATGTGCAGTCGAGTTGCTGAAATATTCATAAATGCAAATAGGCACCCATTAGGGTGATATGGAACAAATAATGAGCTGTGAAAATGCATAATGTTACAGACTATAGACGAACCCATTGCCTGACATAACATCATTAGGAAGATGAATATGATGCTATTGTTGTTGCTTGTGAGGTCGCATTGGCAATGATTGCATTGCTTATCCACAAACTGTGTAGATTGAGGGGCCCAAATAACGTATATTGCTCCCTATTACACCTCGTCCACTGAGAGCATACCATACAATCCGAATGAGGTTGCGGATGATGAATTTTCACGTGTTCACCAGCGTTACATCAAGGCACAAAGTGTAAAATATTGTGTAGCCGAAGGTTTTCTGATAATCCCATGGGATGTCTAATAAACTTATAACGTTCTGGTGTTGGTTGACCATGCAATGAAACGAAACAATATGATATTTATTCACACCATATTTTATGCAAGGAATATCATTTTCTTATGTTGGGCAACATTGGATACAACAATCAAGACCAACCTAGACCAATCCCTGAAGAACGATATTCGGTGCGCAATACCAGGTAATGTTTTTGACCAAAACTACACACATAGTTGCTCAGATTACACAATCATTTTGCGAGCAACTGTATGAAGAATTTCACTATGTTCTATTGGAGTGGTTCTAAATGTCCGTAGAGATGATAATCAATAGCCGCCTATAATCTGCTGTTTGTGCCAATGGTCGCAAAAACATACTATGCCATTATTCACAACTATGAATATTGGGGAAAAAAAGTTGCGAGTCCTGTGGATCAGTATCGAGATATCTACACATGGTTCACCCACTACAATGCTACATGTATCCATGTGGGTGACTCGAAAAAAGTTATTTTTTTTTCTTTTTTGTTCCAATATTCATAGTTGTGTTTTCTCCACCAGTTAAACTCGTAAATGGTATGTTGGCGGTTACACAAGTGCCCTCTATGTATGACGTCGCTAGTTTAGGCCATGATCACATAGGACCATGTTAATGAACCAGCTAAACTGAATTTTGCTAAATGTTCGCATGTGTTTAGGAGATCCTGAACGTCCAAATCGTGGGTAAAACTGATGCATTGAAGTCATTAAGGTTAGTATATATCTTGGGGGAGTGTTCATTCATCATTTATCAATTCCTTGAAATCATCTATTAACATTATTCTCTATTCCGTACCATATGATGAATATTAAGAGAATAAGCACACTGGTGTTTCAATCCATTTGAGGGAACGAATGCCTTTCTGTCCCTAATTATTTTTTGTCGAATAACAAGTCAACATATCCTGACTCAATATCTCAACAAGTCTTTACAATGTAGGACCAACCACATGCAGATATTCTAGAGCCTTTTATATTAAAACCCTTCGTCGCATGTCATATGCTGTCTTCATGTACTAGTTATATGATTCGTCTGACGTGACGGTACATCGCTTTACAGGCACCTTATCTTCCAAACTCTAAATGGCAGCGGGTGTCTGTCATGGTTTGCTAGGCTCTCGATAACAGCACAATGAGCCAGATGTCACTTTCAAAACACCAATCAATCATTTGACAGGATGTACTGCCATTAGGTGAAATGGGGGTGTTATCGAATGTTACATGGCAAATTAGTTCCATTTACTGCAGTGAAAGTTGAAAGCATTTGAGAGAACAATTTTGCTCCTTTGAATAAATAATGACTCATTGGTTCAATGCATAAGAATTTGAAAGGTGTAAGGTAGCACAGGGTATCACATTTTTGGATTCTGTATGATAATAGAAAAATCGATTAAGTTAAGGATGAGTTATTGGATGGATATATATGTCCTTCGGCTGTAAGCAGTGTTTCCAATTAACTGGGTGTTTTTTTCAGTCTGAAACCGCTAGTTGTATATATCTGAAATGGTGACCACATATCAATGTATAATCTCTAGCTTCGTTTTCCCCGCCAGCCACTACAGTGTTGATATCATTCATCAC
The DNA here is from genome assembly GCA_949152475.1 of Terebella lapidaria. Classification (NCBI taxonomy): domain Eukaryota; kingdom Metazoa; phylum Annelida; class Polychaeta; order Terebellida; family Terebellidae; genus Terebella; species Terebella lapidaria. Next base: position 22,087,274 of record OX424566.1, on the reverse strand, counting down.
GATCCCAGTCTATTTAAACCATCTATCAAGGGACAAATTGTGTATTTATATTCGATTACTTGGTTTCACAAAACATCACACATGGGATCGTACTGCAAATAACAATACTACATGCGTCAGCCCAGAAAAAAGGAAGCGGCAGCAAAACATAGGTGCCTCATTCGTGACACGTCTAGTGCGTTCCAATCATTATGGATGTCAAAGGAACAATTGGTCTTTTGTACATATTCTATTATAGAATAACGTCATGTGTACAACAAATGACAGTATCATGGATTTCCAGGATTTTGCATTGGTTTGAAATGGCAATTATAGGCAATTTGTGAATTATTTGCTAACACATCACATATCATACTAACTGTACCCATATGTTATACAGGCTTGAACATAGTTATCCATCCTCTTCGTCAGAAAAAGTCCCACTATATGATATATGAAGTTGCCTAGGTACTAATTAAACACATGATTATCAGCATCAATGTGCTGTCATTTCCATGAACTGAAAAAAGAAGCTCCCCCCATCGAGTACGACACATTATAGCTCAATGGCTGATAAATAATGATAATGGCCAGCCGAGTTGCTCAAATATGTATAAATGCAAATATTATACCCATCAGGTTGATATGGGACAAGTTATGAGCCGTGAAACTGCATAATGTTACAGATTGCTGACAAACCCATTGCCTGACGAAATATCGTTAATGTGATGAAGGTGTGAGTAATGTTGTTGCTTATGAGACACCGAATCTCACTCAGATTGCTGTCTATGATAAATATGTTCCAAACATATTCTAACAAAATCAGGATGAGAAGCAAATAATATTATCATATTGCTTGTTGATGATGAGTCTTACATATTAATCAGCATTTCATATTCATGGTGATCTCATAACTTTCAGCATTGCATAAAACATGACAAGTGGATATACATTTACATAAAATACAACGACATGCACTAAGATACATATTGCACGGAAAGCAAGGTATCTGGAAATGTGGCCTCCTTAGTATCAATACGTAGTAGAATAAAGCTGCAATCCGTCGGAGACTGTCGGAATAAGTCTAAACATTATGCGTATGATATAAACATATGTGATGAAATAGACTAGAATAAAACTACATTTTAAAATATAGTAGATATGTATCAATATCAGATATCTGACGTAGGTAAATGATTTTCCTACCATCAAAAATGGTTTATTCAAGTCTACATTATAGTAAGATATTTGAAAATGAATAGATGAATCTTAATCTATGTAAATGTTATATCTATTAGAATGACAGCTAAGAATTTATGATCAGGCATATGCCTACGAACAGATCGAAAAGTCAGCATAACTCAGTGCTTCGGCATTGGTTACGACTGGCTTGTGAGGCATGTTATATATACGTCATTGGAAACAGGATACTAAGTGTCACTTACATGGGCTTGGTCATACAGATATCTAACACTAAGGCTACAAAACTGATATTAGATAGAGAGGTAGAAAGAAAACGGAAAATATACTCCATCAAAAGCTATTAGCCAAGGGAGATGATATACAAGCTCGTCCGAACCGACTGGAGAGTGATACGTGATATAATGTGTTTTCAGGACAGTCGAGATCTGTTCGCCAACGGCTAAGCTAAATGAATAACAGCGACCCATCCATCAACACAAGTACTACCTGGGAGTGGGAACATCCCTAGAAACAGCTTATACTTAGAGTAGATCTTGAAAGACTGCTGGATTGAATTACTGGAAAGCGTTACATTTCCTGAGTTCAAAATGTCTCTTATGACAATGTAGAATTCTTTTGAAAGGGGATACGTTGTAAGACTTAGATCTCCTAGCGTAATCAGCCAGCGACATACAAGGGACTCAGATCTGCAGTCGGGACAGCTAGTCATGGCGATATTCTAGTTGAACAGTTCAATGTAAGAGGGCGCATGTTCCTTTGATCCTGGTCACAGGAATTCGTGTACATACGCTGTGGAGCATGAACAGAGTGTCGATTCATACAAAAGTAATCATCATCACAGGAATAATCCTGTTGTCTAGTTTCCTGAGATGACCATAAGTAGTACATGCATAGAACCTTCCACGTTCGATAGATGACATGTCATTTTCCTATCTATAATACAAGGACATAGTTGTTCTGGTTAAACAAACAAACAAGCATTTCACCAGGATAATAAAGCCGATTTCAATAAAACGCAATTATATACTTCATCATTCAAAAAGACTTACGAATTGGAATTTAATGATTATGGTTGAGATGGTCAGATGATGTTCAATAACAACCAAACGAGCCTAGTTATGTAAAAATTATGTTCAGCCGACAATTGTCATCAAACACATTTAATTACTGCCTAAATGATGTCCTCATCAGATAGTATTTCTTACGATTGGGTGAATGAATATGTACGTGCCACTTTTCGTTTTCATCAGTCATCCACAAAAATATCCGTCAAAACACAATCTATTTACACTGCCTATCATGAGAGACAGTGAGTTTTAAATACATTCGATCAATTGCTTTTCAAAAGGGCACATATAAAATCAGACAACAAATACAGAATAGTTAATGACGAAACCTCACGGCAGGAAAGATGAAACATCAAAGATGTACCCCTCACCGAATAAATTTCTTTATTAAAATCAAACATGGGTGTTAGGAAAAATCCCTCCCCCCCCCCCCCCAAAAAAAAAAATACTGTGGATACACTGATACTGGTGTAAAGCTAAAATAGACAGGGCAGAATATTAATGTAATCATGAACATCTGTCGGATGTCTTCCCTCAGGCACATTGTATTAACTAAGAGTCACTGGTTCTGTATGTGTATCTGTACCTAAGGCTCGCACATGGTGAATGGTTGTGTTAGACATACCATGTTGCTCAAAAATTTATAATGCTAATACTCTATCCATTGGTGTGGTAGGAAACAATTTATGTTTTTATACTTCATGTTTTATACCGGCCGCTCATTGGTCAGTCAGCCGTGAAACAAAACGCATGTTTCCCCTCAAACGAAACAACGTCTCTAGCAATGGGGAACATCGTCCTGCCATTAATGTAAGTATCAATCTATTACCACCAATACAATTATATTTTGTTGATGCCAATAACAAACGTAAATACATTTTGCAATAGAAATAAAGGCCGACCAAATAGTTTATCCAAAGACACACTGTCGTCATCAGGGGCAGACAGTACACCTTATGGAATTAGTATATAATAGCCCAACAATTTATAAAAAATTATCTAGACTAATTTGGAAATCCGAAACAAACCCCATGGAACAGATATATGACAAGTACATAAGTACCTAATCACAAGCCAGAAGGCTACTGAGTTGATGGTATCCTCGGGGACAGATTTAACGTCCACCAGCAGTGACACCGACTCAGTGGTATGAATGTAAGTATCAATCTATTACCACCAATACATTGTCAAAAATGTTTACGGCTGGCGTCGAAGACTTCCAAAAATTGCCGACTTTAACAATGACTCATCACGTACATTTGTGGATATGTGTATAACGTCACAATAAAATCAATGACATTCGGTGAAATAAGATAAGTGGTGACTGGTTTGTCGGGAAACATGGCGAAATGTTCTTCCTCGAGGACAATGATACATTGTCTCCTCAGGGGAACATTTCGCCATGCCCCACCCCAAACCAGTCACAATTTATATGCTATGAGTTGTGAGAACTTGAGAAGTCCAATGCTTGGCATAACATCGTTATGGTGACAAATGTGCGAAGAGTATTATTGCTTGTTAGGTAGGTACTTTTATTCAGATAAATATGATAAATATACACTGAACATAACTGAACCAAGAATGTATAGAAGTTGTGAGGAGTATTTCTCATTTATATGAAGAAAAACTTCCTATACATTATTCATTCATATTATAGCTTGTCTGTTGGATGAAATGAAGTTATTGGATTTGGGTCATCAGCATTGAGATCAATTGGACGATAATGTCACTTCGTCTGACCCATTATTTATGTAGAGTAGTGATAACGAAATACTGCACTTCACCCGGTTTTATTTTGCCGGCGGTCGTTTCCAGGAACCTGAGCTTGCGACGGGTCCAGAATGGGGTGGTGGTTTTCCACTAGGATCGCTGCTAAGCAATTCGGGTATAGATAAAGCATAGAAACAGTCTACCGCGCAAATACGTAGAATAACATGATAATATTACATTTCATTTTTTTCATGTTTGTTTTTGCATGATTTAGACAATGGACATGACGTTTTTCTAATTCTTGTTTATAATGGACTGTTTTGGAGCCTCAAAAATACCCGAATTGCACGTGGCACCTGCGGCTACCCCATTGACCAAGGGCAGAATAAAAGCACGTGTAGGCAGTATTTGTGTTATTACATATCTACAATAATATTTTTCAGCATGTAAACAATTATGTGAGATCACAATGGGTGACAAAACTAGTTCGACTAGTCAGAGAAGGGTCTAATATGGGTGGTTGCTCAGGTGGCATACATCATTTTACTCCCCCGCAGAATTACATGAAACAACAACCCGGTGAGATATAATATATCTTTAGAACCCACGTGCATGCACAAGGAGTGTGGTAAAAAGAACTCTATTCCCTCCTTATTAACAACCACTCAGTTGTCTTCTACAGAGATGATATATGAATGATTTTCCATTGCATAATTTCATTATATGAACGATGACTGGTTTGACGGGGAACATGGCGAAATGTTCCCCGAGGCGAAGCCGAGGGTAACATTTTCTTCGAGGTGGAGGGGGGGGGGGGGGGGTTCGCCATGTTCCCCGACAAACCAGTCACCATTTATTTTATTATACCGATTGTCACTGATTTTATCGTGACGTTATAAACATACCGTGAATTTACGTTATAAGCCATTGTTGAATCGGCAATTCTCGGAAATCTTCGACCGCAGCGGTAAACATTTTTGACAATGTTTCATGGCAGGACAATGTTCCCCGCTGCTAAGGACGTTGCTACGTTTGACAGGGAACATGCGTTTTGTTTCACGGCTGATTAACCAATCAGCAGCAGGGATGCTAACATGCGGTATAATAAAACATAATGACAAATATTACGCCAACGACCTTTCAATAGCTTTGTAAAATTGAATGAATGGTAATTGTCGAATACCAAGTCAAAATACCTAACAATGTAGTACCAACCACTTGCGCCCTATTTTAGCATGACAAGGGTATATTATACCTCAAAACATTGTTGCCTGAAGATATCGCATTCAGCTTCACGCACTAGTTGTACAATTGACCTATCGCCGAACCCGTTTGTCCGAGTCTTTTTACGCCATTTACGACGCATTCTGCAAAACGTTATTATTGGCCGAAGAGAAGTTTGCCGACGTAATTAGTGAAACTCGGACAACTTTTGGGAGCTTTGGCGATAGGTCAATTCATTTTACGTGACAGTGCATTGCTTCACAAACACCGTATCTTACAAAAGCTAAATGGCCTGGCTACGCTCTCGAGAACAGCACAATGAGCCAGATTTCACTCGCAAAGCACCAGTCAATCATTTGACAGGATGTACTGACATTAGATAAGATGGGGGTGTTATCGAATTCAGCAAAGCAAAATAGTTCCATTTGCTGTAGCAAATGTTTAAGGCCTTCAAGGAAACAGATTTGCCCCTCAAAATAAATAATGAAGAATGGATAATGACGTAAAAGGTAAAAACACAACTCACTCATTCAATGCATAAGAATTATCAGAATGTAAGTTAAAACAGGGTTATCACATTTTTGGGAATTAGGAGTGATAACAGCAAAATAGTTCATGTTAATTCGTAGGATCAGTTATAGGATGGATGTCTATGTCGTCGGGCTGCAAGCAGTCTTACCTGTCAAGTGTCATCTATCAAATGGAATCGCCATTACATTTAAGTTTTTTGTTTCAGTTTGGAAATACTAGTTGTAATACATATGATATAGTGACCAAATATAATGGTATCATCTCTAGCTTCGTTTTACCTGCCTGCCAATACAGTGTAACATAAACACATCCATAACTGCTCCATCAAACACAATGTTGATATCATTCATCACGATCCCAGTCTATTTACACTATCTATCAAAGGACAAATTGGGTATTTGTTTCCGATTAATTGGTTTCACAAAACGACTCACATGGGATCGTACTTCAAATAACAAAACTACATGTAGACAGGAGCAGACAATAACAAAATGCCAGCCCGGAAAAGGATGCGTCAGCACAACAGGGTGCCTCACTCCCGACGTGTCTATTCATGTATTTTGCATCAGCGTGGAAGTCAAAAGATCATTCGCAGATATTATATTATGGAACATTGTCAAGTGGACATAGCCATGACAATATCACAGACTACAGCTATTTTGCTTAGGTTTGAGATCACAATTACATCATTTCAGTACATATAGCATAGCACATTGACTGTTACCGTAAGTAATAGAGATTTGACCATAACTTTACATCAAAATGCCATAATACTCTTTGTCAGGAGGGCCACCATATTATCTCTACGGACGCTTATGTACCCATCGAATACATCTGTGGCGGCAGCAGTACAATCATACCCATAAACTTGAGACAAAAGGATCACGTCTGAGTGTGAAACATTTATATTTGCACCATAAGTGATGATGATGGCCAGCCGAATTGCTCAAATATTTATAAATGCAAATACTATATCCATTAGATTGATTTGGAACAAATTATGACCGGCTAAGCTGTATTATTACAGCTATTGACAAACAAATTGTCTGATATAACATCGTTAAGGTGGAGATTGTGTAAACAATGTTGTTGCTTATGAGATACTGAATGTCACTCAGATTGCTGGCTATGGTGAATAAGTACTATCCGCACTTAACTAAGGCATAATTAGAGACAAGCCAAGCATATATAACACTGCAAACAATATTTTAATATATTCAAGTGTATCTTTGAAGGGAATGATCTATATATGTTCGCCTGAGCCGATTGAAGAGTGATACGTGATATAATCTGCTTTCAGGGCAGCTGAAATCTGTTCCCCTACAGCAAAGCTGAATGAATAACAGCGACACATCAATCAACACAGGGGTTAAGACTGTGTGAAAACATTATCTATGAACAACATAACCTCAGGGTGGGTCTTGAACTACAGCTGATCAAATTACTGGGAAGCTTCACATTCCCAGAGTTCAGAATGTCTCTAATGACATTGTATAGTTCTGCTGAGAGTTGATACATGACGTTGTAAGAATACAATCACCTACCATGATCTTTCTCTACCTATGTATATACGAGGAATACAATTATAGTAGTATGAGTGTAAAATAGGCAGGCTCGGGTGCAAATATCACAAAAAATATATATATATCACTAAAAAGTTATCAGTTGACATGAAATGAGCGTTATATTTCTTAATACTTATTGGTTGTGTACAATGGCTGTGCCAACAGGGGTTGTGTCCTACCCAGGGAAGTGCGCATTCATTTCCATCGACATGAGCAGAAACTTTTCACGAAGTTCCGCACGTTGTCATGATGTGTGATGAAAACGACAGACTGTGTTGATCTGATATTCATGAATGCAAAATTATACCTACTTGTGTGATGGGCTGCAAATTATGACCTTTGGATATGCATAAATAAAGCCGCGTGCCTCGCATAACATCATTACGGTAATGCAGATGAAAATGATTAGTTGTGGTATGTCGTATATGATGTGTGCTAATTATGACAAATGTATTTGAACATCTAACTAAATAGACCTGACAGAACAGAATTGATGAAAAGTAGCTGGCTACATAAATACCGGTTCTTTTATGAACTGTGCAATATGCATTCGGTGAAGAAGGTCCATCACAAGAGGGGACTATATGTTACACCAAGGAGACAGACACTACAATTACATAATATTGCATGAAACAATAATGTGTTGCAAATTTGTTACCCATGTGTGTATTATATCCTGCGAACAGGATCTTGTATGGGTTTTGTCATACATAAGTAACTTATACGTTGACTGAAAAATAACACCATAAATATTCAACAATAAGGTATACTTATAGACGCACAAAGAAAGATAATAACGTAAAAACCGTGCCATATGCATTCGGTGAAGATGCTCCATCACAAGAGGGGACTATATGTTGCATCAAGGAGACAGTTGCTGTACTGCAATTATATAATATTGCATGACACAATAGTTTCTTGCAAATGTTTTACCTATGTATGTATTATATGCGACAAACAGGATCTTGAAGAGTTCCACTTGTATGGGTTTTGTCTGACACAAGTATTTATACGTTGACTGAAAAATAACTCCATAAATATTAAACAACAAGACATACTTATAGACACACAAAGAAGAAATAATACCGATAAAACACTCGTTTACAAGTTTATTTTTCAATGGAAATTACATATTTGCTTATCCCGAGCCCATTGAGAAATGGTACTTGATGTAATATGCCTTCAGAAAAGCTGCGATCAGTTCACGAACGGCAAAGCTAAATGAATAACAGGGACCCCATCAATCAACACCGGGGCTAAATCTGGGAGTGAAAACATCTCTAGGAATAATAGCATATCTGTAGGGAAGGTCTTGAAATACTACTGGATTAATTTACTCAAAACCGATACGTTCCCCGATTTAAAAAAGTCTCTGATGATATTGTAGAGTGTTTTTGATGGAAGATCCATTGTTAACTACATTATTATATGCCTACGAAAATGCTACAATGGATTACACAGAGTGCAATCGGTCCGATATATTGCGGTATTGACCGCCCTCATATCGATCTGCGTCGCGCATAGCAACCGACGGTCTTTTGAAGTTTACGTATTCATGCGCTAGTGAAATGACGTTTTTATGGTTTTGTAGTACATGAAAATGTCCATAAAATTATTTGCCTTCAGGGTCTAAAATGGCTAGAAAATGTCAGCATTTGTAATCATGTCTCTCCCGAGGGGTATGCATATCATAATGCGGCAATCGCATATAATAATAAGTTAATCGACTGGATACAGTGTTTGAGGCCCTCGGTCGTGTCTGTGCCGCGGACGCACTCGCAAGCTCGTGCGTGCTACGGCCCAGACACGACTTCGGGCCTCAAACACTGTATCCAGTCAATTACCTATAAATATTCCAGGTCGTTATCATTGCGTAATCAGCTGGTGATAGAGATTATCAAGATTTGGCCATAATTTTGCATCAAAGTGCCATAGTACTAGTATACTTTGTCAGAAAAGGGCCACCATACTCTCTCTACAGACGCCTATCTACCCATTAAATACATCTGTGGCGGAGTCAGTAGAGCCATACCCATACACTTGAGCCAGAAGGATCACACTTGAGTGTGAAATATTGGTATTTGCGCCATTAGTAATGATAATGGCCCGCCGAATTGCTCAAATATTTATAAATGCAAATACTATATCCATTAGATTGATATGGAACAAATTATGACCTGCTAAGCTCTATGATGTTACAGGCTATTGACAAACCAATTGTCTGATATAACATCGTTAAGGTGAAGATTGTGTAAACATTATCATTACTTTTGGGGTACTAAATATCACTCACATTGCTGGCTATGGTGAATAAGTACTATACGCACTTAACTAAGGCATAATTAGAGACAAGCAAAGCACATATGATACTGCAATACTTTAACAATACTTTAAAATATACAAGTGTCTCCTTGAAGGGAATGATCTATATATGTTCGCCTGAGCTTATTGAAGAGTGATACGTGATATAATATGCTTTCAGGACAGCTGAAGTCTATTCACCAACAGCAAAGTTGAATGAATAACAGCGACTCATCAATCAACACAGGGTACAGCTGTGTGAAAACAATATCTAGAACAGCATGCCCTCAGGGTGGGTCTTGAACTACTGCTGATCAAATTACTGGGAAGCTTTAAAGTCTTCGAGTTCAAAATGTCTCTGATGACATTGGATAGTTCTGCTGAGAGTCGTTACGTGACGTTTTAAAACTACAATCAATTAGTATAATCTTTCTCCACCTGTCTATAATGTTCTACGATGAACACAATTATAGTAGCAGGAACATCATGAGTGTAAAATAGACAGGGCGGGATGCCAATATCACTAAAAAATATATCACTAAAAAGATATCATTTGACATGAAATGAGCGTTATATTTGTTAACACCTATCGGTTCTGTACAATGGCTGTGCCTACAGGGGTTGTGTCCTACCGAGTGAAGTGCGCATTCATTTCCATAAACATAAGCAGAGACTTTTCACGTTTTCATGATGTGTGATGAAAACGACAGACTGTGTTTATCTAATATTCATTAATGCAAATGTTATACCTATTTGTGTGATGTGCTGCAAATTATGACCTTTGGAACTGCATAAAGCCGGGCGCCTCGCATAACATCATTATGGTAATGCAGTTGAATATGATTGGCTGTGATATACCGTATATGATGTGTGCTGATTATGACAAATGTATTTGAACATCAAACTAAGTAGATCCAACAGAAGATCATTTATGAAAAGTAGCTACATAAATACCGGTTCTTTTATGAAATGTGCAATATGCGTTCGGTGGAAATGTCCATCACAAGAGGAAACTATATGTTACATCAAGGAGACAGAGGATGCACTGCAGATACAAAATATTGCATGAAACAATATTATACCCATGTATGTATTATATCCTGCGAACAGGATTTTGAAGAGTTCCACTTGAATGGGTTTCGTAATATATAAGTAATTTATACGTTGACTGAAAAATAACTCGATAAATATCAAACAATAAGGCATACTTATAGAATCACAAAGAAGAAATAATACCGATAAAAACACCTGTTTTTACCAGTGGAAATTATATATTCGATTGTCCCGAGCCTATTGGGAAATGATACTTGATGTAATATGCTTTCAGGAAAGCTGCGATCAGTTCACACACGGAAAAGCTAAATGAATACCAGGAACGCCATCAATCAACACCGATGTTAAGCATATCTGTAGCGAAGGTCTTGAAATATTACTGGATTAATTCACTGAGAGCCGATACGTTCCCCGAGTTCAAAATGTCTCTGGTGATATTGTAGAGTGTTTTTGATGGAAGATCCATTGTTATGCCTCAATCTCCCATGTCGTTATCATTGCGTAATCAGCTAGTGACATATGAGGAAGAATCCGCAATCGGGGGCATCTGGCCATGGCCGTATTTTACCAAGTTTGAATAGCTGGGTGCAAGGAGCCATATGATTTCTCTGTTGCTGTCAGAGGAATAAATGTGCTAACATGTTTGTGGATGGAAAGAGTGGATTCGTACAAAAGAAACCGTAGCCGTCGTCCTAGGGTTGATCCTAATGACGTCTGACGTGATCAGACGTAGTACATCTTTTGACCCTTCAAACTTTGATGGATGCTATAACAGTATAATAGTAACTGTATTATACTAATTTTCATCAGGGTAGCAAAAATATATCCGTGCCAGATATATTATTCGATTCCAAGAATGCTCTTGTACATAATCAGTGACGACAGCAAAAAGGGAACGAATCGGATATAGATATGTCAGGCATATCTATTGTGTTCACAATTCCCAACTGTGAACACGATGACGTATTCACAATGCCATGATAATGTCAAGATTCACTGTAGTTTGCATGGACTTTATTGTGCAATGGAAGGTGAGATATATGTTTTTGGTTGATCAGTGGCATTAAGTCCATGATATTGCATGGTACCACCAAAGAGGTTCTTTTCTGTGAACTGAACGATGTATTCTCCAAGATGACTTGTGCAATGTGTTTATATGATGGCTGAAATAGTATCCCGAAACCAAATTTGATTTACGTCAGTTATGACTGATGCAGGAACCGGAAATCACACATGATTTCACACCATTCATGCGAGGCAAATATATATATGTGTGTATTTTCCTAATTGTATCCCCCGAACAAAGTTCGGCAGATACTATGGATTTGGCTTCGTCGTCCGCGTCCGCGTCCGTGTCCGCGTCCGCGTCCGCAGAGATTTTCTTGTGAACGCGCTACAGGCCGCAATTCTCACCCGATCACCATTATTTTTTGCAGGCACATATAAAATGGTAAGATCCCGACACCAATCGATTATGGTTGCCGTGGCAACTGAATTGGTCGTTTGGGGACACATTTTGCATTGAAAACAGCCTGTTTGACACACATGGCTTGTGAACGCGCTACAGGCCGCAATTCTCACCCGATCACCATTATTTTTCACAGGCACATATATTATGGTAAGATCCCGACACCAATCGATTTTGGTTGCCGTGGCAACTGAATTGGTCGTTTGGGGACACATTTTGCATTGAAAACAGCCTGTTTGAGACACGTGGCTTGTGAACGCTCTACTGATAGCAATTTTTGACGAATCTTGATAATATTTGGAAGTGTTGTTAAGAAGGGCTGTCACACGAAACCAATCGTTTTTTAGAATGATCATATAAACATTAATATGTTAACAGCCTAACTTATTACAGAATTTTGAAATATCCATTTTGACATGTACGATCATTCCAATAGCCTGTACAATGGAAGGTAATGACACTGGTTTCTTGTTCAGAATGGAGAACTGATGTTTTCAGTGAAAACAGGACAATATTACTGAATAACTTAACATTAGTTTTACTAGTTAAGTCTATTATTGTCCACAAGAAAAATAGTTAAGACGAGAAACGTTTATTATTAAGCTCAACAAGGTAAAGGTTTTGTCCAGTACAGATTTCATGGGTGTAACTTAATAAGTTAATATTATTTTTAATAGTTAAGTCTATTATTGACCACAATAAAAATAGTTAAGACAAGAAATATTTATTATTAACCTCAACAAGGTAAATGTTTTGTCCAGTACAAATTTCATTGGTGTAACCGAATAAGTTAACATTATTTCCACTAGTTAAGTCTATTATTGACCACAATAAAAAATAGTTAAGTCTATTATTGACCACAATAAAAATGGTTAAGAGGAGAAATATTTATTGTTAAGCTCAACAAGGTGAAAGTATGTCCAGTACAGATTTCATGGGTGTACTGAATAACATTATTTTTACTAGTTTAGTCTATAATTGACCACAATAAAAATAGTTAAGACAAGAAATATTTATTATTAGGCTCAACAAGGTAAAGATTCTGTCCAGTAGACATTTTATGTCTGTAACCAAATAAGTTAACATTTTTTTTTGCTAGTTAAGTCTATTATTGACCTCAATAAAAATAGTTAAGATGAGAAACAATTATTATTGAGCTCAACAAGGTTAAGGTTTTGTCTGGTAGAAATTTCTGGGTGTAACCGAATAAGTTAACATTATTTTTACATGTTAAGTCTATTATTGACCACAATGAAAATAGTTAAGACAAGAAATATTTATTATTGGGCTCAACAAGGTAAGCTCAACAAGGTTAAGGTTTTGTCCGGTAGAAATTTCTGGGTGTAACCAAATAAGTTAACATTATTTTCACATGTTAAGTCTATTATTGACGATAATGAAAATAGTTAAGACAAGGAATATTTATTATTGGTGATTTAACATATTATGAGTTAAATTATAACTTGCGGTGAAAGTTCGATCTGGCTCCAATTTTGTCATCTTGAAATACAGTTTTGGTCAAATTTTACTTTGAATTTCAACTTGAAACCAAGTTTGACACAAATTATGAGATAAAATATAACTTATGGTGAAAACTTCGATCTGGCTCCAATTTCGTCATCTTGAAATGCAGTTTTGGTCAACTTTTACTTTGAATTTCAACTCGGAACCAAGTTTGGCACATATTATGAGTTAAAATATAACTCATGGTGAAAAGTTTGATCTGGCTTCAATTTCGTCATCTTGAAATGCAGTTTTGGTCAACTTTTACTTTGAATTTCAACTTGATACCAAGTTTTGCACATATTATGAGTTAAAATATAACTTACGGTGAAAAGTTTGATTTGGCTCCAATTTTGTCATCTTGAAATGCAGTTTTGATCAACTTTTGCTTTGATTTTCAACTTGAAACCAAGTTTGTCAAATATTCTGAGTTGAAATATAACTTTTGATGAAAACTTTGATCTGACTGTAATTTCGTTATCTTATCGAACATGTTGAAATGGAAATTCATATGCACTGATTTCAGTAGTGACCTTGAATTTGACCTTCAATGACTTTGAAAGGTCAATGCAGCAATTTTTGTGGGAAAAAAACAGTTTTGGCTTGAGCATGTTAGGATTTTACATTTCTCTGGTAATCATTTTAGCCCTTGCTCTAGTATTCACGCTTATCAGTAGTATTTGGGGCGACAGGGATGATGGGGCCACGGGGGATACACCCAAGCGGTCGTAGGCGACCGGAAGCGTCTAGTTATAAAGTGGAGTTTGGTGAATGCTGAGAAACACTTGATTTTTAGTGTTTCATTTGATTAATCAAAAATGCTCAATTTGCCAAAAAACGAAGTAACTTGGATTGTTGAAACGTGTATTATCCAAAATGTGGTATGCGAGGCCATTATTCTGACAAGAGATTTGTCGAAACGTGTGCTTGAACAGCTCAGGACCAACAAAAATAGTGCCACCTGAGGAACCCTCCAAACCACATGATAGGCAATGTTTAGCAGAGGATGAAATTCTACATTGGACTGAAAGGTGGCCACATGTAACATTTTATCACCAGTGAACTTCTGTCAAATCAGCTTAAGGTATCACATCACCAAATAAATAGTAGCATAAACCCATAGCCTTTTGTGCTGTTGATTGTAACTGGTATTCTGCACACCCTCTTCCATCAACATTAGCATAAAGCAACAGCAAAACGATGTTTCATGAAGGGTGATGAGAACAACAGGCTATGGTACTCTAATATTTATGAATGCAAATGTTATACCATTGGCATGGTGGTCTGCAAATTATGACAAGTGAGACTGCACAATATCATAGACATTGCAAAAGCTGCATGTCATCGGGGAAGTTCGCATGTGAGGTACCGTATGCCATGTGGTGTGCTCATTGTGATAAATGTCCACCAAACATTACACCAATTAGACCCAACATAAACAAATTTAAGTAGATTATCTGGCTACATAAATACCGGAAACCTATTACAAATTGTCACCATATGACTGCCCTAATGGGCTCAGACGCATCTACGGTTGCATTCACAGGATGTAATATGATACGAATGAAGTTGAGTTTTAAGTCAATTTTCAAACAAATTGAAGTCCATACACTGCATATTTCATATACTGTCTTTCCAACTGTGGTATACTTAGCAGTATTTAGCGCGTATTCAAGTGTGCAGCGACCGAAAATAAAACCGAGTTTAGTGGAGAAATCGTTGTTTTCCAGCTATACCTGGCACTCATATGAGGCCCGATTTCCGATCAGTGGTTGCACCGAGGCAGGCGCTCAGTCCAGGAATTATGGTAATATTTCCTAACCGATCACAACAAATTGTCTTCAATATAAATAAATACACACTGTCTGTCCTCTATAACGCCGAAGTGTCGGGTTTAGTTGCTATTCCAAAATTTTCATGTGGTTTACTCCGCATAATAAAAAAAATTAGGTTGGTGAATACATCTCTCATTGACACTCTCATATCTCCTCAGCATTCTGAACTCAGCCAATGAGGCCTTCTTTGATAATCACAGCATACTCTCGTCATAATAGGTATTTGATTATAAAAATTATTGACCTAATAGTGCAGGAAATGTCCATTCTTCATAGCAAGAGGAGGGCAACTCCTTCTGTATATGAATCCACAAAACAGATTATGAAATGAAGGCT
This sequence comes from Terebella lapidaria, assembly GCA_949152475.1. NCBI lineage: Eukaryota > Metazoa > Annelida > Polychaeta > Terebellida > Terebellidae > Terebella > Terebella lapidaria. The sequence goes on along the minus strand of OX424566.1, from coordinate 22,071,499 downwards.
TTCAGAGAATGAATGTGGAATTTCATCTGGAATTGATTTCAAAACCGAACACCACGACAGCTGCATATTAATGGCTACACTTTCACGCTGAGCAGTATTTCAATGACTTTTCTGTCATTCAGCCGCCTTTCAGCTTATGCAAACATGTTTTGAATGTAACAGAAGTGTTATGTTCAATAAGTGTAACTTCTATTCATTGCGGTTTTGTCTATTTACGTTTATCCCACACGGACTGTTTTACATTTATCCAATAAGTTAAACGACTCTCATTAAAACAAACTTGGCGTTGAATCTATCTACATCTTGGTCCAGTAAAAGGCATGAATACATTATCTTACTCGTTATCATAAATCATGCTATATATTATATTTTCAACATATCTTCAAAATATAGAAGAAAATTACGTCAGACATATAGGTGTCACAAGAAGTTCTGCAATCAGCTTTGATGATAGCTTAAGCTCATAAAATATAGCGCATCTCGATGCAAAACGTATAATAACCTGTGTATAATAACCTGTGTTATAACTCTTAGCGTCTCTAATCACTTTCTGCCAACGATATGTGGAAATAGGTCTTCGATTCTAATCTTGTCATTGTGAAGTAATAATCCCTTTGAGCAGGTGGTCCTTAAAGACCTCTGAATTAAATACATGGGGTGGTCTATCATCGATCTCGAAATGCTTCTACCGAATTTCTACCAAACTTCAGTACATGGAACCATACGCCACAATTCCATTGTTTCAAAATCTGGTTAGAATAGAGTGAAAATAAATGTTGTACCTGGTGCTTTGGACATGTCGAATTATATTGATCCAGAAGCTATATCACATAACGATGATTCTATACTGACTGAGTTACACCAAATAGCGTGTAGTATCTATGTACACCTGGTAAAAGTTTTCTACGAAGATTAAAACTGCTTCGATTATTCCCGCGTGCTGCAAAAATATCGCCATTGAACAGTGAAATACAATCCGGCTAATGAAGTCTAGGATACAACATAAGAATGGAGAAGTTGAAATCATGTACTTTGAATTGATTTGTCATCGTACGGTGTATTGCCAGAGTCTATTCGTGGGTGAGCAGCAGTCAATTATGTTCTGCCGTAAGCCTATCAATGGACGAAGGTGTAGGTCTACATAATTATCACCGTCTACTGATGTATTACACATACAAATATGGAAAGGAAAATTATTATTATTATTTTTAAGATGTTCTATTAAATATTTTTATTCATTAAAAAATAATATCAAGCGCTCGGAGAATAACATTTTCACCCCTTTCCCTCTGCTCGCTTTCAGGTTCATGAATATCATTTGATTAACACTCTATATGGAACGACCGCGGCATTTCATCGCATTTGAAAGAGATTATGTGTGGATTAATATTCAATATTACGGTCCGTAGAGTCTTGACCTATGCCACGCTGGCACATCGTAGATAAGCACCTCATCCCCGTGGAAATTAATAGCAGCATGTACTTCCCCGCTCGGTTGTTTTATTTAGGATGTTTTGAACTTAACTTGTATTGATTTTTTCCTTGTTCTATACAAAAATGTTACAAACATCAGATTATTAATGACGGGGGATTTTATTTTTTTTAAGATCTTTTCTGGAAATCACAATCAGATTACATAATAAATATACAATGCTACTTACTATATTTCCCAGTTCCCTCTTGCATATGAAACGATTGTATCCATACCATGTACGGTATCAACTAAACTGCATCCAAATGTACTGAGGGATAGCAGATGTTAGCCGCTCAGATTCATATTAGATGTTGTATTTTACGTTTGTTATTGGCATCATCAAAATCTTATTGTATTGGTGGTAATAGATTGATACTTACATTCCACAGCTACTATGGATGTCCTAAATCCAGCTGGTTGTCCTAAATCCAGCTGACAGCGGATAATACCTCTCATGTAGCCATCTGCATCGCTATCCAACCAACCGACTGACGGTAAATATGCTTGATGTCTCCATCTGCCTCTGGACTGATTTGCCCACTCCAGTGCTTGATCTTAGCACGCCGAGTCCCATCGAGCAATCGAACACGAGCATCGTATTCCGCCCGCAGTTATGACCTCGTTGGTGGCATTGGAGTGTGGAGAGATTCCAAGTGATGTGGAGGACAAGCCATCATATCGATATCATTATTCAATAATAAGTAGAACTAGTGTTTTTCATAGCAATAATTTTCCTAACAAGCAGATCAATAGATGTAGCTGCTCACGTGTACCATGAAGTATCTATGTATACAAAATATATGCACCTCACATCTGCAGTTTCTCCATCCTCCCTTCATTTAGTGAATTCGTTGTATCGTTTGCAAATAGATACCTGTTACGATGTGCTCTCCAGAAAACTTCGATTTGTTCGCCAAGGGCAAAGCAGAATTAATAATAGCGAATCATCAATCAACACCAGGCTTAGGCCTGAGTGGGAAGTTCTCTAGGATAACATATCATGAGGTTGACAGTTGAGCGTCTATTGTGTTAAGTTACTCGGCATTACTATATTCGAGAAGAATATTGTAGAAGAATACTGCGGAATATCCATAGAATATCTTTATCCATAGACATTATTAGCTCTTGCATAAGAACTTAATCTTCAAATGCTATATATAAACTCACCAAACATGACCCTCTCAATAAGAACTCTTAAGAATAAATGTAGAACGTCAATTCAAATAGACTTTATCACTGAATACCACGACGGATGCATGCTTACGTTGATTAATCATTTGTGCTCCATGTGCTCCCCACATGGAGCAATATTCAATGACAAACTCTGCTATTAAGCAGCCATTTAGCTAATTCAAGCTTGGATTTAAACTCACAGAAAGGATCTATTGAATACGGTGTTGCCTCCGCTAGTTGCGGTCTTCTGTATTTACATTTACCCCAAACGGGAGCTTTTGTACATTAATCGATGCAATGATCTTTCACAAAGACTACCCTGGCATAGTGAAACGCAGTCCAAGGGATCATAACAGGACAAATCAGGATGGAAATGTCACAAGTCTGTACTATTTAAAGCTATAACCACTTTTAGAATTGACAAAATCCATTCATTCTGCGATAGCTTTATTTTGTCTATAGAATGAGAAATCGCACGAAATTGGGTCTGAAAATGTGTACTACGTGCATAAATTGAGTTTCCAAATCAAGATTCCAATTCGGACCAGTCAATCTCGCATTTTTTCCTCAAAGCGGCCCGCCTTGTGGTCGAGTTCTACACACACTCTCATGAGGTCATTGGTATTTGTCTAGATACTGTGACAACCGGCAATGATGCAGGCCGATCATTCTTTATCCACTGTTCTCATGCATGATTAACGGCAATTTTCTGAGTATCTGGTGTCGAAATGTGCATATTTCCTATATATTGAATATGACTTGTGGTACGACCTAATCAATGTACTACTCAATGTGAACTGGCAACTCATAAACTCTATTGATAGACATTTTACAGTTTTACAGAAAATGTGATAACCTAAAATGAACCATGATATATTTCATATTTTCAATATGTCTACGAAATGCACCAGTAAATTTCGTTATGTGTCACAACATATTCAATGATATTGGGCATGTACATGTATATGGGGGTGATGATATACTATGTTTGAAAAACTAATTGATAATATACTGCACCCTTAAATGTACAATGTGCATCAACAGGTCCAGAGTTCGAACCCAAAGTCTACTTTTCAATGTAGCCTCTACTCTTGTCACTTTAAGTGCTATTATAATTATTTGTTACCATTTACAAATCCCATATCGCAGGAGAACCTATGTGACTGCTGGATTAAACAAGTGCAGCACTACATTCTCGACCCCAAAAGGTCTAGCAACCTCTAAGCAGTGACAGCATTTGTACCTGCAAGTTTCTTTTGCTTGCTTCTTTCACACAAACCATCAGGTTAGACTTATTATGTCCAACCTCGTCCACAGCATCAAAAAAAAAAAACACTGATAATCTATCGTTTGAACCATCACATAATTCGCTGATCAGACATGGGTTGAAAAAATGTCCTTACCATTTATTTGGGCACAAATTAAGCATGTATCACAACACTACAAGACAACTGCGTTCACTCTTCACCAGCTTGGGAGTTGTATCTGATAGCTTGATGTTTAAGAAATTGGCCGGACGCAATATCGCGTACTATGTGTGATTTCTATTTACGGTATACGATCAAAGACATTGTGGTATTTACACTAGGTCATGTTGAAAGTTATTCGAAATAACTGGAAACTTAGATCAATGCCATAGGTTGCAAACATATCGCGATTGAACAATGAAATGCAATCCAGCAGATCATGTACAAGATGTTATATAAATGCTCAAAATTTGATATTATGTGCATTGCATTGCTTGGTGGGCTTTGTCTGGTGTTTTGTAGGATCAATTATTTTGTAGGATCAATTATTCGGAATAACTGGAAACTTAGATCAATGCCATAGGTTGCAAAAATATCGCGATTGAACAATGAAATGCAATCCAGCAGATCATGTACAAGATGTACAGGACTGGCTTGCAAACTGTCGCGATGAGTTCAAACATCAATATCAAACCAGTCTCATCTTCCAAACATCCAGAAATGGACCAGTTCACCTCAGTGATGCGGAACACAGTGAAAGGTATCGAGTCAAACATAACACTGTGGCAGTTTCTGTTAGAACTGTTACTAAGCAATCAGCACCAGGACATTATCCAGTGGACCAATAAAGAAGGAGAGTTCAAACTCACCAACGCAGAGGAGGTCGCCAAACTATGGGGACACCGCAAAAAACAAGCAAAATATGAATTATGACAAACTCAGTCGTGCTCTTCGTTACTACTATGAGAAAAATATCATAAAGAAGGTTCTTGGACAAAAGTTTGTGTATAATGTAAGTATCAATCTATTACCACCAATACAATCAGATTTTGATGATGCCAATAACACACGTAAAATACAACACTCTGCAACAGAAACAAAGCCCGGCCAAACAGTTTATCCAAAGACACACTGGCGTCATCAGGGGCAGACAGTGTGTTAAATGTAGTTGTTTCTACTGTACACCTGATGGAATTAGTATACAACTGCCCAACAACCTATGAAAATAATTTAGAAATACGAAACTAACCCCATGGAATAGATACATGACAAGTACAAAAGTACCCAATCACAAGCCAGAAGGCTACTGAGTTGATGGTATCCTCGGGGACAGATTTAACGTCCGCCAGCAGTGACACCGACTCAGTGGTATGAATGTAAGTATCAATCTATTACCACCAATACAATCAGATTTTGATGATGCCAATAACACACGTAAAATACAACACTCTGCAACAGAAACAAAGCCCGGCCAAACAGTTTATCCAAAGACACACTGGCGTCATCAGGGGCAGACAGTGTGTTAAATGTAGTTGTTTCTACTGTACACCTGATGGAATTAGTATACAACTGCCCAACAACCTATGAAAATAATTTAGAAATACGAAACTAACCCCATGGAATAGATACATGACAAGTACAAAAGTACCCAATCACAAGCCAGAAGGCTACTGAGTTGATGGTATCCTCGGGGACAGATTTAACGTCCGCCAGCAGTGACACCGACTCAGTGGTATGAATGTAAGTATCAATCTATTACCACCAATACAATCAGATTTTGATGATGCCAATAACACACGTAAAATACAACACTCTGCAACAGAAACAAAGCCCGGCCAAACAGTTTATCCAAAGACACACTGGCGTCATCAGGGGCAGACAGTGTGTTAAATGTAGTTGTTTCTACTGTACACCTGATGGAATTAGTATACAACTGCCCAACAACCTATGAAAATAATTTAGAAATACGAAACTAACCCCATGGAATAGATACATGACAAGTACAAAAGTACCCAATCACAAGCCAGAAGGCTACTGAGTTGATGGTATCCTCGGGGACAGATTTAACGTCCGCCAGCAGTGACACCGACTCAGTGGTATGAATGTAAGTATCAATCTATTACCACCAATACAATCAGATTTTGATGATGCCAATAACACACGTAAAATACAACACTCTGCAACAGAAACAAAGCCCGGCCAAACAGTTTATCCAAAGACACACTGGCGTCATCAGGGGCAGACAGTGTGTTAAATGTAGTTGTTTCTACTGTACACCTGATGGAATTAGTATACAACTGCCCAACAACCTATGAAAATAATTTAGAAATACGAAACTAACCCCATGGAATAGATACATGACAAGTAATAAGTTTGTATCGTTTCCTGAGATTGTCAAAACTGAGAACAAAATCTCCTTCAAAGAGAAGATGGAGAGTCTGGCTGAAGATGGATGTTCGGTCAGTGGTGTGGAGGTCAAGACTGAGGTTCCTGATCCATGTGTGATCAAGTCTGAGGCCAGCCCGAGTTGTGTCAGTGCCACTGCCTCGTCCTCCAACCAGCCACTGCTCACAGGCAGCACAGCCAGTGCATGGACTAGTGTGATGGATGCCGCTCACTCAAGGATCTTCACACACATTCCTCCACAGCATTTGCGCTGCATCTCGCCTCACATCCCATTGCGATCCGAGCCCCGCTGCATGGAAGGTCTACAGGCTCTACCGGCCAGTGTCCATGCAATCCCCAGTCTTGTGGTGGAGCACAGGTCCCCACGTGACCGTTCACCCCACCACCTCATGCCTTGCGATCAGCCAGCACCATGCACCAGCGCGTCAGCCACGCACCCCAAACCAGACCCACTCAGCTTACAGTCCTCGACTCTCAATCCACTTGCCCGAGAGGGGATTCGAACCCAGGACCCGACGAACAGTAGTCCAACACTCTACCAAGTGAAAGTGAACACTCTACCAAGTAAAGGGATATCCCTTTAGCTCACTTGGTAGAGTGTTGGACTACTGTTCGTCGGGTCCTGGGTTCGAATCCCCTCTCGGGCAAGTGGATTTTTCCGAACCCTATAACATATAAATGCTCAAAATTTGATATTATGTGCATTGCATTGCTTGGGTGGGCTTGGTCTGGTGTTTTGTAGGATCAATTATGTGACACTCATAATTGGTATCATATACATGTTTTAACATTAAGGGTACTTCGGAAGACTGACCGCAAAAACATTGCAGCCTCGTTAACGTGGGCTGCTTCGTTACCGGATACATCTGTTGCATCTATAGAAGACGTTAATGGGGTCGGCCATCTTGGATTTATGCAATTTATCAGAATATTCCTTGTCAGAGCTGATTTTTTCTCGAAACCCACTTGAGTGTGGAAGCACGAGAATGGCTTCCCCAAACATTGATTTATGTGTTTTGGAAGCTGCACAACTTAGAAAATTGTTATGTGCCGGCGGTTATTTTAAAAACCAAAATGGCATCTTGAATGTTGGTGATATCTCATGTTTCCTTCTTTACTATGAAAGAGCATAAAAAATTTAGCCGCTATGCAAACTCTCACACCTACACAATCTGAACGATTACATAAGCCACTGTACTTCAAGTTATCAGTGGTGTTAAATAATATAGTTTGTATAAAGTTTTTATCAGAGAAACAACAAGGAGACGGGTTTACTTACTGCTCTGCATTCCCCTCCGTTGATGCATATGAAGGCTGGCTCTATTACAAATGTATATCCAAAGTGTGTAGCACATTCACCCCATATCCGAGTCCACCGAGTGCGAGCAGATGTTACCCGTTCAAATCCCACGGCTACTATGGTCAAATGTCCCGAGCCTGGCGGAAATCGGACCACACCTCTGCTGTATCCCTTTGCAGCACTGCTCAGCCAACTGACTAACGGCGAATAGGCTCGATGTCTCCATCCGCCCCTGAACTGACTTGCCCACTCATCCCCAACTCCCCTCGTCCCATCATGCTATCAAACATGGGCTTCATATTCCAACGCCGTGATGGCCTCGTTGGTGGCATTGGATTGTAGAGAGATTCCAAGCGTTGTGAAGGACATACTAGCCATCATATCGATGTTACTCTCATGTGTAAATTAAACGACTGGGCGTGTCTGACTTATCCGGGATAAAGATAAAGCACGTGTCATGCCTACACGAGTTATACCTATGAATTATCATGGTATAAAGGTAATAAATATTTTGTATTCAATGTCTTTGATGCCAATAATTGTATTGACCAGCAGATCAGTTGAACAGATCTGACCCATGTGTTGTATGACTGATATGTTGTGTGTCTTCACAATCAGCACAACTCCTTCCTGCAATATCTACACCATCATGCTTTCTTGTTATATTGTAGCCACATATATTGATATTTTACTACCATTCCATAAAGCTGATATCTGTTCGCCAAAAGCATTGCTAAATTAATAAAAGTGACACGTCAATCAGTGCCGGATGTTCAACTTGCTTAAAGAAAAAACAACTGGATGAACACAATGTGCCGAGGTTGAAACATGGACGATCCTGGGATTGAAATACTGTAGGAACCCGAGTTCATAATGTCTTTGATGATTTGATAGATGATTGTTGAGCGAGTAAGTAATTCTTGGACTCCATTCTGCTGTCTCGTTATGGTTGTGTATTCATCCAGTGATACACGGTGACTGCAGCCAGTGACGCAGGAGGGCCTTGTCCTTTGGGAGTAATCATTTTCCCCACGGCCTGAATATATGGGAAGGTGAATGGGATTTGAATGATGCCTTGCTTCTTTGTGTGACAACATAGAATAGTGTAGATGACACAAAGAAAGATCGCACATAGAAAGTGTGTTAAAATGTAGGGCGAGAACGCGGAAACACGAAGCGAAAACGCGAAAGTACGAAGCGAAAAAACGAAACTACGAAGCGAAAACTCGAAACTGAATCTCGTCTTCTCGCTTCATGATTTCGTGTTTTCGCTTCGTGTTCTCTATTAATAACTATTAATAATGGCAATATTTGTTTGAGGCTTTTGAGAGAGACTGAACTGAGTGATATTACTTATATTATGCATGATTTTATAGGGTATTATACATTACATTTTAGTGTCCCTCCATTCATTATAGGCGACCGTCCTGGGCAGCTAATCATTGATGTCAGGCCACTAAATATATTTGACACCTTGAATAATCTAATTTTAATCCGTCTATCGTTACCCCTGCAACACGAAAAAAAGCGAAAATACAAAAACACGAACCAACGAGAGTCAGTTTCGAGTTTTCGCTTCGTGTTTTCGGGTTTTCGCTTCGTAGTTTCGTCTTTTCGCTTCGTACTTTCGCGTTCTCGCCCTACTTTTTTATGCGAAAACATGAGATCCAAAAATGGCCGCCGTTGTACACCATACTAATGGGCTCAAACGCATATATGGTCGCATTCACAGGATGTAATACGATACGAATGAAGTTGAGTTTTAAGTCAAATTTCAAACAAATTGAAGTCCATACACTGCATATTTCATATACTGTTTTTTCCAACTGTGGTATACTTAACAGTATTTAGCGTGTATTCGAATGTGCAGTGACCGAAAATAACAACGAATTTAGTGGAGAAATCGTTGTTTTCCAGTCACTCCCCGGCGCTCATATGAGGCCCGTTTTCCGATCTGTGGTTACGCCGAGGCAGGCGCTCAGTCCAGGAATTATGGTAATATTTCCTAACCGATCACAACAAATTTTCTTCAATATAAATAAATACACACTGTCTGTCCTCGATAACGCCGAAGTGTCGGGTTTAGTTGCTATTCCAAAATTTTCATGTGATTTACTCCGCATAATAAAAAAAATTAGGTTGGTGAATACATCTCTCATTGACACTCTCATATCTCCTCAGCATTCTGAACTCAGCCAATGAGGCCTTTTTTGATAATCACAACATACTCTCGTCATAATAGGTATTTGATTATAAAAAAAAATATTGAACTAATAATGCAGGAAATGTCCATTCTTCACAGCAAGAGGAGGGCAACTCCTTCTGTATATGAATTCACAAAACAGATTATGAAATGTATGCTTTCAGAGAATGAATGTGGAGTTTCATCTGGAATTGATTTCAAGACCGAACATCACGACAGCTGCATATTAATGGCTACACTTTCACGCTGAGCAGTATTTCAATGACTTTTCTGTCATTCAGCCGCCTTTCAGCTTATGCAAACATGTTTTGAATGTTACAGAAGAGTTATGTTCAATAAGTATAACTTCTATTCATGGCGGTTTTGTCTATTTACGTTTATCCCACACGGACTGTTTTACATTTATCCAATAACTACTCTTATTAAAACAAACTTGGCGTTGACATCTTCGTCCAGTAAAAGGCATGAATACAATATCTTACTCGTCATCATAAATCAATCTATATATTATATTTTTAACATGTCTTCAAAATATAGAAGAAAATTACGTCAGACATATAGGTGTCACAAGAAGTTCTGCAATCAGCTTTGATGATAGCATAAGCTCATAAAATATAGCGCATCTCGATGCAAAACGTATAATAACCTGTGTTTAATTCTTAGCGTCTCTAATCACTTTCTGCTAACGATATGTGAAAATAGGTCTTCGATTCTAATCTTGTCATTGTGAAGTAATAATCCCTTTGAGCAGGTGGTCCTTAAAGAGCGCTGAATTAAATACATGGGGTGGTCTATCATCGATCTCGAACTGCTTCTACCGAATTTCTACCAAACTTCAGTACATGGAACCATACGCCACAATTCCAGTATTTCAAAATCTGGATAAAATAGAGTGAAAATAAATGTTGTACCTGGTGCTTTGGACGTGTCGAATTATATTGATCCAGAAGCTATATCACATAACGATGATTCTATACTAACTGAGTTACATCAAGTAGCGTGTAGCATCTATGTACACCTGGTAAAAGTTTTCTACGAAGATTAAAACTGCTTCGATTATTCCCGTGTGCTGCAAAAATATCGCCATTGAACAGTGAAATACAATCTGGCTAATGAAGTCTGGGATACAACATAAAAATGGAGAAGTTGAAATCATGTACTCTGGATTGATTTGTCTTGGTACGGTGTATTGTCAGAGTCTATTCGTGGGTGAGCAGCAGTCAATTATGTTCTGCCGTAAGTCTATCAATGGACGAAAGTGTAGGTCTACATAATTATCACCATCGACTGATGTATTACACATACAAATATGGAAGGGAAAATTATTTTCAAGATGTTCTATTAAATATTATGCCCACAAAGAACGTGAAAAAATGATTTTCATATTTCGAATATGTGTGGTTGATGTTCCTCCGACGTTCTTGTTCATAACATTTTCATTCTTTCCCTCGGCTTGCTCTCAGGTTCATGAATATCATTTGATTAACACTCTATATGGTACGACCACGGCATTTCATCGCATTTGAAGGAGATTATGTGTGGATTAATATTCAATATTACTGTCCGTAGAGTCTTGACCTATTCCACGCTGGCACATCGTAGATAAGCACATCATCCCCATGGAAATTAACAGCAGCATGTACTTTCCCGTTCGGTTGTTTTGTTTGGGATGTTTTGAACCTAATTTTTATTGAATTTTTTCTTCCTGTACACAAGAATGTAAGTATCAATCTATTACCATCAATACATTCAGATTTTGATGATGCCAATAACAAACGTAAAATACAACATTTTGCAACAGAAACAAGGCCCGACCAAATAGTTTATCCAAAGACACACTGGCGTCATCAGGGGCAGACAGTGTGTTGAATGTAGTTGTTTCTACTGTAACCTGATGGAATTAGTATACAACTGCCCAACAACCTATGAAAATAATTTAGAAATCCCAAACGAACCCCATGGAACAGATATATGACAAGTACATAAGTACCTAATCACAAGCCAGAAGGCTACTGAGTTGATGGTATCCTCGGGGACAGATTTAACGTCCGCCAGCAGTGACACCGACTCAGTGGTATGAATGTAAGTATCAATCTATTACCATCAATACATTCAGATTTTGATGATGCCAATAACAAACGTAAAATACAACATTTTGCAACAGAAACAAGGCCCGACCAAATAGTTTATCCAAAGACACACTGGCGTCATCAGGGGCAGACAGTGTGTTGAATGTAGTTGGTTCTACTGTACACCTGATGGAATTAGTATACAACTGCCCAACAACCTATGAAAATAATTTAGAAATCCCAAACGAACCCCATGGAACAGATATATGACAAGTACATAAGTACCTGCAAATATTAGATTATTAGGGGCGGTGGATTTTAGGATTATTAAGATTTTTTCTAGAAATCACAATCAGATTACATGATAAGTATACATGCTACTTACTATATTTCCCAGGTCTTTCTTGCAAATGAAACGATTGTATCATACCATGTACGGTATCAACTAAACTACATCCAAGTCTACTGAGCGACAGCAGATGTTAGCCGCTCGAATTCCACAGCTACTATGGTTGTCCTAAATCCAGCTGGTTGTCCTAAATCCAGCTGACAGCGGATAATACTTCTCCTGCAGCCATCTGCATCGCTATCCAGCCCATCGAGCAATCGAACACGGGCATCGTACAATAAGTAGAACTAGTATAGTGTTTTTCATGGCAATAATTTTCCTAACAAGCAGATCAATAGATGTAGCTGCTCACGGGTACCAGAAAGTATCTATGTATACAAATATATGCACCTCACATCTGCAGTTTCTCCATCCTCCCTTCATTTAGTGAATTCGTTGTATCGTTTACAAATAGATACCTGTTACGATGTGCTTTCCAGAAAACTTCGATTTGTTCGCCAAGGGCAAAGCTGAATTAATAATAGCAAATCATCAATCAACACCAGGCTTAGGCCTGAGTGGAAATTCTCTAGGATAACATATCATGAGGTTGACAGTTGAACGTCTATTGTGTTAAGTTACTCGGCATTACTATATATGAGAAGAGTATTGCAGAAGAATACTGCGGAATATTTTTCAAAAGAGGACTGATCCCATGAATATATTCCTTATCCATAGATTATTAGCTTTTGCATAAGAACGTTGTGGTAATCATTAAATGCTATATACAAAATCACCAAACATGACCCTTTCAATAAGAACTTTTAAGAATAAATGTACAACGTCAATTCCAATAGACTTTATCACTGATTACCACGACGGATGCATGCTTACGTTGATTAATCATGGCTAAACCACACATGGAGCAATATTTCAATGACAAGCTCTGCTATTCAGCAGCCATTTAGCTTATTCAAACTTGGATTTAGAGTGACAGAAAGGATCTATTGAATACGGTGTTGCCTCCGCTAGTTGGGTCTTCTGTATTTACATTTATCCAAACCGGGAGCTTTTGTACATTAATCGATTTAATGCCCTTTGACAAAGCATACCTTGGCATAGCAAAACGCAACCCAAGAGAGAATAATGGGGAAAACCATGACGGAATTGTCACAAGTCTATCTAATCTCAAAACATCACACGTTTGGACGAGTTCAAATAAGGTTTCTATTCTTCTGGTGAATATCAAGGTAATATAGTTGTGCATGTAAAATCTGCAATATCAAAAGTGGTTCCACATAGCAGTGGCCATTAGAGGAAATTCGCAGACAGAAGTAGGTTGAATATGACTTGTGGTACGACCTCATAAATGTACTACTCAATGTGAATTGCCAACTCAGAAACTCTGTTGATAGACATTTCACAGTTTTGAAAATGTGATTTTCGAAATGCACCAGTAAATTGCGTTATGTGTCACAACATATTCAATGATATTGGGCATGTACATGTATATCGGGGTGATGATATACTGTGATAAACTAATTGATAATATACTGCACCCTTAATGTACAATGTGCATCAACAGAATTCGAACCCAAAGTCCAGAATTCGAACCCAAAGTCTACTTTTCAATGTAGCCTCTACGGTTCTACTCTTGTCACTTTAAGTGCTATTCTAATTATTTGTTACCATTTAAATAATCCCATATCGCAGGAGAACCTATGTGACTGCTGGATTAAACAAGTGCAGCACTACATTCTCGACCCCAAAAGGTCTAGTAACTTTCCAGATGTCAAGCAATGACAGCATTTGTTCCTGCAAATTTCTTTCACACAAACAATCAGGTAACACTTATTATGGCCAACCTCGTCCACTGCATCCGAATAAAAAAAAAACCCTGATAATCTACCGTTTAAACCACCAAACAAGTCGCTGATCAGACATGGGTTAAAACATTTCCTTACCATTCATTTGGGAACAACTTAAGCATGCATCCCAACACCACAAGACAACGAAAAAATAACCAGCTTGGAGTTGTATCTGATATCTTGAAGTTTAAGAAATGGTCCAGACGCAATATTGCGTTCGGGGTATTTGATTTCTAATTATGGGATATGATCAAACACATTGTGGTATTTACACTAGGTCATATTAAAAGTGATTCGAGATAACTGGGAACTTGGATCAATGCCGTAGGTTGCAAAAAAATATTGTCATTGAACAATGAAATGCAATCCAGCAGATCATGTACAAGGTGTTATATGAATGCTCGAAATTTGATATTATGAACATTGCATTGATTGGATGGGCTTTGTCTGGTGTATTGTAGGATCAATTATGTGACACTCATAATTGGTATCATATACGTGTTTTAACATTAAGGGTACTTCGGAAGACTGACCGCGAAAACATTGCAGCCTCGTTAACGTGGGCAGCCTCGTAGGATCAATTATGTGACACTCATAATTGGTATCATATACGTGTTTTAACATTAAGGGTACTTCGGAAGACTGACCGCGAAAACATTGCAGCCTCGTTAACGTGGGCAGCCTCGTTAACGGATACATTTGTTGCATCTATATAAGACGTTATTGGGTCGGCCATCTTGGATTCATGCAATTTATCAGAATATTCCTTGTCAGAGCTGATTTTTTCTCGAAACCCACTTGAGTGTGGAAGCACAGGAATAGCTTCCCTAAACATAGATTTATGTGATTTGGAAGCTGCACAACATAGAAAATTGTCATATGCCGGCGGCTATTTTGAAAACCAAAATGGCATCTTGAATGTTGGTGTATCACATGTGTCCCTCTTTATTATGAAACAGTATAAGCAATTTAGCCAGTATGCAAATTTTCACACCTTCACATACTGAACGATTCTAACATAAGCCACTGTACTTGAAGTTATCAGTGGCGTTGAATAATATAGTTCGTATGAAGTTTTTTTTCCAAGAAACAACTTTCTATCAAAGAACAATGAGACGGGTTTACTTACTTCTTTGCATTCCCCTCCGTTGATGCATATGAAGGCTGGCTCGATTACAAATGTATATTCAAAGTGTGTAGCATATCTACTGCATATCCGTGTCCACTGAGTGCGAGCAGATGTTACCCGTTCAAATTCCACAGCTACTATGGTCAAATGTCCCGTGCCTAACGGACAAGGGACCACACCTCTGCTGTATCCTTTTGCAGCACTGCTCAACCAACTGACTAACGGCGAATATGCTCGATGTCTCCATCCGCCTCTGGACTGACTTGCCCACTCATCCGCAGCTCCCCCTCGTCCCATCAAGCCACCTAATACAGGCGTCATATTCCACCGCCGTGATGGCCTCGTTGGTGGCATTGGATTGTGGAGAGATGCCAAGCGTTGTGGAGGACATACTACTTGTCATATCGATGTTACTCTCATGTGTAAATTAGACGACTGGGCGTGTCTGACTTATCCAGGATAAAGATAAAGCATGTGTCATGCCTACACGAGTTATATCTATGAACTATCATGGTATAAAGGTATTAAATATTTTGTATTTAATGTCTTTGATGCCAATAATTGTATTGACAAGCAGATCAGTTATACAGGTCTGGCCCATGTGTAGCATGACTGATATGTTGTTTGTGTTCAAAATCAGCACACCTTTCTGCAGTATCTCCACCATCATGCTTTCTTGTTATATTGTAGCCACAGATATTGCTATTTTACTACCCTTCCATAAAGCCGATATTTGTTCGCCAACAGCACAGCTAAATTACTGAAAGTGACTCGTCAATCAGCGTCCGATGTTCAACTTGTTTAAAGAAAAACAACTGGATGAACACATTGTACCGAGGTCAAACATGGACGATCCTGGGGATGAAATACTGTAGGAACCCGAGTTCATAATGTCTTTGATGATTTGACAGTTGATTGTTGAGCGAGTAAGTAATTCTTGGACTCCATTCTGCTGTCTCGTTATGGTTGCGTAATCAGCCAGTGACACACGAGGGCCTTGTCCTTTGGGAGTAATCATTTTCCCCACGCCCTGAATATATGGGAAGGTGAAAGGGACTTGAATGATGCCTTGATTCTTTGTGTGACAACATAGAATGAGTGATGATTGAGGCTACTATTTTCATGTAGATTGATGCACTTGACTGCAAACCCTCAACTCCATGTGCTACAGCGTTATCAATGGTTCACAACATAGCATTTTGTACCGATATATATATCAGTGTATAAATATTTCATTGAATATGGTATCGCATCCATTAGTTTTGGTTATATCTATTCACGTTTGCCACAAAAGGGTTGTTTCATTATTTCATCGATCAATATTCGCCTTCCTATAGGGGCATATTCGAAAACCTGTGCCTACCAAATCAAACATTGCCGAAAATGAACTCCATACATGAATACACATTTCGCTGGTTGCACTTTTACATTACCGATATGGACGATACCCTGTGAAACAAATGAAGTAATTCAGTTACGCAATACGCCTGCATACTATTCACATTATATTGATTGACACAAAAAGTTCAAGCCAGTGTGAGATGACCCAGCAGCACCATTTCAGGGGGTGGAACTTGATCCACCACTGGATTAAACTACTGGTGTTTGCCACATTTCCAATGTCTCCAGCGGCTCGGCTGCTACATGTGCAACGGAGTTTCTTACCCTGGTACTGCCGAGCAGGAAATGATTCGCAGACATGTTAGCAACATAGACGTTTGTTATATCTTTGATCTTTATATCTACCTCATTATATTAATCGAAAATACTACATACTATCTGACATCAATCCAGAATAGATTTGTCAAAGCCATGATGTGTACAACATTTCAACAAACAGTATATTGTTTATAAACATAAAACATAATAGTAATAAACATAATAGTACCTGTGACTATTATATAATGTCATAACTATATCTAAATGTTTTTGGGTTGAACTGAAGTTTACTGGATACAACAAGCCGGCATCTTGCTTTATAAATATGGAACATAGCATATGCAAACATATCGACAAAACATAGTTTCATATGTATTAATGCTTGGTATTTCTAATCTTCACGTCACAATATTCACCATCTCATCTCAATATTCATCAAGCCCTTTCCGCGACCACGCTCCGTGCTTGGGTTCGTGAATACCACCTCATAATTGCCTTACACGGCCTTGGTGGAGTTTTAATCAAGTCTCGTTGCAAGGGGATTATGCTTGTAACAATATCCAATAATTGTGCCTGTGCAATCCTTCCCCCAGTTAGTCTTTTGATACATCCCCTACCAGAAATTTCCAGAAACCGATAGTATTTCATTGCTGTTACATTTTTTCCGTTCACTTTTGTCATTAGATTACCCATGTACGAGAAACACATTTTCACTCTTGCTCTCTATACGGCGATCGTGATAAACATATATGTATTTAAACGGTGCTACATACCTTGCGGCTTGAATCTTCATGGAACAGCGATTCTGGAATCATTGTGCCGGTTATGTGTCAAACAAACTACAACAAAATCACAATAAAAGTCATAATAAAACACAATGTCAATATTGCCAGCCAATAGAGGACCAAAATCTCTCCTGAACCCACCACCAGTATCTGCCCCTGATGACGCCAGTGTGTCTTTTGATAAAGTAATTGGTCGAGCTTTGTTTCTATTGCAAAATGTTGCATTTTATGTTCGTTCTTGGAATCATCAAAGTTTGGCTGTAATAGATTGATACTTACATTTATGTTTCTAGCATCTACATGTCCCAATATCTGAAATCATCGCATTTGGGTCGCTGTTATGTCCTCGTTGGCGTCATTGAAGTGTGGAGAGTCTCAGCGATGTTGTGGGACATTCGAGACATACTGTGGTTTTAATGGGTTGCTAACTATAAATTAACGCTCATCATGTGTGGCATGGCTGATTGTAAGTTATATGCACACGGTCTGGGTAACTCCACGGTGGATGTCTTCAACCCCACTCAGCAGTGTTGTGGAA
Organism: Terebella lapidaria; assembly: GCA_949152475.1. Taxonomy (NCBI): domain Eukaryota; kingdom Metazoa; phylum Annelida; class Polychaeta; order Terebellida; family Terebellidae; genus Terebella; species Terebella lapidaria. The sequence goes on along the minus strand of OX424566.1, from coordinate 22,053,320 downwards.
TCAGCCGAGCGCATCTTGTAAACGGAATCAGCCATTGTTGAATATGTGAGTGCGAAGTTATTTGTCAGTGAATTATATCAAAGTTGATTCAACTTGATGACTTGTGTATGGACGACTCTGATGCTTTGCGTTGATCTTGTTAAAATCTCAATGCAGTACAATATTGATATAAAACATGTAATTCGAAGTGCATGTTATCGAAATAAATCAATGACAATGCTGACAAGGCATGATCGCTGAATATAAGCTGACTGGTTTTAGCAAATACAAAGAAATCCTACACTGCCTGTGAGCATTTCTACTTGTTGATTTCACCCCCTGAACATCGACAGAATACACGATTTTGACGTGATTTCACAGCATTTGCGATGAATATATGTATTCGATTTGCATACGGAAATCACTTAACACCAAGTCGAACCGTAACATGCACCAATACTAATGAACCCGATTTGTAAACATGGCGATGGTTTTGCATAATGCCTGTACATTCCACATCCAGTACGCGTGAAAGGTTTCGTGGGTATGATGTGGGAATTATGTAACATACACGAATACGCGACATCACTGACGCAACATTCGTCAACGCTACGACTGAGACCGATTTGATATGACGATTGGAGCTAAACAAATGGTCTTTGGACAACATTGGGTTTATTGAGTGGGAATCCCTACCTTTCTACTACCAGGATGCTTTGGGGCTTGGCATATGTCTTACAAGGGTGGATTGACAGCTCAATTGTCGTGATCAGTACAGAAATCAGACCGGTATTCATCTCCCACTTGTTATTCCACCCGCAATACCATTGTCGGTTAGTTCTTGGAATCCTGAGCATGCCGACAAATGTGATGATTAATTGACATAATTACATATAATATGTTATTGTGCGATGTGTATCGTATGGTATTCAAATAACCTTACGTTAAGTCGATTTTATTTAAACATTATTGTAATTATTATCATTCAGAACCGGTTAGTAAGGTAAACAAGTGTGATGGCAAAGACCTTAAAACATCATCGATCGATTAACACTATGCCACCTAGAGCTGCGTTTTGTTTTTACCTCTGGTCATCTAGAGTTGCCTTTTGTTTGTGTTTTCGAAAGGTGTGTATTTGTCTTGTAGCACTTACAATTATGATATACCGACAGAAAGAGGAGCATATTCTGATTTACATACAGCAAATATCTTCGTTAAGCTTCAAAAAGTTTTTACTGTGGAAGATATTAATAATTAATTCAGATTCCCATGGGTGGCTCTGAAAATACCTTAGGTAGAAGAGGGTTGATCTAAATGAACATCATGTCAAATTAACCAACGGCGGAATATTTGATCTGGCCGCCGGTACATGTCCGTACTTTTTTTGTGGTTGTCTTGCAACAATTATGCTATCCATTGTTGGAATCATTCCGTGGTTGAAGTGAAAACATATCGGCTTGCTTGCATACTGGACGGTGCGCATACCGTTAATTGTACATTAGCGGTACCTTTCAGTCAAATTCCTTTATCAGTACAAACAGCCAATGAACAATTCTGACTTATCATTGTCTATCGGTATAAAATGAATGTTCTGGCTGTGATAAGGGATGAGAATATTTCAGTTTATTTTTTGCTTCGGTGAATCACAAGAGTGAATGTATGAATAACCTTCTCAATTGCGCTGTAACTTGTTACATTAGATCATTGTATCCACAATTCTCATTGTATAACGACTTTTTTAACGATCACAACATTTCCCTAAGCACCTTTCTCCTTCGACTGTGCACGAGATCGATGACTACCATTTGATTAACGACCTACACGGCTTGGTGTCTTTGCAATTAAGTCTTCCACTGAAGGAGATTATGTGCGGATTAATATTCAATAACTCCGCATGTGGAGTCTTGACCGTAGTCGCACTGCCACTTGGTAGATAAATACTTCATATTTGCAGAAATCAATACACTATGCAATTCCATGCTTACAAGAAACGCGAAGGCGCAATCAGAGTATCTTATTGGATTCCGATCGAGCCATTAGTCTTTGCTGTTGAGAGTAGGGAAATTATGAAGTTTTAATACGATTAGCATGTACTTACAACTGGCCATGAAACGAGTGGGTTCGTTAAGTCGCTGTTGAAAAAGTTATTAACATTCATAATAGTATCTAGAAATTATATAAGTGAAAGTCGTCATACTTACAATATGTCCCCATTCGTTTCAAACACTAGTAGGGACTATGTATTCGTTGCAAACATATATCCAATTTTGGAAGCAAAATACAGTGGTATCCAAAGGCTCAGACCACCCCTTGAAAATTCACCAATAATGACATTATGACCAAGAACAACGAGTCCTACATGGAATAACATGTCTTGTTGGTGGATCGATGTCCATACATACATACAACTCAACTTTCCAGAGCACTGTCATGGTGCTTATGTGCCCACCTCATTACCTAGGCCTACACTGATGTTTCCATCTGCTGAAAGACTGATTCTTCAACTTCAAACATTTTTATCGTCAGCTGCCCCTTCCAATACAAATATTATTAAAGGTGGAATCAATTTTAAAATCAGCCAAATTTAGCATTCTTGTTTGTAAAGCAAACTTGAAAGTACATCTCGAGATAGTCGGAAATATATAGGAAATATGCACAGTTCGACAACAGATACTCAGAAAATTGCCGTTAATCGTGCATGAAAACAGTGGATAGAGAATGATCGGCCTGTCTACATTGCCGGTTGCCACAGTATCTAGATGACTACCAATGACGTCATGAGACTGTGTGTGAAACTCGCCCGCAAGGCGGGCCGCTTCGGGGAAAAAATTGATATGAAATAGACTGGCTCGAGTTTGGATCTTGATTTGGAAACTCAATTTAGGCACGTTCTACACATTTTCGGACCCAAAATTGTACAATTTCTCATTCTATAGACAATATTAAGCTACCGCAGAATGAATAAATTTTGTCAATTGTAAAAGTGATTATAGCTTTAATAATATTCTGCCGCAGCTATGGTCTCGTTGGTGGCGTTGAGTGTAAAGATATCTCAATCAACTTGGACAGCCCAGACAGTATATACATGTACTGACATTCGGATGTAAATGGTCTGCATATGGCTAGAGCTTCTCTCCTATAAAACCTTGCTTGCTGTGCTTGAATTGATTCTAATCATAAAAAGAATAATGTATTATGTGTAACCCGCTGGAAGTGAATATGGACAGTGATTGCGGGAACACCGATAATGTAATCAGTACTAATCACATCGTGAGAATATCTTAAATCTAATACTATTAATTGGTCAAACTCATTCTAATTGAGACATACTCAAAACATTACACAATAAAAACCTTTGGTAATGCAATATTGACAGGCAATAACAACAATTTATTCACACTAAAGTTGACGAATTAATATGAATGCGAACTCGCAAACTGTCTTGTCGGTTGAACAATTAAGCGAATGATAAAAGTTTTGGCCGTGGATGTACGAGTGCGGAAATCACTCCAATATCCTGATAATTTTCCTCAAATTGCAACGTTACAGACACAATGACTTCTCATTACAAGGGAATTCATTACAGCGTCTGAATCACATTGTCATAAGTGATTGGTTCAAGTTGTCGACAGTGATGCATGTCCATGCATTCATTTCTTCCCTGCAAAATATCTTGAAATTCCATCAATTCCATCATTTTTTTTTCAAGACTAAGATACTATTATCCTCAACTGTTTTTTCTATATAACCTGGAGGTTTATATTGTCCATGGACATCCATTTTTATGGCGCCACAAATACAGAATTAGAAGCCTACCGTTACTGTGCATTTTTGTGGATGCAAATATTTTTTTCCACAGAAAGCAAAATGGTGTTGGTGAAAATTTACAATCAAATATCTAAAAGAAAAGGTTATTCTATCAATTTTCATTCATTACTCGAACATTATTATCTTCAACTTCTTTTAACTGCTTTTTATAACGTCGAGGTTCGTATCCTCCATGAACATCCATTTGCATGGCTTTGCTAAAAGAGAATTAGAAACCTATGATTCCTGTGCACTTTTCGTGGGTTCAGATATCTTTCCTACAGAATGGAAAACAATGTTGATAAAAATTGACGATTGATTAATCTCTTTGAGAAGATACTTCCAGGGAGCCAAGCAATCTCGGCATCAAACAACAAAATGCAATCTGATAAGAGCGATTCGAACAGGATGGCGGAAACAATGGTGATCACTTTCATGCTTCAATCCAATTCCTTTTGTTGTTAGATTCTCAAGCGACAATTCTCTTCGTAAACATTGTTGACAGTATTGGTTAGGGGTATTTATTGACATTGCAAAGAGCATAAGGTTTTTATGAAATCTTTGTAGATGATCTATACATCGAAATTCAAACAACTTTTGATTCCTCTCCAATACAACATTGCTGAACATTACCAAAACAAATATGCCCACTTTCTCCGGAAAAAAAAATCATCTTGCTGGTGCTTATGTGTGGGAATAACGACAGCCAGCTACAAGGTTATGATAACACTTTCCATTATATAACGTGCCAAAAGACTTTAAAGTATGGATGGCTATTCAATAAATCGGCCGGAGCAATCTTGACCCCAGCCATGCTTGCAATTTGGAGATAGACAGAACTCGTGAAAATCAATAACAAATAGCAGTTCCTTATTCTGAAACTGAATTATGTGTTCACCTGTTGGGTGTCAGAGAATATTTAGACGTTCACAAAATCAATGGAAGCTTCAATGCAATGCATCATACAGTTCGCAATGCATATTCAACAATCATTCCTTTTGATAGAGAAAACATTGGGGTAGATTGCCAACTTTTTCAGTTTTCAAGATATGGTTTCTACCAAATGGAAACATATAAAATTTCAAACTGATCCGACCATCAAACAAAATTATCGCCAAATATTTTAACAGAATTTGTGTTGAAATTGAGTATAATCGCATCATGAGAATATCTTAAATCTAATTATTGCTCATCAAACTAATTCCGAAGGAGAAATACTCAAAATATTACACAATCAATAACTTGAACATTGGTAATGCAATTTTGACAGGCAATAACAACCAATTATTCACAGTAAAGTAGACGAATAAATATGAATCAAAACTCTCAAACTGTCTTGTCGGTTGGACAACTAGGCGAATGATAAAAGGTTTGGCCGTGGATGTACGACTGCGGAAATTATTCCAATATCCTGTTCATATTCCTCAAGTTGTCATATTACAGACATAATAAGTCTTCTCATTACACGGGAATTCATTACAACCTCTGAATCCCATTGTCATATTTGTGATTGGTCAAGTTTTCGATAGTCCATGAATTCATGGCTTCCCTGCAAAATATCTTGAAACTCCATCAATTTTGTTCATTACTAGGATATATTATCTTCAACTTTTTTTCCCTATATAACCGGGAGGTTTATGTCGTCCATTGACATCGATTTTTATTCCTCAATAAATAGAGAATTAGAAACCTACCATAACTGTGCATTTTTGTGGGTGCAAATATTTGGTTCCACCAAAAGCAAAACAATGTTGATGACAATTTACAATCGATTGATCTCTGTGAGAAGAGATTTCCAGAGAACCAAGCAATCTCGGTGTCAAAAAGCAAAATGCAATCGATAAGAGCAATTCGAACAGGAAGGCGGAAACAATGGTGATCACTTTCATGCTTCAATCAAGTACCTTTTGTTGTTAGATTCTCAAGTGTCAATTATCTTTTTAAACATTGTTCAGCTAATGATTAGGCATATTTGTTGACAACACAAAGAGCATAAGGCTTTTATGAAATGTTTTTAGATGATCTGTACATCGTAATTCAAAAATATTAGATTTCTCTTCAATAAAACCTTCAATGAACATTATCAAATCAAATATGTCCATGGTCCCGCAGAAAAGAAATTCCATCTTGCTAGTGTTTATGTGTAGGAATAACGACAGCCAGCCACAAGGTTATGATGAGAGTTTCTATTACATAACGTGTCAAAGGGTTTGAAAGTGTGGATGGCTATTCACTAATTCAGCCGGAGCAATCTTGACCTCAGCCATGCTGGCATTTGGGAGATAAATACAACATCCTGATGAGAATCAATAACAACAACAGTTCCTCTTTCTGCAACAGGATATATGTGATCACCCGCTGTGTGTCAGAGAATATTCAGACAAACTTCACAAAATCAGCTGAAGATATAATACCTTGCATGATATGGTACTATTGCATATTCATCTGATATTCTTCCATACTGATAAAAAGAACATTTTCGGACAACAAAATCGTAGTAGATTGTGTATTGAGACTGTGATATGTGCTCATCATATTTTATCAAAATGAAACATATGAGTGTGCAACTTTGTCAGCGCAGGTACAGAAAGTGATATGTGATAATATTGGCTATTGGTGGTTATCATTCCACTTTCCATTTCATTCCATTTTATCATTCCATTTTTTTCCATCAAAATATAGTTGTATTGACTGTACCATTTTGACCTGGTGATACTAGATTTCCTAAATTGTGAAAAATGTCGTAAGATTATCCCTTTAGTATGGTATAAGCACTACGTAATCAGTTTTGTCACACAGGATAACAAATGTTCAATCAAAATTAATTCACGACGAATGACGCAAGTAAAGCTCATAAGAGATGAAATCCGGATCATTATCTGAATAGTGTCAATCAAATTGTGTTCGCTGAAGACAGCCCACGTCTCTAAGACTCACAATCTCCTCTGACTCCTTCACTGTTACAGGCGCACAGGAAAGCAAGTTAAAAATTTCCTTAAAAAATCCCCAGACCACAGCAATCCAGTACGGATGCAAAAAAAAAATGGTTTGGTGAGCATCAACATTGAATATTTATATCGCTGATGAGCAATCAAACAATAAGACCAGTATTCAGCTCCTACTTCATCTTCCATTCACGATGCCATTGCCAGAAACGTCTTGTTATACTGAGCATGCAGACAAATGTATTTCCGATAACAAACACATGATTAAGTCGAATGTGTTATTGTTTGATATATATCACATGCCGTCAAGATACCCTTTAAAAAAGTTTATATATGTTCTTTCCACATTATGTAGTATTCTTCAAAAGTGGTCAGTGGGATAATGAAATGGGATGGCAAAACTTTTGAAACATCGTCGATTAATCTAAACGAGCATCCTGTTATTTGAACCAGTGGCAAATAATTTGATCTGGCAGCACGTAGAATACCTGTTTTTTTGTTTCAATGCAACAATTAATCTATCTAATGTTGAATTAATTCCGTTGTTGAGGTGAAAATCTACTATTGAGCGCACATATAGGACAGGATGCACAATTGTAAATTGACTGTACGGTTCAGTTAAATTATCAGTAGGAACAGCTAATAAAAAATGAACATAATCCATGAAATGTTAAATGAATATTACAACCGATTCAACCCCATTCAGCAGTGTTGTGCAATCAGCCGGCGGCATCTTAAAAATGGAATCAGCCATTGCTTGAATATGTGGGTGCGAAATTATTTCTCAGAGGTGATCTTGTTAAAATCTTAGTACAGTACCTATTGATATAAAAGAAATAAAACATGTAATTCGGAGTGCGTGTTATCAATATAAATCAATGACAATGCTGACAAGCATTTGTTGATTTTACCCCATGAACCATTGACAAATACATCTGACAGGATTCTTAAACATTTGCGATAAATCTTTGTATTCGACTTGCATACGGAAATTACTGAGCATCAAGTCAAAACATAACAAACATCAATACTAATGAACCTGGGGTGGCATGTTCTAAATGATCACAAGGTTAGCGACACAGCACAACCACGTCGCAAGAATTTGATGTTTATGTTCAAAGACAGCGCATACTTTGCGACATCGTTAACCACATCGCAAATAGCTCAAAATTGCGGCATGGATTTAGCAGTCGCAAACACTTGCGACTTGTCTATTCAGCGAAGTCAGTCAGCCGTATTCTAGGTATTTCTATCGTCGTGGGTTAGGTGAAGTGACTGATAATAATTTTTAGATATCATTTAAGGGTTAATTGAATAAGCTGCCACAGTGTACATACTTTTTATCACAGTAAATCAAAACCGTTACACCTGATCAAGTCAACACCATCTAGATCTATTCATCGAACTCTGCAGTTCTAGATCTACATGCGGTTTAGACTTACGCAAACATGCAGTTTTGCTTTTTATCTTGCATTGTACAATTTGCGACAGAACTGCAGGAGCTATATTCAGTTATAGGCTATTATCACCATAACTATCACAGAATTATAGGCTATTCCTATAATAGACAGGACGGGACAAGTGTGACACGCGGTACTGCTATGATTTATGTGTAAATGTATGACAACCCCTAATATAAACGAAACATACATTCCCGGTTATGGTATGGGTAATGGGAGCGGACAGGTCGTAGTCATCGCAGAAAAAGTGACACAAAAGATTGGTATACATGTAGCTTCCTATTAAATCCGGTACAGCCTATAGATGTTGTTGGTGTTTGTCATATAGCGTAGGCCTCACAATGATGTTCGATCACTGTGAGTATGATCAAGCATGTATATTGAGGGCGTACTTATTAGTTTACTCGATTTTATATATTCATATGAAAATATGAATGTCCCCGCTCCCCCCCCCCCTCTCCAAAAGAAAGAAATCGCACGCTTACAGCGTAATACTATGCATAACTTGATTTCCTTGGGTTTCCTTCATTTTCTCGCCCGTACCCTGCATAGGCCCATGCTCTCGTCTCTTGGACTCATCTTGTTTTGTCATGCTTCTATTCGGATATCCGACCATTTTCCCTGATCTCACTGACTGTCCTCTGTGTTGTTGATATTGATTTTATTTTGCAATACTGGTGCTCCCTGTTTGGTCTTTTTTATTGATGACAACTATTAAATACTTAGAAAACAAAATAACTTTTTGCTGAATCATGTCGTCTATCTCGCCCTCAACGCAGTTTGTTTTTCAGGGTTTTTTTTAAGATGAGGGTAATGCTAACTCATGTTCATCCGTCATCTTGATTATTTGAAAGATTTTGCGAAAAGCAGCACGTGCTCATCGCAAACGTGCCTTTCTGCGCAACACTTGCCATGACTTCGAACATACCACGCAAGAACATCGCAAATTTTGCTTTGCGCCATCTCAAAGTGTTCGCAACTAAACTATTTTGCGATCATTTCGAACATCCCACCCCTGATTTGTAAACATGGCGGTGATTTCACGTGATGCATGTCCATTCCACATGCAGTACGCGGTAAAGGTTATATGGGCATGATGTGGGTGTTATGTAGCATATAAACCAATATGCTCACCACTAACGCAACATTCGTCAACGCTAAGGCTGCGACCAATTCGAGATGACGACCGGAGCTACAGAAATGGTCTTTGGACAACATTTGATTTATTCAGTGGGAATTCCTACCATTCTACTACCAGGATGCTTTGGGGCTTGACAGATGTCTTACAAGGGTAGATTGACAGCTCACTTGTCGTGATCAGTACAGAAATCAGACCGGTATTCATCTTCCACTTGTTATCCCATCCACAATGCCATTGTCCATAAGTTCTTGGAATGCTGAGCATGTCAACTAATGTGATGAATAATTGACATGATTACATCTAATATGTCATTGTGCCATGTGTATCGTATGGTATTCAAATAACCTTACGTAAAGTCGATATATTTTATTTAAACATTATTGTAATTATTATCATTGAGAACCGGTTAGTAAGATAATCAAATGGGATGGCAAAAACCTTAAAACATCATCGATCGATTAACCCTTTGCTACCCAGACTTGCGTTTTGTTTCTACCTCTGGTCATCTAGAGTTGCCTTTCGTTTGTGTTTTCGAGATGTGTGTATTTGTCACATCGTTCACATATTCGCATTGTTCACATCTTCGCCAATATTTGTAGCACTTCCCATTATGATATACCGACAGAAAGAGAACATTCTGATTCACATACAGCAAAAATCTTCGTTAAGCTTCAAAAAGTTCTTACTGTGGAAGATATTAATAAAATCTCCAAAATTATTCAGATACCCATGGGTGGCTCTGAAAATACCTCAGGTAGAAGAGGGTTAATCTAAATGAAGATCCTGTCAAATTAACCAACGGCGGAAAAATTGTTGGAATCATTCCGTGGTTGAAGTGAAAATATATCGGCTTGCTTGCATATTGGAAGGTGCGCACAATTGTAAACTAACGGTACCTTTCAAATTCCTTTATCAGTACAAACATCCAATGAACAATTCTAACTTATCACTGTCTAACGGTATGAAATGAATGTTCTGGCTGTGATCAGGGATGAGAATGTTTCAGTTTATTTTCTGATTGGGTAAATCACAAGTCAGAGTGAATTTATTACTAACTTTCTCAATTGCGCTGTCACTTGTTACATCAGATCATTGTATCCACAATTCTCACTGTATAACGATTTTTCATAACATTTCCCTAAGCACCTTTCTCCTTCTCCTGTGCACGAGATCGATGACTACCGCTTGATTAACGACATACACGGCCTTGGTGCCTTTGCAATTAAGTCTTCCGGCGAAGGAGATCATGTGTGGATTATTATTCAATAACTCCGCATGTGGAGTCTTGACCGTAGCCGCACTGCCACTTGGTAGATAAATACTTCATATTTGCAGGAATCCAATACACGTTGCAATTCCATGCTTACAAGAAACGCGAAGGCGCAATCAGAGTATCTTATTGGATTCCCGTCGAGCCATTAGTCTTTGCTGTTGAGAGTAGGGAAATTATGAAGTTTTAATACGATTGGCATGTACTTACAACTGGCCATGAAACGAGTGGTTCGTTAAGTCGTTGTTGAAAAAGTTATTAACATTCGTACAAGATTACTCAGTCATCTGGTTTGAATGTTGAGTATCAATACATCATGTACCAGTTATAAACGGTGGAATGCTAAATATTTCTTGTATTTGTGTATTTCTTATCTCGTCCTTTCATGCTAAAGGTTTATTTCTTAATTGTAGTCAGAGTGCATTGTGAAGATCTTTATAGTTTATGCAGAGATATAACGTATTTACTATTTAGTACTGTATACATGGACACCGTCAGTTCCAGTGTATTTGAAACCTGTTCCAACGTTCAGTTACTTCCACTTTTGCACGTTTGCTGCATGTAATCTGAGCTGGATAGTCCTCAGAAATTAAGCTCAGAAAAATGCGACATCATAATTGGTACGGACCAAAATTTTGATTATGCCAAAGTTAACGTCCAATCAAACACCAGCCAACTGTTCGAGGCATTCTACACGCGAAACATGATACCGACAATAAATAAACCGACTCGGATAACGCATCAAACGGCAACAATAATCGATAACCTATACATAAAACATAACTTCAGTGACACTGTTGTTTCTGGTATTATAAACTTCGACATTTCTGATCATTTACCAATATTTATGTTCTGGGGAACTAGAGTGACCAAGAGGGACACACGATCCCTGAATTTCAAGTGTAGATCTTTTACAGAGAAAAGCATACAACATATGCGAGAAGACTTGAGCAAAAATAACTGGGATATTTTGTTAGGCATGTCTACGGAATGTGCTTATAACTATTTCATAAAATCATAACGCTATGAACACGTGGGCTCCTGAGAAAGAGAAAGAGATTTACTTTACGCATATAAACATGACATTAAAAAAACATGGGGTGTTTTGAATACTCTGATAGGTAAAACGCACAATAAAACGTCAATCAGTGATAAGTTTGTTATTGACGGTGATGATCACACAGACCCGCTCAGAATAGCAAATGAGTTTTGTAATTATTTCACAACTATTGGACCCGACTTAGCTGCAAAAATACCCTCAAGCAAAAAATCGTATAAAAATTATTTAGCAGGAGATTCGAATCGATCGCTATATTTTGCTCCCACGTGTCCTGATGAGATATCGAAGATATTATCCTCGTTGAAAACGAAGAAAAGTACAGGCAATGATGATATTAGCACCACTTTGTTAAAGGAACTCAAGAGAGAAATTGTTTACCCTTTGTCAATTATAGTAAACTCGTCCATGGAGACAGGGTATGTCCCAGAAAACATGAAAGTAGCAAAAATTGTACCAATATATAAATCAAAATCACAATTGTCCTTCACCAATTATAGACCTGTTTCACTTTTACCATGTTTGTCTAAAGTTTTGGAAAAAATTGTGCACAAAAGATTATACTATTTTTTAGTTACCAATAATATTTTCTACTCTAGCCAATATGGATTCCGCCCGGGACACAGTACCATAAACGCGATAAACGAATTGTGCTACAATATTTTAACCTCGTTTGATGATCATGGGGCAACACTGTCGGTGTTCTTGGACCTCTCCAAGGCCTTCGACACGATCGATCATTCAATCTTAATAAGTAAACTTGAATTCTACGGCATTAGGGGTGTGGCCTTGGAGTGGTTCAGAAATTATCTGAACAACCGACAGCAATATGTTAACCTCTTCACCGCTTACAGCGCCGGATATTTCCGGCGCAAAACGTAATTGTGTGACGCCTATGTGCCGGAAATATCCGGCGCAAATTGCTACCCACGTTTCTTCTTGTACGGCCTATATTTTTCAGTCAAAAGTCACCACGTACCTTCCTAATATCGACAAATTTGTTGTAGTGTATGTTGCAATCGCTTTGTGGGAAAAAATAGTACATCTATAGAATGGGAATGCATGTAATCGAAAGTAAAATTCATGGGTTTTCCTTGGTGTTGTCGTCTGACAGATGTAGGTATGTGTGAGAGCATGCTGAGCAAAATTATTCCTTAGTGAATTCACTGTCATTTGTATCAGTATGGTATGCAATTTAACATCAACATACAGTTTGTTGAAAGAACCTGAGTTGCATGTATCATATTCATAAGACATGGGGATTATCAATATTAATATTCTGTGAAAACATTGCATGCTTTCATTTGTACTATATTAGGATTGTGTGAAGTTTTCCAGAAGTAGTGGTTGTTATGAGGTTGTTGCTATGGTAACCAGAACACACCAAGGCCCTCATGTTGTTTGCATAAGGCTAAATACTTTTTCCTATTTGATTAATTAATTTCTATCAACTGTGGGTCTTTCTTTAAAAATATTATTGTGATAATATATATCTTGCCATATTCCTAAAATAATGCCCGGCGTGGGACAATTTCTCAGGTCTGGCGGTTAAGAGGTTAAGTATAAAAACAGTACGTCTGAGAAACGTAATATAAAATGTGGGGTCCCACAGGGCTCCGTGCTGGGTCCCCTTTTATTTATCATATATTCGAATGATTTATCATTTAATCTAACAAACTGTAAAACAATATTATTTGCTGACGATACGACGATTTTTGTTTCTGGTAAAGACAAACGTGAATTGTATAAAAAAATTAATGCGGAACTTGAAATATTGGAAGATTGGTTTAAAGCAAATAAACTCTCTCTCAATACTTCAAAAACAAACTACATCTTGTTCAATAAAGACCGAGATCATAATGCTAAACAACATGTTCATGACCTTAGAATGAATGGAGGAGTTATAAGCAATGTAGACTCAACAAAATTCTTGGGCATAATAATCGATGAGAAGCTAAATTGGAAAGAACACATATCGTCATGTAGAAATAAAATATCAAGCGGGTTATATGCCATGAGTGCCGTTAAAAATATTGTGAGCGGGAGTGTCTTATCAACATTATACCACACTATGATTCAACCTTACTTGACGTATGGATTGATATTCTGGGGCTCAGCATATAAAAAGGACATCAAACCAATTGAAATAATGCAGAAAAGGGCTGTACGCGTGATAACTAATTCGAAATATAACTCGCACACACCACCACTATTCAAACAAACAGGAATTTTGAAAATCAACGATGTTTACAGGCAACAACTTAACTTACTTATGTTTAACTCACAGAAGCACATCCTTCCTCGGCCGCTGAATTCTATTTTTGTCCGAAATAATCAGATCCATTCTCATAACACAAGAAACAACAATGATCCTCTTGTGATCGCAAGAAAGACTAATATAATGTCAAATAGCTTTATATGCCATGGTCCTGAAAATTGGAATAAACTACCAGAAACGATTCGATCAGCGCGTACTATCGCTATCTTCAAGTCGAGATTAACTGGCTACTATGTGTCCAATTATTGAACCATCTCACTCTGTGAATACTCTTATGGATTTTCCTTCAGATAGGTCGGATATCAACAGCATAGCAACAGTGTATCAACATTTATTTGTATGTGTTTTAATCAGAAATCAATCATTTTTTTTTTTTCAAAAGTGTTGCTATGTAAAGCCTACCGCACTATTTGTAACTAGCAAATGTTCGAATATGTGATGAATGATGACAGCTTGTGGGTAAAGGGTACGTGTGTGTGTGTGGGGGGGGGGGGCTTTTATTTTGTGTGTTTCACTAATTTTTTTAATAGGTTTGAATATGTGATTGTGTTTATAAAATATGTGATTATAAAATTCCAGTTGTGTTTCAGGAATTTTGTAATATCGTTCGGTTTCTCTTGCTTTGTTTTGTACGGCCCACACACCCAGTTTTGTATATATACAAAATTCTTTTAAACAGGGTATCATCATTATCTGTCAAACAGGGCACAGACACATTGTGTCTTTGTGTGGTACCACGGGAATATATGTGTTAAAGATGTATTGTTTAATATCGAAGTTATAAATGTGCATATGTATTCTCGAAATAAACACCTACCTACCTACCTACCTACCTTCCTTTTTCGACTATAAACTCATTTGATCTCCAGCGAGTCACCTTGTGCAAAGGTGTGGCTTGTTGCGGCATCATCAAATAGTGCAACTTTGACAGTGGGATGTGTTGAGTCCTTCATACCTAGCACCCTGACTGCAGTTTGGCCATCTTGAACGTACTTGAGGGGCGATACCTGAAATATGAAGGTTAGGTTATGCTATCACTATCATTACATTTAATAGGTAATGTTAAAAATCACTTCATGTCATTTGATATGATTATACTACTACTATGATGCAGTAATACTGCTGTGATAAAATCAATTAAGGAGGTGTGTTCAGAGAATGGACAAGAACGGATTCAGAATACCGAACAACATGTATCTGGACGACTTTCCCTTGGATTGTCGAAGTGACCCCGAAGTTGTCCAAGCATTCCTGTAGTGTGCGGACAGCTCCCTCTTCTGCCATGTCATCTGGTAAAGGTGGAGGTGTACCCAATTGCCTGGAATTTCTATGGATTTGACCAAGGTGACTCTTCCGTGTGGTGCCACATAGTGAATATTGTTCCGGAAAGAACCAATCTCTAACTTGAGTGTGAAGTCTTTGAGGACCTTGGATGCTACGTTTGTGTTGAACACCTTGATTTTGTGGTAACCATCGCTATTCGCTCCCACGACACTGAAGTAACTATTGAGTTTTTTACCCTCGCCCCGTAGGGGGGCGAGGGTATTGCAATTGGGTCTGTCCGTTTGTATGTCTGTTTGTTACTTGCCGGAATCTAAAGATTTCGGCAAGTATATTAGTCAGTTGGTTTGTCTGTTTGTTTGTCTGTTAGTGCTCTAGCGTCCACAATTTTGACTCAATTCAGTTCATTTTGCATAACCAGCATCGCTAGTTTCCTGGGACCTGTGGGAATAATTTTGGTGAAATTAGGTCAAAGGTCAAGGTCAAGGTCACGCAAAACGATGAAAACACATAAATGGCCATAACTCCGGTTCTAATTGTGCTAAAGACTTCAAACCAAGTTCATATTGTAGATAAACTCGAGTTCTATCTTCTGTGACCTTGAACTTGACATTTGACCTTGACCTTGAGAAGTTCGCCATGAGGTGAATGTCAAGGTCAAGTACGAAGGTCAGCGCACCATAACGAGTAGTATATCGTTGGAAAGGTCTTGAGCCCCTGATTCCAGTGATATCTCATTTTTGGCGCTGCGACGTAAACTGACGTCACAATGACGTCATAAACGTCAAATTTCCGAAATTTCAAAAGGCCATAACATCGTCAATACTGTATGGAATCTCTTGAAACTTGATATGCATATTGACAGCAATGACCTCTACGAATTTAAGTGCAAAGGTCAAAGGTCAAGGTCAAGGTCATCAAAATCCCAGAAAAACACGTTTCTGGTAATAACATATGTTTGAATCATCGTGGGCTCATAAAATTTGAACCATGTCATTCAGAAGAGGTATATCAATCAAACAAATATGTCAATTCCATGATTGACCTCGAACTTTGTCTATAATCTGACAAAACTTAATCAGAATCTTATGAGGATTCTGGATTTTACAGATATTTTTAATGTTTTCATGGCTCCAATTTTCACAAATTTACTGAACATTCAATTCTAAAGGATTTCATGCAGTCATTTGCAGTGGTATTTCTAGTTTATGGTCCACTTTTCACATTTGGAATAAATTGAAAACTCGCCGAGATATCAAAGTAGAAAGAGCAGTGGGGTGAATCTGATTCTCAATCCATTCACACAACAATAAGCTGTAGAAACGCTTACCCACTGTGGACATGTCCCTTTCTAAATATACACACTCGGTCGCTTAATAGTACAGTATATCATATATATATCCGAATGTGTCAAACTGGTATAATAAAGTCTAAAACTCATGTCTAAATACAGTCTGGGTCAAGCGACAGGCCACTTTATATCAGAACTATTCGGGGTGACGGACCGGGTTTATGAAGCAGCCCCATTCCCGGTTTTTACCGGTAATTTGTCTCATGACCAAAGGTCCTGTGCATGCACCAGAAATCCGTGTGTTACTTGAAAATCCCTATCTTTAACATGGGGCGAATTTTCAAAAATTCATAACTTGCTCATTGTTTTGGATATTGATTTAAAATTTAATACACACATGTAAAATGACAACTTGTATCGATTTGTTAACTTTAATCCGGATCCGATCCGGATTATGGATTTGACAGCCATTTTGATTTAACATTGAAAACTCCATTTAACAAGTACTTTTTATTATATTCCGGTCTATGAACTATATATATCACGTTGATATCTTGCAGAAACTGGTGGGTCGTTATTGTTCACAAAGTGTCAAAGTTTGATCCGGATCACAGATTCTACAGCCATTTGAATTTAACATTGAAAACTGCATTTAGCACCTGCAGTTTTCGGGCAGTCATCCTGAAACTGGTTTGATGGATAGATATGTGACCTCGGACGCAATGGTATGTTTTTAAAACAAATCAACTCATTGATGACGTCACTAAAAAATTTTGAAATTTCGAAAAATTCTTATCTTTAACATGGGGCGAAATTTCAAAAATTCGTAACATGCTCAGTGTTTTCAAGTAATGATATGAAATTTTACAAAAACATGTAGAGTGACAACTTCTATCGATTTACTAAGTTTGATCCGGATCCGATCCGGATTACGGATTTGACAGCCATTTGAATGTAACATTGAAAACTCCATTTAACATTTTTTTATATTCTGGTCTTTTGAGCATATATCACGTTGATTTCTTGCAGAAATCAAAGTGTCAAAAAAGTATCAAAGTTTGATCCGGATCCGATCCGGATCAAGGTCAAATACGAAGATCAGTGCACCATATCAAGTAGTATATCATCATATTTCAATGATATCTTATTTTCGGCGCTGCGACGTATACCGGCGTCACAATATTGACCCGCAAGTGAAAACCATGTAGGTCACTATATCTCAGGAAGTAAGCAAGATAGAGACACGAAAGTAAATCCACAGTATTGCACTCTCTTAGCCTATCAACTTTTGTATTTACACCTAAGGCGTATGGCCGATAGCCTTTGCAAGCGCCTGAGGTCGAAGTTGACCCAAAAAATGACCTTGACCTTGACCTTTCGCCAAAATATCGAGTAGTAACTCGTTTGAAAGGTCTTCGGGAGTAGTTTCGATATATGTTCTTATTTTTGGAATCTGACGTCATATGACGTCATAATGACGTGAAACGTGATTTTATCATACTTCAATTGATTGTTTACATGAGATGCATAAACCATTTATGATTATTGTTGATCCGGTGCTCTGGTAAGTATTGGGGATACCTACTAAAGCTATTTGACAAATATCAGTTCAATAATTGCAGTGGTAATGGCCTAATTGACCTTTTTATGACGGAAAATTGGAGAAAATTTCATTTGTTTGTCTTTTCATACTCATAGCGTCCACATTTGTTGCTTGATTCTTTTCAAATTTGATGTAGATATTCTGTAGAATAATGGCTCTTGACAGAATGATTTTGAGAAAAATAGCTCTATTGATGACGTCACAAAAGATCCGAATCCTATCAGTCTTTCATGACCACAAACTGCTTATGCTAGGAAAGAAATATAATACTTTTTTCAATGTTTTCCATCAACTATACAAAATCTAGAAAAATGCCATTACTCATATTTAAAATAACCAGATGCATCAACTTTGCAAAAAATTCAAAGTCTTTGGTAAAAGTTCAAGGTCATTGCCAGCTATTCCGGCAAGTTAGTCGACTATGTCGGTTCATTTGTTTGTCTGTCTGTCTGTCCGCGCGCATATCTCAAAGGAGAATGGTCCTCCTCGAATCTGGTCAAAATCGGACAAAAACTGTTGCCATGGCAACGGAAAATGTAAAAATCAATAATTGACCATAACTTCGGTTCTAATCAAGATAATTTTTTCTAACTAATTTTGTATTTTTCTATGGCCAATTCCTGATCATCTGATATATGGCCCGTGGTCGTATGACCAAAACTCTCTATTATCGCCCGATGTCGAAAAATTGGGGGTCACGGTTTCAAATTTTTTTGGCCAGCGACGTTTCAGTGCAAATGTCCGCGCTCATAACTCAGAGGCAAACCGTCCAATCGATTTGAAACTTATAGGGCAAGAGTGCTATGGTGGTGGCTCAGTCTCTTCAGAATTTTACCAAAATCGAATGGAAACGGTTGCCATGGCAACGGAAAAAAAGAAAATCACATCATTGGCTCTAACTCCGGTTCTACTTGATATTAATTTTTCCAACTATTTTTGTATTTTTCTTTGGCCAATTCCCGATCGTTTGGTGTACGATCGATGGTTGTACGACGGAAACTCTCTATTATCGCCCGATGTCGAAAAATTGGGGGTCACGATTTCGGTTATTTTTGGCCAGCGACGTTTCGGTGCAAATGTCCGCGCTCATAACTCAAAGACAAACGGTCCGATCGATTTGAAATTTATAGGGCAAGAGTGCTATGGTGGTGGCTCAGTCCCTTTAAAATTTTACCAAAATCTGATGGAAACGGTTGCCATGGCAACGGAAAAAAGAAATTCACATCATTGGCTCTAACTCCGGTTTTACTTGATATTAATTTTTCCAACTATTTTTGTATTTTTCTTTGGCCAACTGCCGATCGTTTGGTGCACGACCGATGGTCGTACGACGAAAACTCTCTATTATCGCCCGATGTCGAAAAATTGGGGGTCACGATTTCGGTTATTTTTGGCCAGCGACGTTTCAGTGCAAATGTCTGCGCTCATAACTCAAACGCAAACGGTCCGATCGATTTGAAATTTATAGGGCTTGAGTGCTATGGTAGTGGCTCAGAAAACGGTTGCCATGGCAACGGAAAAAAGAAAATCACATAATTGGCTATAACTCCGGTTCTAATCAATATTAAATCTTCAACCTATTTTTGTATTTTTCTTTGGCCAATTCCTAATCGTATGGCGTACAACCGATGGTCTTAAGACCAAAACTCTCAATTATCGCCTAATTTTAGTGACTAAATCTGAAGGGCGAGGGTCTGCAATCTCTGATTGTCTCGTTGGTCTTGGATTTGTGCAGGTTTCTGTTTCTCTTTTGTTGACAACCTTGACTGTCAGCGTCTGAGAGGTACGGTTACCGCTAGATGTGCTGACCTCTGCCTACATAATTCAGAAATACATCACTGGATAAATAACTGAAGATACCAAATATTTAGCAAGAATGTAAATAGACTACTGCTAGATGTGCTGACCTCTGCCTATATAACTCAGAAATACATCACTGGATAAATAACTGAAGATACCAAATATTTAGCAAGAATGTAAATAGTTTTAATTCATTGTGATTGAAAGCCATTTTGTATGTGGATTAGAACTTTTAGAATTCTGAACCAAGCATAGGCATTTGGCAGTTGGATAAAATATATACACTCAAGTGAACATTTGAAAACAACTGATCAAAACTAGCTCCTGAAAATGTGATGGAAACAGAAAAATAACTTTACATTGACATTTTAAAAAATCAAAAATATGTATGATATTTATGACTGAATAAAATTGTTACGCGAGTAAAATATCTCGTGGAAGATCTTCATTTTAGTTGTAATAATATTCCTGAAAACTGCATCATCTTGTGCATGTATGTATGTCATGATTATCGAGATTCATCATGTTGAGTTGAGTCACCTTCTGTTTCGTCCGTGTCAAGAGAATGAAGTCTATTATACTCAATGACGAGGGGGAGAAATGTCTGGAGGGGGAGAAATTTTGGATGTATCGAGGGACAACAACACAAGACCGTTACTATTTCTGACACGAGTGAGTGCCACATAGCTTTGACCATTCTGGAATATACTCGAACGAAGATTCATTGTTACTTCCTGGAGTGACAATCCTTGAACTTTATGAACAGTACAAGCCCAGCTGAGTTGTAAAGGGAACTGTTGACGTATAATATGTCTGCCATTATAAACATATTCATGTTCTACTCTTGTGATGGGTACTGGAGTGTGACCAATGTCTGATGCAACTGGTTGTCCAATGTTCCTGTCATCAAACTCAACGAAGATCTGTGATACAGTGCCATCTGTGTTTTCTGAAAACGCGTGAACATATCCCATAATATTATTTACCAAGTTGTTTGAGAGGTCAAAATTTCTGTTGAGGATAACGCGAGAGCGCACAGAATGAAACAGGTGATTAGGTAAGTCACCAGCATCACGATCATCATGTGGAATATAACTTTGATCAACAAGTTGACCAGACTGGATCTGCTGGGGCAAAGTAATGAATTGCAGGCAGAGAATACTGTCATGATTGCAAAGTTTCTTGTACCATTTTATTGTACTTGGTAACAGCTTCACGTTTGGGAAAAATATGTAATGAAGTAGGATGTGGGTTAATGTTTTCGGAGAATAATCTTGATTTCAACAAACGAATATCTCCTGGTGTCAACATACCAATCTTGGCTCGGTTCAGTAAATCTGCATATTCCTTATCTTCTCCCTGTCTCATGTTCTCAAGCAAAGAAACAGGCTTAAATAGTGGCCACAGCAGATTATGAAATGCAAATATTCCTTTGATGGGTGGGAGCTGAAAGAAATTTCCTACGACAATGATATTCATATTTCCAAATACCTCATCAGTATCTTTAATTTCAGAAAGTCTTCTTGAGATTGATGTGAACATATGAGAACTGAACAAACTGATTTCATCTATGATAAGTGTGTGAACATTAGCGAACCTCTGTCGTAATACTGTCACTTGCTGACTAGTTAGCGATTGATTCTGTTGGTACTTATCAACTGGTAGCTTCAATGAACTGTGTAGCCCTGTATGTTTCTTGCTGCTGCTCCTGTATATGCACACACTACAACAGGTGAAGAACCACTTACTGATGATGTATACAGCTGTAAGAAAGAGACAATCACTCGAGGTACGTAGGTTTTGCCGACTCCTGCTCTTCCAGTTATGAACAGATGCAATGGTTTCACTGAAGTTGACGACGACGAATGCATGTAATGAGCTTGTATGATCTGAAAGACCAGTGTTCGTGATGGAGTAAATTTACTTATATATTCTGACAGTTACAGGACTTGTGGTTGTTCTGTTTGTACAGTTAGCTGTACATGTACCTTGCCATGAGGCCGAATTCTTCATCATGACTCATTTGATTTTCAGCACTTGCAGGTGATGCAGAGACAGTCACTGTTGGGGCAAGTCCATTGCTATATAGCTAAATTGTTTGATACGCTGACTCAACGTTTCCTGTGATAGAAAAGTAAGTATAGTTATTAGTAGTATTGAGTGACTTATATTTCCCTTTGAATGCATCCTTTGGATCTGCGTATGGATCCGCAAGGTCAGCTTCTGAAAAATGAGGTAAGAGCATCAACAGCAGGGAGTAAAAATAATCGTCACTGGTTAAGGGGAATTTAGGATACCTAATCACAGCAAACTTTGAACGTTTTCTCATCCATAGTCCTTCACCCAAGTTGATCTTCATGAATTCCGCACTGGTTTTCAGCTTCCTTTTGCCAGGTGCAGCACATCGCACAAACCAAGAAGCAAAATAATACAGGGGCTCTCTACAGGGGCTCTCTACTCCGGGACCATGGACATATTTAGCTTGGTAATGTTCGTGCAAAGTTCCGTGGAAAGTAATCAAATGTTTTTGCAATGAGATGTATGAATCATCTACGAACATTCTACAAAAGCCTTATGCTCTTTGTATTGTCAACAAATATGCCTAATCAATAAGCTGAACAATGTTTACAAAGATAATTGACGCTCGAGAGTCTAACTACAAAAGAAATTGGATTGAAGCGTGAAAGTGATCACTATTGTTTCCGCCATCTTGTTCGAATTGCTCTTATCAGATTGCATTTTGTTGTTTGCACCGAGATTGCTTGGTTCCCTGGAAGTCTCTTCTCACAGAGATTAATCGATCGTCAATTTTTACCAACATTATTTTCCATTCTGAAGATATCTGAACCCACGAAAAGTGCACAGAAATCATAGGTTTCTAATTATCTATTTGCAAAGTCATGCAGATGGATGTTCATGGAGGATACGAACCTCGACGTTATAAAAAGCAGTTGAAGATAATAATGTTCGAGTAATGAATAAAAATTGATAGAATAACCTTTTCTTTTAGATATTTCACAGGGAAGCCATGAATGTATGGAAATGCATAAATGTAGAACACTTGGCAAATTGGCGTTTGGGCGAAAAGCCGTTTCCACCTGCTCTCGGTTCTGTGCACTCTCTGGCGAAGTGCCTTGGTTGGTTACAGTTGAAACTTGGTAACGGTAATCTCTTCGGGGTGAGAATGATCCTTACAGATCATCCCGACATAGTGGCGGCATCACATCTCTTCGTGGATTCTACTTTGCCAGAGCCTTCCTCAGGTACTGTGACATGTGTTCAAACTCAGGCACCAAATCTCCCATCTTCTTTACGACTTCGTCGAATTGGTACACGTCTGACGTTGTTGTTTCTGACTCACAGGGTCCGAGTGAGCAAATGAGTGGGTCAAAGCTCACCTGTCTTGCTGTTTGATCGGGCCAGCCTTGGCCTTCT
This sequence comes from Terebella lapidaria, assembly GCA_949152475.1. Lineage (NCBI taxonomy): Eukaryota > Metazoa > Annelida > Polychaeta > Terebellida > Terebellidae > Terebella > Terebella lapidaria. The sequence continues at coordinate 22,029,973 of OX424566.1, read as the reverse complement.
GGTTGTGCAGAGTGAACTTCATACCCTTTACCTCCTTAAAAGCCTTTGTTGGGTTCTCAGCGATCTGGAAGGCGGCATTTTGGTCTTTGCACCTTCTCAAAAAACGTCCACAGCCAGGTATTGGAGGAGGTCCTCTGGCGCATCTGGGAAGACGTCAATAGTGAGTGCAAGCACTCTGTCTCCAAAGTCGTCCAGATTCTCCTCTTCCTCCTCCCGGATTGTTTGAATCTGCCACCGAATCTTGACGAGTGGGCCTGATTGTCCATATAACAGCAGTCGCTCCGAATCTTGGGAAGTCTGTCAATCATGCTTGGTGTAGACATACTTGATCACGGCACCTGTCAGGCATGTTGTCAGTGAATCAAATCTCTCTTTGTCCGTCCACCCAATGGTCTGCGTCATATTCTGGAATTGCAGAATAAAATCTATGACTGCCCTCAAAGGTCAGCATCGTTGGCACAGTTTGTAGACGTTGCACTGGCTCATTGTGGTTGCCGCGGTCACGTGGTCGCCGCACTTCCTCATCATCACCTGTATGGTCCTCATCGGGTGCTGCAACTCTCTCAATTGTCGGGACCATTCTGGGTACAGGCATGTGACCTGTAATTGGTCCCTATTCAGCTTATTGCAGTTGTTCTTTTGTCGAGGTGGGATGGGAGCATGTCAAGACGCCATGTCCCTGCCCTGGTTGATCATCGGTTGGGATTGAATAGGGGCATACCAAGATGCCATGTCCATACCTGAGTAGCTTTTGTCGGTTGGTTGCGATGGAACAGGGGATCGTTCCTTCATGCACGGTTGACCTGTGGAGTTTCAAAAGTAATTCTTCAGAAAAAAGGTTACTGAGTATATCCTAATAAAAAAAGTTGAATGCCCCATGTAAGCTTCTCTAGTTGGCGGACTGAATAACAAAACAAGATCACAAATCGATTCCGAACTCATTTGCACCAGAATGGATCATAATGCTGGAGGTTGTCAAAGAAAAAAGGAATAACTGAGGCGTGAAAGTGATCGTAATTCATATTTTTCATGCACCACATTAAGATCAATCAATGATCAAATTTCTTGACGTACTTCTCGACTCTGGATAATTGATGTGGTGGAAACTGCATTAGTCAACTGCATCTGTCAACGAAATTACTTTGTTGACAGAATATTAGTGTGCGTTATTGTTTGATTTTTTATTATATTACAATTCAAACCTTTTCATTTGAAGGTATCAATATATAGCCTAATGTATTTCTTCGTAATTGTGAAGTTTATACTTATAAGTACAGAATTGAATAGACACGGGTCCTGGAATCAGTGACAATAAACAATTATGCTACCGTAAATATGTATTCCATATCTTGAATGAGAACATTCGGGTCAATTAAAAAAAGAAAATATATGCAGAAATATATGCAAAATGGCAATAATTCATTATACTGTTTCCACATGAATGGCTAGATGAAGGAATGAAGCACAATTTAACCACTTAATATACATGATATATCATCCCCCTAAAGCAAAAATGGCGCAACTCATTTTTTGACTGAGACATACCGAAGTATTGCTTGAAATGTCCTCTATCTGCTCGTAGATCACTCCTGGTTGTATTCAGCACCATAAAATAACTAGAAGCCTATAACATATTGGCGTATCTCGAGGCTTGACTTACGCCTTTTGGATCTTGAGTTATGCCAAAACTGTTCTAGTGTTCGTGGTGACTTACGCCAAAAACGTCACTAGTGGGTATTGACTTACGCCAAAATTGCATTTAGCTGTTGAGTTACGCCATTTGTGCTTGAGGACTATCGTGAGATACGCCAAAATTGCATTATTGATTATGTCCAGTGAGTTGACAACGAGAGCATCTTTGGCGTAAGTCATGCTAATCTTAGGTAATTAGTCATTTTCTTGAAAGTAAGAATAACATTGATAGTAATTGAACTACAGTGGTATAATACTTGGTAATTGATGCAACAGTTCTCTGAATTTTGAAGCTTTTACTTGGAATTTAAAGGCAAAAAACCTTTTAAACTGATTATCTCAAAACCACCAAAAATGACTTACGCCATTTTTGCTTTAGGAGGACGATATAAGGATTCTTTTCCAGAGTATTTGTGTTACATCGATACAATGAATAATCTCCCTATGTTATGATTTTCCATATCTGATGATCTGATACTTGCTGAATAAATAGATGTATATTCACTTGATTCATTACCAGCTGCTAGGTGATGACTCTTACCAAGTGTGTGACATTGCTTATCACTGCTCCGTCGCCAGTAACCTGGGAGTACTAGGCACACTCATCCTGTGATTTACACGAGCCCTAAGTATCCTGCTGAATACCATCTGTATTGTATTCCGTCCACAGTAGAATGCCACTAACGCGACCATAACATGCACTTAATGTGAACAATGTCTCTTTCAGCAATAGCAGGAGAGTGACAAATATAATGTCTGCATTAAAGACCTGGTGAATCGCTACCCCCTCCCTACCCTCCCTAAAAAAACGACTGAACACTTTCGAAAATAATAATAAAAAAGATATCTATGGATTATGTGTATGACAAGTACATAGATCACCCAAAAATTCGTTTTATTAGGTTGAGATTCACATACCATGTTCTTCGTCTAATGTTTGTATGTACTAAATCTATATTGCAATGTGAATGGCAAGATCAATATTTTTAGTGTTAAGATTCACATTCAATTTCAAATCATTGTATCAAAGAGTCGTTTTAGGGCTGCCTTTATTCTCAGGGAAGAAGTTACTGGCGTGACTTTGTTGATTACAGATGGTTACTGATTCCCATGAGAATGAGGCATCTATCTACAGTGTACTACTGTGGCTGCGGTCAACTCTGTCTGCAGAGTTATTTTAAAAAAATTTCTGTCACTGGCGTTATATGCAAATGGCCTTTTTTACATTATTCGTATGGGAAAGAATGATCATGATCATTTTACAAACCACATGATATGGCAATATACAAAACTGTATTATATGACTATTCAGATATAAAGAGAAAAATGTACCCATTGACTCGTGTTTGAATCTTCAGAAATAGATCATGCTTGGTCAAGGACTGCAGGATGTAAAACAAAACAGTGACAGATGAGACATGAAAATTGATTTTTTTGTTGCTTTCTATCTTTTCTGACGTATCACACCAGGTCGACATCACTCTTTTGTTTGCAAAAGCTCGGATCGTCACAGGATGCGACACATTGCTAATTTATTGGGATATCAATGTTATGAATGATATATTTATAACAAAGGAAATGACATAAGTCATATACATGCATTACCTTTATCAAATAAAGTACTGGCCCATTAGCTCCATTGTTGATATTCACTATAGTGATATATCAGGCATATGTGGACTGTCACAGCCTCATTGCACAATTTACTATTTATTTATTCTCTGATTATGTTGTTACTATTAGTATGAAGGGATAATTGATAAATATGCGATAGTAACATATGATGCATGGTATTAAAGCCTCAGCCGATTATGTAAATTTTGTCTCTGACGCGGCAGGTGAACACATAATCCCGTGGACTGCTCGTTGTTATCCCGTGGACTGCTCGTTGTTATCGATTTCCATGCGAATGTGGTATTTATCTCCCAAATGCCAGCATGGCTGGGGTCAAAATTGCTCCAGTCGAATTATTGAATAGCCATCCACACTTTAGAACCTTTTGGCACGTTATGCAATGGAAACTTCTATCATAACTTTGTAGCTTGTTGTTGTTATTCCTACATACTCTATGAGCACTAGCAAATTCGATATTCTCTACTGTGGGACCATGGGCATATTTGGCTTGGAAATGTTCATTGAAGGTTGCAATACGATGTATGAATCATCTACAAACATTCCACAAAAGCTTTATGCTCTTTGTATTGTCAACAAATTTGCCTAATCAATAAGCTGAACAAAGATAATTGACGCTCGAGAGTCTAACAACAAAAGGAATTGGATTGAAGCGTGAGAGTGATCACCATTGTTTCCGCCATACTGCTCGAATTGCTCTTGTCAGATTGCGTTTTTGTTGTTTGACGCTGAGATTGTTGGCTCCCTGTAGAAGTCTCTTCTCGCAGAGATTAATCGATCGTCAATTTCTTACCAACATTGATTTCCTTTCTGCAAGAAGAGTATCTGAACCCACCAAAAATGCACAGGAATCATAGGATTCTAATTCTCTATTTGCAAAGTCATGCAGATGGATGTTCATGGAGGATACGAACCCCGACATTATAAAAAGCAGTTGGAAGATAAACATGTTCGACTACTGAATACAAATTGATAGAATAACCTTTTGAAGAAATATTTCACAGGGAAGCCATGAATGTCTGGACATGCATCAATGTAGAAACTTCACCTAATCACTTACGACAACATGATTCAGACGCATTAATGAATTCCTGTGAAATGGAAAATCTCATTGTTCGCTATTGGGTGGATGCAAGTGATCACACGCTCTCGTGTTTATATTTCTGTCTTCGTACATGTGATTTTGTTTGCTTTCTCTTGTATTGTACCCATTATATTGCCACTTCCTGTAAGCCACGTGCGAGTCAACACCAAGTCAGAATTGGTCTCTCTTGTCAAGGTTCAACAGTCAAGGCATCCATGTTGATTTCTTGTATACCTCAGGTTACTTCAAAGCTAAACTCCTTACACAGATGGGATCCATGCCATGTCTATTATCCGTCAGGCATTTGGTCTATGAAATGAATAATATTGCTCGTTTCTTTCTTTAAAAGTGATGTAGATTTGTACATTGTCTAAATGTTCAGCTCATAATATTTCTTGTGAGTGATTAGCTTGTGTAGGTTATAGTTTGTGTTTGTATTATGAATACGTGTGTTCACATTATTGGACAGACATACAATTGTTCTAGTCATTTGAACTGTGCTTCAAGACCACTTTATCGTACCTGACCCTATGCCTGATGCCGAACGATCGTGCGAGTCATATTCCAGTCACACAATTTGTAATTATTCATTTATTGCTGGTAGCTCCTGGCAATCATCGAGAAATATGTTATTCAGTATTTGAATTTTGCTTTAATTTTGTGTCTCTGTTTTTTATTTTTTGGTGTATTATTGTTATTTGTAGATTCATTGTATTTCATTGAAAAAAATATATGTGCTTAAATGAGCGTCGTTTAGTTTGGCAATACAACACTCGTTGTGTTTGTAACATTGGAATGAGGGAAAGGTCACATATCAGGGATATGTTTTACTAAGACTTATAGCTGCTTTCAAGAAATTCTATGGACGTCATAAAAGTCTGGTTGATAAGTACACAAAATCCGTGACAAGTATGCAACAAGACCTTTTTGCATGTTAATGTTCTGGAATTCATGACGGGTGCCACAAGTGGTCAGGAAATGCTCACTCTTTCCGGAACACCTGATTTCACCCCCTTTATGGCCATATATGGGGGTTCATGAAGTTCCATTAAAAATTCCTCGATTTTGCCTGACACTGGACTTTGAGATTGGATAATGGACTCGGTTTTGTTTGCTCGGATACTATATACTTGGGTATTGTGTCCATGTTTATTGAGACGATTTCCCCGGCCGTACACCCACAGCCAAAAATTTGATCATTCGTAAATTGTTCGACTGTCAAGACAAGTTTGCAAGTTCTAATTCATATTATTGCATCAAACAAAGTATGAATAACTTATTGTTATCAAAATTGCATTTCCGAAGGTCAATTATTGATTGTGTATTTTTTTTTTGAGTACTTATCACTATCATTTTTGAGTATTTGGTACTATGAACTTAATGTTGATTATGTAATGTTTTGAGTGCTTCTTACTTGGAATGAGCTCGGTGAGCAATTATTAGATTATGTCATCATATTACGGTATTTCTGCGTTCACTGTCTATATTCATTTCTGTAAGGTCACACATAATAATTGTGGTGTTTATGAGGAAAATGAATTCCTTCACAGCAAGCAACCTTTGATAATCTCGGGGAATATACACGCCCTTCACTTCCCGATGTTATTACATGTATATAGTGGCCGAACTATCCTGTGCGTTGATTGGAATCTCTCTACACTCCAATATCATCAAGGAAGCCATAACTGCGGCAGAATATGACCACACTCTTCAATATTGGAAGGGGAGAGCTGATGTTATACCGGCAGAAGTTGGTAAGTTAGTCTTTCAGCAGATAGAGACACCAGTTTCGGCCTAGGCCATGACATAGGAGGCCGTGGAAGAGGATTGCTGACTTGACAAATGTTCATTATTTGTGTTGTTTGGTCCCATCGGTCTGATGTAGTTTTTGCCAAAGTTGGCAATATGTATGCAACGAACTTCAAACTGATCAGCGCGACTTTTACTAACATAATAATTAATGTGGCAGATATAGTATTATAAATATCAATCGAGAGCGACTTGAAGGACCAATGTGTTTTTATGGCCATTTGCTTGTACATGTAAATCGTTTTAAAACGTCATAATTTCAATACTCTCAACAGCAAAGAATAATGGCTCGATAGAAATCCAATAACTATGCTCTCTGAAAACATGGGAATCGCCAGCGAAGTCAGCATTGCTCCCTTGTAAATCTTTTAATAATGAAATTGCAATGTATTGATTTCTGCAAAAATGAGGTATTTATCTGCCATGTGGCAGTACCGCTACGGTCAAGACTCCACATGCAGAGTTATTGAATATTAATCCACACACAATCTCCTCTAACGCAAGACTTGATTGCAATAGCGCCAAGGCCGTGCAGGTCCTTGATCAAATGGTATTCATGGATCCCGTGCACAGGGGAAGGAAAAAGCTTAGGGAAATGTTGTGAAAAATTGTGTATACAATTCGAATACAATGAGAATTGTGGATACAATGATCTAATGTTACAAGTGATAGCGCAATTGAGAGAGTTAGTCATGAATTCATTATTGCAATGCACCGAAGCAGAAAATAAACTAAAATATTCTCATATCTGATAACACCCAGAACTTTTGTTGTATTCATTCGGCCATGGAATATATCAGTTTCACATTCATTTCATACCTATAGACTATGATAAGTTCGAATTGTTCATTGGCTGTTCGTACTGATAAAGGAAAGAAGGACTGGAAGGTACGGTTAATTGACAATTGTGCTCACCGTCCAATATGCAAGCAAACATACACGTATTTTCACTTCAACCAGGGAATGATTCCAACAATGGATAGTATACCTGTTGCAAAACCTAATAAAACAAGGGCCCATGGGGCGCCGTACTCACCGAAGATGGGTACATATGGGTACATTATGACGGGCTCCAGCATGTATTAATGTACCCATTATGACGTGATGCAGCCTATCATAATGTACCTCTATGCAAGCTTACAGAAATACAAATTACAAAATAGGACCAAGTTTCCTGTAGCATACCAGCTAAATTTGAATACCAATAATCATCCTAGGGACAAAATTCATGTTTCATACACCTGTGGCAGTTTTTTTTACAGAATAAAATACAGTGTGTGCTACAGGTTTACAGAAAATACCTGGAATATACTGTGGCAATATACATGTATGAATATCATATTTATAATTGATAAAATGAGCTTTTTTATGTTTAGGCCAGAGGTTCAGTTTAGGATAATAGAAAAAGTATATACTTTACAACATTTTGTCAGTACGTATGTTTTATCGCAGTTGCAACTGTTTTTCACTAATTGGTAACTATTTATATTCATCACATAATCCACCAGTTTTCGGTATGTTTAGAATAATAAAAAAGTATATACGTTATAACATTTGTCAGTAAGTATTTTATCGCAGTTGCAACTGTTTTACACAAATTGGTAGCTATATATTCATCACATAATCCACCAGTTTTCAGTATACTTCTTTTTTTGGGACACACTCTATCTCGCCAGCATATATCCAGAGTCACTCAATTCAAAGTTATATTGGAAGACCTTTATTTGTTAAGCACACATACATTGGGAATACGTGGTATAATATATACAAGTACTGCTAATTAAGCTATTACTACTTAAATATGCATCTGACAATACTCCTGCACGAATCTCATATTAGAACAGAGGACCACGAAATGTGGTCAAAATCCCACAGATTGTCCAAATCTGGTTAATACAAGAAGCCACACTGAGTGGAAGAATACCATCAAAAATATTATATTCTTTTATCCTTCTGATTGCCCGTTCAACGTAGGTACGAAGTCTTGCGATTTCATGTGTCAGCTGCACTTTCTCTCAGAAAACTTTCCTTTCTGGCCTAAGAAGGGTGGAATCACAAGTCGCGATTTCTTTCTTGACAAAAGATCCTGAATAAGAAATCATTTGTCCGCCATGACGTCGTCGTTGGGTTCTAGTAAATCCACGATTCCAGATCTTGATGTTATTTCTTTGTCAGGAATGCAGCCAGCATACAAAGAACTGATAAAAGTAACCATTTCACAAGGTGATATACCTATCAGGCCTTTTAGCCATAACAATGACTGGCTTATTCTGAATGACTTAGCCATTCGCGCCTTCGACTTCGGCGCTCATAGAGAATAAGCCAGCCAGTCATTGTTATGGCAAAAGCCGCGTTTAGTAGTACACGGTATGCGGTACATCCGGAACGCTCCAAGGCATTGTCATATATCCGTTCACTTGCACACGGTTTGCGGTATGCGGCATGCGGAATGCGGAAAACCCGATCAAACCATGTAGCGATCTATACCGGACGGAAAAAAATCTGCATGGTTTTATACCGCGTTCACACTGGATATCGTACCGATACCGTATCGGTATAGTGGTGAACCGATATCGTATCGGTACGAGCGTTCACACTTGTAAAGGTTGGATGACGTTTCACAAGGGTACACAAAGCGGAATACACATATCACCAGGTGTAATCGATATACAAGCAGCCGACCAGAAGTATTTCCAAATATACTGTTTGCCTGTCAGTACTCTGTTTAATCCACCGACAAATCTATGCCAATAAACCATGGATCATCCCATTCAAAACACTTTCCTCAGTGGAAACACCAGCTGACAGTGAAATAACTGAATTATTTCAAGTTATCCACAATATAACTACAGTGAAATATAAATTGGATGTCCGAAAAATGGCTGTTAGTAGGCCTAAATGTTTTCTGGGGTGGCGCGTGTTGTTAGACGGTCTATGGTGTTATAGGCACATCATATTTTGCACTTGTAGGGACCACTGATAACTTAGATTGTGTCAAAAAGGGGACAAATCTAGCAGGATTCTGAAATAAATATCACTGTAGCCTTCCAATAAGCATTTCAACCCGGCTTTTCGAACGTGTAAGTGACCAGCTGATCTATTTGCTACTGTACTGAAAGATTATCAAGAAGTGATCGGCTTCCTTGTATTAATTTAAAACGTCATAACGTTTTTTACCTAGCAACATGCGGTCACCCGCGTGTGTTTTATATTAGATTCTACTATGGCTGCCCAATGGTGGGAAGAATGATAAAAGATAATTAATTAGGCCGGTATCAACTTTGTATCAACTTCAAACCTGCCTAATTTAAATAACTCCTTCATGATTTCTTTGACGTGTACATAAAAAATAAATGATGGAAATTGGACCAGCCTCAGGTGGCAGTATTTGAAAATACTGGTACAGGTTGAAGTTTGGTCAGAATCTGTACCTACATGTAGTTTTGGCGCCAAATCAATGGGTGTATTTTTTGTGTACGGATCAGAAATCTGATCCCGGATCAAATTTATGATCCGTGTGATATCATAAATTTGATCCAAGAAATATGGGATCAGAATGAACAGAAAGATCAGTTTACGGTGCAATTGTTCGTTTTTCAGGGTGGAAGAGGGGTGCCAATAAGAATGAAACATTACATACCTAGTAATACCGTATCGTGTAAGGACATGAATGTTTACTGAATTATTATATTATCGCTCATCAACACAGATATCAGTGTTGCTATGACGCACGTTCTGTCATGGTACCTTTATCGTTCCTGGCAATCGATAAACATTGATTGATCGACAACATTTCCAACATGTCGGACCAAATTCCGATAGTCACTTCTGAAGAATTGGATCTTCTTTTGGAAGAAAGTATGTATTGCTGTCAAATTCGCATTGTTATTTGAATTATTACAATGTCAAGGTCAAAACAATGATCTGTGCCGTACGGTTTTAGCTAACCGAACTCGATGAAACCCTTTCGATCATAACGTACACAACTTAATATGAAAATTGATTTTTTTAATGCACATTTTTATTTTAATATTCTGCTCATTTGTTTCGATTTGGCAAGATTAGATACATATATATTTCGCATTACAGTACAGCTTATATTTAATACTTTGCAATTCAGAGAAGTGTTAAATCACAGCAAAATTTTTTATTTGTATTTGAATTTTCGGTCATATTAATAGATTTTTTTAGGTCCATACAGCTTTCAAAATAGTAATTAATACACGACAGATCCAGAACTTACAATCCTCGTAAGTGAGCTAGAAGAACACACTGAAGCAAGTGCTGTGGATGGTGAAGAGTCCCATTGCCAGGGTGACTAATAAAATTATTCTAATACTGTACTACTGTTATGTGCATGCTACATGAAATAATACAATTAATTTAAACTATTTTTTACGAGATTACATTTGAATTGAAAACAATTCCAAAATACATTTGTGTCAGATCCAGATCCAGATATAACGAATGTGGAGGTCTGCAATGACGGGGCTGGACCTAGCGATGGTGCGCCAATGACACATTGTTCTTTGAAAAAAGTAGCTTTGTTGTTATTATGATATTGCGTGAAATTTTCTTCAATTGGCAATGTCCTGAATGTGCTGCTCTACTTTGTTGCTTTTATTAGATACCAGATATTCATCTCAGCCAAGCAAAGGGAATGAAATCAGATGGGATGATGCATCAACGAAACTGTTGATTTCTATATATTTGGAAAACGAATATCTGTTCAACAAGTCATGCAAAAAAATTACGAACGCGTGGAAAGTTGTAGCAAGCAAAATGGAAGAAAAAGGAATAAATGTATCTGGCACGGCTTGCTATAATAAATGGAGGAACATGAAAAGACGATACAAGGTTTTAATATTTTCAGTGAAATATTAAATTGCTTTAAGCTCCTTTTCTAAAATATTGTATATTGCCTAGAATGATTATTTCACTAAAAAAAAAAACATATAGTTTCGCAATCTTTGAAATATTTGAATATAATGTATAGATTAAATGCCGACACGCTTTTAAAAAAAAAATGTTACACAATGTCTTCATAATAACTTTCTGATATTGCAAAATGAAGGAGGTACGCGATCACAACAACCAGTCTGGGGTTGCAAAAAAAACATGGCAACATATGGACGAATTCGAAACAATTTTCGGAGACCGTCCCTCCGCACGACCACTGTCAGTTAGGGCGACCATAAATTCGATGAGGTTAGCACCAATACACATTTTCCGGAATTGATGTTTAGTTCGTATCATTAATTGTTTCACTGTTCATATTTTGCACTTGTAGGGACCACTGATAACTTAGATTGTGTCAAAAAGGGGACAAATCTAGCAGGATTCTGAAATAAATATCACTGTAGCCTTCCAATAAGCATTTCAACCCGGCTTTTCGAACGTGTAAGTGACCAGCTGATCTATTTGCTACTGTACTGAAAGATTATCAAGAAGTGATCGGCTTCCTTGTATTAATTTAAAACGTCATAACGTTTTTTACCTAGCAACATGCGGTCACCCGCGTGTGTTTTATATTAGATTCTACTATGGCTGCCCAATGGTGGGAAGAATGATAAAAGATAATTAATTAGGCCGGTATCAACTTTGTATCAACTTCAAACCTGCCTAATTTAAATAACTCCTTCATGATTTCTTTGACGTGTACATAAAAAATAAATGATGGAAATTGGACCAGCCTCAGGTGGCAGTATTTGAAAATACTGGTACAGGTTGAAGTTTGGTCAGAATCTGTACCTACATGTAGTTTTGGCGCCAAATCAATGGGTGTATTTTTTGTGTACGGATCAGAAATCTGATACCGGATCAAATTTATGATCCGTGTGATATCATAAATTTGATCCAAGAAATATGGGATCAGAATGAACAGAAAGATCAGTTTACGGTGCAATTGTTCGTTTTTCAGGGTGGAAGAGGGGTGCCAATAAGAATGAAACATTACATACCTAGTAATACCGTATCGTGTAAGGACATGAATGTTTACTGAATTATTATATTATCGCTCATCAACACAGATATCAGTGTTGCTATGACGCACGTTCTGTCATGGTACCTTTATCGTTCCTGGCAATCGATAAACATTGATTGATCGACAACATTTCCAACATGTCGGACCAAATTCCGATAGTCACTTCTGAAGAATTGGATCTTCTTTTGGAAGAAAGTATGTATTGCTGTCAAATTCGCATTGTTATTTGAATTATTACAATGTCAAGGTCAAAACAATGATCTGTGCCGTACGGTTTTAGCTAACCGAACTCGATGAAACCCTTTCGATCATAACGTACACAACTTAATATGAAAATTGATTTTTTTAATGCACATTTTTATTTTAATATTCTGCTCATTTGTTTCGATTTGGCAAGATTAGATACATATATATTTCGCATTACAGTACAGCTTATATTTAATACTTTGCAATTCAGAGAAGTGTTAAATCACAGCAAAATTTTTTATTTGTATTTGAATTTTCGGTCATATTAATAGATTTTTTTAGGTCCATACAGCTTTCAAAATAGTAATTAATACACGACAGATCCAGAACTTACAATCCTCGTAAGTGAGCTAGAAGAACACACTGAAGCAAGTGCTGTGGATGGTGAAGAGTCCCATTGCCAGGGTGACTAATAAAATTATTCTAATACTGTACTACTGTTATGTGCATGCTACATGAAATAATACAATTAATTTAAACTATTTTTTACGAGATTACATTTGAATTGAAAACAATTCCAAAATACATTTGTGTCAGATCCAGATCCAGATATAACGAATGTGGAGGTCTGCAATGACGGGGCTGGACCTAGCGATGGTGCGCCAATGACACATTGTTCTTTGAAAAAAGTAGCTTTGTTGTTATTATGATATTGCGTGAAATTTTCTTCAATTGGCAATGTCCTGAATGTGCTGCTCTACTTTGTTGCTTTTATTAGATACCAGATATTCATCTCAGCCAAGCAAAGGGAATGAAATCAGATGGGATGATGCATCAACGAAACTGTTGATTTCTATATATTTGGAAAACGAATATCTGTCCAACAAGTCATGCAAAAAAATTACGAACGCGTGGAAAGTTGTAGCAAGCAAAATGGAAGAAAAAGGAATAAATGTATCTGGCACGGCTTGCTATAATAAATGGAGGAACATGAAAAGACGATACAAGGTTTTAATATTTTCAGTGAAATATTAAATTGCTTTAAGCTCCTTTTCTAAAATATTGTATATTGCCTAGAATGATTATTTCACTAAAAAAAAAAACATATAGTTTCGCAATCTTTGAAATATTTGAATATAATGTATAGATTAAATGCCGACACGCTTTTAAAAAAAAAATGTTACACAATGTCTTCATAATAACTTTCTGATATTGCAAAATGAAGGAGGTACGCGATCACAACAACCAGTCTGGGGTTGCAAAAAAAACATGGCAACATATGGACGAATTCGAAACAATTTTCGGAGACCGTCCCTCCGCACGACCACTGTCAGTTAGGGCGACCATAAATTCGATGAGGTTAGCACCAATACACATTTTCCGGAATTGATGTTTAGTTCGTATCATTAATTGTTTCACTGTTTATATGTTCAACATATTTTACCGTTATCAGAAAGTTATCAGAAATTTTTATTCCTTCTATTTGCCATCATTATTAAATATACATAAAAAATCAAAACAGTTTATTAATTGTGATAGTAACTGCTTTTCACCGATACTCAACTAATAACTAAGTTAGTGTTAATACTAATTAAACTAATAAAAATATGAGTACAGGTCCGCTAATTTATTTATTATTATAATAGTCAGGAAAGTACTGGCATTGCTGACAAAAAAGGACAGGAACAGACTGACCAGCAAAAACAATCCAAGAAACGATTGATACAGACCAAACGGTTAGAATTTTAAATATAGCCCAATAACATAAAAAATTAGAAATAAAATCCTATTGATTTCGGTGTAAATATTTGGGTTCCACAGTGGTGTACGTTACTTCTCAGTAGTATTGTTATGCTCTTATAAATAATAGTCAGGAAAGTACTGGTTGTGGTGAAAAGGACGACGATGAACAGATGGTGCAACAAAAACAACCTAAGAAGAGGTTGATAACGAACAAACGGTCAGGTTATAATCAAGACATGTATTTACCTAAAAATAATTTATTTATTATTTTAGTTGATTATTGTAAATGATTAAAAAAATTATATCGTAGGAGCATGGTTTTACATCACAACGTTCCGTCACCAAAAAAGAAACGCCCCCAACGGTAAAATTGTAATGACAGATACTATGAAGATGATGATGATAATAAGTATTTCATTTATTTATTAATTATCAGTGTTTTGTGTTGATGTAATATATTGATTATGCCTTCGTTGTTTGTTGCGTATTGATGACGTTAGTGTTAGTATTGTTGTTGCTTACATAACATACACATAGAACTGTCATATCACTATTTCAGAAAATACAGATTTATTTATACTGTACTTCTTTTAACAAAATATATGATAATAACTTCTATTACATTCACGAAACATAAGAAGATGATAATGATTACGATGATTATGATGCGGATGAGGGGGATGATGATGATGAGGGGGATGAGGGGGATGATGATGATGATGATGATGATAAATATACCAGAAATGAGACTGAAACTATTATTTGCAGTGTTAAGCAAACGTGTTCCATATATATACTATTAAAATGTTAATAATGACATCAAAATATATATTGATACATTATTTTATCATTATTAAGACCCGTTGACAGAACTACTGAAAATCCGACTATCGATGTACCAGGAGATGCTGTTGAAGAAACTGTAGATACCAACAGGTTGCATATATCAATATAATTATTTCTTTTCCTCATTTAAAAAAAATAAAAATAAAATACATTTGCAATAAAAATGACGAGATAATTTAACTCTTCAAGCGATGGAATGTCCAGTGATATGGAAGACACCCCTGCTGCACAACCCAGATGGAGGAGAGAGAACACACCAGTGAGGAGAGAACGAAGGAGGACCTCCAACGTCGTCATAGAGTTCCTGAAGCAGCAGGAGTTAGAAAGGAACAACAGAGAGGAGAAGAGAATGGAGGCGTTAGTGAAAATGCACAAAGAAAAAATGGATCGGTTGGATCAATTGATTGAAGCTTTCGAGCTCATTGCGCGGTCTGGTGGGAAACAGCAATGATTTGCAAACAAAGATAACCATACATAAAACCAATAAATAAACCAATAGATACCGGTAAGCTACATCTGTTTGTGCCACTTTCACTAAAAAGCGTCCGAGAACATAAGATCTTACCGTATATTCGCGCATATAAGGAGAAAGTATATTCGAGCTTGTCCTTATATTCGAATATAAAAACACGTCCCTATAATCGATGTTTTACTTTTTTTTAGAGCCATACAGCAATAATCGCTTATAAGTACACCCATGTCGAGACAATAATGTTTTGGCTCCAAAAACGCAAAGGTGTCCAGATATACTAGACATCCATTGCATGTGCTATCATGTGCTTCCAGGCTTATGACCACTGTCGGTAATATATAGGGCCTACAGGCTACAGTATATTAATTATATTGGCCATTCAACTCAATGTTAAATGATCTTACTTTGACGGTCCAAAACACCTTCCTAAAAAAAAACCCAGCCTAACCACTATGCTAGTTTTATCTCTAAACGTATTGGGCATCGCGTGGTAAGCATGAATATATTTGACGACACATGGGATTTTTCGCTATTCTGCTTTGAATGGAACCAGGGTGAAAATACCCAAACTTATGGGTACTGATGCCCATGCAAAACCCCTTTGATTCCCCAGCTCCTGAGAAGAACGCCAACGAGATACCGCCTTGAAAACCGGGTCATTATTTCCCAGTAGTGCGTTCTTTCAGGTGAATATACACTCGTCAAGAAGCTTGCCCTAAAAAAATATATGAGGCGATGTTTAACAACAGTTTCCCTTTAAATTGCCTAAGTGAGGTGAACGCTCGCAGATTGGCTGAGCGATTACCGTAATATGCCCTACACGAGGTTATTGGGGGTCTCAATGAAAATAGGCCTACATATACATAGGCCTGTCATCACATGGCTGATCATGAATATGGGGCATACATGCATGTGGAACATTTTTATGACTTTATGGTAGTTGGGGCTGAAGAAGTTGTCGGCACCGAGGTTCTCTAGGAACACGCGGTATACGTGAACGGTTAATGTGGCCATTATTTAATTTAGCTTATAATGTTCTTATATGCGGGTTATTGGGGGTGTCCTTATATTTGAATACACTGGTTTTTTGTTTAGAGTCCCAAAACGCAATATTTCGGATATAAGAACATGTCCTTATATGCGCGATTATACGGTAGGCCAGCGATTTGTAAATGTATCCCCCAAGCAAAGTTCGGTTGAAACTATGGATTTGTCTACGTTGCGCCGCCGCCGCCGCCAGAGAGATTTTCTTGTTAACGCTCCAAAGGTTGAAAATCGACGGGTCCGGGAAAAAATTTTTTTTTGCCCCAAATCGCGTTACTATCCATTTGAGTCATTTCTGACAAAAAAAAAATTTCACCCTTTGAAAAAAATTGTGGACTTTGTCGGCACTTTTTTCCTTCATAATGGGAGATGCCGGGACTGTACTCATGAAACGGTTGAAGATAGAGCTTAGATGGTGGCACTTTCAAATGGGAAGTCATATACCGGTATTGCGACTTGTGTGGTGAACTTGTCATATGCAGCATACCTAATGGAGACATTGAAATTCAAAAAGATGACCTTGACTGGTAAATCTCAAAATCGTATGTCACCTACAATGCTTAAAACCAAATTTGTCCGGTAACCACCTTAACCTTCGGTTTAACAATACGTGCCAGTTTTTAAATAAAATGTCATCGGTTTCGTTAACTTTCGTGGGTGAAAAAGACATTCATCTGCATATATGTAGATAGTGTTAATATTATTATGTTCGTCATTAAAAACTTATACCATTCATGATCACTCGCGTTAGCTTATTCGTGCTATGAAACATGTGAGTGTTGTGCCCCGTGAGCTAATACGTGTCGGTGATCATGGTAGTTTTTGGCCTTCTCCAAAGTGTTACGTTGTCGGACGTTTTTTAGTGATAATGTTCAATATGGAATGACTAAAAATGTATAAGGTTTTTTTTTACTATTGTTGCATCATAGGAGTATATGTTATACCGGTACTAGCAGTTTTATGTTCATTCATACAAACTTTGTTATTCTATTTCATAAAGTATAGAAATGAATAGTTGCATCCATACATGTTATGAAATTCAGTGGTAGGCCTGCTAACCGGTAGGTTGTATTTTTGTCATGATTAATCTGTGTACTATTAATATAAAGATATTGTGTAATACATATATCTCACATGCATTGTGTATCATGTCTTTCATTAACAATACAAAATATGTGCATTTACACACTACATTTTTATTCTCCATAAATTTTAAGTATGTACGCATGAATTCTGAAATTAATATTGTAACGGTTTTGGGGCGTACCCAAAGGTTTCCCCTAGGTAATTCTGTTAGTGTTTTGTGATATTATGGTTAAATAACCGTTTATTAGGGTGTATATGTGTTTAAAGGTTCATACGGTTCCGTATTGTTAATGTTTTAAAGGTTTTCCGTCTCGGAACTTAGTAATTTATGATGTCGGTAAAGCCGGAGACGGAGCCGGAACCGGAGACGGAACCGGACACGGAGCCGGAACAATGGAGTACAAAAACGTAATGACGTTATTTCCGGAAGGTCATGTGATCAGCCTCGTTTTCGGTTTAAAAGGTGACGTGTCAGCCACTGATTGGTTCTAGATTGTTTTTAGAAATCCGGAAAATATCAGTGTTTTGGCGGACTATGACGTCACAATAGGTTGGTCACGTGACGTGGGTCTCAGGTCTATAAAAGCCCCCGCTTCACAGCGGACGGCGGAGTTGGTGTCCTGACGTCGACCTGTGCAGACCCCTTCTCCCATAGCAGAGTACTCCCTTGTTCCGGATAGAGTCATCCAGATGATAGCAGTTAAGTCTTCCGACTGTGCACTTGGAAAATAAACATGAAAACTTCAACCGAGTTGTTTTTCCGTGTTCATTAGGGAACTGGAATTTATAATAAAGATAGTTCACCGGAAAAGAAAGTAATACGGAGTAAAGGGAGATAAGACCACAGTCGGTTAAGACCAAGTTGTAACGACGTCTTAGGGTGATCTAAGAACCCAGATCACCGAGGAAGGAGTCGGAGACGGAGACGGAGGTGGAAATCAACGGAGCAACTACGGAGGCGGTATCGGACGGAGCAGTTGCAGAGACGGGAACGACGAAGCAGTTGCAGAGGCGGTACCGGACGACGGAGTTGCAGAGGCAGTACCTGACGGAGCGGTTGCGGTAACCGGAAGTAGGAACACTTCCGAGATACTCCATTTCAGGTGCAGTCGCAGGTTGCGGTGAGGCGGAGCCAACCGGAGCAGATTGCAGTGCGGCGGAACCTGGCAGAGCGGTTGCAGTATTCGGAAACGGCAACGTTCCCGGATTCTTTATTCCAGGCGCAGTCGCAGTTTGCAGTAAGACGGAAAACGACGGAGCTGTTGCAGTAAAGCGGTATCCCGACGGAGCAGTTGCAGTACCCGGAGACGGAAACGCCTTCGGATCCTTACTTTACAGGTGCAGTTGCAGATTAGCAGTCGGACTACGGTTAAGAGGTCCATTCCAGACCACGCTACCAACCTTAGAGACTTCTAGCCGGAGTTCAACCGTACAGCAGTAGCAGTTTTCCGGAGTTTTACCGTTTCAGCTCCGGTTAAACAACAACTCACCCACCTCCCTAGAAAACCGGTTCATCAAGACGTCACAGAAGGGTGCAAACCCGTTACAACTTTTTGGTGGCAGCGGTGGGATCATCTGCAGTATGACTACTAGACGGGGCAAATTGGCGGAACAGCAGCTGAAGGCAGCCGTGTCGGACACGGAGCAGCCTGTAGGAGCAGTAGGAGCTGAGCCGTTGCAGATGCCGGTTGCGGAAAAGGAAGCAGTTCGTCCTGCCGAGCGAAAGGTGTTGCAGCCGGAAATGCAGAAAGCAGTTGCAGAAGAGCCCCTTCGGGTTCCTCAAGGAGTACAGCCTGCAGAGCAGTTAGCAGAGGCGGAAATTAACTTTCCGGACCAGGCTGGCGATCGGGAACCGGATGCGGAACCGGAAGGCGGAGAGAATTTAGTCGACAACCTGACCAGATTATTGGCGACCCAAATGGAGGTGTTTCAGCAGCACCTGGCAGTAACCGGAAAGCAGCAGCAGGCAGAAGCAGTACAACAACCAGCACCAAGGGCAGGAGTAGCCAGATTAATGACATACGACGGAACTGATCCGTGGCCGGAGTATGAGGCTCACCTCCTTGAATACGCTCGGTACTACCGTTGGACAGCAGAGGAAAAGGCGCTGAACTTATGTGTCAGTTTGAGAGGTAACGCCCGCAGCATACTACTGGATCTGTCCGCGGAGCAGAGACGCAGCTTTGATACGGTTGTGGCGGCACTAAAACAGCAGTTTTGTCCGGGGGAGAAAACATTTGTTTTCCAGGCGGAATTGCAGACACGGAAATTGCAGCCGGAGGAGGAGCTGTCCGAGCTGGCCAGAGACATACGGAGCAAGACGCGGCTAGCTTACCCAAAAGCAGATCCGGCAACAACAGAAGTGCTCATGAAGATGCATTTCTGCAACAGCCTGACTAACCGAGATATGCGGTTGTCGGTATTGAAAAGCCACCCGGAAACGCTGTCGCAGGCCCTGGCTTTCGCTACCGAGTATGAGAGCATCATGAAAACGGACAACAGCAGACCAGCGGAGCGACACCGGACGAGGCAGCTGAACACGGAGCCGGAGTGGAGACAGCAGGTGAACGAATTGCGGAAGCAAGCCGAGCAGACTCAGCAGCAGTTGGCGGATCTGATGACTCAGGTCAAGGAAGCGGTTAGCCGGCAGCAGCAGCAGCGCAGTTCCCGAGCGGATTTAGAATGCTTCAACTGTGGCCGGAAAGGGCATTTTGCCCGAGACTGTAGGCAGCCGAAGCAGCAGCAGCAGCGGCGTCAACCACAACAGCAGCAGTCGCCGCGACAACAGCAGCAGCAGCCGCAGCAGCAGCAACAACTGCAGCAGCCACGACAGCAGCAGCAGCAGCAGCAGCCGGAAAACTAGAGCGGGTCGCGGAAAAGGGGAAATCCAGGACCCGGAAGAGAGGACACCCCCATAACCGGCAGGTGGTTCACGGACCCGGTCCCAGGGGCGAGGTGGGCATGTGTGTGACAGCCAGAGTATGCGGAGAGCCAGTAACGCTGATAATCGACACCGGCAGCACTGTCACAATGCTCAACCTACAAACCTGGGAACGGATCCGGAAACCCGGAATGAAGCTGAAGCGGTCGCCGATTCGTCTTTCAATGGTTGACGGAAGTAACATACGGACACATGGCCGGAAAGAACTCCCACTCAACATCGCAGGAGTAGCTGAGACCGTGACATTCGAGATTGCAGACTGTGAAGACGAAGGAATACTGGGAATGGATTTCATCCGTTCCCGGATATCCGGCATAAATTTCGACCGAATGACCATGCAGATGGGCAGCCAGGAGGTGTTCCTCACCATGTTCGAGCAGACCAGGGAGCCGTTTCCGATCAACGCTGTAGCAGATTACCAAATTCCGCCGGAAACGGAACAGCTGATTATAGGACAAGCAGAGAGTGTCCGTGAAGCAGAAGGAGTACTAGAAATGCCGCAGGAGCCTACTGAGAAAAGACCTTGGCTGATCGGGAGAACTTTATCCCGGATAAAGCAAGGAACAGTCCCGGTTCGAGTGATCAACGTGATGGCAGAGCCGGTAATCATCAAGAAAGGAGCGCAGTTGGCGACGATGACCACCTTAGCAGCCGGTTGCAGTGTTGTGCCGTTGGCGGAGCGGAGCAGGAAGGTGCAGATTTCCACGGAGTCGGAGGCCGGGCGGAATTGGAGCGGGTACGAGAAGCTGCGGCAGTTAGCAGAGCAGACCCAGGATGCAGTGCCGAGTCATTTCCGCGAGAGAGTAACCGACCTCCTATTTCGGAATAAGCCGACCTTCAGTAATGATGCCGGAGAACTGGGGCAGACCAATGAGGTACAACATCAGATAAACACGGGCAGTCACCGGCCGATTAAGCAGCCAACCAGACGAATTCCGCCAGACAAGAGAGAGCTGGTGAGCAGTCTGATTCAGGAGATGAAAGACAAGAACGTCATTGAAGAAAGTAGCAGTCCGTGGGCTTCCCCGATTGTCCTCGTGAAGAAAAAGGATGGGACCACCCGGTTCTGCGTCGATTACCGGCGGTTAAATGCAGTCACGGAGAAAGATGCTTATCCGTTGCCGAGAATAGACGACACCATAGCAGCCTGTGCAGACGCCAAATGGTTCTCCACTCTCGACCTGACCAGTGGCTACTGGCAGGTCGGGATGGATGAAGACGCCCGGAAAAAGTCGGCCTTCTGTGTTCCTGGCGGCCTTTACCAGTTCAAAGTAATGAGTTTCGGCTTGTGCAATGCTCCGGGTACGTTCGAGCGGTTGATGGAGAAGGTGCTAGGCGGATTGTCCTGGAAGACCTGCCTCATATATCTGGACGACATCATAGTCTACAGCAAGACCCTGGAGGATCACATCCGTGATCTTCAGGAGGTGTTCAGCAAGCTGAGAGAGGCAGACCTAAAAGTCAAACCGTCAAAATGCAAGTTCTTCCAGCCGGAGGTGTCTTTCCTAGGTCACATAGTCGGCAGAGACGGTATCCGCACCGACCCGGCAAAAACGGAGGCAGTACGGAAGTGGCGGACACCCACCAACCTGACGGAGCTGCGCAGTTTTCTGGGACTTTGCTCCTATTACCGGAAGTTCGTGCCGAAGTTCTCCGAGATTGCAGCGCCGCTGAATCACTTGACGGAAAAAGGGGTGCCGTTCCGGTGGCAGACGGAGCAAGAGCAGGCATTTGCAGAGCTGAAGAACCGCCTAGTATCGGCACCGATACTCGGGTACCCAAGGGAGCAAGGCCGATATATCCTGGACACGGACGCCAGTGACACCGGGCTGGGAGCAGTACTGTCACAGAAGCAGGGCAACCAGGAGCGGGTGATAACCTACTTGAGCCGCAGCCTAACCAAAGAAGAACGGAGATACTGTGTCACCCGGAAGGAGCTCCTGGCGGTTGTGTTTGCGGTACAGAAGAATAAGCAGTACTTGCTGGGACGACACTTCCTTCTTCGCACGGATCATGGCAGTCTTACCTGGCTTATGAATTTCAAGGAGCCCCAGGGGCAGGTAGCCCGGTGGATTGAGCTCCTGAGTGAGTTTCATTTCGACATCGAACATCGTCCGGGGCGAATCCATAATAATGCGGATGCCTTGTCCAGATCCCCATGCAGCCAATGCGGAAAAATCGACTGGAAACAAGCCAAGATAGACGCCTGAAACTACGGAGAAAGGATCCGGCAGACCCGAAGTGAAGAAACTCCTCAGCCCAAGCCAAGGAAGGGGGGACGCCGGAAGCGGTCAAGGGGATCGGGCGGAGAAGCAGAACTGACGGAGAAAGCAGCGTCCCGGAAGCCGGTTGCGGTTGCGGTGACGGAGAAAGCAGCGTCCCGGAAGCCGGTTGCGGTGACGGAGAAAGCAGCGTCCCGGAAGCCGGTTGCGGTGACGGAGAAAGCAGCGTCCCGGAAGCCGGTTGCGGTGATGGAGAAAGCAGCGTCCCGGAAGCTGGTTGCGGTTGCGGTGACGGAGAAAGCAGTGTCCCGGAAGCCGGTTGCGGTTGCGGTGACGGAGAAGGCAGTTCCAGGAAAAGCGGATGCGGTTGCAGAGCAGATTAGGCTGGCGGAAAATGCGGACCAGGATACTGTGCTGGGGCAGAAATATCGACCAGATGATTTGCGGAGAATGCAGCAAGCAGAACCTTGGTACCCACTGGTGACGTCGCTGATCGACGGGAGCGGTACAGCTGGCAGTGCAGACTTTTCCAGCATGAGCAGTGAGGAGAAAGTGCTGTACGGGATGCGGAAGACCTTGCTGAAAGTCGACGGAGTAGTCTACCGGAAATGGAAAACGGCAGAAGGAACCAGCCGAATGCAGTTAATAACCCCGAAGGAGCTGAGACAGGAGATTTTCCGTCTGGCCCATCAGAGCCGGACGGGAGGACACCTCGGAAGCAGAAGGATGGCGGCTAGCATTCGGAGGCGGTATTTCTGGCCGGCTATGATGCGGGACATAAAGCAGTGGGTGCTGAGCTGTGACGAATGTGCGTCAAGAAGTATGCAGAACTTGAAACGATCTCCGATGCAGAAATACCGGGTTGGAGCGCCCATGGAGAGGGTGGCAATGGACGTGATGGGTCCGTTACCTAAATCCACCCGGGGGAACCGGTACATCTTAGTAATCGGCGATTACTTCACCAAGTGGGTAGAGGCTTACCCGATGCCGAATCAGGAAGCGGTGACGGTTGCGGACATACTCGTCAACCAGTTTGCAGCGCGGTACGGCATCCCGATGGAGATCCACACCGACCAAGGCAGAAATTTCGAGTCCGACTTGCTGAGAAATGTTTGCAGAATCCTGGGGATTCACAAGACACGGACAACCGCTTTCCGACCTCAGTCG
The DNA here is from genome assembly GCA_949152475.1 of Terebella lapidaria. NCBI lineage: Eukaryota > Metazoa > Annelida > Polychaeta > Terebellida > Terebellidae > Terebella > Terebella lapidaria. Next base: position 22,006,066 of record OX424566.1, on the reverse strand, counting down.
GACGGTTTCATTGAGCGATTCAACCGGACGCTGCAGCAGATCCTGAGCCTGTACGTAAGCGAGCGGCAGACCAACTGGGATCAGCTAGTACCGTTGGCGATGGCAGCTTACCGGAGTACCCCGCAGGAGACAACCGGGCAGAGTCCCAACTTGCTGATGCTGGGCAGAGAAGTCAACACTCCGGTAGAGTTACTGATTGGCAGACCGCCGGGAGAATCAACAGCAGAAGTAACAGAGTATGGCAGTCAGCTCCGGGAGCGACTAGAAGCGGTATACAAGGCGGTTCGAGCGAAATCTGGCAGAGAAATGGAACGGCAGAAGAAGCTGTACGACCGGAGGAAGGTCGACAATCAGTTCCAGCCAGGAGACCGAGTGTGGATGGCGGTCAAAACACGGAAGAAGGGCAAAGCTCCCAAGTTGCAGAGGAAGTGGAGCGGTCCAAAGCTAGTGCTGAGCAGATTTACCGACGTGACCTACGAGATTCCAGAGAGTGAAACTCGACAGAAGGTGGTTCACTTCGATTTGCTGAAACCGTATAATGGTGTCAAGCATCCGAGATGGATGAAGCGGAGAATGGCGGATTCCTGGAGGCAGACGGAGCCGCCGAAGCAGAGTAGTGTTCCGGAGACGGAACCGACGGTCTCTGAGTCGGATACGGACTCGGAGTAAAGCCGCAGAGGACGCAGAAATATGAGAAGACGGAGTGAGCTGTAGAGCAGGAGAAGGAGATAGCTGAGACCCTGGTAAAACGTTGAGTTCCGGCAGAGAGCGACCGCAAGAAGTTGGAACAGTGAGCAAGTGCTGGTTCCGGAAACAGGGCGGAGAAAAGAAGCAGAGCGGAAAGCGGTGCAGAGACCGGATAGAGACATCCTAGAGGTTCTGACTGGTTTGAGCGCATAGTCAACCAGTCCAGGGTAGCGGCCAGGGGTCCAGAAGAACCTGGGTTAGCGGTCTAGTATCTCCAGAGAAGCAGCTACACGTCTTCTGTATTCAGAGAATTAAGACGGAAAAGTTTTCCGGCTGTAGACAACCAACCGGAGTTTCCACTTAGCAGAGACAGCAAACCGGCTGCAGATCGACAGAAGCGGTGAAACATCATTCCAGATAGGAAGGGCCCTCCTTCTGGACAAGAATGTATGCAGTTTCCAGTGTCGACAAGCAGTAATACCAATGAGCAGATATGCAGTTGATGAAGCAGTACAGATGGCGGAAACGCCCAACTTGCAGTCTAGATGTTCGTCTGAGAGGCAGATTCAACTGGCTGAGACTCTATTCAACCCTCCTGATGGCAGAGATACTTCAAAATTGCAGATACTTCGCTCGGAGAAGCAGTTGAAAGGGAGCCGGAAAAACCCGGAGAAGCCGGTTGAGCCGGAGACGGACACCTCTCGGTTAACGGTTGAGTTTTTGCATAATTGTGACGCCACTCCTGAGGCAGCCAATCAGCGTGGAGCTTTTCAAATCACGTGAGCAGAAAGGGTATAAAAGGGCCTTGAAATCGGGCTCTGACAGCAGTTGGAGAGCAGACCTCGAGCTGTGCACATCGCAGACAAAGTTTGGCGGAATCGAATCAAGTCCAGCATTTTCCGGCAGCGACAGATTTTGCAGTGAAAAACGACTAAGTGTTTCCCGGAAGACCACCAGTCCGGAGAAGCGGTGCAGAAGCGGTGCAGTAAAAGCGTTGCAGTAGATCGACAATTTCAGTTTCCCGGCCTTCCGGAATGGCCTACTCGGCGTTCCTTGAAAGACAAGATCGCGGCCGGAGCAGAGATTGGGCAAGCCCTCAGCCACTGGATTATAGCCGGCTGTGTAAGCGGTGTGACCGGATGTTCGAGAGTGCGAGGGACAGGAGACGGCATGTGTGCCCAGCCCAGAGATATCATTGCTGTTTGTGTGCCTTCTACGGCAACCGGGCGAACGACCTTAGGCGGCATCTCCGGGAGATGCACGGCTGGAAGTACCCTTCCGGGAACCGTCCTCCTCAGGACGAGGCAACCCTCAACCATGTGGGAACCTTTGATTCGGCCTGGCGGGGAACAGCAACGCAGTCCCGGCGAAGGCGGTTCCGGAGATTCTGCACACAGTCACCTAGGGAGAATCCAGTTCCGGAAACTTATGCGGACCAGCTTCCGTTTGGACCTGACTGGGATGCCGGAGCAGCCGCTCCCATCGAACAACCGGAACCGATCGATCCTCCGGTTTGGGTTCCGGATCCGCAGGGCTGTCTTAGGGCAGCGGAAGACTCATCTCCGGAAGATTGGGAGCCGGAACTGGTGATATCGAAGAAACCAGAAGAGGAAGTTCAGCCGGTGGAAGACTGGGAGGCAGAGATCCGGGTGTGGGAATATAAACCACCTTCTCCCACCCCGGACACGGAGTCGGAAATTTCCGAGTACCACACCGCGGATGAGGAGGAACCCTGAGGCGGATGGCAGAGTAGCAGTGGACGGAGGCGGTTGGCAGTGTAGCGGTTGACGGAGACGGTTGGCAGTGTAGCGGTTGACAGAGGCGGTTGGCAGTTTGGCGGAGACGGAAGAAGCGGTGGCAGTTAGCAGCAACAACACGGAAAAAAAAAAAAAAAAAAAAAAAAAAAAAAAAAATTATTTATCCAAGAAGACCACCAAGAGGAGTTGCAGTTTGCTGAGCAGCCAATCATCAAGCAGATAAGCCAGTCACGTGACTTCCAGAGACTATAAAAGGGGCAGTTAGCTGTTACCGGACGCAGAAGGCAGTTTGCTGTAGCTGAGTCAACATCGACACAAAGCAGAGAATCAGAATGCCGAAAGTAAAGACAACACCCCGCAAGCCCCGCCCTCACCGGTGTGGAGACTGCAACCTAGAGTTCAAGAGCAAGCACACGTTGCTCCGGCATGTCACGGAGCAGCACACGAGCGAAGTCACCGTCTTCGCCTGTCCGCAGTGTGACCATTGGAGCAGACGGAAAGAGGGGACACAGAAGCATCTGCAGTCCCGACACGCAATAGACGCGAACCCGATTCGACTAAGGGTGGGCAGAGAGCAGTTTGAGGAGAAAAGCCTCCGGTCCAAGATGACCCCACGGAAAAGCAAGAAGCCGGTAACACGGCATGACCAGTTGTCGGATACGGAGTCGGAGTCGGGAGGTTCGGTTTCGTCCCGGACCCGGTACCGTTCCGGTACCCAGTCGGTGGCCACACTAGCAGCCGACGTTTCGTCCACGGAGGCGGAGAGCAGTTCGGAAGAGGAAGCGGAGCTGAAAATCATGGCAAGTGAAGACGAGTTGCAAGAACCAGGAGACCCGAAGCCGGTTAAGCCGCCTGTGACCCGGAGTTCTTCCCGGAACACCTCCCGGAAAAACAGCCCAGACCCATCTCGAGGTACCGGAGCCGATCGAGACCGCGGAAAGAAGCGGAGTCGCAGCCGTTCGCCGGATAAATCCGGACGCCATCAACGACGGGAATATAGGAAGGAGAGCCCGGAGCGAGCCAAGGACCGAGGTGGAGAACGTGGCCGAGAGGAGAAACGACACACCCCACCCAAGTCTTCCGGAGGCAGCGTCAAAGGAAAAGGCAAGGGGGTGTATGACTACAAGTTCCGGCTGTTGGAGGAAGGTTCCAGCGGAGCAACGGCAGAAGTGGGAGTGGCGGACATTGCGGAAATGCAGAGCCGAGACGATGAGGAAGACCTTTTCCGGAGTCCACCTCCGAGAACAATTAGCAGTGGCAGAGCAGTGAGCAGTGTGATTGTCCGGCCCGGAGGCGGAGCAGAAAGCAGATCCAGCGGCCGAGCCGATAGCAGAGCAGATAGCCGAGCCGATAGCAGAGCAGATAGCAGAGCAGATAGCCGAGCGGACAGCAGACCCATTGGCAGATCAGGAGGCAGACCAGAGACCAAAACGGAAGGCGGAACCCGGAGCAGAGCTGGCAGTGAGACGGAGACCCGAGGATCCACGGAGCGAACTTTGCCGGCAACCATTCAAGCAGAACCAGTTCTGCGGCTAGAGATGACGGAATGGAGTCTTCCGCGTCTGAACGAAGCCATGCTGACGTGCAGAGAGCCCGGAGGAGTATCCTGGTAGACCAAGCCAGAGCTACACCCGGAATCCTGTCTCCGGTGGAGACCCGGCCTCGACAGTCTTCCAGTGAGCGGTCCGGAAGGAGCCAAGTCCGAGCGCCAACCCAGAGTCCACCCTACACATTCTACCCGTTTGGCGGTCCTTCAACTCAACCGTGTCCGTCACATTGTTTCCCGGTGAATATTGGGGGACGGAGCGCTTCCGTCTTTGCGCCCGCAGTCCCGGAGCACGCCAGATACTATGCAGTACGTTGGGGACCGGAGCAGTGGGGGCCAGCCGAGATGAGAGACTCCGGCGTCTACGTGGAGACCATGGAGCAGAGAGAGTCACCGTTTGGTCTCGTCCCGACCCGTCAGATCGTCCGGATCCCAGATTGGTCCATCCGGGACGAACGCCTCAGGAATGGGTTCTACGTCCCGCCCCAGTGGAGCCTCCATGATCCCGATCTTCTCCCGGTTGATGCCAGAGGAACAAGCTTCGGACGACCGTTGGTACCACAGACCATTCCACCTCGTCCGCCGTCGGGGAGCAGTTCGCGCCGTGATACTGGTGGGCAGTAGTCGTCGCAAGTCGTCGCAAGTCAAGTCGGCGCAAGGAGAAGAAAGAAGAACCGTTTCCCGGATTCTAGTATAATTAAGAGTTAAAAAGTGGGAAACGGAACAAGCAAGATATCCGGGTACAGTGACGGTAAACTAGTTAAGAGGTACCAGTACCCGGATCACGGAAACAAGTTGTGTTTGATTTTACGGACAGTTTAACGGTTGACAATTTGTATATATGTGATATTGTTCTGTTCGGGACGAACAGAGTCTAAGGAAGGGGGAGTGTAACGGTTTTGGGGCGTACCCAAAGGTTTCCCCTAGGTAATTCTGTTAGTGTTTTGTGATATTATGGTTAAATAACCGTTTATTAGGGTGTATATGTGTTTAAAGGTTCATACGGTTCTGTATTGTTAATGTTTTAAAGGTTTTCCGTCTCGGAACTTAGTAATTTATGATGTCGGTAAAGCCGGAGACGGAGCCGGAACCGGAGACGGAACCGGACACGGAGCCGGAACAATGGAGTACAAAAACGTAATGACGTTATTTCCGGAAGGTCATGTGATCAGCCTCGTTTTCGGTTTAAAAGGTGACGTGTCAGCCACTGATTGGTTCTAGAGTGTTTTTAGAAATCCGGAAAATATCAGTGTTTTGGCGGACTATGACGTCACAATAGGTTGGTCACGTGACGTGGGTCTCAGGTCTATAAAAGCCCCCGCTTCACAGCGGACGGCGGAGTTGGTGTCCTGACGTCGACCTGTGCAGACCCCTTCTCCCATAGCAGAGTACTCCCTTGTTCCGGATAGAGTCATCCAGATGATAGCAGTTAAGTCTTCCGACTGTGCACTTGGAAAATAAACATGAAAACTTCAACCGAGTTGTTTTTCCGTGTTCATTAGGGAACTGGAATTTATAATAAAGATAGTTCACCGGAAAAGAAAGTAATACGGAGTAAAGGGAGATAAGACCACAGTCGGTTAAGACCAAGTTGTAACGACGTCTTAGGGTGATCTAAGAACCCAGATCACCGAGGAAGGAGTCGGAGACGGAGACGGAGGTGGAAATCAACGGAGCAACTACGGAGGCGGTATCGGACGGAGCAGTTGCAGAGACGGGAACGACGAAGCAGTTGCAGAGGCGGTACCGGACGACGGAGTTGCAGAGGCAGTGCCTGACGGAGCGGTTGCGGTAACCGGAAGTAGGAACACTTCCGAGATACTCCATTTCAGGTGCAGTCGCAGGTAGCGGTGAGGCGGAGCCAACCGGAGCAGATTGCAGTGCGGCGGAACCTGGCAGAGCGTTTGCAGTATTCGGAAACGGCAACGTTCCCGGATTCTTTATTCCAGGCGCAGTCGCAGTTTGCAGTAAGACGGAAAACGACGGAGCTGTTGCAGTAAAGCGGTATCCCGACGGAGCAGTTGCAGTACCCGGAGACGGAAACGCCTTCGGATCCTTACTTTACAGGTGCAGTTGCAGATTAGCAGTCGGACTACGGTTAAGAGGTCCATTCCAGACCACGCTACCAACCTTAGAGACTTCTAGCCGGAGTTCAACCGTACAGCAGTAGCAGTTTTCCGGAGTTTTACCGTTTCAGCTCCGGTTAAACAACAACTCACCCACCTCCCTAGAAAACCGGTTCATCAAGACGTCACAGAAGGGTGCAAACCCGTTACAATATCTATACTCGGATTTTTCTAACTCGTTTACACTGTTTTTCGCTAATATTTTTGTGATGCTTAACGCTATCGTTCTATAACTTGGCATACTTCACCTGGGAGTCAAACGGCAATTTGCAACCAAATTTCAGACAGCTATTCCAAAGATTGAAAAAGTTGGCAATCTACCCCAATGTTAAATTTAGCCCTATTATTTAATTTCTGGGCCCGCACACAATTTTGTGCATTTGCTCGATTTGTAGCGGAGTAATGTTTCAAAATCAACATGTTTGTGTAGAGTACACCCCAGTGTATCTTCTGGTTCAAAGTTACAAAAATATTTCGAATCCTGATGGATGTAAACAGGACCAATTCCTCGAATATGCTGAGATTCTCGAGATCCCGTTTTGGACTGAAATTTAACATTGAGGTAGATTGCCAACTTTTTCAATTTTCGCGATAGCTGTCTGAAATTTGCTAGAAAATTGCCGTTTGACTCCTAGGTGAAGTATGCCAAGCTATAGAACGATAGCATTCACCATCACGAAAATATTAGCGAAAAACAGTGTAAACGAGTTAGAAAAATCCGAGTATATGAACAAAAACAAATATATGTTGCTCAAAAGTTATGAAAAGTCATCAAATATATTTTTTAAACTACGTAGACTATTATATACCATTTATATATTTAGAAAAGGAAATAAAATTTAACAGTTGAAGAGCGAAAACAAAGAAATAAATGATTAAATGCAACATTTCAAACTGAGAAATACATTCGTTGCTTCTTTCAAACATCAGCTGCTTCACGTCTCAGTGCAATGTTATGCAGTGTACAGCATGCCTGCACCACGTCAGGAACTCGTTCCGTGTGCACCATGTCTACCTTGTTGAGGATTTTAAACTTGCTTTTGCAGACACCAAATGCCCTTTCAACAACGACTCTTGAGGATGCATGAGCTCTGTTTATAATGATAATAATAATAATAATAATAATAATAACAACAATAATAAAAAATAATAATGATAATAATAATAATAATAATAATAATACAACAAAAATAATAATAATTATTTAACCTGTTAAAATATTTTTGTTCCTCTGTCAAATATCCATTGTCACGATAAGGTGTGATACAGAAATTCGATTGGGGATATGCACTGTCGCCCAAGATGAAATTCCCGTTGCGCATGTATAGAAACAGGTAGGTTAAAATGTACCAGGTAATATTAAAGAAAATAATCTTTAGGGCATTCATAGAAATGATAACTCAACACGACTGTTACAGTTGCGCAGATATTACTATTTTACTAGACTGAACACAAAATCTACCACTAGAACCTCTATATCTATTGGTTTTTCGAAGGTCGCTAAAATCATCATTGATATTGAGATATTTGTATATGCAAAACCTGTATGTGTGAAGTAAATAGTAGGCCTACACTGTATACCTGGAACAGAGGGGAATTCCGGAAAATTCTCGCATCATGTGTTGATCCTGGCCAGCCTATGTACAGGTCAGTGAACTCGAGTGAAGGTATTGCTACGGCTTGAACAACTATCGAGTGATATTTTTTTTTCTGTTGAAGTAATCCTCTTGATTCTCCTTAGGTGCGCTGATACGTATGTGTGTACCGTCAATGGCACCGATTACCCCTTGGATACCTCTCATTTGGTGAAACTCGTCGATAACGGTTGCAGCTCTCTGACCTGTAGGCCACCTCACGTACTGCGGTGTCAGGACTTCGTTGATGCAGTCTACAACAAGCTTCATGCATTTGAACGCCGTACTATCAGCAACATCAAACCTGTCAGCAACTTCGCGATATGTAGACTGATTCCCAAGCATCCACAGTGTCAACAATACCTGCTTATCGACTGGAATTTGTGTGTTGTTATCATGATCCAATATGTAGTGCCCATGCGTTTGACATAGTGTATCCACTTTTCCCCGCGATAATCGAAAATGGTTCTCAAACACGTCAGGCTCATACCTATTAACAGTCTCTTCTACATAATTGTTCACTCTCATGTGCTGTCTTCGCAAAAGAGTAGCAGCAACTTCATCAGTTTCAACTTCTGTCAAAATCTCCTCTTCTATCGATGTATCATTAATTATTTCTTCTATAACATGTAAAAATAGCCCTGATTGTAAAATTTGTGTGGTGTTAGCCATGGTTGTTTCAAATTATGTGCTTGATTTCATGTCTTCAGTGGAGTATTGTAACCTGTATCAGTTTTGTTGTTTAAAATATTATGTAACCAAGCAACATTTGTTTGTTTTTCATTGGGATCAGGTTTCTGATAAATAGCCATTTTTTTGCGTACGGATCAGAAAACCGATCCTGATCCGGGATCAGATTTCTGATCCGTACACAAAAAATACACCCAGTGTGTCGTCTGCCTGTGTAAATTTTGGCGCGAAAAAAAACGTTTTTTATTACATAAAACGGCGGTAAAGCCATGGAAATACATGCAGTGACGTCATATCCGCTATTCCCCAAACTGTAATTCAAATACCATATTTATTTTTTGACATGGTGGGTTCAATATGGATGTCCACTTTCATACTCAATATATTTTGATGTTTTTGCAACTTTTTGCATGGCGATGTATGCGACACCGAGAGTACTGTCAATTTATGCGTCAGCAGTGAGTACCGTCACTACACTCGTTCAAAAAAAAATGTGAGAGACAAATACATCAGGCGTAGAATACTACTAGAGATGGAGTTTTCCATCAGAAGACGACGACAGTTACTGATGTTGCTACTTGCGAGCTCATGCTTCGTCAACCATGAATATCACAGAAACGTCTGGTCTAAACTCAGAAACAATGACATCTACAATGATGTACACGCGTGGGAGCGTGTGGATTGGTTGGAAAATGTCCGGATGTCTGAAACTACCTTTGCATACATATGCACAGAACTTCAGGAATAACCACACAAAATTGATACACAGATGAGGTACTATACATGGGTTTGATTAAATTGGTATTGTTGTTGTTTCTAAAATTCCTAGATTTTTAAATTCATTGCCGTTTTTGTTCGCTATGATTTGAAAATGAATAAACATACAGTAATAATTATTTTTCTTTTCTGATACAGACGAGCCATACCAGTACGAAAACGAGTCATGGTAGCACTATGGAGACTAGCTACGAACGTCGAGTATCGTACCCTGAGCAGACTTTTTGGGATAGGCAGATCAACTGCGTGTACCATAACCAAAGAGTTCTGTGTGGCCGTCATCGATAAGCTGATGCCGATGTACATTAAATTTCCGCAAGGCAACGGGATAATGAGAGTCGTGCATGGATTCCAACAAAAATGGGGATTCCCCCAAATCGGGGGAGCTATTGATGGCACTCATATCCCGATATTGGCTCCAGCCGACCATGCCACAGAGTACTTCAACCGGAAGGGTTGGTACTCTGTGGTAACTCAAGTGGTGGTTGACCACGAGTACATGATCATGGACAGGCAGCGTGCACGACGCTCGTGTGTTCCAAAATTCGACACTATTTCGTAACGGAGAAATTGGAACCTTATTCCCAGACATTCCCTTCAGAATAGGCGACGTTGACGTACCAATTTTTCTCATCGGTGTTTGGAAATAAATTCAGGTGTAAAGTGTAAAGTTTTCACCGACGTCGAGTGTTTCATGTACACAAAAAACTATTACTTGGTTTACAAATGTATAAAGGTCTGTAATTCCGTAATTGGTTCCATGCACTGTACCTGAACGTCGACCTGCTGTTACCACTTATCCCGTTGCTTTTTTTACAATTCCTGTACTTGCTAATCAAGGACTTTATTTTAGATCTACATTGTTGCCAAGTCCATCTGCATCTTGATGAAGATGAAGGGTACTTGGCGTTGGCCATTGTGGCCAGATTCTGATAGACCTCAGCATTCCTGTGGGATGAGGCCAAGGAATTTTGTATCTCAGAATCTGCCCACAACTGCAACAGACTCTCCGCTTGGTCTTCGTTCCACAATTCGGTCATGCTGTTATTTCCATTAAACTGTGTTGAAAATTTGTATGTGATTCTCCGTATCCCGTTGAGCAATTAGAGGTATGGCAAAAATTTGAATTTACACCTACAAGTGGCTGTTTACGTCATATTAATTAATGACGTCATATTATCCCCTTCCCCTATAGGCTATGACGTTTTGTAAACGCCACTGGCCTTTTGTTGCTGTCCAATCACAGCACATGCCATCTTCGACCGTTAAAAAGCGCGGGAATCAGCCAGGCTTTATTGAATGAATAGGATATTGGCATTATACATGGTGTATGGGTTTGAAATTGGTGTTAAAATTATGATCTGAACATGTGGAGGTAAAACGTCTACATGTACACCTTTCATCTGTAACTTATTAGGTTTGCGCCTCCAACCATCATAGTGTTGCACAATAATTGAATGTGTAGGGATTTTACCCATATTTCACCCTGATACTGATTTCTTATTTTTTGGCAATTTCTTCAATTTCATCAGTTCAATGTGGTATAATGGTGTAATATCTCATTGTGTATTCCAGAAAACACGCTACAAGTAACTTGAAGAATGGATCAACCCTTTATACGCTTTAATAATTTACATGTAGGCCTATACGGAAAATACAACACGAATAGTAGTGATTTGCAATGTTTCAAATCATGTCAGATTTAATTTAATGTACATCGGTGGCAAAAATGATTCATAGCCAGTGTCAATCAAAACAAATGATTGTAGCCTACATCCAGATCGCTGGGTGCACGAACAGCGAGTATGCTCATTTACGTCATATTTAGAGTTCACAAATGGGTAGTGACACACCGCAAACTATTATAGGTAATCGACTGAATTCAGTGTTTGAGGCACGAAGTCGGGTCTGGGCCGTAGCTCGCACGAGCTTGCGAGTGCGTCCACGGCCCAGACACGACCGAGTGCCTCAAACACCGAATTCAGATGATTAACTTATTATTATATACCGCACAATGACATGTACATCCATTGGAAAGCAAACTATTCCATTTTCTGACATTAATTTGTGATTATTTACACGAAAACATGAAGTGTTTTTATCAATTCTTTGACCTACAAAAAAGTCGAGTTACCAGCGCATGAATATAAACGTATAAACACCGCCGGTTGCTGAGCGCTTTGCCATGGATACGCCGTGCAATTAACACATGACCTGTATGTTCCAATACAGGAATTAATCGCACGATCGATTGTCTATACTGTACAATAGGACAACTCGCATAGGTATATAATAATGTAATTTATAGGGTTGCTAGAGTTAGCGTATTGCTAGAGTATCCTTAAATGGGCTTGAGCAATCTCTACACCTTGGGACAGAAAATATCCAGATATCTCAATGTGTGATTTTTCGTTCCGAATTGCTGCTATTCCGTTGACAAGTTGAAATAGTGGATAACCACGGGTCGGACAGACCCACCACACTCCCACAAGCCAGTGGAGTTGTCGGCGTGCGTTGACGAATGTTGCGTTAGTGGTGAGCATATATAACACCCACATCGTGCCCACATAACCTTTACCGCGTACTACATGTAGAACGTGCATGCATTAAGTGAAACCACCGTCATGTTTACAAATCAGGTTCATTAGTATTGATGTTTGTTACGGTTTGACTTAATGTTCAGTAATTTCCGTATGCAAGTCGAATACAAAGATTTATCGCAAATGTTTAAGAATCCTGTCAGATGTATTTTGTCAATGGTTTATTGTGTAAAATCGCGAAATGGTTGTCAGCATTGCCATTGATTTATATTGATAACACGCACTCCGAATTACATGTTTTATTTCTTTTATATCAATAGGTACTGTACTAAGATTTTAGAAAGATCACCTCTGAGAAATAACTTCGCACCCACATATTCAAGCAACGGCTGATTCCATTTTTAAGATGCCGATTGCACAACAATGCTGACTGGGGTTGAAGACATCGGTCGTGAAGTTACCATAGTCATTTCGAGCTTGTTGAATGTAGAGATGCCCAGTAATTAGAAGCCCATTATAATAGGGACAATATAATAATAAAATAAAACTCTTGATCGGAGATAATCTCCAGCCATATACACCCTCCACTACCGAATAAAAGTACATGTATATATTCGTCCTCCACGCTGATCGAAACCTCTGTGCACTCCAATGCCACCAACGACACCTTAACTACAACAGAATATGATCACTCTCTTCGATATTGGAAGGAGGGGGCTGATGATAGAATGGTAGAAGTTGGAAGGTCGGTCTTTCAGAAGATATAGACACCAGTCTACATAGATTTAGGTCATGGAGTGAATACAAAACTGCCTTGACAGTGGACTGACTAAATGTTCATTTAATTGTGTTGCTTAGTCCAATCTGTCAGATGTAGTTCGTTGCCAAAGTTGGGTATATGTATGCAACGATTCCATAGTCCCTACTAACTTCAATCTGAACGGGGGCACCATATCAGTAGCACGACTTTCACGTAATTATTTACGTGCCAGATCATATTACGAATGTCACTCAAGGTGGCAGTGCGGCTAAGGTCAAGACTCCACATGCAGAGTTATTGAATATTAATCCACACATAATCTCCTCAAACGCAAAACTTGATTGCAACAGTACCAAGGCCGTGTAGGTCGTTAATCAAGCGGTATTCATGAATCATGTGCACAGGGAAAGGGGAAAAAGGTTTTCATGGGAAGTGATATGAAAAATCGTGCATACAATGGGAGCTGTGAATACAATGATGTAGTCATAGTCCAATTGAGCAAGTTAGTGATATATGGATTCATTCTTCTGATGCATGGGAAAAGAAGATGCCTAATATCATATTATGTTCCAATTCAAGTCCATAGATTCATTTGGTCACCAAATTAATCAGTTGAAATATTCATATAACCTTTCATGTATTAAGTTTATTTTTATTAGCTGTTTCAACTGATAATTAAACTGAACAGTACATTCAGTTTACAATTGTGCATCCTGCCCTATATGTGCGCCCAATATTAGGTTTTCACTTCAACAACGGAATGACTCCAACATTAGATAGCTTTATTGTTGCACGGAAACATAAAAAGCAGGTTCGTGCTGCCAGATCAAATTATTCGGCACTGGTTCAAATAACAGGATGCTCGTTTAGATTAATCGACGATGTTTCAAGGGTTTTGCCATCCCATTTCATTATCCCATTGACCACTTTTGAAGAACAATAACTACATGATGTCGAAAGGACATATATCACCTTTATGTAAGCGTATCTTGACGGCATGTGATATACATCAAACAATAACACATTCGACTTAAGATTGAGTATCGAGCACGATCCACGCAATTTCAATGGTTTCATACCACGTGCAATGATGGTTCATATCTCGGACGTTTCATAACAAACTTACATGAAATTTGGAATATATATTCTGTATATATCTATGAAGCTGACTTGAATAAGAGATTGAAGATTTCATTGATAACTTAGTATATAAATGGAGTTGAATGTTGCTTGAACAAATGTAACTTACGTTGCGTACACGAAGCATTACATGGTGTAGTTTCTTAACTGCAGCAAGTGCACATATCCGTGATCAATAACCTACCCTTAAATTTTAAATATCCCATCAATAATCATGTCAAATTGATGCGCAAATGTGTATATCTATTGCAATCCCGCAAAAATGTCCTGTGCCGCTGATCAGTGAAGCGCTAAGTACAGATCAGCGGATTATTCGTATGGCAAATACCGTCAATGCTCAGCTGTCGAGAACGTTGTACTCAGGAGTGAGATGTTGTTGTGTGTTTGGTTCTATACTGCACTTAGAAAAAATTAGAGTCGCTGAATTCTTGATGTTGTTTGCGGTTGGGTTTACAATGCCAACGGATATAGACGTTATTAATACGATTGACAATCAATTTCTTTTGCCCAGTGTATTTTCAATGCGGATGGTACATAACATGCTATTTTCACAATCAAACTCCCATCAAGTGTTTGGGTAAATCCCGAAACAGACAGTAGGTTATTGTTCTATGATAGGTAATCTAACCATAGTCAAGAAACTGTACCCTAACACGCTGTCAGTTTTCTATGTAAGTTGCATTTGATTGGCGGTGTATAACGTTCAGGATCTGTATGAATATCGACTGGGTCTTCAATATGGCCATTGGACAAGCATTGTAGTCGTGGATAGAACCTACACAACAATTTTCAGCGCAATCCATTACCAACCTGCATAGTTATAGGCCAAACAAAACATACCAGACTTCTGCTGATAAGGCATGCATCCTGACTGATAAGCATCCTTAAGATGGTGAAACCCTGCCGATTGTTGGCAGTGAATTTCACGACTTTAGTACCGCATACAAAATATGAGCATTTGTCACAAAACTTCTGGTAGTCCGAAGTGACTTTTTGCAGTTGGAGTGAATAGAGGAGTCATTTTCTTGTTTTAGAAAAATACAATCTTCGACCTGATCTTCGACCTGATCGTCTGGATCATTCCGGATCATAACGATAAAGTTGGTACATCCGTTCTCAATATGAACCACATAATCTTTAGAATACATCGACTTTTTACATAGTCGAGCAGTCAGTGTCTATGAGCCGAGAATTACTTTTTGAATTTACCGCCTACATTTGTCACAAAATGCCCGACTGTCTTTGACACATTTACGAAATGCGCCATTTTCAAAATATCACGTGGATTTGGACAACACACAGACTTGAAATATCATCTATTATTTTGATGATTTCCAAAGAATAGCTGACTTACTTGGGATTGGTACATCGTAGACTCCATAACGAGCTATCCACAGCCATGTGACATTGCGTTTTCCCCCGTAAAATTGAGTCTGAACATCGACTACTTTCAACGTCAGGTGCCACGAAATCGTGTTTACATATTTCCCAGGTCAAAGTTTAGTGTATCCTTACGCGAGACTTATCTTTGGTCATGTCGATTCTGGTAATCTGTCTAATCCATTGATCACACCAAATAATCCACTTTCTGAATACTGAACGGGACTACGGCAGGAAATGTTCGCAGTACGACACATTACATGTGTTTTGTAATATCAATTGGTAGCGGTCATCCTCGGAATATTTCCTTCGGTTGTGAAGACCATATTTTGCGACTATGAGATTCGGTAGCTTCGTCTCCAAATGTTTCCATGTGTTATGCATGTATATCGGCATATGACGGAGGTAATCCCAGAATTATGTACATAATCGAAGACATATTAGTTCATAGACAAAGAATTGTTGTAGATCGGGGAATGACAAACACTGAAAACCATGTTTCCAGACGATAACTGACATATCGCTCACCACGTGAGTTTGTATTCGCTCCGTTGAAATCCGTGCACGGAGTTTTGAGTTCAATGTAAAGAGCAATACTCACTAGCTGCTCAAGTCCAGTCTCGGTCAGTGATCGCATGGATCCACACGGAAAATCGTCGAGCACATGTCCTGGAGCGGATTATTAACCCTTTTTCGACCCTTCTTGCACATTGGGAGTTCATTTTCACAAATAGGTAATATAATATTATATTTGTTCAGGTACGTACATGTAATTTAAGCATGTGTATATTGGAGCCCCGTCTCTATCAACACTGATCAAGTATCTATGAGTACCTATTCCATAAGTTCGTGGTTAAATACATTTCGATAACAAAATGAAACTGTATGTAGATGTATATCTATATGTATGTCAAGAAATTTAAATCAGGTGCCCTGATTGGCACAAGTATATAAGGTAATTATCAATAAGCAGCTATACACCCTGCAACATATCTTAAGGCGGTGACTGACCTAGTTCTTTTGTCTAGGGGTCAGGTCATGTTATTGTCACCGACTTGTGCTCAGATTTTTTTGGAAGGAAGATCAACACACGGTAAGAAAAATGCAATTTCTGCAACATAACGCAGATATATAATAACTGAGGTAGATGATACGATGTCCGAGATACTACTACAAATTTATGTATCTCACAAATATTTGTAGGGGCTGAAATTTCCCAGAAATAAGGTTTCTTCCATCAATGTTTACCCCAATTTTGACACGGTGATCACGTTCATGGTCATTTTCATTAATTTCTGCACATTGTATTTCGATAATCTGTACACGGGAGTTAAGATAATCATCTCATGTTTCATACATCCTGCGCATATGCACTAATATCTTGTAGTTTTTCAGTTATTCCTGAATTATTCCAGATGCTTGTCGTGTCACCGATTTGAGTCAAGCGTCACCGATTTAGGTTTACATTTTGGGTATAACATACCCACTGGTTGAATGAGTTGAACTGTACAATGAGTTCTCAGGAAAGATGTTCTCGTGTACGGTTATAGCGGTTGAATCCCGCCGTCCACCACATCAAAGTGTCATCGCTGTGTTGAAATGAAATGTAGCTATACTCATTGAATAGCTTGAACGACATAGTGTCCCTGCCTATAAGACCTTTTTTAACACTATGTAACAAATTGTCATGAAAACGGTCGTAACCAGCAAGTGTTGCAAAAGTGTTTATTGCACTGCATTTCGTGCATGCTGGTGGTCATCGCTCTGCGAAACACTCTCTCCATAAAACACTGTGGTGTCCAGATCATACCCCGAGTCGGACCCCGTCGGTGCGTCATTGTCGCATTGTTATCTTCGCAGTTTGTACGTGCACACCTTATTGGACAGTTATACAGCTTTCTTTTCCTGCCATAATTCCTGAATGAACAAACGATGGGACTATGCAAATAATTTAGGAATGTCCACGTATTATGAGTGTGTATAGTGTACATGTTAATTTTGCTCATTTTCCAAATATGAAGACAAGAATATGGAAAGAAAATAATATAAACATTTGCACTATGATGTTGCAATGCATACCATTGATTGAACATCGGCGGTGGCTAATAGTTTCTGCGTTTTTCGTGGAGAGATACCAATCCTTTTCTGGAAAGTTTACATCTTAAGTCGGTGACGCTTGACTCAAATCGGTGACACGACAAGCGTGTGTAGTAATTTAGGAATAAGTGAAAAATTACAATATATTGGTGCGTATGCGCAGGATATATGAAAACTGAGATGATTATCTTAACTCCCGTGTACAGATTAGCGAAATATAGTGTGCAGAATTTATTGAAAATGACCATGAACGTGATCACCGTGTCAAAATTGGGGTAAATATTGATGGAAGAAACCTTATTTCTGGGGAATTTCAACCCCTACAAATATTTGTGAGATACATAAATTTGTAGTAGTATCTCGGACATCGTATCATCCCCCTCAGTTATTATATATCTGCATTATGTTGCAGAAATTGCATTTTTCTTACCGTGTGTTGATCTTCCTTCCAAAAAATCTGAGCACAAGTCGGTGACAATAACATGACCTGACCCCTAGACAAAAGAACTAGGTCAGTCACCGCCTTAAGATATGTTGCAGGGTGTATATGAGTTATTCATATCACCAACATATATATATTTCTCTAAATCAAGAAGTTTACTTGATTGTAATATTCCAATGATCAATTCAAGGCAATGTGATTGGTATCAGCAACCGAATAGAGAGCCATGTGACAAATCCATCATCTCATATTTTTCTGACTCCAGATGACTCCAGATGTTGCTGACAACTCCACACCACTTTCCTGACAGCTCAGCCAGAAGACAACACAACCAGAAGCTCCATAAATCCTGGTTCAAGTCTCAATCAGAAGACAGGCAATAGCAGATCCACATCACTTGACTGATCCCCCAATGACAGGCACCCAGGAGCAATCATTCAGTTGGCCAACAATATGGATGTCAAAGCATAACAACAACTTGTGTTTTGAAGTTTGCGCCAATATATACATGTATATTAAAACAATATATATATAAATTCAAATTAAGTGCATGTTGGATCTGTAATTCTGAAACACCTGTACAGAATTGCACACCACCATTTTGGGTATTGTAATGTCACTATAAGGCAATTGGATATCTTATACAACAGCAATTTGGGGATTCATTGGCCAAATAATAATATTTTCATATTTTATATTTTAATGGATAAAGTGGCCAACACCTTGTATGTATCAAAAATTTGTTATTGATACACATGTGTACGTCAGAAATACATTATGAAGATTTGAATGGCAGTGTATCAAGTGGCCATGTGCAATATTGTTTGCCAATTATGATAAATTCTTAATTTTTTTGATTGGTATTATATTTGATTTATTTTGTTTTTGTTTACCTTTCATGTACAAACTTTGTAAGATGAACATATGGATAAGGAGTATACTACCAAATACACTATTTATTCATGACATTTCTTGTCTGGTATGTTTGATATCATACCTGTGATCCATGTATGTCAAAAGAATTGTACTAATAAAATGCTACCACTGTGTGAATTTCATATCAATTATGTTGACACAACCCATGTGCAATAATGATACTTTAATGTCACATGTAATCATGATGACAATGAATCAAAAGCCTGGTGATATCTACATTTACATGTTATTGGGATCAGGATGTATCCTGTATCTAGCTTGGGGTTTGTGTTCTTTGTATGCATAGACCGAGCATTATGCACAATAGGGTCAGTGAAGACATACATGTACTGTCAGTAATTATACCAAATGCAAGAAGATGTTACTTCCCCAGAAGTTTTAAACTTATAACTGTCACTTTGGAAATACGGGTTATTATTTGCATTGATCAGGTGAATAGAGTGGTGTCATGGCCCAATGCACACAGAAGCCCTGGCATGTAGCAGTCTACATGTAAAGGCCAGTGTGAATTGTGCACAGTGGAGCATATGATATTGAAGTCTCCCTCTCACTGTGGCAGTGTCTTGAAGGGTTAAAAAATAGTGCCTGTGCTGGCCACTTGGGAAAATTTTTTAGTTGTCCATAAATGTCTGAATTTCAAAAATCATTTGTGATGCAATGGATTTGACTTTCAAAAAAATATTTCTCGGCTCATAAACTAGCATATGTAGTGATGCTCAGAAAAATACTAGGAACATTCGTAATCGACTTTTTCCACAAGAACGGATGTCCCGAAATTTTGGTAGTCAATTTCACCAATTTTAACATAAGATGCATAATAACTGCGCGTAAAATGCTTTAAATTAGTTTTTAACATGACAATATAACATTTATGTGAAATATGTGTTCATTTGTTCAAGAAAAACCATTTTCAAAAATATTCAGTGCGCATCACTGAATAAAATATGGCGAGGGTAACAACCCCTTAATCATGTGTTGGTTATCGGAAATACATTTGTCTGCATGCTCAGTATAACAAGACGTTTGTGGCAATAGCAGCGTGAATGGAGGATGAAGTGGGAGATGAATACTGGTCTTATTGTTTGATTGCTCATCAGCAATATAAATCTTCATTGTTGATGCTCACTAAACCACTTTTTTGCATCTGGCGACTGTCACATAACGATGTGGGTCCTTACTGGATTGCTGTGGTCTGGGGATTTTTAAAGGACATTTTTAACTTGCTTCCCTCTGTGCCTGTAACAGTGAAGGAGTCAGAGGAGATTGTGAGTCTTGGAGACGTGGGTTGTCTTCAGCGAACACAGTTTGATTGACACTTCAGATAATGATCCGGATTTCATCTCTTATGAGCTTTACTTGCGTCATACAACGTGAATTTATTTTGATTTAACATTTGTTATCCTGTGTGACGAAACTGATTATGTAGTGTTGTTACCATACTAAAGATATAATCTTACGACATTTGTCACAATCTAAGAAATCTAGTATCACCAGGTCAAAATGGTACAGTCAATACAACTATATCGTGATGGAAAAATGGAATGATAAAATGGAATGAAAGAGAAAATGGAATGATAACCACCAATAGCCGATATTATCACATATCACTTCTTTACCTGTGTTGACAAAGTTGCACACTCATATGTTTCATTTTGATAAAATATGATGAGCACATATCACAGTCTCAATAACACTCTACTACTATTATGTTGTCCGAAAATGTTCTCTCTATCAGTATGGAGGAATATCAGATGAATATGCAATAGTACCATATGATACAAGGTATTATATCTTCAGCTGATTTTGTCTGAATATTCTCCAACACACAGCGGGTGATCACACATATCCTGTTGCAGAAACAGAAACTGTTGTTTTTATTGATTTCCATGAGGATGTTGTATTTATCTCCCAAAAGCCAGCATGGCTAAGGTCAAGATTGCTCCGGCCGAATTTTTGAATAGCCATCCAAACTTCAAAACCCTTTGACACGTTATGTAATGGAAACTCTTATCATAACCTTGTGGCTGGCTGTCGTTATTCCTACACATAAACACTAGCAAGATGAAATTTCTTTTCAGCGGGACCATGAACATATTTGGTTTGATAATGTTCATTGAAGGTTTTATTGAAGAGAAATCTAATATTTTTGAACTACGATGTACAGATCATCTAAAAACATATTATAAAAGCCTTATGCTCTTTGTATTGTTAACAAATACCCCTAATGAGTAATGTCAACAATGTTTTCGAAGAGAATTGTCGCTTGAGAATCTAACAACAAAAGGAATTGGATTGAAGCATGAAAGTGATCACCATTGTTTCCGCCATCCTGTTCGAATTACTCTTATCAGAATGGCTTTTTTCTTGTTTGACGCCGAGATTGCTTGGCTCCCAGGAAGTTTCTTCTTAGAGAGATTAATCGATTGTAAATTTTCACCAACACTGTTTTGCTTTCTGTGGAAAAAGATATCTGCATTCACAAAAATACACATTATTGGTAGGTTTCTAATTCTCTATTTGTGGAGCCATAAAAATGGATGTCCATGGACGATATAAACCTCCAGGTTATATAGAGAAAACAGTTAAAAGATAATAATATCCTAGTATTGAATGGAATTGATGGAGTTTCAAGATATTTTGCCGGGAAGCCATGAATGTATAGTCATGCAACACTGTCGAAAACTTGAACCAATCACTTATGGCAATGTCATTCAGACGTTGTAATGAATTCCAATATTACGCAAGACTAATATTAATTTTGACAGGCAATAACAACGAATTATTCCCATATAATGAAAAAACTTATTTTGTCTGTGACATGACAACTTGAGCAAAATTATCAGGATATTGGAATGATGTCCGCAGTCGTACATCCACGGCTTAAACTTTTATCATTCGCTCCATTGTTCAACTGACGAGACAGTTTACGATTTTCTGATTCATATTAATTTGCCAACTTTATTGTGAATAATTCGTTGTTATTGCCTGTCAAAATTGCATTACCAAACATTATTGTGTAATGTTTCGAGTACGGAGTGTACTATTATAATGAAAAAGTTTTCGGTTTTCGCGCACATGACGAACACGAGAAGTTGATGGCGGAACAATACTCTTTCGGATATGTTAACGACAAGCCGACGACAAAAATCCGCGTTGTGTGGTTTCGCTCTTCCAAAAATACCTCTCATTCATCCCCACCACCGGCGGGTTCTACCGTAGGCCGCTGACACGCTCTGACTCGATTGCTTTCAGTGAACAAACCGTCGGGATCAATAAGTTGTCGCAGTATTTGCCTACAATGTTCTCCTGTGCCGGAATAACAACGGAACACAGGAACGTTACGGGTCGCAGTGGCAAAAGTAAGTGCTGCACTCGATTATATGAAGCAGGTTTCGATGAGCAAGCTATCATGGATCGCAGTGGCCACCGTTCCAATGCCGTGAGGCTGTACAAGCGAGCAGCGCTCTCGTTACAGAAGGACGTCAGTGACAGGCTCAAGCCTTCACGTCCCTGTCAGCACCTGCTTCATCTCGCAGCACTCCAACGTGCTTGGAAACGCCGAAAAGGTCGCTTTCTTCATCGGATCTAGATTCGCAGTCCGTCAACGCGAGTGCGAACGCGAAAGTAAACTTGTTTATGATGACGATAACAATGCTCTGGTAATCAATATACCAAATTCTGTTAATAAAGTTGTGCTGATCAAAAACGGGAAAAAACTCTCCTCGGAAATCTAACATGTTTATTGTTTGATTGACTTCTTTCGATGTCTTCTAAACGCTGGTACATTGGTATGCTGGTCAATGTATTTCAAATGTCGACTGTCCAGTAAAGATCCACGCTGGAGGTTAGACAAGACATATCTCCTACATGCAGCTGCATCTCATGACTTTCTTCAATTGAAACAACATATTCAAGTTCACATGAAAACAGGAAGACAGTCTACCAATGAAGATGTTGTGTGCAGCCTTCTCACTGCTGGAAATATTCGGAATATCCTTCAAATCCTGATGTAATCAGTAAGTCTTACATGTTCATGAAGAACATAAAAGGTGCTTGTGCATATTTTCGGGATGCCCTATATAACTTGCTTGCCATGTTCCAATCTTTAGGTCCACCAACATTGTTCATGACATTGACAGCTGACGACAATCACTGGCCAGAACTTCTTATGACCCTTGAAGGACTATCTTTTTCAGAAGCATCAAGCAAGGCCAACTGCAGGTCATCCATGATCAAAGACCCTTTACTCACTGCAATCCATTTTCAGCGCCGTGTTCAAAATCTACTGCATCATGTCATAAATGGGGACTTAAAACCTCTGGGACTTGTGAAGGATCATTTCATCAGATACGAGTTTCAAAAGCGAGGATCAGGCCATGATCATGTGTTATTTTTTTTGGATAGAAAACATTCCACAGACATTTTTCCAGGATAAACTGTCTGAGATTTTTGATTATATAAACAAAGTGATATCTGCTGAACTCCCAGACGAAAAATTTGATGCTGTACTCCACAAGCAAGTGAAAAAGTACCAGACCCATGTTCATTCAGCTTTCTGTCAGTCGACCAAACGTGGCTGATGTCGTTTTGGACTTCCACATCCAGTTTCTCCTAAGACGTGCATTACTGGGAATATTGACAGGTCACATGCAACCAAAGGGAAATTCTATTTACTGAAAAGACCAGAACATTCTACCTTCATCAATGCATATAATCCGATAATTTTATCTCACTGGCGTGCTAATATAAATATATACATACCTAGAGATAGTGTGTTATATGAGGCGATATTGCGCCGTCATGCGTGGAACCAGCCAATAACAACTACAAGTGTACAAACTGTGTATGGCAAAAACAACACGTGTTTGTCTGCTTGAGTCATTGTCAACATTGCCGAAAGTTAAGGTGTGACTGCACGTAACTTACCGGTGACTGCACTGAGGCACTTTTCCATTGACATATAATGTGAAAGTAAAGGTAACAAAATCACCAAAACAATACAATCCCCTGACCTAAAACTTGACTATCACACACACACATATACTCATGGATGATGAACCGAGACATGGTTTCATAAATGATATCACGAAAGCTGTGCAATTTGATGATTAGATAAATCATTTTATACGTTTCACCAAAACCACGATTCGAGTGTTCTGCTTGACAAGCACTGGCTGTTGCATATATTTATTCCTTGTTGTCGTCCAAATAATGAAAATATCTAGAGCTATACTTTCTGTGAGATGAATACAATGAGTTGAACATTCATAATCCCAAACACCTCGGTGCACCCGAGTGCATATCACCTGTGAGTTTTACTGGCCTCACTAGCTATTTGCAGCACAGCATAATCCTTTCGCTCGCCCTGTTGTGAGTGTATTTTGTAGACTGAGAAATAGGTCGGAAAATGACATATGAAAACGATGAATTTAACAAATTTAACACTGTTTAGTAAGAAACAGAGTCTCGGTTAGTAATCCTTGATGGCTAACAATCAGAAAGGCAAAGTTTCACGTTGATTGGAAGTGTGTAAATTCATGAATTTGTTACCTTTATATTTACATTATAAGTGGATGGACAGCTGGTCAATGCCAGGTTCATGACGATCACATGCAATCAATCCTTAATTCGGTTGACGGTTCACACTGTGGGTCGACGCAAAATTATATAAATACCATGTTGCAATATGTTTGTGGTGTTCATACTCAACCCATATCCATTTGACGATAGGTGTCAAAGCAACGACCAAACAGGAGGGTTCGGGATATAAGTATAATTTTCAATGATGCGGATGTATGACTGGAAAGACCAAATCAATGACCAATGTAGATGTATTCAATCTATCATCTGCATTTACAAGGCGCACGACAAATTTAACGTTTATAGCCTTGTATGGTATTACCAGGAGTTGTGCCAACAAACGAAATTCATTCCTTTATCATAGCCAGGATGTAGAACATAAAAATGGTGTCGATACCAGGTAACACTGACGTCACCTAGTTTGGGTTATGTATTGCTCTTACGTGTGGAGCAGATGTATGTCTCACATGTACAGGCCTTGCTGAAGTGAAGCACGACGGGCGAGTCCATTGTTCATATCCCGCTCTAGGGGCGATATGAGGACCATTCCACGTTATTTGGGGAAGTTCTGGTCGTTTTTGGTAATAAAAACAAAAGGTTTTACTCGTTATGTATGACAAGTAATACATTGTCACCCCTCGGCCCCATATCGCCTCAGTAACACTGTATTATTTCACACTTAATTTGTATGTGGAACTGAATCTGTTGCATATTATGTATGTTATTACTTGTGCAAAGCAGAACCGGACGAACTTCCAAGTGCTCCAAGTAATTTGATCAATGATGTATTGAAAAATTAGGCCAAGGGCCAAAGATAGGTTACCGGACAATGTTTAATTGTTTAGATATTAGCCAGGTCACTGGTTAAATTCAAGGTCAAGACAATATTCAGTAATATAATATTAAGCATATATCATGTCCACAGTTGATTGCTAAGCTGTAAATTCAATAATCAGACAGATATTAGCAATTTTGTGCTGTGGCCTTGAAAATGAAGACAAAGGTCATCAAAATATTCAGTGTTTATCATTTTCTATATGTCCACAATTGATTCCCAAGCCATACAGTCAATAGAGGAGCAAGATATGAGCCATTTTGTCCTGTGACCTTGAAAATGAGGTCAGAGGTCAAATTCAAGGTCACGAGAATATTCAGCGGAAAAATCAGTGTTTTGGCGGACTATGACGTCACAATAGGTTGGTCACGTGATGTGGGTCTCAAGTCTATAAAAGCCCCCGCTTCACAGCGGACGGCGGAGTTGGTGTCCTGACGTCGACCTGTGCAGACCCCTTCTCCCATAGTACTCCCTTACTCCGGCTTAGGTCATACCAGATGATAGCAGTTATGTCTTCCGACTGTACACTTGGAAAATAAACATGAAAACTTCAACCGAGTTGTTTTCCGTGTTTGTTAAGGAACTGGAATTTATGATAAAGTTAGTTCACCGGAAAAGAAAGTAATACGGAGAAAAGGGAGATAAGTCCACAGTCGGTTAAGACAAAGTTGTAACGACGTCTTAGGGTGATCCAAGAACCCAGATCACCAAGGACGGAGACGGAGGTGGAATTCAACGGAGCAACTACGGAGGTTGTACCGGACGGAGCAGTTGCAGAGACGGGAACAACGAAGCAGTTGCAGAGGCGGTACCGGACGACGGATTAGCAGAGGCAGTACCTGACGGAGCGGTTGCGGTAACCGGAAGTGAGAACACTTCCGAGATTCTCCATTTCAGGTGCAGTCGCAGGTTGCGGTGAGGCGGAGCCAACCGGAGCAGTTTGCAGTGAGGCGGAACCTGGCAGAGCGGTTGCAGTATTCGGAAACGGCAACGTTCCCGGATTCTCTATTCCAGGTGCAGTCGCAGTTGCAGATAGGCGGAAAACGACGGAGCTGTTGCAGTAAAGCGGTATCCCGACGGAGCAGTTGCAGTACCCGGAGACGGAAACGCCTCCGGATTCTTACTTTACAGGTGCAGTTGCAGATTGACAGTCGGACAACGGTTAAGAGGTCCATTCCAGACCACGCTACCAACCTTCAGAGACTTCTAGCCGGAGTGCAACCGTACAGCAGTAGCAGTTTCCCGGAATTTTAACGTTACAGCTCCGGTTAAATAACAACTCACCCACCTCCCAAGAAAACCGGTTTATCAAGACGTCACAGAAGGGTGAAGAACCCGTTACAATATATAAGTTCCTATATGTCCACAATTGATTACTAAGCTGTAAAATCGATTGATGAGTGAGATATTAGCCATTTTGTCCTGCGACCTTCAAAATGAGGTCGAAGATCAAATTCAAGGTCATGACAATTATCTGCATATATCATTTCCTATATGTTCATAACTGATTCCTAAGCTGTAAAGTCGATAACAAGCGAGATATTGGCCATTTTGTCCTATGACCTTGAAAATGGGGTCGAAGGTCAAATTCAAGGTCATCAGAATATTCAGCATATATCATTTCCTATATGTCCACAATTGATTCCTGAGCTTTAGAGTCGATAATAAGCGAGATATAAGCCATTTTGTCCTATGACCTTGAAAATGGGGTCAAAGGTCAAATTCAAGGTCATCAGAATATTCAGCATATATCATTTCCTATATGTCCACAATTGATTCCTAAGCTGTAGAGTCGATGATAAGTGAGATATAGGCCATTTCGGCTCTGACCTTAAAACTGAGGTCAGAGGTCAAATTCAAGGTCACGAAAATATTCAGCATATATCATTTCCTATATGTCCACAATTGATTCCTAGTCTCTAATCTCAATATTAAGTGAGATATTAGGCATAATGTGTCCCATTATAAAGCATAGGAGAATTTAACATGGGAAAGTCCCATTTGGGCCGACTTTATGCCAAAATGGCCCACTTCGAGCGATTCAAGCGCAACGAAATTTATAGACATCATAGGAGTACATATGTGTAGGGAAATAGGGTATTTGTCCGTTTGCATATTACCTGAGCCGTGTCTATGTTTTGTTACGTGTGCAATTACATGACCTGATTTATTATTGATTTGCCTGTGTCCACTCGACCTTACATTTCATTTGTAGGTACGCTTCAGTGATTTTCACGTTGGCATGCAGCCTGTCTCCTGCTTTGCTCATATCGTACCTCCACGCTGTACTGGAGAGCACTGTTGTATTTCTCTTCTCAATCTACCTGCCTGTAGATTACTTACATGCATTAGTACTACTATTGCCGGTGAGCTTTAGTCCGTCTGGTCTTACACACACACAACTCTCACACAACTCACTCACACACAATAACTTATGTGCTATTTTTAGCATGGCGTCTCCCTGATGTTTGTCACGTAGACACCACTGGTGTGCCTATATAAGCTACGGTGGATTTTGTGTCAGTGGGAATCTTGGCCTGGAGGCCGTCTCTGTGACAGTCTCCAGTGCCCAGTAGCAGGCTACTGTTCTGACCCCTGGTAGACTGTATAGATGCGACATAGTAACGCTGAGTGCGACTCTCAACGTCTGCAACGGCTGGACATCATTGGGTGTCATGGAGCAACGGCTGGACATCATTGGCCGTCATGGAGCAACTAGTCCTCTCTCCAAGGACGTAGCGACGCTGTTGTCATACGTGACACATAGCTCCTACACTTTGGTAGATGAGCTGACATTGCCTGTGAACGTGACAAGGTCTCTAGTGGTTGTAGACCCCAAAATTACTGATAATAGGTTGGAATCAGCACAAGTGTTTGGTTCTTGTATTATCACCTATATGGCCCGAGGATCAATGTGCCCACTCACGTGGGGGCCCGCTGCCCCAGTGGACCGCAGCTACCACCGCTGCCCCTGTTCCCGGTCAGCCCAAACTGAGAGGTACACACTATGCAAGAGTATTGGACACATGATGATGACAGATTTGCTAACCGTTAATGTTGTGCAGAACGTCTCTGAAATCCAAATTCTCTATATATGAGGAGTGTTATGTATCAAAAAGAAAAAAAGTTACTGAACAGATTTCGAGAAAATGGCCGCCAAAGTCCAAAATGAGGCATTTTTCGTCGAAAACGGCCTCCATTTTGAAAAAAATGCGAAAATCAAAAAACTAAAAAAACACCTCCTTCTTGAATTATTTTCAACAATTTTTTGCAAAATTTCAGAAAAATTCGCCCGTAAACAAAAAAGATAAAAATGTGGACGACGGACGCAACGCCATGCCAATAGGTTATCGGACCATAGGTCCGGTAACCTAAAAACATCCAAACTTGAGTACATATGACAGGCTGTTCAAAATTGGACATTGTGTCCTCAGGAACAGACAAATGAGCTCACAAGAAGCAGCTCTCCGGCTCGGGAACCTCCATCTTCTAGAATATACCAGGCAATTCGTTTATGTGAACACCAGGACACGTGATCCCATGATCTAGGCACACGCGTTAAGCGAGTAGTGCGCCCGATGTCAACCCGGGTGTCCACACGAGTGTAAGAAATGCGAAAAAAAAAACTACACGACCATGCCATATAAAGACTCCATTGAATATTGTGCCAGAAAGTGCCATCGAGTCGATCATTATGCAAATTCTGGCCTGTTCATCCTTGACCGCAAAAACGCTGGCACAGTGCAGATAAATACCTCATCATCGTGGAAATCAACACCAGCTCACTGCTCTCGGTTCAGCAACAGAATTAGATATTCACGTTTCGAGTATCATAGAATGGCTAGACGAAGTTTGCAAAACCATGCAACTTATGAAATTGGTATGGTTTTGTATATTGGTCAGTTGATCAATTGGTCAATTGGATTTTTTAATCCAGTAATTATTCTTGGCTGTTGATTGTTCGGAAGCTGTGATGTTTAAAATGATAAACTATTAATCAACCGTAAACGATACGGTAAATTAAAATCGCTATTGAGCATGAATTCAGTTGTATCGAGGCATTTGTGAAAATATATAAATTAAAGCCAAGTAATATATATAGTTCTACAAATACAGCCACACTTTATTTTGTTAATGTTTTATTTGCAAACGCAGCATCAATCTGCAAATGAACCATCGAACGCAGTAACACGTCCATTCTTTGATTTCTTGCCAATGTACCTTTATAGACAGAAAGTTTTGTATAATATTATTTCCTGGTTGAGCAAATCAATCACATGATAGTCAGTATGATAATTTCAAACATATTAGTCAACGATAACTCCATACTTCAGCATATTTCATGTTTCCAGTCCACTGCCGCTCCCGTGCACACCTATTGAACTACCCGCAACACTGGTGTCTCCATCTGCTGAAATACTGGCTTGCCCATTTTGTCAATCTCGTTCATATCATCAGCTTCCCTCGTCCAAAAATCGAACATAGTGGTCATATTCCACCGCAGTTACGGTCCCGTTGATGGCATTGAATGTTGGAGATTCCAAGCGATGTCGAGGAAAGCCCAACCAGTATATACATGTATGGACATTTGGTGAGTTAATTATGGGATGGATGTGTATATGGCTAAGTATTATCTCCGATCAAGGTTGATTGCTGTGATGAAGTGGGCATCAACCATGGAGACCTGATTAATATGTGTAATCCTCGTTACACTGTTACATGAATACACATGTGTGATGTATTCATTGTGTGAGAAAAGCTTACTTATTAGAAAAAAGCTTATTAGAAAAGCTTATTGTGAATCAATCACACTAGTGGGGCAGGAAATGCTCACTCTTTCCGGAACACCTGATTTCACCTCCTGATGGCCATTTACGGGGGTTCATGAGTTTCCCTGTCATTTTTGTTTTCTCTCACTTCGTATGCCTGATATGACTTTCTGTCCCAGGACTATGAGATTGGATAACGGACCCTGTTTTGTTTGCTCGGAATACTTGATACTGGGTATTGATTCCACGTCTATTACTCCTGATAATGGTTCACCACGCTCATTCCAAGTAAGAAATGTATCACCCATGCAATAAATCAACCTGTTGGGAATGTCATTTTGACTAGTATTCATATCGTATTTGCAAAATGGAATGGATGCTTCATCTTGGTAGAGCAATTTCGATACAGATATCCATCTGCAGAAAGAAGAGGAAATGTTGGGAAAAATTTACAATCGATTAAACTCTGTGAGAAGAGACTTCCTGAGAACCAAGCAATCTTAACGTCAAAAAACAAATTGCAATTTGACTTCAGCAATTCAAACTGAATGGCGGAATCAATCTTATGGTGATCACTTTCATACTTCAATCCAATGCCTTTTGTTCGAGAAGGCGTTGTTCAGCTTATGCATTAGGTCCATCAATATTGCACAATGCTTTTTGTGGAGTGATTATAGATGATTTCCACGCTGTCCTGCCAAAGCAGCTGATTCTGGCTCAATAGAAACTTTTCCGGACATTCACCAAGCCAGAAATTTCCATAATCCAAGTGTAGAAAACTTTTTCATCCCACACCGGGTGTCCACACGAGTGTAAGAACTGCGACAACAAACTACATGACCATGTTATACAGAGATTCCATTAAATCTTTTGCCGGAAGGTGCCATCGTGTGAAATATTATTCAAAATTCTGGCCTGTGCAATCTTGACGGCAACAACGCTGGCACAGTGTAGATAAATACCTCACATCGTGGAAATCAATACCAGCTCACTGCTCTCGGTTCTGCAACAGGATTAGATATTCACTTTTCGAGTATCATAGAATGGATGGACGAGGTTTGCACAACCATGCAGCTTATGAAAATGGTATGGTTTTGTATATTGATCAGTTGATCCTACTGATAAATATTAGATAACCTGATTAGAGAACCTGATAATTAATGGATTTTTTATCGACTAATTATTTTTTAGCTGTTGATAGTACGCAACTTGTGATATTTGAAATGATAAACTAGCAATCAACCGTAAAAGATATGGTACATTAATTTCGCTATTGAGGATGGTATTTAGGTGAAAATATATAAACTAAAGCCAATTAATATACATAGTTCTACAAATACAGCCACACTTGAATTTGTTAATGTTTTATTTGCAAACGCAGCATCAATCTCCAAATGAACCATCGAACGCAGTAACACGTCCATTCTTTTATTTCTTGCCAATATACCTATACAGACAGAAAGTTTTGTATAATAAACATTGTTCCCTGGTTGAGTGAATCAATCACATGATAGTCAGCATGATAAATTTCAAACATATATTAGTCAACGATAACTCCACACTTTAGCAGATTTCAAGTTTCCAGTCCACTGCCGCCCTCGTGCACACCTATTGAGCTACCCGCAACACTGGTGTCTCCATCTGCTGAGATACTGGCTTGCCCATTTTGTCAATCTCGTTTGTATCATCAGCTTCCCTCGTCCAAAAACGAACAGAGTGGTCATATTCCACCGCAGTTATGGCCTCGTTGATGGTATTGGAGTGATGGAGATTCCAAGCGATGTCGAGGAGAGCCCAACCAGTGTGTATGGACATTTGGTGAGTGAATTATGGGATGGGTGTGTTGATGGCTAGGGATAATCTCCGATCAAGGTTGATTGCTGAAATCCTGATTATTATGTGTAACCCTCGTAACAAGAATATATAGAGTGAATACATGTATGATATATTCATGTTGTGATAATACTCATGATCATGATGATTAACGATTCATCCAGCTCATCACAATTTAGAAATATTATACAAAGATATTACCCATCCAAGAAATCGATCATCTTGGCATGATATTTTGAACTAGTATTCATATTGTATACACAAAATGGAATTTAGTTATCATCTTGGTTGACGCCAAATAATAATTTTAGCCTATTATGAACATTGTCATTTGAAGTGTATTGACGCTTATTGAAGCATGTGATTGCAAACAGGTTAATTAGTTCTGATCCATATTTGCCATTGTCATTGAATCGTTCTTTGCTATTGGCAACCCAAGTCTCTTAAAATCACAGTCTCCGCTCATACCTTTAAGTACAGATTCAGGGGAAACTAGAACAGAATAACCATACGGATGAATATGGAAACAATACCCAAGTATATAGTATCAACTAGATCCATGAACCCCCATATATGGCCATAAAGGCGTGAAATCAGGTATTCGGGAAAGAGAGCATTTCCTGTCCCACATGTGGCATCATGATTGTGAAAAAATATCACGAGACGACATCAATCAGTAAGAATCCACATCATAATGCGACAGTCACAATATGCAACAAAACTACATTGAAGCTATCGGACAGTCCTTGCATTGATGAAGAAAGCATGTATCACTGATGTCATTTCCTTTGTCATGTATATATCATCCAAAACATCAATATTCCAGTAACATCAATTATGCTATACTTCCAGGGACGAACTAGTCTCGCCAAACGAAACAATGCAGTCTGTCTGGCGAGATATCAGGATAGATGAAGGAAAACAAGAACAATCAGTGCCATGCCTCATCTGTTACTACCTCTATTGAACCTCTCCAGCCCTCCATCAAGCATGATAATTTTTGGAACAATTCGTTAACGAGTTCATGGGCATATTTCGTCTCAGACGTCCATATTAATCTTCATATGAGAGAGAGAGCAAATGATTGTATGTTCATGTATCGATGTCCTGATATGACTTTCTGTCCCCGGACTATGAGATTGGATAACGGACCCTGTTTTGTTTGCTCGGAATACTTGATACTGGGTATTGATTCCACGTCTATGATAGCAACAAGTGTATATGGTTTGTATCAGCTGGCATATACTGTGTCCCATATACCAAGCACGGAGACCCGTTATACTCAACTGATAAACTCCCATCAATAATGTTTTGTCACGGGACCTGTCACCGCTTTCCATCAATTTCGGTGCATGAGAAACTTGTTCAATAACTCTGCAGATGAAGGCTTGACCGCAGCCACAGTGGTGCACCATAGGCAGATTCATCATCCTCGTGAGAATCAATAATCGCTTACTCGGGCCATTTCATTTTTTTCATTGAGTTGTGATGCTGCCCCATCACTCGGTAATACAGTTATTGAAAAATGGCAAAAAAGAGGTGCCAAAAACACTGTAAACCAGATAAATGGGGTGCAGCTCATCTAAAATTGAAATTGGAAACAGATTGCAAGAAAAACCTCACCACAAAATAATAGTTTGATCACATAATTCAAACTAGATCCTAAGACATAGTAGACATACATGTGAGCAATATACGAAGACAATACATATACACGAGTCAAAACGTATTTTATGGAACTTATACATGCACATGAATCGAACATAATTTTGAGTTGATAATATGCAGTTGTTGGGCTTGTTGGAGGTGAATATTCTTCGGGGGTAAAGATACGTGTTTAAAGGTCAACATGGACTCATCATATGCTAGAGAGCGTCACTGAATGAAGAGCGATCGCCGCTCGGTCAATATCTCTCAAACAGACGATGACGTTATCTCGATTGTGAAAATTATATTTAATATCATGTGACATCGTTTAAGCCAATATCATCGCCTGGAATATACGGTAGAACACGTTACGGCGTCTTCTGTACTTGTCATGCACGAAATATATGGGGATAGTTCTGAATGTCGTATTCGTTTATTGTTGGATATCAATTCCAGCATGTGTGCAGTAGGCACAGCTATATTTCACCCATTATCTGCCGTTTCAATGTCAAGAACCAGCATGCCACGAAGTGATAATTGTACGAAATGATGATGGTTGGTTTCATGAATCAAATGATAATAAATTATATACATCAAATCAGTTGCCGTACAGGTGGTGTTCAACAAGTTTTTTTTTTCTATTCAGTATTCGTGTTGGCAAGTCCAATTAAGTTTTACCTTTTGTACATTATTCAACGCTCATCTTCAATAATTGTTAGTGATAATTTCATTCTCGTAAACATGGTAAAATCTAGTTGTAAACTTGATTCACCGACAAATGGTTTCCTCGATCGATCACTTTGTATCTTGATCTCTCCACTCAAGTGGCAACAAAAACAACAGTTGAATCATTATGACATGCGGTATATGGTTAAATTTCGATGAACCACCATTAAACATTCCTCGATGCACTATTATGTTATATATTTTATACATCACTATTCTTCTTCTATTTGTTCAGTTCACCAAGTGTTTTGGCATGGACATGCCATGGCCTTCAGCTAATGTAGTGCAGCTCTAACTGAGGATCATCACTGTGTGAATGAATTGATCATATACAACATAACCACACCTCTCTACCAAGTCCCCAGCGTTACCCAGCAAATTTCACCAGCACGAACACAGGTGATGTCCCCATATGACTCCAGATCACCCACCTCAATTATCCTCCGCTATGGGATGTCATTGATCCATCTGTCGTGGTGTGGACCGCAGCGAATTTATGTGGCAGCGTTTGTTATGGCTGTTGTTGGTCGTTCGTGGCATTGGAATGCAAAGGAATCCAAACAATATTACTGGTATTCGGGAAAGCAATGAGGACATTCGATGTGTAAATCGAAGGATGGGTGTGTCTATGACTGCACTAATCCCAGATTTGCGCTAATACGATTGGTTTGATCAATAATGCAAAGTATTATCATTGAGAATTAGATATGAGAATCCTGATTTGTGCTAACATCCGATAAACTTTCGTCTCTGTATTGGCGTGCATGTACTGCAACAATATTTTCGTTTTCTGCACTAGAATCAATGAATCATGTCAATGATAAAACATGACTATACTTGTTCAATTATAGCCACACACACCATTGTTGTTGAGTGATAAAATATATCTTATCACAATAAGTATGACCGGGTTTCATTAATAGACAAGATCTATTGATATTTATCACGAACTATTTGGTTGTAGCACACGCCAGAGGTACAACAATACTCATGGAACTATTAGAAATCGGTTTAAAACTACAATACTGCTGAATATGTCATTTTTCAGTATAATACACATCTATAGATTGTTTTTGTGTTGTCCAATGTTTATGCTTTTGTACCTGGAATAAAATATTATTATTATTAAATATAAGAGAAACTTCACCACAGATTATCATATTTGCATAGGAGAATGCTCAAACCACTAACGAAAAAGGCAGTTTTGTTCAAACATTCGCGGTTTATACATTATCACTAAAACCTGTCGATTTGTTTCTGATTACTAGAACGTTTAGGTAGTGGGGTTCCGATGGTGCCCATATTTAAACGGTAACCAGCTTCAACCCACCCACAGGAATCTGTTTTCAGCCCAATAGAGACCAGCGCGACATCAGAGACCAGCGAGCATGTGTGAAACAGTAATGACTTTCCTATACCACAAACAGGGCACCTAAAGACGATGATTCATCTGAACCTTACGTTATTTACACTCCAAATACGCAAATAACTCTCTGACACTGACATTTTCCAGAAACCTGATAGAGATTCATGATTTTTTTTTACAGAAATAGGAGTTAATGTGCGAGAGACATCTCAAGGACACACTATCCTGGTGATTGACCTTAAAAGAACTGCAGGATTGAATTACAATAGATTGCCTTATTCCTCGGGTTCAAAATGTCTCTGGTGAAATTGTACATGACTTGGAAATAAAATAACAGTTTGACACGTCCTACAGATCGTTATTGTAGTGTGATCAATCGTTGGCAGGTGGTAGTTCTACCTCAAGATCTGATCATAGATTACATGCACTTGAAGTTAATTTTACTGACATGGGCAACACTGTTAGCTCCATGTTAAACTGAAACCAACTACCATGTATAAAACATTGCATATAACCATGTACTTTTTTGTATGTACGATATGACTGGCAGTAGATTGTACAGGCACTTATGGATAAATTTGAATGAATTGTACAAGTGCTTTAGCGCTCAAACAATATTAATATTACGAGTATCTTTGATGTCTTTACACCGAGAAACATTGTCTACACAGCTTGAAAATGTGCTCGAATCACATGTGCCTTGGCATGAACAGTGGTTATTCACTGTTTTTATGGTCTCGTTTGTGAAGTTGAAGTGCGGAGAATCCCACGACATTCGAAGACATTCAAACAGGACAGCAAAGATTCTGCACGTCTAAATTCAACGATTGGTGCATCTAGAAATAATCCTCTGACAGTTTCTTGATTTAATGAGATGGAACTATTGATAATCGAATTATAATTATCACGTTTCTTATGACATACTTCGGACTGTAGAAATGTCTGTGTGAATGAACATAGCCAATTCACAGTTACAGTAACACGATTGATAGTAATTTCACTGAAATATCAATCACAGCATTACTTTTATTTATTTTTTTTTTTTATTTATTTTATTTCCACCCCCCAAAATGGGGAAGCACATATAAAATACACAAAACAGTAGGACAATCAAGCATGTAAAAACAACAGGTACATAATGGATATGACATTACATTGTGTGCCATAACTTGGATTCTGTAGTTCTACTAGATCTAAAAAGATTTTGTTAGTAGTTTGACCATATTGTATTCTTGAGACCAGGGCTTTACATAATTTTCATGGAGTAAAAGAGACTGTAAAGTATCAGTAATACCATCACTATCAGATTTTTCCCGAGGGAGACAACACTTATTGAACAAAGTTAACAAAGGAGAGATACCCATGTTAATGATCCTGTGGACAATTGATCCTGGAATGACTATTTTCTTGGAGATATACAAGCCAAGCATATACGTGATAAGATTTCGTGAGGGAGAGTTAACGACTCCTAATCTATTAGTCCAGCGGCTTAGCAACATAATCGTTCAAATTGTGATACAAGCATGAAATTTAACACACACGTTGACATTAGGTCACTTTTCAAAATTGAATGTTTAGCCACTCCGAAAAAACAAAATGGCCGCCATTTTCCAAGATGGCCGCCATTTTGTCTAAGTCAAGACTTTTCACACAATAAAAACTACATAAGTTTGCATTTATGGTATATCAGAATATTTTTAAAACGTTTTTATCATTACTAAATCTTTCCAAATTTACCTCCGATGGGCGCCACTCTGGATTTTTCAGAAAATGCTGTAAATATGCAAATAAGGAGCCGCCATTACTGAAATATTTGTTTTTGTTGATATCTTGAGAATTAAGCATCCAATCTCATTGAATGAAGTGTCTATACCTATGTTTTCATGGTCAAAGAAGATGATTATGTCATTCAAAGGTGCTATTTATGTAAATTTATTCATTAATATGCTAATTAGGAGCCACCATTACTGAAATATTTGTTTTTGTTGATATCTTAAGAACTAAGCATCCAAGCTCAATGAATGAAGGGTCTATACCTATGTTTTTATGGTCAAAGAAGATGACCATGCCATTTAAAGGTGCAATTTATGTAAATTTATTCATAAATATGCAAATTAGGAACCGCCATTACTGAAATATTTGTTTTTGTTGATATCTTGAGAACTAAGCATCCAATATCAATGGATGAAGGGTCCATACCTATGTTTTTATGGTCAAAGAAGATAACTATGCCATCTAGAGGTGCAATTTATGTAAATTTATTCATAAATATGCAAATTAGGAGCCGCCATTACTGAAATATTTGTTTTTGTTGATATCTTGAGAACTAAGCATCCAATCTCGATGAATGGAGGGTCTATACCTATGTTTTTATGGTCAAAGAAGACGACTATGCCTTTCAAAGGTGCAATTTTTGTAAATTCATGTATTAATATGCAAATTAGCAGCCGCCAATACTGAAATATTTGTTTTTGTTGATATTTTGAGAACTAAGCGCCCAAGCACAAGGATTGAAATGTCTATACTTATGTTTTCATGGTAAAAGAAGATGACTATGCCATTCATTTGATGCAATTTATGTGATTTTATTTTCATTAATATGCAAATTAGGAGCTGTCCGACTGAAATATTTGTTTTTATTGATACATGTATCTTGAGAACTAAGCGTCCAAACACAAAGATCGAAGTGTTAGCACCTATGTTATGATGGTCAGAGAAGATTATTACGCCATCCAAAGCTGTAATTTATTTAAATTTATTCATTATTATGCAAACAAGGAGCCACCATCACTGAAATATGTTTTTGTCAATATCTTGAGAACTATAGCATCCAGTCACAATGATTGAAGTGTCTGTACCATGTTTTTATGGTCAAAGAAGATGACTATGCCATTCAAAGGTGCGGTTTAGCTACAGAAAACGAAATAGTTGAAGAAAATGTTTGTACCACTTTAAGTTATGTAACGTTGTATGTGTGCGAGTGGAGGGCTCTGCGTACAATACTTCCAGCAATTGCCTCAATCTGCCAGGAACTCACCAAATGTGGCTGCAAAAATCCGTGTGGGAGCCAGTGCAAGTGCCATCATGATTGCTTGAACATGATTGCACTACACTATGAAACTGTACTTGTGGCGAGTCATGAATTCCAACACACATCAGCCTAACAAACTAATGTGGTACCAGTGTGGTACTACCGGTAGTAGACATGTATGTCACATTATATGTGTGGACATACACATACACATTGGGGCTCAAATCTGATACCATTTCCATTCACTCCACTTGTAAAACTACAGTCACAAGAAGTTGAATATTGTGCATAAGTCCTTGCACACCCACGACCGCGTGTCTCCTGATGCCGTATCATCACTGTTGCCCAAAATCTGTTACATGTAATTCAGAAAAAATATCATTACAGTCAAAATAGTAAGTAATTAAATATTATTTCTTAACGAATACTTGTCACAAGATTGGAATATGAAACTTTGCTTAATCCTGAATACTATGGGTAAATTCAATAATTTGGATTTGCTGATAATGAATATTTTATAATTGTTATAATGATTTAGCAATATTAACCAGTTGATAATATCATTACAGAGATGAACTTTCTACAGGCCAAAACGTTTGCCGTGTTCAGTCTTATACCGGTAATAAATGTTTACTCACCTTAAGTATTTTTATTGTGGTCAATAATAGGCCTTTGATATTAACCAGTGAAAATTATGTTGAATTTTTCAATGATAGTAAACCACATTCAGTGTGACATTCAAATGGATTGATCACCCACCACGAACTGGATATCCCACATTGTTGTAATAAGTTAACTTATTAAGTCTATTGAAAATTTATTCAATATTTCCAAAAAACAATAGGTTTTGTTGCTCAGCACCTCTGTTCAAGAACACAGCATCTCCAATGAAAATGCCACCCCAAGAGTGCTCACAAGCTATGTGTGTCAAAGGGCCTGATATCATCATAAAATCTGTCGCTAATTGGCCATTTTGATCGCTATGGCAACCAAAATCGATGTGCTTCGCAGCTTCACCATATCATTTGTTCATACAAAAAATTATCAAAATCAGGTGAGAAATGCGAGTGATGAGTGCTCATAATAAAGTGTTTGCGGGAAATGCAGCAACGGACACGGCGTAACGATAGCAAATCCATAGTATCCGCTGATCTTCGTTCGGGAGATACAATTATAACTATTTACTGTAGTTCCGTCCACCTCACCTCATTTAATACCTTAGTCACATAATGTGTATATTGCATGTAAACTAGACGTCAAGGCCTGATGCCTTGGAGCATTTCGACTCAAATTTATAAACCTATCTCCACCCTCAACATGAATTGCTTGTCAATGCTTATGAGTCGATTTCACTCTACGGCGCACATCTTCCGAGATATTGGCGAAGATGGCGATTCAGCGGAAAACTTTTTGTCCAGAGCAACGAGTCCGAAATGCATGTCATGTGAAAAATTGTGACGCATCATTTGCACCATATCACAATAAGATTAATGCACAAGATTGCTGCCTCAGCACGGAAAATGTTTGATCCGGGGCCAAATTGACTCAGCATACCCCTAAGACATGTTTGTTAAGGGCAAGGAGACCAAAAAATAATGTCCGTTTCACTTCATGATACACCATTTCCAAGATATCAACAAAAATTAAACATGCTGACTCAGGAAAAAAAAGCCCAGGGCCAAGTTCACCCTACATACCCCTAAGATATGTTTGTCTAGGATGACGAGTCCGAAAAGAATGGCTGTTTCGCTATAAGATGCACCGTTTCCGAGATATTGCTGACAATGAAAATTGCTGACTCAGCAATAAAATGGCCCAGAGCCAAGTTCACCCAACATACCCTTAAAACATGCTCGTCTAGAGGGACGAGTATGAAAATAATGTCCGTTTCACTCTACGATGCACTGTTTCCGAGATATGGCTGAAAATGAAAATTGCTGAGGGCCAAGTTCACCCCCAAAGACATTTTCGTCCAAGGCCAGAAGTCCGTTTCGCTGTATGACACACGGTTTCCGAGATATCGACGGAAATGAAAAATAAATACTCAGCGGAACAATCTTAGGCCGAGGTCAAACATATCCCTTAGACATGCTAGTCTAGTGTGACGAGTCCGAAAAATTACGTTCGTTTAGCCCTATGACACACCATCTCTGAATTATTGTAACTTATTGGTTAAATTTCATTTATTTTTAGTATTTTGGTCACAATATTATGTTTTTTGTATACAAAGTTTACATATTATACATATTGTATACAAAGTTACCTGCATAATACTGTATATAAATAGTTGGTTCCTTTATTTTCACTTGTCATAAGAAGCTGTATATTGCATGTAAATAGTTGTATGTAATTATAAATGGTTGACTGGATGGCTGAGTTACTATTTGAATTATTGTAGTGTTTCATCAATTTTTTAATGAAATATTTTGATTTTTTTTCACACTAAAAAAAATTGACGAATGATTTCTTCTACTATACATATTAATGAATAAATTTGTATGAATAACTTTTAAAGACATCGCCATATTGACTTTTCTAACACGTTTTTACCGCGATCCCGAATGGTTTCGTATCAGCACTTGAATTACCGAATGTTAAATTCAGCCCTATCATTGAATTCCTGGATCCACATACGATTTTGTACATTTGCTCGCTTCTGTAGCGGTGCATCTTTCAAAATCAGCATCTTCGTGTAGAATTCATCCCTAATGTGTCTTCTCTTCCAAAATTAAAATACTTTATAATAATCCTGAAGGACGTAAACATGACCAAAATTCCCGAATAGGCTCGTTTTAGTGATATCCCATTTTGCGCTGAAATTTAACATCCAGGTAGATTGTCAGCTTTTTTAATTTTTGGGATAGAAATGTGAAATTTGGTCAATTTGACTGCCAGGTGAAGTATGCCAAGTTATAATACGATGCCAATCAGGATCGCACAACTATCAGCAACAAAAAGGGTGTAAACACGTTAAAAAGCAGGGTATATATAGACACTTCAATCATTACGATTGGATGCTCGGTTCTCGACGTGATATTGCTAAAAACAAATTTCGCGGTTTTGATATCCAAACTACTTCGCGGCTTTTGAACCGCGGGAAAATTTTTATCGTAACGATATTGAGCCAGGAGGCCTCCAGCTCCCTCCCTCCCCGCACCACCATCCCGCGCGCAATTATTTGACGTGCTTGTACAATCACCAGACAATAAACTTTTCACATATAGTTATCAGTGCTCGCCTGCCCCAGGAAATCTACTATTTTAAACTAGCCAGTGTCAATTGCCTCACGCGCATGCCCAATTCTCTCGATTACTCGATATGTGACTGAAACAAGCGGGCATTCTCGATTTGAACAAGAAAGATAGGAGTATACGTGTTTATCATAACAATCAGTTGTATATTTATGAAGTTTATCATATAAATATAGAATTTCGATGATGTAAGTGGCTTCTAACTTGCATATTGATGAATGAATATGCATAATTGGCATTTTTGGATGGCATAGTCGTGTTCCTTGACCATAAAAACATAGGTATAGACACTTCAACCATTATGATTGGGTGTTTAGTTATCGAGATATTGCCAAAAATAGATATTTCATTAATGGCGGGTCCTGATTTGCATTTTTATGCCGTTTTTGGAAAACAAATCTTCTCCCTAGTGACAAAACGTCCACTAGGGGGCCAACCGTTGGTTTTAAATTGGATATTGTTTGATTATCCAAAAAGAAACATGTCAAGAATTATTGTGCGGACTGTGATGTGTGCTGATGATTTTCGTTGAATGAAAATCCCTGGTACAGACACTATGGCGGCCATCTTGGAAAATGGCGGCCATTTTGTTTTTTCAGAGTGGCTAAACATTCAATTTTGAAAAGTGGCGTATGGTGAACGTTTGTGTGAAATTTCATGCTTGTATCACAATCTGAACGATTCGACCTAAAAATGGCCCTAAGCTGCCCCACTAATAATAAAGTGACATTGTAGCTTTTTCTATGATGCTACCAATGGGATCAATGCTAAGGGCTCGAATTAAATTACTATGATGGGCTCTTTTGTCCAAACCACAAAATCGTTTTACAACAGAGCCTTGGGTAGATTCAAGTTGCTTGAGACCTTTAGAAGTAAGATACACCGAATCCATTCCATATAAAAGAGATGGGCGACATATAGATTTATAGAGATGACATTGGGATGCTGTGTTCAGACCGGGATAGGACATGCCGACACTGCTAAGCGCAAACAGACTATTACGACATTTTTTAGCCCTATTAACAACGTGTTCATCAAATTTACCATCACTCCTAAGCTGGACACCCAAAATTTCCATACTATCCACGGTGTCGATTGTTTTATCCCCAAGTAGCCAATGAGTGGCACCCACAAAATTGTTACGACCAAAGCCAGCCACCATACACTTACTTTTAGCAGCACCAAATTTAAGTCGCCATTTTTGGGCATAATCATAACATATATCAATTAAATTCTGCAGATCAGGGATTGTTGAACTAAAGAGAGTGATATCATCTGCGTAGGCGAAGGAATTGTATTTATCGATACCAATATGAATTCCACATTCTGACTGATTGAGGCTATCCAGAAGATCTGAAAGAAACACATTAAATAGAACAGGGGAGAGAATACTGCCTTGCCTGGTGCCCCTTGTCACTTTGAAATATGTATGGGGTAGTATGGAACCATTCCATTTAAGAATAACATCCAGAGATTTATACCAACTGTAGAGAACCCTCCAGATATGAGCGGGAAGGACATCGATAAGCTTATGAAAAAGTCCATCGTGCCAGACGGAGTCGAAGCATTTCTCTGCGTCCAGGCAGCAAACAAACATGTTAGATCTTTGATAACAGCAATAGGACGACAGATCATTTACCAGATTCAGACCATGAGAAACGCTGTACTCAGCTCTGAAGCCAAACTGATTATCACATAATGGGACATCCTGAGGCATAATCAAAAACTCAAATAACTTTGAAAATACTGATGAGATTGTAATGGGCCTATAGTTAGAAGGGTTATGGGGGTCCAGGGTAGGCTTTTTAA
Organism: Terebella lapidaria; assembly: GCA_949152475.1. Classification (NCBI taxonomy): domain Eukaryota; kingdom Metazoa; phylum Annelida; class Polychaeta; order Terebellida; family Terebellidae; genus Terebella; species Terebella lapidaria. The sequence continues at coordinate 21,962,707 of OX424566.1, read as the reverse complement.
GGATTGGAACTATCACACCTGTCGAGAACACTGAGGGAACAACATTGAACCTAATTATATTTGAGTATAAAACTGAGAGGTGTCTACAGAGGGGTTCAGCACGACCATGAAGGAAAAACTCTGCAGTTATGCCATCAGCACCGGGGGAGCTGTTACGTTTGAGTTTGGAGATACATTTATCAACCTCATCAGGAGTGACAAACACATCAGCAGTGGGAGCGGATAACTTATCATAGTATTGTGGACCTCTTGAGTAATTGCAATGTGTTCTGGGGAAAGCTCTGCCGATTCCTGCATTATGCTTGCGAAATGCTTGGCTAAGTTATCAACATTAACCTTTGTCGTAGTGTTAGAACGAGATTTCTTCAGTTTCCTAACTGACCTCCAGAATCTATTACTATCTCTTGTTAACAGAACATCTAGAGACTGATACAAAATATTATTTTTATCATACATACACTGTCTAGACAATTTTCTGAAAAGTTTTTTTAACATTTTTGTAGCACTTGAATACCTCGCCCGTCCTGGGCCTACCATTATCGACCCACAGTCGCCACCAGAACCTCTTAGTATCTCTAGCACGGGATAAATCGGGGCACCAATATTTCTTCGGCTTGTTGAGCTTACTAGGTATAATATTACTCTCCTGAGCACAGTGTACAAAAATATTATTCAGATTTTCAATATAGCCATCGAGATTTGTTTGGTTTGTTAACACATCTGCATTTTGGTCGTAGCTGTAAATAACACAATCTGCTAAAGCAGTAGATAACTTTTCAGCGTAATTAGTATTGTTAACTTTCTTATTCCAATTCATGAACAGTTGGTTGGAAACGACGGGTGGGGTTGTACAACTTTTGTTAATGTCAACGGTAACAGAAAACCTTAGAGACAATGACAGGTGATCACTCACGTTATCTTCACTATGTGGGTTGATTTTACAATCAAGCACAGAACCAATGTCATACTCGGTACTTAATATATGGTCAATCCATGTATAAACATTCCGTTTCAAGTTAAAATATGTATATTCCACCTCTTGTTTAAACATGTGGTCTACAACCGCGAGGCTATTACCAACAACAAAATCATGACATAAACGACTGTGTGCATTGAATTGTTTTGAACGGTGCCAATTTGTGAGAGTGCCGGTTGTACTACGTGGAAGTTGAGCGTTAAAATCTCCTACAACTTTAAGAGGGGCCATGTCCCCATAGATATCAAGGACAGCTTGTAGTGCATCGATACATTCAATATATTCATCAGTTTGTTTTGTGTTAGATTGATCATAGTAAGGCATATACACACAGATAATCAAGTGTACGGGATTACCACTCAGGTCCCGGACAAGTACAGGGACGATACGGTTACTTGTGACATTAATCAACTCATAGGAAAGACAATCACACTTTTTACAAATAATAATTACATGACGATATTCTTCTACACACTCTTTAACATGACCAGAGCAGCTGCAGGAGAATCATGCTTCTTGGGAGCAAATACGATAATTCTACTCAACTAAATCCTGATAACCAATGTACATCGTCCGTGGTCTTTGTCAAGCAGCCGAATGAATTATACGGGACCCAATAAAACAAGTACCCCTAGATTGAGAAGGAAATGTCCAGTTGATACTAGGGAAAAGTTAACATCTACAAACAGAATTACAGTTAATTACAATGGACGCTGCCAGATTTGTCATCCACTATGGGAAAGTGACCATTCGGAGATGTTCAGCATTTATTGCAAAGCCGTATCCTGATTCCGCAAGGGGGCTTAGAGGATCGCAAGATCCCGATTCATATATAAATTTTCACTGTGTAGTTCAGCATATACACACTATATCTAGTGGTTCAGCATATGTTACAACATGATTAGAACGGACCGAAAGACATTACATGATTATGGTAATAGGTGAAAACAATTATTAGTAGTTGTTTTTTCATTTTTTATTAGTAGTATTATTAGATTTACTAGATTTATTATGTGTATTATAATAAGATGTATTATGTGTACAGTTCACAACTGTTATTAGCAGGTGTACAGTAAGAACAACCACATCTTACACATTGTCTACTCCTGATGACGCAAGTGTGATTTTGGATAAAATAGCTGGTCTGGCTTAATATCCATTCCAAAATATTGTATTTTAGGTTTCTAATTGGTATAATCAAAATCTGATTGGATTTGTGGCAATAGGTTGATATTTACATCCGATACATACATTTCAACACATTTGTTTCACTAAATCCACCACTGCAACACCACGGCCATAGAGAAGTGAGCGTGAACAGATGTTAACCATCCAACCACTCACGTGTAAATGATTGCACGTACATACGCCAGTAACTTCATCATACAAAGAGATATATCCTTCCACTTCATCCAGGCTTGACACTTATCCCACTGCTGAGAACCAAGTAACTTTGATGTCTTCACACTGAGGAACATGTCTCCGCAGCCCGCAAATGTCGTCGAATTTTGTATGCACTGGTATCAGGGTATGAACAGTGGTTATCCACGTTTTTTATGGTCTCGTTTGTAGCGTTGAAGTGCAGAGAATCCCCCGACATTCGAGGACATTCAAACAGGATAGCAAAGACACTGTTCCTCTAAATTACAAGACTGATGCGTCCGTAACTAGAAATAATGCTCTAACAGTGTTCTCGATTAATCAGATGGAACTAGTGGGCACTGAACTATAATTATCACGTTTCGTATGACATACTTCAGACTTGGCAGTGTCGCCTCTTATCCCCGAGACACATGTAAAATAATGTAACTGTATCTTTATATGTGTAAACATATTAGGCAACACCAGTTTACATTAAACACATTAAACCAAATTAAATATTTTCGGTTCCCCTAATTATGCAATATTGTCTATCTAACGTGGTGTAGGTGACGACTTCATTCCATATACCGTTTGATATGACAATTGTTGCAGGAGAACCATGCTTTTGGAGAGAATCATGGAATATTTTACAACAATTTGTCCATGGTCCTTGCTATTCACCCGAGTGAATTCGATTGAACCCAATACAATAAGCCTCCCGTAATTGAGAAGGACATGTCCAGTTGAAAGGTAACATTTGGGAACAGAATTACAGATAATTACGATAGACACGGTAAGATTGGTCGTCCGCTCAGGGAAAGTGGCCATTCGGAGAGGTGCTGCATTGAACTCTGCCGTAGCATCCTGATTTGGAAAGAAACTTGAAGGAACTCAGTTTTCATCCCATATATGAATTTTCCTTGTATGGTTCAGCATTTTTATAGCAAACGTTGTGACATAGGTACGATGTGCATTATATAGAAATATATAATGTGCTGCAATAATGCTGTCAAAATCACCATAACATCTTTTAAAAGCCCATTTGCCATCCTTTATAGAATGTTAAATGTGGGGTACCCCAGGGTTATATCTTTAATAGGACCATCTTTTTATATTATATATATATATATAAACGAAATTTGTAATGCATCAGAAGTGATGAAATTTATTCCATCTGCAGATGATCTTTATTTTGTTCTGGTAAAAATCTATCTTAGTTATGCAACACTGTCACAGCGGAATTATCCAAACTGAATATATGAAAATTCTTTGGGGTCATTACAGATAGCAACTGACTTGGAAAGAACATATTGATACAATAAAGAACACGGTGTCAAAAATATTCGTTCAATTTGTAGAATCATAACCAATCTGAATTCAGAGGCATTTGGTCACACCACTGCTTTTATCACACCATACTTATAATATTGCAGTGCGATCTTGGGGACTACGTAGACAACCACTAATATTATTACAAAAAGGCAATACATATAACCAGTAAAGCTAGCAATCTGGCCCACACTAAGCCTATCTTTCATACACATAAGACTTTCAATCTAATGTCATAGAATCTCATAGAACATGAAACATCAACTATTATGATAATAAATAATATATAAACCTACTGCCAGTGAAGTTAAATTCACTGTTTCAAGTAGCTAAAAATACTCTTACAACAGAAGTGAAAAACAAAACAAAAACGCATGGCAACTTTAAAGATTGGGATAAAATTATATAATAGCCTGGATGATAAATTAAGGAACTGTACCAAGTACCAGTACGAAGTCTTTAAATCAAGGAACATTGTCTGCACGGCCCGTGAATGTCCTCGAATCCCCTATGCCATGGTATGAATGGTGGGCATTGACTGCATTTGGGGTCTCGTTTGTGGCATTGAAGTGCGGAGAATCCCACGACATTCTAGGCAATCAAACAGGATAGCAAAGACACTGCTCGTTTAAACTTTACAATTGGCACGTCCGTGATTAGAAATAATCATCTGAGGGTGTTTTCGATTAATTAGATGGAACTAGTGGGCATTGAATCATTATGAACATATTTTGTAATACATATATACTGTTAAGTATCTGTATCTTCATATCTGTGGGAATAAATTCAACCAACACTGATTCACGTTCAACATTATTAGAGTTAATGTTTTCAGTTCCCGTTATGTCTCATTCGTACATACCTGATATGCAACATTGTATATCTAAAATCGATGACGACATCTTTCCCAACAACGTTTAATATAACCATTGCTGCCGGACCATGGTTTTGGAGAGCACACACAATCATGGGATACTTTTTCACAGCCAACTTCTAATAACCAATGTACATGTATAGTCCCTGTCCATGGCCGTTGACATTAAGCCGAGCGAACTGGACAGAATCCAATACAATAAACGTCCCTAATTTGAAAAGAACATGTCCAGTTGATACAGCTAAAAGGTATCATATGGTAACAGGATTATGGGTAATTACAATGGACACTGTCAGATTGTTCGTCCGCTAGAGAAAATAACCACTGGGAGAGGGTTAGCATTGATCGCAGCCGCATTCTGATTTGGCGAGGGTCCTAGACGAACTCGAGTTCTCATCCCATATATAAACTTTCACTGTGTTGTTCAGCATTCACACGACATTATGCTGTGACGGCTCATCATATACAAAATTATATTGTGTGGCAGTAATGTCGCCAACATCATCAACGTTTTTGAGAGTCTCACTCGTCATATATGGTTTCCTACCCGAATATTGGTAGGCGATTGAACAATTTTAAAGCACAAGATAAATCAAACTAAAACTACATACCATAATCTCAAGAACTACATACCATGTTGCTTTCATTGCACTCGCCACTATAGCTCTCAGTGAAATAATCTATTTATCTGCATTAGAAATGTAATATACCAAGTATGTTGGTATATTTTAGGGATCTCACTGACCCATCAACCAAACAATGGGTCCCCCCCCCCCCCCAACAAACACTTTTCATAGGTCAATGGCCATAGGTCTAACCATGTCTCTAGGAGAGATAAAACACCATAGAATACATTTCAGCAACCGATATCTTATCAACCAACGTGTGGTTCCTGCCCATGGTCTTTGCCATGTAGCGGATCGAATTAGACGGACTCCCATTGGATGAACCTCAAATGTATTGGAAACGACATTCATTGTTGATACCAGGCAAAGGTAATAATGTCTGGAAATAGGTTTGGATAGGTAACTTTGAGTTCTCAACCTAAACTTCCACGGTGTGGTTCATCAATATGTGGTGACATGACTATAATGTAAATAGTATTCAATCTTATGCCCTGCTGCAGTAATGCCGTCATAATCATCATACAAATTTTTAGATGCCAATCATGCCGAGTGGTTCAGCACGTTGGGTCGTGTATCATGCCAATTACATGTCGTTTATCATGCCATTTTCTGAGCTACACAACAATACAAATGCCAGCATGTACTACGTAAGAATTCAGCTGCTGGGAACCAAGTATCTATGATGTCTTCACACAGGACATTCGAACTGGATGGCAAAGACAGTGCTCCTCTAAACTACACGATTGGTGCGTCCTTAACTAGAAAAACAATTCTGACAGTGTTCTTGATTATTAAGATGGAAGTAATGCGCTTTGAATTATAATTATAACGTTTCGTATGACAAACTTCAGACTTGGAAGTGTCGCCTGTTTCCCCAGGAAAAAAACTGTATTAGAATAGTGTAGCCGTATCTTCATGTATTAGTCGGGCAGCTGGATAGGCTTCCCATGTACCCCCGGAATAATTAACGGCACCTATTTTTTGGAATAGGTATTAATGTTAGTAAAGATATTTTAGATGTTCCCATTGGGAAATATTGTCCCATGGGGTTTTGAAGGCGGCCATCTTGGATTTCGACCCGATATCGGCAAAAAATTCCTAACTTCTTCAATAATGATCACACAAAGATGTGTGATACCACTTTTTCATACAATTTTCACCTTATAAAACGTTTGAAAACACCAATTTAAGGTTTAAACAATTATTTAATGACTTGGTGACAATTTGCCTCAAAATATTTCCAATCAATGTGCAAAATGAGGGGGCGATTTTTACCAAGAAAAAAACATACATATGTTTGAAGTATCAAACACAGTCACAGTGTCTCATGACAATTTATTTTCGCAAGGTGTCCTAGAATCTTTGTTTGGCTGGAAACTATATATGTGTCTTGCAGGTAACAAACAGCTTTACATATTGTAGAGACTTACATATTGCCCGACTATATGTGGATATACTTAAACAGCACCAATTCACTTTTAACATAACTCGAGTAAATGTTTCAGTTCCCCTGAATATGCATCCTTCCCCCATAACGTTCGATAGGACAATTGGGAGCAAATACGATCTCGGTATACTTTTGCACTGCCAGCTTCCAATAACCAATATAATACGTAGTCCCTGTCCAAGCGAGCAAATGAGACTGAATCCAATACAACTAGAGGATTCAAATTGGGAAGGACATGTCCAGTTGATACCAGGGAAATGTAACATCTGGTGACAGGATTATGGGTAATTACAATGGACACTCCTGGATTGATCGCCCGCTACAGGAGTGACCTATTGGAGATGTTCAGCATTGACCTCAGAGCCACAGCCTGATTTGGAAAGGGTCTTAGAGGATTTCACCCCAAAAACTAACTTTCATTGATGGTTCACCATATTTAAAGGATATGTTGTCACATAGGTATGGACTATGGTGTGCATTATATACATAGCTATATGTGCATCAATGCCAATTTCATCATCACATTTTTGAGATGCTGTTTGTCATACATGGTGTCCTACCTGATTGTAGTAAGATGATCTAACAACTTCAAACACAAAATAGATCAAAGCAGATACTCTGATTATTGATGAGAAATTCATTTGTGCCCTTCATTGATCGAGTCTAGTGAAAACACAGCTGATGAACTACATGCCGTTTTGTTTCCATTGCATCTGCTGGAATAGCTCTCAGTAAAGGTTTTGAATCGACTTATCTGCATCAGAAATGTGTTTCTCCAAGAGATATATTGATTTAATATTGACGAACTCGGAATGAACTCCTGAGTGACAATGAGTCACATGATATACGTCTGATATCCGTTGATAGACTGATTACTGTACACATGTGCATATGCTCATAGAGATCACAAAAATATCACAATGAAAATTGTCGACAGTAACCATAATTGATATTGCAAATAAACACGCCAAAGTTAATCACCTGATACTTTCTAATAATTAATAGACAGAGACAAAGTGGAAAACCCTAGACAGAAACAAACTGGAAAACTTACTTAATGTTGACTTTTAGGGCCATTTGGGTTTCCGTTCACATTTGGGTTAGATAGATACCCTTTTTTCGTTTATTCATATATGAAACTCACCTAAAATGTTTTAAAACGGATGAAAATACAAATAGGACGGATTGTAATCGTCAAAATCATTGTGCACCTGCTTTGTAATTTGTATCAGATGTGCTGCATTTAAATCTTGTTCTGCAAAAAGAAAATAATGCACATTTCCGAAGGTATTTGTTTTATTATGGGATTGGTTTGCGCCATCTTATGGCCCGCATGCTGTTGTAACTGCCTTGGGATTATTAGTCTAAATAAGTGTGTTATTCCACTTGGACAGTGCTAAAAACTTGCAAACGTGTATATGAATGTGGATACCATCTAATGTGAGAAGCTGGAATGTTGAAAGTGAAGATTTCGATGCTCTTACGGATATTCATCATTGTCTGTTGATACCATACTGTGGCCATTCAACTATGACCCTGACTTACACTCGGTCGTTCCTCTTGGCTTGCAAACCATTGTGGTATTGCCAACCTCTTGTAGGGGCACTTAATCCTGCTATAAAAGCTGTTGGATTACCTCAAAAACGTACACACAGAGGGACTAAAGCCGGCAGAAATTTCTACAGGCCTATTTCTGTGGTCATCGGTCACAGGAACAATGCCAAGGACGTTAATGTTTACAAACATAGGAGGGCATCATCAACGAACCTAATACAGCTGATTCCAGATCGCTGCGACCTTGAAGATGACAATGCCCCATGCACTATACCAACAATATGTGGGATCAAACGTGGATTAATTCATGACAGTCATTTAGATTCCAAAGGACATCTTGATGTCCGTAACCTCAAACTAGTGCCATTGACAACAGTTATTCCCAGTGGCACACTCTCATTGGGTTGCTGGAATGCCAGGGCCATTCCAGGGCCAGAACAAAGCTGACAGCATTTGTGACCTAATCATCTCTGAGAAACTGGATATCCTCGGCATTACTGAATCCTGGTTGACCGGGACACCCCTTGATGACATCTCGATCAACGCCATCAGAAATACTCTTCCAAACTACGACATCATATCATCCCCTAGAAAGGACCGCTCCGGTGGTGGTGTATGTTTTATACACAAAGCCTCCTTGAGTGTCGCCCAGAAGGACATTGGTGTTTATAAGTCATTCGAATCCCTCGACATAACCTTCCGACATGGTTCTTCCTCTCTTCGAGTTATCCTTATTTACAATGCTCCACCATCGGCCAAGCACAAATACTCAATGGCAGACTTTTTGAGGGATTTTAACCGTTTACTCGAAACCGTGTCGACTTCATGCAGTGACGTGATATTGACAGGGGACTTCAACTTCCATGTCGACTCGGCTTTTGACAGTGACGCCAGGAAGTTCCTTGACGCACTGACATCTGCCAACTTGAGCCAGCTTGTTACTGACCCAACTCACGTCAAAGGTCACACGCTCGACCTTATCATAGTGAACACTGAGGGAAATACTGATCCTCCTCCGATCAGTGACATCAAAGTTCATCCGAGTATGCCTTCTGATCATTTTGCACGGTCTTGTCAGGTGCATACTGCAAAGCCTCCAAAGCACAAAGTGACTGTTTGTTCTCGTGCACTGAAGTCGATCAATGTCCAATCCTTCATTCATGACATTGCTTCTTCTGAACTCTTCCCTTCTGGCCGAACCAAGTTTCTCCACTCAGCGCTATGGAATGCGAGCCTTCAGCATCTCAGGGCCGCGATTGTGGAATAAACTCCCTTTTACCATTCGCAATTGCTCTAGTCTAGTCACATTCAAAGGTCTTCTTAAAGCATTCCCTTTTAAAAAATCATATACATATTAATATAATTTTCATCAACATTATACATGTACTTTTTATTCATGTCTTACACACTATGTACTCGTATTTTCACTTTTATTTTTCTTTATTTTTACCGTTTACTCTAATGTTCTTATTCTTGTCAGGCGCTCAGATATGTATTTTTCATGATTGGCGCCCTATAAATAAAACTATTATTATTATTATTATTATGTAACTAATAACTATGTCGATATATTTCTAGAATCTCACTAACCCATCAACCACAAAAATATGACCAAAGACATCGCCCTACAGCAAATCATAGGTCAATGGAAACAAGTTTAACCGTGACTTTGTGAGAACTAAACCACCTTCGAATACTTTTCCGCAGCAGATATCCAATCAACCAACGTGTAATCCCTGCTCGTGGTCTTTGCCATTAAGCCGACGAATTAGACTGACTCGCATACAATAGGCCTCCTATGTATTGGGAGGGACATAGTTGATACCGGGCAAAGTTAACCTCTGGAAATTGGATTACTGGTAATTACAACGGACACTCTTGGATTGGCTGCCCGCTACGGGTAAATGGCCATTTTGAGATGATCAGCATTGATCACAGAGCCTAGGCCTGGTTTGGCAAAGGGACTCGGAGGAACTCGATTTCTCAACTCATATTTGAACTTTCCCAGTGCGGTTCAGCATATGCGGTGACATGAATTTGATGTACATCACATTCAATGCTATGTCGTGCTGCAGTAATGCCGTCAACATCTTCATTAAATTTGTAGATGCCAATCATGCCAAGTGGTGACGTACATGGAGTGTAGGCCTATCATGACGATTTCTAAGCCACACAACAACACAAGTGCCAGCATGTATAACGTTACATAATAGCGTTGGATCACAATCAACGCAAATCCGGTGACACAATGACGGATATTCCAAGCTCTATAAGTCGCTTTGTATTATTGTGTCGCTTTGTCAGTTCTCGTGTACAATGTCAACATGTGTGTGGGTTAATGACTCGCATCCATGCAATGTTCTTTCGTCAAGCAATCTGCAATCAGACGTGGCATTGCAATTACTGAACAATGAGATTCCAAATTGCAATGCAAAAGTGCATGTTAATAAAACATAAATCAGAACGCCTGCTTCCCCGGTTAATGCCAAGCATGAATTGCATACACCAACAGCACCAAGTAGACATCCCATTCTCGACAATAGCAGCCAGTTCGCAATAAAACACACATCACAGTCTATGGCTCAATTTACAAGGGAAATAGATGGTTTCTGACATAGACAGGATTCTTGTCTGGTCCAAAAACTGGAGCTACTATGTCTAGGATTGAAGTTGTCAGCGGCTAATGATGATGAGTATTGCTGTTCTGTCACCAGCTGGTAAGGAGGAGGCATGTTCGGGTTCTTCAACGTTTGAAGCGTGCACTGATTATATACATATGCACGCGAATTCCTGTAAAATTTCAAATCTACCTTGTCATCATTCTCTTTCAACAAATTAAAGTCACACAATGTTCCATTTATACAAACAGAAATGTACTTGTGTCTGCGTTGTGCCCAGAGACTCATTTTTGAATTGATATGCACCATAGTTACACCTTTCACGTTTGCATGGATGTTATGTCATCATGATGGCAATGGAGTGCAGAGAAAATCCAATGACGATAAGGCCATTCCATCAGGTGTAACGAGAACATTGGTTGTGCAATTCACGAGGACGACTGGTACTTATCCCGAGTTAACTTCGCTCAGTTATTGTGATGAAAGTATTTTGACCATGGAGGCGCTAATTAATGGGTGTGACTTTCAGAATTGACAGGTAAGGCGAGGTTTTCTGCAATTCAACTCGGACGCGGAATGTATTGTTAGGGGAATATTCAGTGCATATCCGGTTAATACCTCCTTTTTTCATACATCAGGTAGTGAATATTTTAGACTCTTCGTAGCGTTACCCATATACAATTTTGAAATTATTTTCACGTATGTAAAATCTGGAAATTAATATGCTGAAATTTAGGGTAATATGGAAATTCGGCCAGAAATGTTGCAACCAGCAGTGGCTCCGGTTCAGTAGTATGAAATGTAAGTGTTAACCACCAACACATCCAGACTTTGATGTCAACCGAAATACAACAAATCACATGTACGCCATGCAGTCTCTTCCTTCCATTTCTTTTTCTTCCCGAGAAGATGTTGCTGATGTTGCTGCTTTGGAAGATGTAATTCCTGAATTCATCACCTTGCCAGAATATGAAATATTACGTGATTGTTTGATACAACACGTGGTTTACTTTTTAATTTAAGTTGTGAGGTAATTGACTAAAAAGGTTGGAATGTTATTGGATGAAAAAAAAAACGACATAAGATGTGTGAAAATTGACGAACATACACTTGTTGTACATTGAGGAATAAGAGAAAGAGTGTTCAGTGTTCAAACCAATGTACTTCATTCTCTCAGGTGTCGCTGATTATTTGATATTGTCAGCAAGTGACACTGTATGGTTAACAAGTCTCTATTTCTTGGTAGAAAACAATATTGCAACAAACATCGGTATTCTAGCATATCTGTCTAAGTGTGGAAATGCCGAAAGACCGAAGAAAGAAACAAAACATATTGCTTTCAAGATTAAACATTCTTATATTTTATCATGTGATGATTGTGCGTGGACCTCATATTTTAGCAATTTAAATAATCCGTAAGCCACACAAGTAAATATGTAACTTTACAAACAGTATTCCAGATGACAGTAGCTACAGGCCAGGATGTACGGAATTCAAAATAATTATAGATTTTTTTTTTCACGGCCAACTCCAAATCAACCGATGTATAGTCCCTGTTCATGGTCGATGCAATGAGGCCGAGTAAATCAGACCAATTCCCATTCTGATATTGACAAGGACAGCTCCAGTTGGTACCCACCGAGTGGTGGCAGCTGGTAATAGGATTACAGGTAATTACAATGGACACTGCCGAATTGGTCGTCTGCTTGGGGAAAAGTGACCATTTGGAGATGTTCAGCATTGATCGCAGTCGCATCCTAGTTTTGAAAGGGACTCGGAGGATTCGAATCACTTAATCCACCAATAAACCTTGAATATCCGCTTGAGCATTATATATGCAAAGTGGACTATGTGTCATTTGTTGACGCTGTGGTATTTATTTGTTAACAACTTGACATTACAATTACAATTCCCTTGTTTGTACAGCATATGTGGCGACATGACTATCATGTGCAATCTAATGTAGTACTGCAGTACTATCGTGGCAACTATTTTTGTATCACTAATAATCAGAAAACCTGCCTCATCGGTCATTGCAAAGTACTAAATGCATACACCAAAAACACGTAGTTGGCATCCCATTTTCAACGATGACAGCCAGTTCGCCATAGATCACATATCACAGTCTATAGCTCAGAATACAAGGGAAACCGTTGGGTCGCAGACATAGACATTATTGTCTGATCCGAATAATGGAGCCACTATATCTAGAATTGAAGTTGTCACTGGTTTATTGTTGATATGTACTGCTGGTTCTGTAACCAGCTAGTAAGGAGTAGTCATCATAGGTTTCTGCAACGTTGGAAGTGTGCATTGATTGATCGGTCAATGTAATTTCCAATCTATTTCCACCAATATACAATAAGATCTTGAGGATATGAATAACGAACTCAAAATACAACATTTTGGGAAAAAAATGAATGCGTAATTACGATGGACACTCCTGGATTGACCGCCCGCTACAGGGAAGTGACATATTCAAGATGTCCAGCATTGATCGCAGAGCCACATCCTGATACGGCAAGGGTCTTAGAGGATTTCACCCCAAAAATTAACTTTAATTGTATGGTTTACCGCATATTTACAGCATAATTATGTTGTCACATAGGTATGGTGTACATTATATACATAGTTATATCTGCATTAATGCCAGCAATTTCATCATCATATTATTGAGATGCTATTTGTCATACATGGTATCCTACCTGATTGTTGTCAGGTGATTGAACAACTCCAAACACAAAATAGATCAAAGTAGATACACTGATTATTGATAAGAAATTCATTTGTGTCCTTTATTGATTGAGTCTAGTGAAGGCACAGCCGAGGAACTACTTGCCGTTTTGTGTTCATTGCATCTGCTGGAATAGCTCTCAGTAAAGGTTTTTAATCGACTTATCTGCATCAGAAATGTTTTTCTCCAAAAGATATATTGATTCAATATTGACGAACTCGGAATGAACCCCCTAAGTGACAACAAGTCACATGATACAGCTCTGATATCCGTTGATAGACTGATTACTGTACAGATGTGCATATGCTTATAGAGATCACAAAAACATCACAATGAAAATTGTCGACAGTACCCATAATTGCTATTGCAAATAAACACGCCGAAGTTAATCACCTGATACTTTCTAATAAGTAATAGACAGAGACAAAGTGGAAAACCCTAGACAGAAACAAACTGGAAAACTTACTTAATGTTGACTTTTAGGGCCATTTGGGTTTTCGTTCACATTCGGGTTAGATAGATACCCTTTTTTCGTTTATTCATATATGAAACTCACCTAAAATGTGTTAAAACGGATGAAAATACAAATAGGACGGATTGTAATTGTCAAAATCATTGTGCACCTGCTTTGTAAATTGTATCAGATGTGCTGCATTTACATTTTGTTTTGCAAAAAGAAAATAATACACATTTCCGAAGGTATTTGCTTTATTATGTAACTATGTCAATATATTTCAAGAATCTCACTAACCCATGAACCACAAAAATATGACCAAATGCATCGCCCTACAGCAATTCGTAGGTCAATGGCAACAAGTTTAATCGTGAGTTTGTGAGAACTAAACCACCTTAGAATACTTTTCTGCAGCCGATATCCAAACAACCAACGTGTAGTCCCTACTCAGGGTCTTTGCTATGTAGCCAACCGAATTAGATTGACTCACATACAATAGTCCTCCCATGTATTGGGATGGACATAGTTGATACCGGGCAAAGGTAACCTCTGGAAATTGGATTACTGGTAATTACCACTGACACTCTTGGATTGGCTGCCCGCTACGGGAAAATAGCCATTTTGAGATGTTCAGCATGGATCACAGAGCCTAGTCCTGATTTGGCAAAGGGACTCAGAGGAAATCAAATTCTCAACTCATATATGAACTTTCCCAGTGCGGTTCAGCATATGCGGAGACATGATTTTGATGTACATCACATGCAATGATATGTCGTGCTGCAGTGATGCCGTCGACATCTTCATTAAATTTGTAGATGCCAATCATGCCAAGTGGTGACGTGCATGGAGTGTAGGTATATCATGACGATTTCTAAGCCACACAACAACACAAGTGCCAGCATGTATAACATTACACAATAGCTTAGAATGATAATCAACGCAGATCCAGTGACACAATGACGGATATTCCAAGCTCTATAAGTCGCTTTGTATTATTGTGTACATCAATCAGTTATCGTGTACAATGTCGACATGAGTGTGGGTTAATGACTCGCATCCATGCAATATTCTTTCGTCAAGCAAGCTGCACTCAGATGTGGCATTGCAATTACCGAACAATGAGATTCTAAATTGCACTGCAAAAATTCATTTTTATAAAACATAACATTCAACAATCACTACAAATCAGAAAGCCTGCCTCCCCGGTTAACACCAAGTGGACATCCCAATCTCGACAATAGCAGCCAGTTCGCCATAAAACACACATCACAGTCTATGGCTCAATTTACAAGGAAAATAGTTGGGTTCCAGACATAGACAGGATTCTTGTCTGGTCCAAAAAATGGAGCTACTATGTCTAGGATTGAAGTTGTCAGCGGCTAATGATGATGAGTATTGCTGTTCTGTCACCAGCTGGTCAGGAGTTTTTCAACGTTTGGGTTCTTCAACGTTTGAAGTGTGCACTGATTATATACATATGCACGCGACTTCCTGTAAAATTTCAAATCTACCTTGTCATCATTCTCTTTCAACAAAAGTCACAAAATATTCCATTTATACAAACAGCAATTTACCTGTTTCTGCATTGTGCCCAGAGGCACCATTTTTGAATTGATATGCACCATATGAACCCCTTTCACGTTTGCATGGATGTTATGTCATCATGGTGGCATAGGAGTGCAGAGAAAATCCAATAACTATAAGGCCATTCCATCAGGTGTAACGAGAACATTGGCTGTGCAATTCACGAGGACGACTGGTACTCATCCCGAGTTAACTTCGCTCAGTTATTGTGATGAAAAGTATTTGGACCATGGAGGCGCTAATTAATGGTTGTGACTTCAGAATTGACAGGTAGGGCAAGGTTTCCTGCAATTCAACTCGGACGCGGTATGTATTGTTAGGGGAATATTCAGTACATATCCGATAAATATCTCCTTTTTTCATACATCAGAGGTAGTGAATATTTTAGACTCTCGGTAGCGTTACCCATATCATACAATTTTGGAATTATTTTCACGTATGTAAAATCTGAAAAGTAATAATATGCTGTAATTTAGGGTAGTATGGAAATTCGGCCAGAAATTTTGCCACCAGCAGTGGCTCTGGTTCAGTGGTGTGAAATGTAAGTATCAACCACCAACACATCCAGACTGTGATGTCAACCGAAATACAACAAATCACATGTAAGCCATGCAGTCGCATCCTTCCATTTCTTTTTCTTCCCGAGAAGATGTTGCTGCTTTGGAAGATGTAATTCCTGAATTCATCACCTTGCCAGAAAATGAGATATTACGTGATCCTCCGATACAACACGTGGTTTACTTTTTAATTTAAGTTGTGAGATAATTGATTAAAATGGTTGAAATGTTATTGGATGAAAAAATAATCGAAATTGCCGAACATACACTTGTTGTACATTGAGGAATAAAAAAAAGGGTGTTCAGGGTTCAAACTAATGTACTTCATTCTCTCAGGCGTTGCTGACTATTTGATATTGTCAGAAAGTAACACTGTATGGTAACAAGTCTCTATTTCTCGGCAGAAAACAACTTCTTCTGAGAACATTTGGTGGCTGGCAAGAGATTGCACAGCCAGTGTGAATCAACAACATCCATGAGAAGGATGGACGTCTATATTGTTGTTCTTGAATGGTTACATTTATTGCATTTTATTATTGATATTGCAACAAACATCGGTTTTATAGCACACCTGTCTGAGTGTGGAAATGTAGAAAGACCAAAGAAAGAAACAAAACATATTGCTTTCAAAATTGAACATTCTTATATTTTATCATGTGATAATTGTGCGTGGTCCTCATATTTTAGCATTTTTAATAATCCGTAAGCCACACAAGTGAATATGTAACTTTACAAATGGCTACTGTCCGGGATGTACGAGTTCTAAATAATTATAAATTTTTTTCCACGGCCAACTCCAAATCAACCGATGTATAGTCCCTGTTCATGGTCGATGCAATGAGGCCCGGTAAATCAGACCAATTCCCATTCTAATATTGACAAGGACATCCCCAGTTGATACCAGCGAGTGGGCATTTGGAAATAGGATTACGGGTAATTACAATGGACACTGCCGAATTGGTCGTCCGCTCTGGTAAAGTGACCATTTGGAGATGTCCAGTATTGATCGCAGCCGCAACCTATTCAGAAAGGGGCTCGGAGGATTCGAATCTCTTAATCCACAGATTAACCTTGACTATCGGCTTAACCATTTATATACAAAGTGAACTATGTATCAGTTGTTAACGCTGTGGTACTTATCTATTAACAACTTGATATCACAATTCCCTATGTGGTCCAGCCTATGTGGCGAGATGACTATGAGGTTAATCATGTGCAATCTAATGTTGTACTGCAGTATTAATGTGACAACATTTTGTCCATTTGTCCATACAAGGTATCCTACTGGAATATTGTCAGGTGACTGAGCAACTTCAAAACATGAAATAGATCAAAGCAGATACATTCTCATAAATGTGAAGTCTAACTATTTACCTATTTCGTGCCTAATGAAGCCAATCTCAATAAATATTATCCAGATTGTGTAAACTGTGGATACCCTGTGGATTTGGTTATTTCTTTTGAATTTCTGTTCCTTTTACTGATTACAAACTGCCTCTATTGTTGCTGTTCAATGCATGCATGGAACATAATACAACAAAATGATATGCAAAATACAAATGAATATATGGCAGTGGAAAACAAGAACACTCGCTGACATTCGGTCGTTTTTCTGAGCTTTATTATTGCTTGTAATTGCATTAAAATGCGCACTAACTAACGTAAGCAGAAGTGATCTCTGGAGCAGTTCATAAGAACATATGAGACTATGATTGGAATGTCTAATGACGTGCATCACACAACCATCGGCGACGCCCAATCCACTTTTCAATATTGAAAGACCAAATACTGAACAATGGCACATAATATGATACTTTAAAAGCTACATAATAACACAACTGCCAGCATGTATCATGATACACAATAGGTTGGAATCGCAATCATCCCAGATTCAATGACACAATACCGGATTTTCCACGCACAATCACTGGCTCATTAGGCAACGTTTCTTTGCATTCTTGTGTAGTACCCGTGGACAATGTCTGACACGCCCGCGTTCATGATTCGAATCCATCAATACACGTTCCTTCTTCAAGCAACCTGAAGTCAATGCAATGCAATTACTGGACAATGTGATCCTTATTTGTATTGCCAAAACGCATGTTTATAACACATTTTATTCAGAGTTGTATAACTAAAAATCAGAAAACCTGTCTCGTCAGTTATTGCCAAGTACTAACTGCATAAACCAAAAACAAGTAGTTGGCATTCATTCCCAAAAATGGCAGCTAGTTCGCCATAAATCACATCACAGTCAATAGCTCAGAATACAGGGGAAACCGTTGGGTTGCAGACAAATAAAGGAGCCAATATATTTAGAATTGAGGTTGTCACTGGTTTAATGTTGAAAAGTTTACCAGCTAGTAAGGAGGAGTCATCATAGGTTTCTTCGACGTTTGAAGTGTGTATTGATTGATCGATCAACGTAAGTTTCAACCTCATCCACCAATACAGTAAGATCTTGATGATATGAATGACAAACCCAATATATACAACATTTTGGAATAACAATGAAACCCGACCAATATTCATATCCGAATACATATTGGCGTCACCAAGGGCAGACAGTGTGTAAGTGATAGTGGTTTATACTGTACACCTGATTGATTTAGTATACACCTGCCCTACAACATAGTAACAGGTATGAGAAATCCGAAGTAAATCCCCACGGAATAGTTGTATGATACATACGTATCCAAACGCACGCCAAAAGGCTACTGAGTTTATGGGTTTGGAGCTGACGAAGTCCATTGTGCATTCCTTCACGCATATCATTCCAATATTTAATACATTTATATATTCACGTGAGTTTCCTTCATATTACAAATCATTGGTGGTAATAGATTGCTACTTACATTCCTACCAACATTCTCTTATAAGATCCAAGCCAGTTAACAAACAAGCTTCCAAATAGCAACTTACTATATCCTGCTTTAGTCTTTGATGTACCTGGAGGGCCGTTTTCGAGACGATCTGCACCATAGTTTGCTACCACATTTGTATGGATTATGTGCCATCGTTGTGGCACTAGAGTACAGACAAATCCCAATCAGAGGTCATTCCATCAGGTATAACGAGGACATTGGTTGTGCATTTCACGGGGATGACTGGTCAACTTCGCTCAGTAACTCTGATGAAAAGTATTTTGACCATGGAAGCGTTCATTAACGGGTGTAATATTTAGAATATAGAGGCTGGCCAGGCTTTTGAAATTGATGGATTTTCCATTGGTCGGAATATATCGAAATATTCGCCACACTATAATATACAAGCGTAGAAGCCCTCAAATCCTTCAACAAAAGTCTTATGTCACAAATATCACACAATTTGGGTTTTCTCACACATGTACACACATGTCGAAATCTATTGTCATGTGCTAACCAGTCAAAGGTACAAATCATACAAGGCTGCAGCATATAGGCATGACCGAATTGTGAATAGGCGTCGAATATTAGTTTGATAATAAATTGAATCATAGTAGATGTGCGTTTTGTAACGATAATGTAAATTAATTCCACGTCACCTACTCTGGAACTTCTCTGCATTTTGGCTAGATCCTGATTGTATTGCAAATGATTTTGGGGAAGCGAGAAGACCAGGAGTGGCAAACTGACAACAGAAGAGCAGTCTTGCTTGGGCTGATGAACAATACTGTAAATCCACAGGCGGATTAGAAATAAGGGCCAGACCACCCATGTATACAGTCCAGAGTGAAATACTGCATACTATCAGACATTGCCGACTATTTGATGGATTAAGACAATGCTATTGCCCGGTTGACAATTGTCTCCTTGTTTCCAGATAACACATCCTCCAAGGGATTTCTGAGGTCTGATATATTGTAGTGGAGAACGAGCCTGACAGCATCCACTGTGAATCGAGATACATGAAGACGAATAGCGTTCAAGTCAATGTTCTCAAAATTTAATAGTTACAACTTATTGTTGCATTTATCATTGATATTGCCAACATTATATTCCCACAGTCTCCGTGGAATATAAATCTATATTGTACTGGTGAAAATATATTGATATTTCCATTATATTATCCACATGGATTTACCTGAGATCAGATAAATCTTCATGTAATAGATCACAATTACAACTTGGAATGTTGTTGACATGGATGAAATTCACACTACTTATCAGAGTCCATTTGATTCAAATCGTGAAACGATCCAGACCATCAAAACAGTATTCCACTGAACAGTGTTTGCAGTATCGGATCGAACATAATCATACAATTTTTTTTTTCTACAGTGAACTCTCAATCAACCAGGTCGCATACCACGGTACTGTGTATTGACTCAAAACAGCGTGCCACATTTCTCAGTACCTCTGGAACAGTACGTAATCACCTGCGAGGGACGAATATGTCCTTATATATCAGTAAATTCTACTGATCGATGAACCACATGAGTAGACCCCAACAATGCTCCACATAACAATGACTGCAGTCGAGGATTACGGAATCGAAAATAATCATGGATTTTTTTTTCCACAGTCACCTCCTAATCAACCAATGTATAGTCCCTGTCCATGGTCGTTGCAATGAGGCCGGGTAAATCAGAGCTATTCCCATTCTTATATTGACAAGGACATCCCAGTTGATACCAGCGAGTGGCGGCAGCTGGTAATAGGATTACGGGTAATTACAATGGACACTACCGATCTGGCCGTCCGCTGGGGAAAGTGACCATTTGGAGATGTCCAGTATTGATCACAACCACATCCTAGTTTAGAAAGGGCTCGGAGGATTCGAATCTCTTAAAGCAGCTGTCTTCGAAACCACTCGTATTTTTGTGAAAACTGTATTTCATATGAAACATTCACATCAAATGTAATGAAAATAACCATTCCTCAGAGAAATTTTGCTCATTTGAACAGGCGGTTCTCGCGTTAATACAGGAACTGTATCCATCACACGCAGATGTAAACAAAACACAGAAGTGCGAGATAGACTGACAATTCCACGTACATCATGGTATATCACGGATTATTTTCTCACAACTACACTATATATGCACATACGAACTGGAAAATGTACTGGATGTGGAATTGTAAGCGCGATTTGAGCATTTGTTTACATTCGGGTTTGATGGATACACTTCGTTTGTTTATTTACAAAACCGGTACAAAATGGGCACTAAAACGGATGAAAAGACAACTCGGACGGACTGTAATCGTCAAAATCATTGAGCACACCTTTTGTTATATTGCATTAGATGTGTTTAACGAAAATTTGCTTTTGAAAAAAAAATTGCATATATTCGAAGGCAGCAGCTTCACATCATCAACTCATTGTTGATGATGTGAATTCTATTCCCTGATTAGTCGTGACTGATGAAGAAGATCTCAATAAATACTATCCATAATGTGTAGTCAGTGGATACCTATGCTATTGTGCTCACTGTGCACATTGAAGAATGGAGGTCGTTGAAAATATTGTTTTATTCGTATTAGAGTGTACGTATCAACCTATTACCACCGATGCTATGGTGCCTGAGAATGGGTTCCTAAAAAATTGTTTCTGAAAAAACAGACAGCTGAAGCATGGAGAAAAAAACAGCTTCAAATAAATCCCAATATCTCACTACGATTCACACATTTTATGTGCGATTCCAGTTTGTTCATTTCTTATGAATTTCTGTTTATATTTACCAAGTGCAAAGTGTTTCTATTGTTGTTGTTTATAGCAGTCAACAACGCAAGCAACATGATGTAACAAAATGATTTGTAAAATACAAATTATTATATGACAGTGAAACTCGCCGACCTTTGCTCATGTTTCTGGGCTTATCATTGCCGATAATTGCAATAAAATGTGCACTATATAACGTGAACTCAGGTGATGTTTGTTGCAGTTTGTAAATAATAAATGACACTATGTTTTGGAAGACATCGCAACATGCATCATACAACCATCGGTGACGCCCAATCCACTTTCCAATATTGAAAGTCCAAATAGTGAACAATGGCATCTATTATGATTTTTTTAGCTACGTAGGCTAATAACCCAACTGCCGGCATGTAATACATCACACAATATATCGAAATCATTCTATTGTTGTGCAGTGCAATCAACTCCCGTATGTCAATGGGTTACGTGTCCATAATGTCAATGTCTAACACGATCGTGTTCATGATTCGAATCCATCAAAACATGTTCGTTCGTCAAGCAATTGCATAGCAATAGCGCATGTAACACACTACACAATCAGAGTTGAATTATTACAAATCAGAAAATCTGCTAGTATGAATTGCATACAGCATCCCAACAACACAAAGTTGGCACCCCCATTGTCGGCGAAGGCAGCCAGTTCGCCATAAACCACACAGTTTAGAGTTCAAGATACAAAAGAAATGGTTGGGTTCCAGATATATACGGGATTTGATTCTGGTCCAAATAATCGAACAATTACATCTAGGATTGAATTTGTCAGCCGTATCATTAAGTATTGTTGGTTCTGTCACCAGCTGGTAAGGATGAGTCATTTTGGGGTTCTTCAACGTTTGAAATTGGTTCCAACGAAACTGGAAGGCTGATCGTACCCGGTTTCATCACTGAATGCCGTTTTACCGTTAGCAGCTTTCCGACGTGATTTGACGTCGAAAGGAAAATGTTGAGGGGTGCCGCACTTCAATGACCTTTAAAATTACTATGCAACACTGCATGCGTAGGAAATTTAAATCAAATGATAAAATATCTACTAGGTTCTGGTAGAAAAACGCATAGGCAGTGCTCAGGTGAATGATATCAACGCATTTGGTCTTTGACTGACAGCTGCCACAGATATAACACAACATATATTTTGCTGATGCCATAAAGAATCGAACACAGAACACAAAGGCACCTGGGTTTTCCCATCCGCAACAGAGATAAAACAAATTGCAGAAATGGATTTAAATCATGTGTTTGTCAAAAAACTGGATGTGAACTCGCGAAAAGTACACTAAGGAAGTAATGTTTATATCCTGAAGCTTGCGCATTGAAATGTGACGAATGTATAACCGAGGTTGCTATGGTACATTTCTTTCATTTCCAATGAGCATTGACAGAGTGTCAGGCGGATTTTATCTATTGCACGGTATTCATGGCCAAACCATTATACCTGGGTTCTGTTTTAAATGTGTAGGCCTATATATGATCCGATTCCTATTCATAATGGTGATACAAATCTGAATTGCAAAACAAAAGTCATGGTACAAGTTGACTCAACGCGAGGCCGTTCTGCACGGCACCAGCTGCTGTGCAGGGAATAACTCGGCCTTTGCGGAATGATAATTTCGACCATCTATCGGACAGAATCAAACATATCTGTAGAGAAGCATGCTTACTAATAACTGGCCACGGATTGGTCCTTGGAAAACAGTTGTGAGCAGGATAAAAAAAAAAATTAGAAAAAAAGTATCCGTAAGTGTTAGCACGTGAAGATATAGGCAAAGTTTGAACTGTTACTTTAAAGATTTAGAGACAAAAAATGAAACCAGTCTTGATCTGTTTTTAGTCTTGATCTGGTCAATGTTCTGTAATCCAATAAAATAATTATTTAACAATATTCAACTTTTTATTACATAATTTGGCCAGTGCAATATATATATCCATATTGAATGTTTTTTTTTGCACTTGCTTTTTTTATTATAATGATAATAAAATTTCTTGTACTTCGTTCCAGGACTTGGCCCACGACTACTGGAAAGCCATGAGTCATGCCCGAAATCAACAGGCCATCTGGACTCCTTCAGCACATCTACTACAGACGAGACAAGGGGTTCCAGTTTTGATAACTGGTACGTGGTGTCCGATGCGGCCGGGTACTTTGTATACAGCTCATGGCTGGTCCTGGTTTCTCGGCGAGCCCCAGCGTCATTATCTCGGTCCACCATCGACAAAACATCCCGACCAACTGCTGGTCAATCGCCGACTCAGTTAGCAGCGTGCCACGATTGAACACAGAATCCGCAACATAAAGGAGCACAAGTTGTGTGTGGGGAGTATAAGGGCTTGAGTTCTTTCATGCCCCATGTAGAGAAGCGGTGATGGGGCGAAAATCGCTCTGGCAGAGATCATTTTGTTTTGAGCTGCACGCATCACTGATAAACGCCCAGGATGCTGAGAAGAGGGGATAATTGCGGTACTTTACCTATAAATGCCTGCGACACAAATAAAAATCTCTTGTGTCGATAATGAATGTTTTTGGAGCTGACAAAGTCTATTTTGCACTCCTTCGCACAAATCTTCATTGATGTATTTATATTTTTATATGTCCAAATGTACACAAGTTCCCATCAAATTACAAATCATTCGTATCAATATTATCTTGCAACAAGCCAGTCACAGAATATTTTTTTCAATTTTCTCCAAACAGCAACTGACCATATCCTGAATGTGTCTCCGATGTCCATTTTCGAACTGCCATGCACCACAGTTACCCCGAATCTGCATGGATGTTATGTGATCATTACATGGTGGAACCGGGTGCAGACAACAACCAATCACGATGAGGGCATCCCATCGGGTGTAACAAGGACATTCGTTGTGCAATTGATGGGAATGACTGGGACTTATCCCAGTCAATTTCGCTCTATAACTGTGATGAAAAGTATTCTGACCATGTACGCACTGTTCAACGGGTATGATTTTTGAAATTGACATAACAGGGAAGGCTTTCTATAGTTATGAATTTCGCATTGCTTTTTCCTTTGAAACAGTCCATGAGCCTATTAGGCATACCTAATAAATCTTTCCTTCCATTCATACATAGGACGCATTGACTATTTCAGACCAAAATCATGCTCTGATATTCATTAACAGTTCTGTCGATGACAGCTTTATTATAGTATGGAAATATTTCAATAATCCCTACACTAAAATATGCATACATGTTTAGTTATCCTTGAGACCATCTGAAGCCCTCATCGCCTGTCACAGATGTCTTATTTCACACATATCACACAATTCGGGTTGTGTGTTCACGCTTGTCAAATTTGAAATCTATAGAGTCGAAATCATGACGTAGACTATTTGAATTATGAAAGATTTACCTGCCTACTTGTTCTGAACAACTCAAATCAATTGTACTGCTCACTTGGAACAAAGGCTATACACTTGTTTAGAACCAAAAATGACGTCACACTTCGGCAATCTATTGGCTGTGTTAACTAACGTAGTAAAGTACTCCGTCAGAAAAAGTTCCAACCAGTCAATAGTCAAAAGAAGAAATCATGCAAGGCAATATACAGTCATGGCCGAAATAGAAAATTGAATCGCTGTCAAATATGCCAATAATATTTTAAACGCAATAGACGTGTGTTTTTGTATATGGAGGTTCATGAATTTCCATTAAAATTCTCTCGATTTTGCCTGACACTGGACTTTGTGATTGGATAATGGACTTGGTTTTGTTTGCTCGGATACTATATACTATAGTAGTAGTCCTCATTTGGCTGATGAACAACACTGTAAATCTAGAGGTGGATCCAATCGCCTTGGTGAGGTATGTCGGTGTTGTTTTGTGCAGACATGATCTACAGCCTCACGTAGATGGGACAATTATCTAATCAAAGTCTATCTGGTTTTCACAATGGGGTCATCGGGTTACTTGAACAATACAATATTTTTATTGCAGTGGCATGTGGTCAGGAATCACATAAATCCACAACAGAATTAGGAACATAAGTATGTTGTACAACTTGTCGATCCAAGATATAGTGGGTATGACCCGAAATGCCAATCCAACAACTGCACAAATTCATATTAATAATCACATTATAATTGACTTACTGGCAGCAATGTGGTGTATGAAAGTAGAAATGGATACCGACAAACAGACATGACTTATACGCATGCTGTCCTAAACATTATGCACCACCATATCAGATCCATATTGACTAAAAGGTGTTTGCACTCATCAAAGACACGTCATAAATGCTCAGTGAATTAGGCATGTGTAGTGACTTCCTTTTTAGTTCCTACAAGAAGGGTCATTTCTAATTTGGAAGATGTCATTCTAGAATTCATCATCACGCCAGAAAATGAGGTTACATGACTTTGTGAAAAGACATGTGGTGATGTGGTTTAATTTTTGTTGCCAAAAGATTGACGGAAATGATAATTGATGACAACGAAAAAACGGGAATGTCTGGAAATTGACATGCACCTGTGTTGTACATTTAGAAATAAAAGAAGGGTACGCAGGGTTCAAACTGCCGAAATACCCGTTTCTACAGTTCGAAGTGAGATACTCTCAGACATTGCGGACTATTTGATGGATTAAGACAATGGCACTACCCAAGTGACAAATCTCTGCTTGATTCCAGAGAAAAAACCCTCCCAGGAATTTCTGGGAAGGATGTGATAGATTGTAGTGGTGATGGCGCCTGGCAGCGGACGGCCATCCACTGTGAATCACGATACATGAGGACGAATAGTGTCCAAGTCGATGTTCTCAAACAGTTTCAATTTATTGTATTAGGTGTCATTATTATTACCGACAATATTTTCCCACAGCTGTCTGCGTGAAATATTACAATAATCACCCGGATCTTATTAAATAACCACGTCACGTCGGTGGAAACATTTGGCAAGAAGACGCGCAAACAAACAGATTGGTTTTGAAATTCAACATTCTCATACTTTTGTCATTTGATAATTGTGCGTGGAGAAAATTGACCAGAGATCAAATATATCTGCATGTAATAGATTACAAATACAACTTGAAATATTGTTGATGTGGGAATAATTTACACACCTTATCAAAATCCACTTAATTCAAAATCGTGACAGACCGAGACAGTCAAAATGGTATTCCACTGGATAATAATCTGCAGTATTTGTGTACAACCAACTCCTAATCAACCATGTTACATATATATATATCACATTGTATTGACTCACATACAACGGCGAGCCATCATATCAGTACCTATGGAACATTTTTCAAGCACCTGCCGAGGACGAACACGTCCAAAAATGTTTGCAAGTTCGATACATGAACAACATCGGTAAACCAGAAGGAACTTCCCGAACAATATTTCACATGACAAAGACTGCAGTCGGGGATGTAGGGAATCGAAAATAACCACAGTCAACTTTTAATCAACCAATGTATAGTCCCTGTCCATGGTCGAACAAATTACACGTGACCCCCATTCACCGAGTCCTTCCTCCCCCATATATCGACAAGGACATCCCCAGTTGGTACCCACCGAGTGGTGACATCTGGAAAT
The DNA here is from genome assembly GCA_949152475.1 of Terebella lapidaria. Classification (NCBI taxonomy): domain Eukaryota; kingdom Metazoa; phylum Annelida; class Polychaeta; order Terebellida; family Terebellidae; genus Terebella; species Terebella lapidaria. The sequence continues at coordinate 21,935,364 of OX424566.1, read as the reverse complement.
AGGATTACGGATAATTACAATGGATACTGCCGGATTGGTTGTCCGCTAGGCCAAAGGACCATTTGGAGATGTCCAGTATTGATCACAGCCGCATCCTAGTTTAGAAAGGGTCTTCCAGGAATGCAAGCTCTTCATACCACATAGCGACATTGGCCATTCGCTTTAACATTTATATAAATAGTGGTACTTACATTCTTGTTTCAACGACTCATATATCCACTAATACATGTGGATATATATATGTACTAAAATATATCCATAACGGTGTCGCGTTGACCTTCGTAGAATGAAGCTACATGTAAATGTTCTGATTGATTTCATGGCGTGAAAAACATCATGTGATTTTGTCGTTCAATTGGTCGCTCTAATGAAGCATAACTCAAAAGAGGCACACGAAATATATTCAAAACCGTGCATCCATAGCCTATGGTTTATTGTCTAGAACACTGTCATCAGTCTCTATCCCTTCGGTCCATGGCACCCGTCTGAATGGAAGCGCCCAGAAAGAGAGCGACCTTAGCCTGACCTCAATTAAAAATAGGACTTTTAATATGTAATTTTCAATATTGACACCCAAAAATATGTTATCGAGAAAACCAATCGTACTTATTCCAACAATATTCTATCTAACATGGATAATCATTCCAAAAACAAACGTTTGAGCTTTTGGGAAAACATAGTATATGTATGGAATAATATCATTTATGTCACAAACCGAAATAGCAACGTTGCCAGCAGTACTTACAGGAGTGGAGAGGCCCGATGCTATTTAATGATTTCGTCTGGTGGCCCAGAGCAGCTAGTCGAATGATGATCATAGTGCTTCACATGACAATGTCCCAGGAACTTTATGTTCCAAACACTGTTCCGACCTGTCGAATTGTATGGATCTACCTATTCGTGAACCTATTATAATATAGTGAACCGTCATGGTCTCCTGACATCGCTAATAAACAATCACCTACATGTTTTTTCCTAATATTATATTGAATTCTTATTTTGTCACTATTCTTTTTTTTTGGGGGGGGGGGGGGGGGCACAGGAAGACAGTCGTTGGTCATGTGGTGACCCGACAGTGGAATAGTTTATTTTTCTCTCATTCACACCACATTAAGATATTATATATTGACTTTATGCACTGTCAAAACAAACTTGACTTGACAATCACTATTTCCATAAGTGATATTCGGAGTTCAATGCCGACTATAGGATGGTAGTATATTCCATATCATTGTATGGCATGTATTCCATATCATCGAATATCATTGTTCGCATAACGACAGACTAAAGCAAAAATGGCCTAAGTCATTTTTTTCGCAAAATGAGATTTTTGTTCCATAGTGTTCATTTCGCCATTCTGCATCAATAAAAATGAAAACATGTGCGGAGAAATGCATGGAAATTATTTATAATTAACGTTAATTATTTGGCCTAACTCGTTATGACTTAGGCCAATTTCCCACATTTGACTTAGGCCATTTTCTCACAACTGCAGTCTGTCTGCAGAGACTTAGGCCATTTGGTAAATTTGAGTTAGGCCATTTTGCATAGTGTCATGTTTGATTCAGGCTGTTTGTCATGTATTCATGGCGCGGGTATTTAGTATATATATACTAAGCTACATCATACTTAGCCTTAAGATACCGTGTAGCATCAATTGTTTTTCTCTTATTCAAAACTGAACATCACTACAGGACATATCATATCACTGCAATCAGTCGGGACAGCCAACGGACACCAACAAAATGCACAACTTTATTTTGTGCACTCACAAAATTTTGCCCTATGTCGCCTCGACAGCGGGGTCGTTTGGTCTGTCCTAGTCAAGCCTATACTACATCATGCTTATTAGGCCTAATTAACTTAAGCTTAATGATGCCAAAACCGAGATCATCCAGTTCTCATCTCGGTTCAGAAGCACCCATTATCTTCAACCGTTTCCAGTTGGGGAAGTGATAGTAGAACCAACCCCAACAGTTCGTAATCTCGGTGTCATGATGGACAGCTCTCTGACCATGGACTCTCACGTACAGCAGGTCTGTCGCTCTGCCTCGTACGGTATACGATCTATAGGCCGTATTCGTAAATTTCTGGACCAACGTGCATGCGAGAAACTGGTGCATGCTTTCGTGGTTTCCAAGCTGGATTACTGTAACAGTCTTCTGTATGCCCTTCCCCAACGGAAGATTGACATACTACAGCGTATCCAAAACAATGCAGCTCGGATTGTGTCATGTACGCGCAAGCATGACCACATCAGGCCAGTCCTTGAACAGCTTCACTGGCTACCCATTCAACAGCGGATCGAGTATAAGGTCATACTCATCACGTTCAAGGTACTCCACCTCAACGCGCCAACGTACCTCCGAGCGCTCCTGTGTGACAAAGTATCGACTCGGTGCTTACGTTCAACAAGTCGCAAACTGCTTGCTGTGCCTCGCATGAACACTAAAACGTATGGGGACAAGGCTTTTCAAGCTTGTGCCCCAGCACTCTGGAACTCCCTTCCTGATGAACTCATGAACTGTGTTGACATCATCTGCTTCAAATCTCTGCTCAAGACCTACCTCTTCCGCAAGGCGTTCACATAATGAACTTTTTTACCATGTTTTCTCATGTATCTTTTAATGTTTTTCTTTTATTTTTTACATCAATTTATACTTTGTTCAGCGCTGCGAGATGCTGCATTTTATGCGCTATACAAGAATAAATTATTATTATTATTATTAATAAAACAAGTCGCAAACTGCTACTGTAACAGTCTTCTGTATGCCCTTCCCCAACGGAAGATTGACATACTACAGCGTATCCAAAACAATGCAGCTCGGATTGTGTCATGTACGCGCAAGCATGACCACATCAGGCCAGTCCTTGAACAGCTTCACTGGCTACCCATTCAACAGCGGATCGAGTATAAGGTCATACTCATCACGTTCAAGGTACTCCACCTCAACGCGCCAACGTACCTCCGAGCGCTCCTGTGTGACAAAGTATCGACTCGGTGCTTACGTTCAACAAGTCGCAAACTGCTTGCTGTGCCTCGCATGAACACTAAAACGTATGGGGACAAGGCTTTTCAAGCTTGTGCCCCAGCACTCTGGAACTCCCTTCCTGATGAACTCATGAACTGTGTTGACATCATCTGCTTCAAATCTCTGCTCAAGACCTACCTCTTCCGCAAGGCGTTCACATAATGAACTTTTTTACCATGTTTTCTCATGTATCTTTTAATGTTTTTCTTTTATTTTTTACATCAATTTATACTTTGTTCAGCGCTGCGAGATGCTGCATTTTATGCGCTATACAAGAATAAATTATTATTATTATTATTAATAAACAGCGAATATTTAACTTTCCATTGGCAAGTGTGATTAGGTCAGTGGGCCCTGGCCCAGGTAGTACTATATCATAAATATTACACCGATATATGCACACATCCCATTTATAAAATGTGCGAGAAGCACATCCCCAGCCTATACCAGCATCTATTGAAATATCTGTGTCCTACGATTATCCTACGAGTATCTACAATGGCTGATTTCATGCCATAATCAGTTCTTCCCTGAATAGTTTTCGTCGCGAATTTAAATGTGGCGACTGAAATCATTAAATCCGCGACCAAAACGTTTTCGCTGCAGCGAAAATATTCTCGCCGCGACCCAAACATCCTCGCCGCAGCGAAGATAGTTGATGTCGCAACTGAAACATTTTGGTTGCAACGAAGACCATTGTTGCCACGACCAAAACAAACTCGCCGCAGTGAAAATAGTTTTTGCCGCGACCGATACATTTCTGCTGCAGCGAGAACAGTTACCACCGCGGCGATAATTACACTAACTGTGAATATTCGCTGCGGCGATAATTGCAATAATAAATAGGCCTAGTTTGTTCTCTTTGAGTTGATGGTAAAAAAGACTGTGTAGCAAGTATGGCCATTCTCGCCGCGGCAATAATCATTTTCGCTGCAGCGAGAATGTTTTAGTCGCGGCTATAAGTATTAAAGTTGCGGCGAGAACAATTTCGCTGCAGCAAAAATGATTCTGGTCGCGGCGATAATGTTCTTGCCTCAGCTAAAAGTATTTAATTCGCAGCGAGAATATTATTTAATGATTATGGTCGCGATTTAAATGGTTTTAGTCGTGACAATTAAATTCGCGACGAAAACTGTTCAAGGAAAACGCATTATGGCATAAATCAGCCACCGTAAGTATCTATGTCCTGCTCGTCTAAGTAAATAGGGTCCAATGTTACACATCATCAGGCCCGGTCACACTGCCCAAACGCATGAATTACGTATGAAGTTCGTTTTATTTTAGTCTTACGCGATACATCTGTCATCTGCGTATTTCATCATTTTTTTCTGACGTGGAACGTCAGTGGTTGTATGTGGATGTATGCCCGATCATCGTTTTACGCGATTCCGGGTTTTGAGCAGCTCAAAAATCAATTCGTGTAAGACTTTTCGCAGTTTTAAGCTGTTTTTATGTTATTTTTGCGTACGTTGCGTAGTTCTTACGTGGACAATGCACGAAATATGCGTAGAATATTAGTGATTGTTCGCGAAAATGTTGCCGCTATCGCGTTCATCGATGGCTTTCACTGAAGAATAACAGACATCACGCGTGTTCCGCACTAGTGTGACGAATATCGTTCACGGGCCGATATCAGGCCGGAGACAGGAGTTGTACCTTGATGTCGTACGTGTGAATAAAAAGCCGGCAGTTCAGTTCAACTGTTTATTCGGATGATAATATCCGATGTCGCAGGTATTCACAGGCCTACACTCACACCTATGTCCAGGTGATATATAATCCCGTCACGTATATATATATTCTACAATTTAGTCCGTATATAATATCACAGTTTATCGTCTTCTTGCAATATATTGTCACTCACTATGCAAACACGGCCAAGCCCATCTTCTAGATCAGATTCTGGACAAGTGCCCGGGGCCGAGGGACATGTGGGTGGATTTTCCCGCCTAGAGCATACGGGGTCGTGTGATTGGCTGTGTATGTGCTTATCTCATCGAGAATGGGGACACCCGAAAACGAGTTTCAAGTTCCGAGTTCCAAGTTCCGAGTTCCAAATTCCAAATTCCAAGTTCCGCATTTAAAGTCCCAAGAAAGTGCAGTTATCGTTTTTATATTTCTGCATCGGGTCTCTTCAACTCAAATCACTTTCTTGTGCCACCTTTCAATATCACAAAGTCGAAAATTAACCTTCCAAGCTGATGCCTGGTACGCGCGGACGTCAGAGTGCCACGCGGGTATGATTTGAAATTTCGGATAGTTTAATTGCGGATTTGGGTATGTTTTTCATTCAATTCTATTTAGTTCAAATGTATTTTTATATCATTTCTATATTTTACATTCACAAAATTAAATATAAATGATGGGAAAATTGAAAACAAAGGGGAATGAAAATAATTCTTATTTCATTATGACAGAATAAATTCGGATCTTGTCAATTTCTTTCATTAAATAATTGTTCAGGCATCACCAACGAACTATGCTGTGGATGACTGAACAAATATTTAATAGAAGAAGTTGATATTCATCATTTATTCGAACGTGTAACATATAGTGGTGCTGCGCCTTCGAACTGACGCCATGATCCCTCGTCTCTGCAACTTTTAGACTCAATGTTCAAAGAACTCCTGAAAAGCGTGGCCTGTGTAGAAATACCGTAAAACTTCTAATAGACACCGGGTTTCTAATAGACGCCGGGTTCTAATAGACGCCGGGGGTTCAGGTATACTGAAATTAATAGACGCCGGGTTCTAATAGACGCCGGGTCTACGTACATTGTGTAACATAGCAACGTATATATACTAATATCGACAACATCAACGCGGCCCAGTCGGGAATTTCCAGCTATTAACATCTAAACTGTCGTCCGATTTGTCATATCGTAACACAGGCCTCGCCAATTCCAATAAACGCCGGATCCAGACAACGATTGAAATCAATAAACGCCGGGTTCTAATAGACGCCGGGTCTATAGAGTGAAACTTTTACGGTACTGACTGAACACCGACGACACCTTTTTCTTAGAACTTTAAACGCGGAACTTAGAACTTGGAACTTGGAACTCGGAACTTGGAACTCAGAACTCGGAACTTGGAACTTGGAACTCGTTTTCGGGTGTCCCTCGAGGATGTGGGTTTTTCCATGTTCATGTCCTGACATGTTTGGTCTCGTGATCTGAGTGCAGGTGTCTGTACTTTTCCATGTACCGAAGTATATGCATGTATGTCGGTGCAGGCGGTGTCGAGTGCGCGTGGGCTTATATTGATCGGGGCGGTGGTTGTGTGTGGTTTTACATGTATGTATTGACCGTGTATTGATTGTGTAGTGGCCGTGTATTGTGTGCTAAGTCATGTAGCGAGTGGGTGTTTTCATGGAAATGTGGTGCGCGTAGGGACGGGCCGTTACAGTCACTAAATATTCTACACTAGTGACACGTATATTTCACTTGAAATCACTGACAAATCTTTTTTGCACTGAAGTGCATGCTTTATTAGTGATTTGTACGTGACATTTCCGTAGTTCTTGCGCAGTTCATTGGTGATTTTTCATCACGTAAATCAGCAAAAATGGTCAAATTCTCCACTAACAGTCACGCACAACCAAATCTTAACCAAATTTTCACGTGATTCATGCGTTTTCGACTGTCTGACCGCGCCTTAGAGGAGCTTGTGAGTGGCAGTAACTTTTTTTTTATCTAGGATAGGCCTATAGCTATTCTTCTGAAAAATTATTTACTCACTCTTGAAACTGGGAATTGAATATACGAAACATCAAATTAAAAGAAAGATTTGAATGTCCCTGATAAGCTTCCCTACACATCAACTGTCCGGCCTCCAATGCATGCATCTAGAACATTTTTGATGCGTCTTAAAAAATTTCGATGCGTCTAAAACTTTTTCCGATCTGTATGAAATATTTCCGACAAATCGGAAAGTGCTGCATTTTATAATTTCGTCTTAAAGCTTCTGTTCGGGAGCAAAACTCAAAATTCTGGCAGATAGAAGCCATTGTGGACACTTGCAATACTTTCACGTTTTGTCTGCAGAGGCAGCAAAATGCTGGCCTCGAAAAATATTCCAATGACTCGGGGCCAGATGCTCCTGCAAACGTCATTGAAGAAGTCCAAAAGCAAAAGGTAGTGTAGGCCTACATCTGAATCCACATGAGTTTATCTTTCAAATTGTACATGTGGAGTGAGTTTCGTTTGACTATGCTCAATCGATATTCAATTGATTTCACAGGCTCCGGTTCAGCCGAACACACCCGATCCACTCCTCCTCGACACGTACACCCCTCGCCGCACTCTCAGATCAGCGTCTGATACCACGTCACTGATCAGTCACCCTGTCAACAAGCTAGTTGGTGGCTGAGCATTCAGGCACGTGCCACTGTCACTGTGGAATCGACTTCCGGCCAACATCCGAGAACTGTCATCAAACTCATTCTTTAAGAAAATTTTGAAAACAGTTTACTCTAAACTGTACCACAACTAGATTATACATTTGTTATAATGATTCATATAATACTTTTACTCCCATGTTTTCAATATTTTATACAACATTGTATTAACCCTTTTATGTACAGTGCTTAGAGCCTCCGGGATTGGGCTCTTTTACAAGACACGGTGAAATTGTTTTTTCCATGTAACACCACGGTATAAGTGTCACCATGTTGTGAATCACCCATATAAGATAAGTGTCATATAATGAAGTGCAATATACAGAACACACATTCATGACATGACATGACGAGTGGCAACTGGTTCAGGCAACAGTTGAAATGACTGACTATATAATTTACTATACATAAGTATCAATGCACTATATCATGATGTACATGATATATACATGATATATAATTAGAGATGTTCCACGATTGTGTATTTGACAATGAGATTTTGTCATATTCCTTAAATAAATGAGAATAAATAAATAAGAAAGAATAAAAAACAGAAAATTAATGAAAAAATGCCCCCTTCTTGAATTATTTTAAATTTTTAGAAAGATGGAACCATACACTTTAGAGATAAAAATTGTGGACGGACGGATGGCTAGACGGACGACGGACGCAACATGACGGCAATAAGTTATCGGACCATAGGTTCGGTAACCTAAAAATAACAATTGTTGGTTAGCTTTGATGTTTAATAAACCTGTTACAAGATAATTCGTTTTCAGTTTGTGTACTTTCAATTCATATTGCACCAAATATTCACTTGCAAACAGCAAAACGCATATGGCCTAAGTAACAAGCAGTTGTATAAAATGGCCTAAGTCACGAAAGACAAAATGGCCTAAGTCAGTCGATTTAGTCCGAATGTGGCCTAAGTCACTTTATTCCTAAATATTTGAAGATAATGATTATAGGGTCAGATGCGTGCTTAAAGGTCATGCCAAGAAAGATGATAGCGGAAGTTTTTGCTGGTGGGATTAAAAACTACATGCAAAGACAGTTTTTTGTTTCTCCTGAAAAATCGCCTTTTTTGACTTAGGCCATTTTTGCTTTAGTGTGTCGATAACAAACCGCGTTGATTCCTAATAAAATAAATACTATCTGATAATTACTATCTCTCAACAATGAGAGTCCCTTCGCAAATCGTGTGCAACACATTCAGCTCGCTGGACAATATCTGCCAACACATTTGCATGTGGACTCACAACCAGCATTATATATGTCTGAAGTAGATATCAGAACGTGATGCAGTTTGTTGGGAACCTGATCATATTTACTAAGGGTACATTTGAACTCAATCTTGTGAATCACTACACTTCAGAAGCCCCATCCTGTCCAATATGATTGAAGATAATACACTAAGTATATATGTTGAGATCACTATTGTATTCCATTCAAGTTCTAAAACATGGTATACAATAATAATCTAATTCACAGATGTTTCCATTGATCCAAGCTGTACCATTCGATATATCACTTCTCGGGTCTCTGGCCAGATCACGGTCATGTCCTCACTCCGCCTAGATGATCGTTTTCCCAACTGATGTGTACAAATTCACATTGCTGCATGGGAAATTTTCGACCTAATAACGAGGTCGAATAGCGCAGAGAATCCGATCAATGGGTTGATGACATCCATCAGGTTTTAGGAGGACATCGGTTGTGTACATCACTGGGGTGTGTGTGACATTTCCTATATGAATGTATCTCAATAATTGTGATGAAACATAAAATGACAATGGAAGTGATAATTATCCGGGTTTATAAGGTAATTCATGGCAACACAATCAATAGGTATTAGTTTAGGCATAATGTACGCTGGATAAGTAGGGTTCTAATTGTGTCAATATCGTGTGATTTGAATGGTTATATTCTCTGTTACATGACCTCGTTAGAGAAGCTGCAACTGATAAAAGTACATTTCATGTGTTTAACGAGGACACCAGCCGAGTAGCTATTTATCTGGATCACCATCAGTGGTACCCTATGTATGTTATGCAAAGTATTGAAACGTCAAGGAAATATGATCATTGGCGAGTTTCATGGTTATGTACTTCTGTGTTACTTCTTTTATGCAGATGAAGGGCGGAAATTGCATTCCTAATCATCCAATGCGTGTATAAATATGTATACTGTGTGTTTATTTATTTTTGTCTGAAACAAAGAAATTCCCAATTATGTCAGGAGTCCCCTAAAGCATAGCTGATGAATGCTCCCGTATCGCTTTACATTTGATGGAGAATGACAGTGTTAGGAATGATGGAGTGGAGTTTCTGTGTGTCAGAGCTCTTTGGGACACTAACGGCGATGTCACCGGATACATGCATGGATGTGAAATTCCCTTCAACATATTGCTTGTGCAGTTGGTGTACGCCAGTTTGGGGTTGAATGCAAATATTTACTTTGCAAAGCAATGAATAAGACATGCATGTATCATGTATATGATCATTTGGGAGTTAGGCACTTCATATTTTGAGTCATTCCAATATTTCAAGCAAGCATATCCCACCCGAATATTACCCCACCCATATTATTGCCACAGCCTACAGGACGATACCCAGCGTTCCTTAACGGGATAGAATTTGGGTAGGTTTGCAAATCTCATGAGATTCGGCCATGCGATTTCTACACTCGCTATAAACCGTTCTTTGATCGTCGCATCTGGCAAATGTAAAGGTCATGCCGCAATGGGGAATTCAGTGGTGACATAGTTGATGGGAGGCATCAATAACGTATGGATGTAGTGAGAGTGACCACAAAAATGATCCTTTCATAACGTGGCAGAATAATTATGTGCAGAATATGTGTTTTAAGTCAAAATCTCGATGATCCCTTCCCGATAGTACCCAATGAATCCAGAATTCTTCTACATTGTCACTACCGGAAAATCAGGAATTTGTTATTACTAAAAAAATTGTCAAACACAAATTAGCTGTTGATGAAAAGTTGTGTGGCCTAGCACATATCTTTTACAGTGATAAATCTTAATTGGATTTTGGACCACATAAGCTACGTTCTGTTTTGTGATACTTACGTCCGGATTGATGCTTCATCAACAGGAATAATCGGCTGCTCATCTAAGAATAATCACTGCTCCTGATCTTCACTATTACGGAAATGTCACGGGAAAAAAATCTTGCAAAAACATGCTCATGTAACTGTTCTGAAACTTGATCATGACTTCGCAATATGCAAACTAATAATGGATGGAACAATTGAGCGAGATGTGTGACAGAACATTTCTTTTGGCATGAGTGGTTTCAGTTCACATATTAACCAATTTACTTTTGGAAGGGATGACCGTGTGATATTTTCATTTGAATCACTGGTGTTCAATCGTGAATCTGAGTCTTTTCCTGAAGAAAAATATTAACTATCTCTGCTGCTGTGTGAATAGAGAAATTCATTTAGCCAATAATATGTGCAATTCAATTCAGCCAAGTAAATACTTCAGTTCCAGAAACATCACTGCCAACTTCTCTTCAACCCCTATGGAATCATGTCCTCGTAATTTTGAAATCTATTGACAAACCCATCGATTGCGAAATACAGACCCTTAAAGTCCCGATACGTATCACTTCACTGGAGAAACAACTTCCCATGAAACCATTCAGTGGGCTACATCTATTTAGGAGAGTCACAGTCAATCCTGAAAATTGCACAACGAATGCCGTCTTAACACCAGCTGGATTCTCTCCGCACTTCATTGTCAACATTGAGGCCACAGCATCCATACAATGCTATCGAGAGCCCATCATGATTGCAAAGATGGAGCTCCTGCAAAATGAACATGCCAAAGGTGATTTATTTCAAACTTTCAGTCTGAAATGTCTGAGAATCCGCTATTTAGGACAGCAAAATAAATAAAAAGTTTGCTGCCTGACAGCAAAATAATGACAAATTTGCACAGAAAATATGCAGCACTCACTTGGACAAAGGAAAAATTAAGACTCGGGCACGATAGCAAGATAACGATTCTGTATTGTACGTATATTTAAAGATCAATATTTTATGGATGTTCTGCAAAATGTGCCAAAGGCTAGTTTTATTAATATTCATGTTTTGGCAATATTATATAATATTTATAATAATAATAATAATAATAATAATAATAATCAGATTTATTTCACGACGGTCCATGATTATAGGCAATTCTGCCTGTCTTCCCCATCCCCCGTCGGGTGACAATTTAGAATTTGGAAAGCACATTCGAATGGAGAAACCTTTGCATTGCCAGGATGAAAACTCCACCTACTTTGTGCCGGTGACGGGGATCGAACCCGCGTCACCTACCGCCTCTGAGCTTCGTTGCTTCAAGAGCCACCGGTCCCATCCACTCGGCCACAGAGGCCATGATTATATACAGGATGTTCAAAAAGTCACTGTGCACTTCGTAACGTTGTCTGATAGGCATGGAAAGGTAACCGTACCATGTCAAAGAGTACACGAAAGTGGATAAAATTAAATATGTTGCGTGAACATGAATATTTATTGGATGATTATGACATTATTATAAATTTTTTGGTCCAACAGGTACGGGGTAATGAAGGGAAATAATCCATAGAGATTGAACAATACCTCAGACAACAATATGCTGACCAGAGAGTGTCAAATAGCAAAAGCGTTCTGTGTTAATTAACAGGTTTGTAGAAGATACCTCAAGCGATTGATGCAGGTAAAATCCGCAAATTTCATAATTATTATTGTTCCACATGCTATATTCCTATTCATCAGTGATGTATTTTGTGTGTAAACACTGCGAATTGATGCATAAACTGGTATGCTACCCCTTACTGATTGTAAATGAATGTATAACGACACTGCACAGTGACTTTTTGAACACCCTGTATATTAATATTTACACATCTCATATCTACATGGCACATTTAAATAATTTGAGAAGCTTCATGTGTCTAGATTGAGAGAGTTTCAGAAATTTTGAAGTAGGTCAGCCCTGGCAGGACAATTCTGCAGTCCACACTGCTTTTGATATGTAAGTGTGTATACATGTATGCTGAGCAAAGAAGGTTTGATTTCTACATATAGCATGGGAGTTTGATTCCCTGTAAGCCTCTCTCATGCACCATGATGCCGAGCTGTGGTGTCTATTGTAATTACCCGTGATCCTATCGCCAGATGTTACTTTTCGATGGCATTAACTGGAGATGTCCTGGTCATCAAATGGGGTTCAATGTATGGGTGTCCGTCCAATTCGGTTGGCCACGTCCAATGGATTTTGGACAAGGATATATATACATGTATACATTGGTTGATTAGCAATCGGCTATGGAAATGTATCTGATCATTGCTTTCAACAAAATGAAAGCCATGGAATAACATTAATTGCTACCAACCATTGCAAGGAAAATGTTAAATAAAATGATTGGTTATTAGTTTTATTTATATCCGCATATCTCTGAAGGCCGCTATGTCCAACTGCAATCAATACCTTGTCAGATGTTATATGGCATACAGGTCACATGTCCCCAAGTTTAGCAAACAAATAACCTGAAATTGTATTGTGCACAATGCATGTATTAATATTGTTTATTACGCATACTAGACATATGTACAAATCATAATAGTGCGGTATGACTTGTCACCAAAATAGCTCCCGTAGGATTTTTGTGTCAAAATTGACATTTTTGCATTTCTTGGTTCACTTGGGTCCATAGTATGGGAAAATGGCGGGGTACAAATTTTCAGACCTCTGGACCCCCCTGTGGGGGACCTTTCCTGTCCGGGGGGGTCCTAGAACTGATAATACTATCAGATCCACCAATATTTGACCGATTTTTGTGGTTTCAATGTCAAAATGGGGGTTTCTGATGACGATAAATCCACTAATGACATTTTCAAAGTGATCCGAAGTGAATATGATCAATTTCCAACGTACGCGTAATGGTCGCGGTGGCCGAACGGGGGTCCAATAATCAAATTTCGTCAATTTAACAAATAATGTCATGTAGTATATTTTTTTCAGGGTTTTCAGGTATGAGAAATTGAATGAAGCAATAATTTATGTCATCAGACCACTCATTTTAGAGTTACTGAGCTTCCAGATATATTAATCGAAGCAATTAAAAGTCTTCATTTTTTTTACGGAATTTGTATTTCTTCATTTCAGAAATGCATAATTATACATGATGATGCAAATGTAGATTAATAACGAAATATAAGAAGCAATAACAATATGATACACAATTACTGAAATAAAATCACACTTCAGCTGACATATGAATAAAGGACATTATTTTGAAATGATGGACAAAGATTGCATGATATCGGTTATATATCTGATAACATGATTTCTCAAGTTTACACAACTGATCATATAAAGTAATACATCTGTATTGTCAATACTCGGTTAATACTACAATTCACATACTTGAAATAAAATCAATGAAAGAAAAATCGCATCGACCAATTAAATCAGATTACAAACGAAAGTAAATCGCCAATAGAAGCACTTCAAGGAAACAAAAATAACAAGGTTTCAATAACACCATTAAAATAGCACCAGTCAAAGAACAAAATGCCTCATCGACTAGAAAAAAACCAGAGAGCAGAGGATGGTGAACCAATCAACCAGGCCGAACGAAACCTCAACGAAACTTCTCCACCATATTCCTTGAACATCAAGTACTTGGAGGAACCAATCATAAAGAAGAAGCCATCACGTTCTGAGGAATCCCTTTTAGGCAAACGTCATGTGAAGTCCAAGGACTACACAAAAATTGGTTCCTTGCAAGCCATTTTACAGCTAAAACAACAGTCCCGGAGAAGGATCAGCAGATCATCTGATGATTGACCAGCACGAGATTACAAGAACAGGTCAACATATGATCGTAGATCACCAAGTTAAGCCAAGAGGTGAATGAACATCAGCTGGAAACAGGTGATCATGCGAATTTCCAATCAGAAAGTAGAAACTCAGATCCCAGCATGCGAAGTTGACAAAGACAGACGTGATGCCAATCTGGGTAGCACCAACTCACTGCTCCTGTCACAGTCCTCTTCACACCAAAGCCAGACGAACTCGAAGGTCATCACTCCTCTGTTCAGGAAGTCAACTACAGAGACTATGAAACGTTGTACACATTCCTGATGCTGACTCAGGGGATCTGCAATGTTGTTGTCAGACCAGAGAGGGAAACAATCATCACTCTGGATCTGGACAATGTACAAACGTGCCCTCCAGATTCAGCAGTCAGTTGGCAATAAGAACTGGATTTTCCAAGCAGGTGCACTTCACATTGCATTCTTTGCTCTGCATAGTCTGGGAGAAACCATTGACGCGAGTGGTATCGACACAGGTTCCATCGAGAGTGGTACATACACTTCTGCAGCCCTCTGTGGAAGCTTCGGTGGCAAAGACTACATGTACAAGCATGGAATTGAGTATCACATCACAACATGTATGGAAATCATGATGATGAAATATGATGCAATCTTTTCAGTCATACTGCCTGGACCACTCTAAGTTCAATGCCATGATCACAAGGCAGCTTTCCATGACCGAAATCCTGAGATGACTGAGCTTGCAGACGACATACAGTCATTGCATCCTGATCCAGAGGCCCACATGAAACATCACGAAAAACGCGAGGGGCCAACCGACTGCTGAATCTGGAGGGCACGGTTGCACATCGTCTAGATCTAGAGTGATGATTGTTTTCCTTTCTGGTCTGACAACAACATTGCAGATCCCCTGAGTCAGCATCAGGAATGTGTACAAAGTTTCATAGTCTGTGGTTGACTTCCTGAACAGAGTAGTGATGACCTCCGAGTTCGTCTGGCTTTGGTGTGAAAATGACAGAAGCAGTGAGTTGGTGCTGCCCAGGTAGGCATTATGTCTGTCTTTGTCAGCTTGGCATGCTGGGATTCGACGTCTTAACTTTCTGACTGGCAATTCGGATGATCACCCGTTTCCAGCTGATGTTCTTTCACCTCTTGGCTTGCTGTCACTTGTTAATCTATGACCATATGTTCACCTGTTGTTGTAATCTGGTACTGGTATTCATCAAATGATCTGCTGATCCTTCCCCGGGACTGTTGTTTTAGCTGTAAAATGGCTTGCAAGGAACCAAGTTTTGTGTAGTTCTTGGACTTCACATGTCGTTTGCCTGGTAGGAATTCCTCAAAAGGTATTGGCTTCTTGTTTATGATTGGATCCTCCAAGTACTTGATGTCTAAGGAATATGGTGGAGTTTCGTTGGAATAACGAGGGGCTGGTTGATTGGTTCACTATCCTCTGCTCTCTGTCTTTTCTGGTCGATGAGACATTTTGTTCTTTGACTGGTGCTATCTTAATGGTGTTATAGAAACCTTGTTATTTTTGTTGTCTGGATGTGCTACTGTTGGCGATTAAGTTTCCTTTGAATTGTGACTTGCAATTGACTAGTGGATGAGAGTTTTCTTTGATTGATTTTATTTCAAGTATGTGCATTGTAATATCAATAGGGTATTGACAATATGGATATATTATTTTATATGGTCAGTTGGGTATACTTGAGAAATCATGTTATCAAATATATAACCGACATCATACAATCTTTGTGCATCATTTCAAAATAATGTCATTTATTCATGTGTCAGCTCAAGTGTAATTTTATTTCAGTAATTGTGTATCATATTGTTATTGCTTCATATATTCCGTTATTAATTCACATTTGCATCATCATGTATAATTGTGTATGTCTGAAATGAAGAAATACAAAATTCGTAAAAGAACGAAGACTTTTAATCTCATCGATTTATATATCTGGAAGATCAATAACTCTAAAATGAGTGGTCTGATGATATAAATAACTGCTTCATTCAATTTCTCATACCTGAAAACCCTGAAAAAAATATACTACATGACATTATTTGTTAAATTGACGAATTTTCATTATTGGACCCCCGTTCGGCCACCGCGACCATTACGCGTACGTTGAAAATTGATCATATTCACTTCTGCTCACTTCTAAAATGTCATTAGTGGATTCATCGTCATCAAAAACCCCCATTTTGACATCAAAACCACAAAGATTGGTCAAATATTGGTGGATCTGATAGTATCATCAGTTCCAGGACCCCCCAGACAGGAAAGGTCCCCCACAGGGGGGTCCAGAGGTCGGAAAATTTGTACCCCGCCATTTTCCCATACTATGGACCCAAATGAACCACAAAATGCAAAAACATCAATTTTGACACAAAAATCCTACGGGAGTACATGTCATACTACACTATAAGTAGAAAACTATTCAATGATAGTCTTGTTTCCTTAGCGACCGATATCAGATATTATTTCATCTATCAGAATAGATCCTTGGCCCAAATGAACTGAGTTCGTGAAGCACTGCGAGTTGGCACGTGTTGAACAGGTAACTCTTTGTATTGTGTGTATGTAGTATTTTCTAGTCTATTCCAAGGCTGGACGATGCTCAGAATTCTGCTTACATTATATGTCCTATCGATGACACGATAATCAAAGGAATTGCATGCCGTACATTATTGTAAGGAATACAAAGGACATAGACATGTAATCACGATATTCTATACTCAATAAGCTTATATACGATTCAATTGTGTATTTGATCGCATAGATGTGATCGTTTTTAAACAACATAGAAAAAGAGTGCGATTGATCATAGCCCTAATTCTAAATTCTACTGCTGAATGATGTCACACCATACATGATTATTTTAACACCAGGCCCAAGGCCTAGGTTATTTTTCATCATAATAATCAGGGACACTCATTGCGGATTAGTCGTAGTCATCGACACACCCACCCAGTAATTTACACTAGGGATGTCCTCGTTATATCGCTGGAATGTCCCCGAGCTCCTTTGGATTCCACAACTCAATACCACCAACGAGGCCATAAAAGTATCGAACGATCGTTGTTGTCCATCTCAGGACAGAGGGAAATTGCAGAATGGAGACAGTGGAGTTTGGTGTGAATAGAGACATCGAGGACATTTGGTTCCCGGCAGTCGGTTGAGTACTGTTCAATGTGGACTGAGGGAGTGTGATATGGCTCTCTGTTTGATGGAATAACTGGCGTATGTGACGTGTCATCACTTCCGGGTGGATGGTCTGTAGTTTCTATCTGTTTGCTGGCCATTACCAGATGGGAATAGCCTGTCGGTCGCAGTGCCTAATGTAGTGAAATGAAATAGCTATTGTTGGATTGTTGTCACATTCTTGATTTTTCTTCTGATGTATTACGACATATATGGGCATGGTTTTCCATACAACCGTCATAATGTTTGAGTAGAGAAATATTCACAAACCACATCATTATAATCAGGAAAGCAGAAACGTCGGTACTACTATTTGGGCTGTGTATTTTTCTATATTTTTGTCTTTTTATTGTTACTTTTGCATCATTGTATGGGAACAGTTCCGTTCGAAAATATTTTAAAAATCCGATGTTCAATGTCAAATTTAGACATTTGAGCAGAGAAATGCTCACTCTTTCCGGAACACCTGATTTCACCTCATAATGGCCATTTTTGGAGGTTCATGAGTTTCTCTGTCATTTTCTGTTTTCTCTTTGCTTCGTATGCCTGATATGACTTTCTGTCCCCGGACTATGAGATCGAATAACGGACCCTATTTTGATCGCTCGGAATACTTGATACTGGGTATTGATTCTACGTCAATTAGACATATTCTTTTGAACTTTTGCACTGTGCAGCTGCTCATTGGACAGCTGTTGATCACTTTCAACTGGAACACCCATAACCGATTATGCCACTTCAAGAGGATTTAAAAAAAAAAAACTCAATTAAATACAGATTTCCCCAAGTGTTTCCCACTAAAATTTAGCACATTTGTTCTTGGGTAAAAGCAAGACAATAAAGATGTTTCTATGGTAAGCATAAAGAAAGATGATTACCCGAGTTGGTCCCATGTACAACTTGTATCATCTTAGACCAAACTCATGCAACTGATCATACAGAAGATCAATACAGTCTTCCTTATGAGCATAAATCATGTCACACCAAACATGAGACCCTAGGCCCAAAAAAATTTCCATGATAATAACTAAGGACACTCACTGAATATTAGTCGTAGTCATCAACACACCCATCTTGTAATTTACGCTGGGGATGTCCTCATTTTCTGACTGGAAAGTCCCCGAGCTCCCTTGGATTTCACAACTCAATACCATCAACGAGGCCATAAAAGTAGCGAATGTTCTTTGTGGCCCATCTCAGGATACAGGGTAGAGACAGTGGGGTTTGGGTGTAAGTACAGATATCGAGGGTATTTGGTTCCCGGCAGTCGGTCGAGTACTGTTCATTGTGTACTGAGGGAAAGTGTAATATGGTATTGACGTGTCATCATTCACAGGTGGGTGGTCTGTTACTAAAATCTGTAGTACGTCCGTTGACCCTCCTAACTCTGCTGAGATTGAATAGTTATTGTTGGACTACTATGTCATAAGTCATTCTCATATGTCATTCTTTGTTTTCCTGTACAACGTATAACAAAATTTGTACAGACGTGTCTGCTCTCCTGATAATAACAAAATTTCCATAAACTTCCATTCTGAACAGAAAATCACATTCACAACAGCACAATAGTTATTATCAGGAGAGCAGACACGCCTGTACAACCTAATGGGAAATACCATAATACACTGTAACAAATACTTACTAAACATAACCTAATTATGTTAATGTTATTTATATGTATCAGTATACATTTGTTAATGTTAGTTTTTGACGTATTAAGGCATTTATAGCTCGATTTGAATCCATAAATTCATGCCACATGCATCTGCTCATGGGATGTATTCAGCATGAAATACATGTGATGCATTGCGATCATTGTGGAACTAATATACTAATCCATGTTTGTGATGATATCAGCATATGTTCCGAGTATTTTTAGCCCAGTTTTTTCAATAGTGCAAATCAGTTTTTGCTCAACAAGGAAGATCTGAAACAATATATCAAATCAGTTCAACGAATAAGCCCCGGTTCGGTAATTATTTGTTTGTTGTACATCGTCAGGAGCTTGAGAAACACGATTTTACCTTCATTTCTGCCTAAACTGACGTCACCCACTACGTGACCCATACTAAAATCATGATTAAAATCTTCGGCAATACACGGGAGTGCCTAATTCCTTCAATATCTCGAAATCCATTGATTGTATTAGTGAAATTCATTATAATTCACTGAAAACTCTTCATAATAGACTAAATGAAAACCACTTTTTTCAGTCTGCTCCTAGGTCTTTAATATAATTCATATACAACATCATGAGGCAGTTAGTGAATCAATGCATTCAAATATCGGGTGTTTTGATATTGGTGGCAATGATTTGACGGAAAACTACGTTCATGTGCCTAACAATATTAAGGGTCATGTATATAACAATTAAGGCACCATTTCTCAGTATCTCCAGACTACCTGATAAAATAAGAGGATGTTCACGATTCTCTCCATTCCTTGGATCCTCCAAGGAATCTCTTCAGCGACGTGATAGATTGCAGTGGTAATGGCGAAGAGCAGCGTACTTTATTCCACTATGAATCGAGATATAAGGAGACAAATGGATGTAGGTAGAGTTTCGCGGCTCACAAGCAAATCGAAAAAGATAGTCAAGTAGATTGATGCACTTCATTTAAATTTTGTCATAATTGCTAATCGTTTCGATATACCTCATCATATGAATGTGATTCGTCTTTGCTATTATCTGAACTACAAATGCGTTGATATTACATTTTTGTATTCGGCAACTATATTTTGAAAAACTATGCCTCATGAATTAATTGCTTTTCAAAACGTATTTGTGTGTAGTGCTAGTGATGTACAGGTATTTGAGGCAATATATATTGGCTGTAACATTTGTCTCTGACAAGGATTGCCTAACTGGGGAAAATGACTTCATGAGCATCATCCTATTGACGTGAGAACATCTAGTCCTGAATGGGTGTTCATGATGCAGACGAGGCTAGACTGTAGTTTGTGACGTCATATCTGACAATGAATATTGGCATGACAACATCCTTAATCAAACATGCGTTCAGTGCCTGAGAGATTCTTTTGTTTGATATACAACTACATGAGAAAATGTGTGAAATGAATCAACTCCGTTCAAAGTTGTCAATATGTAAAACTACAATACGAAGAATCATGGGGTGTTCATGATTTTTTTTTCATGAATCAAGAGTTCAATCATGTACCTTATGCGTGTTCAAGGCAAGAATCTAGACTGTAATTTGGGATTGATGTGTGTCTTGTTTGTTGATTGAACGTCCTTTTTTGGCAAACAACACTCATTTACCCAATTTACATAATAATATTGCAACGAGTATAGGGGAATTTTCACACTTTGTGAAATGCCACAATAAATGGTGCTGTCAATCACGATCCCGTAACATGGAGTTTTCTGTTGGGAATTGATCTTGTTTTGTTAGTATTCGTTTTGTTCCAAAGTGCTTACTTGCCTTCGCTGAGTTTGTTAAAATAAACCACATGTGTAGACGATTGATGGTGTTTCAAAAGAAAACGTTCAAACAACGAGTTTGCTCAAATTGCACTACTATCGAAAACAATGTGCCCAATATCTAGTACTTTTGATCGAATATCAAAACTTCTACGTTCAGCTTGCAACTGCCAGAAAACAAGATGGCTTAGTTTTCCAATTTGTGTCTTGTCGAGCTCAATTCATGGCCAAAATGAGTTATCAAATAGACTGTTGTCACTGGTGTCAATCTAATAACTACATGAGGTTGGCAGTGTTGAAACAAATATACACACCATACAAACAGTATAAAGTGAAATCTGCATTATTCAATCGACATTGTGAAGCATTTTGGCAAGAGTGGATTGAATTTCTGTGGATATTCTTCTGATAACTACAGTCAAATTAATAGAATATGTGTGTGTACATGTACATAAATAGAGTTTTGATGATTTAATCCAAAAGGAGGCGTCTGATTCTAGAGAAGATTAATACAATCTTCGTTACGAGACTAAATAACATTAATTAAGGCATTTATAGCTCGATTTGAATCCATAAATTCATGCCACATGCATCTGCTCATGGGATGTATTCAGCATGAAATACATGTGATGCATTGCGATCATTGTGGAACTAATATACTAATCCATGTTTGTGATGATATCAGCATATGTTCCGAGTATTTTTAGCCCAGTTTTTTCAATAGTGCAAATCAGTTTTTGCTCAACAAGGAAGATCTGAAACAATATATCAAATCAGTTCAACGAATAAGCCCCGGTTCGGTAATTATTTGTTTGTTGTACATCGTCAGGAGCTTGAGAAACACGATTTTACCTTCATTTCTGCCTAAACTGACGTCACCCACTACGTGACCCATACTAAAATCATGATTAAAATCTTCGGCAATACACGGGAGTGCCTAATTCCTTCAATATCTCGAAATCCATTGATTGTATTAGTGAAATTCATTATAATTCACTGAAAACTCTTCATAATAGACTAAATGAAAACCACTTTTTTCAGTCTGCTCCTAGGTCTTTAATATAATTCATATACAACATCATGAGGCAGTTAGTGAATCAATGCATTCAAATATCGGGTGTTTTGATATTGGTGGCAATGATTTGACGGAAAACTACGTTCATGTGCCTAACAATATTAAGGGTCATGTATATAACAATTAAGGCACCATTTCTCAGTATCTCCAGACTACCTGATAAAATAAGAGGATGTTCACGATTCTCTCCATTCCTTGGATCCTCCAAGGAATCTCTTCAGCGACGTGATAGATTGCAGTGGTAATGGCGAAGAGCAGCGTACTTTATTCCACTATGAATCGAGATATAAGGAGACAAATGGATGTAGGTAGAGTTTCGCGGCTCACAAGCAAATCGAAAAAGATAGTCAAGTAGATTGATGCACTTCATTTAAATTTGGTCATAATTGCTAATCGTTTCGATATACCTCATCATATGAATGTGATTCGTCTTTGCTATTATCTGAACTACAAATGCGTTGATATTACATTTTTGTATTCGGCAACTATATTTTGAAAAACTATGCCTCATGAATTAATTGCTTTTCAAAACGTATTTGTGTGTAGTGCTAGTGATGTACAGGTATTTGAGGCAATATATATTGGCTGTAACATTTGTCTCTGACAAGGATTGCCTAACTGGGGAAAATGACTTCATGAGCATCATCCTATTGACGTGAGAACATCTAGTCCTGAATGGGTGTTCATGATGCAGACGAGGCTAGACTGTAGTTTGTGACGTCATATCTGACAATGAATATTGGCATGACAACATCCTTAATCAAACATGCGTTCAGTGCCTGAGAGATTCTTTTGTTTGATATACAACTACATGAGAAAATGTGTGAAATGAATCAACTCCGTTCAAAGTTGTCAATATGTAAAACTACAATACGAAGAATCATGGGGTGTTCATGATTTTTTTTCATGAATCAAGAGTTCAATCATGTACCTTATGCGTGTTCAAGGCAAGAATCTAGACTGTAATTTGGGATTGATGTGTGTCTTGTTTGTTGATTGAACGTCCTTTTTTGGCAAACAACACTCATTTACCCAATTTACATAATAATATTGCAACGAGTATAGGGGAATTTTCACACTTTGTGAAATGCCACAATAAATGGTGCTGTCAATCACGATCCCGTAACATGGAGTTTTCTGTTGGGAATTGATCTTGTTTTGTTAGTATTCGTTTTGTTCCAAAGTGCTTACTTGCCTTCGCTGAGTTTGTTAAAATAAACCACATGTGTAGACGATTGATGGTGTTTCAAAAGAAAACGTTCAAACAACGAGTTTGCTCAAATTGCACTACTATCGAAAACAATGTGCCCAATATCTAGTACTTTTGATCGAATATCAAAACTTCTACGTTCAGCTTGCAACTGCCAGAAAACAAGATGGCTTAGTTTTCCAATTTGTGTCTTGTCGAGCTCAATTCATGGCCAAAATGAGTTATCAAATAGACTGTTGTCACTGGTGTCAATCTAATAACTACATGAGGTTGGCAGTGTTGAAACAAATATACACACCATACAAACAGTACAAAGTGAAATCTGCATTATTCAATCGACATTGTGAAGCATTTTGGCAAGAGTGGATTGAATTTCTGTGGATATTCTTCTGATAACTACAGTCAAATTAATAGAATATGTGTGTGTACATGTACATAAATAGAGTTTTGATGATTTAATCCAAAAGGAGGCGTCTGATTCTAGAGAAGATTAATACAATCTTCGTTACGAGACTAAATCATGTCACACCAAACATGAGTGTCGATCAGTCCCGGAGGCCCAAGGAATTTTTTCATCATAATAACCTAGGACAATCAATCCGGATTAATCGTGGTCATCGATAGAACCATTCCGTAAGTTACAGGGGGGTGTCCTCGTTATCTCGCTGGAATGTTCTCGAGCTCCCTTGGATTCCACAACGCAATACCACCAACGAGGCCATAAAAGTATCGAACGATCATTGTGGCCCATCTCAGGACAGAGGGAAATTGTCCAATCGCAGGGTGGAGACAGTGTTGTTCGGTTTAAATAGAGACATCGAGGGCATTTGGTTCCCGGCAGTCGGTTGAGTACTGTTCAATGTGGACTGAAGGGAAGTGTGATTATGGCTCCCTGTCATATGGAATCACTGGCGTAGGTGACGTGTCATCATTTACAGGTGGACGGTCTATTAATAACATGTGTAAGTCTGTCCGTTACCTCTGCTGAGATAGAATAGCTATTGTTGGATTCTTGGTTTTCCTGTACAACAAAATTTGTGGTGCTTCATTTTCCATAGCCTTCCTCCTTCACGTTCCATTCTGAACAGAAAAATACATTCACAACAGCACAAACGTTATCATGAGGAAAGCAGACACGTCTGTACAACCTTATGAGGAATTTCATAATACACTGTAACAAATACTTACTGAACATAAGCCAGTTGTGTTAATGTTATTTATGTTCATCAGTATATATTTGTTAATGTTAGTGTTTGACATATCAAGGCATTTATATGCCTGACACGATGACACGTTGATGACTGCATGAATTTGTCCACTTTCATCATCTTAGACGTTTCATCATCTTAGCATTTCTGCACTCATATTGCTAAATCATCAAATGTGTAGAGAATGCCTGGTTAATAACATTTTTTTTTTGTTCTGTTTCTAAGTTACTTAGAAAAGAACAGAACATTTACCCGGGATTTTCACCATCAGGTGAATGTTTAATCATAGTTGACAGTGACAACTTAATATGTCGACGGGTTTGATAACAATTCGGACACTCGAAGACATAAGTATACAATACTTACATGTTTACAATATTTACATGGCGACACGTTTTGTTGTATTTACCCAAGTGTCGAATGAGCACAAAATACATAACTCTGAAATGCAATTTACGTTCAGTTGTAGCAGAGAATAACTCATTCACTGAGTATATCTCATTTACAAGTGGGTATTTTAAAGAAGATATAGGAAAGACAATAATTTGGCTGCTCATCCTGGTATATTTTGCGTGCAAGCCCTTGGCAGTATGTAAGATATTGTGCGACAATCAGCACCATCTTTCTTGGATTCGACTTTCATCATCTTAGATGATCCAGAATTGCAGGCTCTACCTGATCTGGTATCTACGAATTTTTTATGATCATTCAATACTGAAACCCAGTGGCTACAAGAATATACTTAGACAACACTTGTTCTACATGTTCGAAGATCCAACACAGCAGATTAGAATCGATGGTACTATGCTTACACGTTATACATTAGTGTACCATCGTTTCAGGTCCCAAAATTACGAACAGAAATTTATTCAGTTGGTCAAATAGTTTATCCAAAGACACAATGGCGTCATCAGGGACAGACAGCGTTTGGAATATAATGAAATGTGGTAAATTACAATAATTTATAAGTTAGTGTTTATACCAAAATACCTCCGAAGCATCTTTACGTTTTGACGTCCAGTATGGCACTATTATATATTTTTTAGCTTCTCGAGTGCAACGCTCGATCACCTTTTCTGAATGATACAACTTGATATTGGCATAACTGGACAGTAGGTACGCTTCACTGTTTTTTTTTTTTTAATAATTGTCTCAACATCGGCCCTAAGGCTGCATGCTCTAAAGCTGCATGATCAGGTAGTGTCGAACATGACACAACAGATTACTCCGCTTTTCCACATTGAACCAAGTGTAATTACTGAGGGAAAAATCACCTGGAAATTACAGTCTTTTAAGGATTAAGGATTGCCTAAATGGTGAAAATGACTTCATGAGCATCATCACATTGACGTGAAAACATCTAGTCCTGAATGGGTGTTCATGATGCGGAGATACGTGCCTAGACTGTAGTTTGTGACGTCATATATGACAATGATTATTGACATGACAACATCCTTAATGAAACATGCGTTCAGTGCCTGATAGGCGTTTTGTTTGATATACAACTATATAACTAAATGTGTGAAATGAATCAACTCGGTTCAAAGTTGTCAATATGTAAAACTACAATACGAAGAATCAATACGAATAGTTCAATCTTGTACATGTACCTAATGCGTGTTCAATGCCAGATTCTAGACTGTGAATCGGGTTTGCATTGTGTCTTGGTTGTTGATTGAACTTTCTTTTATTGACAAACAGCAATCATTTACCCGATACACATCATAATATTGTAACGACTCTAGCGGAATTTTCACACTTTGTGAAATGCCACAATAATTGTTGCTCTCAATCACAATCCCGTGACAAGGATTTTTCCGTTGGGAATTGATCTCGATTTGTTGGTATTCCCTACGTTTTGATCCAAAGTGATGACTTGCCTTTGAATTTTGTAGTCAAGTCCCAAATGAATGATTTATCTGATGAGCGAGTGTTCCGTTGTCAGTAGTGAGGCGTCGACCGAGAATTGATCCTGCTGTAAGAGTTTGTTTAAATAAACCACATGTATTCAAGATATCAGTCTGTCACAATTGGATATGTGTAGACGATTGATGGTGTTTTGAAAGAATACGTTCAAACAACGAGTCTGCTCAAATTGCCCTACTATTGAAAACAATGTGCCCAATATCTAGTATTTTTGATCGAATATCAAAACTTCTACGTTCAGCTTGCAACTGCCAGAAAACAAGATGGCTTAGTTTTCCAATTTGCGTCTTGTCGACCTCAATTCATGGGCAAATTGACTTATCAAATAGACTGTTGTCACTGGTGTCAATCTAATAACATGAGGTTGGCAGTGTTGAAACAAATATACACACCATACAAACAGTATAAAGTGAAATCTGCATTATTCAATCGAAATTGTGAAGCACTTTGGCAAGAATGGATTGAATTTCTGTGGATATTCTTCCGATAATCACAGTCAAATTCATAGAATATGATACGTGCAATCCAGCTATGTGTGTGTACATATAAATCGGCGTCTGAATCTAGAGACGAATAATACAATCTTCATTACGAGACTAAATCATGTCACACCAAACATGAGTGTCGATCAGTCCCAGAGGCCCAAGGAATTTTTCATCATAATAACCTCGACACAGCCATCAGCCATCCCGTAATTTACAGGGGGGATGTCCTCGTCATCTCGCTGGAATGTTCTTGAGCTCCCTTGGATTCCACAACGCAATACCACCAACGAGGCCATACACGTAGCGAACGATCATCGTTGTCCATCTCAGGACAGAGGGAAACTGCACAATCGCAGGGTGGAGACAGTGGGGTTTGGTGTAAATAGAGACATCGGGGACATTTGGTTCCCAGCAGTCGGTTGAGTACTGTTCAATGTGGAATGAGGGAGTGTGGTATGGCTCTCTGGCGTATGGAATCACTAGCGTACGTGACGTGTCATCACTTCCGTGTGGGTGGTCTGTAGTTACTATCTTCTTGCTGACCGTAACAGATGGGAATGGCCTGTCCGTCGCAGTGATAAATGTAGTGAAACGAAATAGCTGTTCTCGGATTGTTGTCACATATGTCATTCTTGATTTTTGACATTAGAGCGTTGGGGGCGAAGCCCCCAACCCTCTACATGTCTATGTGCTGACTTTTTCATGGAGGTTTCATGCCAACCTATCGACGCACGTTTTGGCATGTAAACGTTTCCAAGCCCATATCAATAGATCATTAAGAATGTTCAGGATCTATCCAGAGGCTTAACTGCCTAACAAGTGCAGTCAAGTATGACAATATATTGGGGATACACTACATTAAGTATATTGATATATAAATCACCTAAACAAGACACAATTCATTCCGTGTGATTCTTTAATCATTTACTAGCACAACACAAGCAAATTAACATGAGGCTAATGGACTTCAATGCTCCAAAATTTAAGACACATAAGACAGATAATTGTTCCTTAGATAAAGCTGTGGACAACAAAATCACTCCTGGACAATACTATTACACGACCCAGTGAGACGTTCGGATTTGCCCCTGGATTTACAGTGGTGTTCATCACTGAATCCGCTTTTAGTAGTAGGGTAGGGTGGGGCAAAACGCCCTAGCTAAGGGAAATTACGATTATTTTGACGACAATTATCAGCTGGGATTAACTCAGTGGACAATTATAACCGCTTCACAACACAGTGTTTTGTGGGGTCATTTGAGGTTTTGATGTATGCTACATGTATTGGTAAATTGCTATTTTTAATAACAAACATAACTGGGCGTTTTGCCCATGCGTGGGGCAAAACGCCATTCAACATGAGGCAAAACGCCTGGGTATGGGCGTTTTGCCCCACATTTGCAGTTATTAAAGTCTACTATTATGCAAATATTGACCGGTGCTCCGTGTAACAGACAAAACTATTTGACCCGAGGGAGGGAGTGTTCAGATGATCTATTGCTTCGCCCTGGGATGGTGCGACACAGGCTCTGGCAGACCGTCAGGCTGTCCGCGGTTCTATCCCCGCGGCAGTACCGTTGGCGAGTCCGGCCAGCAACACGCCCACGTGCTTGGGTTCTGGGGGGCCGCTCCCATGGCGTCTCATGCTCCACACCACGGGCTACATTACCATAACTGATGTATAAAGTATTTTGTATGTCTATGATGTGTTATGATGTGATGTATGATGGCCAGATTTGTACGGACGGACTGTTACCTGGTTATAGTCAAAGTAATCACGCCGCCCGCCGTGACCGTGTCACCGTGCGGGGCGCTTGCGCCCTAGGTAGCGGACGTCAAACGTTACATATAGGATTATTTTTTGACAAGTATATCAGCATATCACATAAAATACATGAATTACAGTAGTTTATTGACTTATAGCTTAGGATAACTGGGTTTTGTTTTGAGTCACCAAAGGTTGAGACGAACCACCAGTTGTCTAACTGTTACAAATCAAAATTTACAGCAGCGTTTCAATCACGCTCGATTGAAAACCTCTCGAACCACTGGTCAATAGAATACATGCAATTCATAAATGATCCAGTATATAATGATCAAACATAACCATGAAACATGAACAAAAAAATCACTCTTCGCATCCATTTTCCTCATGTGAAATATCAGATGTGCAGTTCTGGCAGATGAATCTTGGGCATCCGGGGGAGCATTCTTCATGTGCCCATTTTGTGCACACCATACACTGTACCCACGTTTCGCCTGGCTTACTGTTGGCAAAAGGCTCACCACAAACCAAGCACGGCCACTCGTCATCATCACTGCAGCTGCTGTCAGACTGCCGACCTCGTGAAGCCTTGGAACCAGTCTTCTTCGTTTGCTTTGCCGTTGTCTTCTTTGGTTGCTTCCTGGTGGTCTTTGTTTGTTTCTTTGTTCTCGTCTTATTTTGTTTCTTTGTTTCATTTTCTTGAGTGTTCTTGGTTTTCTTGGCCTTCTGTTCCAGCATATGTTTATAAGGTGAAGATGTCAGATGCTCTGCTGACTCTGCCTTCCTTTTCCTCCGGGTGTTACGTGTTGTTTTCGGCACTGGACACAGAGTTCTGATCAGCTCTCGGACACCCCCTGAATAATGTAAAGACTCAGTCATTACTACATTCGAGTGAAAAGGCCCAGTCAATATGTTGTGGAGTTCAAACCAGCAAACCACAGATTGACAGCCAAAACATCTTTAGAGACTAGGCCAGAATGCACCAGAATTGTATCCAATCAACAGGTCATCTCACCCCGTATCCCCAGGGGTAGGAAAAACTATCCCATACTGTGTGGTTCTCACGTTTATATTCTACTTATACAGCACTTACCAGAATTCAATCCAGAAGGACCAGGCTTAGGGTCATCCTCCTCGGTTAGAACATGGGCCTCCACAGCTGCCGAAAAAGCTACCAGAGTAGTCGCTGGAGGAGTTCCAAGAGTAGCCGCCGGAGAAGCTGCCAGAGTAGCTGCCGTAGGAGCTGCCGGAAGAGCTGCCAGAGTAGCCACCGGAGAAGGTGCCGGAGGAGATGCCAGAGTAGCCACCGGAGGAGCTGAGGGAGTAGCTGCTGGAGGAAATGCCAGAGTAGCCACCGGAGGAGCTGAGGGATTAGCTGCTGGAGGAGCTGTCAGAGTAGCCACCGGAGGAGCTGCCAGAGTAGCTGCTGGAGGAGCTGTGAGAGTAGCCGCCGAAGGAGCTGCCAAAGTAGTCACTGGAGGAGGTGCCAGAGTAGCCACCAGAGTAGCCGCCGGAGGAGCTGCCAGAGTAGTCACTGGAGGAGCTGCCAGGGTAGCCACTAGAGGATCTGCCGGAGGAGCTGCCAGAGTAGCCACCAGAGGATCTGCTCGATGACCTGATGGAGTAGCTGCTGCTGTCGGAATAGCTACTGCACCTGCTACAGGAGCCGCTACCACAGCCGCCTGAGGAGCCAGTTCTGTTGCTGAAATAAACAACAACTTAAGAATGTAATAAACTGATACAATATTTGTCAGATGAAAATAGCTATTAGTTTTATTGGATCTAATTCGATGATGAATCACGCTGAAATATATGCACCTGACTGGGCAGTTTCATCTGTGACCATGGAAGCTTGGAAATCGGCATCACAAAATATGTCTGCATTGAAGGGTACAAGTCCACAGGCACGGAATCCATTGATGGCCTTATCTGGAGACGCAGTCTTCAGGTAGGCCCTGCCGAATATCTCGCCCATTTCATAGAACGTGATCCTTTTTCCAGGGTGGTGCAGCATCCACCTATCTGCTTCTGTGTTGTAAGCTGTTTTCAGCGCCTTGAAATATGACCTTTCCAAAGGCTGCATCCTGTGGGTGGAGTGAGGTGGTAAGGTGATGAGGTGGATACCGTGGTCTCTGCAATATTCGATAGCACCGAGTGTTTTGTGGCTGTGGTGGCCGTCTAATATAATGATCTGTGAGTCGTCTTTACTTGCTTTGGTGAAAACTGTGAAGTGCTGGAGCCATTTCAAAAAGATGTTGCTGTCTGTCCAGCCAGATGTTGTTGCGCACCCAATGGACTGAGGGGGTGTACCTTTCATCAGGGCATCGACCATTCGTTGCCTGGGAAAAACCAGCAACGGAGGGATGTACACCCCAAATGCACTAAATGCACAGATAACCGTGACAGTGTTCCCCTTCTCGCCACTTGTGACTTTCGCCACCAATCGACTGCCCTTTGTGGCCAAGATTTTTGAAGGCTTTTGAACTTGTGTTATACCAGTTTCATCCATATTCCAGATACTGGATTCTGGGAAGTTTCCGGCATCTAAGATTTCCCGATACACGGCAAAGAACTGTTGCACTTTCGGTCGATTAAACCCCACGGCTCGCGATAAGTTTGTACCCTGGGGATTTCGAATGCTGATGTCCCGGTGCCTGTGAAGAAAACCCTGAAGCCATGCGACTCCAGCACAGTCCTTCCAGGGATGTTTGAGCCCCAGTTTTTCTGCAAGATCAAAGGCCAAGCAACGCACATCTTTGGTGGTAAGTCCATAAAGACATTTCTCCATGTGTTGGATGTGGTCACGCAGATCATTCTCCACACTCTCTGGGAACACTGCCCGATACCGACCCAGCTTCACGTCACCTGGCTCCGAAACCTTTCCATCACGATGTCTTCGCAAGGTTCGCCGAGGTATGCCAAACTGCCTGCTGACTGTGCTCAAGGCTGTGCCATCATCAAGAGCACGTAATGCTCCAACCATCCGTGCCGTGCCATATCCAGCTCGGCTTGTCTTCTTCACGTAGTTTCGGACCATGCCTACAGATAGTAATGATATATTATTATTGTTGATTGTTGTATTGAACGATTATTATTTTTGATTGTTAATGATGTTTTTAATGATGTTGTTATTTTTGTTGTTGCTGCTGTTATGTTCATCTTATGTAGAAGGTATTCCGCCGGCGCCCATATACATATAGATTTCCATAGGTATTATATACAAAAAAAATCCACAAAATACAGCTGACACTTGGATAGAATTGAATGAATACACACTGTACATTTATAAATTATTATTCAAGTACTAGTAACATGGAAATATGATGTGGACTTAAATGGAAGATCTCATTGGTCTGAGCAAAATGTTTTTACGGCATGTCATTATAAATATCCGTTCAAAAGTTACAGCATTTGAAACTGTTATTCCGGCACTACATTACAGAAAAGATTTAGCAACTCATTATTATGCAAATTAGATGTTAATGAGAATTCATAACGTCATGAGGCGAACACGTTTTAATTAAGATATTTTAGGCCATGAAAAAATAGTTCTGATGATCTAACTAGTGCATATTATGTACCACAAATAGTCTATATCCACATAAACTGTACTGTTGCTATGGTTACCAGTCTTCCGAGAGCCGTAGTTACCCATGGTTGCCATGGCTGTTAACTGCCAAGTCAAGCTATCTGCAGACTATCTGTCTATTATTCATGAACTAAATGACAATTGTGCTCCAGTCGGCACCGTTTGTATTTGTGCATACCCTAGTCTAAGTGGGTTTCTGGCCCTAGCATGGTTGCTAAGGGCCATACCAGGGCACTGGTTGCCTTGACAACAACACAGAAATTGAAAACACTGATTATTCGTATTGAACACTATATGGACTAAGTTTTCCTGAATACTCATAATATTAAATAAATGGCATATATCGAAGTAAATCTATCCAATTTTAAAAAAATAACCCCCCCCCTGCCCCCTCCCGGTGACATCATGAATATCTCATTTGCATGCTAAATGATTTTGAAATTTAAAGTACACATTTTTAAACAAATTTGTCGATTGGAAATCGTCGAACTAGGTCCCGTAAAGACCACTTTGCTCATATCAATGAGATCTTTCATAAGTTCACATCATATTTGCACTTACTATAGTACTTTAAGCTACTACTAGTAAATTGTGTTTCTTTTTAAGATATTTATCTGAATGTTATACTGATGCGATCCAGATTCAAGTCTAAAGAAACTAGATTTACTGGAACTAGTCTGTCACTCTGTGTACGGGGCATCGCGCACATGGCATGGGGCAAAACGCCCATGGTGGGCGTTTTACCCCTATAGTGTATGGGCGTTTTGCCCCCGTATTGATAAAATTAATCAATAAGATGTCGTTCCCGTGACTATATTATCGCTCACAAACAACGCTCAAAATTTAAAAGGAGACATTCTACCTAATGTTTGGGAGCGAGATGTTGTACATACCTTGATATGTTGTTGCTCAACACTTGAAGTAAATGTAGTCAATCCTTATAAGATTTGAGTGATTTTCGAAAAAAATACACGCGTCAGACGAACGTTTGATTTTGGCGCCAGCAAGTCCAAACATGAACTGGATCACGTGTCTCTGCTGCAATTGGGTATTTGCGAACTGTAAAACGACTAAATTTCTGCAAGAAATGTACGATGGGCGTTATGCCCCACTGGGCGTTTTGCCCCACCCTACCCTAGTAGTAATTTTATTTTGACACACAATAATCATACAAAAATGAACATTTACGATATAGAGTAAATTTTGAGCGCTATTTACAATATTCGATTCTGTTATTTAGTCAGCTTATGAAATTTCAACATACGATTAATGGGAGTCATGGTAAATGTTAAAGCTTTCGCTGTGCACTCCACTCATTAGAATGAAGAGTAGCAAACACCAAAAATTCGAAGTTATTATGAACATGATTTCCATATAATTTCATAACTAAATTATTATGATAATATAATTTCCCTATACATATCATCCCTATCCCCATACCGTTCCCTTCCCTTAACCCATACTGCTTTTTAGGTTACCGGTCCTATGGTCCGATAACCTACTGCCATGGCGTTGCGTCCGGCGTCCGGCCGTCCGTCGTCGTCGTCCGTCCACATTTTTATCTTTAAAGTTTACGGTCCAATCTTTCTGAAAATTTGGGAAAAGATACCTTGAAATAATTCGAGAAGGAGGTATTTTTTAGTTTTTTGATTTTTTTTTTTTTTCAAAATGGCGGCCGTTTTCGTCGAAAAATGGTCAATTTTGAACTTTGGCGGCCATTTTCTCAAAAACTGTCAAATCAGATTTGAGATTTTTATTTCAAAAGATTCTCCTTATGTACCTCTGTGATGTGTATAAGTTTGGTTGCCCTTGAATCGCTGGTCTGCGTATGCCGGCCATTTTGAATTTTCGACGGGTCGACGAAAAAAAAAATTTTCGGCCCAAATCGCATTACTATCCATTTTGGGCCATTTCTAGACAACAAAAAAAATTTCACCCTTTGAAAAACATTTTCGGCACTTTTTTCCTTCATAATGGGAGCTGCCATGACTGTACTCCTAGAACGCTTGAGGACAGAGCTTAGATATTGGCACTTTCAAATGGGAAGTCATATATGGCAACTTGTGTGGTGACCTTGAATTTGACCTTGGATGACCTTGAAAGGTCAAAACAGCCATTTTTGGGTCGAAAAATGCCCCAAATTTGCACCTTGTCTGTCTTTTCTCGAAAACTGTCTGATCAGTTTTGAGATTTTTTTCCCAAAAGATTCCCCTTATGTACCTTTATGATGTGTATAAGTTTTGTTGCCCTTGAATCGCCGATCTCCGTGTGGCGGCCATATTGAATTTCTGACGAGTTGGCGAAAAGAAATTTTTTCGCCCCAAATCGCATTACTATCCATTTTGGGCCATTTCTAGGGAAAACATTTTTTTCACCCTTTGAAAAAATTTTGGACTTGGAAAATTTTTGGCAATTTTTTCCTTCATAATGGGAACTGTCAGGACTGTACTCATAGAACATTTGAAGATACAGCTTAGAAATTGGCACTTTCAAATGAGAAGTCATATATGGCGATTTGTGTGGTGACCTTGAATTTGACCTTCGATGACCTTGAAAGGTCAAAACAGCCATTTTTGAGTAAAAAATGCCCAGATTTGCCTCTATATATGAAATGCTTGCAGATAGAGCTCATGCTTGCATTATGAACATATAGCAAGACATATATGGCACAACTAATGATGACCTTGAACTTGACGTCAGATGACCTTGAGTGCCAAATGTCTGACTCGTAATGTGTAAATTGACCTGAGCGGCCTAAACGATTCCACCCAGATATATCTTTGTATTATGAACATATAGAATATCAAATGCCGCACACATACATGTAATGGTGACATCAAAGTTCACACGGATGACCTTGATTGGTAAATCTCAAGGCCATATGTTCACACTGCGAACCTTGATTGGTAAATCTCAAGGTCTGTTACCTGTCAATGCTGCCATGGCCAAACCAAAATTGTCCGGTAACCTGTCTTAGCCTTTGGGCTAATTTTTCTTTTAAGGTAGTCCGCTCCAAACAGTGAGGGGAGGGGGTCAAAGAGTTTTTTAAAATAAATAACTGTGTCAACATAATCTAGAGCTTCAAAATGATATATGTTATAGAGTAACTGTTCAGCATCCTAAAACTGGAAAGAAAATAGGGGGTCACCGTATCCGTTCTCATGGAAAACACGATGCAAGATGTGAATATGGACGAAAAAATGTGCAAAAATCGGTACTAATATATATTATATCGGTAATATATTAGTACAGGTTAACATGTCGACAGGGTTGTATATACGCAGACGCAAGATGTCTGCAAAGCTATTCGTCAATAACATATTTTTGCTCTGACGAGACATCTACTGCAAAATAACAACTTGGCAGCTGTCGTTTTAGAACAGTGACCTAGGAGTTTTACCATTACATATTGGCCAAAGTTTAATACTCCGCTCCCCAAATGATGGTGTCTGCCGTCATATTTGACAGTGACAAGTTAATATGTCGACAGGCTTGTTAATTAAACTGACGCTCGAAGGTACAGGGTTGAAGATATATATATATTTACGTGGCGACACATGTTGTTATAATTATTCAAGGGCCGACTGATCAGAATAAACATAACAACAGAATGCAATTTATACTAATGATATCAAAGATATAGCGGACAAATATCCCTTTACTGATGAATGTCCAGAAAGAGGATATAGGGTATTTGCAGATGACGTACAGGGGGAATTACTATGGGAATCTGTAACACCTTACCAATCCAGATTTTACAGCTTTACTAGAAATACTAATTATCTAGTGTAAGTGTGATCGTGTCTGGAGAGGGGGGGGGGGATATCATAGTTCACAACGTGAACTGTGATATACATGCTCATCGTTCATGTTTCGGGGGGGGGGGGGGGGTGTTCAGAGTTACGTTATGTATTGGATTATTATCTTAATGTTAAAGATAACAATAATGATAACCATAATGTTATTGCGTCATGACACTAATATATATCTTTGACATTATATAGTTCATTATATTCCTTTTCAATATACAAGTGAATGCTCGATCGCCTTGCTCAATGATACCAATGTCCTTGATATTGGCATAACTAGACTAGACATGCTGCAATACGTTCGAATAGTAATATTTGTCTCACCATTTGCTCTCAATCTGCTTTGTGAGCTGGTTGTGAACACTGTGCCTCCAATTACGTAGTTTCGTAGCTGCTACAACTGACTTTTCCACATCGAATCAAGTGTAATTACTCTAGGGAAAAACCCTGGAAATTACGGTCTTCAATCACGTGCTTGACCAGAAGCATGCGTGGATGCGAAATCCTTGAAACGCATGCATCCATCGGCATTTGCTCTGGTTATATCATTCTGGCCGATCCTGAGCACGTCGATTCTGGATGGCTCTTCAAGGTTGAGAATAAATGGAAGTTAAAAAAAATTGAAAGGAATTGAAGAAGTGAAGTTTTAGGGAAAATCTATCCTGACATCAGCTCCAATAATGCCGTGTTACCTGTATCCACGTGCAGAGTAACTTCAGCGTGTAATACAGTTTAGTTCGTTTACTGAAGTATTAATTGCACTCACTTTCTTTCCCACAATGTTATACTCTTACGAATCAGATTCTGTCCAACATTGGCAATGTGGAGGATCTGAAAACGATATCTCCGTTCAATTTCACTTTCCACACACATAGGTGATATTTTGTTAATGTTAGCGCAGATCCTTAGTTTGATGATTATTTGTATGTACATCCTGATGGACTGGAGAGTGAAATACTACATATTTTTTGTGGAGATTAGTTATTTTTTCCATGGCTGAAGTGCCTTTCCTAAATAGTGACATTCCTTGCAGTATTGTGAAACACAATGTTTCCTCTCTTCGTGGCTAATTTTATAAAAGGTTCTAACCTCCATTATTCACAATACTGGTTGTGATATCTGTTCGGTTTGACATTGTTTATGGTTCCACGTATATTCCAGTTACCAATTTTGCTGCTGTGAAAGGTGAACAAAAAGTAGGGAATATTTAGGCATAGTGACCTGACCTGGTTGAGTGACCTGAGTTGAACTTTCTGGTCATGTAGAGCAATGCCCTTACTATGATCTGCAGGTTACCTCATAATTTAGTAGTGCGGCATAATCATCGCAAATGCTCATGGAAAATGTTCAGCATTATAATACTGAGTGTTGGGAGGGACACGGTAGGTATTCCAAGTGGTGTTCTACAATCATGGTCTGAGTTGGACGAAGACTATAATTATTTAATATAATTGATATACAATGTTATATGGCAGTTAGTTAATCAATACATTCAAGTGTCAGGTGTTTTGATATTAGTCGCAATGGTTTGACGAAAACCTACGTTCATGTACCTAACAATGAAAGGTCACACTTCTCAGTTTCTCCAGACTACTTGATAAAATAAAATGTTAAGAGACAATTCCCTCCATTCCAGATATCCTCCAAGGAATCTATCACCAGACGTGATAGATTGTAATGGAAATGGCGCCTGGCAGCAGATGTTTACTCGCTGTGAAAGGGCATTGAAATATACAATTTAGTGGTTGACAACTATATTTTGAAACGAAATATACACCAGGAATTAGTTTCCTTTCAAAATCTAGTTATGTGCAGCGCAAGTGATAAACAGAGACCTGAGAGTGATATAATGGCTGTAACTAATGCACAGTTGTGATTGCGGAAATGGGAAAAAATTACTTAACGGGCACCATCAAATTAATGTAAATACCATCCACCCCTGAATAGGCATGCATTTAAATGGAGCAAAAGAACGAGCCTAGACTGTATCGCGTGACGTTATATCTGACAGTGAAAATTGACACGACAACATCCTTAATCAAACATGCGTTCAGTGCTTGAGAACTTGTTTCGTTGCTATACAACTACGTAATTTTTTTTAATGTAATGTGATAATTTTTTGATGTACTTTATTCACAGTCAACATACGTACATAAGCTACATAAGCTACAAAAAAGTAAACATTTCATGCAAAAACATGTTTTTACATAATGTTGTGGAACAGACTACAGCGGATACTTCACATTTTGTGAAATTCCACAATAAATGGTCCTTTCGGTCATACTCCGTGAGACGGAGTTTTCCTTTGAGAATTTATCTCATTTTGTTGGTTATCCCAGAAAATGGAATCCGGAGTGCTGACTTTCCTTTGAATCTGTAGTGAAATCCCAAAGGAATGAGATGATGAGCCAGTGTTCCAGATTTGATTGTGAGACGTCGACCAAAAGTTGATGCTGCTATAAAAGTTTGCTGAAATAAAACCACTTGTATTCAATAGATCCGTCTTTCACATTTGAATGTTTGTAGACGGTGCATATTGCTTGAAAAGAATAGGTTCGAACGGCGAGTTCGCTAGAATCGCACTACTATTGAATACAGAACATGCTCAATATCAGGTCTATTCTGAACGAATATCATTACAATATCATTGCAAGTTCAGCCTGCAGCTGTCAGAAAATACGGTGACTTAGAATTCAATTTGCGTGTGTTGTCGAGCTCAATACATGAGCAGAATGATTTATCGCATAGAAGTTGGTCACTGGTGTCAATGTAATAACTACACTGTGTTGGTGTTGTTATATCTAATATACCAGGATAATGTGAAATCTGTATTATCCAATCATGATTGTGACGCACTTTGGCAGAAAACTTACCAAAGTTATTGTAAGTTTCAGATATTATATACATATCTATGATATGTGATATAAATTCACAATTATTTATGGCACTCACATTATTAACCAGAAAGCATTGAAAAGTACAACAAAATATCGTTTTACGAATTGTGAAATGTATTAATGACTTACATCATTGTACAAGGAACAGTTGCATTGGCATTTCGCCTTTTTCCGTATCATAAATGATCATGCCAAATTTCTATCGTCACTATTCATTTCCTCTAGCATATAGGCTTTATCATACTGTATTTTGTCTCAGGAAGACTAGTTTTATGTGCATAAATGGTGTTTCTGTTTGAGATACATATTTGACAAGCTAATAACCAGACTGCCCCCACGGCATCAGTATACATTGACCATGTTCTAATTGTGAAAAAGGATGTCCCTTTCATGAATTGAAGGGTTATATGGTCACAGAAATAACCGGTAGCTTGAGGTTTAACCTCTAATTGGGTTATCCACATCCAGGTGTGTACAATCATGGGGACTGCATCATCTTCATGAAGTGGTTTGCATGACAACATGCACAGTGTCCACTTCAGACAGGATAGTTTGATTAAACAGCTGTTGGTGTCCACAGGAACACAACTGAATGACTGAAGTGTTTGGCTAGATATATCTTCAGCTAGCTATTCACATGGTTATCATGAAATTAGCTAGCTAAAATTATATCTAGCCAAAGACTTCAATGGTATGGTAGTAGATATTAGAGGATACACTGTTCATTGTAATGGTGAACGTCAGAAATACGACTCCTTTCTGACGGCTGCGACATCACCCAGTGATATTTACCGTCCTCGAGCCGCTAACTGCTCTATTCTCAGACATGACTGTTCATAATTTGGACCAGGCAAAAAGCTTGCCTCTGGTCGGATTCCAACGAATTTTCGTTGCGTCTCATTGGGTTTTCTTCAATGAGTTGCCTGCCATTGTTGATACTGGATTGAGTACTGTTTTATTCACTATCTGGTTGAATAAGGAATTTTCCTGAAACCCTGAAAAACGTTCGCTGAACGTTTCGTTTTTCAAAGTAGTTTACCATCACAATCTACACAAATTCCATCCCCATAATCGAACTGTCACTATTGAAGACTGATCGGAATAGTTTCCAACTGTTGAAGGCTGGATGATATGAATTTATCGCCACCATGGAATTGATCCCAGGCTTCTTTTGTCTCAAAATGTATTCTAATGTTCCAAAATACACTGATATCCACATAATAAAGTGTGTCGAAGTATTTTATCTCTATATTGGTAAATATTTAGATAATTGTACATAGCTGACCCCCTGAAATCTTACTAATATTTTTTGAAAAATACGTGAAAACATATGGTGGACTGGTCATGAACAACTAATACAACATGACTCGAGAAATCGCCACGTGGTATTTAGTCAGAAATAAGAAATGCAATTTGTTTTGTGATGCATGTATTTTATTTTGCAGGAACAGGTACACCCCGTGTGGGTTTTTGAAGTGGGACGAATTCTGTTCGCTCACTATCGCTTCTGAAACACAAAATATATCAGTGTCAGGAGGTCGAACACACAACTTCAGTTACCAATTTTAGGGGGTAAAATCTTTGGCCACATTTCATAATGGCACAGTGACAAGTTTCTGTATTTCATATACTACGCAATATAGATGTAGACTCTTGTCGAGGTGAATACATCGTTCAACTATGTTGAATCACATGTAAAACTTGGCTGTGGCGTGATCACACATATGGGACTGGATTGATTTTTTTTCATGTGATAACTGTGAGTGTTAGCTATGTGTATTAATTGTGAATGAAATTTCTCAGCATGATTTCTCAATTTCTTTCATTAAAAATGATTGATTTCAAATCCCAGCAATATCATATTTTGCATGAAAACCAATTTTTAAAAATACCTTTCGAATATATCATCACTGGTCAGAACATATGTGTGGAGGGACACTGCATATATATCGAATTTGTTTATGATATGCATTGCATGACACGGGGGTCAATGAAAAGAATGCAAATACAACTTGAATCGCGATAAAGTCTAGCCGTTGACAAAAAAAAACAATATGCTTCATAATTTTGTGATTTGTAACTTAAATATTGTAGTTGTTTTTACGGTCATTTTCAAAACCTGTTCACTTGCTCACACAAGACACGAGACATGTGGTCTAGTGTCACTTTGTAAAATAATCCAGTAGATTTTTACCTTTACACCAGTTTCCCTAGTCATTTCAATATAGTTCTCCAGAAACCTGCTGGCAGTTCCCACATCACCAAAAAGATCCGTCAGCTGATATGCATTGCATGACACGGGGGTCAATGAAAAGAATGCAAATACAACTTGAATCGCGATAAAGTCTAGTCGTTGACAAAAAAAAACAATATGCTTCATAATTTTGTGATTTGTAACTTAAATATTGTAGTTGTTTTTACGGTCATTATCAAAACCTGTTCACTTGCTCACACAAGACACGAGACATGTGGTCTAGTGTAACTTTGTAAAATATTCCAGTAGATTTTTACCTGTACACCAGTTTCCCCAGTCATTTCAAAATAGTTCTCCAGAAACCTTCTGGCAGTTTCCACATCACTAAAAAGATCCGTCAGCTTTTCCAGCGTCATCGATGATAGACTGTCGTCTTCTGCAGCGACATCGTTGGCCACTGAAAAATAGGATATAAATTCGTTGTTATACATGTCCACGCTTATACGTATTGGGGGTGACATGCTAAAACATTTGTACGTGGAAAATGTAAGTATGATATCGATGTATAAAATGTATATGTAGTATCGACGTATAAATACATAAAATGTATATGTAGTATCGACGTATAAATACATATAATGTATATGTAGTATCGACGTATAAATACATATAATGTATATGTAGTATCGATGTATAAATACATAAAATGTATATGTAGTATCGACGTATAAATACATATAATGTATATGTAGTATCGACGTATAAATACATAAAATGTATATGTAGTATCGATGTATAAATACATATAATGTATATGTACTTTCGATGTATAAATACATATAATGTATATGTAGTATCGATGCATAAATACATAAAA
Organism: Terebella lapidaria; assembly: GCA_949152475.1. Classification (NCBI taxonomy): domain Eukaryota; kingdom Metazoa; phylum Annelida; class Polychaeta; order Terebellida; family Terebellidae; genus Terebella; species Terebella lapidaria. The sequence goes on along the minus strand of OX424566.1, from coordinate 21,893,391 downwards.
TGTATATGTAGTATCGACGTATAAATACATAAAATGTATATGTAGTATCGATGTATAAATACATATAATGTATATGTAGTGTCGACGTATAAATACATGAAATGTATATGTAGTATGGATGTATAAATACATATAATGTATTTGTAGTATCGACGTATAAATACATAAAATGTATATGTAGTATTGACGTATAAATACATATAATGTATATGTAGTATTGACGTACAAATACATATAATGTATATGTAGTATCGATGTATAAATACATATAATGTATATGTAGTATCGACGTATAAATACATAAAATGTATATGTAGTATCGATGTATAAATACATAAAATGTATATGTAGTATTGACGTATAAATACATAAAATGTATATGTAGTATCAACGTATAAATACATATAATGTATATGTAGTATTGACGTATAAATACATATAATGTATATGTAGTATCGATGTATAAATACATAAAATGTATATGTAGTATCGACGTATAAATACATAAAATGTATATGTAGTATCGATGTATAAATACATATAATGTATATGTAGTATTGACGTATAAATACATATAATGTATATGTAGTATCGATGTATAAATACATAAAATGTATATGTAGTATCGACGTATAAATACATAAAATGTATATGTAGTATCAATGTATAAATACATAAAATGTATATGTAGTATTGACGTATAAATACATAAAATGTATATGTAGTATCGATGTATAAATACATATAATGTATATGTAGTATTGACGTATAAATACATATAATGTATATGTAGTATCGACATATAAATACATAAAATGTATATGTAGTATCGATGTATAAATACATATAATGTATATGTAGTATCGATGTATAAATACATATAATGTATATGTAGTATCGATGTATAAATACATATAATGTATATGTAGTATCGATGTATAAATACATATAATGTATATGTAGTATCGACGTATAAATACATATAATGTATATGTAGTATCGATGTATAAATACATATAATGTATATGTAGTATCGATGTATAAATACATATAATGTATATGTAGTATCGACGTATAAATACATAAAATGTATATGTAGTATCGACGTAGATGTATTATGTATCTCATTCATTTACTTCAACTGTTTTATTCAGATTACTTTACGCCGACGATAAGGATGGTATTTGAAGACTTACTCATGACGCAGCCTACAAGGAATGCGAGTAGCACGACGTACTTCATCTTGGCCAATCTATGAGGGCGGGGTCATTGAATTTGATATAAAAAAAATAGATTTATTCCACTAGTCATGTATCTATCAGGATTTCATCAAAGTGTTTCACGACACCATATATACAAAAATAATAAGGCAGACATTTCGCAATGTTTTACCAAACGATACCAAGCTATAGCGATGAAACGTAGAGGGCATCTTGTACACGTTTGACCACGGGTTATATTGTAGTCACTGCAAAAATAATTCAGCTCAGCCCTTTCGGAAATTTAAAAAAGTCTCGTCAACTTACCTTTGCGTGAGCGTGTTTGTTTCGTCAAAAATCAGGTGTCTGATCAGCAGTGGTTGTGCCAGTGGGAAATAAACCCGAATATATAGAGAGAGGTACATTGAAGTAATATAGAGAGGTACATTGAACATGTTCACGTGGGCGATGGAGATTGTATCTCGCTGACAGGTGCTTCCCAATCACACGTATAACCAATCTCACTAGAACACCTGTTCTGTGGAACAGTATGTGCTAAGAATATTGTCATTTTTGTGATGAATCCGTTTTGCATCACGCTGAAAAGCACAATGTTATCACAATTATGTACATTCCTAATGTTTCCAGATTGAATGGGTGTGTCATTTGAATGTATATGACGTTCACCCTAGGCTAATTATGTGCATGTATAATATGCATGTACATTAAAATGTGCATGTATAATATAGACCACAATCTGGGATATTGTTATCGATAATAGTGAGCCAGATTGAATAGGCATGGCATTTGAATGTCTATGGCGTTAAGATAACTCCGTAGGATAACTATGTACCAGAATAGTATTGCCTGATTGACATTTGAGATTGGACTGATAATCTTGTATTATTGCCATATGGTTTGCCATTAAATTATGGAAATGTGGTTGTGCTTTATCACATTTGTTTCTCAGAGTTGTCCCTTGAAGTCTCAAATTGCTCCCGATTTCGTGGAAGAAGAACACTCCAAAGAACTCTCGTGCTTGAACTCATTTATTGCAATTTAATCAGTGAGAATAGTAACCTGCTTTTGGAGCCGAAAATGTTCCCGCTGAAGGATGAAAATGGCAACTATGCTCAGATCGGCGATTCAATGGCAACACATACGTGCGACAAAGGCACTTGTGCCATCGCCATATACATGTATATATACTTTTAAGTATATAAACAAAGGTTCCGAGTCATCTCGTGGTGTTACAATTGGGTCGTTAATATAATTGATATACAATGTCATGAGGCAGTTAGTGAATCAATGCATTCAAATATCGGGTGCTTTGATATTGGTCGCAATGATATGATGGAAACCTACATTCATGTGCCTAACTATTAAAGGTCATGTACATAACAATTAAGGTCCTACTTCTCAGCATCTCCACACTACCTGATAAAATAAGAGGATGTTCACGATTCTCTCCATTCCTGGGATCCCCCAAGGAATCTCTTCGGCGACGTGATAGTCTCTTCAGCGACATGATAGATTGCAGTGATAATGGCGAATGGCAGTGTACTTTATTCCAATGTGGATCGAGATATAAGAAGACAAATGGATGTAGGTAGGGTTTTGCCTCTCACAAGGAAATCAAAAATAGATAGTCAAGTAGATTGATTCATTTCATTTCAATTTTGTCATAATTGCTGTGTAAATACTAGCGTTTCGATATACATCATCATATGAATGTGATCCTTCTTTTTTATTATATGGACTACAAATGCGTTGATATTACATTTTCGTACTCGGCAACTATATTTTGAAGAACTATGCATCATGAATTAATTACATTTCAAAATGTATTTGTGTGTAACGCTGGTGATGAACAGGCATCTGAGGCGATATATATTGGATGTAACATTTGTCTCTGACAATGATTGCGTAAATGGGGAAAATGACTTCATGAGCATCATCACTTTGACGTGAGAACATCTAGTCCTCAATGAGTACTCATGATGCGGAGATACGTGCCTAGACTGTAGTTTGTGACGTCATATCTGACAATGAAAATTGATATGACAACATTCTTAATCAAACATGCGTTCAGTATCTGAAAGGTTGATATACAACTATATAACAAAATATGTGGAATCAGCTCGGTTCGCAGTTGTCAATATGTAAAACTACAATAAGAAGCATCATTGAGTGTTCGTGATTTGTTATAAATCAAGAGTTTAATCATGTACCTAGGCTGGACTCTAGACTGTAAGTCGGGGTTGAATTGTGTTTTGGTTTTTACTAAACATTCCCTCATTGACAAACATAAATTATTTACATTTACGCAATTTACATCATTATATTGTAACGACTACAGCGGAATTTCAACACTTTGTGAAATGCCACAATAATTGTTGCTTTTAATCACAATCCCGTAACAAGGGTTTTTTTTCTGTTGGGAATTGATCTCGATTTGTTGGTATTCCCTACGTTTTGATCCAAAGTGAGTGATAACTTATCAAAGTGATAAGTCCCACATTCCGTAGTCATTTGTGAGGCGTCGACCAAAAATCGATCCTGCTATAAGAGTTTGTTTAAATAAACCACATGTATTCAAGATATCCATCTGTCACACTTATATATGTGTAGACAATTGATGGTGTTTTCAAATAATAGGTTCAAACAACGAGTTTGCTCAAATTGCACTACTAGTGAAAACAATATGCTCAATATCTGCTATTTTTGATTGAATATCATATCTTGTACGTTCAGCTTGCAGCTGCCAGAAAACAAGATGGCTTAGTCTTCCAATCTGCGTCTTGTCGAGCTCAATTCATGAGCAGATTGACTTATCACACATACTGTTGTCACTCGTGTGAATCTAATATACACACCAAACAAACAGTATAAAGTGAAATCTGCATTATTCAATCAAAATTGTGAAACACTTTGGCAAAAGTGGATTGGATTTCTGTGGATATTCTTCCAATAACTACAGTCAAATTCATAGAATATGATACGTGCAGTCCAGCTATGTGTGTGCACATATAAATAGAGTTTTCATGATTTAATCCAAACGGAGGCGTCTGATTCTGGAGAGGATTAATACAATCTTCAATACGAGACTAAATCATGTCACACCAAACATGAGTGTCAATCAGACTCGGAGGCCAAAGGAATTTTTCATCATAATAACCTAGGACAGTCACTGCGGATTAGTCGTAGTCATCGACACAGCCATCCCGTAATTTACAGGGGGGATGTTCTCTTTATCTCGCTGGAATGTTCTCGAGCTGCCTTGGATTCCACAACTCAATACCACCAACGACGTCATAAAAGTAGCCAACGACCGTTGTTGTCCATCTCAGGACAGGGAAATTGCGCAATTGCAGAGTGGAGACAGTGGGGTTTGGTGTAACGGTCCCCGGCAGTCGGTTGAGTACTGTTTACTGTGGACTGAGGGAGTGCGATATGGCTCTCTGTGGTATGGAATCACTGGCGTATGTGACATGTCATCACTTCCGTGTGTGTGGTCTGTAGTTACCATCTTCTTGCTAGCCATAACAGATGGGAAAAGCCTGTCCGTCGCAGTGATAAATGGAGTGAAGCGAAATAGCTATCTTGGATTGTTGTCACATATGTCATTCTTGAGTTTTCTTCTGATGTATTACGAAATATAGATATATATATATATTTTTATAACATATATATTTCGAGTGGATCTTACACGCCATCAAACTGGTACAAGGTAATTTCCACATTTATCATTTCAATGATTGTGAATGGATAGCAAAAAAAAATACATATGAAAAATACAGTGAAAACAGGTCAAATGGTTGTCAGAGCATGATAATTTTACGAATAGTATTTTACGAAATATGTGGGCATGATTTCCCATATACCCCTATGTTTTGGAAAGAGAAATAGAGAAAATTTGAAAAGAGAAATAATCAGAAAAACACATCATTATAACCAGGAAACAGACAGGTATGTAATATATTATGAGGATTCTTTTTTTATACTAATATATAATTTAATATTAATACTTAATAGTACACACTCAATAAATAATTGCCATATTGCCATTTTATCCGTCTGTCTCCTTGTTAATCCTTATTGAATATAGAGGAAAACATTTGGATATAACACTTGGGCCAAATATAATACTTGGGTCATAGAATCAATACATATTTGCCTGAATGTTTCCATTTAAATTTGATAGATTTGTCATTGATTAAACGTAAGACAATTAGGGTGTGCGTACTGTCTATGGTAAGTACGAAAAGTGCTGATTACGCGATTTTGTCCCCTGTACAAGTAATTGTACAATAATTTCTGAGCCCATATCAATAGATCATTAAGAATGTTCAGGATCTATCCAGAGGCTTAGCTGCCTAACAAGTTCAGTCAAGTATGACAATATATCGGGGATATTAAGTATATTGCTATATAAATCACCTAAACAAGACACAATTCATTCCGTGTCATTGATTCTTTAATCATTTACTAGCACAACACAAGCAACTTAACACGAGGCTAATGGACTTCAATGCTCCAAAATTTAAGACACTTACGTCAGATAATTGTCCCTTAGATAAAGCTGTGGACAACAAAATCACTCCTGGACAATACGATTACACAACCCAGTGAGACGTTCGGTTTCCCCCTGGATTTACAGTGGTGTTCATCACTGAATCCGCTTCTGGTTTTATCTTGTTCCCAAACACGTACAAGACAGTCATATTTCAAAACCACCTGGGTTGAGATGTACAGCTCCGAGTTATCGAGAAGAGTGAGAGAACAGTCTTATATCGGTAATATAATGGTACATGTTAACATGTCGACAGGGTTGTATATACGCAGACGCAAAATGTCTGCAAAGCTATTCGTCAATAAAATATTCATGCTCTGGCGAAACATCTACTGCAAAATAACAACTTGGCAGATGTCGTTCCAGAACAGTGACCCAGGAGTTTTACCATTACATATTGGCCAAAGTGCAATACTCCGCCCCCCAAATGATGTTGTCTGCTGTCATATTTGACAGTGACAAGTTAATATGTCGACAGGCTTGTTAATTAAACTGACGCTCGAAGGTACAAGGTTGAAGATATATATATTAACGTGGCGACACATGTTGTTATAATTATTCAAGGGCCGACTGATCAGAATAAACATAACAACAGAATGCAATTTATACTAATGATATCAAAGATATAGCGGAGAAATATCCTTTTACTGATGAATGGCCTGAAAGGGGATATAGGGTATTTGCTGATGACGTACGGGGTGAATTACTATGGGGATCTGTGACACCTTCCCAATCCAGACGTGATTTTACAGCCTTACTAGAATTACCAATTATCTAGTGTAAGTGTGATCGTGTCTGGAGGGAGGGGGGGGGGGGGGGTGCGATACATAACGTGAACTATGATATCCATGCACATCGTTCATGTTTCGGGGGGTGTTCAGAGTTTAATGTATTGGATTATTATCTTAAAGGAGGACTTCCTATCAAATTCAAACATAATTTGGTAACATATGAGTTTCACGCACATGGAGTATTCATTAAGATGACTTCAAAATCGAAGAGATCATATTTTTAAACCTACTATCGAATGTAAAATAGAAAAGAAACCAAACTAGCGGGCCACGCCCTCCAACTGGGGAGAATGAATGGGTCAAAACGATGACGTCATTGTTTTGATGATGCCTCGGGCAACGGAGCACTTCCAGTATCTTTGGTTCCAGTCAAATGAGTGCCTGTCGAGGCTTCTATCAAAACAATGACGTCACAGAAATTTACGTCATGTATGACGTTTCTGTCAGCCATGCACTGCCGAGTGGAAAAAACTTGCAGATTTTCGGTGTTTTTGATGTTATATCCTCCGTACGATTTGTTCGTACTGAGCAAATATATACATATTCCATATGTGAATGAAGCTTAGTCTTCGCCATTCAAATACATTGAGATATATTCGCTATATGGAAGTTTTAACCGTGAAATCATTGGTCGGAGCCAATACACATTGATAGGAAGTCCTCCTTTAATGTTAAGGATAACAATAAAGATAACCATAATGTTATTGTGTCATGACACTCTTATATATCTCTGACATTATATAGTTCATTATATATACATGTAAAAGCTCGATCGCCTTGCTCAATGATACCAATGTCCTTGATATTGGCATAACCAGACTAGACATGCTGCAATACATTCAAATAATAATATTTATCTCACCATTTGCTCTCAATCTGCTTTGTGAGCTGGTTGTGAACACCGTGCCTCCAATTACGTAGTTTCGAAGGTGCTACAACTGACTTTTCCACATAGAATCAAGTGTAATTACTCTAGGGAAAAACCCTGGAAATTACGGTCTTCAATCACGCGCTTGACAAGAAGCATGTGTGCATGTGAAATCCTTGAAACGCATGTATCCATCGGCATTTGCTCTGGTTATATCATTCTGGCCGATCCTAAGCACGTCGATTCTGAATGGCTCTTCAAGGTTGAGAATAAATAATGGAAGTGAAAAAAAAAATGAAAGGAATTGAAGAAGTGAAGTTCTAGGGAGAATATATCTTGACATCAGCTTCAATAATGTCGTGCTACCTGTATCCACGTGCAGAGTGACTTCAGCGTGAAATACAGTTTTGTTCGTGTACTGAAGTATTAATCCATGTCTGTGACACTACCAACCATTTGTTCCACTCACTTTCTTTCCCACAATGTTATACTCTTACGATCAGATTTTGTCCAACATTAGCAATGTGGAGGATCTAAAAACGATATCTCCGTTCAATTTCCTTTCCACACACAGAGGTGATATTTTGTTGATGTTAGCGCAGATCCTTAATTTGATGATTATTTGTTTGTACATCCTGATGAACTGGAGAGTTAAATACTACATAATTTTTTCCAAATATTCAGCTCTAAGTTTGGAGATTAGTTCTTGTTTTTCCATGGCCGAAGTGCCTTTCCTAAATAGTAACATTCCTTGCAGTAAACACAATGTTTCCTCTCTTCGTGGCTGATTTTATAAAAAGTTCAAACCTCCATTTTCCACAATAGGCCTACTGGTTGTGATATCTCTTTGGTTTGACATTGTTTATGGTTCCACGTATATTCCAGTTACCAATTTTGCTGCTGTGAAAGGTGAACAAAAAGTAGGGAATATTTAGGCATAGATGCTACGAGTTGCGTGACCTGAGTTGAACTTTCTGGTCATGTAGAGCAATGCCCTTACTATGATCTGCAGGTTACCTCATGTTTTAGTAGCGCGGCATAATCATCGCAAATGCTCATGGAAAATGTTCAGCATTATAATACGGAGTGTTGGGAGGGACAGGATAGGTATTCCAAGTGGTGTTCTACAATCATGGTCTGAGCTGGACGAAGACTATAGTTATTTAATATAATTGATATACAATGTTATATGGCAGTTAGTTGATCAATACATTCAAGTGTCAGGTGTTTTGATATTAGTCGCAATGGTTTGACGAAAACCTATGTTCATGTACCTAACAATGAATGGTCGTACTTCTCAGTTTCTCCAGGCTACTATGTTATAGACAATTCCCTCCATTCCAGAGATCCTCCAAGAAATCTGTTACCAGACGTGATAGATTGTAATGGAAATGGCGCCTGGCAGCAGATGTTTGTTTACTCGCTATTGAAATATATATTCTAGTGGGGACAACTATATTTTGAAACCAAATATACACCAGGAATTAATTTCCTTTCAAAATCTAGTTATGTGCAGCGCAAGTGATATACAGAGACCTGAGAGTGATATAATGGTTGTAACTAATGCACAGTTGTGATTGCGTAAATGGGGAAAATGACTTAACGGGCATCATCAATTTGATGTGAATGCCATCCACCCCTGGATAGGCATGCATTAAAATGAAGCAAAAGGACGAGCCTAGACTGTATCGCGTGACGTTATATCTGACAGTGAACATTGACACGACAACATCCTTAAACAAACATGCGTTCAGTGCTTGAGAAGTTGTTTCGTTGCTATATAACTACGTTACAAATTGTGTGAAATGGATCAACTCTGCTTTAAGGTACTATTATTTTTGCCAATATTTCACATTACAATACGAATCGACAGTATTACCTTGTACCTTATGCATGTCCAAGGCCATACCCTAGACTGTATTTCGGGGTTGAATTGTGTCTTGATTATTGATTAAAGGTTACTTCATTTACGCAATTTATATAATTTTTAATGTACTTTATTTGCAGTCAACATACATACACACATAGCAAGTGACAATGACAGAGTATGATAAGCTACAAAAAAGTAAACATTTCATGCAAAAATATGTTTTTACATAATGCTGTTGAACAGACTACAGCGGATACTTCACATTTTGTGAAATGCCACAATAAATGGTCGTTTCGGTCACACTCCGTAACACGGAGATTTCCTTTGGGAATTAATCTCATTTTGTTGGTTATCCCAGAAAATTGATTCCGGAGTGCTGACTTTCCTTTGAATCCGTAGTGAAATCCCAAAAGAATCAGATGATGAGCCAGTGTTCCAGATTTGATTGTGAGACGTCAACCAAAAGTTGATGCTGCTATAAAAGTTTGCTGAAATAAAAGCACTTCCGTCTTCCACATTTGAATGTTTGTAGACGGTGCATATTGTCTGAAAAGAATAGGTTCAAACGGCGAGTTCGCTAAAATTGCACTACTATTGAATACAGAACGTGCTCAATATCAAGTCTATTCTGAACAAATATCATTACAATATCATTGCAAGTTCAGCCTACAGCTGCCAGAAAATACGGTGGCTTAGAATTCAATTTGCGTGTGTTGTCGAGCTCAATACATGAGCAGAATGATTTATCGCATAGAAGTTGGTCATTGGTGTCAATCTAATAACTACACTGTGTTGGTGTTGTTATATCTAATATACCAGGATAATGTGAAATCTGTATTATCCATGTATTATTCATGATTGTGACGCACTCTGGCAGAAAAATTACCAAAGTTATTGTAAGTTTCAGATATTATATACATATCTATGATATAAATTCACAATATTTATGGCACTCACATTGTTAACCAGAAAGCATTGAAAAGTACAACAAAATATCCTTTTCCGAATTGTGTGATGTATTAATGAGTTACATCATTGTACGAGGAACGGTTGCATCGGCATTTCGCCTTTTTCCGTATCATAAATGATCATGCCAAATTTCTGTCGTTACTATTCTATTTCTTCTAGCATCTAGGTTTTGTCATACAGTGTTTTGTCTCAGGAAGACTAGTTTTATTTGCATAAATGGTGTTTCTATTTGAGATACATATTTGACAAGCTAATAACCAGACTGTCAACACTTTACATTACAATACGAATCGACAGTATTATCTTGAACCTTATGCATGTCCAAGTCCATACACTAGACTGATTATTGATTGAAGGTTCCTTCATTTACGCAACTTATATAATTTTCAATGTACTTTATTCTCAGTCAACATACGTACACATATAGCAAGTGACAATGACCAAGTATGATAAGCTACAAAAAAGTAAACATTTCATGCAAAAATATGTTTTTACATAATGTTGTTGAACAGACTACAACGGATACTTCACATTTTGTGAAATGCCACAATAAATGGTCGTTTCGGTCACACTCCGTAACACGAAGTTTTCCTTTGGGAATTCATCTCATTTTGTTGGTTATCCCAGAAAATTGAATCCGGAGTGCTGACTTTCCTTTGAATCCGTAGTGAAATCCTAAAAGAATGAGATGATTAGCCAGTGTTCAAGATTTGATTGTGAGACGTCGACCAAAAGTTGAAAAAAACAAGTGTATTCGAATACCCGTCTGTCACATTTGGATATTTGTAGACGATGCATCGGATGCAAGGTGTTTGAAAAGAATAGGTTCAAACAATAAGTTTGCTCAGATTGCACTACTATTGAATACAGAACATGCTCAATATCAAGTCTATTCTGAACGAATATCATTACAATATCATTGCAAGTTCAGCCCGCAGCTGCCAGAAAATACGGTGGCTTAGAATTCAATTTGCGTGTGTTGTCGAGCTCAATACATGAGCAGAATGATTTATCGCATAGAAGTTGGTCACTGGTGTCAATCTAATAACTACACTGTGTTGGTGTTGTTATATCTTATATACCAGGATAATGTGAAATCTGTATTATCCAATCATGATTGTTACGCACTTTGGCAGATTGTAAGTTTAAGATAATATATACACATCTATGATAAGTGATATAAGTTCACAATCATTTATGGCACTCACATTATTAACCAGAAAGCATTGAAAAGTATAACAAAATATCGTTTTGCGAATTGTGAGATGTATTAATGAGTTATTGTACAAGGAACAGTTGCATTGGCATTTCGCCTTTTTCCGTATCATAAATGATCATGCCAAATTTTTGTCGTTACTATGTTATTTCCTCTAGCATCTAGGTTTTGTCATACTGTGTTTTATCTCAGGAAGACTAGTTGTATTTGCATAAATGGTGTTTCTATTTGAGATACATATTTGACAAGCTGCCCCCAAGGCATCAGTATACCTTGACCTTGACCATGTTCTAACAACAAAATCAAACCTATGTTTATATGTCCTAATATATGCACATGGATTGTCAATGAAAATTATTTAATTGTTGTGAAAGTAATTAGTCAAAAAGACCTAGATGAAAAAGTAATCAGTCAACAGAGCTAGAACTCGATAGTTCACATTGCACTTATAGTTCATGATAAAACGGCGTATTGATTTTCCGTATAATATGCCTTTTCCAGTTATTGTGAGCAAAGATGTCACGTGCATAAATTGAAGGGTCATATGGTCATAAAAATAACCGGTAGTTAGAAGTTGAACCTCTGAGTGGGTTGTTCATATCCCGTAAAATTAAAATCATCTTCATGAAGTGGTTTGCAGGACAACAGTATCTACTCCAGACATGATGGCTTGATTAACCACTTGTTAGTTTCCACAGGAATACAACTGAATGATTGACATATTTGGCTAGATATATCTTCAGCTAGCCAATTTCATGATAACCGTGTAACGAACGGTACAGTAGTGGATATAACAGGATCCATAACATTTCATGAGAACTGCGATCAGTATCACTATATTTCCCGCACATCTTCCAATGTATTCTTATGTTGTATGATTCCTGAGTGCCATGGTCCAACCCTGTCAAAGATGACATTTTGATCAATCAATCAATGTTCATTGTAATGGTGAACGTCAGAAATACGACTCCTTTCTTACGGCTGCGACATCACCCAGGGATATTCACCGTCCTCGAACCGCTAACTGCTCTATTCTCAGACATGACTGTTCCATAATTTAGACCAGGCATAAAGCTTGCCTCTGGTCGGATTCCAACGAATTTTCGTTGCGTCTCATTAGGTTTTCTTCAATGAGTTGCCTGCCATTGTTGATACTGGATTAAGTGCTGTTTTATTCACTATCTGGTTGAATAAGGATTTTTTATGATTTGTAGTCATTCAACCCTGAAAAACGTTCGCTGAACGTTTCGTTTTTCAATGTAGTTTACTATCACAATCTACACAAATTCCATCCCCATAGTCAAACTGTCACTATTGAAGACTGATCGGAATAGTTTCCACCTATTGAAGGCTGGATGATATGAATTTATCGCCACCATGAAATTGATCCCATGCTTCTTTTGTCTCAAAATCTCAAAATGAATTCTAATGTTCCAAAATTCACCGATATTCACATAATAGAGTGTGTCGAAGTACTTTATCTCTCTATATTGGTAAATATTTACATAATTGTACATAGCTGACCCCCTGAAACCTTACTAATATTATTTTAACAATATGTGAAAACATATGGTGGACTGGTCATGAACAACTAATACAACATGACTCGGAAAATCGCCACATGGTATTCAGTCAGAAATAAGAAATGCACTTTGTTTTGTGATGCACGTATTTTATTTCGCAGGAACAGGTACACCCGGTGTGGGTTTTTGAAGTGGGACGAATTCTGTTCGCTCACTATCGCTTCTGAAACACAAAATATATCAGTGTCATGAGGTCGAACACAATTCCAGTTACCAATTTTAGGGGATAGAATCTTTGGCCACATTTCATAATGGCACAGTGACAAGTTACTGTATTTCAAACTACGCAAATATAGATGTAGACTCTTGTCGAGGTGAATACATCGTTCAACTATGTTGAATTACATGTATTACTTGGCTCGGCCGTGGTCACACATATGGGACTGGATTGATTTTTTATGAGATAACTGTGAGTGTTAACTATGTGTATTAATTGTCAATGAAATTTCTCAGCATGATTTCTCAATTTCTTTCAATAAAAATCATTGATTTCAGACCCAAGCAATATCATATTTTGCATTTTAAAAAAACCTTTTGAATATATCATCACTGGTCAGAACATATGTGTGGATGACACTGCATCGATATCGAATTTGTTTATGATATGCATTGCATGACACGGGGGTCAATGAAAAGAATGCAAATACAACTTGAATCGCGATAAAGTTTAGCCGTTGACAAAAAAACCAATATGCTTCATAATTTTGTGATATGTAACTTATCAGTAATATTGTAGTTGTTTTTTACGGTCATTCTTTTCAAACCTGTTCGCTTGCTCACACAAGACATGAGACATGTTGTGGTCTAATGTCACTTTGTAAAATATTCCAGTAGATTCTTACCTTTCCACCAGTTTCCCCAGTCATTTCAGCATAGTTATCCAGAAACCTTCTGGCAGTTTCCTCATCACCAAAAAGTTCCGTCAGCTCTTCCAGCGTCATCGATGATAGACTGTCGTCTTCTGCAGCGACATCGTTGGCCACTGAAACATAGGATATAAATTTGTTGTTATACATGACCACGCTTACACGTATTGGGGTGACATGCTAAAACATACATACGTGGAAAATGTAAATATGGTGTCGATGTATAAAATGTATATGTAGTATCGATGTATAAATACATGAAAAAATATGTAGTATCGACGTGTATAACGTATTTCATTTATTTTAACTGTGTTATTCAGCTATCTACTCTACGCCGACGATAAGGATAGTATTTGAAGACTTACTCATGACGCAGCCTACAAGGAATGCGAGTAGCACGACGTACTTCATCTTGAGCAATCTATGGGGGGTTGGGCGGGGGGCGGGGGGGGGTATGCGTTATTGATTTCAAAGAGTAGATTTATTCCACTAGTCATGTCTTTATCATGATTTCATCAAAGTGTTTCACGACACCATAGATACGAAAACAATAATGCAGACATTTGGCAATGTTTTACCAAACAATTCCAAGCTATAGCGATGAAACGTATACGGCATCTTGTACACTTTTGACCACGGGTTATACTGTAGTCACTACAATTAAAATCAGCTCAGTCCTTTCGGAAATTTAAAAAGTCTCGTCAACTTACCTTTGCGTGAGCGTGTTTGTCTCGTCGAAAAATCAGATGTCTGATCAGCAGTGGTTGTGCCAGTGGGAAATAAACCCGGATATATATAGAGGTACATGGCAGTAACACGTGTTCACGTGGGCGATGGAGATTGTATCTCGTTGACAGGTGCTTTCCAATCACAGGTATCAACCAATCTCACTCAATCAACTGTTCTGTGGAACAGTATGTGCTAAGAATATTATGTCATTTTTGTTAGAAAAACATAGCCATGGTCTGCAAGTTGGATCACGCTGAAAAGCACAATGTTATCATAATTATGTGCATTCCTAATGTTTCCGGATTGAATAGGTGTGTCATTTGAATGTATATGACGTTCTCCCTAGGCTAATTATGTGCATGAATAATATACATGTACATTAAAATGTGCATGTATAATATAGACCACAATCTGGGATATTTTGATGTATACTAGTGAGCCAGATTGAATAGGCATGGCATTTGAATGTCTATGACGGTAAGATAACTCCTTGGGGTGTTTTTAGGGTCAATATTCATTGACATGCATTGTAGATTTTCTTGTTGTGATTGATTATTTCAATCGCAAAATTCTTTATTCCACATTACTATTTCTAAACTTTCTGTGTCGAATTTACATATTCCTGCTGCATAGTTCTAACTTCCATCTCCTTGCTGCTTACTTCCAAGTTCTCACTGGTACTTCTCAAGGCTTGATTCATCATGCCAAATTCTAACACCTTTGTTCATGCAAACTATCAAATAACAAATTGTATCTGGCACAATGCATATGGAACTTCGCACATTTCATTTAGAATAAAGCACATCGCACGAAGAACAAAGCACAACGAATGAAGCTTTTCATGTGTCAAAATTACTACTGCACTATTATGACGACAGACGGCGCTGCCGGTCGAGTGGCCACATTGTGAATGAGAAAATGAAGACTCCCGGGTGGAGGAAAAACCTTGGTATGACGGACCGCTGGTCCGATGCTGTATATTTAGCTTACCGGCCCATGGCGTGGTTTTTCGTCCGTCATCCGTCCGGGAAAACTTCCGGGGTTTAGGGGCTTGAAAAAGCTGAAAATAGCCCAACTCACTTTTTATGAGCAGACGTGTATTTAGGGGATTAATTTGGGGATAAGGGCTCACACGGGAGAGGAAATTTAACATATTGAAAGCCCTTTAACCTAAACATTTGGTACGTTCGTCCGTTGTCCTTCCTGCAAATAACTTATAACTTTTGCCTTGATGAATTTTTAAAAAAAAATTTACTGAAAAATTCGTTGGGCTAATACCCTGAGACGTTTTGTTTTCGTTTATTTTTTCAATCGTTTTTGCCGATTTGGCGGCCATTTTTTATAAAAAGTGGCTAATTTTAGACTTTTATGGCTTTTTTCTCGAAAACTGTCTGATCAGTTTGAGATTTTTGTTTCAGGACATTTCCCTCATGTACATCAATGGCAAGTTTCATTGCCCGTGAATCGCCGGTCTGCGTGTGGCAGCCTTGTGGGACCCTTCAGCGGGCCCCAGACCCCCGGCCCAAATGTGCAGCTTCCCTTCTACAGTTTTTTTTACAAACTTTTCAGGAAATAGGAATCGATGAATTTTTAAGTGCAATTTATTCCTAGGATGGGGCACAATATTAATTCAGAACATAAGAAGGCTCTGACTTCTGGGCCCTTCAGGAGGCCCCAGACTCCCAGTTGAGATGGGTTCGTTTCGTTTCAATTCCTTGCATTTATCATAAAAAGCACTGGCTTCAGGGTCTCTTGAGTGGCCCCAGAAACCCCACCGGACAGGCAAGAAGTGGGATTTATACCCAGGAGATACCAGGAAGCTACCATAGGACATAAAAAAGGATCTGGATTCTGGGGCTCTTGAGCGAGCCCCAGGCCCCACGCCGTATAATGTTGGACCCCCCTCTTTTCGAAATCCTGGTTCCGCCCCTGGAATCACTGTACCGCTCTTAGTTTCATGTATTTCGAATACTCAATTTGGCGGAAAATACAAAAACACGTTTTAACATGTTTATTATGGACCAAACACTTGTATTTTATATATTACTAAAAAGTGCCACCATTATTGCCAAGTAATTGAAAATAGATATGCATGTCAGTACCTGTATACATAAGGAACAACATATTGTATTCTCTGACTTATGTTGGAAGAACTTCACATACAATTTATACTCGCCCTTTGGTCATTTATCTATGAAAATTAGTTGAATTTTCACATGCATATATTTTATGGTTTATGTCAAATTACAACTGAATGCATACCAGTGTATAGTATAAATATTTGATTACACAACTGGCTGTACTTGTAGGCATAACTGTTTATTTGTCAAGGGTAATATGTACCCAAAATAGGGCTAGAATGCACCAGCAAACGCCAAAAAGCATTTGGCTTTTGAGCGGGTCCCCTTGAGCGGGCCCCAGACCCCCTACTACTTGGGACTCGCTGCGCTCGTGCCTCATTTCGCGAGGACCATACATTCAATTTAATTCTTGTCCCCCCCCCCTTCCTGTGATTTCTAGATACGCCCCTGGTACTAGTGTATCTACTGTACTGTCACGAGTTGGAATCGTGCCAAATTAATGGCATGAAGAAATTATGATCGGAGAGATATCATATTTAGCCTTGAAAAAGATAGCCACCAGTTCCCTGAGAATTTTTTTTCACATCTCAATTATCACTGTCCGTTCTCAAGTTATGACCATTTTGTGTATGTTAATTTTAGGCCTATGTCATGATAATATTTGCATCTAATTAGCAACAGTGTATTATATTATAATGAGTATTCATGACGTCACATCGAAAATTGATTATTAGCAAAGAAATCTTATTAATAGGCTCATGTTAACCATCTCTCACTAGACTCACTATTCTTTAATTTACAGGGCAGGCTGCGGGAATTCATTGGGGCCTGTGCTCAGCTGTTGGTCGCGCCGAAAATTCACGTGACCAATGATACGGGAGGTCTTAGTTTCTCATACATCATAAGGCTACGTGCGGCCAGCGCCTCCTGTCGTCATAATGTTGCAGTAGTAATTTTGTCCACAACAATTACTACTGTATCATTATGACGACAGGCGGCGCTAAGCGCCGAGTGCTTCGTTCGTTGTGCGTTGTTCATCATGCGATATGCTATATTCTAAATGCAATGTGCTAAGTTCCATATGCATTGTGCCAGATGCGATTTGTTTTTGATAGTTTGCATGGCCAAAGGTGTTAGCATTGAGAAAGTATTAGTGAGAACTTGGAAGTATGCAGCAAGGAGATTGAAATTAGAACTATGCAGTAAGAATGTGTAAATTCGACACAGAAAGTTTAGAAATAGTAATGTGGAATAAAGAATTTTGCGGTTGATATAATCATTCACAACAAGAAAATCTACAAAGCATGTCAATGAATATTGACCCTAAAAACGCTCCATAGAATCGCGGGTCTGTGTTTAAGTTCATTTTGATTTTCAAACAGGTCGGCTCCATTTTTTTTCCAAAATCAATTTACTGAATGTTTTAAGTCATTTCCAGCACACAAAAATTGTCTTTGAGAAAACAAATGGACTCGGGAAATTTGAGCCACTTTGTGTCTGCATTATAGGGGCCTATTGACCGTACTATTAAAATGCTTGGAGATAGAGTTTGGCGCATTCAGACAGGAAGTCACATATTATGACGATTCAAGTGTTGGCCTGAAATTTGACTCACGATTACTTTGAAAGATCAAAACTGTAATTTTTGCAGAAAAAAATACGACCGTTCTGACTTTGTCAGTTCAAGACTGTACATTTCCCGAAAACCTATTCTTAGCTCTAGAGCTAATTTACCCTGAAAACGTATTGAATCAGCTTAGGATTCTCCAGAACTCATAAAAGACATCTTCCACGGGCCTCACGGCCCCTAGTCACTTGTCGTTGTGGTCAAGCTCAGGTCAGTCGAACCCCCATTCTAGAAAATCTAAGGATCAACCCATCATAAGTGTATGCGACATGTTATCTCTGCTTACAGAGTGCGCAAAACTTGTCTACAAAACGACTAGGCATACGCGCGATGAAAGATCGACCGGCAACCATAGATGAGAAACGGGATACGGGGTGGAGGCAGGCGGAGAGACACTGGGTTGTGGTGTTCACTGACAACGACCTGTGTGATTCACTACAGCAGTCTTTTCAGAACTGGACGATTCTCCTAGCATCTAACGATGATAAGGCACTTAAAGAGTAAGTATTTTTCTGTGAACTCCAAATTCAAAATTTGCCTCGTCTCAAGTATGAATTCCGATTTGTTCATCGTCTTCAGGAAATATAAATAAACCTAGCCAGGTTTTTCATCTTTACACATTTTCGTAGGTTCCACAATTATGAGTATTTGTGAATCCACTATAATTATGTATTATAGCGAATCTTGGCCACCATATGTCTCAACATATCTCACATCTCCACATGGGACGTGCCGCCAGCCCATGGCAGGGATAATACATGTATACCTGCGATGTTATTCGTCTGCATAACACTGTTTGCACAGGGCACAACCGGTTGAGTGATTCTAGGGGTATTTTATGATTCTAGGGGCAGGTCCCATGAGTCTGGGGGCAAGGTTTCATGATTCTAGGGAAAATTCTTGTCAAAACAGATGGGGTGTTCCTGAATATTGAGCAATAATGATATAAATTCTGCAAGAATCAAATATTTATCATTCGATTAGTTGGCTCAATTGTTGCAGAGTGCACACAAAAGGAGATTTCATGCAGAGTGTCTCCTATATTCGTGTATTAAGCTCCACCAATTCCAAGTAGACTGTCAAAGCTACAATAAGTACTCAAGAATCATACATTTTGAAGCATTTGGTCATGTTTCGTATTGATTTTAGATGGAAAAACATCACTATTTCCTTTGGTGATGAAATTAAAGCTAGAAAATGTGCTAATTTTACGCAAACTGGATTTTTCGGTGAAAATATGATTCTAGGGGCATGCTACCATGATTCTGGGGGCAAACACCCATACATGTGTTTGCACAAGGTTCGTGCCCTGTACGATAACAACGCACAGCGGGCAAATACGAGGGCAAATACTGGCCGGTATCCTGCCCGCTGTCAACGATCGCTCATGCGCAACACATGCTCGTGTTCTCTTGTCTTTTACGACATTCTTTTTACGGTATATAATAAACACAACATCACCTGGTTTTTCCTGCATGTGCCCCGATATTTGCCCTTGATCCCGGTATTCGCCATCGGCCTTCGGCCTCGGGCTAATACTCGGGATCTCGGGCAAATATCAAGTCACATACCGGAAAAACCAGGTAATATTGTCTATATATTTCGAGAAAACTAGTCGTTGTAATAAGGCTCGTAAGCCACGTGGTGTCATGGTGTGACTTCCGGTGACAAACAAACAGACACCTTTGGTTTAATATGAGTAGAACTCCATTCAAAACTCAAATTGCTCAGGTAACACATAAAGTGTAGGCCTATGTTTGTCACCAGAATCACACCGTAGCGTCACGTGACTTATACAGGCCCTATAAATTGTCTCGTTGCAGGACAACTAAATGTAGATACATGCGGATCACGACATCGAGCGTCGTGTCTGGGAAGGACAAAACGTCGGCATTCCTGTATGCAATTCAGGTACTGTAAGCGACTGTGAGAAATATATTTGGTGCAGATACATATTGCAATCCTAAGAATATAACCTGTACAAACATTATGAGGTATCTTTGGGAAAGTCAAGATGTAGGCTACATATAGATCTATTGTCGATCATTGCACTAAATAATCAGAACAAATGTTCCTTGGCATTATCTCTGTTCTATATTGATATCCCCGTAGTTCATTAATCCCAGTAACTTTGTTCACAGAACGGTGCCGAGGCAATATACGTATTACCAACAGAAGGCTATGGAAGGTCCCGGCAGATTTCCTCCAGCGCTCCTACTTTGGACAACACAGATGGCAGTCTTGTTGTGGATTCCCAGCTGTTCTTCCCAGCTGCGCATTGGGGCTGTACGACTTTCAACATACCTGGAATATATGCTGCGCATTGGGGCTGTACGACTTTCAACATACCTGGAATATATGCCATGCTCAACTCCACATACAAACTGCACACATGTATTAAAGCCAGTGTAGTTACTCCTGCAATCCAATTGGTACATTCAGGTGACGTCACAAATCATGTGGATGTGGATTTGTGGATTCCCAGCTGTTCTTCCCAGCTGCGCATTGGGGCTGTACGACTTTCAACATACCTGGAATATATGCCATGCTCAACTCCACATACAAACTGCACACATGTATTAAAGCCAGTGTAGTTACTCCTGCAATCCAATTGGTACATTCAGGTGACGTCACAAATCACAAGCCAATCAGAAGGCTAGACTGCGACGCTAGGGGACCATCGGTAATTCTATCAAAACGCACGAGCACGTACATTGGTTTGGAAGGGAGTCTCGTGTACAAGGACGCATTCTGGTCTCTGGCGTTTCTTTCTTCCGGCCCACGGGGTGGTCACCGTCTGGGATTGAACCTCGTCATGCAAAGGATTTCCGCGATGATTAATCAATACATTGCCGTGTATTTAGCCAGGGAGATACCTACTCAACTCACGGATTTTTCTCGTGTACATAAAGTTGGTAATGCACTGAACAAGTTTTCTTGTAACAAAACCACACTATTATCTTGTGTAAACGAGACGTTACACAAGGCTCTCCAGTTGGGTATCATAGATGAGTCCGTCCATTCATCCTTAACTTCTTGGCTTTCCAGCTTGAAGGATATAAACAAAGATGAAAATGTTCATGCTAAAGTGGATGGCAGGCAATGTCGAATTCACGCTGCACGCTTCAAGCCCGCACAACCCGACAGTAATATGCTTGTAAATAGCAGAGTATTTCAAAACATATGCATGGACGCTAATACCACCGCAATAACTTCGCCTGATTCCAGATTTGACAGGATCCTTTTAGTTGTTCTCTTCAACAACCCACTGTACAAAGCCATACCTCACGTGGAAGTACTCTATCGCAGTCACTTCCCAAATATTCTCTACTGCGGTCCGTCAGAAATCAGCGAGGAACATGGCGACGTTCTCAGTCATTATAACGTTTCCCACGTCGTGTACACACATAGCCGTACCTTCAAGGCCAAACCCGGGGCGTTCAATTACCAGTGTCTGTCCCTGGCAGTGGCCTTCGGCTATGATGTAGACGGGTACCTGATGATTGCGGACGATATGGTTGTCTTTCCAGATAGATTAAACTCCATTAGCAGGAATCACGGCTGGTACAAAGCCAACCCCGTAATCGTCGATTTGAACAACATGAAACAATGCAGAAATGACGTCTGTAACGTTGGCCATCATTGGGTCTGGTGGGGAAAGTACAAAGGATCTGTAATGAAAGTTCTACAGCAGTTCACGAGCCACAGAAGCGCGAATCCCGTGTACGACAAATGTCTCCGCACGCTGGAGTCCGTCAACGGCGACATCCACCGTGTCGTCAAGGGCCAGGCCGATATCTACTACGTGCCACAGCGCACGGCGAGGGACGTCTCGAGGGTCCTCGGCGTGTTCCACGCGTACAACACGTTCCTGGAGATAGCCGTGCCCACGGCACTCTGGTGCCTGCACGCCATGCATAACTTGAGCTACATCAACGGCTGGATGCTGTGGACCACGAAGGAGAAACGATTGCTTCTCTCGGGGAAACCAGAGGTTACAGAAAAGCTCGCCACTATTGACTACTTCCACCCTGCGAAATGGACCCAACTGGCCTCCCCGACATCTCTCTATAGAAAACTCTTCTGCTAAATCACGCGCTTGGTTCATAACAGAACGACTGATCGACGATTTGAAAACGTTTTCCCGCTTTATCACGAGATACTGTGAAACGAGTCTAGTGTATCTGTGCATGCACGTTGATAGTATTATATAAATTGAACAATGTCAGCGCATGAGATAAAAAAATAAACACATGCTATTTATTTTCTGACAATCCGTTACTGATAACAGGTATTGGTAAGATGTATGTGTATATATATATATCCATTGATACAAGTTATATGAAGTATCAATGGGAAATGGAAAAGGAATTGTCAAAGAAAAATAAAATGAAAATCCATGTAACATCAGTGTATTAATTCTGTAGTAGCGATCAAAGCACGGTGTTTGATGCCGTGGATATCCTGCGTATATAGTTATTACATATGGCTGACTTCTCACCGAAGCAGTCGGTTTAGGAACGGGTTCGTTCCCCGGCCTCGGCAGTATGAGAGGTGGTATGTGGTCGCTAACCCGGGCAAGTGGGTTTTCACCAGGTTCTCTGGTTTCCTCCCACACTAATGGCCACCCTTACGCCAAGATCCGAGCCAACAAGAGATGTTATATTAAGCTGATGCTTGTTCATCAATTGTTGCAGAATAAATAAAGTTTAAAGTAATTCCCTTTCCAATGTTATATAGCATGTGGTGATCAGTGTCACGAAACCGTGACCTAAAGCCTAATAGTATGCTATTTACCAAATATACCCCCCTCTTCGAGTATACGAAAATCACGAAAAAAATGCGTTTAGGGGTGCCCATGTTTAAATGGTGTTAACATAAAGTTCATCCCAATCTTTTTTTGATAACATTCAATATATTGTTTAGTATGGTTCTGGGCTTCAAAAAAAGCTGGTGGGTTTTAGTGGTGGGGATGCTTGTGGGTCACATCTTGCCCACGGCCAGAAGGTGCTACGTAAATTTTCATACAAAAGACGTCCAATAACGAAGTGGAACGCATCTTCTACTATATTCACAACACTGAAACACCTGCATTCACTATGGTACTTAACATAATTTTCAGGGAACGAAAGCTGATTTAAATAGTACATATATGTGGGTAATTTGGGCTTGGTTCGGATAACATTTAACAACTCTTCCTCACATTGAAAAGTACATTTATGCCGGAGTCTTGCTTACAAGAGGAATCTCATGCTTTTGAAAATCTCTGTTAATTGCCTGCAGCTACATCCGCACTTCAAGCAGCTGCCTTCGAAAACAGGCAATATTTTTTGAAAAAATATATTTCATAATAAACATGTGAAATTAACTGAATGAGACGTACGTCAAAAGTTATGGCTACAACCAGTCTTTTGGGGCAATTTTGCTCATTTGAGCAGGTGGTTCACGCGTCAATACATGAACTGTATCCATCACACACTGATGTGAACAAAGCATGGACTGACAATTCGTGCCTCGTTTCGCGAGGACCATACATTCAATTTAATTCTTGTTCCCCCCCCCCCCCCCTTCCTGTGATTTCTAGATACGCCCCTGGTACTAGTCTATCTACTGTACTGTCACGAGTTGGAATCGTGCCAAATTAACGGCATGAAGAAATTATGATCGGAGAGATATCATATTTAGCCTTGAAAAAGATAGCCACCAGTTCCCTGAGAATTTTTTTTCACATCTCAATTATCACTGTCCGTTCTCAAGTTATGACCATTTTGTGTATGTTAATTTTAGGCCTATGTCATGATAATATTTGCACCTAATTAGCAACAGTGTATTATATTATAATGAGTATTCATGACGTCACATCGAAAATTGATTATTAGCAAAGAAATCTTATTAATAGGCTCATGTTGTTCATTGGGGCCTGTGCTCAGCTGTTGGTCGCGCCGAAAATTCACGTGACCAATGATAAGGGAGGTCTTAGTTTCTCATACATCATAGGGCTACGTGCGGCCAGCACCTCCTGTCGTCATAATGTTGCAGTAGTAATTTTGTCCACAACAATTACTACTGTATCATTATGACGACAGGCGGCGCTAAGCGCCGAGTGCTTCGTTCGTTGTGCGTTGTTCATCATGCGATATGCTATATTCTAAATGCAATGTGCTAAGTTCCATATGCATTGTGCCAGATGCGATTTGTTTTTGATAGTTTGCATGGCCAAAGGTGTTAGCATTGAGAAAGTATTAGTGAGAACTTGGAAGTATGCAGCAAGGAGATTGAAGTTAGAACTATGCAGTAAGAATGTGTAAATTCGACACAGAAAGTTTAGAAATAGTAATGTGGAATAAAGAATTTTGCGGTTGATATAATCATTCACAACAAGAAAATCTACAAAGCATGTCAATGAATATTGACCCTAAAAACGCTCCATATGTGCGTGAATAGTGTTGCCTGACTGACATTTGAGATTGGACTGATATTCTTGTATTATTGCCATATGGTTTGCCTTTAAATTATGGAAATGTGGTTGTGCTTTATCGCACTTGCTTCTCAAAGTTGAAGTCCCAAACTGCTCCTGATTTCGTCGAAGAAGAAAACTCCAAAGAACTCTCGTGCTTGAATTCAATTGTTGCAATTCACTCAAAAAGAATAGTAACCTGCGTTCGGAGCCGAAAATGTTCTCGATGGAGGATGAAAATGGCAACTTTGCTCAGATCGGCGATTCAATGGCAACATATACGTGCGACAAAGGCACTTGTGCCATCGCCATATACATGTACATATACTTTTAAACATATAAATAAAGGTTCCGAGTCATCTCGTGGTGTTACAATTTCTAATCATATGACACGATGTTCCTGCCACCACAAGCTGGTACAACGTGCAGTTAGATTACACGATAAACAATCGGCATTACAAAGTTTCAAAGCTTGACAGCTCATAGCATATCTGAGTCGTCTCACCTACCGTCGCATTGCGTTATCATCAATGTGTTGACCACTGTTCTAATTGGTTGAATATCTTTGCACACAATGGGCATCTATAGAGCATTAAATTGAATTAAATGGATGATTGACAGTATCAGATTTGTCCAGCCATACATCACCACACATTCAGCTCAAATGGAATATCAAGTGAATAGATGTGATTGTTGAGTCAGGATATTAACATGTGAATACACTGTCTCGGTAAAACGTTAAAAAGTAGTGTAAATTTTTCATCAGCTGTGAACCAACACAAGACAAATGTGAAGGCATGGAGCGAGTAGTCAATTTCAAAAATCAAGTATGATTATGATAGGAAACACAAATATGATCATTATATCGATGGGGTATATACAACTTCCGTCCCACTGACCCATGTATATGTTAGAATGTTTGACCGCACTAACCTGCGTCAGTTTAAGTTTTGGCTCCATTACATTTTACATCCATACGTTACAAACTAATTTAATTGGCTGTGTCAACTGCCATTGACTCATGATGAAAGAAATGTCAAATGCTACACTCACCACAGTATGTGAATTGGCATCATTTTCGTTCACTTGCACATTTATCTAAATTATCGTGGCTCTATCAAACAGCACCCCAAGCCCCAGAAGGACACCCTGACCATGAACAATTGTCATGGTCAATCAACTCAGTAGCCTTTTGGCTTGTGATTAGGTACTTATGTACTTGTCATATATCTATTCCATGCGGTTAGTTTCGGATTTCTAAATTATGTTCATAGTTTGTTGGGCAGTTGTATACTAATTCCATCAGGTGTACAGTAGAAACAACTACATTACCACACTGTCTGCCCCTGATGACGCCAGTCTGTCTTCTGATAAAGTATTTGGTTGGGCTTTGTTTCTATTGCAAAATGTTGTTTTTTACGTTTGTTATTGGAATCATCAAAATTTGGCTGTATTGGTGGCAATAGATTGATACTTACATTCAAACAGGTCATTCTTGTTGTGTTACAAATAGGGGACTTATGTTTCCCATTAATAAATATATGGTTATTGTTAATGTTATTATGTTGCGATGTCTACGCATACGCATTTACTTTTCATACACTGGCTGGGTGTGTCGCAGGTTTCCGGGATGTAGTTGCGATGTTTTCGTTGAACTATGACCACAAATTATGGTATCAGAAGACTTACACCTTCAGAACCGTGTATGTGCTTTGATTGGTTGGACGCTTGGTCACCTGGGTGTACAGGTCGATTATCTATTGGGCAAATGCTTTTTTCAAGTGCTTTGTCCATTAGGCCCCCTGTTGATTCTTGTTGTGTAAGCTAACACAACAAGTCGGTATGAAACAACAGGTTATGTGGATGATCAAAAAATGCTTCCATATGTTGAATTCTTGTGTAATGAAGTAATGAAGAACTCACTTTACTTGAACAGATAAATATAGGCCACGAGCAGCCGTGGGTATGATCTGAGACAACTGTTAAAATTCTTTACCTTGAAACTAACTATATGCTATTGGAACGTGATAATAATTGTACAGACATAGACTTTTAACATGCGACATTTATCCCGTGTCAGCCGGTAACAACAATTTTCTTCAATACACCTACATGGTGTTATTTCTTTCAAAAACACTATGTATAAACATATCGTGACATTATTCTAAGCGTGCATTATGAATCCAGTTAGCATTTGCATGGTTGTATGAAACAATACTATCGACATAAGAATAAAAATAGCAAGTCACACATAATCTGTCCACGGATGCGGTCGTTTTGATCTTTTAAGATCATTGAACGTCAAACTCAAGGTCACCACTCAACTCGCAATATTTGACTTTCCTTTCAAAATGTGTCACTAAACATGGAACGAGAAACAATAACATTTTCTCTAAATATAAGCTGTATTATGAACCATCCTAGAGGAATAGACGTGGAATCATACCCAGTATTAAGTATTCAGAGCAAACAAAACAGGGTCCGTTATCCAATCTCATAGTCCGGGGACAGAAAGTCATATCAGGCATACGAAGTGAGAGGCAGCCTATATAGGATACAATGCGCCCCCCCCCCCCCCAAAAAAAAAAAAAAACAACAACAAAGAAAAACAGAATCTCAGTGGATTTTTATCAAGCCTTAGAATGTCCTCAATTTCATATGCAGTGGTAATTCTAAAAAAATCAGTAATAGTGTTTCTTGAGCTATTTCTAGCATTATCCGGAATATCTAATTTGTTTGTAAAAATTATTTCTGCAACCCCCATGATATTGAAAACCCCATGCGCTATTAATATTAACGTAACTCCCACAATAATTCACCATAATGTAGGTATCGGTATGTAGATTATGAATATTTTAGAGTAATCAAATGAACTTCTTTCACTTTGCAAACAGCTATGTGTTATGTATCATAGCATCAATTCCGGCTATAACCAAGCCTTGTTGGTAATGCAGATAAGTGTGTTGTTAATTCATGTGGTATATGAACACAAGAACACTGTTGTTGATATATGCAGAGTACATATATTTCGCTTTCACCTTCTCATAATTTCGCCCTCGCCTTCGCCCACTTTCGTCTTTGACTTCTCGTAATCTCCCCTCGTCTTCGCGTATTTTCGCCTTCGTCTTCGTGTTGTTTTGGACTTCGCCTTCTCGTAATTTCGCCGTCGCCTTCTCGTAATATTGCCTTCGCCATCGCCTTCTTGTAATTTTGCCCTCCCGGCTTCGCATATTCTCGCCTTCGTGGTGTTTTCGCCCTAGCCTTCGTCCACTCTCGCCTTCGCCCTCTTGTAATTTCGCCTTCGTCTTCGCGTATACTTGCCTTCGTCTTCGTAGTGTTTTCACCCTCGCCTTCGTCCTCCCCTTCGTTTATTATTGTCTTCGCCTTCACGTCACAGAGCTAACCATTGGTAGATAGACGGGTGGCACGTGACCACGATTTGACCAATGATACAATTTGTGGAGGATGAAGGAGCCATTGGTGGAGTGAACGTGGGGTGGGGAGGGGAGGAGTATGGGGTCTCTGGAAAGTGTAGCAGGGATTTGTCGAAAAATGATCAGGGACCAGCAATTCATGGATATCGCCTTCACGTTAGTATTGGAAATAATCAACAGAGCAAGACTAAATTCCTTCCAAACGTGTCCTGCTCTTACAATCCCACGCATGCGTGTAAAAGAAAAAAAAAACAGCGAAGGTTCACTCATTGGGCCTATACTCCTTTTCGTTTGAATACAGCCCACCCATTTATACTGACACCAAATTGCTACTGACACCAAATTCGCCAAATTTATTTTATCCGGAAATATTCATTTGTTTCGTTCATTTCTTTTCATATTGGTCGATAACATATCAATTTTTATATCAACACCAACTAATTCCACAATGAATCTAATTTTTAATTTAATTTTTAATTTAATTTGTGTCGGTATCCATTTCTACTTTTACATTTATTTGCCTTCGTTTTGTAATACATACATTTATAAATGCTCACGCCCTCTGCCCCAAACACAAACTTATTCGTTCAATTTTCATGGAAAAAGTTTGCTGGAAACAAGTTGAATTCATTTTTTTGCTTCGGATCCGGTACACCCCCTTCCAAAAGTACATACATACAACCGCCCCCTCCCCCCACTCACTCCCCCCCCCCCCCCCCTCTGCCTCTGCACACTGAGTTGTTAGTCATATTTGTACACCCCTTTTGAAATTCTTTCTGCAACTGAAACTGCCAGTAGGGGATGACGGGGTCACTTGTAAAAAAAAAATCACTTTGGGCCTCGATTAATAAATAATGCGTTATACAATGATGAAACCATGATATGTTGGAGCTACGACGTGTTGCGACAATTATGGTTTGTTGTGTATCCGAGTAAAGCAATTTCCCATTGGGATCAATAAGGTCATACTTATCTACCAACCTAACTTTCTAACTTGCTTGCTCGTTCGCAAAAGCGAAGGCAAAAGAGGTCAAAGGCGAGTGGAGAAACCGGAGAAGGCGAAATTACGAGAATGCGAGGTCAAAAACACCACGAAGATGAAGGTGAAAACACGTGAAGACGAAGGCGAAAATTGAGGAAGGCGAGGGTGGGGTTAAGGCAAAATTACGAAAAGGCAAAGGAGAAATTACGCGAAGGCGAGCTCGAAAACACCACGAAGGTGGAGGCGAAAACACGCTAAGGCGAAGGAGAAATAACGACAAGGTGGAGCCGATGTGGCCGAAGGCGAGGGCGAAATCAGGCGAAAAGGCGAAACTTCGAGAAGACGAAGACGAAATTACGAAATTCTGTGGTCTGAAAAACCACGAAGACGAAAACACGCAAAGGCGAAATTACGAGAAGGCGAAATTGGGCTAAGGCGAAATTAGAAGGCGAAAGCGAAATTTCGGGAAGGCGAGGGTGAGAACACCTCGAAAGCGAAAATACACGAAGGCGAATGTCTCTAATGTAGCTTCGTACTTCCGACATTCACGTCTGGATCCTCATCTTCGCTTATGTCACCAGAACCGAAATCTGGCAAATTTCGTGGTATGCAGTCACGATGGAATTGCTGTAGGAGTTCGTCAGTCAGGACCCAACCAAGGCCCTGGGGTGCGGGTGGTACTGCAGGTCTCGTAGAACATGACATTTTCCAGATAGTTACTTGGGAATTTACACGTAGTACATGCTGTTGACGACTTTTGATTTGACGGTATCGTGGACAGGACAACACTGCAGTGCTGGGAATAAATCTCACTTCCTACTTTCACAGCTTGTTTATATCATTAGTTCCGAGGTCGTCAACCGTCGTGATATTCATGGTGCTGCCATACATGGCAAAACCGAATCTCTCAGACTCGTCCAGAAGACTCTATGGTACTTTCCATGAGTCTCCCAGTTTACCGAGTAAGGGCGTGAAGGCTGTAAACAGCGGTTTTGAGTGCCATGACCTTCCGTTTGCCTCGATTGTATCACAACCAGTCATAGCATGGAGGCCAGCAAAGCTGTACACTTCTCCTACCCGAATACTTTTGCAACGTTTGGCACACTCATCAATCTGGCCTTGTTGATTTTTGTGTCAAACAGTAGTTGGATGTTCAGAGTTCGCACGAAGTGAAGGAGAATGAAGAAGACATCAGAGTCTGGACTTTTAGTTCGAACGTTATGGTACCCTTCATGCTGTACATGATCACTGGGGATAAAGTCTCATCCTGAGTGGAGTGAAGTTGAGTGATGTCAAAGTGATGTCAAATCGTTTTGCTGTCAATCCCTCTCCTGAAGTGGATGTAGAGCTCCATCAAATATCAGAATAACTTCAGCCCATGCAACCTTTCAGCATATCCAGTGGAACCCCTCAGTTTGAATACAAGTCTGGTCAACTGCAGCTTGCCCCCACATCTTCGGCGCTTTATCTCTATTGACTTGAGCGAGTTTTTCCTCTGTTTTTTTTAAATACATTGCGTCCTGACGGAAGCGTATGTTTCCCAAATGAAGCATACAAATAATGAAAACGCCTTAGATTTACACTGTTACTTGTATGGTGATTTACACTTTTACTTTAATAGTGATTTACAATTTTACTTGGATAGTTACCATCAGAGTTTGAAAACAAGCATTTCCATCATAAACTGTGAGGGTTTCTTCCTGATGAGATATCAGAATCAGTTGCTGACTTGACCATGGAATGGAAGGCTTTTGATGAGCCTTCTGAGGATCACATGATGCTTGTACCTCACAGGGTTCTGCCAGATAGTCGGAAAGGCTTTCATACACATACCCAAGTCGAAGATTGTTATGACTCACTCTTGACCTTGTCCCAATGCATGAGTGGCTGCTTGTAAAAGTAGAAATGGATACCGACAAACAGACAAATTCATATTCCAAGACCGAATCCATGGACAAATTTTACAAGATCAGTGTGAGTAGTCAAATCCGAGAGATACTAAGGTATCTAAGTCAAAGCCATGTGAAAATCACAGACACCCAGCCAGCTGAGTGTGAGATCAGGTGCTTCGGAAGAGTGAGCATCTCCTGCCCCGCATACGATATCACCCGCTGTGATATCCACACACTTTTTTCCCGGACACTTCTGTAGTTTCATATTTGAATTCGCTAGTGTATAAATCAGTACAATTATTGACTTCAAACTTACCTTACGCTCAGAGTCACCTATACTACGGTGTAGACTATGATCCATACAAGAAAAACTAGACGCTTCCAGTCGCCTACGACCACTTGGGTGTATCCCCCGTAGCCCTACCATCCCTGTTGCCCCAAATATATTACTGATAAGTGTGAAAAACTAGAGCAAGGCTGAAAAAGATTACCAGAGATATGTAAAATCTTAAGCCTCAAATGTTTTTTTTCCCCATCAAAATTTTTGCATTGACCTTTCAAGGATATTGAAGGTCGAATTGAAGATCACTGCATATGAATTTTCATTTCGACGTGTTCAATAAAATAACGAAATTACAGCCAGATCAAACTTCTTACCTAAAGTTATATTTCAACTCTTGGTATTTGACAAACTTGGTTCCAAGTTGAAATTCCACTTCACTCATACTAAACTAGTAAAAATAATGTTAGTTTCTTTCGTTACAACCATGAAATCTCTACTGGACAGAACCTTCACCATGTTGAGCCCAATAATAAATATTTCTTGTCTTAACTATTTTTATTGTGGTCAATAATAGACTTAACTGGTAAAAATGATTTTGACTTATTCCGTTACACCCAGAAATCTATACTGGACAAAACGTTTACCTTGTCGTGCTCAATACCAAATGTTTCTCGTCTTAACTATTTTTACTGAAGGCAAAAATAGACTTAACTAGCAAAAATATGTTAGCCTATTTGGTTAAAGCCATAAAATCTACGGGACAGATCCTTTTCCTTGCTGAATCCAATAATGAATATTTCTTATCTCAACTATTTTTATTGTGGTCAATAATATACTTAACTAGTAAACATAATGTTAACTTATTTGGTTACACCCATGAAATTTGTACCGGGCAAAGCCTAAACCTTGTTGAGCTTAATAATAAATATTTCTCATCTTAACTATTTTTATTGTTGTCAATAACATACTTAACTAGTAAAACTAACATTAACTTATTCGATGATATTGTTTTGTTTTCACCAAAAACATCAGTTCTCTATTCTGAACAAGAATTCAGTGCCGTTTGCTTTCATAGTACAGGGTATTGGAGTGGTCACAGATGTCAAAGAGGGTATTTTAATGGATGAAATAAGTTAGTCCATTAACTGATTATTATTCATTCGATCATTCTGAAAAACAATAGGTTCGAGGGACAGTTTTTCGCTTCGAGCCTGTGCGATTTCATCATCATTCATTGAAAACTCCCACCCGTAGAGCGTTAACAAACCATGTGTGTTAAACAGGCTAATTTGAAGGCGAAACTCCCAATGCTTATCTACTTAGTATAACACTTCAACTGGAAGTAGCTGAAACTGCAGTTGGAAGATATGCTTTGTACATTTCGTTCGGTAAATTTCAAAATTATGATCACGCTATCCATAAAAGTTCAAGTACCTATAAACATGATAAATGACACTACTGATGAGATGATCAAAACTCGAGCGCCTAATGCTGGTCTGGAATATTACAGTCCTAATTCTGAGTCTACATTATGTCACAAGGAACACGCATATATTACCGAAGGATCGAGGCCAGTATCGAGGCCAACGGAATTTTTCATCATATTAACCGCTGTCATTGAGATATCCATCATGTACTTTACACTGGCGCTGCTGGCTTCGTTACTGCGCTGGAATGCGCCCATAACGTCTCTTGGATTCCAAATCAGGATACCACCAATGAGGCCATAAAGGTAGCTGACGTTCGTTGTGGTCCATTTCAGGACAGATGGAGAGGGTATTGCACGGCACCAAGGGTATTTGGTTCCTGGCAATCGGTCGAGTAGACTCCAAGGAATCACTAGTGAATGTGACCTGTTATCATCTCCATATGATTGTTTACTTATAGAGCGTAAACTTGCAGTCCTGAAACTTGTTTATGTATAGCCTGGTCCTTGCAGTGCAAAATCCCACATTCTAGATTGTTTGTGCGCAAAATATGTGTGCATTATTGTCGATACACCCCTTCATTAGCTACCATCCTGGTAAAAAAAATCACGCTGCTGCTGTCCTAGCCTCAAACTCGTTTTCCTAGCTGATGAGGATTGAACTGTTCTGTAATCACAATTTTAACAAGAGTAGTTAAAAAAATAAGGTGGAAATCTTTAATCATGTGAACATGGTCAATCATGTTTGGATGCGTCATGATTGACCAGCGTGGTTAACAAAATACCCGACATGAATAAGAAAGTGAAAACAGATAAGGAGATCCTAAAAAATGAAATTTTTACAGTAATACATTGCTCACCGACACGACCTATGGCAATTATGATGTACAGGATAAGTTGGAATAAATTTATTCAGTGTATTATGTTCGTCCATAAATTATTATTGCTGCAACCGTGTCAAGTAACTCATCCACACATTTTACAATATGGAGAATGTTCAGTTGACCTAACTTTCATTTGACTCGCAATTCGGTCTCATGTTCTTTATCTAGGGGAGACTATATAAGTTAATGATGCACTAATCAATTCAAAGTCGTACATTTCATATTATGTTGTCCCAGTTATGTGCCAGTGCACATGGGAGAAATGGAACGATGCTGAAGGGCTTTTCTCACCAAAAGCTGACACGCGAGATTAGAAGTGTCATTTCTATGTGAGGCCGCACATCACGTCTGAACAAAAATGAAGACATCTCTCACTACGACGTGTGGGATTCCCTCTGGATTTACAACGCTGTTCATCAGCAAATCCACGCCTGGTTTTATCTTGTCCCCAAACACATTAGCAAAGGACCGGGATCCACGAAGGAGTTACAGAAGCATAAAATGATACCGACACACACACACATATTCCAAGCCGAATCCAATGACACAACAAATACTCTTACCCACCATGTGTTGTTGTGCTTCATTTGTGCATTGACGCCTGTTTTCGAAACTTATGTACGGTTAATAGCACAATTGCCCTAAATTCTTGTACCACAACTGCAAGGGTGATTTAATTATTGAGAATGGCATTTTGAAATTATTTCATTCTGATACTTTATCTTTAAAATGAATAGCAAAATGCATATTTCAACGTGATGAAAATTAACGTTGTATAGAGCGGAAGTATAACCAACAAGCCTGTCGACATGTCACTGTCAACTATGACAGCGGACGACACCACATTTAAAGACTTTGAAGCAGACTACAGGACATTTTAAAACGGTTTTATGCCATCCCGTATGTATCCCAAAGCCAATCAAAACTAACACCTACCAAGTTCCTCCAAGAAGGCGGTATCAATTTGAATGCGCAGTTGTGGGTGTAGAGACTCATTCTCGAAGTAACAAGTTCATTCAATACAACTGAAGTGGCTGGCCGAAAATGTATGTAGTTTTTTTTTTATCAAAATATGAATCAAAGATGTAAAATGGTAATTCATGTTACATTTGGTGTTACTTTAAAACTTTTGCCAGTTGCGCATATAAACAAACTCGATATGTCAATCGAACTAGAATAATAGAAAGATATCATTCTATGCTGTCAAAGCTCAAAGTAGATACATTTTCAGAGACTTCGTTTCAGACATCGTGTGGTGACAACCAAACAAAAATTTAGCATTTATTATTGGAAAATCAGTTCTTATCCTGATGGTGAAGTGGATCATCAAGATGATACCCAACAATGCGAGGAACAGCTACTACCGATGGGACTAGGGGTTCCACTTTATGAACTGGTACGTGGTGGCCGATGCGGCCGGGTACTTTGGATCGCCGGACACCTGTCTGACGCAGACTGCATGCGACTTTGTAGCAGATCGACTCCGGACAAGAGTTACCGCTAGCAGCTGGGCAGCAGGTCATGGCCCATGCTGGTTTACTGCCGAGCCCCAGCGTCATTACCCGGTCCACCATTCCGGACCGACTTCTGGTCAATCGCCGGTTCACTAAGCAGCATGTCGAGAATGAGAACAGAATCCGCGACCTCAACGTGTACCAAGTTGTTGCTTGGAAGAATAGGGGCAGGAGGTCTTTCCCTTCCCATGTAGCAAGGGCGATAACGGGACTACAGGCGCATGTGCCTGATAATGGTCGAAAGGCTACAAGCGCAATTAAGAGAGAGAGAGAGAGAGAGGTCTGATGGTCCCGTAGAAACGGGGAAATCGGCTCGACTTGCCGCCGGGACTGTTGGGACCCAACCGGAATACTGGGACATTGGGGGTGTCCCAGTTTATACGGTGGTTTAAAACGTGTCAGAATCATCCAAATCCTGTAGGAAACACAAAAGTAGAAAGTCCCAGTTTTCATGCGATACTGACTCGACCAAATCAGAGGGTCTGTTCGATAGCGTTACCTGGTGGCAAAGTTACGAACTATAGCGATAATCCAATACTGGGACCGAGTGCGATTTTCAAGACACCTAGCGGAGAATGACAAGCGGTGCGCAGATGGACGCAGATCAAAATACGTTTCGACTCAAAGATAACCTTGAAGGTGAGTTTTTAAATTCGCAGTCCTTAAGTTATTGCTACAGTATACGTATATTTTGGGGGCTCCAACGAGTACATAACTCGGGAACCGGAGATAACCGGTCACTCGTTGGAACATCCCGAATTTTTTCAACTGCAAGGCTTCAAAATGAGCGATAATGCAGGTTCACATGGATGTTCGATCACCCATTGGCTCTGGGCATAGAACTCGAGTTCTATGCTCTGGGTTAGGAACCAGCCCAGGACAAGTTAGGAACCAACATACATACAGCCATACACATTGGGTTTAAAGTCAATGATCAGCGGCGCTAATCCCGAGTTTCAAACATTGATACAGTATCGGTTTTTCAAATCTGAAACCGGTTTTTGCCTCGTAACCAACCTTGTTGCAACTGACCTGATATCGGGTACCCGAGTACTCGTGCAGCCCCTATATTTTAGGCTCATTTCTGCCCGCTTCAGCATCTTAGGTCGTTTGAGCAATTCAACTCAAGCCATACCATTTCGCCAGCATCGGCAAGCACGCAGTTAGAGGCTGGCCAATTACTAATTGATAGGTACGCTTTTATGACATACAGTGTATAGACTGTCATAGTATTTTGAACTATTTGTTTATCAGCTCAGTATATGGCTAACACAATCACCATCGTGATAATATATGATAATTTATTGGGGCACACAACAAAACAGACTACAAAAATTAACAGGCTCCAGCATAAGTATGGTAGTACTCCATTCACATTTTGTATTTGTATATGTGTGTAAGTGACTGAATTGATAATCATGTACAATTAGCTCAATATAGATTGACTATAAGTCCGTGTTGTTAATGCTGTACCAGTATAGATTTTATGCCTGAGCTCAAGCGGTTAAAATAAAAAATGACGTCGGTATTGATATTGTAGGACACTGTAAAGTAAAATAACTTACCATACCATACCATGGACGACAGTTGACAGATTCAGATACCTTAAATATTTTGTTGCACTTTTGTTCATAGTGGTGACTACGACTGGACTAGTGAGTGACAGTATCATGATTCATAGTTCCACATCTTCAACGATTTCATTGCATAGGAGTTCAGTCGAGAGACGTGAACTATTATTATTTTTTCGAGTACCCAGTGATCGGGTCGGTTCCAGGGGTTTCAGGGCTTTGGGTACCCGGTTTTGAAATTCTGTACTCGAGCAGGCCCCACTCAATTCACAAGATTATCTTCTGTAATATGGGTACATAATGATTGAAGTTAGAGCTTTGGTGAATTTATTTGTGACCTTGAACTTGACCCCAGGTGATCTTAAATGGTAGATCATGGGGTACGTCTGATTTAGAAATCACGTCTGATTTAGACCAGTTTAGTAGGATTGTGGATGGAGCTTAGGTTTGCACTATGAGCTTATAGGAAGTCATAAGAGGTGGATATTTTGGTGGCCTTCAACTTGACCTCTGATGATCTTGAGTGGTATCTCTCAAGTCTGACCAGAAATGTGTAAATAATCAGGACTTTGTAGACAAAACGTTTATAGAAAGGTTAACAAGATAGGTCACATCTCAGTATTGTACATACATGTATTATTCCAAGATCGTTAATGTATAAAATGGCCCATGAGTACCAAAAATTTTTAAATTTTGCCGGTAAGTTACAGGTCCCTACTCATGTTCTTCATTTTGCAGTGATACTGGTGTTGCCATGCCATATCTTCTATTAAAATATTGTTGTGACGTCACACCATTGTCTGAACAGTGGATTCGTCCGCACGAATCCACCGTTTGCCCCATACGAATTCATTGGTTCACTGATGCATTTAATGTCACGTTGCACTAGTGCATTATAAGTAAACTCAAGATCATCTAATGTTGAATTTCCAACATCGTTCAGAATGTTTGCAGCATTAAATGCGACCATACTATCCACGATTTTATTTAAAAAATGTGTCCAAATTATCTGCCATGTTGAAATTTAAGATGCAGTGAGACCCACCATCTTGGGAGCCATTTTTTGCTCAGGGCAGAACCGCACCAAAAAGGAGTCATTTGTTATGAATTATTGTGTAATACTAGGTCTAAAATTTCAGGTTGTGGTAGCAGATTAGTCAGTTCTCAACATTTAAAAAATATGTTGGTAACCCATGTGGGTCTGGATCCATCCGGATCAAAACCCAATTTTACGCGTAGCGGTTCTCAAACTGAGTGAAGACAGGTCCCTAGGGACCTCAGTGTTCAGAAAGTTATATCTGTGTAATATTCGAGCCGAGCCTTACATTTTTGACTTTCTCTATAGGTACGTGAGAAATTGTCATCGTTCTCACTGCATTTTCAAGAAAACCGCCATTTTTCATTTTCAGCACGTTTTGGGGGCAACATTGCTGTAACAAATCTGCATTGAAATAGGCGACAATGCATAGTTTGTGGCACTTACTATCAATCCTTGGGATGTATTCTTCATCTGTACATATCCATTACAACAGTTGTTCCGTTATTTTGTTCTAAAAACACAATCCAAATGATAACATTTCAAAACAGTTTTGGCAAAACGGCATGTTTGTATTCCTAAATCACGTGATCAAGATGATACGTCATTGTATCATTACACATCCCAACAGCTGATCGGTGCCTCATTATAACAGGAATAATAATAGTATAATAATCGACTTTTCGAGCTGTAATGGAGATGCTCCAAGTAAATTCAAGTAATACACAGATAAATAACATTTCTTCAATGCCACAATACCGAATAATCTGGGACTATTTGCATTGCTGCCGCACACGTAGTTGGGCAAGGAATGACTCAGGACTTCTATTCGCTAGATGGCGCATTGAATGTTTCCAGGAATTTCCCAAACAACAAAAAAGTTTTGAGGCACTGTCGTCAATCAAAACACTTGAGCTAGTCCACAATGACTGATTTAGATACAGGAATGTTATACGCCAATGAGTTACAACGATCCAACAACTGTCAACGTCTGCAGGTGAATATATCACGTACGCAACCCATTCCAGGACACATGTGCTTTGCCCTTCAATCCGACTCGGAACCGATCGGAAGTAAACATTTGTCACAAAAATCACATGCATGCCCATGTGCATCAACAGCTGACCAGCATGTAAACAACACTGATATGCGGGTCACGTGTGTGGTTAAGCCTATCATTTGCCATGTCCGGCACATGGGAAGGTCCGATGCCAGCCATTTGTAGAATTTGGTCTGTCAACTCAGGGACATGCACACATTTTGGCCAGTGCAACAGGTTAGTATTTGTTTATTTTTTATACCAACAAACAGTGTTTGTTTATTATTGATACTGATTAGTACAGGCGGTCTGTTTACACAGAAAAGCACAGGAACTGAATAATGAACATGTTGTTGATAATTTAAATTGCCGGTACCATACAGTATATGGGTAGACCATCTACTGGTACTAGTATGTCTTAAATTTATTTCCAGAACTAGTACTTAGGGATCATTCGTTGATGCATCCAAAATTGCTATTATTCGGTTCATATTTCACTATTTGAACATTCGTTATGGACAAAAAATTGGCCCGAAATGTGTCATGAAATATTGACATTAAACTACAACAGCTTCATCGACTCCATGGAAAATGCTGTTGAAATTAACTGTACTTCTCGTTATTTCCGATACTTAGTTCCTACAACATAGTACCAGCATAGACACCAGCCAAAACTTTCTAACTAATTATCTAATATCACAGACGAGTACCTGTTCGGTTTGATTCCCATAACACGAATAATTGCTTCCTACTTCAGTCATTCCGCCACTACTTAAATTGTGTGTCAAGTTTTGTGTGTCAAAATTGTGTGTCAATATTCCACTGGCGTGCCAGAGGTTGCAGGTTTCAATCCTACATGTACCCAGTCTAGCATACTGTACACCCAAAATTTACTTATGAATATTTCACAAATTACATGTTCACTTTACTTTTTTATTTGCAGGCCTCTACCACATGACAATTAGGGGAAGGGGGGTGTTCAGCCCCCCCCCCCCCCCCCCGAGGACAATGAACCCCACCCACGTCTCTAAATCCTGCATCTTGCATCATGCCATGTGAACACATGCAATCACCAGAGCACCAGATTACAGATTCTGTCACCAGATGACAGAGTGGATATTATGGATGTGTTGCTACGTGTTTTACCCGTATTATTGATGATGTTGATAACAGCTAATCACTGTGATGTGATTTAGCTGTTTGATTGGTGCCACATGAAGTGGATCCCCAGTTGGATATACTCACTAGCTGGATAAGTGTGTGCTGCTACAGAGATTGAAATTATGGGTCTGACTAGCAACATCGTCTCCGAAGCGACGAAGAAAACTGTGTCATGTGTATCTACCCAAATTGGACATATCGGCAAGTCGATATGTGCTAAAAGACCTACTCTGTGCTGCAGATATACTGTGAGTACTAATTTACATAGATATAATGTGGCTTGCATACCGAGATGTGAACATTATTATCTGGTTTAGATATCATGTGGAGAGTTTGTATTTCCATGTAATGCCTGACAATATCATGTTTGGACCTGGGATGCTATGCCTCCAGCAGTTGCATGAACTTTTGCAAACAGGCTGAATTGAATGACAATGTTTTTAGGTTACCGGACCTATGGTCCGCGTCGTCGTCAGCGACGGCGCCGTCCGTCCACATTTTTAGCTTACCGGCCCATAAGGGCCGATAAGCTATTGTCGTGGTTTTTCGTGCGTTGTCCGTCGTCGTCGTCCGCCACATTATCTGTTAACATTTTTTATCTTTTTTTTCGGGCTGA
The DNA here is from genome assembly GCA_949152475.1 of Terebella lapidaria. Taxonomy (NCBI): domain Eukaryota; kingdom Metazoa; phylum Annelida; class Polychaeta; order Terebellida; family Terebellidae; genus Terebella; species Terebella lapidaria. The sequence goes on along the minus strand of OX424566.1, from coordinate 21,852,724 downwards.
TGAATTTGTCCATAAATTTGTGTGACTATGTATTGGGTCAATACCCCCAGATGTTTTTTTTCATTTTTTTGATTGAATCGATTATGCAGTTTTGGGGTCCATTTTTATGCCGAAAATGGCTGTTTTTGCATGTTCTTAACTTTAAAAATTATTTTCTCAAAAACTGTCTGATCAGTTTTGAGATTTTAGTTTCAAAATGTTCCCCTCATGTATATTTATAATGTGTATAAGTTTTAATGATTTGAATCGCCGGCCTGCGTGCGGCGGCCATTTTTATGTTGCTTACGGGGCCCAAATAGGACTTTCCCATGTTAAATTCTCCTATGCTTTATAATGGGCCACAATGTTCTAGATATCTCACTTAATATTGAGATTAGAGACTCGGAATCAATTGTGGACATATAGGAAACTAGACGTCAAGGCCTAAAGGCCTTGGAGGCATTTCAGGGTGAAGCATGAAAAAAACAAAATGCTGACATGATGAGTTCCCAATGAGACCGTTTCCGAGATATCGACAGAAACGAAAAATGCCGACTCAGCGAAAAAATTTAAGGTCAAGGTCAAAGGTCATCCATCATACCCTATGTACATGTTTGTCTAGGGCGACGAGTCCGAAAATAACATCCTTTTCGCTCTATGACGCACCATTTCCGAGATATCGACGAAAACGAAAAATGCCGACTCAGCGAAAAAATTTAAAGTCAAGGTCAAAGGTCATCCATAATACCCCTAAGACATGTTTGTCTAGGGCGACGAGTGAAAATAACGTCCGTTTCGCTCTACGACGCACCGTTTCCGAGATATCGACGAAAACGAAAAATGCCGACTCAGCGAAAAAAATTGAAGGTCAAAGGTCATCCATAATACCCTATATACATGTATGTCTGGGGCGACGAGTCCAAAAATAACATCCGTTTCGCTGTACGACGTACCATTTCCGAGATATCGACGAAAACGAAAAATGCCGACTCACGGAAAAAATTTAAGGTCAAGGTCAAAGGTCATCCATAATACCCTTAAGACATGTTTGTCTAGGGCGACGAGTCCGAAAATAACGTCCGTTTCGCTCTATGACGCACCGTTTCCGAGATATCGACGAAAACGAATAATGCCGACTCAGCGAAAAAATTTAAGGTCAAGGTCAATGGTCATCCATAATACCCCTTAGACATGTTTGTCTAGGATGACGAGATATGCATGAGAGCCTCAAGGATGACTCAGCTAAAATTATTTCGAGCCCTAGGTCAAAGGTCGTTTGACGAATCGGCCTCAAAATCAATAGGCATCTTCCCTGGTGATATATGAACCTCCATGCAAAGTTCCACAGTCATTGCCATAACACTTTTTGAGTTATCGTGCGGAAACCAGAAACATTGATTTCATCCTCACGGACCTCACGGACCCCGGAGCCGACCAGCAGTGAAAATTTGGCGAAGATACATCGAGGCAAACTGAAGTTATCGTGCAAAAACCAAAAAGTGAAAAAAAAAAAAAAAAAAAAAAAACTTATTCAACTTTCAAGGTCAGAGCCCAAAATGGCTAATATCTCGCTTATTATCGACTTTACAGCTTAGGAATCAATTGCGGACATATAGGAAATGTTATATGTCGAATACTCTGATGACCTTGAAATTGACCTTTGACCTACTTTTCAAGGTCAAAGCACAAAATGGCTATTATCTCGCTTATTATCGACTTTACATCTTAGAAATCAATTGTTGACATACAGCAAATGATAAATGCTGAATATTCTGTAGACCTTTAATTTGACATTTGATTTGATTTTCAAGGTCACAGGATATGATGATTATTATCTCTCTCATTATTGAACTTCCAGCTTAGTAATCAATTGTGAACATATAGGAAATCAAATATGCTGAACACTCTCGTGACTTTAAGTTTGACCAGTGACCTTATTTCTAAGACCACGGGACAAAATATAGCTACTAGTATTATATATTGTCCGGTAACCTATCTTAGCCCTTGGGCTATTTTTTTCTACACACTTGGGTAAATTGATCCCTGTATTTTGGATGTACATGTATTTCCATGCACATTCAATGTCTGTAGTAGGGTTTGATGGTGGCCCAGTCCTGGTATTCCTTGAGCAAATTCATCATGATGTACAGTAACCATGGTGACAGGGACACTCAGATGAAGGCCAAAATAGTTCATACATTTATTTTTTTGGTGTGTGTATGGCCAAAACAAAAAGTATTGTGAAACATGTACAGTATGTTAGTTATTAGATGTCTGACCATGTTCATTTCACTTTTTGTGACCATGGTAATTTATATGTACTTCTTCCCATAGTATACAATTTTCATATTAGCATTTGAGTACTGTTTTTCTATTATACAGGAAACTATTGAAATATTGAACATATATGGTAAATACATTTATTGAGAAACAGCCTGATTGCATCATGACCTAGCATATTGTCATTATGGTTATGTACAAATGCTGGTATTTTTTATGTCAGTTATTCGGAGCCACTTTCTTGGCAACTAATATAGAAAACAAAATGAACTGACCAATTGGATAAGTGTGTGTGCCTATGATAAAAGTGAATCAATAAATGAAACTAATGTCAAACAACTTGTAATCAAGAATTAAATTAACGATGGTTTTAATACTTGTGTTTCATGCTTGGTAGGTAATACTAGGTATATTAATTTACTGAATTTTGTAAATAAAAATTTTTAATTAATCACTTTTATAAATTCCACTTGTACATGTTCTTGTATGTGTTGGCATGGCAGAATTGAACAATTTACAATATTAATAATGAAAAATATATATGTTCTGAAAATATGTTGTGTATTCAGATATTTATTAGTAGTATCTAACCTCAGTATTGCAGATTAATATGACAGCTTGAGCAGTATACTGACTTGTTCTTGACATGCACATCATGTACTAGTATTTGAGCTTCTATGAACATGAGGAAAGCAGTGTGCACCTTGCAGGTGTGTTACACATGACTGCACACACAGTCCAGGCAGGTGCCTGTAGCATGTGGCACACAAGATTCTTGTAAACAAAGTATATCTGCTTGTTCTCACTTATTCAACTTATTTGTCATACAACTTCCCCTTCCAGACAATGAATGAATGTTCCATAGGTGTACAAGGGTTAAAAAAGTAGTCCCCTTGGCCATGATGGATTTGTTGTTCAGTTCTCACAGCAGAGTCAACTTCAAAAATCCATTGTATGGTTTTGAGGGGGAAATCTAAAAAAGTAAGGCTCGGCCCATAGACTTGGGTATGTGGCAATTGTTGGAAAAATAGTTAGCAGATTTGTTAATGTATATTTCTATATGAACGGTGACGCGTAAAGTTGTGTAATTTAACTTTGTCATTTGGCATCCTAAAATTTGATTAAATACTTCAAAATTCTTCTTCAATATAATATTGCTTGCTCAAATGCTATTTCTAGGCCTTTTTCCCCATATTGGGTTTGATAAAAATAATTTAGTAATATTCAATGCTGCAATATTTACTGTGCTACACAAAAAAATGGTGGGTATTTCTGAATCTTAAAGCTGTAAGTATGCTATATAAAGAGATACTGTACAATCCCTTCGACCTTTTGAGACATCCCCTGAACCTTTCGTGCTGACTGGTGACGTAAGTAGGTGCCTTTGGCCTAGGCCGACCAGGGGGATTTTCGGCCGTATAAAAGGAGGGGGCGACTGGCCTACAATGTGGCATACTCAATAGACCAAGGAGGCATACACATCGTCCTCAATGTCCGTATGTAATGCATTTCATTGTGTATATCTATATTTCAGTGTTTATAGCATATTGGTTGAATGTAGGGTGTGACAATATGGGTGACATCTCTGACGGAATATTTTGTAATCATATAACATTGATAGCGTCACCCTTGATAGTCTGTCCAATTGTACATGTACATGCTATGTTACAGGTATGCACCTATTGGCATGTACTCTAGGTTAGTAATATAGCATACAATGACTGAGCACTGCTCAACAACATATGAGTACAAAATTTACCAGGTCACAAAGCCTGTTTGTATGTTGTGTACAAATATGTATGATAACTTTACTGTTGATGTGGCTACATTACGGGGATATATCTATGCACGTGAATTACTGGGAACCATACAAATTCGTCACACCAATGGATAATACGTTCATTAGGGCTAGGAGGGAAATATGTAGCCCTAATTATATGAGTAATTGTGTGCACGTATGGATATTATGCAATTATACTTTGCAGTTTGTGTGTTCTCTGACATCTGTGCTGTGGGGAACATGTCAAATGATCATCGACACACACTGCAAGAATGGCTTTATACCACTTCGCCGTTACAGCCGACTGCCTCTGGCCTCTGTCGTGGGCGGCCTGACTCGCGCCAGTGCATAGACCCGCCCGCATTCGAAGCAAAACAAACAACGCGTGGTTCTGTGGTTTTACGTTCGGTTTATCCGTCGGGGAAGATCGTGGTCGTTATCATAATATTTTTTTTTACATGGTCGTTTATCTATTTATAACATACTTACAGCTTTAATGTCAACCAGTCGATGTCCAGTAACAGAAATGCGATAATGTGTGTGGTATAGGTCACTGTTTCGCTGTGTTTTGAGTACAATATATTAAAACTCACCATCATCCAATGGAGATGTCCATTGAAACACGTTCCACGCATCAAACCCTGCTCCCTAATACTACTCGCTCACTAAATGAATGCATGTAACCCGTGTTGAAAACCATGCTGAGTTGAGCAATCTAAATTCACTCGGTTGCCGGCTATTTATGAATACATCTTTGTCATGCTTGACTTGCAATAAGTCTAACAGAAACAATATATATGTGTACGAGTAATCTGTTGGTCGCATTGTGATTGTAAGAGCAATATTCTAAGTCGGATAAAACACTCGAAACAATGAATTCGTGAATTCGTACGCACGAATTCACTGTTTCTCGTGCTTTATCCATGACTTATTTCCACTGGATGAGGAATTTGTTACGGCTATAAACTTTTGCCATTCCTATGGCTTTGAAGTATCTTCTATTGAGTTTCTAGCTATGAAATCTATTATATGTTTTTGACCAACTACAATATTCATTATTACTTGGGTGGGCCAATGACAAATTTCTTATACTTTGGACTTAGAGCAAGATTGAGTTGTCTTGTTGCTTTCTATTTGCAGAATGGACCTTGTTGAAGTGATAGGTAAAAAGAACAGACGTGTGCCGCTCCTGATGCAGCCGATAGTGCGGGATGCCATCAGTGTTCTCATTGATCAGAGGAAAAACGAAGGAAACACATATGTATTCGCCAAGGTAATTACACTTGTTATAATGTATTTCATTACAGTACAACATGTGTATCTCAATAGCAAAATGTATTGTACAATTGAAATCTTTACTTTCAGACCACAAACGCCCCTGAGTCCCACATGAGAGGATACGACTGCTTGAGAGATGCTTGCAAGGAAGCAAACATTTCTTCTCCAGAATTGGTTACCTCAACAAAGCTTCGCAAATACATGGCAACTGTTTCACATGTAAAATTTAGATAGTGATAAATAAAATAATGATGTGTATTCTTATAGGAAAGAAATCGTTAGGTACATGAATATAATCATGTTCAGATCAAAAGGATGAATCTCATATATGTACTCATAATGTTATGCCTTAAATAATATATAAATTGATGGAATCAGGTTATCGACATGTCTGAGGTGGAACTCCAAGAACTCGCTGGGCATATGGGCCACGAACTGGCAGTTCATCGTCAGTACTATTGACTTCAGGAGGATGTCACAGAATTAGCAAAAGTTTCCAAACTCCTCCTGACAGTTGAAGCTGGCAGAGCACACAGATTCAAGCCTAGATGATATTAAAATGAAAGGTATTTCTGAAGAAATGACTGATTGTTCGGTAGCCTATACCCTGACTTTTTTCACATTTCCAGATTCACCTCCACCTCGATTCTAAAAAATGGTTGAAATTATTACAGTATGGTTCTTGGCTGGTAAATGATTTGGGGTATTGGGACCGAGATTGTGATATGTATGTCTTTTGAATATTGAAACTGAGAGATGGTCCTGTATATGTCTTATATGAAAACTGAGAGATTGTCCTGTAATTGTCTTAAATTTTGAAACTGAGAGATTGTCCTATATTTGTCTTATGAATCTTGGAACTGAGAGACAGTCCTATATTCGTCTTATGAATTTTGGAACTGAGAGATTGTCCCATTGGTTTCGGGTATTACCATGACAATTGTGAGATAACTAGTAATTGTGGCAATTGTACTTTCAGGCACATTGCTCGAAATCTATTTAGTTGCTTTCTCTCTAATCTCACAAAGAGGTAGTACTTAGGGCTGTTTAGCTCAATCCAAATGGCCAAATTTGCACTTTTTGGCAATGTGCTCGGTATCTATCCGGTCACTATTTAGACTCTTCACAATTTCACAACAAATTTTCCCCTGGAGAAGTCATGAAACACTGTCTGAGACTTCAGCTCAGACTTGCGTATTTTCAACACAAGTCCAGAATGATATGTGGAAGAACCCTATTGTTTTTGAGCCGTCTCCGAGGTCCATGAGGTCCGTGAGGATTAAATCAAGGCTGATTTTGAGACTTGGTTTCCGGAAGATAACTAAAAAAACATTCAGGCAATGGTTATAGAACTCTGCATGGAGGATCATGTACCACCAGGGAAGAACCCTATTGATTTTGGGATCGATCTGTCAAACTAACTTTGACCTAGATGTTGTAATATTTTTTTGCTGACTTATCCTTGAGGCTTCCTGCATATCTCAGAAACAGTGCATTGTAGAGCGAAACAGATGTAATTTTCGGACTTGTCGCCCTAGACAATCATGTCTGACGGGGGATTATGGATGAACTTTGACCTTGACCTGGTATTTTACTGTAAAGTTGGCATTTTTCATTTTCAGTGATATCTCGGAGGCTCTGTAGAGCATTGTAGAGCGAAACAGATGTAATTTTCGGACTTGTCGCCCTAGACAATCATGTCTGAGGGGTATTATGGATGAACTTTGACCTTGACCTGGAATTTTACTGTAAAGTCGGCATTTTTCATTTTCAGCGATATCTCGGAGGCTGTCCGTGGCAGAGCGAAAAACACATCTGACTCATCACCCTAGACAAACACGTCTAAGGGGTATTATGGATGAACTATGACCTTGACTTTATATTTTTTTGCCAAGTCGGCATTTTTCATTTTTGTCAATATCTCGGGAACGGTGCGCCGTATGACCTTCAAAACATCATTGAAGCCAATTTAGGTAGCCCTTGAGCTAATTTTTCTGTATGTCGTTACATGTCCAGACCTCTTGGGCCTCACGTTAAGTTTAAAACTGTTATTAGGTTGATGGGGTGGCAGATTTTATGTGTGATACGTTTTGCCTTCCTCAATATGTCATATTGGGTCGCTGTCATTGAGAAATCTTCATATTTTCACAGATACCATAAATGAAATGATTGGGTTTTTTTGTTCCCTCTAGCACTCAATAAAATATGAATGAATCAAACATGCTCTCGTTCCAGACCTTGATGAAGTGCTCTTCTCGATGGACACAAGGAGAAATCACGTGATAGCCATGGCGACCGGCAAGCTAACTTTGACAGCTGCGATATTTTTTGTGAATTTGGTTAATCTTGTGAATAATCAGAATCCCAGGAAGACTCATCATACCTGATGAGACGGATAATATCCTGCTCATGTCATATCAGAACTACCGGGACTGAGAGATTGTCTCGGTTATGTTATACCAGAGCTACTGGGAATGAGAGATTGTCTCGGTTATGTTCTACCAGAGCAACTGGGGATGAGAGATTGTCTCGGTCATGTTATACCAGAGCTACTGGGACTGAGAGATTGTCTCGGTTATGTTATAACAGAGCTACTGGGACTGAGAGATTCTACCAGAGCAACTGGGACTGAGAGATTGTCTCGGTTATGTTATACCAGAGCTACTGGGACTGAGAGATTGTCTCGGTTATGTTTTACCAGAGCTACTGGGACTGAGAGATTGTCTCGGTTATGTTATACCAGAGCTATTGGAACTGAGAGATTGTCTCGGTTATGTTCTACCAGAGCTACTGGGACTGAGAGATTGTCTCGGTTATGTTATAACAGAGCTACTGGGACTGAGAGATTCTACCAGAGCAACTGGGACTGAGAGATTGTCTCGGTTATGTTATACCAGAGCTACTGGGACTGAGAGATTGTCTCGGTTATGTTATAACAGAGCTACTGGGACTGAGAGATTGTCTCGGTTATGTTATAACAGAGCTACTGGGACTGAGAGATTCTACCAGAGCAATTGGGACTGAGAGATTGTCTCGGTTATGTTATACCAGAGCTACTGGGACTGAGAGATTGTCTCGGGTATGTTCTACCAGATCTACTGGGACTGAGAGATTGTCTCGGTTATTTCATATCAGGGCCACCGGGACTGAAAGATCGTCCCATTTATGTCCTCTCATAGCCACTGTTTGGGACTGAGAGATTATCCTGCTTATATCATCAAGGATCGGACCCAAGTATCATATCCTACGCCTGCCTCTATTTTCAATAAGGATTTAAAAGGTGACAGATGGTTAAATGGCATTCATTCAATGGATGAGTAGTATTAGGGCGCAGCGCATGATAATTAAGCCAAGGATCCAATAGACTGATATCATGTCAAGTAAGTACCTCTTGGCACCGCTTCACTGAGATTATGGGCTCATAAAAATTCTTAAACTGAAAGCCCTATTTTATAATTGGATTGTGTTTCACCTTATATAATCATCAACATGATGATGGGAACTGCTAATGTAGACGTAGTTTCTGGTGATAGAGTTGCCCTATTTTATAATCGGATTGTGTTTCACCTTATTTGATCATCAATATGATGATGGGAACTGCTTATGTAGACGTAGTTTCTCGTAATAGAATTGATAATTACTTATACTTCTATAGAGACGTCTTCCAATGAACAAAATAAAAATCCTTCCATAATGCTTTAAATCGGTGTGGGTTCAGAGGGAGAGAAAAAGTCACCGCACCCAACATGGAGGCCATTTAAGCCCCAGTCCTATAGGCGCCGGACCATTTCAGATGTGGCCCAGGATGTTTCAGGTTTGTGTCAACACCGTACTGGAACCGCAGTGGTCTTGGACAGTCCGTGTTCCACCGGGATAATCCGGTAATGTCCGTAAAACTGCTAGGGTGATCCGGGTCGGTACTTGTTGATTGCCTGCACCGTGTTGGTCCTTGTTATTCTGTGTGAATGTCATGTTGGGTGCTGCACGATCCAGTGGACCTCCATGCTGGTCCGTGTTTACACCTTGCCAGGATCGGTTTGAGGCGTGATAGTCCTGGATTGTCCGTAGGCAAAATTAGTGTTGTCATTCCGGACCAGCCTGGACCATAGAATCTCCTTGTCCGTGCAGTTCCGTGTGGGTCCAGCCTCCGATGGGACTGGGGATGTATGTTTTTTTCTGATAAATAAACTATAAATAAAATTAGATTTACACTGTAAATGGATCTAACATTGCTGTAGTATGAAAATGATGTTCAAGTGATATGCGTCTGTGATAATGGGAGAGTGACACTACCTGTACATGTGTCAACTGTGCTATCTTACAGCCAGGGCATAAACCGTGTTGCCATATCGAGCATTGGTTATTTTATGATTGATTTCTATATATGTTTAGGGAATCAACAAAAATATAATTTTCATCATGAGTTTATGATGGAATAACTAGTTTATAATGAAATGTGAGTTCATGAGTTCACTCAAAATGTTAGATAGTAATAGGTACACAATGTCAGCGATGGGGTGCTTTCCATTGTTACATATTCCATTGTTACATGTGATGAACGTAAATAACTCTTGGTAACCAACATCATGCCAAGTTCACAAACGATCCAAGTAGCGTTTATCAAGTTGAAAGTAGTTTATATCAAGTAAACTACTTGAATTTATGAAACTTTATGAAATTTATGAAAGGTACACAGGAATTTTTATATCTCTGTCCTGATAAGAGTAAAGGAACACAGGAATATTGTCCAGTTTATTCCATGAAAGAGACAGTAGCATCCACATTTACAAGTCGTCCGTCCGGTAAGACAGAGGCGTAAGTGACATTTTTGCCCAAAAAGCCTTTTTTTTAGTTTTGGACCCCAAATAAACAGTTGTATCTGCACTATTAATATCGTACCTGAAGTCCAAGTGGTTCCAAAATTACAAGCAAAAGTACATCGCTGTATCTACACAGATCATGATGCCAGTTGTAATACATAGCAGTAAGTACGGTGGTTTCGGTCAGACAGAGACGTAAGTGACACATACCTGTACTTACGACTGTGTTCATCCCAACGTTCAGGAAATGGGTATCATTTTCCAAGTAGACAAAGATGTATGTGACATGAATTTGCAGTTACTGCTGTGTTCAATTTAAAATATCTAACTGTATAATTACTGATGAGATTGAAAAAAGGTTGTAACTGATTTGAAAAAATGTTTTTCTCTTACCAGGAACATGCTATTGGTTAACTTTGCGTGGTTTTTAGCTTACCGGCCCTTTGGGGCGATAAGCTATTGCATCCATTCGTCTGTCCGACCGTCTGTTTGGCCGTCCGTTGTCCGGGTGAATATTTATAAAACACTTCAGTGAATTTTCTTCTATATTGGTGTGTGGAATCTATATCACCATATCTCCAGACCATTTTTTTTTCGGACTGAATCATTTTTGGCCGATTGTCAGCCGACTGGCCACTAATTTGTGAGAATGAACACTTTCATGCAGTTTGCACATTCTGACTTGGGACTTTTTGATGAACATGCTACTAGTGACTCAAAGAACGCTAAATAATAGCTATGATTCTAATCATTGTGCTCTGCTAGAGCATTTTATCATGTTTATTTTGTGTTGTTCAACAATGAGGGACATGTTTTTAATCATTCTGCTCTGCTGGAGTATTTATTTTGGTGTTGTTCAACATGTTCAATAAGGAATAAATATCGTATGTTGTTTTTCTATTTTACTGCATTATGCTAAGGTAGTATTTACATTACCACTGAATACAATAAAGAATGCCTCACATTACTAAACGAGTATAGAACAAAAAAAAAACAATATCTAGACTGTCATGTCACCAATATGGAATACCATGCAACATTCGGTATTACTTTCCATAATAAAAAAAACTGTATCTACAGAGGCGTAAGTGACATTTTTGCCCAAAAAGCCTTTTTTCATTTTTGGACCCCAAATAAACAGTTGTATCTGCATTATTAATATCGTACATGAAGTCCAAGTGGTTCCAAAATTACAAGCAAAAGTACATCGCTGTATCTACACAGATCATGATGCCAGTTGTAATACATAGCAGTAAGTACGGTGGTTTCGGTCAGACAGAGACGTAAGTGACACATACCTGTACTTACGACTGTGTTCATCCCAACGTTCAGGAAATGGGTATCATTTTCCAAGTAGACAAAGATGTATGTGACATGAATTTGCAGTTACTGCTGTGTTCAATTTAAAATATCTAAATGTATAATTACTGATGAGATTGAAAAAAGGTTGTAACTGATTTGAAAAAATGTTTTTCTCTTACCAGGAACATGCTATTGGTTAACTTTGCGTGGTTTTTAGCTTACCGGCCCTTTGGGGCGATAAGCTATTGCATCCATTCGTCTGTCCGACCGTCTGTCTGGCCGTCCGTTGTCCGGGTGAATATTTATAAAACACTTCAGTGAATTTTCTTCTATATTGGTGTGTGGAATCTATATCACCATATCTCCAGACCATTTTTTTTCGGACTGAATCATTTTTGGCCGATTGTCAGCCGACTGGCCACTAATTTGTGAGAATGAACACTATCATGCAGTTTGCACATTCTGACTTGGGACTTTTTGATGAACATGCTACTAGTGACTCAAAGAACGCTAAATAATAGCTATGATTCTAATCATTGTGCTCTGCTAGAGCATTTTATCATGTTTATTTTGTGTTGTTCAACAATGAGGGACATGTTTTTAATCATTCTGCTCTGCTGGAGTATTTATTTTGGTGTTGTTCAACATGTTCAATAAGGAATAAATATCGTATGTTGTTTTTCTATTTTACTGCATTATGCTAAGGTAGTATTTACATTACCACTGAATACAATAAAGAATGCCTCACATTACTAAACGAGTATAGAACAAAAAAAAACAATATCTAGACTGTCATGTCACCAATATGGAATACCATGCAACATTCGGTATTACTTTCCATAATAAAAAAAACTGTATCTACAGTCTCATGGTATACATACTGCTTCTTCGTGAAATAAAATGGTAATCTATATGGATTTCCACAAGGGAAAAAAGCTGTATCTACAAGGTCATGCACATACTGCTTTGTCATACTATAAAATGGTAATCGGTATTACTTTCCACAAAAGTAAAAAGCTGTATCTACAGTTTCATGCACATATTGCTTTGTCATACTACAAAATGGTACTCGGTATTACATTCCACAATAGAAGAAAGCTGTATCTACAATGTCATGTACATACTGCTTTGTCATACTACAAAATGACATTTGGTATTAATTTCCACAATAGGAAAACACAGTATCTACAGTTTCGTGTACATACTGCTTTGTCATACTACAAAATGACATTTGGTATTAATTTCCACAATAGGAAAACGCAGTATCTACAGTTTCGTGTACATACTGCTTTGTTATACTATAAAACTTATTATTAATAATAAGTGTTCAATTTAGAACAGAAGCATATCTGCATTTCTCACATTTCTTGAAAAGTGTGAGTTCTTGTGCACTGAATCAAGTATTGGTGTTACTTTACAAATGCTCCTTTCAGATTATAATAGTTTCACAAAAATGAAAACCTGATTTTTTTTATCGACGATTTATTTTCAAACTGCTCACCTAAACATTTTTCAGAAATCACTTACGCCTTTGTCTTACCGGACGGACGAAGTGATCTTTGAGGGAGTTTTCTTGTTGCGTGAGTAACACTTGCCACCTGTCATCATATTACATGCCTGCCGTTTGAGGAATGACAAAGTCCCAGTATTCCGGTATCATGAGATACGTCCCAATTTCAACGGTGAAACTGGCTAGAGAGAGAGAGAGAGAGATTTATTTTTGAACATATAAATATATATAGTACTTGGTGTTTGTTCAGAAAATTATGTACAACACAGTGCAGGGTGAACAACAGAGCCAATAGGCTGTGACATTAGATTACGATATATTTAATATAATTAGTTCCATAGTTAAATACATTACATAAGGTTTTTGGACGACCATATATGTTATTTGTTTATGGTTGATACAATGGTAGATTTTGAAAGAACCGAATATGCTATTTTTTTAAGAACATATGCAACAGTAGAATTTGAAAGAACATCATATGCTATTTTTACAAATATATATTTCTGCACTATGCGTTTTATTCTTGTTACATAAAAATAACTAATCATAATACAAAATCATAATATATCGATACAACTTAAGTGACTGGATGAGAATGAAGTTTTTAAAATATATATATATACTTTGGAATCAGTGGTGTCAAGTGGACATATTTTACAGTTAGTGCTACCTGCTAAGCCCACTTTCTGGTTATAAGCAAAGAAATTATGCTGGTTGCTCATATAAATAAACTCGATTTATCAATTGAACTGAGTAGTAAAAGAGTTTGTTCTTTGTTGTGAAAGCTCAACGCAGATACATTTCAGAGACTTCGTTTCATATATCATGTGGTGACAACAAGCCCAGATTTACACACTGTCTGCCCCTGATGACGCCAGTGAGGCTTCCGATGTAAAAGTTTGGTCGGCTTTGTTTCTATTTCAAAAGTGTTTGATGTTAAGTTATTTGTCATCATCAAAATCTTGTTATAAGCGGCCATAGGTTGATACACGTACATTTCTTATCCTGATGGTGAAGTGGGTCGTCAAGATTGACGATACTCAACAAGGGGACAAACACATTTGTTCGCCATCATAGCGCATTCGTATTTGTTTTGGTGCTGTGATCCTTATGTTGATATCTCATAGTCTGTAAATTATCAAACACGTCCAAATCCCATCGAAAATGGTGAATGTTGACACGAGTGAATTGCTCATCAGGCGATCCTATAGCATTTGTGGCATATTTGCAAGTTTTAATTATTTCCCAGACATTCCTATGTCACCGGCATATGGTGTGTTTGTTTCTGAACTTATACGCTATTCCAGAGCTAGTTGCAAATATCGAAAGTATCGAAAAGCCCAGCTAGTCTCTAAACTGCTGCGACAAAGATATGTTATACCAAGACTTATAGCTGCGTTTAAGAAATTCCATGGACGTCATCATGATTTGGTTGATAAATACACCAAATCCATGTTTGCCATGCAAATAGGTCTATTTTCATGTTAATTTTGGGGAATTCATGACGGGTGCCGCTAGTGGGGCAGGAAATGCTAACTCTTTCCGGAACACCTGATTTCACCTCCTAATGGCCATTTTTGGGGGTTCATGAGTTTGTTCATGTTATTTTTGTTTTCTCTCACTTCGTATGCCTGATATGACTTTCTGTCCCCGGACTATAAGATTGGATAACGGACCCTGTTTGTTTGCTCGGACTACTTAATACTGGGTATTGATTCCACCTCTATTGATATGGTCATACCTCCCGTTTACGTTCAGGAGTGTATTTAAACCACATGTTCATACGTGTAAATAAAGGGAATGGATTAGTGTTGTCCTCGGTAGTGATTAGAACATGTTCATTTGACATTGTTACCAATAAGCTATTATCTTTGGGTTGGGACACACTTTGGGGTAACCGATTACAGACAAGTGTGGGAATGGCTTTGTTTATGTACTGTATTTTCAGATGCGAGATGACTCAGGCGACTGGCGACGGCTGGAGGAGTAAAACTCCGTGTACAATCTGACCATCCACGTGGAGGCGACCAGCGCCGGCAAACACATGCTGGACACCGACCGAGACACATCAGACATTTGGATACCGTATATTTAGGACATAATTTTTCTGCATTAAAACTTCTAAAACTAAACAGGTCTCTTGTTGTTACTTCTTGTGCAATAGCGGTGAAATACGGAATAAACAATGATGAACCTGGGAAACGTAACATACATCTTTACGATAAAATACATTTTTGAAATATGTGCTATAGTATATCCAAATTTTAAAGCTTCAGACAATAAAGCATTATATATACAATCCATAAGAGTGGCCTCTATAATTTATATGATATTTGACGTCTAGTAAATATAATATGAATATAAATAAGTCTATTGCCAAACGCCTCTTCATTCATGTTTTGAGATCATTCTTATATTTCAAAACAATAACAAAGTAGTGATAACGAATTCCCTTACCATATCTAGGCCGGCTGTAAAAACAAACTTCTTTTCCGTTAACACATCCTCAAACAACTGTGAGTTGTTATGAAGTTGAAATACAAACAACATTCAGACACGTACACCAAAACGATTAAGTTTTGTTTTTTATATCCCAAGTATCATTGTATGGTATTTTGAGCAATGAACTGCCCCACTCATCGAGCGCGAGTGGGAAACAGAGGCAAAACATCCCCGACCGACTTTTGTTCAACCGCGGGTTCAGTAAGCAGCATGTCAATAAAGAGCACAGAATCCGCGACCTCAATGTGTGCCAATTTTGCACAGAATCCGCGACCTCAATGTGTACCAATTTGTTGCAGGGAAGAATAGGGGCCCGAGGTCTTTCCTTCCCCATGTAGCGAAGGCGGTGATGGGACTACAGGTGCAAATGCCTGATAATGGCCGAAAGGCTACAAGCGCCATGATCTTCGAGTTTGAAAGAAGAGAGAGAGAGTTTTTGTTTTTGAATTGTGGCACAACATATATATACACCTACTTGGTGTTCATTCAGAGAAGTGTACAACACAGTGCGAGCTGAACAACAGAGCAAATAGGATGTGACCTTAGATTACGATATATAAGGTACCGTTAGATACATTAGATTGTTAGATACAAGGTTGTTGGACGCCCGTATGAGTTATTTGTTTATGATTGATACAATGTTAGATTTCGAAAGAACAGCATATACTATTTTTGAAAGAACAGCATATGCAACAGTAGATTTTGAAAGAACAACATATGCTATTTAAATAAAAAACAAATTTTGCAGTATGCGTTTCATTCTTGTTACATAAAATTGACTAATCATAATGATATTCTGCATCGTCATCGGGCCGTGGTCGACTTCAACCGCAGTTACTCTGCAAGGCAACGATTCTGATGCTCACGAGATCCCTGCAATGTCATGCGCATATATGCCTTTTCCTGTCAGCCCTGTCAGTGTTGTAACAGTGATTCAGCATGCCAGAATTCCAGCGCATTCCGTCCAATTTGTATCCTGTCACGTTCAGTCGTCAGCTGACCAAGAGCTCGTCATCGAGACCCCTCACTGATCTCTCCTCTGGCAATAGTAAAAGATGACGGAACACACACGGTGTAACCAGTAATTGATTGCCATGACCACAGCGTTTCATTGAAGACTGGGCAAGTAATTGGGTATGCGGAGGAAGTATTGGATGCGCCATCAACCCTGCTCAAAATGACTGACAGGTAGCCAGCCAACATACCAGCCAAAAGAATGAGATACCAGAGCACCTGTCGAATTTGTACACAGAGACTATAAAAAATCTGCCAGCTGGACATCATCCGGAAGTTGCGTCACTGCTGTCAGAATACTCGGATGTATTCGCTAAGCATGACCTGGACCTGGGCTGCATTGCAAAGATTAAACACCAGATTATCCTCTCGGATCCAACTCCAGTCAAGCAGCATTGTCGCCGAACTCCAATGGGATTCCAGAATGAAGAGGAGCAGCACATCCAGTCTATATTGGAGAAAGGCGTCACCTCTCCGTCCAGCTCAGAGTATGCCTCGACTCCTGTACTGATCCAAAAACGTGACGGGACTGTGTGATACTGTATAGATTATCGCGAATTGAATGCCCGCACCGTCAAAGACACCTTCGCGCTACCTCTCGTCGAAGACTGTTTGGACGCACTAGAAGGCACGCAGTTCTTCAGCATGTTGGATCTAGCAGCCGGCTATTGGCAAATTGAAATTGATCCTGCAGACCGGCATAAAACCGCGTTTATCACGAAGTTTGGTTTGTATGAGTATAGCCGCATGAGCTTTGGGTTATGTAACGCACCGGCTAGACTTGGCGCCATGTATTGGCCTATTTAGATGACGTGATCATCTTCGGAAAACAACCTAGCGATGCGCTCGACAAGCTGCGCTAGGTGTTTCAACGCTTTAGGGTCCACAACTTGAAACTCAAGCCGAAGAAGTGCCACCTGTTGAGAACCGAAGTGGCGTTCCTTGGAAGACGTGTAAACACTAAAGGCATGCATGTTTCGTATGACAAGCTGGAAGTCATATCTCGTTGACAGCGGCTGTTGTCCCAGAAGGAACTGCTGGCGTTTCTAGGCTTCATGAATTACCATAGGGATTTCATTCCTATGTATACCCATGTTTCATATTGTCTGTTCCAGCTCGCAGCCAAGTCCAAGACCAGGGGACCTTTGTCATGGGAAGAACACGAAGAAGCCTTTCAGCAACTGAAGTGTATGCTGGATGCCACCAACTGTTTAGCCTTCCCTAAGTCCAGCGGTGAGTTTATACTTGACACCGACGCATCTGATGTGTGTATAGGAGCTGCCTTGAGTCAAATCCAGAACGACCAGGAAGTCCCCATCTCGTTTGCCAGCAAGGCATTGCTGGATGCACAGAAAAGGTACTGCACCACGAGAAAGGAGCTGCTAGCTGTTGTCACTTCCACCAGGCAATTCTGTCATTATCTGTTGGGGCGCTCATTCACCATCAGGACAGATCATCACAGTTTAGTCTGGCTGATGCGATTTCGACAGCCACATGGACAACTGGCTCGTTGGCTCGAGGAGCTAGCGCAGTATGAGATGAAAATCATCCATCGTTCCGGAAGCAAACACCTCAACGCTGATTTAATGTCACAGCTACCAGATCCATTAGAGTCCTGCCCATGCTATGAATGTCGTCTGGAGAAACTGCCATGCGGAGGCTGCAGCTATTGTGCCCGCGCCCATCATAAATGGGAACGCTTTCTGGAGGATGTCAACGATGTTCTACCCTTAGCCGTCCGCTGTACAGAGCTTCTCCCTGGGCTGACCCAGAGGGAGCCTCCAATCCTTGTTGGTAATCCTCCTGCTGGTGTCAGCTCGGTTAATTCTGTTACACAAGAAACCGTGGAGCTGGGGAGCTATACCAAGGAGGAGCTGCATGCCGCCCAGATGGCAGATTATGACCTGCGACCACTAGTAACGTGGACGGAAAATGGTGAGACACCGGAAGAAGATGAACTCATGCTGCAGCTCTCTGTGACAGATGGCGTTCTGTTCTATCTGTGGGAAAAGGAAGATAGCATGCAGAAGTTCATTGTACCCCACTCGCTGAGATTGGAGCTGTTGCAGCTGGCCCACGATGCATCTGGACATTCAGGACAACAGAGAACCTTCGACCGCCTGAAAACCAACTATTTCTGGCTGA
This sequence comes from Terebella lapidaria, assembly GCA_949152475.1. Taxonomy (NCBI): domain Eukaryota; kingdom Metazoa; phylum Annelida; class Polychaeta; order Terebellida; family Terebellidae; genus Terebella; species Terebella lapidaria. The sequence goes on along the minus strand of OX424566.1, from coordinate 21,834,114 downwards.
AAATGCGGCGAGATGTCTACTTGTATGTGCAGACCTGCAACCGAAGTAAGGAGCCCTCAGCTAAGCCTAAAGCCAGATTGGGAAGTTACCATGCTGGGTCTCGCAAGGAGCAGATCCATATTCACATCCTAGATCCGTTCGTGGAAAGCCGATCTGGTAACAAGTACGTTGTAATGATCGTGGATCAGTTTACTAAATGGCATGAATGTCAAGCCATCCCAGATCAAACTGTCGAAGTCGTCACGAACATCTTGGTGAAACAATTCCTCGTGTGGTTCGGGATACCATGTATCATACATTCCGATCAGGAGCTAAATTTTGAAAGCCATGTCTTCCAAGCAGCCTGTAGGGCACTACAAATAGCTAAAACCCGAACAACGCCCTATCATCCCTGCTCACACGCCCAGGTTGAGAGATACAACCGAACCATCCTGCAAATGATCCAGAGCTACCTCGGAGAGGATCAGAAACAGTCGGATGAGCATCTACATCTAGTCGGAATGGCTGCCCATAGCATGATTAACTGCTCGACTGGGTTCACACCCAACTTCTTAATGCTTGGGCGGGAAGTGTCCATCCCGGACGCCCTATTTGGCCTGCAGGAAGTTCTGCCTGACCACATGCCAGAGTATGTCACGAAACTGCTGGCGCGGCAGAAACAAGCGCATGAGTTTGCCAGCAAGCTCGTCAGCAGTGGGCTTACAACCAGAGGCTGAAGAAGCGGCGATTTGAAGTTGGTGACCTAGTATACAAGCTCGACACGACACGATGTCATAGGCCTCAGCTCCAGGTTGAAACCGGTGTACGTTGGGCCGGTTCTGGTTACCAAGGTCCTCTCCCCAGTCTTTTTCAAAATCGAAGGACAGAAAAAGTCAGAGGTGCTACATCACGGTCGACTTCGTCTGTGTCAAGACCGGGACATCCCCCTGTGGATGCGGAGGAAACGGAATTCTCTGTTGAACAACCAAACGGAAGGGGTTATGGGGGAGGAACAGAAGAATGTCGAGCCCGATTTGTCCTTCTTGTTCAACACGAATGCCTCAGACGGATCTCAGGAGGCTGGGGTCGAACCTAAAAAAAACCCTGATGACCGAGATCTCGGAATTATGGATCCCAAAGTGTTAACAAGGAGAGGTCGAGTGGTGAAGAAGCCGAGCTGGATGATGGATTACACAACATAGAATTGGTCCGTTATTTTGTATATATATTGTATATGAATGGTTTGTGGGTACTCTTCAATCCTAGTTGAGGATGGGCCTGCATGTTTAATGTTGTGCGATAAATTTGCGATAAATTTGTTGAATGAATAAAGTGAAAGTGAATATTCTGAATATGAGTTCTGTAATCTTTCACTTCAACATGTTCAACTGTGATTGTGTTTCTTGGAAGTTTTGAAATTATTCATGGGAATGTCAGTTCTGAGTTGCAGGATGAGTGAGGAAGATTTTGAGCCCGATTATGATGAGACGGGGCTGGAAACAGACAATGAACAGCCTGGACCGTCGGGAGATGGCCATCCATCTATGCCGTCATATGAGTCAGACCCTGGACTCTGGAACGGAGTGTGAGCTCGAGGTGTCAACTGCTGGGCCATCAAGATCGGGGGCAGTGGCAATGGTAGGGACAAAGAGGAAGAGGCCCCAGAAGCCTCGGCCATCTCGGAAGAGGCGACAGTCGGCGAACACAGTAGCCAACCCAGAACAGAAGACCCGGAGGACACGACAAGTGGCTGAGTGCCTCATCTGCCATGAACGATTCAAACATATCCGCCAGCACGTAATGTCCTTCCAACTGCCTTGGCGATTCGTCCCAGACCGTTCCTGCTGGACGTGTGAGGCCGGGGAGACTTTTCCCTGCTTCTGGAGGCAACGCCATCTCAACCATGGTCACGACACTCGCCTCACAGACCCGAGGCTTGAGCAATGGGTCGGCGGTGAATATAATCTTGTACGAATCCTAAACGATGCCACAGAAACGACCCCCATCCAGGGGTTGTTCACATACGCCCAGGAGCACGATCTTTTCCCGGATGCCCACAAGGCAGTGGAAGTGACCTTATATGTCAACCTGCGTTTCCTTGTTCTCGGGAGGGCCTTGCAGCTGGAGGCCCACGAGAGTTACAGTGTCTCGCCACCTAACGCGCCGGAAACTGTTCTCCACTGGAAAGTGATCTACGCATGGCTACAATGCCTGTCTCCAGCTCAACGCCAGGTAACCAAGGACCTGCCACTTCCCATACAGCTTCAGTGGAGGCAACGATGATGGACTGTCACAACCACCTGGAGAAGGTTTTCCACCGGGAGGGAGTCGAAACCATGGAGTCAAATCGGCAGAACCACCTAGGGGCGGCACGGGACTTCGTGAGTGCTATAGTTGTGAGCCTCAACTTTCCAGACAGCCTGACTCGTTTCGGTCATCTCCTCACCATACTCCGCACTTTCTTTACCTCCGGTGTTCATCCCCACTTCACGGACATATGTCACGGACCAAGATGTCTCATTCAAAGTGTGTGGGGATCGGCGAGGTGCGGTTAGACTATTTCCGGCACAGCAGCCCGGAGGAGCGAGGTTACCAGAAGGAGTACCTGCAGCGAGTTCTTCCTCGGGCGGTGGAACTGTAGAAACTGCTAGTGTTGCATTGTCGCCTACAGAGAGGCATACCAGACGAGGCTCGGCAGGACCTAATTGTCATCATACAGCGCCATCTCCCAAGAGATTTCCTTGCTGTACGTCCACTGCTTCTCGGACGGAGTCCCTGCCCTTCAGGAGTGAACCGAAGCATTTCCCAACGTCCGTTTCGGGGTGAACAAAACACTCATCAACACTCACGGTCGCCCAGTCCTCGAGGGGATGGATCTCGAACGTATCCTCTTGGAAAGCGAGGAACCGTATCAGTTTGGGCACCCCTGGCAACTGGTCGATGCGGCGAACTTCGTCCCCACTATGATCATGCTGCAGTGTGAGTTGACTTCAAGCTGCCCGCATAAACATGTGGTCCGGGAGTGTGTAGTCAGTGTGCCTGTGAGTGAGTGCATCGGTCCTGGACAGGTGGTTTCAATTCTTGTTGAGGCCTAGTCCGGATTTGACAGTATGATTGTGTTATCATGTAAATAATGTAAATACGTTCTCCCCTCTAAAATAGAAAAAGAATAGGAAAAAATAAGTAAGGGGGGAGTGTGGTAAATTATGCTGTATAACAATATATGTCTGTCAACCATGTGACTAGTTTCCCGCCTTAGCCAGTCCCACCCAGTGAATCACTGGGGAAACACCTACTGACGTCATCAGCCCAGGACGGGACTCAGAGGGAGGGTCCCGACCATGACAGAAGTCAGGTGATCCTACGTCACAGAGCACGAGACGAAGGAGAACGGCGCAGTTGTGTTTATACCATCGACCAATACAGATCGTGTACTCCACAACCAGCTGCAAAATCAAGCTCCTTTCCTTCGATAAAATTTTATCTAACGTAGGACCAACAAAACATTAGCTAATTCTGTTGTGTTGAGCTGCAGTATGATGAACAAGCCTGTTGACATGTCACTGTCAAATACGATAGCGGACGACACTATATGGGCAGAACATTTCAAAACTAGGTTGATGCCAGCCAGAGTGTATACCAGTGCCATCCGAAACTGCGACCTCCCACGTCCCTCCACGAAGGTGTTACCAATTTATAACCAAGCAAAATGCGTGATTAAGGGTGTAGAATGTAAGTATTGATCTATTACCACCAATACAGCCAAATTTTGATGATTCCAATAACAAACATGCAACATTTTGCAATAGAAACAAAGCCCGACAAATTACTTTATCAAAAGACACACTGGCGTGAAAATCGTCCACGGAGTAACAGTTTCATTCAAGTGAAGTGACTGGCCGAGAATATATGAAGTTATTATAAAAATATTTTGAAATCAGTGGTGTCAAATGGACACATTTAACAGTTAGTGCTACCTGCTAAACCCACTCTCTGGTTATGAGGACAGAAATTCTGCTGGTTGCGTACATAAACAAACACGATTTATCAATCGAACTGGAATACTACAAAAAGTTTGTTCTTTGTTGTCAAAGCTCAAGGTAGATACATTCCAGAGACTTCGTTTCAGACATCGTGTGGTGACAACAAACCAATGGACGTCCAGCAGTTATGCACTAGTTCCATCTGGGGTGCAGTAGAAACAGCTATATTTACACACTGTCTGCCCCTGATGATGCCAGTGAGCCTTCAGATGTAAATGTTTGGTCGGCCTTTGTTCTATTTCGAAAGTGTTTGATGTTAGGTTTTTTATTGTCATCATCAAAATTTTTTTATAAGCGGTAATAGGTTTATACACGTACATTTCTTATCCTGGTGGTGAAGTGGATCGTCAAGATTGACGATACTCAAGAAGGCGAGGAACAGCTTTGTTCGCCATCATAGCGAATTCGTATTTGTTCTGGTGCTTTTATCTTTATGTTTTTATCTCATAGTCCGAAAATTATCAAACTCACAAACTACGCTCAAACCACGTCCAAATCCCATCACAAATGGTGGAAGCTGACACAGGTAAATCGCTTAGCAGGCGATCCTATAGCATTTGAGGCGTATTTAGTAAACAAGGTTTTGTTTACCCCCACCCCCCCCCCCCCAGGGCCCAAGTACCGTACACTGCTCCTTAATACTACTCGTTCACTGAAATCATACCATTTAATCCGTCTCACACCTTTTTAATCCTTATTGAAAATAGAGGACGGCGCAGGATATGATAATGGGGCCTTTCCGAGTTTGATATGGTAACACCTCCAGTGTTTACGTTCAGGTGTGTATGTAAGCCACATGTATGTTTATAAGCATTAGATAAAGGGAATGAATTAGAGTTTGACCTCGGTAGTGCTGAGAACATGTTCATTGGACTGTTGAACATTCTTACCAATAAGCTATTATCAGTTGGGAAGAATCCCATTTAGTGGCATATATGCCCAAATGGGATATATGCCACCAAATGGGTATACATCCTGTATACCCAAATGGGATATACCTGAGAGCTTGGTGGCAGTTTTGTGGTCATACTCAGTGAGGGACTCAGGGGGCCTGGGTATTCATTCATTTAATGGATATAAAGCAATTGATTCATTTCCCTTTATGATTGGTTTTAATTTCACACTGTCTGTCCAGTTTATTGCTGGGACATGTGATTTCTCCTAAATAAAGAATATTTTGCTGTGTAAACCTGTTTAGATGCAGTCGGTCAAGCAAAAATGAAGTATATATTATGTATCAAAAATTTTCTCAATCCATTCCTCCATGTTTATCATGAAAAGTACTGTCATTTCACAGCACTGAAATAAACTGAGCTGTGAAGATTAAAAAGACACCAAACTCTTCAAAACTTATATCAGGCCTTTCTTATTAATTATTTTGATAAAACCCCAGACCCCCTCCGTTCCCAAGCTTCTGGATCCAGGTACATGGGACGAAGCCCTCAGGTATATCCCGTTTGGGTATACAGGAAGTTTACCCATTCGGTGGCATACATCCCATTTGGGCATATATGCCACCACATGGGATTCTTCCCAACTGATTATATTGGGGTTGGGACACTTTTTGGGCTAACCGATTACAGACAAGTGTGGGAATGGCTTTGTTTATGTACTGTATTTTCAGATGCGAGATGACTCAGGCGACGGCTGGACGAGTAAAACTCCTTGTATAACCTGACCATCCACGTGGAGACGACCCGCGCTGGCACACACAAGCTGGACACTGACCGAGACACATCGGACATTTGGATACCGTATATTTTGTACGTATTTTTTCTACATTCAAACTTCTAAAACTGAATAGGTATGTTGTTGTTTATTCTTGTGCAATAGCGATGAATAGACAATGATGAACCTGGGATACGTAACAGACACTTAACGATAAAATACATTTTCGAAATATATGGTATAGCATTTCCAAATCTGAAAGCTTCAGACTATAAAGCTCTATGTGTACATTCCACAAGAGTGGCCTCTATAATGCAGTTTATATCCAAGATGCAATGCAACCGATAAGATATCCAATCAAATACCATGTGTTCCCCATGTTGCGCGCTCAGTTTATTTCAAATTGTTCATATACAGGTGCAGCTGTATAATTTATACACAATCTGACATTTTCAAGTAACTGTCTTCAAACACATAGTATTAGAAACATTTTTTGTGGTTATTTGATTGTAGTTATATGCTGAAGATGCTTTGTAACAACACTTTCTTTCCTATGACAGAATATAAGACTGACAGCTCTCATTTCAATATTGACCAGGACATACCTCTTGCTTGGCATCAGGTCAAAAGTTTAATAATGTGCTTCCCAGATGGTGTAGCCTATTGTCATATTTGACGGTGACAAGTTGATATGTGGACAAACTATTTTCAGATTGGGCTGTCTTGTACTGCCTGTGTCAGCGGGAGAATGCCAAGCACAGACATTACACAGCATTGTTCACCCGATTCTCATAAGGGACAAATTATATACGTCATGCTTGGAATGTTTCAGCGCATCAATACTAATACCAATACCCTGATGGCTGCGTGCGTCGATCTATCCACAAGAGCAGATGCCAGTGATTGGTATTATGATTAAGTCACAGTGGGGCATTTCCGTTATTGTTATTCATATATAATATTCATTTATTATTATTCATTATCATAAAATAATCATATATATTAGCTATATTACTTTTTTTTGTTTGGGGTGGTAAGTTAATACTACCCCGGGGGTAGTAAGTCCATACAGATTAATATAATCAAACGTCAGGGAAATCAGTTTTCTGGATCTGAACAACACATAGACCTTCCATGCGTTGTTTCTTAAAGATGCCGTAGTCTGGCAAGAATGGATGGACGCACCCGAGCTTCTGCGAGCGGTATTATTGCGTCATATCTGATGTCGTCTGTAAGTTGGGGACGAAACTGAAGAAGACTGAGAAACTGAAGAAGACTGAGAAAGGAGGAGGATATAATTATATGCGTCTCAAGAAGAAAACACGAAGACTCTATCTGATCGAACTCCTTCGAACGTAGTCATTTCCCGATGCCGGACATAATGACGCTCCTTGTAGCCTTATATGAGAACGCGTCCATTTTTCAACCTCGCTCGCAGATACTACAGCCTGGAACAACAAGCGCATCCGATATTCCCGAACTCTTTGTTTCATTCCAGGACCCCGACTCAAGGGCAAATTCCAACGACATGACCATCATCTGCCGACGAAGACGAAGGACAGTCGTATGAAGACGGAGCAGTTATTATCATAGGACGTAGTGCAGGCAACAGAAGTGCATGTTAGTGACGACCATATTTTGATGTCATCTGATGGCTGGAAACTATGGCTGAGCGGACTCACGCGAGCACATCCACAGAATACAGGGTCCCCACTGAGGAAGTGAGATGTCCAGGACACGACAAAGAGGGGTGGCCAGTACTGTAGGTTTGGTAATACATATACACTGAGCGCGAGGTGAATTGGAATATGGACCGAGCGGCGAAGCCGCGAGGTTTCATAATATTCTAATTCACCGAAGCGCGAAGTGTATATCTGACTTAGCTACTGGCTCTATTGTTGTTAGTTATATACCTGCTAGCGGGTGTATGTAATAGATATACACTGAGCGCGAGGTGAATTAGAATATTATGGACCGAGCGGCGAAGCCGCGAGAGTTCATAATATTCTAATTCACCGAAGCGCGAAGTGTATATCTGACTTAGCTACTGGCTCTATTGTTGTTAGTTATATACCTGCTAGCGGGTGTATAAGTTAGTTATCGACCTCTGGAGAACAATGGGACCAGTAGCTAAAAGTTAGTTATCGACCTCTAGAGAACAATGGGACCAGTAGTACAGCTAACTACGAAAATGTTACTGTGCGCCGTCAACGGGAAAAGAAGGTCTACAAGACAAAAGTTCCACTCAGGCTTGAGCAACACTCAGGCCGTCGCCATTGGTGTGGTCGTCGGACTGGGCCTTGTAAAGTAGGTATACATGACTGTCGTGGTTGAACATCTTTTCTGTGAAGCGTACATCTCGGACAAATATTGTCAAACAATAGTTAGCTACTGGTCCCATTGTTCTCTAGAGGTCGATAACTAACTTATACACCCGCTAGCAGGTATATAACTAACAACAATAGAGCCAGTAGCTAAGTCAGATATACACTTCGCGCTTCGGTGAATTAGAATATTATGAACCCTCGCGGCTTCGCCGCTCGGTCCATAATATTCTAATTCACCTCGCGCTCAGTGTATATCTATTACTAATCCCCTCGGTCGAACAACTCAAAGCATGCACAGTCGTAAAGTCAAATTGGGTGTAAAAACACATGAGCTCATTGAACCATGTCCATTTCTTGCGACATAATTGGTCCGCAAAACAGTCGTAATGATATGAGTACAGCTCACTCTAATCGCACACTAATATACTCATTCAATATACTCATATGGAAATGTTCTTTGAACTCATATGGAAATGTTCTTTGAACGAATATTCTTATGTACATGTTCGCACACTAATATACTCATATCATACGGGTGGTCGTCCTGATCGTGTCATGCATGGCTGAACTGTCCAAAACATGCGAGCGATGTTCATGCTATACCAGCGATCTACCTGCGATCGGCCAAATGAATCGCTGTGCCGATATCCTTTATGTCCGAATGAAGACACTTACATCAAGAAGAGTTGTGGAAACAGCGCAAATGTGGGAAGGAAACAATTTTTGGAACAAATTCGGCAGCCCAGTCGGAGGCGGTTGATCAACTTCCGGCGAATAGCGCGTACGGAAGCTGTGAAGGGACAGTTTCTCCGCATAAAAATAGCACCGTATTTGCTGCTGTGAAAGTCAAATTTTTGCGACAGGAATGTATTTGTAGATATTTATTTTGATTTGAAGCACTTGTTAGAAAACGAAGAGACACAGTTGTTTGTGTTTAGGTTGCAACTGAAAAATGACATAGGTGGCGTACGAATATATGGTCAGTGATAAGTCACCGAAGAAGAAGGCAACACGGTAGCTGTAAAAAAACCCACACATTTTCATTGCAACGTTTACGTGTGATCAACGGATATGCAGTCAATGACAGTTGTTCTGCTTGTATCCTTACTGAGTGAAGATGTATTTACAGTGGTTTTTAGGCCATCGCAAATAATAATTTCACACAATCCCCGATAGTTCACCAATGTTTACTTTTTGAGTTGGACGACTGGTTTTTTTTTCAACATGGCGATGTCCTTGCTCAACATGTACCTAAATGTAATCGGATAGCATCTGCTTTCGTGCAGTGCATAGTAACATTTTAATGCTCGGGCGGTCTAAAATGTTGTGAAAGGTAACTTATATCGTCGAATTTAATACTTTTCTGTCGGCTATTTCGTTGCAATATGTACCATAAATAAGTGTTGTTCTCAATTTTTTAGGTGTATACTTGGTCAGTTTGACAGCTGTAACAAATCTGTCCCTATCTAATCACCATGATTGCTCTATAGATTATAGTGGGCTGCAAATTTGGTTCCCCCTGCAGCTCAGCTAACAGAACCCAACCCAACCCTTGGGTCACCCGAAGTAAATGTCCACCATGACTGCTCCAGTTCATCTGCCCCTTAAAGGACGCAGAACGAATGCTGAGAACAAGGAGATATATAATGATCAGACCTATGCACCAGTACATTGAAGACATTGTGGATTAATACAGGATACGTTTGTTTCATAACGGGATATGAAAGAAAGTTTAATGGAGTGTTGGAATCTCCGGCGGTTCTGTTCATTTTTCAAAGTGTTCTGTGGGTTATTCCATATGGCAGGAATCATGGAGTAAACGGAGGTTCTGGAAAAACATGTTCTACTTTTTGGAATATAGAGATTTTTGTGTGTGCTACGCCTTGTCATGAAATTTTGTGATTTGGGCTTCGGATACATTTCTGCGAACGACTGCGGGAGTTTATTGTAAGTGAAATCATGAGCAAATAGGGCAGCCTGCAATTCATACATGTCGGTTATTTTCAGAATTTGGAGCCTACTGTATAGTGGGTCAGTATGTGCTCTGTAAGTTGACTTCGATATAATTCTAATGGCACGCTTTTGTAGCTTGAATAATTTAGATATCATTCTACTGTTACCCCAGACTATAATACCGTATGACATAATACTGTGAATTAGAGCGAAGTATAATGTGTGCATTGCGGATGAGGGTAGAAAATGTTTTGCTTTGTTTAGAGCATACAGCGATTTAGATATTTTGTCACATATTTCTGATATATGATAATTCCATGTCAGATGTTCATCTACATTTATGCCTAGAAATTTTACGGATTTATTACAAAAGTCATCACCGCATTGTTCTATTTCAATTCCATTTATACTCAGATTGACCGTACTTTCCACTCGTCTGGCGCCTTGGGGAGAGAAGGTCATGAATTTACTTTTGCTCACATTCAGTGAGAGTCTATTTTCGCACAGCCAAGTATAAACTTTCACCAATCATGTTCATAGTGTTCAGAATACTGTTTAAATTATTACCAGATTTATAAGCAGTAGTGTCATCTGCGAACGATAATATGTTTAGATCAGTGCATAGAGATAAATCATTTATGTAAATAAGGAATAAGAGTGGACCTAACGTGAAACCTTGCGGCACACCTTATCGGGAGAGTTTCAGTGAGGATTTTGAGGAGTTGAATTCGGTAAATTGATGCCTATCGGTCAGATAACTTTTGAACCATTTGAGAGCCACCCCCCTTATCCCATAATATTGTAGCTTATACAGGAGAATGTCGTGGGAAACTGTATCAAAGGCTTTACTCAGGTCGAGGAATACAGCGGTAGTTAGAATCTTGCTAGACTTATCATTATTATGCACGATATTTTTCAAAAGATGTATGATTGGATGAGACGTCGAATTATTTTTTCTAAAGCCATACTGATGCTCATATAATATTTCGTTGGTATTCAAAAAATTGTACACCTTTTTGTACATTATTTTTTCAAGTAGTTTTGAGAAGGCGGGGAGTAAGCTGATCGGTCTGTAATTTTTTATGTCTGTTGTAGTGCCGTTTTTGTGAACCGGGATAATTTTGGCTGTTTTCATATCATCTGGAAAATCCCCGTTAGAGATGGACAGATTGAATATGTGCGTGAGTGGTTCAGCAACGTTGTGAATGGTATCTTTAACTAACTTACTGGATATGCTATCGTAGCCTTGACTTAGTTTTGGTTTAAGTAAAGCTGCCGAGTTTATAACATCTGATGGACAAATCGGGGATAGGTATATATTCTGATTGTTTGGATCTTTTAGATGTCTGGTGAAAGAAGTATTGGGTTTGTAAATTTTACTGTCCATGTTTAGGGCGATGTCCGCGAAGAAGTTATTAGATTCCTCAGCAATGCTATGGCAATCTGTAAATTCTTTGTTATTCACATTTACAGTTCTGTTCCCACAATACCCCGAATAGCTATAATCTACATTCAAAAAGGAAAAATGAAACATTCATGTTTGTATATCTCATTCATATTTGCAGGAAAATTACGTTTTACGTGATCTCTGGAGGTTTCTCTAGGATTCCGGTACAATTGCGGATATATGTGTGTGTGGAATATCGCGAAACCTCCGGATTATCAAAACCTCCGGAATTCTCAGGATATTGTGGATATATACGTTTTCACTGGATTTCTGCAGAAGATTTCATGAACCAAATATCAAAATATTAACCACAAAACTGTTTATCACCAGTGGGTTCAACTCGCACACCATTATTGCAACGATTAGCTGTCCACGATTAGTTTATGTACACCGAGTAATATAATCATAATACATTGTACATGTATATGCTTGGCAATAAAAAAAAATACAATTTCCAGTTTGTTCACATGTCCACCATGATCTATTTTCATTCGATACCTGGGACAGGTATTTATTATAAATAGATACCTCGCAGAGAGGTATTTATTACAAATAAATACCTGCTCGAGACAATAGAATCATGCACTATTCTATACTTATACATACGCGGGAGGTGTGAAGGGAATCGATATGTTTCCACCGCTACGCCATCCTACAATCTTGGCCAGGGGTGCACGTATATCATTTTAGATATACGTTCTCATACAAATAGAGAATGTGGATACCCACACACAGACAAATTATTACCTAAAACCGAATCCATGGACGAAGTTTACAAAGTCTGTGTAGTGGTCTGTCCGAGTGATACTACAGTATCAAATTCAAAGCCATGTGAACAGCACAGTTTTCATATATCACTGGTGAATCAATACATTCAAAATATATGCTATATAGCATTGGTATTTGCAAAATGTGATTTGCACTTCGCAGATTCTACAGGCTACTTGATGGAATAAGATGCTGGAGACAATCCTCTCCATTCCTGATATCCTCCAAGGAATCTATTACCAGACGTGATAGATTGTAGTGGGAATGGCGCCTGGCAGCAGACGCTAATGCACTGTGAATCGAGATATACGTAGACAAGTTGCATTCATATCAATATAGGTAGGGTGTTGACCCGTTAGATTATAATTTATTATTGATTATATATTATACAGAATATATATTTGTTTATTATACCTATCATAATTTATTATATAGTTTATATACTAAATAAAATACTTTATACTAACTAGAAATTATATACCGATACTAACTAATTCCGCCAATGTGTTTTTGGATAAAATATTTAGTCTGGCTGATATTTCTATTCAAAAGATGTTTCATCTTAGATTTTTATCGTCGTCATGGAAATCTTGTGATATCGTTGGGAATAGATTGATACATACACATATACTAGCATCCTAAACGTAGGCCCACCTCATCATCTAGATATACTCTAGATATGTATTTTTTTTACTATAATACACCAGGAGTTTTTCATTCCAAAGTATAGTTTGGAATGATACCGTGGTTGTAACTTATGCACAGGTGTCACTGAAAATTGGATTATGATAAAAATGTTTTCTTATAATGACCATCATCACTTCCCCCTAAATAACTCCCATTCATCAATACTCCCCATGGTACCGGGGAATTGATCTATATTGTGTTGTGTGTTGTAACATCAGACTTGAGTCTATGGAAGATTTGTGAAAGGGGAATGTCTCAGTTATTCATTATTTTCAAACATAAGGTAAATGATGTTGTTAAAGAATCATTGGAAAGTGAATTCTCTTTGATTGCCACAAAACCTTCAAAATTCTTCTTTTAATCACGCCTCTGTATTAAGCAGCCTCCCATCAGGGGCTGATTTCATTTTGTCGGTCCAACGATTTGATTTGGAATGCTTATTTGTCTTAAAGGTCTCGAATGACTCAAGAGCTAGTATTATGAAGTTGATTGTGACGCTTAGACCAAAAATATATCCTGCTTAATAACACATGTACATGTATTTAGATTTTTCATTCCACACATTTGAATATGTTTAGACAATCATTATAGTTTGGGATGTTTGAGAAGATTAGGTTGACAGCCCCGATTTTCCTCAATCGGGACACCGACTAAAGACATAATGTTAGAAAGACAGAATAATACAAAGGCAGGGTAATGGAGATATTCTTTGAACGAATAATCTTATGTACATGTTCAGCATGTGCATGTAACTCCCATAAAACAAGGTGGCTGAGAAATTCAATTTGTCTGTATGCCAAGCTCAATACATGAGCAGAATGCATTATTATACAGAATGAGGCCATTGGTGTAAATCTAATAAATAACATGGGTTGGGGGTTTATATCTAATAATCGGTATGATATGAAATCTGCTTTATTCAATCTAGATTGTGACGCACTTCGGCAAGAATGTACTAACATTATTATCTTCGCTTCAGCATTCATAAACGTATGTGATATGAATGTACTGTATGAAGCTGACAACATTAACAGAAAGATATTCAAACTTCAAAATGTCGTAGTAGGGAATCTGGGATGTATACTAGTAATCAACAAAAACGGGCAATTTTAATTCCTTGGGCAACCCACAGTTCATTGTTATTCAACTCACCTTTGAAAACCATTTGTTTACCAAATTTTATATTGAATCCATTTCCATACCAGTTCGAACACCCACATGTTTTTTCTTCAAATTTCATTTTGTCCCAGAATGACTGTATGTTTTCATGAATAGTGTTTTCGATTTTGGAAATGTTTTTGAGTAGCTATGAACCAGAATGCCCCATGACATTTGTATAACTTGGTAAGTTGATGAACACTTAATGGGTCCTTTTTGTGATTAATTCAAAGATATCAGCATGTTCCAACAATTAAACTTTACTTCTCTTGCTCAATATATGTGTGTGATATACTGTCATTTATTCAATTTATAAAGAAACTAATCAATCAAAGATATTTCAAAAGAACTTATCGAACTAAAACTCATTATATCACAGAGCTTTGATATGCCCTTATCCAGTTAATTGTAAAAATATCACTTCCATATACTGAAGTGGTCATGTGATACCAATACGATACCAATAGCTGGTGGTTGTACGTCGGAGTGGGTTATTCATACCATGTCCAATTATGAGGACTGAATCATCTAGATGAGTTAATTCCCTAGTTTGCAAGGCAGGATCATCTACTTCAGACAGGATGGATCGATAAACTAGCTCTCGGGGTCGACATTTTGAAGATTTATATGAAAAAGATAATGCAATATTGGACACTCACCGCATACATGATACATAACTGGCTCCAGTGGCATTCGTCTTATATACATGTACTTGTATATCAGCAATACGAAGTTTTTTTTAAAAACGCTGATCTATTCATTTTGATGATGAATTGGCTACCTATAATCCGATGTATGTATCACGTGATATATGTACTGTTCTCGAGAAATTAGTTTCCTCATGGGAATCCTGAGAGTAATTGAGGATACAAGTTCAATCACCGTGGCAGCCATGATATTCGGCCAAAACATTGTTTTGTCCTGACCAACAAAAAAATACTGGTTGCCAGTTACGACGATTGCATCAACACTATGAACTAAAGAGTTAGGCGTTTTTGTAACGACGAGGTAAATATATCCCACTACTTATTTTCAATTAGTCTGTAATTGGCAGGATCCTAATTATATTGCTAATATATTAGGGGCTGAAGTGCCAGGAATTGCTGATGGAGTACACGGAGTCTCCAGAGTAATCAAAATGTATCACTTATTCAGGTTCTTCATAGTCTCACATGATAGAAATTGCCTGTTTTATGTGTATCAGTGTCTTGGGCAGAGAGATGTTGGACGTCAGGTTGGTCGGAACTTCGTGTCTATTGGCCTAACCAGTTTTGAAGCTTCCTGGCATTTAGATTAACATATCCTCTTATCATATTACGTGTATGATGACAATATAATGAATTACCATCGTGCCATAATATATAATTACGCCTAGTTACCTCGGAGCACCCAGATTCAAAAGAACGAATTTGATTACCTGATACACACGGTCTGGAGAAGTGTGAACCTCTCTGTCCAAGAGAGTGAATGGCATAATGAGCTAAACTGATATGGTCTAAACATACAGATGCTGCATCTAAATTGTTGATGTTATTTAAAAGTATTGAGAGATCGGTTTCAGAAAGTTTTTGCACACCCTTAGACATTGCTGACTATTGACAAGCTTATGTCTCGCCAATTCTCTACCTGTGTCCAGAAAACACATACTCTCAGGAATTACTGAAAGGATGTGATAGTAGTGGAAATGTCGTCTGGCAGCAGACGTTGTTTCACTGTAAATCAAGATACATGGATGGATAGTGTGTATATATGAATATTCTGACATGGGTGGAGTTTATCGTAGAATTTACAGTAAACAGTGGTAAAGGGTTTACATTGGGTAATAATTATTCAACAAGCGTTTGCTAGGCAGACCTAAAGGTCGCAGTGCACAGCTCTTGGTCAGAGCAACTATTGACCACAATAAAGTTTAATCAAATCATCATCGATATCAGTAATTACTTCGTCACGAAAACACACAGAAGCAAGATTGCTCGTCTCTCGAGAATGCGACCGTATATACATGAATTTTAAGTTTGAACGTATTGACGTGTGTTGGCAATTTATATCTGACATCGCAATGGTCTTATCAAAATGGAGCAAATTGTAATACTTCCATCAAGTCATGATATTGTGTACTTCTCATTGAGTTTGTGAGTTGATGGAATAAAATGGTGGTGACAATTCTCTCGTTGTCAGAGTTTATCCGAATAAATAATCTTTTGACATATTGTCTCTATCTTTTTATCGAAATCGGTTCTTATTGGGGGTGTTATGTTGATAATTCGGAGTATATTGGTGATGTTATGTTGATACGTTTGTATATTAAAGGCATTCAAATAAGTACATGAGCGGAAATTAGATTACATATCAAATATTCAGAAAAGTATTAATATAAGTACATGAACAGAAGCTAGATAATATATTTAATAACCAGAAAAGTATGTTCTCATACACTTTTCTTGCAGTTTAGATGCCGTTTAATCACCCCTTATGTCGCTTTCCCAAAGTTAACATGGAATGTCGACCAAAAATCAATCCCTCTATAATAAGTTTTGCAAAAACACAAATGTATTTACATGTGTGATTCGTGTTTGACATTCCAATATGTATGTTACATTTACAGTGGACATTAAATATAACACCTCACAGAACGACGATTAAAAAGAATGAAGACACCGAAGTTTTCTTGGTTTCACCCGTATCGAGGACATTGATCAGGGTGTTCATAGTGATATTCTTTGAACAAATTTCATTATGCGCATGTTCGGCCTATGGCTGCCCTGAAACAAAGTGGCTGTGGAATTCGATTTGTCTGTATGCCAAGCTCACTACATGAGCAGAATGAATTATTATACAGAATGTGACCACTGGTGTAAATCTAATATCTATCATGGGCTGGTGGCAATATACCAGAATAGTGCGGAATCTGCTTTATTCAATCTAAATTGTGATATACTTCGGCAAAAATGGATCAATGTTATTTGCCTCGGCACTCATGAACCTATGTGGTATGAATAGATGGAACGAATTCGGTTCGGTTTTGTAATGGTGGACCGTAGGATATATCATGCGATCGAGGAAAAGTGATTTCGCCTTACCGAGGAGAATGGAAAAAAACGCCATGTTTGTTCCGAGCCACCTCAGTTGTTGGCCAACCAACGTGAAATGTTTTTGCTGATATTTTGATACAGCTTCTTACCAGTTTATTCGTAGGTGCTGACACATATAATATTTTACACACGCTGGATTCCTCAAAGCAACGTTCACAAAAAATTGCAGGACTATTATCAGGACTAATAATCTCCCAACCGACGTCAAAATGTTGATGTATCGTTTCTCAACAAAATATTTACATGTATGAAAGTTCAGGTCAAAATGCAGTATCAATAGGCCTTCTCTGATGCATTCAGTTCCAGTTAATTATGAGAAATGGGATGTCAATTATACATACTAAATTGGTCATCTGATGACAAGAAAAAACGATATTATTAATTATTTCTTGAGTGAATATTTCAGTGCCTAAACCACGAGGGTTAATCAGAGAATCCTTTTTTTTTCCAGAACGCAACTCAGAAACAAACATGTCATACAACTTGGAAGTCTCAATGATGTTAACCCACAAATGACTGGTTCAAAATTATATGGCTTCGGAAGCATACTCGTGTATACGTGTATGACATCGGTAAAAAGTCCCATATGATGGATCACAAAAATGTTGCACAAAAGAATATACATGTACTTCCCTCGTTATATGTTCAATTCGCACTGTGGATTCTGTTACGATGAGCAACACGGTTTGTTGTGACATAATCTATGTAAATCCCCGATGATTATCCGGAGATACATTTTAACAGGCATTTAGAACATATCTCAAGGATATGTGAATTGCAACTCCTATAATCGCAGCGTAATATTGTTACGAATATTTCCCTGTGATTTTTCTGTGATTTTCACATGGCTTTGACTTTGATACCTTAGTATCTCTCGGATTTGACTACTCACACTGATCTTGTAAATTCGTCAATGGATTCGGTCTTGGAATATGAATTTGTCTGTTTGTCGGTATACATTTATACTTTCCCAAATATATAAGTCCATCAGGTGTACAGTAGAAACAACTACAGTAGAAACTACAGCTACAACTACAGTAGAAACAACAACTAATATACTAAGTCCATCAGGTGTACAGTAGAAACAACTACATTTAACACTGTCTGCCCATGATGACACCAGTGTGTCTCAGGATAAACTGTTTGGTCGGGCTTTGTTTCTATTGTAAAATGTTGTATTTTACGTTTGTTATTGGCATCATCAAAATCTGACTGTATTGGTGGTAATAGATTGATACTTACATTCATACCACTGAGTCGGTGTCACTGCTGGTGGACGTTAAATCTGTCCCCGAGGATATCATCAACTCAGTAGCCTTTGGGCTTGTGATCAGGTACTATGTACTTTTCATATATCTATTTAATGGGGTTTGTTTCGGATTTAGAAATTATTTTCATAGGTTGTTGGGTAGTTGTGTACTAAGTCCATCAGGTGTACAGTAGAAACAACTACATTTAACACACTGTCTGCCCATGATGACACCAGTGTGTCTCAGGATAAACTGTTTGGTCGGGCTTTGTTTCTATTGTAAAATGTTGTATTTTACGTTTGTTTTTGAAATCATCAAAATCTGACTGTATTGGTGGTAATAGATTCATACTTATATATATAACCCATTACTTTACCATTTATACCTGACTACAGTCCATGGAATCGACACGATACAAAAATGTCACGTATGTTAGATATGCTTCAGGAGATTGTCAAACAAATAAAAATCATAAATATAGAGGTTATCTATGAAAATAACTCCATGAACTAATTCAGTCAAATTTATTGGAACATGGGAAAATAATAGAAAGCACGTCACATTCCATTGATGCCTATTTGTTGACATTGCCGGGTTGCATAAATAATATTGAGGTATATTATATGGTAGTCGTCTTTGGATTATCTCCTCGGACCACGTTATCTGCACAGAACCGGATGTTGTCGTAGCGAATATATTTGCTTTCGTGCTAAATGGTAAATACAAAAATGTATGGTCTATCACAAAGTTCAGTCACGTTCTGTGCGAGGATGAAACATATTCAATCCCAGAAATGAATATCTCGCATTATCTGGCCTCGTCTGAGTCCTGATTACATGAATAATATGTTTTGGGAGAAGATAAAACCTGCAGTGGATTCGATAATGAGCAAGACTGTCTGGAATCCTCTAGTGGCATGTGTCACGATTCTCATGAACAAAGGTGCTATGTGATTCACGACCAGATGTAGATGGGACAATTATTTAGTCTACGTGCCTTAGTGTTTGATGTCACACTGGGAGCATATATTTCTCAGATATAGATAACACTTTGGGTGCGACCTTCGTCTTTCAGTCATGTGCAATTTGTGTTGTGTGTCGAATTACATGTATTATATAATTTGGAGTTAGCGATAAAAATATTTATGTCGTGATTGGTCCAATTATGGATTCTTTGATCATCAATATTTTAATTGTGATTTGTATGGTTGAAATGCAACATGTGTAAAAGATACGAAAACAATGCTGGGCCACGATGTCTTATTCCAAGAAGGCAGAAAAGAAATCCCCCAAAGGCAAGCACTTGTAGATTGTAATGGATATTACACTAGGGTGTAGATGCGTATGCAAGAACAGAATCTACTGAGATACAAGCGTATGGCTAATCTTTGGACACTCGATAACGTGATTTCAATCCGATTTAATACGGAACGCACAGGCTCTAAGTACGCAAATCTGTAAGCACCGTCAGATGCAATCGGGCATGTATTCACAATGCTGTGTTTATTATGTGAGTGAACACTTACATAATCAACAAGGGAGTTCATCCTGACATTTATAGGTATCCTCTGTACACACTAGATTTTCATATCGCCACAGGTCTTCATCCTTACACTAGGTTCTCCTAATGATCACAATTGTGACCATGTTACTGCCGTTACAGCTACTACAATGGCGATCTCATTGAAGCAAATGTAATTATTATCTATGTTTGTAGCACGAGCAATTTCAAATAATCATGTGCAGTAATCCGAATTGTTTATATCAATATAGGAGACCTTCCTCTGTGAACTCGTCGTTGTGACCACAGCGATAACAAGATTTTATGGTGCATTGTGCGTTTTACAACAGAATAAATCATAACCGTAGTAGAGAGATCGCACCAGATAAAAGCTTTTTGTCCTTCCGAGATAGTACTATCTATGTGAACGTGACATGGTCAGAGCATTACTGAAATTGAAGACACAACGGCCGTTTGCAGTTTAATTGTATGTATCAATCTATTATCATCAATATAGCCAGATTTTGATGATGTCAATAACTAACATTAAAATAAACATTTTTAGAATAAAAACAAAGCCCACCGACAATTGAACCAGTACTTTGAGAATTTACAAAAATTTCAATCCCCCAATCAATAAGTCCACCAGCGACAATACTCAATCTAGAACTGGGAGAAAAGCACCCATTCGAATGCTAGAGAACGTGAAATAAGCCTGAAATCGTTTCCTTAGGGAAATGCACCACCTACTTTTACTTTCACTGTAGTGCCGTTAGCGCTTGATTGTCAATTGATGTGAATCTTAATGGTGAATGAGGTTTGCGAAAAAATGATTGTTGGGGGAAAACGTTGGTGAATAGTGGAGGTGAAATATTTACATTGAGGATAATAGACTGATATCCATGGATTCACCTTATGAAAAGTTTCTGAAGAGAAGTTATGCAATATCAAAAAACAAATTATGGGAGTGTTTAACTCGCGTTGGAAACTGTAAGAGATTTTTATTTTTTCGACCATCATTTGATAACATATAGGTATTATCAATCGAGTAGCCCTATTTGTACATTTACACTGTATTTTAGAAAGTTGAGACTCGGTACAAAACGAAGTACAATCGACATCAAGTCATTTTGTGAGGAGTTTCTTCTCCAATATCAATCTGACCCTCACTTGTATTTTCACCGTATATACTATCTTTGTTTCGTTTCAAATCAATTTCATACTTTATCCATAGCTATGTTTATTGAGCAACATTGTATCCGTCCCTAACATTACTGAGTATACCAGTATACTGTATTTAGTTTTGTTCATAATTTGATCCTGGCATGAACCAAGGTGCCTACCTTATTCCGAAATATAGTGTGCGGTGACATGGTATGCCCATCATAATAGATATCACCAAACCAGGCCTATGGTCATAATACATAGCATTAAAAAAACGATGAGGAAAACTATTCAACGATTCATCAAGCGCAATCACAAGTGGTCAGAATGGACCACATGTAGTTTATCAATGTCTGGCTTGACACTCATTCGCCATCAAGCCAACAGCGTCTTTTCTGATAAAGTGAAAATTGTACGATAAAAGTCATCAGTTTATGTTTATATATCAAAGATACGCAGTACTCTGACGACTTCCAGACTAATCTGCATAACTCGACCATCATTATGACATATAATCCTGCGAATAATGCCTATTGTGATGCTGTTTTGAGTTAAATTAATTCAAAATTGCATACATTCAAACATAGACTAGATATGTGGGCCTATCATGCATCAGGCATACATGTATTTTAAAATATTATAATGCTGTCTGGAATTTAATTGACTTTAAAATTCATTGTGAGTTGGGCATATCCATATATGTTTAACGCTGAAAACATACGCAAACTACATGATGACAATTAATTCATGATTATGAGAAATCCACGATGGCATTCCATTCCATGCATACATGTATAAACTCGAAGTACCCTACTTCATACCAGTGAATATTACGGTTACGTGATTCGTTTCCTTCGGGAAATGAAGCAGCGATTTTCATTCACATTTTACTGCCGTGGGCACCTGATTGTCAATTGTTGTTCTGAACATTGAATCACGTCTGATGAAACGTGATTGTTGGTGAAAACTCATCATATTGATAGAACTGGTGAATTTCGGTTGTTGAAGAATTGGCATGTTGATGGCGAGTATATTTTTTATCAGAAAATAAAGTTCTACAATACAACCCAAATGACCAAACCAAGTGTATATTGACTTTGTTGTGGTAAATTTTGTTTTGGTTCAATTTTCAGTGGATTTTCAGATCGTCTATCAAGGTTTGCAGCAAAACATTATGGCTTGGTTGTAGTCGAATTGGTATTTCCCATTTATTTTAGGATTTATTTCTGACAACTTACTAAGAAGAAAACATTGATAATGATCAGCTGCAATCTCATCATACGACCCATGTGGGTGGGGATCGATCAGATTGGAATGCGACATTGACTAGCAACATATCATTATTGCCCTTTTGCACCTAGCTGAACCTGATCTATGGACACTATTTGAGCAAATTCATTAGTTTAAAGGTGGTTACCTTCTATCACTTTTCCTTTGTAAACACTAATTGGTTGTTCGTACGTGTCTGATCTCTATTCGTTTGCCCACGAGCTTAACAATGAGAGTAAAGACATGTAAACACTTGCAGAAGTATGTATCCATGTACCATCATGAGTACCAAGAACTTGTGGTGATGACAATGAAAAACCTAGAAAGAAAATGTGCCTGACCAAATAATAATATCAAATTTTATTATGCCAACAAAATAACCGTCAGACGAAGAAGTGTACATGTATGTAGCGTGAAAACAACAACTGTTATTTCCCCACTACTGATATCTTGTATTCTAAGTTACTATTGTCATCGTCAAAATTTGGTTGTGTTTGTCTAATATTTTGATACATACATGTATATGTCCTGTGTCTATGGAACACTCCTGAATATAGACATGACTTCAATTAATGTTTCCCATCTGACAGTGATTGATTAATTTTCTTCCGTCTTAACGAGATACTGCTGCCATGGAAACCATGGAACCCCTCTACAGACTCCCAGTCACTACTCCAAACATCACGTGATCCCCTCCTGCCTGACACGAGTGATATCCCTTCAAACTTCATTACCAGTTTTAACAGTCATTATCAAGACTGAACTTGATTACCATGACTTGAATGCGGCAGAGTGAGTACTTATTCTGGAAGGACTTTCCAAGTAAATTGGTTTATGCAATCAATCATGTAATATAAATGTGATGCAACTAATGTTGTTAGTGATTTCCAGATGATTAAGCTATGTAACATACAAGACACTCTGCTCTCCCTCTAATATGTTCCAAAATGATTCATTTTCAACGCAGAATGATTTCGAAGCTGCAGTTGGTATTGCATAATTTTGAAGATGCTGTTGTGCTTGGATTTTTTGGGGGTAATCTGATCGTATTTCGAATAAACCCTCATATAGTTATGGTTCGAATGAACGTTACATATTAATGGTTCGATATTGATAAGTAATAGCATCTAAAGAAAGAATAGACATAATCATATCTTCGCTATATTGCTTCTTCTATGTCTATGACATAACCAGGTTCTTAGAGAACCAGTGTATTTGTCATGATCTTTCTATACAGAATGGAAGTATTCGGACTTTATTGAAACATTTGGGTCGACACGAGACCTTACATATCACGTGTAACTTCTACACTTTCAATGTCGGTGTGAAAACGAAAGATCGGATGAAATCCTATTGCTCCGACCATATTTCGACCTCAAACTTTAAAGATAAGAATGCGTAAGACAAATGATGGGTGCAGCGCCAATCTGATAAGTTATCAGACTAAATGCTGTCTTTTGATGTCTCCAAACATAACATAAAAAAGGTGGTGTCTTTTGGTATGTAGTCAAACACATTTTCTTTCTTATCCGGTACTGGTTCCATCACATCTACGTTCACAGCAGCAAACCAGTGTTCAAGAGTATATGTGACACCCCTTGTCTTTCAACACGCGAACGAGGCGTTCGGTTTCAGTTCTTTGTTAACCAACGGACTTTTACCCCGTAACAATTTTTGTACGTATATGAATACATACATATTGGTAAACAAGTACCTATTCATTGCAGGCAAATGCACATGAATTCATATGACAAGATATTGCTCAAACGAATACATGTAATAAACTTATCGAGTAAATCTCACCCCAGGGATACTCCGGAGGTACTCCTGTACAAGAGCCGTGGATTTCCACTTCAGTCGGGTTCCTAATGAGTAGCCATATACGAAATGCATTGAGCAAATATAGTCGTATCGAGAGTTTTGAATTATCGCGTATTCAGAGAAGCTTGTATTTCAAAATTTAGTTAACTCAAAACACAAACAAACCACATACTCGTGATATTATGATAGTAATTTAATCATCCATATACACGAAGAATATGATAGAGATGCCAAACGCCATTTCTTGATGTTGTTCCTTGTATGTTCGATTGTATGTTTTACCAATGCGATGAAAAAAATCGATGAATAAAATCAAAGCCCCACCAACGATAGTGAGATGTATTAAATAATTGCCACCTTGGTCAGGTGCATTTAGTTGTTATGCAGAGTTCTAAATATTTCTCATTGTGCACTAAAATAAGTGTGTAATAAGTTTCTACTTCGTAGTAATCTGGTTATGGTATCTGTAATTTTAAAATGTTCATGAATTACTATAAGTATACTTTACGCTTTTGATTATATTAAATTCTCCCCAATTGAATAAATTATTATGTCATTAGGTAGATAATCATACCGCGAGTACATATTGTAATTTTACACAATCATCGACAGATAGCATTTTGGGCAACTAATTTCAAACTATTATATACCATATGTAAAAATTTATTTGCACCAAGGTCAGTTATGATGCTAGTTGATATCGGTATGCTGCGAAAAGTGCTATGGGCAAATTGAACTGTTAAAATTGAAATTTAACAGTTCATTAACCTGATGACGCCAGTGTGTCTTTGGATAAGCTATTTGGTCGGGCTTTGTTTCTATTGCAAAATATTGTATTTACCTTTGTTATTGGCATCATCGAAATCTGACTAATGGTAGTAATAGATTGATACTTACTTTCGTCATTGCTGTGCTTGCTGACGTCAGCATCGAGACGTAGTGTGCTGACGTGAGAATCTTGCAATTATTCACAACAATTTACCAACACTACCATAGAAGTTCCAGTGAGGTATCGCCATACATTATGTAAAAGCTTCCAGCTACATGAAATTCGTCTTCATATATCTTGATTCTCAGAGGATTAACTTCTGCTGTCAGACGCCATTGCCGCTGTAATACATCAAGCGTTGCTAGCTGAGTGAGCCACAATTCCAGAAGGATTTGTTCTTCGACGATCGATATGCTATGGTCCAGCGACGTCTTCGTTTATCTACTGATCTGGACAAAGCGTTTTCGGTGTCTTATAGTTTGGCGACCGTATGGTGTCTGGTGTGCTAACATAAATTCATCCCACCTTCATCAATAAGGATAGATGATATTCCTATAACGCATTCTTGGATGTCGGAATTGTGATTGTGAGTTAGGCTAGAATTTGTTATACAGCATTTCAGTATTTCAAGTTATTTGGTTAATATTCCGTACAACGCATTATAATAGATAACTGCTCATAATAAGGGAAATAGTTTAACTTGTATATTTAGATCGAATGCAACGCCTTGTTATCGTATTGAAGAATTGGGAGGCTATACAAGGGAAAACATTGAATGCTCAATACATGATCCCACGTGATCCTTACGAATGGCATCGGCGCACATTGAATCGTGAAAATTGGTATAAGAACTCGACTCAAAATCAAGGTCGGCAATATTTTATTTTGATACATAGCCCAGCAATCTTTCACAAGTTATTGCCCATGATATTTTAGTTCATAAGGCCAGGAATAGTGGTTCTGTTGACTTTTGATACGTGTTGACTTTTGATAATGCAAGTGGTTTGTTTCGGATTTCCAAATTGTCGTAGCTTGCTGGTTAGTTCTGGACTTATTCCATTCAGTGTAAAGTAGAAAACCTGTATATTCGCACACTGTCTGACCCTGATGACCCCAGTAGGTTTGACTGTGAATATTTGGTAGGGATTTGTTATTGGTATCATTGAAATCTGGTTGCATTGGTGGTAATAAGGTTGATAAAACAAAACGAATATGTAAACAACAATACTACAGCGACGCACTATCATCTTGCAAAAATGATACACTGCGTACGTGGAGTGTGATTGGTGAATTGATAGGGAGGAATAAAAAAGGTAAATCGATATCAGAACAATTCATCATCGATAACAATATGGTCAGTGACCAACGTCAAATTGCAGATAAATTCTGTGCTTACTTCACAGATATAGGCAGACAGTTCGCTGCTAGAATCCCTTCTCCACATAAAAGTTTTAAAGAATATTTGACTCCCAACTCGAGTCGGGACAGCTTTTTCTTAGCTCCAACTGATCCAAATGAAATACAGACCATTATTTCATCAATGAAGGCCAAGCCTAGTTGCGGGTATGATGGCATCAGCTAAAAACTTATAAAATCTCTCGACAGTTGTCTGAGCCACCCAATTAGTATAATTGTGAACAAATCATTAGAAAGCGGTATTGTTCCGAGAAGATTCAAGATTGCAAAAATCATTCCTATTTATAAATCAAAGGAAAAAACCCATATGGGCAACTATCGTCCAATATCGCTCTTGCCTTCTTTATCAAAAATTTTAGAGAAAGTGGTCCATAAACGCCTGTACAATTTTCTTAACACAAAAGAGCTACTATTTCGAGATCAATATGGCTTTAGACCCAAACACTCGATAACTGATGCAATCGCTAACTTTTCTGCGTATGTTTACAAATCTCTGGAGGATAATGCAACTACTTTTTCCGTCTTCCTGGACCTCTCCAAGGCATTTGATACCATTGATCATCAAATATTATTGAAAACGTTGGAATACTATGGCGTACGCGGAATTGCCTTGGAGTGGTTCAGGGACTACCTCACCAATAGAACACAATATGTACAATACCGCAGTATAAACTCTACCTATCATAACGTCACCTGTGGGGTTTCGCAAGGCTCCGTATTGGGCCCTTTATTGTTCGTGATATACACAAATGACCTGCCGAATTCTCTGACTCATTCCAAATGTATCCTATTCGCAGATGACACGACTGTGTATCTGTCATCCAGAGATATTCAAGCTATGTGTCGTAATATTGAGCACGACCTAACTACATTGTCTAACTGGTTTGCTGCGAATAAACTGTCTCTAAACGTCACACCAAAACCTTCGAAAACGGAAACTGATAATTTGAATTGTTTGAATCTTGGGAATCAAAAAATGTTGCGTGTTAAATGTACTAAATTCCTAGGTGTTCATATCGACGAAAGGTTAGAATGGACAAAACACATTGATCATATCTGCAGAAAATTGTCAAGTGGGTCATATGCCATTAACTCAGCGAAAAGCGTATTATCACGTTCTAAACTAAAGTTATTATATTACAGTCTAATACATCCCCATATTGAATATGGGATACTTGTTTGGGGTTCTGCTGTACAGTCACAGACACAGAAAATAGAACAAATACAAAAACGATGCATTCGAAATATCTGCAAAGTCAAATATAATGAACACACATCTCCGCTTTATAAATCCACCAGAATACTGAAATTAGACGATATTTATGAATTGCAACTGTGCAAGTATATGTTTTCTTATGTCAACGGTTCGCTGCCTCCCTCACTGCAATTGTTATTCGAAACTAACAATAACATACACAATTATCACACGCGTCATCACCATGATCCCCATGTTAGCTATAGAAAAACCCATAGAATATCGAAAACATTCCTACATCAATGCCCTAACCTGATATCAAATCCAAACGAACAATTAAATCATTTTCTAACAATGTTAAAAAACACTATATCAACAAATATTAGCCATATATCTAGCACATTATAATTATACACCCCTCCTCATCGTCACACTATCACTCAATTGTTTTTACATTCATTATCATAATTGTGCAATATTGTCGCCAATCACTGTTTATATGTCCTTGTATTATACATGTATATATGTCATCCAGTTTAAAAAAAATCATATGTATTTATGTGGATGTCTATGTGTTCTTGAACTTACGTTGTAATTTATGTCACGGGGTTACCCGATGTACAGACTTGAAGTCTTGGGTAACCCTCAAGCTGATAGGAATCGCCTCTTTTATTTACATGATTATGTTTGTAGATTTTACTTATCAGTTTGGAATAAATGTTCAATTCAAATTGATACATACATTTTTACGATAATTGATTTTAAGAATAATCCATTACTGGCTTCAGCTTAATTCATAATACCAAACCATTCTTCAAAAGTATTCACCCTTGTCGGTGTACCAGATGTGCAAATATCATTTTCATTTATCTTGATACGAAGTGAACTAGTGCTTGCTGCCCGGCACCATCTACATGGTAATGTATCACATCTCATCAATTCCTGGAGGATTTGTTTTCAATCAAGACGGAATTTGTTATCACGTGTCCGACAAAGTCTGCCTCAATCAAACCATCTGAAAATATCTTGCCAGAACTGACAATAAATAAAATATAGATTGATCGGAATAAAATCGAATATCGTAGTGCTTGTGATTAGAAATATGCAATGGCACTTTGCATACATCATACTCAGGTCTAGGTGAATATGCTGGCAATGATGTGGCAACTAGAACACGTGAAAACGAAATCACATATACTTTAGGAATTTCTCATCTATTACACTATGTGTCCCTCACAAAATGTTTTCACGCCAAAGTAATGCAAGATATATTGATTTTCACCCTGAATGCAAGTGTCAACTTTTTACCATCAATACAACTAGATTTTGATGATGCCTATAACAAAACTGAAATACAATATAAGCCCTGACATTCGTAATGCAAATGTAACTATTTATTAATTCTATCTATGTGTATAACACGAGTTGTTTGTGGTAACCCCGTAACATTTTCCCATGCAGTAATGCGAACGGTTTACACCAATACCGGGAACGTCCTGTGGATTCGTCGCTGAGCCACAGTGATAACAAGACTTTATAGTGCACTGTGCGTTTTACAACAGAATAAATCATTACTGCAGCAAAGAGATCACACAAGATAACAGCCTGGCGTCCTCTGTGGATGATAATATTCATGTGAATGTGACATAATGCCTATGTGTATAATGCGTGACGATAACATGGAAATCAAGTGAATATATTCAGTCCTCCTTATTATAAACATAGTGTACATTTAACGTTATAAATATTGTTTCACTCATAGGGCCATACACAGAATAACATGTAAAGTGTATTTGTTTTCTTCGTTCATTTTGCGTGATCCTATAGATTCTTCGAGTCTCAGCATTGACCCACAATATGTGACCCACGAGACAACAAAGATAAGTTAAAACGTAAATATCTTGTGGATATCACGAAGGCCTGGAAGGATCAACAAATCAACTAAAACGATGACTTTCAGGTGTCGCCAAGGATAATGGTCAACCAGCTAACGATCTTGGTCAACCAGTCGCAATTTAGCTACTGGAAATAGATATATTTATATAAAGCACGCAAGCTTTCATTACCACAAATATATTCAGTGTCGCATTATACATATCCAAATGGCTAGGCCAGTGTTGATTGGGAAGCTTCTCTTCTTATTATAGCTGGACTGTGGAATGTGCTCATCAAACCACACGTTCTTGAAACGTCACGGAATTTATATCCCCGACGATGCTTGACTTACTACTTCGTTACAATTTATCAATACACAAAATTTCATCCCACTGTAGCGTAAGGATCGTGGGTCTTAGTTGGATATTGTTTTCGGGACCATACATTTTCCCGTTTTTTTTGCTTATTCACTGATTGCACTCATTCGGAAATGTTTATTCAGGCAGGAAAATTATCCTTGTTGATTCAGTCAATAGTGATTTTATTTTTTTGCATCCAGATGTTGTTGGAAATAATTACTCGTGTCAATGATCCGCGGTGTCTAAACAATACTACATATTTGATGAATGAGTAATTGTTCATTCAATAATATGACACTTCGTGACACTTTATTAGTCATCTTCATGATTGTGCGTGGAATTTAGGCCAAACAAAATCAACACATCAGAGCTGGATATTGAATTCTATCGCCAAAGAGGTAGAGTGGCTTTGACCAGGAATACCCTGTTGCAATCTGTAGCGATCCCCGAAACTGATTACTTCATAGCATTAGACTGCACATCGCACCAGTTCTTCCAAACTTCTCCTTCATCTCTTTTTTTTCTTCAATTATGACACGCATTATTTTCGACATTGCCATGTAATCTTTAATTAATTTGTTGATGGATATCCTTGTGTAAGATTTGTAACACGAAATACAGAGGACCCATAATCACCCAGCAATGCACATAATAAGAGCGATAATTTCAATTTAGTTGATATTGCCAAGATAGTAGAACCACAGGCACTTGAAGACCATTATAAGGTCTTCGAGGCGGTACTGGTGATATATATAATGTACTAGAAAACATTTATTTCATGGATATATATGCCAATAGTGTACTAATTTGTACATAGTGTCTTCACGGCTTTCACAGGATATGCTGGTTTGTATCAATCTGGTGAGGAAGTAGCTTTGAAGTTTCGAGTGTTTGTCCAACCACCATTTTCCCTTTAGTGTCTTGTATATATTTTTATAGATAGCACAAGCACATTGTACCGTCAATTCAATGGTCTTCAAGTGCCTGTGAGTAGAACCGTGAATATACAAATATGTCCCCATATCTCAGTTCACCCTAAATCAATATAAAAATGCATTATGATCAACTTGCATGTAATCCAGGAGTATACGATAATATCTGATTATAAAATTCGCAAAACATATATGTTGTGTTTTTTCATCCAAATAGTGTGTTGTGTTTTATTTCATCCAAATAGTGTGTATTAGATTACTGCTATTGGTTCAGATAGCAATCCAAACGTGAACATTCACAGCTGCCAGTGGTGATACACTCTAGTCTAGATTGAAATCATATGAGCAATCAAAAAGAGACGAAGGTGTTGTGGACACAACCCGTTAACCCGGAAGACCCCCATCAAGCTTGATATTCCATTACCAATTCAAACTTGTCATGTAATTGGTGTTTCGACGATCAAGCAAATGAACATCAATTGATGTATTTTGATGACGTTTATACACAACATGATCTAGCATTGCGATACTATTTTGTGTTGAATTATGAACATGGGCCTACTGGCTCACAAAAACATCATGAGATAGTGGGCTGTAAGGTACAACGGAACCTGGGTGATTGGACACCTTAATGCAGTCGAATAACTTTGGAACATCATGAAACATCACTTTATTCACAGCAACAAGGTAGCAAGGTTCTTTCCCATGTTTTCGTATCTGAAACCGTTCATTCATCATTGATTATTTCAAACATACTTACAACCATCATCATAGGTCTGAATAGCAGTGTTGGTCCTGCATCAAACTTCCTTTATGATGAATGAACCCAGTTCCTAGTTCTGGAGCTAGATATTATGATATGTGGCCGGAACCATTTTAACGCCATCGGGAACTAGTTCACCCACACTATCACATCCCTCTGGTCAATTCTGCCTAATTTTGTCTTTTACCTGGGTGAAATACCAAGACATGAATAATATTGCATGAACGTGAACGTCCAATAACATGACGGAAGTGTAGTGTTGTTCAGACAGTTTTTGCTGGACAACAATATTTCAAAATGGCATTTGCGAGATAGACGATTGGCAGAAAGGTTTCGCAGATGAAGGTGCTCCCCTAGAGAGCCACACCGTGTCAGACAATACATTAACGGTCCATATCGTTATCGATGCCTGAGCGGTGGTGCTGACACCTGGGTTGAGTGCTTCATGGCAGCAGTAGAATGTCACACAGAGCAAGAAGTCAGTATATCGTTCTGTGGAACTTGGTATTATTGGAAAATACAGAACCTATGAAGATCAGTTGTGTAAAGAGTATCCTTATAATTGCAGAGTAATCATTAAAATATGTTTGAAAAATCATCGTGAATTATTGTGCAAGTCTGTATTGGATAATAGAACATTGCATACTCCACTCGCTTGAGTATTCTTTTTTCCTCCTTTTCTCTGTTTTGCAATATTTTTCCCGAAAACGATGTCCAGGGTATTATTCAGTTTCATCGAAAAAGAGCTAATGCATACAAACTAGATAGACATTTATATTATTATTTACAGTTTTAGGTTGTGTGTGCGAGTAATCCCCGTGGTATAAATGCGGTTTGCTCTACATACAAATGCATTCGAATTCTCTTGTGTCACATAAAAAAATTATTACAAGGCAATTCTTGATGGCGAAGTGTATCGGGATTATTATCCCCATCAATGATTACAGAAACAGGGAAAAATACCATAACGTATATAGTATTGTAGTTTGCATAGGTACTGCGTTGTGTTCCAACTGATGCCTCCCAATGCGACATCCATTTGGAAAGCTTTAAAACCCACTTAAATATTCATGTGCTTAAATGGCACCATTGGTGATTTGTTCCACATGAAAATTACTCCAGTCCAGGGATCAACTGGGATGAAAGGATTGTGTGCCATAGTCATTATGGGATGACCTCCCATGGAGACCGGGATTTACTTCTGGGGAATAAGCAAATGTCCGCTGAAAAAGCTTGTATATAGCGCTTCTATTTAGGGCTGAAGAGAAAGTTTCATAAAACAATAATAATAAGATAAAACAATAAAAAGAAGAAAATTTATATAACCAAGTTCCAACCAATATCAAGTAATATAATACCACTGTAAAATGGGAGTGACAAAGATTTTTTTTTCGTTTTTTTTTTCAAGGCGCATGTTGAAAAGCTGATTATTGGGGTACATTATCGAAAGCAACAAAACTACTTATACCTTTCGGTACGTAGACTTGACTTGTCAAATGCGAATATTGTAAATGCCCAGAGTTATTCAGGCACTACTTAAAGCATTCAATGTTCATTGACGCTAATCATCGCTAACCAGTGGGGTACCAAAACACTGACTTTGATGTGTGTCACACCCCCAAATGAAGGCTTGACATGTAAGTAACGATTCCAACCAATCTGCGATAGTCGCTTGTACCCCATTGGTATTCGTTCATGCACATACGAAATGACCGACTTTCGTCTTGTGTTGTAACTGTATGCTGTGCACACAGGAATATACACTTGGTATCCAAATTTTGATATGGTCATCCATCCTAACATTTGAGCAGATTTTACAGTTATAAATCGGAAAGCTGCTGATACCACCAAAAAACTTCTCAATGCCAGTTGTTTCAGCGTAAAAAAGACATTTACTAATGTCTAGATTATAGCCTAGAACCCACCTTGATGTGATGGGTTCACTGTCCGAGTGATACTACAACTAGGTTGACAACTTCAAAGATTCATACAAATGCTACCAGATTTTGGCAATAACCTCAGAGCCAATCTCGGGTATAAACAACCTTGCGTTTATTTTATATGATATATCAATTATATTTCCACTATATATAATACATCATACTACGACATGTCTGACGAACCCAATATGTTGTCACAATGCCTCCCATGAAAGAACCAAGTCTTTAAAACGTCTGCTATACGAAACCCTCGGGACGCGGCTCCAGACAATGAACAGTGCAATGGCCTTAAATATTGCAAAGCTGCTTCAGAAACCTCGATGTCATTTCAATGTGAAAAATTTTAAACATAAGCCTCAGAAGCATGCATGGTGAATACTTTGAACATATTATAATCGTCAAATCACACATGTCATAACCAAGCTTGAAAGTCATGTACTATTTCAATTTTCTAATGGGACGACTCGTCAGCAGTTCTGGCATTACAAAACTATACATGGATTCATGAAATGTAGATGTGTGTATGTGTGGGTAGCACCGGTTTTCCAAAACTGGAAATTTGGTATAAAGGCAATGAGCTCATTTTCACAATATTGGCAGGTATCGCTATCTCGTAAATGCCAACAACATTGAAGGTCCGCTGATACATCAAAAATGTGTTATCATATGCCAGAAAACTTGCTTGGAATCCATTTTAGAACATTTTCTCCTGATATACTTTTGAA
The DNA here is from genome assembly GCA_949152475.1 of Terebella lapidaria. NCBI lineage: Eukaryota > Metazoa > Annelida > Polychaeta > Terebellida > Terebellidae > Terebella > Terebella lapidaria. The sequence goes on along the minus strand of OX424566.1, from coordinate 21,800,014 downwards.
GCATGCGTCTGAAATATTTTTACCCGGTAAATGACACCTGCGTATGTATGAGTTGCACTTGTGTAGTAGGCTCATTCAACAGTTGTAAGTGCAAGAGTAACTGATTATGAAGTTCCAGTACGAAACCTGCTCCAGTGAGTCTGTAATAGTACTCAGTTACGGGAAATCCATGAATTTTGTGCCACAGTAGATTAACTTTCGTTTCCGGACGCCATTTCCGGACGCCAATCTACCATTTTTACGAGATGTGACCATGATTCTAGTGGCGTGAGATGTCATCGTTTAACAACGTCCTCATCTATATGATCCAAACATATGGTTGACAATTTTTTTGAACTCGGACTTGTATCTGTGGGTAGTCTAAAATGTTTATATACCTAATGTATATATTACCTGCCAGGTTATTTGATTCCAGTACAACGCCTCAATAGAAGAGATTCTTGATTAAGGCGCTTTAATAATGTATTGCAACAGGTCGGGATTTGTATAACTGAGATTCACAGGCAGAAATTCAAAGAAGAAAAAACAGACAGCCGAAATAAATTGAAGTATTATAGTATCTTCGAATGACTGGTTTCGAAAGAATTCAGTTCGAACCATTCACCATTAGATGTCACCTTGTGGAAGACAGCAATCCATGGAACCAGTATCACCAGTAATGTTAGTGATACCATAAACTCAGTATAGCCTCTTGGCTTGTGATTAGGTACATATGTACTTGTCGTGTATCTATTCCATGGGGGTTGCTTCAGATTTCTGATGACGCCAGTGTGTCTTTGGATGATTTAATTGGTCGGGCTTTGTTTCTATTCCAAACTGTTGTATTTTACGTTTACTATTGTCATCATCAAAATCTAGTTGTATCGGTGGTGATAGATTGATACTTATATCCATCTGAAATATTAATAATATGTAATCGATACCACGTTGTCGTATGGCACATTGTCATGTAAGCAGTGGAGCCAGCTTTTTTTGTAAAACAAAATAAATCACATATAACACAATTTTTGTAAAATTATGACTTGGTACGAGATAATAATGAGGAATAGTCCTGTATTCCACTCAACTGAGTAATACAGCTATGACATCTCGGATGAAATTCGCTAGACTCAAGCTGGCCATCAGATTTACAACGTTTGGGACATTCCCATGATTATCCTGTCGCGTTTGGTATCCAGGTAATTTAGTTTCATTCAGATTCGTTATCAAAGCTGCTAATTTTCACCCATGCGAGGTATTGCATTTAACTAAAGTTATATCAGCAGAAAAGCTATTCAAGGGAGCATTCTTGGTTCCAGCTCAGTCACGCTAAATTTTCCAAAAAGCTTCTTTGGATATTACTTTTCTTTTCATATCAAAGGCAACGAATACTACAGAAGCAGCAATGACAACTAATATTGAACCTTGATTGTCATCCAATTTTATTCAGACAATTGGATGTAAAAACAAATATTCAGACAATTGGATGCAAAAACAAATTGTGATCGAGCGATAAGCATAGAGCAATTCTCGCACTTACTACTGCGTCCAATCTCATGCAGGAATTGAGTTTATCTTGGGGAGTCCTTGGTTCGTGTATTTCATTTTTCTGCTGGATCTGCGCCTATTGGATTCTACATGACAAACAAAACCTTTGGCAACGCTTGTTATTGTGTCGGGAAATTTCGAGTCTGCATCGAGGAGAATTAAATAACCAAGGCAAGATCTTGTGATTCTGAAAAAGGGAACTTTAGGAAATGAAATTTCGACGTACAATACGACATTCATCTCCGGTTCTTGTATTATAGAATGAATACATATTTTCGGTACACGTATAGGACCATCCAGCAAATCCATATGATTGTTTCGTGGCTCACAGTATCCAAATCATGCTCCCCATTTTTATCTATTGGTAAGATCAGTGAGTCACGACCCAGATGCTCCCAGTCTGACAACAAATACCAAAGAGTTCGGACTAAATAATTGTTCCATCTTCCATGGACTGTGATTCACTTTCGTCTTTTCAGAAAAAGCAACTAAGGTACGCATAATGTCAACCGTTTAGTAATCTTGACCAATACTGATTCAGTATTGTTGTATTCATGATACTGTAACAGTCTTGTCTACGGCTAGAGTCAATCCCTGTTCGCGTATATGTCATTGCAGTTCTGGTATGTCTGAATCTTCAGTACTTATTTCGTGGTTAACTTTTGGCAGCTTGTGTGAATTGTTTGTAACTATAATGTCTTGTAAAAACCACCAGTGTGTAAAGGACCTTGCGGCGTATGTATTTCATGCTTTTACATTGCATTACGAATTTAATTCATTGTCTTGTAACACATGTATATAATGTACTTGTCACTTGTCTTGAATTGTGTAACGTGATGCACATGGGCTAATTGGCCTTTTGTGAATAAAAGCTATCATATAGTTAAGTTCGAACGAATTTTTGTATGACAAAAAGGATAAAACATTGTCGGCGAGTTTCAGTCAGTCTGACTGGAAATCCAAGTCTGAATCTGTGTACATCGAAATTTCAGAAAGGTCAGCAGATAACAAATCAAGAATTCTTCCTTTATACACTATTACATGTAATCAGCCAGTTGATGCTCAACCTCAGATCACAAATACATGTATGTGACTGGTACACATTGACAGGAGGACACGGGGGCCAATTTGAGTTAAGTTAGAATGTGCCAGTTACTAGTACACATTGACAGGGGGAGGGACCAACTTAGGCTGCGTCATAATGTGACAGGTACACCTTTGGCAGGGGGCAAATTTTAGCTGAGTCAAAATGTGCCGGATACTAGTACACCTTTGACAGGGGGCACGGGGGGGGGGGGGGCAATTTAAGAGGAGTTAAACTGTGGCAGGTACAAATTTGACAGGAGGAAATTTGAGCCGACTATAAATTTGACAGGTACACCTTTGACAGGGGGGCAATGGGAGCAATTCGAGCTGAGTTAATATTTGGCAGGTACACCTATGACAGGGGGAGGGCAAGGGGCGCAGTATGAGCCGACTGAAAATATAACGGGTACATCTCGACAGGAGGGCAGGGGGGGGGCGGGGGGTTGAGCAGACTCAAGATGTAGGAAATTTCCCAACAAACAATTCTCACTAAAAAATCGATGATGCTTGCGTGCAATTTGGCCTGGAGGGCACTGCCCCGCTTGTGGATTTTGTTATAATGTGCATTTCGTTTTGAATGTACAATTATCGCCCAGACGCGAGATAACGGTTCTGGGCCGTTACCTTGCAAGATAGAGAAGGCACTTACCATTACGAATCTCAGAGCAACTTTCAGAAAATATGGAAATTAAATTCAATGACAATGACATACCATTCGAAAAGAAAGAAAGACTAGATATATCCTGAAAAGGGACCACCAACAAGTATTGTCTTTCACTGTGAATCAGAACAACAATTGACAATCGGACACCTCCTTCCCTGGCTATTTTTGACACATGTATCGACTTTCATATTAATTCGTGGGTAAAAGAATTGTATGTCTTAGTGAAATTCCAGTTTGGAGTTTCGAAAAATTTTATTCACCGGGAATCATATTATGGGTGAATCATTTCATGCACCGGGAATCATATTATGGGTGAATCATTTCATGCCATCACCCACACACAAAGAAACCCTCACTTTCATCCTACACTTTTGAACTAAATAAATGCTTTTTGACAGGATGAAGAAAGATCATCGAGTCAGACATTGATAGATTAATCCACTCTGATCACATGGGAATATGGACTGTGCTTGATTAAAGTTGCCTATCCCCCCTCCATTTTGAAGCTACGTATTGTGCTAACCGTCTGGTTTGCTGATATCCATTATGATATGCAGACCACGCCACCCAACACATTATACATCTGGACGTGTTTCACCATATCCCTTTCCAGTAGCGGCAGAAGTTGCTGTCCTTAAAGGAGGAAAATTCAAATAAAAATACTGGCATAATTTTGGTGCGCTGTTCGTTTTTATATGGTCTGATATAAATGTACACCAACGTATTCATGTTGATGGAAAGTGTTACCAACTAGTTGGAGATATCACTGAATGTTCAATAATGTCCATCCAGTTACATCATTCTACATATATAACCTGGAATGTCGCAGTACTGATTGCTAAATTGGGACAAACGAGATTGACATTGTAAACTGGACTGCGTTCCACTGGTTTTGGCTTAGAAATGAGACAGTGATACACAGTAGACCATTGGTTGATTATCTAGTCCAATCTCTTCGATATTTATTATCGGACTGGGAGCATCTGGCTCGTGACTCACTGGATACAGCAATGGATAGCACACAATTGAATTGTAGTAACAACGTGTATTTATAACATTTGACCTTTCCCAGAAAAATTAAATGTGAGTGTATATCGGGAAAGAGTGTATGTCGATTTATATACGAATGTATTTTTTTCTGGTTGTTTTATCCATCGTCAGTCGTGGGAGAGAGTTGTAGCAAATGGAACTCATCTCTAACGGATAACCGAGAAACTGTAAGACGTGATAGATTACAGTCGAAATGGTCGGCTGCTCATCAGTATAAACTGCGACAAATTATGCACAACTGGTACACTGACAATAGAGTATATGTAACGGTGAGCTATTTCATTTATTATGACGTCGGTGTTTAGTTGAGGCCTAAAAGCGCGGTAAATCTCGATTTCACTTTGTTGTTATTCGACTTTGACTTGGAAACAGCAGGGAAAATTGGTACCCTGTTTTTGCACTTTCTTTGTGCAAGATTTCTACTAGTTCATGGTGAGTGTGGGTCTGCTGAAGATATTTAACAATGGTATCTATGTTTATGTGTTGTTTTATCCCTTTATTTTGCCCCCGTGTTTGAGATTTGGCATTTTCTTTTAGGCAAGAAAAGGTTTTAAATGTAATTATATGGGATGTCTGTGGCCTCGAACTTGACCTAAGATGTTGGGGTTGGCTTGTTGTTACTTATATATCACACCGAAATGTCCCCAATGCATCTCGTCCTCGATGTCTAGTTAGGAAAACTTTTTCGTAACAGTGTTTAGAAGAAAATTGATCACCTTGATGATTCAAGCCCCATTGAGATATATGGACGAATTCGTATAATTTGTAGGGCATATTCACTATTGTGTTATAGTGGCAATATCCATAATAGAAAAACAATGTCAGTTTCACTGTACACTGCAGGATCCTGATCCTTGGTCTAGTTTGTTTTTGTTTTTTCGTTACACACAAAAAAGGATTGAGCTTCTCCCTTGCGTTCATACATGTATGTAATTCATCATCCCGGTTGCAAAAATACTCGGCGATGTTGGAAATTATGGAAGCACAGTCATGATTGCAAGATGGTGGTGGGGGGGGGTGGGGGGTGCTGAAGGTGGGAGAAACTGATGCGGTATCCAGTGTGATTCTAGGAAGTAATCAGCTTTGAGGATAGCTTTCACTTGCAACATCGTTTTTTGTTTCTGACAGGAGAAGCCTTCCATCCTATTCGGCGAAATGAATTCAATTTCCTGCTCTGACGTGTTGATGATTATGGGCCTTACAAAGAGTATTCATGATTGAATTGTTTATGTCAATATCGTACGGTAAGGAAAGTTATGAAGTGCCGTATGAGTATACAGAAAACACTGATCAACCATATTATTATTTACACAAATACGAACGGCGTCAATGTCAAACTGCTACACTACACAGTGTTGGTTTAACAGAGAGTTAATTATTCCTAACAAAATCGGGATGCGAAGAGCGGATGCACGCTAATGAAGTCGGCAAATCAAGGAGGATCAATTTCCTGCCTGGATAAACATCTCCAAATGACTGCAATCAATGAATGGACAACAAAACATGAAAAAAATCCAGTGTTATTCGAACCAAGCGTGAATTGCTCAGAGCATTTGTGCAGGATTACAATAATAACAATGATAAGTATTCAGCTAAAATGAAATTCTTTTGATATACAGATTGATATCCAGGAGATATTGTAAAAGATCAGATGATATTCAACAAATGCTATATACCCAATATATGTATTTATTTTAATTTTTTTCACGGAACATGACACTTGTGGCTAAATTGCTATTGGTTATCCAAAGGTTATCTTTGGTGTCACGTAACAGCAACTATCCTGGTTTGTTAAAATCAGGTCCTATGCTTTCATGATATTACGTCCAGGCATCTGGGATATTCACCACGTGGTTGTCCTTCAACTTGTCTGTGTAATTGAATGAGGAAGTTGGTTAATCTCCGTTGTCACGTGGTTTGAGTGTGTGAAAATTCACGAGATGTGCCGAAAGGACACCACGTAAAAATATACATATAGGACAAAGGCAGCGATTACGCAACAAAGGCAGCGATTACGCATTTTTAGAGACAGCCATGTCGTTCTGTAAAATGACAATGTGGGTAAAACGTTATCCGGAACGTCTCAATGCTCAATTGCGTCAATGCTCAATTGCGTAATCTAAAAACTTTATCAAAATGTATGAACTCACTGAACATTCAGGCCCATGTACATGTTAAAGAGATATTCGATGGACTGGTAGAGTCATCTGTTTCAAGTCATCGCGATCGTGAATGTTGTGGGCATCGTTCCAATGTTACTAAGCTCACTTGAGGTACATGTATACCATGTAGTTAAGGTCGAACGAATATTTGACAATATGTATGGCGAAAAAGGACATTACATTTTCGGCGAGTTTCAGTCAGTCTGACTGGAAATCCAAGTCTTAATCTGTGTACATCGAAGATTCAGAAAGGTCAGCAGATAACAAATGAAGAATTCTTCCTTTATACACTACTACATGTAATCAGCCAGTTGGTGCTCAACCTCAGATCACAAATACATGTATGTGACTGGTACACTTCGACAGGAGGACACAGGGGCCAATTTGAGTTGAGTTTGAATGTACCAGTTACTAGTACACATTGACAGGGGGATGGACCAACTTAGGCTGCGTCAAAATGTGACAGGTACACCTTTGGCAGGGGGCAAGGGGGCCATTTTAAGCTGCGTCATTAATGTGACAGGTACACCTTTGGCAGGGGGCAAATTTTAGCTCAGTCAAAATGTGCCGGATACTAGTACACCTTTGACAGGGGGCACGGGGGCAATTTAAGATGAGTCAAAATGTGGCAGGTACAAATTTGACAGGAGGCAATTTGAGCCGACTATAAATTTGACAGGTACACCTTTGACAGGGGGGCAATGCGATAGACGTGGAATCAATACCCAGTATAGAGCATTCCAAGCAAACAAAACAGGGTCCGTTATCCAATCTCATAGTTCGGGGACAGAAAGTCATATCAGGCATATGAAGTGAGAGAAAACAAAAATGACAGGGAAACTCATGAACCCCCAAAAATGGCCATTCGGAGGTGAAATCAGGTGTTCCGGAAGGAGTGAGCATTTCCTGCCCCAGTAGTGGCACCCGTCATGAATTCCCTAAAATTAACATGAAAATAGATCTAGTTGCATGGCGGACATGGATTTGCTGTATTTATCAACCAGATCATGATGACGTCCATAGAATTTCTTGAAGGCAGCTATAAGTCTTGGTAAAACATATCCTTGTCGCAGCAGTTTAGAGACTAGCTGGGCACTTCGATAGACAAAGTCCTCATATTTGCAACTAGCTCTGGAATAGCGTATAAGTTGAGAAACAAACACACCATATGCCGGTGACATAGGAATGTTGCTGCTTAGAAAAGGGAAATTGACTATGGAAAAATGAAATCATAACGTTTGTCATATAATCTAGTTGCAATTCGAGCTGAGTTAATATTTGGCAGGTACACCTATGACAGGGGGAGGGCAAGGGGCGAAAATATAACGGGTATATCTCCGACAGGAGGGTAGGGGGGTGGGGCGGTTGAGCAGACTCAAGATGTATTGAATATATTTCCCAACAAATAAATCCCACTGAAAAATCGAGGATGCTTGCGCGCAATTTGGCCTGGAGGGCACTGCCCCGCTTGTGGATTTTGTTATAATGTGTATTTCGTTTTGAATATACAATTATCGCCCAAACGCGAGATAACGGTTCTTGGCCCTTGATAGAGATAGATAGAGAAGGCACTTGCCATTATGAATCTCTGAGCAACTTTCAGAAAATATTGAAATTAAATTCAATCACAATGACATACCATTCGGAAAGAAAGACTAGATATATCCTGAAAAGGGACCACCAACAAGTATTGTCATTCACTGTGAATCAGAACAACAATTGACAATCGGACACCTCCTTCCCTGGCTATTTTTGACACATGTATCGAATTTTATATCAATTCAAGATCGACAAAAATATTCGTGGTTAAAAGAATTGTATGCCTTAGTGAAATTTCAGTTTGGAGTTTCCAAAAAGTTTATTCACCGGGAATCATATTATGGGTGACACAAAACACTCACACACAAAAAACCCTCACTTTCATCGCTACACTTTTGAACTAAATAAATGCTTTTTGACAGGATGAAGAAAGATCATCGAGTCAGACATTGATAGATTAATCCACTCTGATCACATGGGAATATGGACTGTGCTTGATTAAAGTTGCCTATCCCCCCTCCATTTTGAAGCTACGTATTGTGCTAACCGTCTGGTTCGCTGATATCCATTATGATATGCAGACCACGCCACCCAACACATTATACATCTGGACGTGTTTCACCATATCCCTTTCCAGTAGCGGCAGAAGTTGCTGTCCTTAAAGGAGGAAAATTCAAATAAAAATACTGGCATAATTTTGGTGCGCTGTTCGTTTTTATATGGTCTGATATAAATGTACACCAACGTATTCATGTTGATGGAAAGTGTTACCAACTAGTTGGAGATATCACTGAATGTTCAATAATGTCCATCCAGTTACATCATTCTACATATATAACCTGGAATGTCGCAGTACTGATTGCTAAATTGGGACAAACGAGATTGACATTGTAAACTGGACTGCGTTCCACTGGTTTTGGCTTAGAAATGAGACAGTGATACACAGTAGACCATTGGTTGATTATCTAGTCCAATCTCTTCGATATTTATTATCGGACTGGGAGCATCTGGCTCGTGACTCACTGGATACAGCAATGGATAGCACACAATTGAATTGTACTAACAACGTGTATTTATAACATTTGACCTTTCCCAGAAAAATTAAATGTGAGTGTATATCGGGAAAGAGTGTATGTCGATTTATATACGAATGTATTTTTTTCTGGTTGTTTTATCCATCGTCAGTCGTGGGAGAGAGTTGTAGCAAATGGAACTCATCTCTAACGGATAACCGAGAAACTGTAAGACGTGATAGATTACAGTCGAAATGGTCGGCTGCTCATCAGTATAAACTGCGACAAATTATGCACAACTGGTAAACTGACAATAGAGTATATGTAACGGTGAGCTATTTCATTTATTATGACGTCGGTGTTTAGTTGAGGCCTAAAAGCGCGGTAAATCTCGATTTCACTTTGTTGTTATTCGACTTTGACTTGGAAACAGCAGGGAAAATTGGTACCCTGTTTTTGCACTTTCTTTGTGCAAGATTTCTACTAGTTCATGGTGAGTGTGGGTCTGCTGAAGATATTTAACAATGGTATCTATGTTTATGTGTTGTTTTATCCCTTTATTTTGCCCCCGTGTTTGAGATTTGGCATTTTCTTTTAGGCAAGAAAAGGTTTTAAATGTAATTATATGGGATGTCTTATGGGGCATTTGGTGGTCTCGAACTTGACCTAAGATGTTGGGGTTGGCTTGTTGTTACTTATATATCACACCGAAATGTCCCCAATGCATCTCGTCCTCGATGTCTAGTTAGGAAAACTTTTTCGTAACAGTGTTTAGAAGAAAATTGATCACCTTGATGATTCAAGCCCCATTGAGATATATGGACGAATTCGTATAATTTGTAGGGCATATTCACTATTGTGTTATAGTGGCAATATCCATAATAGAAAAACAATGTCAGTTTCACTGTACACTGCAGGATCCTGATCCTTGGTCTAGTTTGTTTTTGTTTTTTCGTTACACACAAAAAAGGATTGAGCTTCTCCCTTGCGTTCATACATGTATGTAATTCATCATCCCGGTTGCAAAAATACTCGGCGATGTTGGAAATTATGGAAGCACAGTCATGATTGCAAGATGGTGGTGGGGGGCGGGGGGTGCTGAAGGTGGGAGAAACTGATGCGGTATCCAGTGTGATTCTAGGAAGTAATCAGCTTTGAGGATAGCTTTCACTTGCAACATCGTTTTTTGTTTCTGACAGGAGAAGCCTTCCATCCTATTCGGCGAAATGAATTCAATTTCCTGCTCTGACGTGTTGATGATTATGGGCCTTACAAAGAGTATTCATGATTGAATTGTTTATGTCAATATCGTACGGTAAGGAAAGTTATGAAGTGCCGTATGAGTATACAGAAAACACTGATCAACCATATTATTATTTACACAAATACGAACGGCGTCAATGTCAAACTGCTACACTACACAGTGTTGGTTTAACAGAGAGTTAATTATTCCTAACAAAATCGGGATGCGAAGAGCGGATGCACGCTAATGAAGTCGGCAAATCAAGGAGGATCAATTTCCTGCCTGGATAAACATCTCCAAATGACTGCAATCAATGAATGGACAACAAAACATGAAAAAAATCCAGTGTTATTCGAACCAAGCGTGAATTGCTCAGAACATTTGTGCAGGATTACAATAATAACAATGATAAGTATTCAGCTAAAATGAAATTCTTTTGATATACAGATTGATATCCAGGAGATATTGTAAAAGATCAGATGATATTCAACAAATGCTATATACCCAATATATGTATTTATTTTAATTTTTTTCACGGAACATGACACGTGTGGCTAAATTGCTATTGGTTATCCAAAGGTTATCTTTGGTGTCACGTAACAGCAACTATCCTGGTTTGTTAAAATCAGGTCCTATGCTTTCATGATATTACGTCCAGGCATCTGGGATATTCACCACGTGGTTGTCCTTCAACTTGTCTGTGTAATTGAATGAGGAAGTTGGTTAATCTCCGTTGTCACGTGGTTTGAGTGTGTGAAAATTCACGAGATGTGCCGAAAGGACACCACGTAAAAATATACATATAGGACAAAGGCAGCGATTACGCAACAAAGGCAGCGATTACGCATTTTTAGAGACAGCCATGTCGTTCTGTAAAATGACAATGTGGGTAAAACGTTATCCGGAACGTCTCAATGCTCAATTGCGTCAATGCTCAATTGCGTAATCTAAAAACTTTATCAAAATGTATGAACTCACTGAACATTCAGGCCCATGTACATGTTAAAGAGATATTCGATGGACTGGTAGAGTCATCTGTTTCAAGTCATCGCGATCGTGAATGTTGTGGGCATCGTTCCAATGTTACTAAGCTCACTTGAGGTACATGTATACCATGTAGTTAAGGTCGAACGAATATTTGACAATATGTATGACGAAAAAGGACATTACATTTTCGGCGAGTTTCAGTCAGTCTGACTGGAAATCCAAGTCTTAATCTGTGTACATCGAAGATTCAGAAAGGTCAGCAGATAACAAATGAAGAATTCTTCCTTTATACACTACTACATGTAATCAGCCAGTTGGTGCTCAACCTCAGATCACAAATACATGTATGTGACTGGTACACTTCGACAGGAGGACACAGGGGCCAATTTGAGTTGAGTTTGAATGTACCAGTTACTAGTAGACATTGACAGGGGGATGGACCAACTTAGGCTGCGTCAAAATGTGACAGGTACACCTTTGGCAGGGGGCAAGGGGGCCATTTTAAGCTGCGTCATTAATGTGACAGGTACACCTTTGGCAGGGGGCAAATTTTAGCTCAGTCAAAATGTGCCGGATACTAGTACACCTTTGACAGGGGGCACGGGGGCAATTTAAGATGAGTCAAAATGTGGCAGGTACAAATTTGACAGGAGGCAATTTGAGCCGACTATAAATTTGACAGGTACACCTTTGACAGGGGGGCAATGCGATAGACGTGGAATCAATACCCAGTATTGAGCATTCCAAGCAAACAAAACAGGGTCCGTTATCCAATCTCATAGTTCGGGGACAGAAAGTCATATCAGGCATATGAAGTGAGAGAAAACAAAAATGACAGGGAAACTCATGAACCCCCAAAAATGGCCATTCGGAGGTGAAATCAGGTGTTCCGGAAGGAGTGAGCATTTCCTGCCCCAGTAGTGGCACCCGTCATGAATTCCCTAAAATTAACATGAAAATAGATCTAGTTGCATGGCGGACATGGATTTGCTGTATTTATCAACCAGATCATGATGACGTCCATAGAATTTCTTGAAGGCAGCTATAAGTCTTGGTAAAACATATCCTTGTCGCAGCAGTTTAGAGACTAGCTGGGCACTTCGATAGACAAAGTCCTCATATTTGCAACTAGCTCTGGAATAGCGTATAAGTTGAGAAACAAACACACCATATGCCGGTGACATAGGAATGTTGCTGCTTAGAAAAGGGAAATTGACTATGGAAAAATGAAATCATAACGTTTGTCATATAATCTAGTTGCAATTCGAGCTGAGTTAATATTTGGCAGGTACACCTATGACAGGGGGAGGGCAAGGGGCGAAAATATAACGGGTATATCTCCGACAGGGGGGTGGGGCGGTTGAGCAGACTCAAGATGTATTGAATATATTTCCCAACAAATAAATCCCACTGAAAAATCGAGGATGCTTGCGCGCAATTTGGCCTGGAGGGCACTGCCCCGCTTGTGGATTTTGTTATAATGTGTATTTCGTTTTGAATATACAATTATCGCCCAAACGCGAGATAACGGTTCTTGGCCCTTGATAGAGATAGATAGAGAAGGCACTTGCCATTATGAATCTCTGAGCAACTTTCAGAAAATATTGAAATTAAATTCAATCACAATGACATACCATTCGGAAAGAAAGACTAGATATATCCTGAAAAGGGACCATCAACAAGTATTGTCATTCACTGTGAATCAGAACAACAATTGACAATCGGACACCTCCTTCCCTGGCTATTTTTGACACATGTATCGAATTTTATATCAATTCAAGATCGACAAAAATATTCGTGGTTAAAAGAATTGTATGCCTTAGTGAAATTTCAGTTTGGAGTTTCCAAAAAGTTTATTCACCGGGAATCATATTATGGGTGACACAAAACACTCACACACAAAAAACCCTCACTTTCATCGCTACACTTTTGAACTAAATAAATGCTTTTTGACAGGATGAAGAAAGATCATCGAGTCAGACATTGATAGATTAATCCACTCTGATCACATGGGAATATGGACTGTGCTTGATTAAATTTCCTACACCCCCCCCCTCCATTTTGAAGCTACGTATTGTGCTAACCGTCTGGTTTGCTGATATCCATTATGATATGCAGACCACGCCACCCAACACATTATATATCTGGACGTGTTTCACCATATCCCTTTTCAGTAGCGGCAGAAGTTGCTGTCCTTAAAGGAGGAAATTTCAAACAAAAATACTGGCATAATTTTGGTGCGTTGTTCGTCTTTATATGGTCTGATATAAATGTACACCATTGTATTCAAATTGATGGAAAGTGTTACCAACTAGTTGGAGATATCACTGAATGTTCAATAATGTCTATCCAGTTACATCACCCAAGTAAACATTCTACATATATAACCTGGAATGTCGCAGTACTGATTGCTAAATTGGGACAAACGAGATTGACATTGTAAACCAGAACCATAATTCGTATTAAGTCTTACTGCGTTCCACTGGTTTGGGCTTAGAAATGAGACAATGGTTCACAGTAGACCATTGGTGGATTATCTAGTCATATCTCTTCGATATTTATTATCGGACTGGGAGCATATGGCTCGTGACTCACATGATACAGCAATGGATAGCCCACAATTGAATTGTAGTAACAATGTGTATTTATAACATTTGACCTTTCCCAGAAAAAATAAATGTGAGTGTATATCAGGAAATCATGAGTTTTCCCATAAAAAAAATATATGTGAGTGAATGTCGATTTTTATACGAATGTATTTTTTCTGGTTGTTTTATCCATCGTCAGTCGTGGGAGAGAGTTGTAGCAAATGGAACTCATTTCTGACGGATAACCGAGAAACTTGGTAAGACGTGATAGATTACAGTCGAAATGACGCCTGGCAGCAGACATTAGTCGACTGCTCATCAGTATAAACTGCGACAAATTATGCACAACTGGTAAACTGACAATAGAGTATATGTAACGGTGAGCTATTTCATTTATTATGACGTCGGTGTTTAGTTGAGGCCTAAAAGCGCGGTAAATCTCGATTTCACTTTGTTGTTATTCGACTTTTACTTGGAAACAGCAGGGAAAATTGGTACCCTGCTTTTGCACTTTCTTTGTGCAAGATTTCTATTAGTTCATGGTGAGTGTGGGTCTGCTACCGATATTTAACAATGGTATCTATGTTTTTGTGTTGTTTTATCCCTTTATTTTGCCCCCGTATTTGAGATATCGTGACTTGGCATTTTCTAGGCAAGAAAAGGTTTTATATGTAATTATATGGGATGTCTGTTATGGGGCATTTGGTGGCCTCGAACTTGACTAAAGATGTTGGGGTTGGCTTGTTGTTACTTATATATCACACCGAAATGTCCCCAATGCATCTCGTCCTCGACGTCTAGTTACGAAAACTTTTTCGTAACAGTGTTTAGAAGAAAATTCATTACCTTGATGATTCAAGCCCCACTGAGATATATGGACGAATTCGTATAATTTGTAGGGCATATTCACTATTGTGTTATAGTGGCAATATCCATAATAGCAAAAAATGTCAGTTTCACTGTACACTGCAGGATCCTGATCCTTGGTCTAGCTAGTTTTTTGTTTTTTCGTTACACACAAAAAAAGATTGAGCTTCTCCCTTGCGTTCATATGTAATTCATCATCACGTTTGCAAAAATACTCGGTGATGTTGGAAATTATGGAAGCACAGTCATGACTGCAAGATGGTGGGGGGGGGGGGTGCTGAAGGTGGGAGAAACTGATGCGGTATTCAGTGTGGTTCTAGGAAGTAATCAGCTTTGATGATAGCTTTCACTTGCAACGTCGTTTTTTGTTTCTGACAGGAGAAGCCTTCCATCCTATTCGGCGAAATGAATTCAATTTCCTGCTCTGACGTGTTGATGATTATGGGCCTTACAAAGAGTATTCATGATTGAATTGTTTATGTCAATATCGTACGGTAAGGAAAGTTATGAAGTGCCGTATGAGTATACAGAAAACACTGATCAACCATATTATTATTTACACAAATACGAACGGCGTCAATGTCAAACTGCTACACTACACAGTGTTGGTTTAACAGAGAGTTAATTATTCCTAACAAAATCGGGATGCGAAGAGCGGATGCACGCTAATGAAGTCGGCAAATCAAGGAGGATCAATTTCCTGCCTGGATAAACATCTCCAAATGACTGCAATCAATGAATGGACAACAAAACATGAAAAAAATCCAGTGTTATTCGAACCAAGCGTGAATTGCTCAGAACATTTGTGCAGGATTACAATAATAACAATGATAAGTATTCAGCTAAAATGAAATTCTTTTGATATGCATATTGATATCCAGGAGATATTGTAAAAGATCAGATGATATTCAACAAATGCTATATATCCAATATATGTATTTATTTTAAATTTATTCATGAAACATGACGCGTGTGGCTAAATAGTTATTGGTTATCCAAGCCATTATCCTTGGTGTCACGTAACAGCATCTATCTTGGTTTGTTAAAATCAGGTCCTATGCTTTCATGATATTACGTCCAGGCATCTGTGATATTCACCACGTGGTTGTCCTTCAACTTGTCTGTTATGTGTAATTGAATGAGGAAGTTGGTTTATCTCCATTGTCACGTGGTTTGAGTGTGGGAAAATTTACGAGATGGATCTGTTGTAAAACACTGATGTATATGTGTGGACAATTACCTTGCTTAGGCAAGTGTCGCAGATGAGACGAATCCTCGGCTGCAAGTAGAATCAGGCTGTGATGTGCGAGCGTTCTTCGTGCTTTCAGTCCAAGGGTTCACATTCGTCTGACTTGCTCTTCCGGGTCCCCGGCTGTAAGGGTTTCCCCGATTACGTCATACCCACTGTGCTGATGCTGATTGACTCGCTGATTTACGGATGCAGTTTCACAACATTCTTCCCCGTTTTGAAGGATTACAGACTATCCTGATGAAAGCTAGAGGAAATACTTGTGGGCGTTCTTGAGAAGGCCGAATACACGGACAAATATATGACCCATGAAATCTCCTAAGACTGCAGTGATGACATTCATGAACTAAACAGGCAACCTAGCCTAACCTCTCTGCACTCCTCAGAATCAGGGGGAATATCCCTCCAACCCAGAGGGGCAGAGTAACAATACTGAACAGCGGCAATACTGAATGGTATTATATATATATCAACTTAGCCTGTTACAACTCATAACCCTGGCTATGTAAAACCATAAAAAAACTACCACCATAACAAACTTACTGGTTACTACTCGTAGCAGGACAACTGGAATACGAATACACACCGCAGGTATACTAATTGCACTTACACATAAAATAACAAACTACAAACGGGCTATGACATGGCCACGAGGCATAAAAACATGATTACATTTCACATGTAATGAAAATCAACTTGATTTCACATATACACCCTCTGTAGCGACCTTCCCTCCATCCCAGGCAGAGGCAAAATGCCGCCATCCCAAGACAGCTTCCAGCCACTGCAGGAACAAATTAAAAATGAATTTCAGGCACACAATCAGGCACACAATACACATACACAATCAACTACTTCTGAGACCCCGCCCCCCCCCCCCCCCCCCCCCCGAGGAACCGAAGGGCGTTTTGACGAGCCTGGAGGGCGATCAGTGTTGGTGGGAAGTTCCGGACTCGTGCAATCTGCTGTATAATGGGCCGTAGAGCGAATGGTGTCAGGCTGTGGTACCCTGCGTCACTCTCCAGCAGCAAACGATGACCCTCCATGGCCTTGAGCATCTGTGTGGTAGGCTCTTCTGCGTGGAGGAGTGTCTTCCCTATGCCAAACCTGATGTTTGGGAAGGCTGAGGTCCACCGTTTGGCTGCGTTCACTGTTCCCGAGAAACAATGAAGATAGACAGGGAGTTGTCGCGACAGGACATCCCGGAGAATCTGTAGACCGTTCGAGGTCGCCTGATTGGACCCAAATGCTTCCCGGATGTGCAGTACCACTGGGAGCCGCCGCTTCAAGGCAATCTCCAGCACAGCCCTGAAGTACTCCCGTTGGTGGTTGTGCTCTTCCTCCTTGGTCTGCCGAAGTTCCGCCCAGTGGACATCCGTTACCTCGTCCCAAGAGCGACCAACCACCGTCGGATGGTAGTCCAGTGTGAAACTCACACCAGACAACTTCTCCAGATGGGGCAGGAAGTGCTCAAAACCCGGAAGGTTGAGGCTCGCCACAATCCTGTCCAATGCAACACGCTGTCCCTCTGGGTTGTTGGCCTCTAGTTGTGGAAGGTTGACGTGACGCCATCGGTCGGTGAAGAAGTCCTCCTCCAGGTGGTCAGGTTTGGACTTGTGGCAGGCAATCAGGAAGGCTCGGCTGAGTTCTGATTTCTGACACCGGAAGCAGCAGTGGTCGGGCCGCACATACCAAAGCCGATGGCAGTCAATCAGATGACGCTTCATGGCCGCTCGGGTGGGCTCCTTGCAGATGGTGCACACCTTCAACTGTATGACTTTGCCGTTGGCAGTACGCTTCACTGAGGGTGGCCGGTCAGATGGTCCACGCAGACTGTCGGTACTAGCTGTTACCAGCCGAGTCTCAGCAGGAGTCCCCGAGGTTCCGGACAGGGTCGTTGACACTGACTCCTCGAGAAGAGTCTCGTTGAAGTCAGGGATGAATTCTGATTCATCAACGACTTCCATCTCTGCAAGTTTAAACCAGACAGTTAGGGAACCAGGGAGAAATTCTCACCAGTCCAAAAACAAACAAAACATTGGAATACACGTTTGGAAATTAGAGATAAATTCTCACCGATTTCTGCGGAAATTTGGAATACACAATTTAGACGTTATCCGGAGTGACCAAATTCAGGATTAGTTATTAAGTAACTTATCTAAATTGTGTGGTCCTACTGCTCGTAGTCCGCCAGGGTATGCAGACGGCCTCCCACTCTCGATTGGCTCCCACTCTTCAAATAGGCGAGTCAGGCCCCATTCACCTTGGATCTCTGGTGTCTCTTGATCCCTTTGCCGGCCCTGACCTTGACTTTGGGGTCCATCTGGAACTTGTTCGAATTCCGGATCTGGTTCTGGTTGTTCTGAATCGGGTTTTGGTTTGATGATATCGAAGATCCCCTGTCTCCTTCTGTCATTGACCATCCTGATCCACGAACAAATCAGAAGGGGAATCCCGCCACTCCGAACATTGGTCTTGGTGCTTCTGATTAACGGTCTCTCTGACTTGTTTCGGGACAATCCCGCTGTTTCGCACATGGATCATGCTGCTCTGTGCTTGGTGAGACATCATATTTCCGGCTGAGTACGTGACCAGTTTGAACATCAGGATCAGTTGACAAAATAGAGGGAATGTCCCACCAAATCGAAAACTGACCCAGACATTCAGAATCTGTCAGCTCTTTTGTCGCTGGGATGGGGCCCTGCTGTGGGTAGGTTGACGAGCGCCCTACTCCGTCAACTCGTTGGAGTTTGACGCCTGGTTTGAGCAAGTAGGCAAGGCACTCGCATGGTATCGGTTGGAACAGTCCCGGCTGAGATGAGGGCCTCCACAGACATAAAAACCCCTGTCGTTGTTCTGAGCAGAAGATGACGCTGAAGCTGGACTCCCATGCCTCTTGGGTGATGGTTGTTTATCAAAATCCCATGCAAAGTGATCCGGCCCGAGATGCATGTGATGGTGACCTAGCAGGTCGGTTAGGTGACTGTGCCTGCCGGTATCGCTGTGGTGATCTAGAGTAGTCCCGTCGGTTGATGGTGGTTCTGGTAGAGCAATTTGCAGCAGAATGTCCTGGGCTACCACGATGGAAGCAGATATCCATTGCAGTTGAAGTTTGGTGGTTGCCTTTGGACTCCTGATGTCTGTTCCAGCAGTCTGCCAGAGGGTTACACAGGCGGTCTAGTATCTGGTCGAGCTCTAGTCGTTTCGGGCTAACCGTTGTGACAGTCTTCAGCTCATCCTAGCAAGTCGGCTCGTTAAAAGACACCTGTCGTATTGTATAGCTCTTCTGGTGGAACTCCTCATGGTTGTGAACGAAACTCTTCACATATTTCAGTGTTGACGAATTTTGCTCAACGGCTCTGGAGGCAGCTGACTTGTCCTCCCAGCCCTACGGGAAAGAATCCATGGCTAGGGCATTGACCATGCTGGTGTGGGCACTCGGGTACCCGTCAGTGACCAGCCCGTGCACTTGGTCCGCGAGTCGTCGAGATCCTCACCTTCTTCTTTGTTAGCCGAACCCAACTGCTTCCTGATGATGGAAGGCAAATCTTTCTGACAATATTGCTTCTTCAGCCTCTTTATCAGGTCCACGTATGGCTTCCTTGACAGAGATCGTCTAGACTGCAAGAACTCAATGGCCTTGTCCCGCAGACACAACAGTAGTTTCTTTCTTTTGGTTCTGGCTCCCAAGTGGTTGGTTTTCGCCATTTGCTTGAACTGGAAGTAAATACTGGAACTGGAAGTTCGCCGTGGAAGGTTGCCAATTTTGGGTCAGGGGCCTTGCCATGGTTCCGACATCTGTGTCGGACTTCCTCCTCGCTTTCACTCGCAGTGCTGTCTTCACTGGAATCCAGGCAGTCATCGTCATCATCAGATTCCTGAGAGCCCAAACCGTACTTCCGACTCCTACTTAAAGGATTTGGTGGAGGCGAGCATTGTTTTGTGTCCTACCGGTTCCTGACTTCTGTCCCGCCTTGTTCTTGAGTATGGTCTCGGGGCCTAGTTCCATCCTTGGAAGGTTCTTTTTGACCAGGCTTCTGCTCAGGCTCCGCATTCTTCAGAGGCTCCTCTGCTTTTCCTCCCCTTGATGATTTTGGTCTTGTGCTGGAGTTTACTCCAGCCTGGGGGTAACCTATACTACATGCAATGCATGTTTCATGATCTGCCAACGGTTCGGTTTCTCAGTCCCACATATGCTCCAGTACCTTCGGCTTCTCTGGAAATCCCAGAAACTGTGGTCCACTGGTTTTAGCGACAGTGTCAACATCCTCCCGGTCGGGTGATGGAAACTTCTCACCCACAACTCCCGGTGTGGGCATCTGAGTCGGTGGAAACGACCAGTCCCTCGCAGGTGGTTGGCTAGGATGTGATTGAAACCTTAGTGATTTGATCAGATCCGTCATGTCGGTTCTCAGTTAGGACATCTCCTTTGCCAGCTTGTCAAATATTCCTGTGATTTCTCCTCTGAGCTGTTGTAGTTCAGTCTTTGTGGCATACTGTTGGTCCATTCTAGATTCCATACGTGTAGTCATTTCTGTTGATTCAACAGTATCAGGCGTATTTTCTGTAATAGGCTGGCGTACACCAGATGCAATCAACTCGGTGAAGTGTCAACTGGGCAAGTTGGTTACAGTAACCATTTGCAGCAGATCTATTTCCTTGTCGGGAGACTGGATTTTAGCTATCTCTCTAGCTTTTTGTTTTCCGATCTGAGGCAACTTCTGAAGTTCCTCCACTGAAGCCTTATTTATATCCATGCTCATAATGTTCCCTACCACGTTTACAATAATTGTAATTATTAACCTGTTTGTCCTTTACCTACGAAGTTACAATAGGAATACACCTATACAGACTTTATAATTATTATACACTAGTTACTGTATATTTATATCCAAATTTACCTATTGTTAATTACAATAATTCTTTTACTGACTGTAACGATTACATACAATAGACATATAATGAATAGGCTGCTTTAACTGTTTACACCAATATACAATGTTTAAACACAATATGCATACACCTATACAAATAACATATACGTGATGTGAGCTCAAGTACGTGTCAAAATACAACGACCGTTTACATTAACATACAATCGATAAATACATGCGAATACTGAATATAATCAATACATATACAATATTCAATCAATACACACAATTCTTGAGTTTACATCTCACAAGCGAGCAATAAATAATACAATACACAAATAAATATCACATCACATGCAAGGCAATTATTACATATTCTATTTGATATCACAACGAGACAATCAGAGATTGCAGACCCTCGCCCTTCAGATTTAGTCACTAAAATTAGGCGATAATTGAGTTTTGGTCTTAAGACCATCGGTTGTACGCCATACGATTGGGAATTGGCCAAAGAAAAATACAAAAAGAGGTTGAAGATTTAATATTGATTAGAACCGGAGTTATAGCCATTTATGTGATTTTCTTTTTTCCGTTGCCATGGCAACCGTTTTGTGAGCCACTACCATAGCACTCCAGCCCTATAAATTTCAAATCGATCGGACCGTTTGCCTTTGAGTTATGAGCGCGGACATTTGCACTGAAACGTCGCTGGCCAAAAATAACCGAAATCGTGACCCCCAATTTTTCGACATCGGGCGATAATGGAGAGTTTTCGTCGTACGAGGATCGGTCGTACACCAAACGATCGGGAATTGGCCAAAGAACAATACAAAAATAGTTGGAAAAATTAATATCAGGTAGAACCGGAGTTAGAGCCAATTATGTGATTTTCTTTTTCCGTTGCCATGGCAACCGTTTTCATCCGATTTTGGCAAAAATTTGAAGGGACTGAGCCAGCACCATAGCACTTTTGCCCTATAAATTTCAAATCGATCGGGCCGTTTGCCTTTGAGTTATGAGCGCAGACATTTGCACTGAAACGTCGCTGGCCAAAAAAAAATCGAAACCGTGACCCCCAATTTTTCGACATCGGGCGATAATGGAGAGTTTTCGTCGTACGACCACGGGCCATATATCAGATGATCAGGAATTGGCCATAGAAAAATACAAAATTAGTTAAAAAAATTTATCTTGAATAGAACCGGAGTTATGGTCAATTATTGATTTTTACATTTTCCGTTGCCATGGCAACAGTTTTTGTCCGATTTTGACCAGATTCGAGGAGGACCGAGCCACTGAAATACAGCTTCATCCCTATAAGTTTCATGTTGATCGGACCATTCTCCTTTGAGATATGCGCGCGGACAGACAAACATACAAACAAACAAACAAACATACAAACGGACAGACCCAATTGCAATACCCTCTGCCCCTATCGGGGCGAGGGTAATAACAATGTAGTATAATACTAGTCTTGTTTGGTATTAGCACCACTTAAGTAAGCGATTTGGTCACTGTTGATGATTCAACAATTGTTTGTTTTCACTTGATGTGTGCGTATACCAATGTCAGCGAATAATTGTGATGGGTTCAAAGTAATACACATATAAATTATATGACGACAATTTCACAACAGATCCACTTAATCACTGATTGCGGCACGCAATAATTTTGAACTGTATGTTATCACTACTTGCTGGTCACTAAATCAATGTAAGTGTCAAGCGTGTATCTCACACCACACCTAAATTAACAAGTGACCCAAAACTATTCACTGGGAGAGTAACGAAGTACCAAAAATACAATTACCAATGAATCTGCTGGGAAAGGTACACAAATAATATTTGACCAGTGTAGTGCGGAATGAATATGATGTAGATCCAATTATGAGCTAAATATATATGTACTTGTGTCAATCAATCTATGATTACCGCGAAAATACTCGGAAATTCAGCAAAGTAATAACTATTTACCGATGTTGTATGTATGGTTACTATATTTCCACAACAGCCCACACAATACGTTATTTATCACGAATCATGAGAATATAGAATGATTTGCGATAAATTATCAGTAACTTGGTTGAATTAATACTAGAGTGTAAGTCACACCAACTTTAAATCAGCAAATGACCAAACACAATTCCGTAAGCCTTGAAAATTTACACGGATTTATCAATGAGTCTGTTGGGAATAATACACGCAGAAGTTGTTAACTGTATGTCCAAACTTTGTGATTGTAATCTTAGACTAATCAAAACTGTCAACTAATTTCTATTACTGTGATTGTAATGGTATTGAAAAGGAAGGATAACTTACAAAGTCCAATTTTTAACAGTATTGTATACACACGAGAATGGAGTTGAGATATGGATATGGTAAATGCTACACGGTACTGTGTAAAATTTCAATACATGCGCTCACACGGGTGACCTAGTTTTGATCCGCATGTGGAAATCACGGGAATGGCCACCAAAAATGTGTAATACTATACACATTTTCTACTGCTATATCAATATTTATTCATGTTCAACGAGCTAGGAGAATTACATGAAGATATGATTTGTATTTGCCTTTATTTAATCACATGTGTTCCATGCAATGGTGGGTGCATTAAACTGCAGACGGACGCCGTGTCTTCATTTATCCGAATGGGCTGCCCATCTCACATTCACATTATCATTCCGCGAGGGCAGAAATCTATTATCTTGTGCGATCTCTTCGCTGCAGTTATGATTTATTCTGTTGTAAAACGCACAATGCACCATAAAATCTTGTTATCAACGTGACTACAGGGACATTCTCACAGAGGGGTATCTTATATTGGTTTGAACATTTCGGAAGACTGCACAAGAAAAGGCTACCAGGTTACTTCAAACGACGATGTGTTGTAGACATAAATATTACTAATGAATAAATATGCATCGTAAATTTCTTCAACTGTAATTTAAGCATGGATACCATGGCTGTCAAGAGGTCCGTGCATGCCATTATTCTAATACAAAAACTTGTATGGAAATATTGTTATTTCATATGAGAATTATTTCATATTTCAAGAAAAATTGGCCAATATCATACAAGTAGTGGCACATTTGTATGCCACATCTGAACTACGGCGTTTGTCGTAGCAAAGCCCCAATCTGATTGAATTCCTGGAGATGTTATGGGTAAGAGAACTCCAATATGATATATGTAGTTTGTTGTATACTAATTCCACCAAGTGTGTTCACAGTTCAATCTTATCCTGCCACTGGGCATGTTTTGAGTGGGAAATAAGTCACAAAATGTCATTTGAAAATGACAATTATCAGATATGATAAACATATTTAGTCAAGAACACAGTCTCGGTTGGTGATCCTTGATGATATCTCAGCCATGGTAATTTCTGGTGCCGAATGGATGTTTATAATTCATGATTTCGTTACATTTATATTTACATTGTAAGTGAATGGAGAGCTGGCGTATACACCTATTGTACTATTGGAAATTCGGTATTATCGCCCTGTTGTTCGTCCCCTAACATGGCCCTGACATGGTTCAATGTACCACCGAGATCATTTTCTACTTATGTCAGCTACTCAGCAAAGTTGACTTACTGAGTGCATAGCTCACTCAGGGAACACATTTGTTATGCGATTCTGGCTTCTATTTTCAATAAGGTTTAAAATGCGAGAACACAAACTCAACTAAGAGTCTCGGGCCCAAGTATCATACACTGTGCCTTCCTCTATATTGAATAAGGATTAAAAAGGTGATAAGGCGCAGTAATAAGGCGCAGTGTATGATACTTGGGCCACGTCGGGTTAGATGAGTAGTATTACAGAGCTTAACACCATACTTGACTTGTATGGACAGTGAGCAATTTGAGCAATGTCGATGCCATGGAAAACCAATAGGGTGATATTATCGAATTTCCAATAGCCCAATTGGGCCCAAGTAGCGCACCTTACTCTGTTAATACTACTCACCCACTGAGTGAATACTATATTTAATCCGTCTGGCACATTTTCAATCTTCATTGAATTTAGAAGAAATAGTAAGCTGCGCTACATGGGCCTGCAAATTTTTTACCTGCAGTCCATCCTTAATGATCATCCGGAGCACGAATCAAAAGTGAAAGTACCACAGTTGTGAGAACAGTGCGGGTTGATCAAGTTGGTTCCAACTGAACATATTCCTTCCTTAATTCGAAACAAAGTTTTGATGATGACCCAGATGATGCAAGCAAACAAATCCCACCCTTCGTTCACTTCCCATGACGACAAGTCCGGTTCCCGACACATATTCTGTTCTGACCCATTCCAATCGATGTTTTTAATGGCAATAGTGACTTTACTATTTCTATCCTTTTGAATTTCCTGAGGTGGCTCTCCAGATACCCCAGAGGTACCCGATACATTCTTCGTCGTGTTTGCTTTGTCAATTTATATTCGTTGATGGTGGCCCTTGTGTACAGTGACATCCGTAACTAGTGGTGCTGGGCCGATTATATCTGCAGTTGATGGCACATGTTCAGTCACTTCTCCATGATGATAGGTCGATTGTAAAATTAGTCAGGACAAGGTCATCATGTAACACACCGTATAGTATGCTCATCGAGATCACCGGCTTAATGTATGGACTATTCCTTTGAAAAACCTATGCATTAGGAAAACTATCATGCAGTGGCATTCATTAGTGGCATTTTCTACAAATACACGAGATTCATGGAACAAATTGGTGGGAAGTTTCTTCAGCGCTTTGTCGGCCAATAATGCCTCACCTAGTGTGACACTTCTGCATCTCACATGAGATTCGGCGAACCACAAAATGAAAAGGCTTTGAATCGTTTATCTAATATTGAAATAGATGCGAGAGATATTCTAGTATATGCAAAAACTTTATATGTTTAGGTGTGACATTGGCGATACAAAGGGCGTGTGTACGTTGGGCTCACTCTGCATTATTAAAGACCTGGTCTCATGTTGTTCACTCGCGGCCAATAATCAGTACTGAATATTTTGAAGGTAACTACAGTATTCAATTTAGTTCTTCGAAATTAATATGCATTTGCATCACCAGACTAAAATTTACCTGGCTTGTTTCCCCTGATATGTACAGAAAAAGATCACTTCCAGTGACCAAATCTTCGAACTGATCGCGCACTGTGGATGAGTATGAAGGACGCTTGCTAGTTGACAATACATTTTACCCTTTTGATATGCAGATTGATACCAAGAAGATAGTGTTACAGATGAGATGATATTTAACCAAAATAACATTATCCTTGATGTTACTCAACAGCCATTATCCTGATTTGTGAACAATCTGGGCATCCGTCCCTCAATGATATTGCTTCCAGGCATCTGTGATATTCAATACGTGGTTGTTCTTCAACATTTCTGAGTAGTTGGATTAGGAGGTTGGTTTCCTCATTTCGTCACGTGGGTTGAGAATGGAACTCAAATTTGAAATTTAAGAGAGGGACTTTGGCGCTAGGAAACCACGGAAAACATATAAATATACATATAGGGCAAAGACAACAATAACGCATTATTAGAGGCATGTCATTCTGTAAATTGACAATACGGATAAAACGACACCAGGAACGTGTCTTTGCCTACAATGTTAACAGTATCAAAGAGTGTTTCCCTTGTTATCACCAAGGGAATTGCCGCCAAATATTTGTCATACTAAGACCATCTTCTACTGTTATATCAATATTTATTCATGTTCAGGAGCTGGGAGAAGTACATGAAGATATGGTCTGCATTTGCCTTTATTTAATCACATCTTTCCATGCAAGGATGGGTGCATTAAACCGTAGACTACCACCGTGTCTTCATTGGTACGAATGTGCTGCCCATGTCACATTCAAATAAATATTATCATCCAGGCTTTTATCTTGTTGGATCTCTTTGCTGCATTTATGATTTATCCTGTTGTAAAACGAACAATGCACCATAACATCTTGTTATCACCGTGACTACAGGGACATTTTCACAGAGAGGGGTCTCCTGTTGTGTATATAAATAATTCGGATTACTTCAGAGGAAAAGGCTACCCGGTTACTTCAAACGACTCGTGTTGTAGACATAAATATCACCAAATGATTATTACAATTGCTTCGTAAATTTCTTACAACTGTAATTCATATGGGCTATCATTGTGAAAAAACTGGCATAATATATACAAAGAGAGGCGTGCATTCCATTATACTAATAGAAGTTATTGTATCCTAATATCGGTATTACTATTTTAAAGTGTATTGTGTTTCAAATAGGCTCAGTTAAAGCCCAACATCATGTTGTGGTCGTGCTTCCGTTGTCAGGTTTGTATGATGTGCAGATTCCAATGGCCAAGCTTCCATCAACGAAAAATCGGACATCAATGTAAATAACGGTGAATAGTTTTATGTTTGAAATGAAGTTTTACGTTTGAATTATGAATTAGCTCATTCGCATAGCTATAGACAGTGATGAATGTCTGCTTAGCGCCCTTGTAGTCTGCAATAATATCTTGCGGTGTTGGTGGTAACAGGGTGATACATTGCTCTTTCACAACAACTTTCGATGGAAATCCTGTCTTGTTGAGTTCCCATTGTCATGGTCTTATGTCAAAAAAATTAAAATATCTGTCCACTTCAAATTAGGTCAGTGCAGAAATTGATGTGTCCTGCTTGTCTGGTGTACGAATAGACAAGTTTTGTTTTCGTATAAAGCCTCAAAGCTGTTTGCGAGAGGGGCCAACTTCGTTAAAAGGCGTCTTCAGCTTCATACTTTTCACTAGAATCATGAAGACCCTTCATCTGGTCACAGAAATCCAAGACTACTCATGATTATAACATAATTCTTCTGTTTGGGCTGGAGATGTCCATGTTATCCTTGCCACTCTTTTATCGGCTAGCAGTATGTTTCTGCATAGTAGGGCATGGGACATACCAACATGTGACTGTCACACGCTCCAAACCTTTTGTATCATAACTTTAGTCGACTTTCCTCAGATTAACAGGTGGGCATATAATTAGATAATTTTACTCAGAAAATATATTTCTTTGATTCTGTCAGCGATGAACCTGATCATCACTCAAACATTTAACCAGGTATAGGATATATAAATATTTGAAATTAAGAATTCCATAATATATTTTTCTTTATTGGACTTATTATTACTACAACTCCAATGTTTACGCTTTGAGGGCAGATCGAACGCTCACCGCTCGCGGAGTCGAAAGAAGCTCGACAAAAAAAATACACAGGGTTGGACATTCACATGACGATCTGGTGTGATTTTGAAAACATCGTCAAATGTACACACATTGTTTCATGTGAGAAACTCTTGAATTGTTTACCGCGAAATAACTCGAAGTGAACGAAGAGTATATATTTGTTTGTCTTCAAAATCAAACAATATAGTCATGTGACCATTCAACCCTATTGTCTTTGATACAATCATCAGAGAATTTGTGCGCCAGTATGAAAAAAATACTCGGGATTTCACTGACCTGTTTACATACGTGTTTCTTTTTGTAGTTCAACGACTGTTTGGTTGTAATGTGACTAAAAAATGATATCAAGATGCAAAAATCTCAATGTAGAGCTTATTCCATTATGAACCATCGCCCATAACACTTACCTAAGCATAGCTGTAGTAATAACAGGAAGAAGGGAAATAGAAGCCTACAATTGTAGCATGAAAGAAAATGCACCAGTACACAATAATAATAAACCTTCTATACCAGCGTGTTTCACTGTGCACAGAAGGACCTATTCAATGAAGACTCCATTAGCCAATTGTCTAAGCCTATCATGTCCTCGTTTATGGCTTCCAATGTTCATACGTAATTAAATCATGACTTGTCTTGGCTCTCCGTGTATTCATGGTATTCAACAGACGGGGGTTTCGTTGCATATTCAATTACTACGTGTAGTAGTCTCTTAAATAGAATCGCGACATAATGTTGCTCTTTATGAATCTTTCAGGGTAGGATCTTATGAGAAAATTTTCTTGTTTCACCCAGAACAAGCAACTGCTACTGGTTTGTTTTCACATTACTATTGTGGTCAAAACCAAAGACATCAATATGGTATGGACGTTTCTTAATCAATCATTGCCGTAGTAGCTACATAGAAAAATTAGTACATTATGTGCACTTTCTTCAATGTCATGCGTCAATCCTATTGTCGAATATTGATACATATCATAACTATCCAGCCGTTAAATACACCACTGTTCTAGTCTACCGCACTTCGCGCAAGTCTGGAACCTGATTTATGACTCGTGACACTTGCCAAATGAAGCATTCTGTGAACCCTCGAGATGTTCCCCGCCCAGATATATCAATATCCCACAGATCAGTACTAATAAAGTGGTCAGACTCTGAATCTACACATGTCTGGATGTGAGGGGATGTAGAAGATCAGTTATTGCAGAGTCCATTAGTCACAGTTACGCGGCTTTTCGTACACTAATGATTGACTGTCCAATGTGGAAATATTTGTTTCATTTATTTGACTAAGCTGTAGATGCTACAGGTTCGCACACAATTTTATACATTCCTTGGGGCGAGATGCTGAAGTAGAATATTCGTTTGAATTGTGTAGTCGTTAAATAACATATTAGTCTCACAGTGACAACACAAGCTGAAAATTGCATAATACAAGTAATAATTGACTTTTTGTTCAGCCATAGCGGAACAAATTAAATTGCGGGAAAACATGATATTTCTGATGTCATAAATTTCATTCTGCTCATATCTCTGAAGTCATTCATCTTCATATTACTCCCTCCTGTGTAAGACATCTTTTCAACGAGGTCCATCCAACCAGGCTCTCAATAATAATTATTCAGACCTTCCTCGTGTTTCTGACGATGTATTTGGGAGTAACCCGATAAGCTTCATTGTTCATAATTGTGATGGAGTGGAAGTGTGTTCTCGGTGAGAACGAGACTTTTTGAGATATTTTTGTATTTTCATACTTAGCTATCCCTTTCATTGAGTACTCCAGATTGCTCGAAGGTGACGGCTGGAGTGGGAATCTATAGCAGAATATAAAGCACAAAACACAAGCTGAAGATACTATTGAATTTGAAGGTTTGATGTTTTATTATACCTTTGGTATGAATGATTAGGACCATGAGCGAAATAATAAGCACGACGCAATTTTACGCAAACAATGTTATGGAACAGAATGCAAAGATATACGTGATACAAGGACTACCATGTGAAATGTTCGTGTTCGGTACGATTCCATTGTCACTGGTCGAGTTTACGCTGATCTCCGATCACATTTGTCTACTTTATATTTCATAAATAGCAAGGAACTTTGTATCCTTTCACATGAAATGGCCAAGCAGGTTTTGATATCCTAATTTGATAGCGATAATCGTCTTCGTCAATTTCAGTCAATTTTTTACTTCACAACTCCTCTGAGAGGGTGGCAACATCGGAAATACCGAACAAATTAGACATTCGAGACTAATATCAGGTAAAGAAAAACATATTTGTCAGATGTGTGTATATTTCTACAAAGCAGCAACATCCCTGGTAAAATAAAATGCTTGCTTATGAATAGTGATAGATAGATAGTTTATTCATAAAATCGCAACAAATGTTGACACAGGTAGAAACAAATATGACAACAAGGATACATACAGTTAAAAACAGTGGATGAGTAAACAAGAGTGCAGGACATATGGCAAAAGTTAACTGTTGTAATTTAAGAATGAAGACGTAACGTTCTTTAGTGTGGCCACAATAAATGGGTATTTCGAGAATGAAGCCAGTGTGTAATAGACAATAGGGTCCTATCATCAACGCCAATTCCATTCATCAGGGTAAGTTTATTACTAGAATCAAAATCTGGTTATGGGTACGTCGTGAGTTGTATACTTACATGGTATAGGTATATGACTTACACTTGAACTTGTTATGCTGACATAATTTGTGAGTAACCATTTATTTGCTAAATGTATCGGCCAATATATACTAGAAAACTTTGTCCACTTTTCTAGTTACTATATGCGGATGGAGCTATGGTGCTCAACATCTGGATCATCTGATTTCATGTTGCTCGACCGTCCAGCACAAATAACACTCCTAGTAAAAAAGAGGGGTTTCTGAATGCCTCTTTATCACATACCCCATCCCCCGAATTCGTTCATAAATTATCCGTCCATTACCCAAATCTATTCGGTGACTGGGCACTCCGCGCTCATTTGCCTGATTCCATCAGGAATGCCTGATTCCATGTGATGTATATGCCTTGTGACATCTAATAACATTCCATATATCTCTGGGTCTTGCCCAAATAACCGATATCCGACAAATCAGAGCGGATTTAGTGATTGGTGAGTTCATGTTTACCATAGATAAATTTTTTACTTGTAGGCTATATCTATAGTCTGTATCCCCGAATTCCTGATGTTGCTGTGCATCACTATTGTTAGTATTGTCATATTATCATCCACAGAGGACACCAGGCTTTTATTTTGTGTGATCTCTTTGCTGCATTTATGATTTATCCTGTTGTAAAACGAACAATGCACCATAGCATCTTGTTATCACCGTGACTACAGGGACATTTTCACAGAGAGGGGTCTCCTGTTGTGTATATGAATAATTTGGATTACTTCAGAGGAAAAGGCTACCCAGTTACTTCAAACGACTCGTGTTATAGACAATATAGATAAGTATCACCAACTGATTATTGTAAATTTCTTACAACTGTAATTCATGTGGGCTGTCATTGTGAAAAAAAAAAGCCTGACATAATATATCATAGGCGCCTGCAGGCATACGCACTATACGCACTAAATCAGGTGAAAATATCGTGATTTTTTACCAAATGAACGTGAATACTTAAATTGAATCTATCTTTCAAATCCAAAATAAAATTTACATAAGCATATCCCGACTCTAAATGTTACATCTGAGACCCTTTAGAAATTTGATGAGCCTGACATCATCTCAGATGAAGATTGTAATACTTCAGGTATTACTTTGAGAATTTTATTTACTTGATACAATAAAAAAAATTCTAAAAAACAACATAAAAAAGAGGAAAAAGAGACAATTGCATCATACTTTGGACTCGAGCATGTTTGAATACTAAAACATACTGATTTCAGAAAAAAATGGGTAAATTTATTATATACAAACACACATAAAAAATCTCAGTTCAGTAAACCACTGTTTTGATCTATTATTGGTTTAAAAATTCTGGTTTACGTGAACATGGTACATAATACTACTAAACTAGACCATTATTTCAAAAATGTATTTGAGTTTTGTATCAATATAACAATAATATGTTGTTTGTTGGCGTTATGGTTATTTAAAGCCCGTCATGGACCATATTTTGAAGCCTGAGGGCTAGCCGCTATTATTACCGAGCAGAGTTTTAATTGGTGTGGGTTTTTTTCCTATTCTGGTAAAAATATAGTTGAAATATCTGTCCACCCTGCTTGTGAAGTCAGTGCCTTGATGTGTCCCACGTGTCTGGTGAACGAATAGACAAGTTTCGATGTCTTCGTATGAGGCTTCAAAGCCGTTTGCGAGAGTGACCACCCTCGTTGTAAGGCTCAATTTGAGGAACCTTTTGATATTCAATACGTGGTTGTCTTTCAACATCTCTGAGTAATTGGATTAGGAGGTTGGTTTCCACATTTCGTCACGTGGGTTGAGGATGGAACTCGAAATTTACGAGATGGACCTTGGCGCTATAGGGCAAAGACAATAATAACGCATTATTAGAGGCATGTCATTTTGTAAATTGACAATGTAGGTAAAACGACACCAGGAACGTCTCATTGCCTAGAATGTTAACAATATCAAAGGAGTGGAATAACCAAGGGAATTTCCGCCAAATATTTTTAGTACTAAGACCACCTTCTACTGTAATATCCATATTTATTCATGTTCAGGAGCTGGGAGAAGTACATGAAGATATGGTCTGCATTTGCCTTTATTTAATCACATCTTTCCATGCAATGATGGGTGCATTAAACTGTAGACTACCGCCGTGTCTTCATTTGTACGAATGTGCTGCCTATGTCACATTCAAATAAATATTATCATCCAGGCTTTTATCTTGTGTGATCTCTTTGCTGCATTTATGATTCATCCTGTTGTAAAACGAACAATGCACCATAACATCTTGTTATCACCGTGACTACAGGGACATTTTCACAGAGAGGGGTCTCCTGTTGTGTAATTCGGATTACTTCAGAGGAAGAGGCTACCCGGTTACGTCAAACGACTCGTGTTGTAGACATAAATATCACCAAATGATTATTACAATTGCTTCGTAAATTTCTTACAACTGTGATTCATATGGGCTATCATTGTGAAAAAAACCCAGCATAATATATACGAAGAGAAATGTGCATTCCATTACACTAATAAGAAGTTATTGATCCTAATATCGGTATTACTATTTATAAAGTGTATTATGTTTAAAATAGGCTCAGTTGAAAGTCCAGCATCATGTGTGATCGTGCTTCCGTTGCCAAGTTTGTATGATGTGCAGAATTCAATGGCCAGCCGTCTATTTCACCATCTCTTTCCTAAAACGATTCTGCAGCCCCAAGCTTCCATCAACGAAAAATCGGACATCAATGTAAATAACGGTGTATAGTTTTACGTGTGAAATTAAGTTTTACGTTTGAGCTATAAATTTGCTCATTCGCATAGCTATAAACAGTGATGAATGTCTGCTTAGCGCCCTTGTAGTCTGCAATAATATCTTGCAGTGTTGGTAGTAACAGGGTGATACATTGCTCTTTCACAACATCTTTCGATGGAAATCCTGTCTTGTTGAGTTCCCATTGTCATGGTCTTATGTCAAAAAAAGTTAAAATATATGTCCACTTCTAATGTAGTCAGTGCAGAATTTGATGTGTCCTGCTTGTCTGGTGTACAAATAGACAAGTTTTGATGTCTTCGTATAAAGCCTCAAAGCTGTTTGCGAGAGGGGCCAGATTCATGAAGACCCTTTTTCTGGTCACAAAAATCCAAGACTACGTATAGGATAATGCCCTAGGCTGAGTATTTCTCACGAATAGAGGCCGAAGGCCGAGGTTTCTATTCGTGGGGAATACGAAGCCGTAGGCATTATCCGACATAGTGCATGCACCCCCCCCCCCCCCACACGCACACACGCACACATTTCTGGTACAAGCCACTACCCTCCCCCCCCCCCCGCCACCCACACATATACTTGACGTAATTCACTATATATCAAAAGAACAAAAATGCAAATGAAACGCACAGTCCTTGCCCAATCAAGTGTATCCGTCAGGAAAGCTTTGGATCTATTACTCGCTACAGAAACTGCGGCCCAAGTATCATACACTGCGCCTTCCTCTATATCCAATAAGGATTAAAAAGGTATGGTGTACGATGGCGGCCATACTACATCCTCGCTGTCTCGACTTGAATTTTTCACTCGAGGTTGCGAGAGGTCGATGCGAGGCCACGAGACATCGATGCGAGGCCACGAGACATCGATGTGAGGCCACGAGACATCGATGCGAGGCCACGAGGTTTACAACTCGCAACTTTCAATCGACCCCTCGCAAACTCGCATCGACCTCTCGCAACCTCGCATCGACCTCTCGCAACCTTCCATCGCCCTCTCGCATCGACCCCTCGCAACCTCGCATCGACCTCTCCCAACCTTGCATCGCCCTCTCGCATCGACCCCTCGCATCGCGCTCTCGCAACCTCGCATCGACCTCTCGTAACCTCGAGTGAAAAATTCAAGTCGAGACAGCGAGAATGTAGTATGGCCGCCATCGTCAGGCTTGGAAAGTGTGTAAAATTTAGCGGATAACATACAACTGCCGAACAGCCGATGGTTGTCAGACATCCAAAACGATCCTCACCAAAAAGGAATGCGACAAATACATAGGTCTTCAATTTACAATCAAAAGACACTAACTGAGCCTATTTGACACATAATACACTTTATAAATGGCAATACCGATATTAGAATACAATAACGTCTTATTGATATAATGGCATGCACAACTCTCTTTGTATACATTATGTCAGGCTTTTTTCACAATGACAGCCCACATGAATTACAGTTGTGAGAAATGTACGATGCAATTATAATAAACATTCGGTGATATCTCCCTATATTGTCTATAACACGAGTCGTTTGCAGTAACTTGGTAGCCTTTTCGTCTGAAGTAATCTCAATTATTTATATACACAACAGGAGACCCCTCTCTGTGAGAATGTCCCTGTAGTCACGGTGATAACAAGATGTTATGGTGCATTGTGCGTTTTACAACAGGATAAATCATAAATGCAGCGAAGAGATCACACAAGGTTGAATCAGCTTGCCAAACATTATTCAAGGCACTTTCGAAACGTAACTATTCAAAACGTTGGCTTCGCAAAATAAAGAATGAAACATTGAGAATTCTAAACAGTGAGGAAAGGCTAGGTGCTGATTTTCAATTGCCCACTTCCAGCTCATCTGGCTCAAAACCCTGTAATTCTAGACTATGTCAAACATGTCATTTAGTTCCAAATTGTCAAAATTTCTCAGGATCAGTTTTTGAACAAACCTACTCAATCAACTCAGCTTTGGATTGCAACTCAGAAAATATAATTTATCTATACACTTGTAAGCTTTGCGAAAAACAATATGTAGGTGAAACCGGTAAATCACTCAAATTCAGAAACAATCGTCACCGTGCTGCAATAACTAGCTGCAATGAGGAAAATGCATTATACAGTCATCTATCTAAATTTCACAGCAAAACTGAATTTTCCATCGAATGTTTTTCTCTTTGACCAATTGAACAGGTTTCCGATCTTGGTGATGAACTTTTAAACAAACAATGGCGACTTGAAAGGGAATATTGTTGGATTGATACTCTAGGCACTTTCGAACCTCATGGCCTCAACGTTCAAAAATTTACAAAGTATGACCCTCTGAACAAAAGTAAAAATAAATTCGACCTGGTGTATATAGTACCCTTCTCAAAAACAGGTGCTCTTTCGGCCCAAATTGTTAAAAAGCATATGAAACAACTCAACAAAAATACTGATGGTGATATTAAAATAGCAACAGCTTACAAGAAGCATCAAAATCTTAAAGAACTTTTAGTCAGAAGCAAACTTAAATAATCCAACAAAATTTGTTCAATGTCGCTCATTGAATTTTTATTGCTTTTACTGTTTCATGTTATGTGTTACTCTTACAATTATCGTGTGCCAGTGCATTTTTTATACTCTCCAAAACATACTTAGCCCGTGCCTAGCATATTGTAAGCATTTATAAATATTTTAGCATTTATAAATATTTTATGAATATTTTGTTTTTCAGTTCATTTTAGTACATTTTGTTTTTATTTCATCTCATTTTATTTGAAGTCTCCTGAAGCAATGCAAGTCAATTTGACACATCTTCAGTTTCAAAAAACAATTTCATGCCTAATAAAATCTCTGCCTAAGAATCTACTGCTGGAAAGCACCGCAGTAATACCATTTTGAAAATACTTCCTCTTAGCATACTTCAAAAAATATAACTTCAAACGCTAATTATGTTTATCAATCAACTAAATGCTAATTGTTTTACTCAGTGTCAGATACGCATATAAAAAACAATCAAATTCACTAACTGTTAATTATCTATACTCAACATATGTCACTCTTCTTGGCAAACTGTTCTGGAAACTGCTAATTGATTTGCTCAACCATTGATAAACTGTTAATTGATTTACTCAAACAAAATTGACGTTGGCACAAGCCAATATTTCCTATAAATACTGCAACCACAGTAGGTTCTCTAGACTTCCGCACTTGACAAAGGATTCAACTCCGAAACCGGTCGTGCAACAGGCAGAGTACATTGTGAGTAACCTCTTTTATTTTGTTTTGTATTATTTTGTTTTGTTTTAGATACTGGTCAGATTATTGACCATATCTTTGCATTCAGGCTTCTTCAAACGTTTTGTTTCCATTTTATACAATTGTTTTTATATTTCATAATTTTATCCTTTGGTTTTATCATCCAAATCAATCACGTTCTGGCTTTAATACTTTCAAAATTAATTGCTCAAACGTATCATGGCTCTTTCTAAACCTCCTCACTTCCGTTCTTTTTACACTCTTCTTCAATGCTTTCACCATCTGTCACTAATGCTCCAGCAGTCTCAAGGC
This sequence comes from Terebella lapidaria, assembly GCA_949152475.1. Classification (NCBI taxonomy): domain Eukaryota; kingdom Metazoa; phylum Annelida; class Polychaeta; order Terebellida; family Terebellidae; genus Terebella; species Terebella lapidaria. Next base: position 21,763,007 of record OX424566.1, on the reverse strand, counting down.
CAAGTCACCAGGGCTTTCAGTAAAAAACAACAACACCTGGATGACTTCATTAAACCTGCTTGTTCTGGTCCTCTAATCAAACAAAAAATCTCCAAAATTAATCAAAATTGGGTACAAAACGTGACCAAACAATTGGTGGAACACTATGAGAGCTCAATTCAAAACCTTTTGGCCCACATTTCCTCTTTAGGTTTATCAGATTCGGACATTGCAAATTCGGTAGCTCTCGTCATTCAGCAGGCTAAATCTTCCACCATCCAGAAATTCAAAACCTCTACTCTTCCAAATTCCCCTATTCCAAATTCTAACTCTCAATCAAAACCTCAGACTTGCGAGGTAAAAGGTCACAAGCACCCACTTAGTAATTTCTTCCCATGTAATATATCCTATCGTGGTATGAGATTCCCTAGCCTTGAGCACATCTATCAGTATCACAAATCCCGGTACCATGACTGTCAACACCTAGCCAATCGGATCCTCAGGGCTCCCCATGCAGGAGTGGCCAAACGTTTGGCTAGTGAAATTCCTAGCCTGTCCCCATTCTGGCATAAAAGTAAAAATGGAATCATGCGTCAACTTCTTCAAGTTAAGTTTAATTCTTGCAAATTGTTCCGTGACACTCTGATGGGTCTTCCTGAAGGGTGTCACATTGTCCATCCAGTTCCTGACAGCCACTGGGGTGTTAACCGTCATGGTCAAGGCTCTAACTTCTTTGGCCGCCTCCTAATGGACCTAAAACGTGCCAACTCTCCTATTAACAAACCTAAACCCTCTTGCTCTGTACCTCCATCTTCAAATAACACCCCTCCCTCTGTGTCCACTTCTAACCGCTTCCAACTCCTTGATACCCTCTCTAACCCTCCTTGCCTATCATCATCTGATGATTGGCCACCTCTCTCTCGCTCTTCTCCTGATAACCGCCTTAGTGCCACGCCCAAACGGTGTCCGCGCTCTCCTCCTGAACTCTCACCCTCCTCTCTACCTAAAGGCAAACGCACTCGCTTTGTCTCTCCTAAAAACTCTCCTAACACCACTTTCCATGTCTCTCCTTCCACTATCAGAGGACCCAAAACTCTTTGGGCCCTTCCTAAACTAACCTCCTCCACTGTCATCCTCGGCTCTTCTAACCTTTCTCGCATCACCAAATCCCCTGTCAGTGATATCCAAGTTGTGTCTTATCCTGGAGCTTTGTTCAACCATCTAAGAATGATGTTCACGGCCTGTAAAAAATCATTTGATGCCCCCAAAAACTTAATCTTAAGTGTAGGCCTGAACAATCGAAGCTCCAAACCAAGTGTTACTTCAATTCCAGAGCTGAGGAATATGCTCAGCAGTGCTTTCCGAATCTTCCCCCACTCCAAAATTCTCATTCCAAAAATTAACTACTCAGACAATCTTCCGTCTGTAGAGAAACGCAACTTGGATATGATTAACAGGGCTTTGGATGACATGAGTTCACGTTTCAGCAATCTCACAGTTGTTAAACAGTTGGATCCAATCAAGTTTTCTACACAGACAGATAACATTCATTGGACTGAACAAACGGCCAATGAAATGTTGAAATTCTGGCTCAGTCATTTAAACTAAATCATTCTGAGAGTCCACCGAACTCCAGTACGACTAATAATGTTGTAAACCTTTCCAAATTTACACTTTCGGACACACAAATCGCTCTTCTAAATCGTGGTTTGACATTTGTTCCCACACCCAAAATAACATTGGATCCAATTAAACAAGCTGTGCAAGATTTTGGTAGAAAACTCAAACTTCAAAATTATTTTTCTCACCGTCCAAATTCATTCACAAATAGATCAAAATTCACTCCAAAATCTACCTGGACTCCACCCAGTTCCATGATTGACAAGCCTGTTTTAGATTGCATTTCGGCAATATCTAAAGAAATTGAAAATCTGAAAATTCAACCAGAAACCAAAAACCTAACGAAAATGGAGTATAAAACTATAAAGGATTTACAAAATAACGTAGACTTGGTAATCAAAAAAGCAGATAAAGGTAGTGCAGTCGTAATTATGGATAGGCAAAATTATATTAATGAAGGCCTTCGTCAATTATACAATCCAGCTCATTACAGAGAAATTGACACTCCTCTTTACCTAGAAAATTCAGAAAAAATAACAAAAATTTTAAAAGGATTACGCAGTTCTGGATGCCTTTCTGAAAAAGTATTCCAATTTCTTTTACCACCAGAACGCCCTCGTCAAAGAAGATTTTATATGCTACCTAAAATTCATAAACCCAAAGACTCCTGGCCAATTCCAAATGTAATGCCTCCAGGGCGCCCAATTGTTTCTGACTGCAGCAGTGAATCTGAAAAAGTAGCTATGTATATTGATTCATATATAAAAGATCAAGCAAACAAGCATCCGTCATATATCAAAAACACGTATGACTTTTTAGATAAAGTTAGAGGGCTTGAACTAGATCCAAATTCTTTACTAATCACTTTAGATGTTGAAAGTATGTATACTAATATAAATCATGAAGAAGGTATCCAAGCAATTAAAAATGCATTCCCGACTCTGAAAAACAATGAACTATTCAAAGGTATAATAGAATTATTGGAAATTTCACTTAAATGTAATGACTTTGAATTTGACGGTAAGACATTCCTACAAGTTTCAGGCACAGCCATGGGTCAGAAATATGCACCTCATTATGCAGATATTTATATGGCTGAATTTGAAAAGCAAGCTTTACAAAAGTGTCCATTCAAACCAGATTGCTATTATAGGTACTTAGATGACATTTTCCTCATTTGGCCACATGGCATTTCCAAATTTTACCAGTTTCTCGAAATTTTCAATTCTCATAGGGCATCAATCAAATTCAAAGCTGAAATTAGTACTGATTCAGTTAATTTTCTGGATACTACTTTGTTCAGGAGCAAAGAAAACACATTAGAAGCAAAAGTTTTCTTCAAACCAACGGATACTCATCAGTTGCTGCATAAGCTCTCTTTTCATCCAAAGCACACTTATAAAGGACTAATCAAGTCCCAAGTTTTTCGATTTTTCCAAATTTGCTCGTACCCAGATGATGTTGAATCAGCTTGCCAAACATTATTCAAGGCACTTTCGAAACGTAACTATTCAAAACGTTGGCTTCGCAAAATAAAGAATGAAACATTGAGAATTCTAAACAGTGAGGAAAGGCTAGGTGCTGATTTTCAATTGCCCACTTCCAGCTCATCTGGCTCAAAACCCTGTAATTCTAGACTATGTCAAACATGTCATTTAGTTCCAAATTGTCAAAATTTCTCAGGATCAGTTTTTGAACAAACCTACTCAATCAACTCAGCTTTGGATTGCAACTCAGAAAATATAATTTATCTATACACTTGTAAGCTTTGCGAAAAACAATATGTAGGTGAAACCGGTAAATCACTCAAATTCAGAAACAATCGTCACCGTGCTGCAATAACTAGCTGCAATGAGGAAAATGCATTATACAGTCATCTATCTAAATTTCACAGCAAAACTGAATTTTCCATCGAATGTTTTTCTCTTTTACCAATTGAACAGGTTTCCGATCTTGGTGATGAACTTTTAAACAAACAATGGCGACTTGAAAGGGAATATTGTTGGATTGATACTCTAGGCACTTTCGAACCTCATGGCCTCAACGTTCAAAAATTTACAAAGTATGACCCTCTGAACAAAAGTAAAAATAAATTCGACCTGGTGTATATAGTACCCTTCTCAAAAACAGGTGCTCTTTCGGCCCAAATTGTTAAAAAGCATATGAAACAACTCAACAAAAATACTGATGGTGATATTAAAATAGCAACAGCTTACAAGAAGCATCAAAATCTTAAAGAACTTTTAGTCAGAAGCAAACTTAAATAATCCAACAAAATTTGTTCAATGTCGCTCATTGAATTTTTATTGCTTTTACTGTTTCATGTTATGTGTTACTCTTACAATTATCTTGTGCCAGTGCATTTTTTATACTCTCCAAAACACAAAATCTCAGTTTAGTAAACCACTGTTTTGATCTATTATTGGTTTTAAAATTCTGGTTTATGTGAACATGGTACATAATAGTATTATTTAACAACATGTTAAATGTTGTTAAACACCCCTTCCACATTCAGAAGGGGCTTCTGAATGTCTCTATTACTACTAAACTAGACCACAGATGCACATATTTGCTATAGAAATAAAACGTATATTTCAGACGATTGTAGCTCATCCTATTTGGAACTTGACTTGACAATGTTTTGTGCAGTTTTGCATCAAATTGAAGTTTGGTGAATTTACAATAGAAATGTCCAGGTTGCAAGGGTGAATAAATACCTCAAACATTCACTTTGTACTGGATTACCGGCGTTTGTGTATTTCAGATATCTATCTAATGGGATTTTATATCATACTATTTTTATCAAGTTTATAGTACACAATCAATAATCATTATATTTATATTCATTATAATGAACTATATGTCCCCGATGACGCTTGTCTCTTCAGGTATTCTATTGTCTCTTCATACGTTCATGATATTGGCAGGGGTATATAAACAGAGACATGCGAGTATTGACTTCGGGCCGAAAGACAAGGAATTAAAGTGTCTCTCGCGAATACATGGGTTTTGCATACACATGATAAAGCACGAATACTTAGTTGATTATCCATCTTCGTATGAACGTACCTGGCCTAGCATCACAGTATGTATATGCAATGAAATGATTGTTAAAATAAGTGTAGGGTAACAAAATATTCTATGCCAGATTCATAGGACTGAGAAATCATCGAGTGACCCCCTACCCCTAGTGCGTATACAAAAATAAATCCTGCAAGCGCCCTTGCCCTCCAGCACAAATAATACTCCTAGTTAAAATAGAGGGGCTTCTGAATGTCTCTTTATCACATACCCCATCCCCCGAATTCGTTCATAAATTATCCGTCCATTACTCAAATCTATTCGGTGACTGGGCACTCCTCCGCGCTCATTTGCCTGATTCCATCAGGCAATGTGATGTATATGCCTTGTGACATCTAATAATATTCCATATATCTCTGGGTCCCGCCCAAATGAATCGATATCCGACAAATCAGAGCGGATTTAGTGATTGGTGAGTTCATGTTTACCATAGATAATTTTTCTACATGTAGACTATATTTATAGTATGTATCCCCGAATTCCTGATGTTGCTGTGCATCACTACTGTTAGTATTGTCATATTATCATCCACAGAGGACACCAGGCTTTTACCTTGTGTGATCTCTTCGCTGCATTTATGATTTATCCTGTTGTAAAACGCACAATGCACCATAACATCTTGTTATCACCGTGACTACAGGGACATTCTCACAGAGAGGGGTCTCCTGTTGTGTATATAAATAATTGAGATTACTTCAGACGAAAAGGCTACCCAGTTACTGCAAACGACTCGTGTTATAGACAATATAGGGAGATATCACCGAATGTTTATTATAATTGCATCGTACATTTCTCACAACTGTAATTCATGTGGGCTGTCATTGTGAAAAAAGCCTGACATAATGTATACAAAGAGAGTTGTGCATGCCATTATATCAATAAGACGTTATTGTATTCTAATATCGGTATTGCCATTTATAAAGTGTATTATGTGTCAAATAGGCTCAGTTAGTGTCTTTTGATTGTAAATTGGAGACCTATGTATTTGTCGCATTCCTTTTTGGTGAGGATCGTTTTGGATGTCTGACAACCATCGGCTGTTCGGCAGTTGTATGTTATCCGCTAAATTTTACACACTTTCCAAGCCTGACGAAGCCATTGTGTCTTTGAATAAATAGTTTAACTTTGTTCCTATTTCAAAAATGTTGTATTCAAGTTTTGTATCAATATAACAATGATATGTTGTTTGTGGGCGTTATGGTTATTTAAAGCCCGTCATGGACCACATTTTGGAGCCCGAGGGCTAGCCGCTATTTTTGCCGAGCAGAGTTTTAATCGGTGTGTTTTTTTCCTATTCTGGTAAGACTAGTTGACATATCTGTTCACCCTGCTTGTGTAGTCAGTGCCTTGATGTGTCCCACGTGTCTGGTGAACGAATAGACAAGTTCCAATGTCTTCCTATGAGGCTTCAAAGCCGTTTGCGAGAGCGACCACCCACGTTGTAAGGCTCAAATTCATGAAGACTCTTTTTCTCGTTAGAAAAAGTAAAGATTACTCATGACTGAAACAAAATTCACGAGCGCTTCGCCTATTTCGGCTGGAAGTTTCCACGTGATTCCCTTGCAATCCTTGCCGGTATGCTTAGGGCATGATAATACCAACACGTGACAGTCATCCACACGCTTCAGACATTTTGTGTCACAATTTTAGTCGACTTTCGTCAGCCTTTGTGTGAGTGAATTAGACGGGAAAATAGTTATTGTTGCAAGATATTTTTACTTTTGTCAGCAATGAACCTGATTAACCACTTACCCAGAGATAGGCTATAGAATTATTTGAAGTTAGGACTCCATAATATATATTATATTGCTGGACTTATTAATACAACTCCATGGCATTGTTTACATTTTGAGGGCAGACAAGACGCTCGCGTAGTCGAAACAAGCGCGAAAACAAGTACACATAGGGTTGGACAGTCACATGAAGATCTGGTGTGACTTTGAAAACATCGTCAAATGTACACATATTGTTTTTTCATGCGAGAAACTCTTGAGTTGTTTACTGCAAAATAACTCAAAAGTGAACAAAATTTGTTTGTTCTCAAAATCACATATTATGGTCATAGGACTGTTCAGCCCTGTTGGCGGTTTTCACGCTTAGGGAAATTTTGTTGCGAATTTTTAAGAAGGTCTGTATTTTTTTTAAATATTGGTCACAGTTTCTATATCTTGATATTCTGTGATCAGGAATCGATCAAATATATACTAGAAACAGTCTGTTTGTAATTGCTAGAAAATTATTTATTATTTTGCTCATAAACCGTCAAAAAGTAACGGATTTAGGACGGACAAAATTCCCGATATTTTTATAGGCATCATATAACGAACAGAATGACAAAATGGCTCAGTCGGAATGTTGTGGAGAGTGTGTATGTCAGTAAATGGACATGATCTGCATTAAATAAACTGAAGTACATGTTTTGCAGACAAGAATAACTTTTGTTGTATCAATTTAAAAGTGCACTTTAAATTATCTCTTTGTCCGTCCAAGACGGACAATATGTCCCCCCAAAAAATAATGTAACATAATATTATAAAAAAAATAGGTTCTGCTCCAATATCATAGGACCACCACGAAATATATTGGTACCATTGTGAAGTACTTGATGTAAACATCAGTTTTATTTGTTTGTATGATATTTTGATGGATGAAAAAAAATGCGAATGTTACGTGTTTTTTGTCCGTCCAAGTTATGTAACGATCGCAGCGTATGTTCTACCTTTGATTGCGTTACTCCTTCTGGCAAGCACGTGTTTCTTTTCGGCTCCTAGATGGTCACTGATCAAGCTGGTGATGACGACAACCAGTGGACGTACATGGTAATCTTCACGAGAAAACTGTTCAACATTGTCGTCAGTCCGTCCAATTAATAACGATAGATGCATGTAACAGTCGCACCTAAATAGTGCAACCTATTCTGCAGATACAAATATCACAGTTTTAGAGTCAATATTTCTGTAGAAACGTAGCAGGATTGCGACTCCCGCCGTTTGGAATTTCCTTGTCATAGTGTCACGGATTTTGACATCTTCAAAGCATTCTCCTGGTGCGAACGTTACACATGAGGACGGATTGGTGTTGCGAATGTTATAGAAAGGGGACAGACAACTGTATGCGAACGTTATCAACAGAAGACTTCAGGTTAAGTAGTTGCTTTGTGATACTGTATTGTTATTTTATTTTGAGCGAAAACCTCCTGTGCAACAGAAAGAGTAACAAAATCACTAAGTACATACTTTCGCTACCCCAAAAACGATTTTCCATCTGGTGAGATACTTTTCTATAATGCAATGACTCTAACGTTATATTTGAGGACGGACATTGTGGTAAACTTTATTGCTAGGACGGACACGATATTTGCGAACGTTACTAAGCAATTGGGGGCATATATGCTAAACGTTCTCTCATATAACATCTTGAAAGTTCACTCATCTAAGATGAATATTACCTTTCATATCGATAGAACGCAAAAACTGAAGCAATTTAAATGTATGGGATGTGAATTTAAAAGAACGATTTCTAAAGTTATTGATTTGGACGGACAAGAGATGCGAACATTATGGTAGACGGACAAAATGGTGCGAATGTTACTAATACAAATACAAATAGACTCAATACTGAATAAAAAGATTGATAGCTATTTATAATGCACATGACAGAACTAGAGGCGTACCAAAAACATTTCGATTTACAATTTCAGTATTATTCAACGGCATGCAATATATGGGAGCCCACTTCACATGTTGAACGGACTGACGTGGCGAACATTACGACAATAATGATACAGCAGACCAAATGCGGCAGACCAAGTGCGAGACCACCACCATTGATGAGTTGCAACAGGCAAAGCGTGTCCCCCCGCCCCTCCCTCCCCCCCCCCCCCCCCCCTGAGAGTTGAGTTGCAGCAGACCATGTGTGAGTCCCTCACAGTTGATTTGTTGCAGCAGACAAAGTATGGGTCCCGCACAGTTGATGAGTTGCAATAGACATAGAGTGAGTCCCCACATTTGATGAGTTGCGGCAGAGCAAGTGTGAATCCCCCACAGTTGATGAGTTGCAGCAGACCAAGTGTGAGCCCTGCTTTGTTGATGAACTGCAGCAGACCAAGTGTGAGTCTCCCATTGATGAGGAGCTATGGCAGAGCAAGTGTGAATCCCCCACAGTTGATGAGTTGCAGCGGACCAAGTGTGAGCCCTGCTTTGTTGATGAACTGCAGCAGACCGAGTGTGAGTCCCCCATTGATGAGGAGCTATGGCAGAGCAAGTGTGAATCCCCCACAGTTGATGAGTTGCAGCAGACCAAGTGTGAGCCCTGCTTTGTTGATGAACTGCAGCAGACCAAGTGTGAGTCCCTCACAGTTGATGAGCTGCAGCAGAACAAATGTGAGTCCCCACAGTTAATGGGCTGCAGCAGAACAAATGTGAGTCCCCCACAGTTAACGGGCTGCAGCAGACCAAGTGTGAGTCCGTCACATTTGATAAGTTGCATCAGACCAAGTGTGAGTCCCTCACAGTTGATAAGTTGCATCAGACCAAGTGTGAGCCCTGCATTGTTGATGAACTGCAGCAGACCAAGTGTGAGGCCCCACAGTTGATGAGCTGCAGCAGAATAAGTGTGAGTCCCTCACAGTTGATAAGTTGCATCAGACCAAGTGTGAGTCCCTCACAGTTGATAAGTTGCATCAGATCAAGTGTGAGCCCTGCATTGTTGATGAACTGCAGCAGACTAATATGAGGCCCCACAGTTGACGAGCTGCAGCAGAACAAGTGTGAGTCCCTCATAGTTGATAAGTTGCATCAGACCAAGTGCGAGTCCCTCACCGTTGATGAGCTGCAGCAGACCAAGTGTGAGTCCCCCACAGTTGATGAGCTGCAGCAAACCAAGTGTGAGTCCCCCACAGTTGATGAGTTGCAGCAGACCAAGTGTGAGCCCTGCATTGTTGATGAGCTGCAGCAGACCAAATGTGAGTCCTGCATTGTTGATGAACTGCAGTAGACCAAGTGTGAGGCCCACAGTTGATGAGTTGCAGCAGAGCAAGTATGAGTTCCCCATTGTTGATGAACTGCAGCAGACCAAGTGTGAGGCCCCGCAGTTGATGAGTTGCAGCAGAGCAAGTATGAGTCACCCATTGTTGATGAGCTGCAGCAGACCAAGTAAAAGTTGAGGTATAGTTTGCTTACTCTGCACTCTTTCGTGTGTTCATCTCTATTAATTATTCGTGTACCTATTTCTTTCTCTTTATTACTACTTTTGTTCACAGCCGTTCAGCTTGGCTTCTCGCGTCAGTCGTCGACGAAAAATTCGAGCCAGAAAATTGGATATGTAATATTTGTAAACACGTTACATATAGCTTTTTGACAAGAAAACAGCTTGTTTCTTGCAGTTGCACAGTCATTAGCTAAAATGTGTCGAGTTGTATATAGATTTTGCACGTCTGTATCCGACTAATACATTTTCAGTAAATTAATAACCAATTTTATGTTTGGCGCCAAAGGGCACGTTACATTACTGAAGTGTTTCTAACGTTACTATAAACATGTAAAGGGGTATTCCGTGCATGACTTCCATTGTTTATTGTTTCGAATAGGAATCATTTTATATAGCCTATACAGGTATACTGAAATCGAGGAGCAGATAGACGGGTGTGCGCGGACACGGCAATATTACACATTGGCGCCAAAATGCAGTCCGTCTTCATGATGCGAACGTTACTTTATCCGTCCCTAATTCTAACGTTATATGTCCGTCCTATTTAACGTTAGCATCTTGACCTGACATTCAAGCTGCCTACGACAAATAATACAAATATGAGGAAAGGAGATTTTGTAATTGTATTATATATTTATAATAGATTAAAAAATACAATTATTTGAGCTATAAATATTATCATATGTTCAGCAAACAACTATTTACTCTATTTTGTCCGTCCAAAATAGCTAAATCTTCTGACATTATTTTCCCCTTGAAAATTAATATATAAGAATCAATCTATTAGCCAGGAATATTCAAAATTATACATGTAATTAGAAAAAATTTGCTTTGGTGATACCAATTCGTTTATCTCGGTGTCCTCAGGGCCGCAAGCGATTAGTGCTGATTATTCGCAATTTAGTGTCAATGTTTCCTAGGAGAATTTATTGTAAAAAACCAGGAAAATTATATATATTTGAGGTGCATCTGTTGCAGAATGATGTGTTCTAACAAATACTATCAAAATTTTATGCCCTACTACCAATTTATTTTGCCCTTATGATCGGGAACCAAATTTCCGCTAAGCGTGAAAACCGCCTGTTGTCTTTGATACAATCAACAGATGAATTGTGCGCCAGTATGAACAAAATACTCATACATACTTGTTTCTCTTTGTTGTTCGGTGACTGTTTGGTTGTAATGTGCCTGAATAAATTATATCAAGATGTTGAGTGTCACAATGTAGAGCTTATCGCATTAGGAACCATCACTCACAACGCTTATCTAAGCATAGCTGTAGTAATAACAGGAAGAAGGGAAATAGGAGCTTGCCTACATTTGCAGCATGAAACAAAATGAACCAGTACACAATAATAATAACCCTTCCATACCAGCGAGTTTCACTGTGCACAGAAGGACCTATTCAATGACGACTCCATTAACCAATTTTCTAAGCCCATCATGTCCTCGTTCATGGCTCCCCATGTTGAGACTCAAAGTGAAGACGTAATTAAATCATGACTTGTCTTGGTTCTCCATCCGTACACGGTATTCCAGAGACGGGGGTTTCGTTGCATATTCAATTACTACATGTGGTAGTGTCTAAATAGAATCGTGACATAATGTTGCTATGTATGAATCTGTCAGGGTAGGATCTTATGAGAAAATTTTCTTGTTTCACTTAGAACAAGCAACTGGTACTGGTTTGTTGTCATATTACTATTACGGTCAAAATCAAAGACATCATTATGATAAGGGCGTTTCTTGATCAATCATTGCCGTAATAGCTACATATAAAAATTAGTACATTATGTGCACTTTCTTCAATGTCATGCGTCAATCATATTGTCGAATATTGATACATATCCATAACTATCCAGCCGTTAAATACACCACTGTTCTAGTCTACCACACCTCGTGCCAGTCTGGAACATGACTTATGACACTTGCCAAATGAAGCATTCCGTAAACCCCGGCGATATCCCCCGCCCAGAGATATCAATATCCCACAGATCGATACTAATAAAATGGTCAGACTCTAAATCTGCACATGTCTGGATGTGAGGGGATGTAGAAGATCAGTTATCGCAGAGTCCATTAGCCACAGTTACGCGGTTTTACACAGGTTAAATTGCATAATACAAGTAATATCTGGGTTTTTTTCAGCAATGGCAGAACAAATTAAATTGGAGGCAAACATAATTTACATGATATTATTAATTTCAATCTTTGACTCGTTCAATCTTATATTACTCCCTACTGTGGACGACATATTTTAAACGAGGTCCATCCAACCAGGCTCTCAATAATAATTATTTAAATTTTCCTCGTGTTTCTGACGGTGTACTTGGGAGCAACCCGATTAGCTTCACTGTTCATAATTGTGATGGAGTGGAATGGTGTTCTCTGTGAGAACGAGACATTTTGAAACGAGGCTTTGACATATCTTTGTATTTTCATACTTTGCTATCCTTTTCATTGTGTACTCCGGATTGCTGGAAAGCGACGGCTATAATGGAAATACAGCAGAATAAAAAGCAAAAAAAAAAATGCTGAAAAAACGATGTAATTTATTGATTTGATGTTTCATTATACCATTGGTATAAACGCAACAAGTAATTTTACTCAAAATGTTAAGGAATATAATGCAAAGATCTATGTGATACAAGGACTACCATGTCAATTGTCCGTGTTCGGTACGTTTCCATTGTCACTGATCGAGTTTATGCTGATCTCCAATCACATTTGTCTACTTTATATTTCATAAATAGCAAGGCACTTTGTATCCTTTCACATGAAATGGCAGAGCGGGTTTTGATATCCTAAGGTGATAGCGATAATTGTCTTTGTCGATTTCAGTCAATTTTTACTTCACAACTCCTCTGAGAGGGTGAAAACACCGGAAATACCAAACAAATTAGACATTCAAGATCAGTATCAGGAGAAACAAACACATCCCTTGTAAAATAGAGTGCTTATCATCTTATCATCAACGCCAATTTCATTCATCCTTTAAGTTTTTCTATTAGTAGAATCAAAATCTGTTTATGGGTACGTCGTGAGTTGTATACTTACATGGTATAGGTATATGAATTAAACTGCAGCAGAACTGCAGCAGAACAAATGTGAGTCCCCCACAGTTAACGGGCTGCAGCAGACCAAGTGTGAGTCCGTCACATTTGATAAGTTGCATCAGACCAAGTGTGAGTCCCTCACAGTTGATAAGTTGCATCAGACCAAGTGTGAGCCCTGCATTGTTGATGAACTGCAGCAGACCAAGTGTGAGGCCCCACAGTTGATGAGCTGCAGCAGAATAAGTGTGAGTCCCTCACAGTTGATAAGTTGCATCAGACCAAGTGTGAGTCCCTCACAGTTGATAAGTTGCATCAGATCAAGTGTGAGCCCTGCATTGTTGATGAACTGCAGCAGACTAATATGAGGCCCCACAGTTGACGAGCTGCAGCAGAACAAGTGTGAGTCCCTCATAGTTGATAAGTTGCATCAGACCAAGTGCGAGTCCCTCACCGTTGATGAGCTGCAGCAGACCAAGTGTGAGTCCCCCACAGTTGATGAGCTGCAGCAAACCAAGTGTGAGTCCCCCACAGTTGATGAGTTGCAGCAGACCAAGTGTGAGCCCTGCATTGTTGATGAGCTGCAGCAGACCAAATGTGAGTCCTGCATTGTTGATGAACTGCAGTAGACCAAGTGTGAGGCCCACAGTTGATGAGTTGCAGCAGAGCAAGTATGAGTTCCCCATTGTTGATGAACTGCAGCAGACCAAGTGTGAGGCCCCGCAGTTGATGAGTTGCAGCAGAGCAAGTATGAGTCCCCCATTGTTGATGAGCTGCAGCAGACCAAGTAAAAGTTGAGGTATAGTTTGCTTACTCTGCACTCTTTCGTGTGTTCATCTCTATTAATTATTCGTGTACCTATTTCTTTCTCTTTATTACTACTTTTGTTCACAGCCGTTCAGCTTGGCTTCTCGCGTCAGTCGTCGACGAAAAATTCGAGCCAGAAAATTGGATATGTAATATTTGTAAACACGTTACATATAGCTTTTTGACAAGAAAACAGCTTGTTTCTTGCAGTTGCACAGTCATTAGCTAAAATGTGTCGAGTTGTATATAGATTTTGCACGTCTGTATCCGACTAATACATTTTCAGTAAATTAATAACCAATTTTATGTTTGGCGCCAAAGGGCACGTTACATTACTGAAGTGTTTCTAACGTTACTATAAACATGTAAAGGGGTATTCCGTGCATGACTTCCATTATTTATTGTTTCGAATAGGAATCATTTTATATAGCCTATACAGGTATACTGAAATCGAGGAGCAGATAGACGGGTGTGCGCGGACACGGCAATATTACACATTGGCGCCAAAATGCAGTCCGTCTTCATGATGCGAACGTTACTTTATCCGTCCCTAATTCTAACGTTATATGTCCGTCCTATTTAACGTTAGCATCTTGACCTGACATTCAAGCTGCCTACGACAAATAATACAAATATGAGGAAAGGAGATTTTGTAATTGTATTATATATTTATAATAGATTAAAAAATACAATTATTTGAGCTATAAATATTATCATATGTTCAGCAAACAACTATTTACTCTATTTTGTCCGTCCAAAATAGCTAAATCTTCTGACATTATTTTCCCCTTGAAAATTAATATATAAGAATCAATCTATTAGCCAGGAATATTCAAAATTATACATGTAATTAGAAAAAATTTGCTTTGGTGATACCAATTCGTTTATCTCGGTGTCCTCAGGGCCGCAAGCGATTAGTGCTGATTATTCGCAATTTAGTGTCAATGTTTCCTAGGAGAATTTATTGTAAAAAAACAGGAAAATTATATATATTTGAGGTGCATCTGTTGCAGAATGATGTGTTCTAACAAATACTATCAAAATTTTATGCCCTACTACCAATTTATTTTGCCCTTATGATCGGGAACCAAATTTCCGCTAAGCGTGAAAACCGCCTGTTGTCTTTGATACAATCAACAGATGAATTGTGCGCCAGTATGAACAAAATACTCATACATACTTGTTTCTCTTTGTTGTTCGGTGACTGTTTGGTTGTAATGTGCCTGAATAAATTATATCAAGATGTTGAGTGTCACAATGTAGAGCTTATCGCATTAGGAACCATCACTCACAACGCTTATCTAAGCATAGCTGTAGTAATAACAGGAAGAAGGGAAATAGGAGCTTGCCTACATTTGCAGCATGAAACAAAATGAACCAGTACACAATAATAATAACCCTTCCATACCAGCGAGTTTCACTGTGCACAGAAGGACCTATTCAATGACGACTCCATTAACCAATTTTCTAAGCCCATCATGTCCTCGTTCATGGCTCCCCATGTTGAGACTCAAAGTGAAGACGTAATTAAATCATGACTTGTCTTGGTTCTCCATCCGTACACGGTATTCCAGAGACGGGGGTTTCGTTGCATATTCAATTACTACATGTGGTAGTGTCTAAATAGAATCGTGACATAATGTTGCTATGTATGAATCTGTCAGGGTAGGATCTTATGAGAAAATTTTCTTGTTTCACTTAGAACAAGCAACTGGTACTGGTTTGTTGTCATATTACTATTACGGTCAAAATCAAAGACATCATTATGATAAGGGCGTTTCTTGATCAATCATTGCCGTAATAGCTACATATAAAAATTAGTACATTATGTGCACTTTCTTCAATGTCATGCGTCAATCATATTGTCGAATATTGATACATATCCATAACTATCCAGCCGTTAAATACACCACTGTTCTAGTCTACCACACCTCGTGCCAGTCTGGAACATGACTTATGACACTTGCCAAATGAAGCATTCCGTAAACCCCGGCGATATCCCCCGCCCAGAGATATCAATATCCCACAGATCGATACTAATAAAATGGTCAGACTCTAAATCTGCACATGTCTGGATGTGAGGGGATGTAGAAGATCAGTTATCGCAGAGTCCATTAGCCACAGTTACGCGGTTTTACACAGGTTAAATTGCATAATACAAGTAATATCTGGGTTTTTTTCAGCAATGGCAGAACAAATTAAATTGGAGGCAAACATAATTTACATGATATTATTAATTTCAATCTTTGACTCGTTCAATCTTATATTACTCCCTACTGTGGACGACATATTTTAAACGAGGTCCATCCAACCAGGCTCTCAATAATAATTATTTAAATTTTCCTCGTGTTTCTGACGGTGTACTTGGGAGCAACCCGATTAGCTTCACTGTTCATAATTGTGATGGAGTGGAATGGTGTTCTCTGTGAGAACGAGACATTTTGAAACGAGGCTTTGACATATCTTTGTATTTTCATACTTTGCTATCCTTTTCATTGTGTACTCCGGATTGCTGGAAAGCGACGGCTATAATGGAAATACAGCAGAATAAAAAGCAAAAAAAAAAATGCTGAAAAAACGATGTAATTTATTGATTTGATGTTTCATTATACCATTGGTATAAACGCAACAAGTAATTTTACTCAAAATGTTAAGGAATATAATGCAAAGATCTATGTGATACAAGGACTACCATGTCAATTGTCCGTGTTCGGTACGTTTCCATTGTCACTGATCGAGTTTATGCTGATCTCCAATCACATTTGTCTACTTTATATTTCATAAATAGCAAGGCACTTTGTATCCTTTCACATGAAATGGCAGAGCGGGTTTTGATATCCTAAGGTGATAGCGATAATTGTCTTTGTCGATTTCAGTCAATTTTTACTTCACAACTCCTCTGAGAGGGTGAAAACACCGGAAATACCAAACAAATTAGACATTCAAGATCAGTATCAGGAGAAATAAACACATCCCTTGTAAAATAGAGTGCTTATCATCTTATCATCAACGCCAATTTCATTCATCCTTTAAGTTTTTCTATTAGTAGAATCAAAATCTGTTTATATATATCAAATCTGAGTTGTATACTTACATGGTATAGGTATATGAATTAAACTTGAAAATGTTATGCTCACATAGTTTGTGAGTAACCATTTATTTGCTGAATGTATCAGTTAATATATGCTAGGAAACATTGTCCACTTTTCTAGTTACTATATACGGATGTATCTATGGTGCTCAACATCAGATTTCATGTTTCTCGACACACCAGCACAAATAATACTCCTAGTCAAAATAGATGGGTTTCTGAATGCCTCTTTATCACAAATCCCATGCCCCGAATTCGTTCATAAATATTCGGTGGCTGGGCACTCCTCCGTGCTCATTTGCCTGATTCCATTAGGAAATGCGATGTATATGCCTTGTGATATCTATCCCACAGAACATTTCATATATCGCTGGGTCCTGCTCAAATGATTCGATATCCGAAAAATTAGTGCGGATTTAGTGATTGGTAAGTTCATGTTTATCTTAGATGATTTTTCTACTTGTAGGCAATATTTAGAGTCTGTATCCCCGAATTCCCGATCTTGCTGTGCATCACTACTATTAGTATTGTCAGTATGAATTATCAGCACCAACTGGTCCATGTATCTGTTATAGTTCTATACATTCACTGACTGCGCAGCATAGTCACTCAAATTGCCAAACGACTGTTCACGTCGTTTGGCAAGAGCACAGTAGACTCCAGTCATCTCTTACTCACAGTGCGCAATCAGTTTGAAGATTCGGTCACTGGAGGTGGTCCTTTTCTGCAAATTTCATGGAAAACAGGCAAGTCCAATTTTAGGCTGTTGAGTTTGGTGATGTAAATGCATACTAAATTCGTAGAACTACTACACTCAAAAATGATTACACTCAAAAATGATTATCAGCGGCGATTGAACAACATGACAGCAGATATTTTTTATGCAGAGCGAGCACAATGTAAACATTCCCCATTTATCACCCATTACACACCCAAACGTATCAATTGCTCCGTTATATTTGACTGTGTCACGCATCAAATTTGACTTTAGATTAGCGATTCAACACTTTATCTTAAGCACACGCTAGAACCATGGGGGTTTCTCTGATTTTGACAAAATCTATTTGTTTTTGTGGTTTGCCGAGTCCCATATGAGATGCAGATCTGACCCACTAGGCGATGCATCATTGACCCACAAGGGGCTGAAGAAATGTACCACCATTTCGGTCCATGAAATTCGTTTTTCTTTGTAGAAAATCCCCTATTTACTCATTTCATGTTATTTTTTTCCTAATTCAAAACTTCTAGAATGGAATAGTACACGAATAAACGTGTCATTAAATCTAAGTTTGTTATAATGCAAAAAAAACTTGCAAGTGATGGTTATCGTGGTGAGCACCAAAAAAGACCATGTTGTCGAAGAACAGACAACATCTCTGGTAACATTTCGACAATTGCCTGTAACTCTTCGTCCTGGGGAGTGAAGGAAGTATGAGATTTGCCTGCATCATCATAACTGTTTCCGAATAAATTTTTCTTCTTCAATGATTTTGTTTCATCATGAACTGTTTTTTTTTTGGCTGCTGGACTCTTCCCAGGAGTTATAATCAATACACTCACATTAACAAAGAGGTCCTCCTCTACAGAATATATTTTGTTCTGTAATGTGTCCCCTGAATGTCTTTGAGTGCATCTTGCATGGTCCGTCCACTCTGTTCACACAACTGTGGTACTCTCATTTTTACTCAGTGTTCTGGGTGATGATTAATAAAATGATCTAATACTGAAAACGCATGATGTGACTTGTAGTCACAATATCCACAGGCTATTTAATCTTCCATTGTGATCTTGTACGCGTTCCTGAACTCTTAGTGAGACTTAAAATTATCAACACTATGGACCACGATAACCATCACATGCAAGTTTATTGCTATACAACACACTAATATTCGATGACACGTTTATTCGTGTACTATTCCATTCTAGAAGTTTTGAATTAGGAAAAAATAACATGAAGTTAGTAAATTGGTGATTTTCTACAAAGAAAAACGAATTTCATGGACCGAAATGGTGGTACATCTCTTCATCCCCTTGTGGGTCAATGATGCATCGCCTAGTGGGTCAGATCTGCATCTCATATGGGACTCGGCAAACCACAAAAACAAATAGATTTTGTCAAAATCAGAGAAACCCCCATGGTTCTAGCGTGTGCTTACGATAGAGTGTTGAATCGCTCATCTAATGTCAAATTTGATGCGTGACACAGTCGAATTTAACGGAGCAATTGATACGTTTGGGTGTGAAATGTGTGATAAATGGGGAATGTTTACCTTGTGCTCGCTCTGCATCAAAAATTATCTGCTGTCATGTTGTTTAATCGCCGCTAATAATCCGTTTCGAGTATATTGAACGTAACTACATTATTCTATTGAGTAGTTCTTCGGATTTAGTATGCATTTACATCACCAAACTGAACAGCCTAAAATTTACCTTGCCTGTTTTCCGCGAAATTTGCAGAAAAGGACCACCTCCAGTGACCAAATCTTCAAACTGAATGCGCACTGTGTTACTGTATGTATGACACGCTGAAAGAATGAAAATTTCTCGTCCAACATGTGGCATCCATCATGAATTCAACAGAAAGTCCTGCTGCATATTCGACATAGATATTATATTATTATTAATGTTCTAAATATCTATTTGTTTGAAAAAAAAAACATGATACATATAGCTAAATTGCCACTGGGTACCAAAATGCTATTATCCTTGACGTCACTTAAAAGCCATTATCTTGATCTGTTAAACCTCACAGGCCCACGTGATTTTCACCACGTCTGTAGTAATTGAATGAGCATGTTGGCTTATCCCTGTTGTCACGTGGGTTAATGGTGGACAATCAAAAGTGATACTTACGAGACGGAGTGTATGTATCAAGCTATCGTGGCCAATACCAAATGATTTTGCTGATGCCATTAAAAACGTAGAATAGAACATATTTGGAATAGAAACAAAGTCCGATCAAACATTCTTATATCCAGTTGTTTCTGGTGTATACCTGGCGGCAATACTGCCCAGCAATCGACAAACATATATAGTGTCAAAACGAACCCAACGAGATGCCAAACCAGTACATGGGTGCCCAATTACAAGCCAAAAGGCTACTGATATATGATGGTATCCTCGAGGACCGATTAAAATCCCACCATCAGTGACACCGGCTCCGTGCTGGAAGTGTACATGTAAATATCTAACTATAATACCACGTGATTGTGATGATGACAGTGCAAACATAGAATGAAATATTTTTTTAGAATAGAAACAAACCCCGACAAAATATATATCTGAAGACACACTAGCAAAATTTGGTTGTTTCTACATGTGAATCAGGAGTAGTTGGTATACAACCACAATAGCAACCTCTAAAATACAACCACTAAATCTTTGACAATATGCATCCAGACAAGTTTGATTTTTTTTTTCATCTATGACGCGTGCAACTGTGAAACAGGAAATGCGCACTATTTCCAGAACACATGACTGATTCGATCTCCATTTGGCCATATATGAGGAATTATGAAGCTCCATACAATGTTTAGGGTTATGAAAGCCTTAAACTTTGATATTTGTTCCATGTCTATGGCCATATGAGTAAAACAATGTCAAAAAATCACAGGGTTTAGTGTGTTAACAATATCAAACACTAAAACTATACACGGTCATTGCCACTATGTCCATTACAACTTGTTTGCCATTATTCAAACATGTCATGTTTCATGCAATGATGCATTGAATTGCTAACGGCCGGTGTGTCCTAAATTCTACAAATTCACGAACCCATACCAAACCATATGAATAGTATCATACATAAAGGGCACAAATCTGTTATCTGGTGCGTTCTCCTTGCCGAAAATATGATTTATTATCTTGTAAAATGCACAATGCACCATAAATTCCTC
The DNA here is from genome assembly GCA_949152475.1 of Terebella lapidaria. Classification (NCBI taxonomy): domain Eukaryota; kingdom Metazoa; phylum Annelida; class Polychaeta; order Terebellida; family Terebellidae; genus Terebella; species Terebella lapidaria. The sequence goes on along the minus strand of OX424566.1, from coordinate 21,742,272 downwards.
TTATGAACTACAGCGACGCATAAAGCACAGGTGAAGTTTTTTTCGCCATTATTCGTATAAACAACTCGGCTTACCAGATTACTAAACATGACTCGTTTCAAGACATGTATATGCGCAATTATGCATTAACAATTTATACAAGGTCTGGCTCTTATGCATATGACCTTAACTTATCCAATAACCTTTCTACTCTCGTTTCTATTTTAGAAGCTTGATGTTGGGTTTCCTATTGTAATCACCAACACTTTGTTATTCTGGCATATATACAACGCCAAAATACATGTATACATTGCCACTTACACAAACAAACCGTTGTAAGACAATAATTTGCATCATCGTAAGAAATTGGAGAGTACACCACATAGCAGTGATATTATTGCGGGTTGGACAATGAACTAGCACACTTGTCTAATCAAAGCTACTCACTAGGTAGACCCAATATGGGGGGAGGGTTGTGTACAACATAATATTTCAGCAGACTATTGGTATTCCAATGGGTACAAACTGTGCACCATTATTGGCAGACCTGTTTTTGTACTTAAATGAATCAGATTTCATCCAACATCTACAAAGAGGAGTATCCAAGTTTCAAACTAGTAGCTTTAATTTCACTTTCCGATACATAGATGATGTATTGTCAATGAATAATCCCAAGTTTGGTGATTATTTGGATGATATATATCCTAAGGAACTTGAAATTAAAGATACTACAGACTCCTCTAATTTTTTCAACTATTTAGACCTGAGGGTGGAGATTGATGGAGATTCTAACCTGTCAACTAGGTTGTAAGACAAACGTGATGATTTCAATTTTTTCCATAGTCAATTTCCCTTTTCTAAGGAGCAACATTCCTATGTCGCCAGCATATGGCGTGTTTGTCTCACAACTCATATGCTATTCCAGAGCTAGTTGCAAGTATGAGGATTTTGTTCACAGAAGTTCTCAGCTAGCCTCTAAACTGCTGCGACAGGGATATGTTTTACCAAGACTAATAGCTGCTTTCAAGAAATTCTCTGGACGTCATCACAATTTGGTTGATAAGTACACAAAATCTGTTACAAGTATGCAACAAGACCTTTTTGCATGTTAATGTTTTGGATTTCATGACGGGTGCCACATGTGGGGCAGGAAATGCTCACTCTTTCCGGAACACCTGATTTCACCCCTTTATAGCCATATATGAGGGTTCATGAAATACATTTAAATTTTCTCGATTTCGCCTGACACTGGACTTCGAGATTAGATAATGGACTCGGTTTTGTTTGCTCGGATACTATAATAATAATAATAATAATAATACGTTTTATTTATATAGCGCATTATAATGAGCACTACATATCTAAGCGCTGCACAACAGTACAAGGAAAGGGTAATAACAGTAAGATAAGACATGAAAAGTACACAATTGAGGTAAGTTAGTTGTATGAACTAGAGAACAGCAAACTTTTGATACTATATACTTGAGTATTGTTTCCATGTTTATTGTTTTATACTCATTGCGACATACTATCCACAGTCTATACAGAGTTTCATTGTCCAGAGAATTAATGATTCCAGTAAGGCTCCGTTAACAATTTTCCAAGCCCAGCACGTCCCCGTTTATGGCTTCCCATGTTGAGACTCACTTCACGTGAAGACATAATTAAATCATGTTGTGACTCGTCTCTCCAGCCATGTCCAGTACCGGACAGACTGGGTGTCGTCTTATTATTCAATTAATACATGTAGTTGTTTCTGAAATGGAATTGTGACGGAACATAACGTTGTTATATGTGACTGTCTGTCGTCAAAATCACATGAGGTGAATTTCTTTGCCCCGTTATATTTGTTATACCAAGTACAAGAAGAATTGATAATAGTATGTATTAGTGTGCATGCCGGGTAAGTACATCTAACACACTGTCTGCCCCTGATGACGCCAGTATGTCGTTTGATAAACTATTTGGTCGGGCTTGGTTTCTATTGCAAAATGTTCTACTTTATGTTTGTTATTGGAATCATCAATATTTGTCTGTATTGGTGGTAATAGATTGATACTTACATTCATTGCCATATAATTAGATTGACAAATCTACTAAGGCAATGTTGTTTTGTTTACACATACAATTCTGGTCAAAACCGAGAACACCATTCAAATGTTATTCACTTACTCAATGTTTCACAATAAAAAAAATGTTTATATATAATAATTATGAACTTTGCTTGGTGTGATGCATGAGAAATAGTGTGTTGAATTTTGTTAGTTAGTACCACATTATCATACATAGCCATCGCTATTCAGACATTGAACCCACCACTTTCTAGGCTATCGCAACTTGCCCCTCTGTCACACGATGCATTTGTATTGAGACGCTTGCAAAATGGATCATTTCTTGAACTTTGGGGGTTGACTTAGGGCCTAGATCAATTACCACTTCTCTGTTTATAATTTGAGCAATTTTCTGCAGAAATTTGTCTTGCCGAAAAATGTTATGGAATATAATGCGAAGATGTATGTGATACAAGGATTATCATCTGAAATGTCATGTTGGGTACGTTTCCATTGTCACTGATCGAAGTTATGCTGATCTCCAATCACATTTGTCTAATTTATATTTCATAAATAGCGAGGAACTTTGAATCCTTTCACGTGAAATGACAAAGCGTCTTTGATCTCCCAACTTGATAGCAAGCGTCGTCTTTGTCCATATCAGTCAATTTTTACTTCATAACTCCGCTGAGGGATGAGAGATATGACATTGTGAGAGTCGCCAGTACATACAATAAATAAACTGTTAGACAGGAAATACCAAACCAATGAGACACGTGCGAATAATATTATCAGAAATATGATCCTATTAGAATTATAACGATGTTGTGTGTGTAATGATGAGATATAACAGCAACATACCTTGTAAAATAGAATGTGTCATATTGAATAGTATGGTCGCAATTGTAATGGTCATGTCAAGAATGAAGCCAGTGGTTAACACCGATTGGATCTGACAATCGAAGGTAATATCTTTCATGCACGTGTTCTCCTTAATGTTAGTATCAAGATATCGTTATTGGAAGGGGGAACGAAGGGTACAAAGTCATACGACCGAGCGAAGCGAGGGGGCCATGACGGGTCCCCAGAAGCCGAAGCCTTTTTCGTTAATTATGAGAGGAAAATAGGACAGTTTGTTTTGGCCTTTTTTTGTTCCCATATCTCATGCCGTACGTGCAAAAAAAATCACATTGAATCGCTATCGGAGCATAGCCAGATAGCGGTAGTCGAAGAGGACACACATGCATACATGTTGTGTGGAACTTAAACATCTAGTTGATGTTGCATGGTTTTCTCAACCAACCTGTTTGGTCTCATTCCTCCACATATGCTATATTAGGTAGGTGGGGGGAAAGGTGCAACTATTCATAGTTCCGACGACATCCCAACAGGCCACGCCCCCTTGGTAACCGCGGGAAAAGTCCCACAAACATACCATGTGCTTTTGTTTGAGCGAGCTACGAATAATGCAACTTTTGCTTGCTTCTGTTTACACATTCGTTTTGTAAAATAATACACCCTATTTCACATGTCTATACATGTACTCATAAAAGGATGTGGAATATATTGTGAGGCTAAATATTTATTTTTTCTGGCTTCACTTGAGCGTGATTGCGTCCAAAGTACACTATCATCCCACTTCATTCAAGAGATTGGGCTGTTGAACACGCCGGTTTTGTTTGTGGGATTTTTACGTTTTGGCGCGTTTTTTGACGTCTTTTGATTGGGTAGTAAATATGAAAGTGGGCGGGGCTTACATATCATCGGAACTATGAATTGCAGTAGTGGTATCAAAATATGTCCGCAGTGCATCTCAAACATTGTAAACGAATCTGTAACTGTTATTGTCGTCACTGTTAGGATCACATTGGGTGCCCAGAGCAGTGACTGACTGGGACCTGGCTACGAGACTCAAGGCTGTGATAGTTGTAATGTTTGTAAGAATAAAACCACTTATTAGTCTGAACTACGTATAGAAGGGAAGGATTATCTGCCTTTACTTCTGCCCTCTGTTACAGATACACTGGAAATTTATTCTTGGGATGTTTATATTCCGCTGCGATATCCAATCGTTTGTCATCTAAAGTAGTCGTCTCGATGGTTATTTGATTTGACGTTCATGAATGTCTGGAAAGTAGACATTTGATTCCTCACTGACAATGTTTCTCGAATGTTAGATTCCATTTTGTAGTTTCCCACATTGGACTGACTGCAGGTCAGAGTTACCCGAATTTCCTACGTTTTTGTTCTTGACATTTGGAAAGATCACAGTACGGACCCCAGGCTGCATTTTACTGTGTGTATAATTCACTACATCTGATTCGCGGTTCCAGAAATAATTACTTTCCACTAACATGGCACCCGTCATCAATTCCCAAAGTGTTGCAACATGTTAGTCATATATTGTACATGGAAAAATATATTATCAAACATCTCAAAGATACCGCGATACATGTTACTAAATTCCTACTTGGTACCAAAATAAACTAGTGTCCTTGGTGTCACTTAGAAAGGCCAACGTCTCGATTTGTAAATCATTCCAGGCCTCAATGATATTCACCACGTCTTTGTCCTTCAACATGTCTGAAGTAATTGAATAAGCAGGTTGGATTATCCCCGATGTCAGGTGGGTTAATGGTGATAAGTCAATGGTGAGACTAATGGGATGAATCTTTGGTGGAAGAAAAACATTAGACCTGAAAATATAAGACGAGGACAACAAAAATGCATTACTGGAAACATAAGCGTGTTTATATGCAGATATGTTGTTTGGTCGGGCTTTGTTTCTATTGCAAAATGTTGTATTTTACGTTTGTTATTGGCGTCATCAAAATCTGACTGTATTGGTGGTGACGGAGTGATACTCACATTCATACCACTGAGTCGGTGTCACTGCTGGCGGACGTTAAATCTGTCCCCGAGGATACCATCAACTCAGTAGCCTTCTGGCTTGTGATTGGGTACTTATGTACTTGTCGTATGTCTGTTCCATGGGGTTTGTTTCGGATTTCTAAATTATTTTAATAGGTTGTTGGGCAGTTGTATACTAATTCCATCAGGTGTACTGGAGAAACAACAACATTTAACACACTGTCTGCCCCTGATGACGCCAGTGTGTCTTTGGATAGACTGTTTGGTCGGGCTTTGTTTCTATTGCAAAAATGTTGTATTTTACGTTTGTTATTGGCGTCATCAAAATCTGACTGTATTGGTGGTGACGGATTGATACTTATATTATATGCAGATAGGTAAAACAATACCAAGATCTTCTCAAGGCTTGCTATGTTAGCAGTATCAAACAATGAAAATACACCGGGTCATTGCCAGTAAATGTTTGTATTATTGGAGCCGTTGCCAAAGGATATGTTAGTACATATTCATCACAATAACAAAGAGCTCCTCACTGTAGGTATCAACATGTTACCGCTGATAACCAGATTTTGATGATGACGAATAAAAACTCATAGTCCATGAGCCCAGGGGGTCCACCGTGCACCCCCCCAGGACTCTCCGCGAGGGGTGTCATTTTGTTCAGGGGACCCTTGAGCTTCAGAATCCACTTGTTAACACTCGATATCCTGGGATGAACTATCCAATATGGCCGCTTTTCAAAATGGCCGCCATCAAAACCGAGACATTTCTTGAAACACAAATTTGTATTTTTCTTCGCCCCTAATTGTGCTAGAGACACGATTTTGGTACCTAAACATATGTTTTAGAGGTCAAGGAATGCAATAGAAATATTTTCAACTACTTCAGCCTATCCCTTCAGCATGATATCCAAGATGGCGGCCATCAGAATCGCATATTTTGTCATATTTTTTCTAAAACTTTAATATTTTAAGGAACTGTGTGGCCATTATTGACAATTATGTGCCCTAATACATGCTATTGGTACTAGATAACATCAGTGGCAAAAATAACAATGTCCCCAAAGATTTAATTGCTGAAAAATGCGTTGAATTTGGCAATAAACACAATCGCGGCGAAACGGAATTCGATCAACAATAAACACAAAGTTGTATATATCTTTGCCCCTAATTGTGCTAGAGACACAAAGTAAGTACCTAAACATATGTTTTTGATGGCAAGGAATGCAATAAAAATAATTTCAACTACTTCAGCATACCCCTTCTGCATGAAATCCAAGATGGCGACCATCAGAATCGCATATTTTTTTCATATTTTTTCTTAAAACTTTGATATTTTAAGGAACTCTGTGGAGATTATCAACAATTTTGTGCTTTAATACATGCTATTGGTACTTGATAACATCAGTGGCAATGATAACAATGTCCCCAATGCCTTAAATGCTAAAAAAATACCTTGAATTGGCAATAAACAGAATTGCGACAAAACCGAATTTAATCAACAATAAACAAAATGGCATGATTTTTTGCTACTAATTGTGCTAGAGACACAGACTTGGTACCTAAACTTACGTTTTAGAGGTCAAGGAATGCAATGAAATTGTTTTCAACTACTTTAGCATAGCGCTCCGGCATGAAATCCAAGATGGCGTCCATCATAATTGCATATTTTTTCATATTTTGTTCATGAAACTTTGATATTTTAAACAAATGTGTGGTCATTATCACCAATTATGTGCTCCAATACATGCTACTGGTACTTAAAAACATCATTGGTAGAACTAACAATGTCCCCTATGCCTTAATTGCTCAAGAATATGTTGACTTTGGCAATAACACAATCGCGACAAGACCAAAATTGATCAATGATAAGCACAAAATTGCATACATGTATATCTTTTACCCTAATTGTGCGAACTTTGTACCTAAACATATGTGTTAGAGTTTAGGAAATGTAAATAATATTGTTTTCAACTACTTTAGCATAATCCATTAGCATGAAATCCAAGATGGCAGCCACCAGAATGGCATATTTTATCATACTTTTTCTTAAACTCCAATATTTTAAAACAAATGTGTAGCCATTATCACCAATTTTGTGCCTTAATTACATGCTGATGGTGGTTAACAACATCAGTGGTTAAAATAACAATGTCCCCAATGCCTCAACTGCTAAAAGATATATTGAATTTGGCAATAAACACAATTGCAGCAATATTGAATTAGAACACAATCAATAGTTAAAGTCATGTAATGTGCATAAACGTGACGTTAAATGTCATTAAGTTAGTTCATTTATCTGAAATATACGCATGTACATTACAAAAGCCATTTCCAACAAACGAAGCATTCATCATGGGAAAAATCCAAGATGACCACAATTATGCATAGCTGAACGAAGATAATGTACTCTCTTCACCGATATTTGGTCCAGAATTTGGTTTATTCTTATATTTCCATGTATGTAGATTTCAAATATGTACTTAATTTGGCATGAAATGAACTACTCCTCTTGCAAAAGAACATATCAAGGTCAAAGTGGTTCTGTGAAATGCCAAATCCAGGTACATATATTGTAATATGCCAGTGAATGTTTGTTATAAGATAACGACTAATATGTCCATTGCTAAGTTTTCACACATGCAGGATATAACGACACACATGTATTGGCCTTTATCATTGTGTCAGAAGTCAGGTTTACAACATTAAGTCATCCACATTCACTCCGTTCACACCATTGAGTCATCAGTAGTAAATCAGTCAATAAATATGTCATCAGTTATCACTCAGGTAAGAACATTACGTTACCAACATTCACTCAAATACCAACATTACCATAAGTATTCTGTGACCACATATTACTCAATTTAACAACATTAAGTCAGACAAAGTCTCTTTTTTGTATGATCTTGATTTTGAGCAACTGTTCAGATAACAACATATTCAGTGGTATGTGGTAAAAGATTACTTACGGTAGTATTGATATGTGAGTAGATGTTGGAGAAATGATGTTCTTACCGGAGTGATTACTGATGACATTTATTGACTGATTGACTACTGGTGACTCAATGGTGTGAACTGAATGATTGTGGATGACTTGATGTTGTAAACCTGACTTCTGAAACAGTGATAAAGATTTTCTTTTTTGCCAATACATATGTGTCGTTGTATCCTGCATGTGTGAAAACTTAGATAGGGACATATTAGGCATCATTCTAAAACAAACATTCACTGAAATATTACAATGTAATTTACCTGGATTTGGCATTCCATAGAACCATTTTGACCTTATATGTTCTTTTGCAAGAGGAGCAGTTCATTTCATGCCAAATTAAGTACATATATATTTGAAATCTACATACATGGAAATATAAGAATAAACCAAATTCTAGACCAAATATCGGTGAAGAGAGTACATTATCTTCGTTCAGCTATGCATAATTGTGGCCATCTTGGATTTTTCCCATGATGAATGCTTCGTTTGTTGGAAATGGCTTTTGTAATGTACATGTGTATATTTCAGATAAATGAACTAACTTAATGACATTTAACGTCACGTTTATGCACATTACATGACTTTAACTATTGATTGTGTTCTAATTCAATATTGCTGCAATTGTGTTTATTGCCAAATTCAATATATATTTTAGCAGTTGAGGCATTGGGGACATTGTTATTTTAACCACTGATGTTGTTAAGCACCACCAGCATGTAATTAAGACACAAAATTGGTGATAATGGCTACACATTTGTTTTAAAATATTAGAATTTAAGAAAAAGTATGATAAAATATGCCATTCTGGTGGCTGCCATCTTGGATTTCATGCTAATGGATTATGCTAAAGTAGTTGAAAACAATATTATTTACATTTCCTAAACTCTAACACATATGTTTAGGTACAAAGTTCGCACAATTAGGGTAAAAGATATACATGTATGCAATTTTGTGCTTATCATTGATCAATTTTGGTCTTGTCGCGATTGTGTTTATTGCCAAAGTCAACATATTCTTGAGCAATTAAGGCATAGGGGACATTGTTAGTTCTACCAATGATGTTTTTAGGTACCAGTAGCATGTATTGGAGCACATTATTGGTGATAATGACCACACATTTGTTTAAAATATCAAAGTTTCATGAACAAAATATGAAAAAATATGCAATTATGATGGACGCCATCTTGGATTTCATGCCGGAGCGCTATGCTAAGGTAGTTGAAAACAATTTCATTGCATTCCTTGACCTCTAAAACGTAAGTTTAGGTACCAAGTTTGTGTCTCTAGCACAATTAGTAGCAAAAAATCATGCCATTTTGTTTATTGTTGATTAAATTCGGTTTTGTCGCAATTCTGTTTATTGCCAATTCAAGGTATTTTTTTAGCATTTAAGGCATTGGGGACATTGTTATCATAACTGATGTTATCAAGTACCAATAGCATGTATTAAGGCACAAAATTGTTGATAATCTCCACAGAATTCCTTAAAATATTAAAGTTTTAGGAAAAAATATGCGATTCTGATGGTCGCCATCTTGGATTTCATGCAGAAGGGGTATGCTGAAGTAGTTGAAATTATTTTTATTGCATTCCTTGCCATCAAAAACATATGTTTAGGTACTTACTTTGTGTCTCTAGCACAATTAGGGGCAAAGATATGTACAACTTTGTGTTTATTGTTGATCGAATTCGGTTTCGCCACGATTGTGTTTATTGCCAAATTCAACGCATTTTTCAGTAATTAAGTCTTTGGGGACATTGTTATTTTTGCCACTGATGTTATCTAGTACCAATAGCATGTATTAGGGCACATAATTGTCAATAATGGCCACACAGTTCCTTAAAATATTAAAGTTTTAGAAAAAATATGACAAAATATGCGATTCTGATGACCGCCATCTTGGATTTCATGCTGAAGGGATAGGCAGAAGTAGTTGAAAATATTTTCATTGCATTCCGTGATCTCTAAAACATATGTTTAGGTACCAAAATCGTGTCTCTAGCACAATTAGGGGCGAAGAAAAATACAAATTTGTGTTTCAAGAAATGTCTCGGTTTTGATGGCGGCCATTTTGAAAAGCCGCCATATTGGATAGTTCATCCCAGGATATCGAGTGTTAACAAGTGGATTCTGAAGCTCAAGGGTCCCCTGAGCAAAATGACATCCCTCGCGGAGAGTCCTGGGGGGGGGGGGGTGCACGGTGGACCCCCTGGGCTCATGGACTATCAACATCAAAAACTTTCGGAATAAAAAACAAAGGCCGACCAAACGTTTATTTCTGGAGCCACACTAGCGTCATCAGGGGCAGACAGTGTGTAATTATAGTTCGTTTCTACTACAACTACCCAACATCTTATCAAAACAATTTAGAAGTTCGAAACACACCCCGTGAAATAGGTGTGTGACAAGTACATAAGTACTCAATCACAAGCCAAATGGCTACTGAGTTGCTTTTATTTAAACTCGTGTGTTCCATGCAATTCGGTTATGACCTGATCAAAAGAATATTATCATCTCTTTGCTGCAGTTATGATCTATTATCTTACACAAAAGCACAAAGCACCATAAAATTTTGATATCACCGTGACTATGGCGTGTATTCTGAAAGCTCACTCACACTCATCCTCCACTCATATTTAAGTGAGGTAGACTCAAGTAGGGTTTGTAATGTTCACTAAAGTATTCACAACAGAATATATCTTGAACGCAAAGTTTCTCACACGGTCCTGAATATTCTTTATTTCCGGTTCCGAACTAAAACATCTCATTTGCGAGCTGTCAAGTTTATGTGACCACTTATAAAATACCTTGATAAGTTTGCATAAAATGTATCCTCACTTGGTTTGTACATACCTAGCATTGGGTTATAGCCTTGAAATTGGTTTTGGGTGTTGTGAGTGCTGGCTGATCTTGGCTGAAACTTCAAGGCAGTATTTTCCGGACATGGAAAAGTCGATTTTGTACGGAAGCGTATTGCTATCAAGGGTGTAAAAAATATTATCTCGTATGTACGACTTATATCTCGTACGTACGACTTAATAACCCGTACGTACGACTTAATAACTTGTACGTACGACTTATTAACTCGTACGTACGACTTGTTAACCCGTACGTACGACTTAGTATCTCGTACGTACGACATAGTAACTCGTACATACGTCTTATTAACTCCTACGTATGACTTATTAACCCGTACGTACGACTTATTAACTCATACGTACGAGTTAGTAAGTCGTACTTATGAGATACTAAGTCATACGTATGAGTTATTAAGTCGTACATACGAGTTAATAAGTCGTACATACGACTTAATAAGTCGTATGTATGAGATATAACTCATACGTACGAGATAAGAAATTTTACACACTTGATAACAATACGCTTCCGTAGTGAAACGTATTGTTATCAAGTGTGCAAAAAAATGTATCTCGTACGTATGACTTATATGTCATATGTACGACTTATTAACTCGTACGTACGAGTTAATAAGTCGTACGTACGAGTTAATAAGTCGTACGTACGAGTTAATAAGTCGTACGTACGAGTTAGTAAGTCGTACGTACGAGTTAGTAAGTCGTACGTATGACTTAATAAGTCATACGTATGACTTAATAAGTCGTACATACGACTTAATAAGTCGTACGTATGACTTAATAAGTCGTACATACGAGTTAGTAAGTCGTACGTACGAGATACAAATTTTTACACACTTGATAGCAATACGCTTCCGTAATTTTGACAGAACTGGTGGCTAAATATAAGAACGTATTGGAAAAAATGATTTCAGGAATATCAAAGAAAAGGGCCGAACTTGGGAACTGGTTACCGAAGAGTTCAATTCACAAAATGGAGTGAAGAAGCGGGAATGTAAGCAATTGAGGGAATGTTAGGACAATATCAAGGCCAGGGCCAAGAAAACGTTGGTCAAGGAGAAACGCGATGTAAAATTGACAGGGGGCGGAAAAGGAACAGTGTTACATTCTGAAGGAACGGATTTCATTATTATCACGCATGCCACCAATTTGTCTGAAATATGATAAATATGAATGTATAAAAATAACTTATGCTCCATACTGAGAAAGTAGCAAAATTATATAAAAAAAAACTGAAATCTTTCTTCGCTACATGTAATATTAAAAAAAATTAGTATTAATCATATCGCTGTGAATGAATGTAATCTCTTAAAATTACATATTCTTATGCAAATATGTGAAGTTTTCCTTTGAACCATAACCTAACATCAATTTCAACATGCTATGTGTGTGTTAAAGGTATGCATTATATTGAGTAAAATATATCCAAATTTTATTTCAATCAATACGTTCTTCAATAAAATTGCAGTAAACGGTGCCAGACAAGTGGTCGACGGACCCATGAACAACACTGTGGAAGTTACTGGCACAGACGAAATGCCGGGGCCGTAGAATCTGAGGAGAAGTCACCACGTGCCTCACAATCTGTGACTTCCACGTCCACCTCAGCGCCATGCGCGTCCATCGCAACATCAATCCCGTCCACATGTACCCCCCTCATGTCAATCGTAATTGATAACCTTATTGTAAATAACATCACACCAGCACAGAAGAAAACAATTGCAAATAGTCTGCTACACGGACATCAAGAACTTACCGTTGATCAAAACGTTGAACTGTTTGCTGCGTTGCACAGTTTTATCTTGAAAACAAAAAGGTTTGATTGAATGTCTTTTCGCTCGTTGTTGTGCTGTGCAGATGCTCCATCTGTTCTGGCCGAGGAGATTACCTCGTGCCGTATAGGCGTGTAAAATCCTCGCAAAATAAATTACGTTTAAATAAAAAAAATAAAAATCCCGTCCACCTCAGCGCACGTGCATGCACGTGTACTTCTGGACCACGCCCGTCTATATCAGGTCCGGCCGTTGAAGCTGCAATTACACAGAGATCACCTATAACACCAGCATAATCAAGAGTTTTGAATATTCAGCTAAAACAACATAAGGCAGAAATGGAACTTCTGCCACTGGAACGACAATATCTGAGGGAAGAACATGAAAAGAAAATGGAAGTGCTTGATGCTCAGCTGACTTATTGGAACGGAGAAAGGAAGAAAAGGAAAGAAGTTACACATGAGAAATCAAAAGATGATGGCAAAACGACAGAAGAATCCAGGGAAGAAGTTGTGAATGATAATATGGAATAAAGTGTATTATTGGAAAGAAAATGCTTGTTAATTAGTGAATAATACATAAAGCTAATATTTACCATGTGTCATTAATCACACGAAATTTTGTATTATTGCTCTTCTTGCTGCGTTTCCCAATCCTCCAACCGGCTCTTTTCCATGGCCGAAATCTCGCCATCTCCATCTGCGTCCAATAATTCATGTTCGTCAGTGGGGTCATTTCGTTTTCGAACGAAATTGTACAGGACGGCTGTAGCAATGATGACTGTGGATGTTGTTGTCAACTTTGTTCTGAGGGACATACTCAGACATGGAAGTAGACGTTTTCATGTTCCGATCATGCGCTCGACTGTGTTACGCGTGCGAATGTGAGAGATATTGTATCTGGCGGGGTTTGGGGATTACCAAAGGGCGTCATCAGATAGGGCCGACGAGGGTAACCTGCGTCTCCCAGTTACATGTCGCCACGTTCAAACTGTGCGCACAATCTGCTGTTGTCAAAAATCCTTGCGTCATGAACGCTTTCGGGCCATCGTGTAACTATATGTTCTATCTCCAAATTTGGCCAACATACTGCTTGGACGTTAATTGAAAAGTAACCTTTTCTGTTCCGATATAGCTCAGTGTCTGGGCCACCTGGACATGGTACTTTTGTATGTGTGCTATCGATCGTACCGACAACACCCGGTAATCCACCAATTCTCCAGAAATTAACTTTATTCCGTTGAAAAGATTGTTGAAAAGGTACCTGTAGCATAAAAACTAAGTGCTAACAATAACTGTATGTCAGCAGGAATTGGGTTTCCTAGCTGATTGTGTGGCTCTATGGCTGGAGACACAAGTTCCAACGACTCCTGAAATACGTCCTTTGTTAGCCTGTACCGTATCCGGAATTGCTCGTCGGTAACCTTATCAAAGTCAAAATTATATTCTCTTCTCAAATGATCAGTATTACCTTCGAAAATATCAACATTTGCAAGTTGGTGATGTGAGACTCAATGAGTGTGAGTGTGAGTGAGCTTTCAGAATACAGGCCTAAAGGGACATGTTCAGAGGAAGGTCTGCTTTATTGGTATAAACAACTCGGATTACTGCACAGGATGAGGTTACCGGGTAACGACTGTGATATAGACACGGATAGCACCAGTTAATAATAACATTTGTAGTGCGAAATTCTATAATAGAAATTCAGCGGTGATGTCATAGTGGGGTAAATGATATGTTAGTGCAAATCCGGAACAGTGATGAGTTATCCTGTTGTAAAACGCACAATACACCATAAAATCTTGTTATCACCATGGCTACAGGGACATTTTCGCAGAGGGAGGTCTCCTGTATTGATATAAACATATCGGATTACAGCAGAAGATAGCTACGTGGATAACACCAACTTATCAAAAACGCAATACGACTTTGTGTAGAAATTCAGCGCGGATGTCATGATGGAAAAAACTATTCTGAATGAATAAGAGGTGCAAATTGATCAAGTTGAACCCTTTCGCATGTAATTGGATACTTATACTTGCCACCCATCTGTTTATGGGAGTTGTTTTGTTTTAATTTAAATCTCTAAATTGTACTGATCTGATATGCGTTACAAACAACTATAGTTACACACTGTGTGTCCCTGATTCACCAGTTAGCTCGAATGTCGGATTGAGCTCGTTTTCTCTCCCAAAGGTGTTTCACGTTGGGGTTTCCACTGGGATCATCCCAATCTTATTATCCTGGCGTACATACATCGCCAAAACAGGTATACCCTGTGACTCACAGACTCGTCATTTACTTAAACGTATTATAGTAATCATTTGCAATACTATTATACTTAAGGAGATAACTGCCACAATGCAGTTATATGAATTGTGGGTTGTACATTGAACCAACACACTTTTCTAAGAGTACCTGCCTAATATCTAATCGTACGAAGTTTCAAACAAAATAGAGCTTTTTTGTAATTGAACTACTAGAGCGAAAGAGGGATGAGTTAGTATTACATGCAAATTAAACCTACTATCCTTTATAGCTAGCGACTTGCACTATGAGTTAGTATTACATGCAAATTAAACCCACTATCCTTTATAGCTAGCGAGTTGCACTGTGCACAGAATGAATAATTCCAGTAAGACTCCATTAACTAATTTTCTAAGCCCATTATGTCCTCTTTTATAGCTCCCCATGTTGAGACTCACTTAACTTGAAACCGTAATTAAATCATGACGTGTCTTGGCTCTTCATTTGTGCCCAGCATTCTGCAGACGCTGTTCCATTAGGTCATTAGATTAGTAACTGCATCAGCTTCTGAAATATATTTGCGAAGGGATATAATTAATGTTGTTACGTCTGACTGTCATTTATGTTGTTTATTGTTTTTCTTTAACGGATACAAGAAAAAAATCATGTTCTCCGTCATTGTGTTTTGATGTAGTTGTATATTTTATTTTATATTTTATAGCCACACGTAGCCAGTGTATGTTCCCATGCAATATTGCACATTTATATTGCACAACCAAAATATATTTACTCGACTCTGTTTTCATGAATAGTCATAGCTGTTCAGTCGTCAACTACACCACTGTTCTAGTCTCTGGTACATTGCCCCTGTCTGTCACATGATGCATGGGTCATACGGAACACATGGTTCATATGGACACTCGCCAAATGGAACACATTTTTTAGATCATGCATATGGTGCTCCTCGCCAAGAGATATCAATATCCCGCAAATCGATGCGAATGAAGTGGTCAAAGTTATTGCAGAATCAGATCATAGCAAGACCTCGTGCATCATAACAAGTTATCTGCGCACAGTTATATGCACTGCATCACTTGAAATACTAAAGTACATTATCCTCCTGAATCGTGTGGTCGCTATATTACAAATATCATATGTATCGCATTGAAATTGGCGTGAAGCATAATTTTCCAGAGACAAATTGATATTTTGTTCTGCTGACACTTCTAAAGTTGTTTACCCTCCTGTGACTTTCTTCTCTGGCGTCAGTGACGTCTTTGAACGACTTTGAACGAGGGTCCATTCACCTAGGCTCTCGATTTAGAGATCATGTTCCTGACAATGTACTTGGGGTAATCAAATTATTTTTCACTGCTCCTAATGGTGATAGAGTGGAATAATAGTTTTTGTCATAATCCCCTTCTCTATCTTTGTTGACGTCAAAGTGTGTAATCTGGTGTACTGAAAAGGTTGTAGAGTAAAAACCCATAGCAGAACAAATAGCACAAACCGAAAATAACATTTTATTTGAATTTCAGCGTTTCATAACACCATTAGTATGAAGACCATGCTGACACGATATCCCGGGCCGCTCCGTGGTGACTCAGGCGAAGCTCCTCGATCGAATCCACACACTCCTGTGCCATTAGCTTATCCAAGTGGATGTGGCTGTTCACCACGGTGGGCGACATCAATACAGCTCTGGGCACGGGAACGTCCTTGATTTGTTGCTGCTGGGATACGGTTAGCCGCTGTAACAGGGGATACAGCACCTTCCAGTGGAGGACACACTCCGGGGCATTTGGCGGGGTGAAGCAGTACTCTTCAGGTGTCGCCGAGTGTAGAGCCCTCCCAAGGACACGGAGTCGCAGGTCTACGAGCGCTGTCATCCCAACGATCTTGCTGGGGTGTGGGAACAGGTGTTGATCCTAGGCCCACACGTAGAGCTCGGGAACGGAATGGGTACCGACGGTGTTGTTGAGCACGCGTGCCAGGCTAAGCATGCCGCCTACCCACTCTTCCAGCCTAGCATCGGTGAATCCCTTGTTCTGATGCCGCTGCTTCCAGAAACACGGTGATTCTTCCCTCTCTGGCACGTCCAGCAGGTACGGTCCGGCATGAACCACCAAGGCAGGTGATAAGCCTCCACATGGGGGCGGAGATGCAATGGCCGCTCCCGACATATCAGGCAAACCAGACGGCTCCGGGGGCCCCTCTTCCTGTGCTTCTGCCCTGGTGTAGTAGGTGACACTGAGGCTTTACGATTTCCAGCAGACTGGTTCGGTCTCGTGGCTCCACTAGGCGTGGGCTCAATCTCCAAACTCTGTCTCGACGGTCAATCCCGACATAACTCCCTGTCTCAGCATAGTCTGGTTTGAACTCAGCCTCGTCACACATTCTGTAACTAAGAACTTGCATCCCCATGAATAACTTCAAAACATTCATCATGAGAATAATGGCAGACATAATTTCAGATATATCATGTATATAAAGTGACTTCAGCTCATCTTTTGAAATATTTACTTCCACTTTATTCAATGTACAGGCAGGTCACAATTCATACCAATTTACAACATTATTCGGGACCGTTACCAAACATAATATATAACTCTGAACACAGGCATATCTTCAACTAGAATTGAAGAGCTGTGTTACTAAATGTCATAAATCATGAATCACGAAATCATATTCCTGTACAAAATATCTACCGAATGACATACAATTTTATACGGAGTAGTCTGTCATCAAGCTGGGCTTCTTAACCTTTCGATCACCCCTCGTTTCTATCTCAGGAGGGATATCTTCTGGATCTGAGACTTCGTCGTTTCCAAGATTGCCTTGAAGCTCCGTATCCTCTGAAGATCTCTGTTCCTCGTCGAATAGCAGGGATGGGTCAATGTCCACACTCTTCTCTTCACTCATGTCTTCTGGGTTGTTTAGCAGGGTATTTTGTTTCCTTTGCATCCACAAGGGGACGTCTCGGTCTTGACACAGGCGAGCCGATCATGATGTAACACCTCAGACTTCTTGCGACCTTCAATCTTGAAGAGAACCGGAGAGAGTACCTTGGTTACCAGAAACGGGCCAACATACACTGGTTTCAGTTTGGAACTGAGGCCCACGACATGTAGTGTCAAGCTTGTACAATAAGTCTCCGACTTCAAATTGACTGCTTATAATACCACTGCTGGCGGGATTGCTGGTCACGGAGATTATTGCAGGCACTCTCATGAGCTCGTTTCTGCTTCGCGAGCAATCTGGTGATATACTTCGGTACGTTATCAGGCGGAACATCTTGTACGCAGCAGGTGTTTCCCCAGCACTTCACTGCGTGGGAATGGTGATGAATGTTACATGGGTTGACATTTACATATATTCATAGGAAAATTGACCACAATACTCTAAACGTGCATGCTCGCCTTCAAAAATTGGAATTTGTTAATTCTATTATTTACACTAACAGCAATTCCCACGACTTCCGGTGATCTTTGCAACAGAGGGCTGCATCTTGGGCTTTATGGGTTCTGTAGCCCATTTGGGTTCTGATACACGAATTTCCTTGAGGCCCCAAAGGCCACAAGATTTTGAAAAGAACGGATTGATCTCAAAATGACCGGAACCCGACAGAACCAGAATTTTAGGTTACCGGACCTATGGTCCGATAACCTATTGGCATGGCGTTGCGTCCGTCGTCCGTGGTCCGTCGTCGTCGTCCGTCGTCATCGTCGTCGTCGTCGTCCACATTTTTATCTTTTTTGTTTACGGGCGAATTTTTCTGAAATTTTGCAGAAAAATACTTAAAAATAATTCAAGAAGGAGGTATTTTTTAGTTTTTTGATTTTCGCTTTTTCTTCAAAATGGCGGCCGTTTTCGACGAAAAATGCCTGATTTTGGACTTTGGCGGCCATTTTCTCAAAATCTGTTCAGTAACTTTTTTTCTTTTTGATACATAAGACTCCTCATATGTACTTCTATGATGTCTATAAATTTCGTTGCGCTTGAATCGCTCGAAGTGGGCCATTTTGGCCCAAACTCGGCCAGATGGGACTTTCCCATGTTAAATTCTCCTATGCTTTATAATGGGACACATTATGCCTAATATCTCACTTGATATTGAGATTAGAGACTAGGAATCAATTGTGGACATATAGGAAATGACATATGCTGAATATTCTCGTGACCTTAAATTTGACCTCTGACCTCAGTTTCAAGGTCAGAGCACAAAATGGCTTATATCTCGCTTATTATCGACTCTACAGCTTAGGAATCAATTGTGGACATATAGGAAATAATATATGCTGAATATTCTCGTGACCTTGAATTTGACCTCTGACCTCAGTTTCAAGGTCAGAGCACAAAATGGCTCATATCTCGCTTATTATCGACTCTACAGCTTAGGAATCAATTGTGGACATATAGGAAATGATATATGCTGAATATTCTGATGACCTTGAATTTGACCTTCGAACTCATTTTCAAGGTCACAGGACAAAATGGCTAATATCTCGCTTGTTATCGACTTTACATCTTGGAAATCAATTATGAACATATAGGAAATGATATATGCAGATTATTGTCATGACCTTGAATTTGACCTTTGACCTCATTTCCAAGGTCACAGGACAAAATGGCTAATATCTCACTTATTATCGATTTTACAGCTTAGGAATCAATTGTGGACATATAAAAAATGATATATGCTGAATATTCTCGTGACCTTGAATTTGACCTCTGACCTCATTTTCAAGGTCCAAGGACAAACTGGCTCATATCTAGCTCCTCTATTGAATGTATGGCTTGGGAATCAATTGTGGACATGATATAGAAAATGATATACATTGAATATTTTGATGATCTTGAATTTGACCTTTGCCCCTTCATTTTCAAGGCCACAGCACAAAATTGCTAATATCTCTCTGATTATTGAATTTACAGCTTAGCAATCAACTGTGGACATGATATATGCTTAATGTTATATATGCTGAATATTCTCTTGACCTTGAATTCAACCAGTGACCTGGCTAACATCTAAAATATTAAACATTGTCCGGTAACCTATCTTCGGCCCTTGGCCTAATTTTTTTTATACACCTCCGTCTCATCATGGAGTCGGTTGCACAGGACGTATTGGAACCCGTCGCACCCCAGCACAACCCACTGACGACCAGCACACCTCAACAACAGCCACGTGTTGTTATCCATGACCACACGTAGGGACTGATATGAGTTGGTATTGGACATAACCGGATCCCCCATCTGGGCGGTTGTACCGACACTGCAGTGGCTCAACATCTCCGCAAAGTTCCTCGTTTGGTCGCATGAACTGGCCCAGTTCAAGATCTCGCCATGAACTTATACCATGAAAGAGAAATGTCAGACGTAATTAGTTGTACAGGTCCCATTTGTGTAATTCAAGTTACTCATGATATAAAATAGATTGTAATCAATGGCGTTACCGTGTATTCCGCAAATAAGTGCGCTAAGCACAATGCTGATGTTACATCCCATACAATACTACCCATAAGGATGTGTTAATATGTGGATGCGATGACGTTAACACATGGTATGATGCCAAATTGGATTATACTCCCCCTTCCCCTAGTGTTACCACGATTGTTTAAGGGATTATATAGAAAACAACATTTCATCCATGTAGTGAGTTCGGTTGGGACACTGCAATATCTCCGCTATAGTTCAGGTTGAGTGCCCATAATGTACTGTCGAAATCATCCCCTCCAGGGTTTCGTTAATCCCCCTGCCACGTCTCCACTATCCTTCCCTCCAACGTTTACACGACTTGCGGTGATCTTTGCAAGACAGAGCAGAGGGTCTAGCTTTTTTAGTGTCTCCCCCCTCCATCGTCCCCTTGACTTCATCCAACCAATGTTTCCTCCATTGTCCCTCCAACGTGCCATCGATTCCCCTCCATGTCCCTGCACCCTGTGTAATAATTGCAGGAAAACACGGTTTCGACTCTATAGGTTCAAAGACACCTGAAGGCAACTTGCGCTTTGGTCAAGCAAGTTGCCGAGTGCACGCTCTAGTCTTTCAGCCAGCCACTGGCAAGGCGATAGGTCATGTCGTGTTTGCAGTGAAAAATCAGGGAATGGTATATGGATGATTACAGCGAAGATGGACTCGGGTATTTTATTATTGAATTGAACATGATAGGTCTGTCCTACTATTTTGCAATTATCAAAGGAGGTGGTGAAGTCACGACTGGGTATATCTAGAGGGTTCTCTCCTTGCTGGCGTAACCAGTTGAATATTGTACTATAGGGGCCAAATTAAGAAATAATATGTGAGGTGGTCTTGCTTTTTGTGCAGAAATCAACTAATAAATGTTTTCTGAAAGACTGTGGTCCAATGAAACATAGCTTTTGTGGTATGGAAAACGTTCTCCGGGTTATGGAGCATTGCAACGTCTTCCTTAGTGGCAAGGTTTATGTCCGTAATGCAAAAGCATGCCATGAGGAATACTTTAATAGGGGTAGGCGCTCTTTCCAGAAAAGTGCTTACATATTCGTCATTGTTAATGACACGGTACAGGTCCTGACATGTGTCTGCCTGTTGCGATAACATGTCCTTCTGTGATTGACTAATGGCCTTACACAAGAGATTTGTGTGGTTGTCCCCAAGAGCACCTTTGCCTAGTCTTGAAGTTACTTCGGCGATCAGTTCATCATTGAGGACACTCAACTCTAGTTTTTTTCTGGGGTATTTCGCCCAGTGAAATATGGGCAGCATCCGCGCTAGCATTTCACAAATAAGTGGAGCCGCTTTTCAGCGCCCCATATCTCATCAGGGCACCCACAATACTGACGCTGTGCTTACTAGACGACAATTTGTTGGTTTTCACTGGCCTGTTGCCCACAACCTCGTCATGCGGGAGCATGAGCACTTGCTCTAACTGGCCATAGTACCTTGAAGCAAAAATGCAAGCGGAAAACATTTGAAAGATCCAAATAACATTTACACAATGGGACGTCCGACCGCTGGTTTGGAGCAACATCAGGTGTATCATGATTAATAGTGTATCCGCATTTTACCCAAATTAAGTTATAGTGTAGTATGACATGTACTCCCGTAGGATTTTTGCGTCAAAATTGATGTTTTTGCATTTCGTGGTTCATTTGGGTCCATAGTATGGGAAAATGGCGGGGTACAAATTCTCCGACCTCTGGACCCCCCTGTGGGGGACCTTTCCTGTCCGGGGGGTCCTGGAACTGATGATACTATCAGATCCACCAATATTTGACCAATCTTTGTGGTTTTGATGTCAAAATGGGGGTGTTTGATGACGATAAATCCACTAATGACATTTTAGAAGTGAGCAGAAGTGAATATGATCAATTTTCAACGTACGGTAATGGTCGCGGTGGCCGAACGGGGGTCCAATAATGAAAATTCGTCAATTTAACAAATAATGTCATGTAATATATTTTTTTCAGGGTTTTCAGGTATGAGAAATTGAATGAAGCAGTTATTTATATCATCAGACCACTCATTTTAGAGTTATTGAGCTTCCAGATATATAAATCGATGAGATTAAAAGTCTTCGTTTTTTACGAATTTTGTATTTCTTCATTTCAGACATACACAATTATACATGATGATGCAAATGTGAATTAATAACGGAATATATGAAGCAATAACAATATGATACACAATTACTGAAATAAAATTACACTTGAGCTGACACATGAATAAATGACATTATTTTGAAATGATGCACAAAGATTGTATGATGTCGGTTATATATTTGATAACATGATTTCTCAAGTATACCCAACTGACCATATAAAATAATATATCCATATTGTCAATACCCTGTTGATATTACAATGCACATACTTGAAATAAAATCAATCAAAGAAAACTCTCATCCACTAGTCAAGTCACAATTCAAAGGAAACTTAATCGCCAACAGTAGCACATCCAGACAACAAAAATAACAAGGTTTCTATAACACCATTAAAATAGCACCAGTCAAAGAACAAAATGTCTCATCGACCAGAAAAGACAGAGAGCAGAGGATAGTGAACCAATCAACCAGCCCCTCGTTATTCCAACGAAACTTTTCCACCATATTCCTTAGACATCAAGTACCAATCATAAACAAGAAGCCAATACCTTTTGAGGAATTCCTACCAGGCAAACGTCATGTGAAGTCCAAGAACTACACAAAACTTGGTTCCTTGCAAGCCATTTTACAGCTAAAACAACAGTCCCGGAGAAGGATCAGCAGATCATTTGATGAATACCAGCACCAGATTACAACAACAGGTGAATATATGGTCATAGATCAACAAGTGACAGCAAGCCAAGAGGTGAAAGAACATCAGCTGGAAACGGGTGATCATCCGAATTGCCAGTCAGAAAGTTAAGACGTCGAATCCCAGCATGCCAAGCTGACAAAGAAAGGCATAATGTCTACCTGGGCAGCACCAACTCACTGCTTCTGTCACAGTCATTTTCACACCAAAGCCAGACGAACTCGGAGGTCATCACTACTCTGTTCAGAAAGTCAACCACAGACTATGAAACTTTGTACACATTCCTGATGCTGACTCAGGGGATCTGCAATGTTGTTGTCAGACCAGAAAGGAAAACAATCATCACTCTAGATCTAGACGATGTGCAACCGTGCCCTCCAGATTCAGCAGTCGGTTGGCCCCTCGCGTTTTTCGTGATGTTTCATGTGGGCCTCTGGATCAGGATGCAATGAATGTATGTCGTCTGCAAGCTCAGTCATCTCAGGATTTCGGTCATGGAAAGCTGCCTTGTGATCATGGCATTGAACTTAGAGTGGTCCAGGCAGTATGACTGAAAAGATTGCATCATATTTCATCATCATGATTTCCATACATGTTGTGATGTGATACTCAATTCCATGCTTGTACATGTAGTCTTTGCCACTGAAGCTTCCACAGAGGGCTGCAGAAGTGTATGTACCACTCTCGATGGAACCTGTGTCGATACCACTCGCGTCAATGGTTTCTCCCAGACTATGCAGAGCAAAGAATGCAATGTGAAGTGCACCTGCTTGGAAAATCCAGTTCTTATTGCCAACTGACTGCTGAATCTGGAGGGCACGTTTGTACATTGTCCAGATCCAGAGTGATGATTGTTTCCCTCTCTGGTCTGACAACAACATTGCAGATCCCCTGAGTCAGCATCAGGAATGTGTACAACGTTTCATAGTCTCTGTAGTTGACTTCCTGAACAGAGGAGTGATGACCTTCGAGTTCGTCTGGCTTTGGTGTGAAGAGGACTGTGACAGGAGCAGTGAGTTGGTGCTACCCAGATTGGCATCACGTCTGTCTTTGTCAACTTCACATGCTGGGATCTGAGTTTCTACTTTCTGATTGGAAATTCGCATGATCACCTGTTTCCAGCTGATGTTCATTCACCTCTTGGCTTAACTTGGTGATCTACGATCATATGTTGACCTGTTCTTGTAATCTCGTGCTGGTCAATCATCAGATGATCTGCTGATCTTTCTCCGGGACTGTTGTTTTAGCTGTAAAATGGCTTGCAAGGAACCAATTTTTGTGTAGTCCTTGGACTTCACATGACGTTTGCCTAAAAGGGATTCCTCAAAACGTAATGGCTTCTTCTGTATGATTGGTTCCTCCAAGTACTTGATGTTCAAGGAATATGGTGGAGAAGTTTCGTTGAGGTTTCGTTCGGCCTGGTTGATTGGTTCACCATCCTCTGCTCTCTGTTTTTTTTCTAGTCGATGAGGCATTTTGTTCTTTGACTGGTGCTATTTTAATGGTGTTATTGAAACCTTGTTATTTTTGTTTTCTTGAAGTGCTTCTATTGGCGATTTACTTTCGTTTGTAATCTGATTTAATTGGTCGATGCGATTTTTCTTTCATTGATTTTATTTCAAGTATGTGAATTGTAGTATTAACCGAGTATTGACAATACAGATGTATTACTTTATATGATCAGTTGTGTAAACTTGAGAAATCATGTTATCAGATATATAACCGATATCATGCAATCTTTGTCCATCATTTCAAAATAATGTCCTTTATTCATATGTCAGCTGAAGTGTGATTTTATTCCAGTAATTGTGTATCATATTGTTATTGCTTCTTATATTTCGTTATTAATCTACATTTGCATCATCATGTATAATTATGCATTTCTAAAATGAAGAAATACAAATTCCGTAAAAAAATGAAGACTTTTAATTGCTTCGATAAATATATCTGGAAGCTCAGTAACTCTAAAATGAGTGGTCTGATGACATAAATTATTGCTTCATTCAATTTCTCATACCTGAAAACCCTGAAAAAAATATACTACATGACATTATTTGTTAAATTGACGAATTTTGATTATTGGACCCCCGTTCGGCCATCGCGACCATTACGCGTACGTTGGAAATTGATCATTTTCACTTCGGATCACTTTGAAAATGTCATTAGTGGATTTATCGTCATCAGAAACCCCCATTTTGACATTGAAACCACAAAAATCGGTCAAATATTGGTGGATCTGATAGTATTATCAGTTCTAGGACCCCCCGGACAGGAAAGGTCCCCCACAGGGGGGTCCAGAGGTCTGAAAATTTGTACCCCGCCATTTTCCCATACTATGGACCCAAGTGAACCAAGAAATGCAAAAATATCAATTTTGACACAAAAATCCTACGGGAGCTATTTTGGTGACAAGTCATACCGCACTATTATCTCCATGCCCCTCCAATGATTCCTCCATCCTTCTCGAAAGCCCTCGCCCCCCTAAAAAACTGGAGGTTCTTCCAGTCTGGGTGGTCTCAAAAAATGGTGTGGCCATAATGTCGTCTGAAGATCACCCCCTCCAAAGTTCCCTGCATCCCTCCCCAACTTTACCACCATCCTTTCGCTAAACTGGAGGTGTTTCCTGTGTCATTGGTCCAATGCCTGAGGTGGTTTCCGTGCAGGTTATCTCATGCTGGAGATGTTTGTTTGGAAAATGATATGGGCGACATCTCCCTCCAACGCTCCTTCCATCTCCTCCAACGTTCCCTCCATCTCTTCGAGGGTTGAATGAGGCTTGTTGCAATTTGTAAATGCCTTTCACAAGATTTCCTCAGTGTAAATTACATAAATTACATGCTATGACCATAAATACAGGATTCCACTTATGGAGGGAATTGTGTGATGTTTGACATGATGTTCAAGTAAAGCTATATAATGTCCTAATTTTCCGAGAATATTGATGTCACTAGTTTGTTTCACACACTATGTACGATGTATACCGTCATGCGAGTTTATTTTTGCATTTACGCGCGAAGACATACAGTGGTACATGAAACTTTGGCCAAACATTAGCTGTACACTTTGCGCATTAGTGTAACGCAATTGTTTAGTTCAATGGACATTTTGAAACATGATATGGTTGTCCGCAGCAAGTAGATGTCGAAGTGGAAGCATCATTTTATTCCATTAATTTTATCACGTGGTGTTACACACAGTTTATGTCACATAACGTTCCCATCCCACACTAATCTGCCTAATGAACATCAGGAAAAATACCCTTACAACATAGATATGTATGCCATTAATACATGTGTATGAGCTACATGTATGACATGAACCTGCTATACTAAGGCAAGTTTGCAAGTATCCATTCATGAACTACCAGCGAGTCAAATCAAAGTATACGGAATGTCGCTGTGATATTCAATTTCATGCAGGTCGTTAACAATGTTCTCTAGTTTTAGAAAAAACATCTGGTACCCATAACTATGGTGTAATTTGTTGTCTGACATTTTGGACGACAGGTTTCGCAATATCATAAATGAATGGCGTTACTTCAGGTTTGTCTGCATTCATAAACGCCTTATACAATGCTTCTATGCATGTGAGTTCTGCAAAGCAGACAGTCGTACAATAAAATAAATAAATTTCTCATATGCTCAAATTAAATTCTTATTTAGTTTAGAAGCATATTTGAAATTCACACCGTCACTATTGAATTCAAGCACACACATTATTCATGTGTCCGCCACGAGCGAGGAGTTTTCCTAGCGAGTCCCAGTTCCCTCTGGATAAGGCCATTTTACCACATGCTGTTGTATTAAAAATAATAATGAAAAGCCACATACATGTAGGCCAATTTTTTTCCGTTTGATTTAGGGGGTATTTCACGGACATATTCAATAACTTCACGACTCGTATTTCTCTTCCGGTTCATTCGTCACCTGATCTTGATTTTTCTGTAGTCATTCGGACACGGTTCATTCTCATCGGTATATGGTATATTGCTAAACATAAGGATAGAACGAATGGTGAAACATATGTCCCATATTTGCTGTTTACAAAAAATTTGGAAATGTACGTTTGATTGTATCTGGGTATGAGGCCCGAGGCTTGAGGGGCTTGCCTAAATCTTCGTCCAAGCCTGGGATGACGACATCCCTGGGAACTTGGTGACTGTCATGTGCGCGCGGCATTGCACTCTTGCATCATAGCTGAATTTGTTTGTTGATGCTAACGGATATCAGGTGAAATACCTTAAAAATGCTCCACTTCAATAGTTGACCGGGGCCCGACAGCACAAGAAGTTTTTTATACACCTCCGTCTCATCACAGAGTCGGTTGCACAGGACTTGTGGGAGCTCGTCAGACCCCAGCACAACCCACTGACGACCATCACACCTCGAAAATAGTTCATCCTTGACCGCACATAGGGACTGATATGAGTTGGTATTGGACATAACCGGCTACCTCGTCTGGACGGTTGTACCGGACACTGCAGTGGCTCAACATCTCTGTAAAGTTCCTCGTTTGATCGCATGAACTGGCCCAGTTCACGATCTCGCCATGAACTTATCCCATGAAAGAGAAATGCCAGAGGTAATTAGTTGTATGGGTACCGTTTTGTGTAATGTAAGTTCCAGGGTTTCTATAATATCCGTGCTACGTCTCCACTCCGCCTCCCTTCAACGTTCACACGACTTGCGGTGAATTTTGCAAGACAGAGCAGAGGGTCTAGCTTTTTGGGGTCGGTAAACTAACACTGATGCATAGAATTCCTCCCACTCCAATGTCCCCTCGACTTCATCCATTTTCCCTCCAACGTGCCATCGATTCCCATCCATGTCCCTGCACCCCATGTACTAATTGCAGGAATACACGGTTTTGACTCCATGGGTTCATAGACACATGAAGGCAACTTGCGCTGTGGTCATCATATCGCTGTAGAGTGGACCATGTACGCTCTGGTCTTTCAGTCAGTGGCAAGGCGATAGTTCATGTCGTGTTTGCACTGAAAAATCAGGGATTGGTATATGGATGATTGCAGTGAAGATGGACTGGGGTACTTTTTAATTGATTGATTTGGTAATTGATCATGCTAGGTCCGTCCTACTATTTGGCAATTATCGAAGAAGGTGGTAAATTCATAGCTGGGGATCTCCGGAGGGTTCTCACATTGCTGGCGTAACTAGTTTCACTATAGGAGCCATAGGGGCCAAATGAAGAAATAATATTTGAGGCGGTCTTGGTTTTCGTACAGAAATCAATTAATAAGAGTTTTCTGAAACATTGGGGTCCAATGAAACATAACTTTAATGAAAACGTCCTCCAGGGTATTGAGCATCACAACTTCTTTCTTCAAAGCAAGGTTTATGTCCGTAATGCCAAAGCATGTCATAAGGAATGCTTCAATAGGGGTATGCACTCTTTCCAGAAAAGTGCTTACAGATTCGTTATTGTTAATGACACGGTACAGGCACTGACATGTGTCTGCCTGTTGCGATGGCATGTCCTTTTGTGACTGGCATATGGCCTTACACAAGAGATTTGTGCTGTTGTCCCTAAGTGCACCTCTGCTTAGTCTTGAAGTTACCTCGTTCGATCAGTTCATCATTGGGGACATTGTCAATGTCAATTTTAGCTTTTTTAGGTTACCGGACCTATGGTCCAATAACCTTTTGGCATGGCGTTGCGGTCCGTCGGCGTTGGCGTCCTCGGCGTCGTCCATCCACATTTTTTTCTTTAAAGTTTACGGGTCAATCTTTCTGAAATTTTGCACAAAAATGCCTAAAAATAATTCAAGAAGGGAGTATTTTTTAGTTTTTTTTATTTTCGCATTTTTTTTTCAAAATGGCGGCCATTTTCGACGAAAAACGGCCAATTTCTGACTTTGGCGACCATTTTCTCAAAAACTGTTCAGACAGGTTTGAGATTTTTATTCCAAAAGATTGCCCTCATATACCTCGGTGATGTGTATAAGTTTCGTTGCCCCTGATTAGCCGCGTGTGGCGGCCATTTTCATGTTCTCGACTGGTCCCAAATGGGACTTTCCCATGTTAAATTCTCCTATGCTTTAAAATAGGACACATTATGCCTAATATATCACTTAATATTGAGATTAGAGACTAGGAATCAATTATGGACACATAGGAAATGATATATGCTGATTATTGTTATGACCTTGAATTTGACCTCATTTTCAAGGTCAGAGCACAAAACGGCTAATATCTTGCTTATTATCGACTTCACAGCTTAACAATCAATTGTGCACATACAGGAAATGATATAATCCGAATATTCTGATGACCTTGAATTTGACCTTTGACCTCATTTTCAAGGTCAAAGAGCAAAATGGCTGATATCTCGCTATTGTCCACTTTACAGCTTGAACTAAATTGTGGACGTATAGGAAATGATGTATGCCAAATATTTTGATGACCTTGAATTTGACCTTTGACCTCATTTTCAAAGTCAGGCACAAAATGGCTAATATCTCGCTTATTATTGACTTTACAGCTTAGGAATCAATTGTGGGCATATAGGGAATGATATGTGCTGAATATTCTCGTGACCTTGAATTTGACCTTTGCCCTCATTTTTAAGTTCATAGCACAAAATGGCTAATATCTCGCTTATTATCGACTTTACAGCTTAGGAATCCATTGTGGACTCATAGGAAATGATATATACTGAATAAATATTATGATGACCTTGAATTTGACTTTTAACCTCATTTTCAAGGTCAGAGCACCAAATGGCGAATATTTTGCTTATTATCGACTTTACAACTTAGGAATCAATTGAGGACATATAGGAAATGATATATGCTGAATATTCTGATGACCTTGAATTTGACCTTTGACTACATTTTCAAGACCAGTGCACAAAACAGCTAATATCATGCTTATTATCGACTTTATAGCTCAGGAATCAATTGAGGACATC
Source organism: Terebella lapidaria (assembly GCA_949152475.1). Classification (NCBI taxonomy): domain Eukaryota; kingdom Metazoa; phylum Annelida; class Polychaeta; order Terebellida; family Terebellidae; genus Terebella; species Terebella lapidaria. Next base: position 21,712,282 of record OX424566.1, on the reverse strand, counting down.
TAGGAAATTATATATGCCAAATATTCTTGTGAACTTGACTTTGGCCGTTGACCTAGTTTTTAAGGTCAGAACACAAAATGGTCATTATCTCGCTTATTATCGACTTCACAGCTTAGGAATCCATTGTGAATATATAGGAAACGATATATGCTGAAAATTATGAGGACCTTGAATTTGACCTTTGACCTCACTTTCAATGCCAGAACACAAAATAGCTGTCTCGCTTATCATCGACTTAATTGTGCACATTTAGGAAATGATATATATCCTGACAATGTTGAATTTGACCTTCGACCTCATTTTCAAGATGAGAGCACAAAATGGCAATATCTCACTTATTATCGACTTTACAGCCTTGGATATACATTGTGTATATATAGGAAATGATATTTCATGATCCTTAATATTTTGATCAATATTTTGATGATCTTTAATTTGACCTTTGACCTCATTTTCAAGGTCAGAGCACATAATGACTGATCTCTCTCACTTATTATCCACTTTACATCTTATGAATCACTTGTGGACATGTGATGTATATCATGAATATTCTCGTGACCTTTTATTTGACCTTTGACCTCATTTTCAAGGTCAGGGGACAAAATTACTAATATCTAAAATATAAAAACATTGTATGGTAACCTTTCTTAGCCCTTGGGCTAATTTTTTCCTGTGATATTTCGTCTAGTAAATTATGGGCAGCATGATCCGCGCAAGCATTATACAAATAAGTGGAGCCACTGTTCAGCGCCCCATATCTCATAAGGGCACCCACAATACTGACGTTGTGCTTCCTAGACGACAATTTGTTGGTTTTCACTGGCTTGTCGCCCACAACCTCGTCATGCAGGGAGCATAAGTACTTGCTCTTGCTCGTACCTTGAAGCAGAAATGCAAGCGGTGTCGTTGGTCCAATGCCTGAGGTGTCTCCATGCGGGTAGTCTCATGCTGGACATATTTGTTTGGAAAATGATATGGGCTTACTATAGTATCAAAGTCATCCCAATCCAACGCATCCTCCATCCCCTCCAACGTTCCCTCCATCCCTTCCAAGGTTGCATGAGGCTTGCTTCCATTTCCAAATGCTTTACACAATTCCTCACTGTAATTTACAAAGAATTTAACATGCTATGACCATAAATACTATATAATATTCACGTAACTTTCCAAGAATATTGATGTCACTAGTTTATTTCACAGACTATGTACGATGTATATTGTCATGTGAGTTCAATTTTTGACATTAGAGCGTTGGGGGCGAAGCCCCCAACCCTCTACATGTCTATGTGCTGACTTTTTTATGGAGGTTTCATACCAACCTATCGACGCCCGTTTTGGTATGTAAACCTTTGTACACCTACTTCAAGTAAGGATTTTCTTCGTCCTTGACATAAAATCTCTCGATTTGATGGCAAGTTTTGAATATTCCACAGATATATAATGCATAAATCGATGTGTTAGGTTTGAGAAAATTACGCAAAATAGTCAGCTCGTCTGAAAAACGTCAAAATGGTGGAGCCGATGGAAATTCACGTTCCCAGAATGCAAAGCAAATTTTACCGCAAAGACGCGTACTTTGGAACGCACAATTTTCTGTGCAGCATTTTGTGCATGCATGTACATGTAACTTTGCGTGTGGCCTTTTTTGGCGTTATGAAGTAAACACAACGATTCGTCTGCGGTACCACGACTACATTTACCGTAATTTGACATATTTTATCACATGAGAAGGTGTTCCTTGCTGGGTTACGAAACCTTTTTATTTTAAACTGGTCTTTCAATTTGCTCAGTATGCATGTGTTATCTATATCATGATATCAGATGCAGATATTCCTGATAGTTTCCAATATTTTAAAGATTTTTTTATTGAGCTTCAATATCATTTAATCAGGCGTATCTGTTTCATTGAGTTCAAAATAAATATTTACTTATTAGGAATATGATTGAAGTACGATTATGTGTTTCATCATAATATAGGGAATGAATTGAATCATGTGGGGCATGTATGGTTCAGTTTTCACTTTTTTGCAGGCGGGGGGGGGGGGGGTAACGTTGTGTAAGATACATTCAGCTGTCGTGGTGCTGATGATGTGCTCAAGCTCTAATGTCGTCTTCCGCAGTTTGCTGCATTTTCTTGTTGCATTTACGCGCGTAGACATACAGCGGTAAATGAAACGATGTTATGATATGATGTTTCAAAGTGAAAGCCACATTTCATTCCATTCATTTTCACGACATTGTGTTGCACATATCGGTTACCGGTATGTCACATTACATTGCCATCTCACACTAATCTGTCTAATGGATATCAGGAAAATTACCTTTACAACATCACGTGTATGTCATTAACCCCTTCACTGCGGGGCTCAGTGAAATCGCCTGTGCGGAGGAAAAAAGGAAAATAGGGTATATTCGTATTATGAATATTTCGACAAATAATTGGATTGTTATTGTGAAACTAGAGATGTATTTGATACTGAGCTTTATTCACATCAATACCACTGCAAAGTAAATGAAATTTTGTGAGTACGTAGCACATTACCATAGCAACGACCACATTTCAACAAAAAACATACATTTTACACAATACTGAATTTTTCACATCACACACAAAGTTATGTATACATTCCCATTGACCTGATCAGATAGTATTATGTGAGAGCTAACTTAAAAAGTTCACAGTCGCTAAGTAGAAGTTTGGCATCATACTTGTCCAAATGAACAGCATATTAATATTGTAAATCGCATGTATTGCCATGTGTGCATTCAAATCAAAATTGCCATGCAGAAATAATACCTGCTGGTTCTCATCTCTTCTGTAGAAGCCAATCTGAAGACTCATTCTGAATGTACAAGTAAGCTACAGTGGAGAAAAATATTTTTGTGGCCAGCGGATATATGTTGGGATTGGAAAGTTCATGTGATTAATAACCTTAATTTATTGGATTAAATTGCTCATTATTCTGTATATAATAAACGAAGAAGAACATATCTATAGATGCATATCCGATCACAGACATTCAATGGATTTAAAGCTATAATCACTTTTAGAATTGACAAAATTAATTTATTCTGCGGTAGTTTTGTTTTGTCTATAGAATGAGAAATCGTACAAATTTGGGTCTGAAAATGTGTATTACGTGCCCAAATTGAGTTGCCAAATCTAGATTCAAACTCGGGCCAGTCAATCTCGCATCAATTTTTTCCTCAAAGCGGCCCGCGTTGCGAGTGAGTTCTACACACAGTCTCATGACGTCATTGGTATTTGTCTAGATATTGTGGCAACCGGCAATGTAGGCAGGCCGATCATTCTCTGTCCACTCTTTTCATGCACGATTAACGGCAATTTTTTAAGTACCTGTTGTCAAATTGTGCATATTTCCTATATATTCCCGACTATCTCGAGATGTACTTTCAAGTATGCGTGACAAACAAGAATGCTTAATTTTTGCTGATTTTAAAATTGATTCCAACTTTAATGTTGCCCTATCTTTCGGATCAAATTGATAGTTTGTGCGTCTATTTTGGTGTAAAAAAATATTTGTCATCACATTTTATCACTTTTATATCATGAACTATAAAAGTTGGCAAAGTTTCGTGATTGTTCTGCCAACATCAGAAATTTAGCTCTATATTTTTGTTGCGCTACTGTATGCGTATGTATTACGGTAAATCAACCAATATCGCAAAACTATTGGTATAGGTTTATTTTGGTATAAAAGCACATTTCACATGCAGCATACAGTCATATATGAAAGTACCTGTTGTCAAATTGTGCATATTTCCTATATATTCCCGACTATCTCGAGATGTACTTTCAAGTTTGCGTGACAAACAAGAATGCTTAATTTTTGCTGATTTTAAAATTGATTCCAACTTTAATGTTGCCCTATCTTTCGGATCAAATTGATAGTTTGTGCGTCTATTTTGGTGTAAAAAAATATTTCTCATCACATTTTATCGCTTTTATATCATGAACTATAAAAGTTGGCAAAGTGTCTTGATTGTTCTGCCAACATCAGAAATTTAGCTCTATATTTTTGTTGCGCTACTGTATGCGTATGTATTACGGTAAATCAACCAATATCGCAAAACTATTGGTATTGGTTTATTTTGGTATAAAAGCACATTTCACATGCAGCATACAGTCATATATGAAATATAAGAATATATGAAAATGAAAAACGAGAACAAATATACCATGGATCGCACCCTAAGCATTTCTGCTTGTTTCCAGGGTGGTCCATAAAAATCATACATACATGATGACAAGAGGCAAGATACATACACTAACATGACATTATAAAAGACTAGATAAAAAACCCCGATATATTGTTTAGTTGGTTGGCGGTGACTGGGACATGACTGAACTAATATCATACAAAATTTGATGCTTCCCTCTCCATGGCACAGGTTTTTAGATACGCTTTAACACCAGATTTAAAGTTACTTTTAGTTGAGGGGTTTTTAACTGCAACTGGAAGATCATTCCAGAGGCGACACAATAATAGGAGAAGTTTGAGCGAGACATACCGTGGACACTGGGTACTACAAAATTATGATTTGAGCCCGTGGCATACCCATGATGAGTTTGGATTTTAGTGAAGACCTGTGACATATAACTAGGTGCAGAGTTATGATACACGTTATACTTGTGATTGAGCAAGAGTTGTTTAGCCCGATCAGCTGAATTGAGGAGGTTAATGCAATTTAGCTCCGACTGACTGATATGGGAGCGTGAGTCTAAGTTCAAAATAAATCTAAACTTTTTGTTTTGTTCAACCTGTAATTTTTTAGTAAGAACCGTTTTGTGTATGTACTTAAAATTTAAGCAAGAAGTACATTTGTTGACTACAGAATTAACAATATTTGTACCAGATAGTGTGTTATCTAGGGCTAGCCCGAGATACTTCAGATTTTGCTTTAATGACATGACCATTACATGATATAGAGAAACATTTAGTTTGGTGTAACTTGCGCTTAGAGCAGAATACAATGGCTTCTGTTTTGCCCATATGCATAGACAACCGATTATTTGTTAGCCAGTGGAAACATCGAGATAGTTCGTGTACCATGTCAAGGATACAATGACTGACAAGAAGTACAGTATCATCAGCATACATGACAATTTCACATGAGGTACATATGAGGTACATAGGCTGATATATCATTGGAATATATCAGGTAACACCATGGATCCAGTATACTGCCCTGGGGCACACCTGATTTAATAACCTGTTCAGATGAGAAGTTGTTGTTAACTGATACACCCTGCTTAAGGTTGGACAGATAAGATTTGAACCATTCCGGATCAATGCCTGAAAGGCGGATTTTTTTCACAAAGCATTGTGTCGTCGATACTGTCGAACGCCTTTTGCACATCGAGAAGGGCCATGCCCACAAATTTACCTGAACTGACTTCACTACGAATGTGATCGTGAAGGTGGCTCAAACATGTATCAGTAGAGTAATGACCTTTGAAAACTGACTGAAATGGTTAGATAACACTGTGAGTTTTGCAGAAGAGTTCTAAACAGAGGCGTGACTACAGCCTTTTTAGTGCAATCTGGTACGACATGATTTTTATTGACGGGTTGATAAGGTGAGTTACAAATGGGCAAAGCCTTTCGGCACCATCACTGAGGAATTTAGGGCCAATGTTCTCAATGCCTGTACTTTTAGTAACTTTAAGAGATTTAAGTTCATTCATAATAAATTCAGCAGAGACACATTTTAGCGGATACATGCCAGGTTGTATACCAAGGTTTCTATAGAAGATGATACAATACTCGGAGAAAGCACTGTTTATGTCGTCTAAGACAGGTAGTTTGTCTAGCAGGTTTTGAGTTGTCTATATAGTCAGCAACTGTTACTGGATCATAGAAAATTTCACCATTCACGTTCAGTACAACTGACTCTTTAGCTTTAAAGGGTATATATCACGAAAATTGGAAATTGGTTTTTGTTGTGTACGTGGAAGCACTATTTGAACCGAACAGAATGGTTTTTACAGCATATTGATATCATGATTCCTTCCAAAGTTATGACACTTTAAACATGTACATATTTACAGAATCTGACAACAGAGTCTGACAGCTAATTAATATGCAAATGAGATGTATGACGTCATTGACAGACTGTTTTTTAATTAGGCATTTTTAAATGGAATAATGAGACCGTTTGTATCCATATTTGTTCACCAAAACCCATTTTTTATGCCTTTTAGTTAGAATAATCAGTGATTTCAAGGAATTCGCGGTTGCCATGGCTACCATTGGTCTGGCTGGGCTCTTAGCAACCATGGTTGCTAAGGTCAATATCTAATTAAAAACAAGATATACATGTGTGAAACCATTTCAGACAATATAGTAATGACAATATATTGAGGAATATATCATCAAAATGTCTGAACACAACCCTTAGCAACCAATACAGGCTTGGGAAACCAGTAGTAATGGTACCATTCATTTGTAAAGGCTCTAAACGTTGGTGATTTCTCAGGGCTGTATCGGTTGCTAAGGTGTGTTTTTCATGTATTTGTTGATCAATTCGACAAAATATAGTCACTACCCTGTTATCTAAATTGGTTTGATACTTTCATGTCATGTTTTAACTTGAATACCAGCCTTAGCAACCTGGTTGCTAAGGGTCAAATCAGCCCATTGGTTGCCATGACAACCAAAATGTATATACACTCACTGATTATTCCTACTAAACGTTATATCTGATGAGTTTCGGTGACCAAATATGAGCTTAAATGCCTAATTGTGACACGTTAAATCGCCTAATTAAAAAGCAAGCTGTCAATGACGTCACACATCTTATTTGCATATTAATTAGCCGACAGATTTTTCAAGACTGTCTGGAGAAATTTGCCGGATTTTCAATATTAAAATAGCTATAACTTTTTAACAAATCGAGATATCAACATTCTGTAAAGACTGTTCTACTCAGCTCAACGAGTGGCTTCAAATAAGCTGATGTCATATTTTCGTGATATATACCCTTTAATCTTATTGTTATAACCAAGTGATTTCAGTGATTTCCATAGTCCTTTGCTGTTGTGCTTTGCTGTTGTTTTTATTCAGTTCTATTTGCTCAGAAAAATAATCAGCTTTGGCTCATTTTACCAACCGTTGAATTTTGTTTCGAAGTGAACACAATTTCCGGTGTATTGTTACATCCTTAGTTCTTTGGAAGAGTTTGAGGAATTTGTCACGTTCATTGATAGTGTCTAGGATTTCGGACGAGACCCAAGGTTCTGTTTAGGTGTTTACTTGTCGTTGCCTTTTCGGGGCTACACTTTCAATGATTGTACTGAGGATTGTCCGGAAGGTTAACCAAGCGGTGCTCGTATCATTAGAGCTGGTGACAGTAGCCCCCCGGAACTCTCTGTGTGACTGTTTTTAAAAGCTGATGTCTATGTTGTCACACGAGATGAACATCCACCCCAATATCGCCCAACACTTTGACTCGATGTAGGTCTCACAGAATTCAAGTAGACACTACAAGTGCAACGAAATTATATAACATATAATCCATTCTTAACTGTAGGAACCTTACTTTGGTGCATATGTCTATTATATCACAGAAATCAACAATAAACCGCCACACAGAAAACTTCTCAAAAACGCAAATTTCTGCCAGTCCAGGATGGCGCTTGCTCATTGGTCAAAAAACATATTCAGTGCGGGGATTTCTATGGAGCTCTTTACGAGCCACCAGCATGTACCATGATTTCGATTACCGAAAATCACATGATAATAAGATTTAAATATCGTCTTTGCATTCAGACATGAAAATAAAATTATATTCTACACAATACTGTCTTTTTATTATATATTAGTGTTCGTTTTACCACCCAGTAATGTTGGCACAAAATCCGAATTCTGGTGAGGTTCCATATTTATTGTCACCTCCATTTTGGTTGCTAGGCAAGAAAAACACGTACATGCTTCTGAATATGGATTTACTAAAAGCATTAGATGCGGTGGCCGAAGACCTGAAGCTGCCCTTCACTTTAAAGGCTGAGCAGAAACAGGCCGTTATAAACATATGTGAGAGGAAACACACATTTTGTGTGTTGCCCACTGGTTTTGGGAAGAGTGAAATTTTTGTTTTGCCGCCAATTGTGCACAAAAAAGTGAGTTCAAATAAAAACATGTCAGATAGGTTCAAATATGATATAGTTATGACCAATCAGACTTGATCAGACTCTCCAATGCGTGTAGGTCTACCAGCCATGCATGTCCCCTTGTGCTGGGTGCCGCATGCCTAAATTTGTTCGAGAGCTGTGATATCATTGGTCAACAGCACCACGGGCTCTGCTGGGAGCCTCTGCCGTGGCTTCAGGACTGGTTCTACATGGGCGACATGTGCCATAGTTAAAGTGTCAATCCCACTGAGATCCCAGTAGACACCAACACGGCAGCCTGGGCCTGCCGTACTCTACCGTGTTGTATAGCGTGTGCCATGGCCTCTGTCGCGGCCTGCCTGGATGAAGATTTTAATTTTAACATGCAGATCCCAGTTGCTGTCGTGATGCTCATGTGTTGATGCCAGTGTCGTATCAGCATCGTATTCGTGCCATATTTACGCCAGTAGCCTATCAAGTGAATACTTAGTCACAGTGTACAAGGTAGCTATATATGGCACATTCCACCCATTCCCTTGTAGATCCAATGATCAATTTCTTTTACCGGGATGAAATTCGCATCGGCGGTCGTCACCCCTCTACCGGGTTGGATACTGTTTTGATGCCCGGGTGTGCAAGAGTTGAGGTCTGCTGGGAATTCGCCTCTACCGGGTCTTACTGTGTTGTTACTGTTTGCTGCCACGTGGCTGTCGTTTGCTGCCACGTGGCTGTCGTGGCTGTATACTTTTTGAGTGCTAAATCAGTATGGTAAATCCCGGTAATTCCCAGCCAAGACGAGGTAGACCCTGTCAGCACCACGATTGACCATGAAAAATCCCAATTGCTAGCATGATTCTGCCATGCTGACGCTGGACTGTACCAGCCCCTACAGTGTTGATCCCATATTTACGCTGTATTTCTGCCGGGGTCTGTCATGTTGGCACAATGTTCGTGCCCTGTCTACGCCATGGGGGCATATCATGTAAAGCCCCAGTCCCATATGAGGTTGATGCACTGCGGCCATACAGGGTGAAGCACAGCAGCTTGGACTCCAAGATCGGGGTGCTCCATCGTAGACTGGAATGGGTTATTCACACAAATCCTCCTGTTTAACCCCAGGATGTATACTAAAGCTGACAATATCACAGTGCATCTCGGAAGATCAAGGTGGAGCCCAGGTGGAAGCCGGCACTGACACGCTGTCAACACGGTGAATGCCGATGTATCCTGGAGGTCACAGTCTTACACCGGTCTATGCCGTGTTAACACCGTGTCTCATTGTGTCGGCCACCATGTTTCACTGCCATGAACTGTATGCTGCCGTCCACCGTGTGTCAACGTGTTGGTGCCAGTCGGTCTCCAGTGAAAAATGTGACCTACCATGTATCACAAAGAATATCTATGGGCTCGGTTCAACAAGGCACCAACTGAAACTCACCGGTGCCGCTACATTTCATCACATCGGCAACACCACGTTCACACGGTGCATCCCATAAAAAAACCTCAGAACCGGGATCGACTGAGGTTCACCTGCGGGTACACCATTTCAATCCCAGAGCATCAACGTCATATGCCGACTCATTCCAACATCAACAAGGCGTTAACACAGGGGCCGTTGAACCTCGGTATTCCTGTGGGATGCACCTTGCTCCATTGGCACCTATATGGGACTGTAGCTTTACCTTAGTCATTTTGAACACGGTAGCTACATCCAGGCAGTGTATGGTAGATGCCGGTGATCGACTTGTCCTCTGCCGGGATCTACCGGTTGCCACCTCACATAATATGACTAGCATAAACACAGAATGAACACAGTGCCAACATGACAGATCCCAGGACAAACACAACATGAACACGGTATCGACACGGTAGAGCCTGGCATTAACACAGCAGTAATCGGGATCTGCCATGGTCAATGGTGGCGCTGCCGGGATCTACCTTGCCTCTGCCGGAATTTACCTGGATGAACCGTGTTGCAGACAGCACACCCAGGTGCCAACACGGTGCCAGCATGGCAGTTCCGTCGTGAACACGGCAGCCACATGGTAACAACATGAAAACAACATGATAGGGCCCAGCAGAGAGCCCCTGTCATGTCGTCTTGACAATTTTTATTTGTTAAACATGTTTACAAATTAATATCTTCATCCCAGCAGTGAAAGGCAGAACCCGTTACACCAAGGCACACCCAGTCAGGAACACGGTATCCAACGAGGTAGAGCCTGCCAGGCCCTAGTTGCCATGCTAGCGTCTACAGGGGACTACCGGGATCTCAATGGGACTGACACTTTACTACTGTACTTAGTACTGCAATCGTCAAGACAACCGTTGATGCAAATTTTATCCCGGTAGAGCCCGTGGTAGAGGCCAAATGAATCACTGTCGTCTACTGGGCACTGCCGGGATGTACCGTGTAACAACTGTGTTGAGTGTGACTAAGGCTTAATTTAAACACGTATATTCGTGCAGGTTAGGCTTGGAACATGGTAATGGTTTTCGTTATTTATGAAAATCGTTCAAGTATTATGCAAATACAATTTTCAGTTACATCCCGAGAAAAGGTTTATATCCTTGGTGATATCACCACTGCGCTCTCTTTCAAATGATCAAGTAACCAGATGGAGGAAGCGAGGAATATCATGTGACACCCTCCTCCCAAGCAAAGAGATGGATACTATGACCAAGCAGGGTAATGAAGGACGGTTATATTATCAATTGTTTTGTAGGAAAATATGTAAGTGATTTTCTATTTCTAATAATAGGTGCGGTATTTGAATAAGGCATATAATATGGTAAATTTTATTTATCTGGTGTTCCTTTAGGAATCTTGGACGGCGATTTCACGGTGTTGTTCGCGTCACCGGAATCCGTCCTTCTGCCTTCATGGTCAAAAATGCTTCGTGAGAGGAAGTCTGAAATATGTCTATTGGCTCTAGACGAAGTACACTGCATGACGGATTGGTAAGACAACATATACTCATATGTAGCGTTGGGTGTTTCACTGTTTTATTCGTATACATATTATAAGTTTGTGCATGTAAAAGGTAATTCGACAAATGGTGATACAACTGGTTTAGTATAAAAGGTATATAGACATATTAGTGTAAAGATAAATTTGCAATGAATACATACTGAGGCCACACCAAATTGAAAAGTTGTTCATTGGATTTAGCGCATCCAAATTAATGTTCTGCAAGTATTAAACAAAATGTGTGCGCTCTATCATTTTGGGTTCATAGTGCAAACTTGATACATTGTATATATCCAAAGTGGGGCTTGTACATTGTGACATATGCATTTCATTTTCGTGAAAAGGGGCGATTCCTTTCGACCTCAGTACCAAAAGGTCGGTGGACTGAGGGCCGTCTTGCCCAGGGTGCCAATAGCTGCATTGACAGCGACCATCACACGTGACATGCAGCAGTCTGTGTTTGAGCTGCTCAAACTGACGGCAGACCAGTTCCTTCACATATCAGTAGTACCGGACAGGTATATAAACACAAATATCAATAAAGAACCACTGTAGAAAACGTATATACCACGTGAATTTGTATAGTTATTCAATTCAATAATGACAAGATACAAATATTTTTAACATGTATTTGAACCGTCTTTGTCAATTATCAGACCCACGATATATGTGGAGGTGGACAACAGTCAGAAACAGGACGTCTATGGGCACCTTGATTGGTACCTGAATAAGCTACTGGAGGAAAGTGTGTCAGCACCCAAGGCTGTTGTGTTTGGTCGGTAAGTAACCAGATTACAAAAGCAGCAGAAATTTAAACATAATGATTGCTGCCAGTATGATCTGTTTACTTGAAGTTCCTAAATCATCTTTTTGCAGATCTATCGACATAGTCATGGAACTCTTTGGTCACGTGGCCAAGAGACTAGGCAGGAGTTTATATGTTGATGGCAATGCCCTGGTAGAAGTGTTCCATGGGCACGTAGATCCTGTCCTAGAAGAAGAACTACCCAAATCATTCTCAGAAACGCAGGGATATCTCCGGTGTGTCATCACGACACTGGCATTTGGAATGGGGATTGATATACCCAATGTTGATTATGTTTTGCACTGGGGCCCCCCAAACAACATATTGCTCTACTGGCAGGAAGTGGGACGCTGCGCAAGAGATGGCAGGATGGGGAGTGCAATCATGTATTTGCCACCATATTCTGTCAACAAATCCTATGTGCAAACAGATATGCTGCGAGTGATCAAGATGGAACACGGGTGCATTCGGAAGAACGTACTGAAGTTTCTGCAGGTCAAGGGTATCAGTGACGAGGATATTGATAACTGTTGCGGAGGTCACAGATGCTGTTCAAATTGCAAAAAATCGTGAAAAAAATTGTAATAAACACTCATCAATAGAGTAGTATACTTCATCCATATTGTGCTCATGAACGTCTACATCCTGTCAGGAATAATTTGGCATAATTATATCACAATTGTCATCACACTGCACTGAATCTAAAGGGTTCTTTAACTAGATACATCACATACATCTTTCACCCGATTCTTACGCATACACCCACAAACACACCTATTTACACACAAACAGATCATTGATTTTCTCTCGTTGCTTCAATGTGCTGTTCCCTCAACAGCATCCACCTTTCCATTCCACTGGATAACTTTTTGAGCGTCTGTCCCAGTTGGTAGGGGCTTTTCATGGAGGCATTGCGGTGAAACCCTTCAAACGCAGAGTGTGCCCTTGGTGGACAGTAAGTGAACAAGGCCTCTTCTGCATTGTGTCGAACAAAAGCCTCAACATCCTCCGATGAAACGTTGCATCGAGCTGCTATATGCTGTGACTCTGCTTGGGGTTCACCGATGATCGTTCCACAAAGTAGACGCTGTAGATCTGTTCTGAGGGTCCCAGCCATACGGCTGCAACGGGCAATCTGTTCTGGCGTGTACATGCCGTTTGACCTTTTGATCATCGCTGAAACCAGAGTAATCACCACATAAATCGTTATGGCATAAATCATTGAAGCATTGATTGACCAATTTCAAGTCATAAAAATTTAACTAGTACCTTTAAATGCGTTGTTCATGAATTCATTTGTGAGATCTAGGCCAATGTTACCGCCAGGGCGTCCGCTCATGTTGGCCACCCGGTTCCAGACAAACGCCTCCGTTTGATGTCCATTCAGGACTCCCCCAGCATCTGTAAATTTGCACATGCAGAAATCTACCCGAATGAAAAAGTATATATTTATTGGATAACTAGACGTCAAGGCCTGAAGATGCCTTGGGGCATTTCGTGTGAGTTCTATTCCTACCTAACATATACCTAAGAGACCGCGTCTAGAACCATAATGACTCTGAATCTGTCCGTGGTCAAAGTTTAAGTGACATACCCCGTCCCTAGGCATCTTTGCGTTTCGCTCTACGACGGACCGTTTCTGAGATACGGCAAAGAGGAAGTGCTGAGTCGGCGAAAAAAAATTCGACACCAGAAGTCGTCTCAACGCAAGATACCTTCTCGACTAGTTTGTCTAGTGCCAGAAGGCCGGAATTGAGCTCCGTTTCGCTCTACGACGCACCGTTTCCGAGATAAGGCCAAACAGGAAGTGCCAAGTCGGCGAAAAAAAAAAACCACCAGGGGTCGTTTCGACCCAAGATACCCACTAGACTAGTTTGTCTAGTGCCAGGAGGCCGAAATTGAGCTCCGTTTCGCTCTACGACGCACCTTTTCCGAGATATGCATGAAAGCCTCAAGGATGAATCAGCAAAAATTCTTCCGAGCTCTAGGTCAAAGGTCGTTCGACGGAGTGATCCCAAAATCAATAGGGTTCTTCCTTGGTGGTATATTAACTTCCATGCAAGCCAACTTATATGAACTTCCATGAACAAAAGATAGATATGCATGAAAGCCTCAAGGATGAATCAGCAAAAATTCTTCCGAGCTCTAGGTCAAAGGTCGTTCGACGGAGTGATCCCAAAATCAATAGGGTTGCATTGCATCCTTGGTGGTATATGAACTTCCATGCAGAGAATACTTGCCATTGCATGAATACTTTTTGAGTTATCGCTCGTAAACCAAGTCTCAAAATCAACCTTGATTTCATCCTCACGGACCTCACGGACCCCGGAGCCGCCTCCAAAACAATAGGGGTCTTCCATGTAATATTTCTGACAACCCCAGACAAAACCATAAGGGCATTTCGGGCCGAAATGCCCTAATGATGATTCTATATATATAGATATTGCATATAAATATAAATAAAATTTACACACTTGCAAGCAGTCTGTGTGCTATGCGGAGATACTTTGGGTGGCCGAAACGCCAGAAGTTGAGCACGTCCAGCCTCCAGTGTTGCATGATAACTGGGCCATCCCCATTGCGTACAGCATCACGGCGAACAATATGGTTGAGGCCCTGCCACAGGAGCTGCAGGCTATACTGCTGTACTCCATCATCTGCTCCCTCCATCATCTCGCATCGCTCGCTGCAGTACCATACTCCTATACATAAATAATGTGTTTGAGATGAATGTCCAGAAATTGGAATTTATTGTATTGTGTCAGTATAATTTGCACTCTAAATTTATTATTTTATGCAGAAAGATGGTCGCTCTACTATCCAGAATATGTAAAATGGAATATTATTTCAGAATTACCAGACGTGTCTTCTTTTGGAGAAAGACATGCACGGTGGAACCACTCTTTGCCTAGGCATTCTTCCTTGCGGTGGCACTGGATCATCTGTCCTCCTTTCCGCTCCCCACACACACAGTAGATGTAGGTCTCGTTATCCCTACACTGGGCACAAAACCAGTCACCACTTGGTGCCTCTGACAGTGGTGGGTCGACGCAAGAGAAGTGGTACCATCCATTGGGACAAGTTCGAGCGTAGCACTTCACCATTTCGTCTTCCTTGCCTGGAAATTTAATATGTGATACAATATATAGGAGTTTCTGTCACCTCGTTTACATACTTCACATACTAGTATAGTGTAGGAAAATGCCATTAACTCTAAATAGTGATATTTCAGTTCTTTACTCACAGCCTTAATACGATATATTATTATAAATAAAGGTGTTGAATGGGCTTTCCAGATTTATGATCAAGTGCTATCCATGTTTATTCATAACTATGAAATTTTACACTCATAAAATTTACTGAAATTTATTGATGGTATTGGAATCTACACTATTCCATTACACTATATGCTACACTGCATTTGAATGTTACCTACCTGTTCTACAGCTGCAGAAAACAAATGTGTCTGAAGCATCCTGTCTGTCAATGGCATCAGCACTCTCATAGGCATGCTTTGCTGTGGCAAGCTCCTCAAAGGGAGTCTCTTGCCAAACCCTCTCCACGATCTGTTGGCAGACATTCATGAGCCAGCGTTCCTGTGCTTTGTGAGAAGATGGTAAGTCAGGGGGTGTGTGCTCCAGACTGTCTAGTTTGAGCACTTCCATGTACAGTAGAAGGGTCATCCCCTTTGTGGTCAACTAAAGGAACAATGTACATGTACAAATGAATATTAGTGTGCCCAAAGTAAACATGCTTATTTGATTGTGATGGGAATATGATATATCCTGCACTTGTTAAATGTTGCATTCATATTGATGGAACGTTTGAAAAGTACGGTGTTACTACACATAACAAACCTCCAAGAGATCCCACACGTGTTGGGAATGTGTCATGACGGGAAGAGTCGCGTTCGTTCTGTTGAAGAAAAGTCGTATTTGGGCCAATGTTCCAACATCTGCCTGGCTTCCAGGGTCACACAGAGACTTCATGGTGTCCTGCAAACGATATATGTCTCAGTATTATCCATATACATGTATGTTAGGAAATTGCACTGGAATGTAAGTATCAATTTGTTACCACCAATACAGTCAGAACATAGATAATACAATGTAGATTCTGATGCTCAAACCAGGAATTACATCCATTCCTATGAATTTACAAGCATTCAACACCAGATCCCAGATAAACATACAACACCAGATGACTGGTTGTATCACAGGGCAAATAAATTTTTAGATTATTCCTGTATCCATCTACAAAATATTGCATATTGTGTATTCACCTCTAAGAGTAGGCCTTCTTTGTGAAACTCCTGAGCACTTTCGGTGTAGATGATGCTCTGAACGTTGTGCGTGCCTTCTTCGCTTTGATTATTCCCTCGATTGTGAGCGCATCGCCATTGCAGGCAGTCTGCAGTGGAGCATCATTGACGATGGGGACATACTGTCGCAGGTGATCCAGGACCTGCAGCGTACCTCCAGTATCCGATGGGTTTACATCCAAAACTCCCAGGTTACACACTTCCGACTTCTTGGTCATCTCTTCCCAATATTTGTGTCTGGCCAGTCGGGGCTTGAGGTGTTTCAGGGCTGGCACAAATTCCACCATTATGTTCCAAACGGTAAGACAAAGACGTTGTCTGTGCTCCTGAAGATCCTGGGGGCTTGGGAGGAAGGCTTCAGCTGGCAGCTCGGCCGGACGTACAGGAAGTGCTGGAGTCACATCTTTAGGTATAACCTTATCTTTGCAGGCTAACATCAGAGTGAAGATGTGGAATGATTTCTTGCGCTCAAGTGTGCGATGTTTCTGTGAAGCCTGGAACTGCACGTTATCGAACGTTAGCGAAAACCCTGCTGTCGTTGAGGCATCTACGCTTTCTTCCACAAAAAGACGTCGACGTGCGGGATTCTTTGAAACTGCCAGCTGAAATAGAGACGTATAAAATATAACTTTAAATAAATTGGAAAACGGGCACCATATAGGTGAAAGTCTTTTTACAGTGAAATATAGGGTACATTCGGATCTTTAATGCCAAAAATAGTATACCGTTTTTTCTTTCTCTGCTTTCCAATCTGTGACCTTTCTGTCATGGTACCTTGTGACGACATCGATGACACGACGTGCAGCATTTGCTCCACAGCTTATGGACAGATAGTTCATGGCGTGGAACACTGATTGGCTGACGCCCTCACATTGAAGGTGCAAACCTATAGACGACTGGGTGAACGTGTAGACTTTTGGATTGTGTGAATGGAGAAGCATTCCGATGATCACGCCGATTCGTGCATTGTACTTAGCGTCGGTTTCTCTTTCATTGGATCCTGCAAGTAAAATATTAGTGCACTTCAGTTACAGATAGAGTGTCTCTTGCGGTAATATCAAAACATGACATGAAAATGATATTGATAAAAGCATAGGATTGTTGTATGATATTTTCATGCCCAAAGTCCAAATTATTTATGTAACAATTAAGGGAGAGTACATCCCATCCATTCGTCTGTGACCCTGAACGCGGTTCTCATCAGGTAATGAACAGGGAGCAATTGCTAGCAAATCAAGGAGAAAATCACAGACTGGACGCATTAATACAAAAAACAGGGGTTTTACTATCTCTTTAACTTGCATCAAGCTGAATATACCCTTAAGCCCGTTGTTACAAACTATTGAGAAAGTGGGCACCCGAGATTTTCTGGTGAACATCCGTGCGCCCACGATTCTTGGATGAAATGTAGTACATCTGAAATGTTTGGACGTGACCACAAAAAGGTTACTGAGACTTGGCCTGTATAAACCAACTGTTCACAGCCACCAGTATTGACAGTCGGCGGCATAGGTTTCACATCTTTATTGCTCACGAAGACACGAATATCTGTGACATGCACTGTGTCCACAGAAGCATGTGACAATGCTCATATCACTTTTTCCAGCCATTTACTACACAGAATTCACAGCCTCGCTCTTCAAATCCACATGTATTGTGCAGCTCAAATACCAGGAAGAATCTACAAAACACACAAAAGTAAGTTATGCCTAAGGGAAATATGGCAGATGTCGGGCATGCTAAACAGGACTCTGGGCCGGCCATGATGCTTGTTACCACATTCCAAGTGCCGGACACATTATACGTGACTGAGCATGCCTCTAGGCTAACTTCCATGTGTACCTGATACTTGCGGCATAAACGGTGCCCGATATTTGCAAGCGTAACTTGCCCCAGCAGACGTCGGAATCCTAACCTGGACTCTCAGCATGCTATCAGGTTTGCCATCATGCTTCAGGTATCGAACAAGTTGTATAAGACTTAGCAGACCACCAAGCTGTTCACCATACAACTTTGCCAACATTTACAAGTGTGACCACGTACGATATTTACGAGTGTGACCATGCTCGATATTTGGGAATGAACAATATGAATTGTCATTGTGACCAAACCCGATATTTACAATCAGAAGTTGCGACGCAACAAGGCAAGAGCTCGAGGGTCTATTTTGGAAGAATGGGACACGAAGCCAGGGCTACCAGACTACATTGTAACACTCCTAGAATTTTGAATAAACTCTAATTATAAACGAGCTAAAATTTTGGACGAGATGTTCCATAAAGGATGATGACCTGGGAAGGTCATCCACCTAAAGAGAGGGCATGCCGAATGTTTGGAATCTAATTAACCTTTGAATTTAGGCATCTTTATCGAAAAGTAGTAATACCTCAAAAAAGGATGCTGGTTGCCCTCTCCAACTGGCGTCATGGACCTGCAAGGATCCGGGCAGGGCGGTGCCGCAGGGAGTGATGACAGCACCGCCACCATGTCCAGACGGTGACGAGGCTAGTATCTAGCCTTCATCCATTTTCTCGTTATCCTTTCTCAGAGTGGACGATGACCTCCACTCCCTGAGAAGGGCGTAAGAGCTAATTCTCCATGGGGAGGAGGCGGCAACCCTGGCGGCGGTCGCTGTAGCTTGGTGGGTGACCCCTGTGATGCAGGTCCTGGTGGGGCTACCGTGGCGAACATCTTGACCCAATCCTGGATGCACTCCTTGCCGCTGGTCCGCTCGCCCCATTTCCTGTCCAAAATGGGGTACAGCGCCAGCTCCTCCAGAGCTGCATTTAAGCATCATGTTTTGACTTCTCCGAGGGCGGACGACATAGGGTCATCGATGCCCTCTGGCAGGCGAGTCTGAGGAGCCTCAGCATCGCGTAGGCGACACCGAAGTTTTCCTAAGCCCGAAGTATCTGCACTTCCGCTTCCACCTCAGCGGAGCAGGAACTTTGCTGCGACTTGGCAGCCTTAGCAGTGGCCATTCCTTTGTGGAAAGCCTGCTGCTTGAGGTCAGTCGCCAGAATCTGGTAGCTATTAAGGCTACGCCGGGTTCCTTCTATCAATCCTTGGTCGTGTGCTAGGGTGAACGCGACATGAGAGGCCTCTGCTCAGTGCCTTCTAGAGTAGCTTTTCCATCTCTGCTATGTACTCCATGGCGCGAATGAGCCTGACTTGCCAGGGGTGATCCCAGGGGCACTCATCCTGTGCAGGCCTCAGCGCCCCAATCCCTGCAGGCCCCAAGTCACTAATGACCCAGGGTACCGGCAGATTGGCCAGCGCTGGATCAGACGGCACATGCTCCTGACAATCTCATTGATGATCTACCACCTGGCCTACGCACTCTTGAAAAGTCTCATAGGCCCAAGCAGTCTCGGAGCAGTATTGTCTGAGAATCTTCTCGATCTTTTCGGATGGAGGACTGGCAGAATACAGCCGTCCTGGGTATAGAGCCTCTTAATCCGTTGATATAGAGGTGAAATTAATAATACACCATTGAAAAATCTGCTAAACCAAGATGACTGTTACATAAAAATATTCTGCCACCTCTTGAAGTGAGCCAGATGGTTTGATCATTACAAGTACTAATTAGTATGAGAGTCCCTTAATAAGCAAGATAATATGATGATACGCTTAAATTTGAGATTGTGGTTCCCTGATTGTGAAATGTAGCAGTACTGATAGACAAACACATCACATCATCCCACCAAACCAACAAGGAACTGCGGCACCCAACACATATGAAAACGCTACATTTCAAAAGCCCGGTGCGAACCTGACGGATGTTGGAAAACCTTAGAGCAAGGGCATGAAAACCAACAATGCCAATGCTGTTCATCATAATACACACTATCTGACGTTGCACTCTTGAAATTTACACTACATGTAAATTATTTATTACAATTTTTTTGTGGTGTAAGAAATCACTCCGTACAAATTATTGTAAAATGATTCAACATAAATTTATTAAATGTGCAAATCAATGTAAATTTGTAAAATGTACAAATCAATGCATTATGGACCAATCTGCGATACTCATTTCAAGGCATGCAAACAAATTCATTCAATTTAACTTTTCATGGGTCATCTTGTTCGAGCAGTGTCCTGCAAATACTGTACACGATCATTACAACACTAGCAAGTATTACCGTTTGTTTCCTTTTCGTCCTTTCAACACTTGAGAAGACAGCTTCTTCTTTGATGGCATCACAGCCTCCACAACTCTGCCAAAGAAGGGCATCTTCTCTTCCACCTCGGTCATAACATTTGCCCAGTTAAAGGCAACCAGGTTTTCCTCTTTGACATCGTTAGTCAGGGTAGTTATTCGCTTGCTGGCATTTTTGCCAGTGACCCTTGCAAATTCTGTCTTGAGTTCCGAGAACGTCACCGCGTTGAACGCATCCCTGGCAGATTCGCTGGAGGCAATCAAGAGCCTGAAGCAAGCCACGTACTTGCTATTCTGTAGGTAAGTACAGGCCCTTTCCCGGAAACCTATCTCAGATGTGCTAGGCTGACATGTTGGTGAATCCGTGGGGATTGGAGCTGATTGTTTGGGTGGAGTGTCTTTGTAATCGGCAGTTTTATTTTTAAAACCAGGTAACGGGGATTCTGCTTGGCGCTTCAAATTGTCCCTATGTGATACAAAGTTATCTGCACTGTCTGAAGCTACCTTTGACTCAGGCGTGCCAATGTACTTCCTTGTATTGGTTTTTTTGTTCAGGTATGTTTTGTGTCTTAAAATGCACACACAAGACAAGCACAAAAACAAACCACTGTATCCTTTTACTGTCGGA
The DNA here is from genome assembly GCA_949152475.1 of Terebella lapidaria. NCBI lineage: Eukaryota > Metazoa > Annelida > Polychaeta > Terebellida > Terebellidae > Terebella > Terebella lapidaria. Next base: position 21,691,261 of record OX424566.1, on the reverse strand, counting down.
AGTGAGCGTTTGACAGTGTATGGTGACGACAGTTTACTTAGTTTGACCCTGTTATACCCTTTCGATGTTTTGGTAAACTGTGTGTTGCATGATGCACACACTCGATCCATTTTCAATCATAATCCATGTGTTTTGCCTTGCCTAGCAACCAAAATGGAGGTGACTAAAAATATGGAACCCTGCACCTGAATCCGGATTTTGTGCCAACATTACTGAATGGTAAAACAAACTCTTTTATATAATAAAAAGCCAGTATTGTGTAGAGTATAATTTTATTTTCATGTCTAAATGCGAAAACGGTATTTAAATTTTATTATCATGTATTTTTCGGTAAACGAAACAATGGTACATGCGGTATCAGTTTGCTGATGGCTCATTCTAGAGCTCCATAGAAATCCCCGCACTGAATATGTTTTTGGACCAATGAGCAAGCGGCATCCTGGGCTGACAATTTTTCGGATGTTTGAGAAGTTGTCAGTGTGGCGGTTTATTGTTGATTTCTGTGATGGAATAGACATATGCACCAAAGTAAGGTTCCTACATTTAAAAATGGATTATATATTATATAATTTCGTTGCACTTGTAGTGTCTACTTGAATTCTGTGAGACCTACATCGAGTCAAAGTGTTGGGCGATATTGGGGTGGATGTTCATGAAGTGGGACTCTCGTGTGGCAACTGTCAATGTCAGCTTGTTAAAACGGCCACACAGAGAGTTCCGGGGGGCTAGGTGACAGTTTCCCAGTTAGCTTCTTGGATACGGTTTAACAAAACATATTTACAGTAATTATACAATACGCCTTATGCAATTCTTCTATGAAAATTACTGCAAAGCAGACAGTCGTACAATAAATCGGACATATTTTTATCCGCCTATATTACATTTTTATTTAGTTCAGAAGCATATTTGAAAACCACACCGTCACTATTGAATTCAAGCACACACATTAATTCCTGTATCCACCATGAGCGGGGAGTTTTCCTCGCAAATCCCAGTTCCCTCCAGAATAGGCCAGGGTACCACATGCTTTTGTATGGAAAATAATATTGAATAGCCACATAAAATTATTTTGCTCCTTTTGATTTAAGGGGGTATTTCATGGACATATTCAATAACTTCACAGCTCGTAGTTCCTCTTTCGGTTCATTCGTCGCCTGATCTTGACTTTTCCGTAGTCATTCGGACAGGGTCCCTTCTCATCGGTGTTTCGTTTGTCGCTAAATATAAGGATAGAATGAATGGTTAAACATATGTCCTAAATTTGCTTGGCAACAATAATTTGACAAATTACATTTGATTGTATCTTATGCTGGCTCTCATTTATCCGAATTTTGAAGTTTGCTCCCGATCAGAGATTCCAAGAAGAAACGAGACAATCAGAGACTGTTACTAGATCCAGATTCAGTTACTAAAATTAGAGTTGATGACTTTTACATTTTCGACCCAGGCGATAATCGGGGCTTTTGGTCGTACTATCAGTGGTCATATACCTAATGGTCGGGAATTGACCATAGAAAAATACAAAAATCATGGGAGAAATAATCACTAATAAAAGTAGTGTTCTTGCGATTTTTCTGTCTTGAACATACTCTCGACCACGCCCTGAATTCTCGATACTGACCTCCCAGCTCTGACCTTCGCCAGCTCTCCAATTTATATGGCATACTTTATATTCAATATCCTATTGAATATCGTCAGTGGTTTGTGAATTACCACTACTTGAAATATTACGAATCAATGATTTCAGCTGATGACCCTTACATTTTCTACCTTGGACAATAATGGGGGATTTTGATCATACAACCATCGACCATATAGCAAATGATGGGGAATTGACCACGATAAAAATGCAAAATTAATAGGGGAAATTAATCATGAATATTAGAGTTATTGCAACTTTTCGATTTTGACCTTTTCTGTGACCTTGATCTTGTCGTTCAACATTGAACTGTGTAACTTCACAGTATTGTTCCTATCATCTGGGCACATCTCCTGAACAAAAACGGGTTAAAACGATTGAGAACTGGCTTCGTATTATCGCCTTGAATCTCAGAAAATCGCCCCCCCCCCCCACGATAACGGGGAGTTTGGTTTGAGGACGATTTGAAATAACCATACGATCAGGAATTGGCCAAAGAAAAATACAACATAGTTAGAAAAATCAATATTCGCTAGAACAGGAGTTATAGCCAATTTTGGGATTTTCATTTTTTTGGTTGCCATTGCAATCATTTTTATTCATTTTTTTGCAAAAAAATTAAAGACGTCCGAGCCAATGTCATTCGTATAAATTTCCAGTCAATCTGACCATTTCTTTTCGAGTTATGCGCGTGGACAGTATATATATATAAACTGATGTACCTAAAACAATTCTTCTTGCAGAATACATCGTGTATCTTCTCTTACTTCACTTGGATGGCCCATCTCTTTTGTCGTATGGTGCAACAAGTTCATCATCAAATCACAGTGTCATTTCAAATTTCAGTGCCCACAAATGGAATACTATTATTCTTTTACCTTCTATGTATTTCTGAAGCGTGAACATTTCATTTCTAGCTGAAAATATTTCCAGAATGTTGGATGATGTTCTTCCGAACCTTATTCCTCCATCGCCTACATACTAGTCAGTAAAATTCGCTAAGACTTATTTTTTTCCATTTGGGTAAAAAAAAACCCGTAAAAACACAGTACCTACTTCAGTCAGCTCTTTGCTGTACTATAATCCATCGGAGAATTTGGTGTGAGACAGAAGATTTTAATCTCACGTGTTTGTCTTTTGTAAACGAACGTAACCTAAGGCCAGAAAAAAAGTATTATGGTTCTGGTTATATTTAATTTCGTATTAAAACATGGTTTATGATTTGATGTGCGCTATCCTTCCTCCCCCACACCTCCCGCCAGGATTCTTCAAGAAATAGAAATTCACTTAACATATTAAAATGGTGTTAATATTTCAGGCGGCGCTGCAGTAAAACCTGCTGGCCCCATGGTAATATACTGATTAGCCAATCAGCGAGCGTTCACCTAACTTAGGCAATTTAAAGGGAAATTGTTGTTAAACATCGCCTCATACATTTTTTTAGGCCAGACTTCTGGACGAGTGTATATTCACCTGAGAAAACGCACTGCTGGGAAATAATGACGCGGTTTTCAAGGCAGTATCTAGTTTGCGTTCTTCTCAGGAGCTGGGGAATTTTGGATGGGCATCAGTTTTGCATGGGCATCAGTACCCATAATTTTGGGTATTTCCACCCCGGGTCCATTCGAGGCAGAATAGCGAAAACTCCCATGTGTCGTCAAATATATTCACGCTTACCACGCGATGCCCAATACGTCGAGTGATAAAACTAGCATAGTGGTTAGGCTGGGATTTTTTTTTTAGAAAGGTGCTATGGACCACCAAAGTAAGCCCATTCAACATTGAGTTGAATGGCCGATATATTTACTACTATGTAGCCTGCTACGGTCCGTGTCATTCAGCTTCGACCGTTGAAATCGCCCTGTTTGGCCAGTCATACACCAAGTTTTGCAATGAAAAAAAAAACACTCGGGGTCAGTTGACTCGATCATTATCTCACTCAAATCGATGGACGGGTGTCAATTTACTATGAAGAAAACGAAAATCGGCTCTCAAAATGTGATGCGCGCGATTGTCTTTTCCTTTTAAAAAAATTAGCCCAATGGGCTAGAAAGGTTACCGGAGAAATATACAGAGTTAAGCCGAGAAAGTTGAAGGTCAAATTCAAGGTGACCACTGAAATCGCCATATCTCTAACCTTGAAAATGGGATCAAAGGTTAAATTCTAGATCACCAAACTATTCAGCATACATCATTTCCTATATGTTCACTATGGACCCCTAAGCTGTAAATTTGATAATAAGCGAGATATAAGCCATTTTGTAATCTGACTTTGAAAATAAAATGACTGACCTTGAAATTTAGGTCAAAGGTCAAACTCAATATCATTAAAATATTCAGAATATCTCATTTCCTATATGTTCACAATTGATTCCTAAGCTGTAAAGTCGATAATAAGCAAGATATTAGCCATTTTGTCCTGTTGAGCTTGAAAATGAGGTCAAAAGTCAAATTCAAGGTCACTAGAATATTCAGCATATATCATTTCCAATATGTTCACAATTGATTCCTAAGCTGTAAAGTCGCTAAGAAGCAAGATATTGGCCATTTTGTCCTGTGACCTTGAAAATGAGCTCAAAGGTCAAATTCAAGGTCACGAGAATATTCAGCATATATCATTTCTATATGTTCACAATTGATTCCTAAGCTGTAAAGTCGATAATAAGCGAGATATTAGCAGTTTTGTCCTGTGACCTTGGAAATGAGGTCAAAGGTCAAATTCAAGGTCATGAGAATATTCAGCATATATCATTTCCTATATGTTCACAATTGATTCCTAAGCTGTAAAGTCGATAATAAGCAAGATATTAGCCATTTTGTCATGTGACCTTGAAAATGAGGTCAAAGGTCAAATTCAGGGTCATGAGAATTTTCAGCATATATCATTTCCTATATGTTCACAATTGATTCCTAAGCTGTAAAGTCGATAATAAGCGAGATATTAGTCATTTTGTCCTGTGACCTTGAAAATGAGGTCAAAGGTCAAATTCAAGGTCACGAGAATATTCAGCATATATCATTTCCTATATATCCACAATTCATTCCTAGTCTCTAATTTCAATATTAAGTGAGATATTAGGCTTAATGTGTCCCATTATAAAGCATAGGAAAATTTAACATGGGAAAGTCACATTTGGGCCGAGTTTGGGCCCAAAATGGCCCACTTCAAGCGATTCAAGAGCAACGAAATTTATACATGTCACAGGGGTACATATGAGGAGTATTTTTCATCAATAAGAAAAAAAAGTTACTGAACAGATTTTGAGAAAACGACCGTCAAAGTCCAAAATTGGCCATTTTTCGACGAAAACGGCCGCTCTGACCTTGGAACCAAGGTCAGAGGTCAAATTCAAGGTCACGACAATATTCAGCATATATCATTTCCTATATGTCCACAATTGATTCCTAGTCTCTAATCTCAATATTAAGTGAGATATTAGGCTCTAATGTGTCCCATTATAAAGCATAGGAGAATTTAACATGGGAAAGTCCCATTTGGGCCGAGTTTGGGCCCAAAATGGCCCACTTCGAGCGATTCAAGGGCAACGAAATTTATACATGTCACAGGGGTACATATGAGGAGTGTTATGCATCAATAAAAAAAAAAGTTACAGAACAGATTTTGAGAAAACGACCGCCAAAGTCCAAAATTGGCAATTTTTCGAGTTTGGGCCCAAAATGGCCCACTTCGAGCGATTCAAGGGCAACGAAATTTATACATGTCACAGGGGTACATATGAGGAGTGTTATGCATCAATAAAAAAAAAAGTTACTGAACAGATTTTGAGAAAACGACCGCCAAAGTCCAAAATTGGCCATTTTTCGACGAAAACGGCCGCCATTTTGAAAAAAAAGCGAAAATCAAAAAATTAAAAAAAACTTTACTGGAAATATTTTTTGGTATTTTTGTGCAAAATTTCAGAAATATTCGCCTGTAAACTTTAATGATAAAAATGTGGACGGACGGACGACGGACGCAACGCCACGGCAATAAGTTATCGGACCAAAGGTCCGGTAACCTAAAAAATTAGCCCAAGGGCTAAGAAAGGTTACCAGACAATATACATTTTAGATATTAGCCTTTTGTCCAGTGACCTTGAAAATAAAGTCACTGATAAATTCAAGGCCATGAAATTTTCAACAAATATATCACTTCTAGTATGTCCACAATAAATTCCTAAGCTGTAAAGTCAATAAGTGAGACATTAGCCATTCTGTGATGTGACCTTGAAAATGAGGTCAAAGTTCAAGTTCAAGGTTATGAAAATATTCAGTATATATCATTCCTCTATATTCGCAATTGATTCCTATGCTGTAAATGTAAGTACCAATCTATTACCACCAATACAATCAGATTTTGATGATGCCAATAAGAAACGTAAAATACTACATTTTGCAATAGAAACAAACAAAGCCCGACCAAATAGTTTATCCAAAGACACACTGGCGTCTTCAGGGGCAGACAATGTGTTAAATGTAGTTGTTTCTACTGTACACCAGATGGAATTAGTATACAACTGCCCAAAAACCTATGAAAATAATTTAGAAATCCGAATCTAACCCCATGGAATAGATACATGACAAGTACCAAAGTACCCAATCACAAGCCCGAAGGCTACTGAGTTGATGGTATCCTCGGGGACAGATTTAACGTCCGCCAGCAGTGACACCGACTCAGTGGTATAAATGTAAGTATCAATCTATTACCACCAATACAATCAAATTTTGATGATGCCAATAAGAAAGGTAAAATACAATATTTTGCAATAGAAACAAAGCCCGACCAAATAGTTTATCCAAAGACACACTGGCGTCATCAGGGGCAGATGTAAAGATGATAATAAGCGACATATTAGCCATTTTGTTCTCTGACCTTGAAAATGAGATCAAAGGTCAAATTCTAGATCACCAAAATATTCAGCATACATCATTTCCTATATGTTCACTATGGACCCCTAAGCTGTAAATTTGATAATAAGCGAGATATAAGCCATTTTGTATTCTGACCTTGAAAATAAAATGACTAACCTTGAAATTTATGTCAAGGGTCAAATTCAAGGTCAAGAATATTCAGCATATATCATTTCCTATATGTTCACAATTGATTCCTAAGCTGCAAAGTCGCTAATAAGCAAGATATTGGCCATTTTGTCCTGTGACCTTGAAAATGAGGCCAAAGGTCAAATTCAAGGTCACGAGAATATTCAGCATATATCATTTCCTATATGATCACAATTGATTCCTAAGCCGTAAAGTCGATAATAAGCGAGATATTAGCCATTTTGTCCTGTGACCTTGGAAATGAGGTCAAAGGTCAAATTCAAGGTCACGAGAATATTCAGCATATATCATTTCCTATATGTTCACAATTGATTCCTAAGCTGTAAAGTCGATAATAAGCGAGATATTAGCCATTTTGTCTTGTGACCTTGAAAATGAGGCCAAAGGTCAAATTCAAGGTCACGAGAATATTCAGCATATATCATTTCCTATACGTTCACAATGGATTCCTAAGCTGTAAAGTCGATAATAAGCGAGATATTAGCCATTTTGTCCTGTGACCTTGAAAATGAGGTCAAAGGTCAAACTCAAGGTCACGAGAATATTCAGCATATATCATTTCCTATATGTCCACAATTGATATCTAAGCTGTAAAGTCTATAATAAGTGAGATATTAGCCATTTTGTGCTTTGACCTTGAAAATGAGGTCAAAGGTCAAATTCAAGGTCATGAGGATTTTCAGCAGATATCATTTCCTATATGTCCACAATTGATTCCTAGTCTCTAATCTCAATACTAAGTGGGATATTAGGCATAACGTGTCCCATTATGAAGCATAGGAGAATTTAACATGGGAATGTCCCATTTGGGCCGAGTTTGGGCCCAAAATGGCCCACTTCGAGCGATTCAAGGGCAACGAAACTTATACACATCATAGGGGTATATATGAGGAGTGTTATGCATCAATAAGAAAAAAAGTTACTGAACAGATTTTGAGAAAACTGCCGCCGAAGTCCAAAATTGGCGATTTTTCCACGAAAACGGCCGCCATTTTGAAAGAAATGCGAAAATCAAAAAAATACCTCCCTCTCGAAATATTTTTAGGCATTTTTGTGCAAAATTTCAGAAAGATTCGACCGTGAACAAAAAAGATAAAAATGTGGACTACGGACGACGACGACGGACGACGGACGCAACGCCATGCCAATAGGTTAGCGGACCAAAGGTCCGGTAACCTAAAAACGACTGATGCGCGGGGTTCAATGTGACGCGCGCGCCTAACCAGTACTTTTTTTGCCTAACATCTACATCACTTTCAGTTGCATCACTTTCAGTCGCCCTGCTTTTCGTGAACATTATGGTCCTGAACATACCTTTGAATTCAGTTCTGGGTTCATAGAACATTTTACTGTTATATGATTCGCTGTTCCGGAGAGAATGAGCATTTCTTATCCGATTTGGCATACGTCATCAATTCCCTAGATGCCTTGCGGGATATTCGTCATGGATTTTTCAATAAATATATATATCGTCCAAGTATCTCGCAGAAACCTCGATACACGTAGCTAGTTCAAATTCCTAATTGGTACCAAAGACCATTGTCCTTGGTGTCACTTAGAACAGCCATCATCACGATCTGTTAATGCTCTCAGGCCTCCGTGATATTCACGTCTTTGTCCTTCCAACATGTCTGAAGTAATTGAATGTGCAGGCTGGCTTATCCCCGATGTCACGTGGGTTAATGGCGTGAGGTCAATGTTGAAACTGAAGGGATGGATCGTTGGTGAAAAAACACTCAACATGAAATTATCAGACGATGACACTGATACATTGTTTAAAAGATGTCGTTCTGCAATATGGCCATCTAGGTAGAACAATATTAAGAAATTCGCAATGCTTACTGTGTTGATTAACAATTTTTTTAAAAGTATACAGGGTCATTGCCAGTTAATATATGTAATATTAGAGCCATCTCGGGTGGTTATGTTCGTGCATATTTGCTATAGGGGCTCCTGATTGTATATATTTTTATTTGAACTCATGATTCCATGCAGTGATGATATGGCCTTATTAAATGAATATCACCATCCGTATCGGAGGTAAAGCTTTTATCCCGTGCGATTTCTTTTTTGCAGTTATGATTTATTGTTGTTGTAAAACGCACAATGCACGATAAAATCTTGTTATCACCGTGAATGCAGAAGCATTTTCAAAGAGGGAGGTCTCCTGTATTGGTATAAACAATTCGGGTTACCACAGAGGATGAGGTTACTGACGGGTTGTTAATATCGACCGTTATAAAACATGGATAGCACCAATTAAATATAACATTTGCAGAACGAGTTTGTATAGAAATTCAATGCGCATGTCATGGTTGGCAAAAAGCTAGTTTGCATGAAATTTGCAATTTGGAGGTGCAGATTGGTCATGTTCATGTTATCACCCCAGTAGCATGTGATTGGATACTCAAACTTTCCACCCATCTGTATCATGGGGGTTGTTTTGGATTTGGAGTTTTGGAAAATAATTAAGGCACTTATTTTTGACAACCCTGTGCAGTCTATATATAACATTGTCAACACACAGATAATGATGGTGCAATTTGTGTTGCAAATAGACAAATAAATCGTTTACGTGTTCATCCACATATAAATTGGAAGAGATCATGTCTACTTGAGTTCTATTTGTGTGTGAATAAATATAAATGTTTTGTTTTGAGAGACAATGTTGACAGTTCCAAAATACTCGTCATTGTTGAATAAACTAAATTTTCTATGTAACTGCACTTCATATATTCTCCGTTCACTGTGGTAGTATAAATAATACATACTGATGTAGAACATACGCCCATTTCAATATAATTTATTCAGGAAATGTACAGGCGATGCGGAGCCGTTCGACCGGTCTCATTAGCGATCTTACGTTAATACGGTTACGGATGCGTGAATTCACAACTGAATATATAACCAACCAATGGGCTAGCGAGAAGAGGACGGTCACGGTCTGATGGCGTTCGTCGTGACCGTCATGTCTCTATTTTCAATGACTAATGAGGACTGAATATTTAAATGCCGTAAGACTTTGTTATCACGCGTGGAAAACTGTTTAATTTCGGACTGAACTTACATATGAAAACAACACAAGAGTACATGCTTATAAGATATATTTCCCACAGATCATTCAAAAGTTAAATTGAAGTTGAATGTTTGTGAAGGAAAACATACTTTTCTGTCAAATCACTGAAACGAAGCATTGCTGATTTATTGTCATGTGATCGATATCAGACTCAAGTCAGGGAGGTGAGGGATGTTGGCACGTTATTACAGTACTAACTGATTTTGGCCACATGGGTTCCCTCAGACGTTGAATGTACGTGTCAATGACGAAAAGATATTCGTAATTTTACTCGTGGAAATGTACGCATGTAAAGTATAACATTTCTGATGATTTTGGAGTGGCGAGAGTATTGGACTTGCAGGAGTGTCGCTTTTCTATGATCATGGTCGTAATTGACATGTTTTTATCAATATACATATATTAGGTTTATAAATGTACCATACTTTCCGTTAGGACCCAGCCCCAAAACCTATCCCCAGTGCATACACTCATGTGCATGTACTCGTCCCCTTTCACGCTTTAGATTACCAACATTTTCAATGGATGTTTCAAAATTTATAGAACATTGCCGTTTGACTCTCTGGTGCAGTATGCCAATGTGCACGATGATATTTTTATCCGTTACTGAATCGCGGCCAAAACGGAGTTTATTCAATGAATTTTGCTCATTGTTCTACGGCATGCATGCCCAGAACGAACATTAGTGTTCTTCAACAGTGCAGTTGTTTGTATCGGGTGATCATTCCCGGCGCTTTGCACGAGTTGCGCTCATCGAAATTGCCTCATGCATATATTCGTCACATTAGTAGATTCTCCTCATTGAAAATAGAGACAGAACGGTCACGACGAACTCCATTAGACCATGACCGTCATTTTCTCGCTGCCCCATTGGTTGATTATATATTCAGTCGTGAAATCACGCATCCGTAACCGTATTAACGTAAGATCGCTATTAGAACCGAGGAATCGAAGGAGGTGAGTTTCCTGGGGATCCACTGCTTGACCGACAAATCACGATAACACATCGAAGCTGCAGAGGCTTTGGAACCCGCAGAACTGGAACCGGTGCAGCTGGCGTAGGGGCAGTATGGACGCAAGCCAAAGAATGTGTTGAACCTCCCAAGAACAGATTTCTTTGAAGTGCGAGTCTTACAGGTTCAGACTAGTGACACCCGGAAACCAGAATTACCAGTCAGAAGAGCATGGGAGGTAGAAACCGTACCTTGCGGGAAACGGGAAATTTTTGCACCAAAAGGGCAAATATAGCTCAGTGACCATGAAGGGAAAACGGGGCAGAAGCCAGGCCTGAAATGACTATCCTGGCATTCTTATTTCTCAAGCAATCTTGATACCCAGGAACTGACCGAACACTTCCCGCTACTTATGAGACGCAACTCAAGCATCAGGACCCAGATATCTCAGCCGACGCAGCGCGAGAAATGCTGGCCTCCAAGGACAGAGTTGAATGAGAAGCTGGTCTCAACCAACGAGACCTCTCAGGGTTCGAAAGATTCTGGTGGCACACAATTCACGTCATCTTCAAAACAGCTTTAGACGACAGAAATGGGCCTGGAAGGTCTACACCATTTCCTAAATAAAAACACGATCTAAGCCAGGACTGTCGCCTTCGACTCTCGCCGTTTCTCTATTTACTAAACCCAAACCGCTAAAAACTTGTCAGCCTATAGTTCAAGCACAATTTATCTACGATGAAAAATTTCCACGCTCCACAAACTGCGGAATTTTCATACCGTGAAATAGTTTTGATCGCAGAACCACGAAATTTTCGTCACGCCTAACACACGTGATCGTCCACCATGCATGTATATTACTGCATGCAGAAAAAGGCATTAGTATGATGGCTTGGAATCACCAAAACTTTACACCCCTTTCATATTCCAGACTGGTAAGAACCTTCTCACCCCAGTGAAAATCTTTTCACCAAGATGCAACCTTGTCCCCTCGGTGAAATCCATATACCTCCCGTAGTGCCATTGGGAGATATCATGTGACATATTTACTTGGGACAAGAACCTTTGCAGGCAATATTTGATGGGGAATAATTATAATAGTTCGCAGTAATAATAGTCACATGTTAGGTTCTCAATTGGACGAAACATTCTCATCGTGGCGAGAATATTCTCAAAATAAAGAATAGATTCCTACCGATCCGAGAAAGTTCCACCGAAGTAATACGTTCCTACTGGTTGAGGTGTATAGTAAGCATGATGGCGGTTCTAGGCCAGTGTACATCAACCGGATACAACTACGTCGTTAGTCGGTTTCTCTCGTGACTTTTATTGTCCTTGAAATGCAATGATTAGCTCTTCCACGTACTACAGGTAACACTATAAGAGTTTGTATTAAGTATCTACACGAGGTACGGTCTTTGACCTCCACTCTATCTGTCTATCACATTGCATAGCTTCTCTACTCGGATTGAACGAGATATACGCCACATGTACAAATATGTACCTGTCGAGGAGCGAATGTATCGAACGCTATCTACAAGATGGTGACAAGCTGATGATAAAGACACTTAAATACAATATACCGTATTTTCGTACACATCGTAAGACATTATGATGATATTGTTTATATGTAGTGTATGTTGTAATATGGATATGTATGCGTTTTCACACAATGACAATAAACAGTGATATAACGGAATACAAAATCAGGACCCATCGTGTGTGACGTGACGAAGATATTCAATATGTCTGATACGGATTCTGAACATGACACCTTGGAAAAAATTGGTGATCAACAGACTGTTGTTCATAGAAGAAATAGAACGGCTCCACTGAATAAACGATGCGTCAGTGTCATATCCCAGGACAGCTTTGGTAGCATGGCTGTCAGTCTGAGTCTCGTTCCTGTGAATGACGTCAATGATGACGTCACGAAGGGGGTAGCCCCGGATGGCGGCTATGGATGGGTAATTCTTGCCATGTCGTTTCTCTCGTTTGGAACCCTTGGTTTCATGTACGGTGGATTTCCAGTCATGTATGATGCACTTGTAGAACGATTCCAGTCAGATAGAGGCGTCACTGGTTGGATCGGTTCCATGTATGTGTTCATGGGCAGTGTTTTCGGTATGTTTCCGGTAATAATTAATGTTCTTGGGTTGCCACACCACTAATTTCTTTACACTAATGTTACACATGAAGTCTAACTAACATAACCCACATAAGTCACTGGAAATACAAGAACAGATCAACTAGTTTGATTATTCCTTTTGACCATAACCCTTCTGTATGTAAAAATAATCCTCTTGAATTCCTCCACAACAAGGGATTGTGTTCGGAGCGTTCGTCCCGAGGTACGGCTGTAGAGTTGTGGGGATGGCTGGCGCTATTGTGGGTTCAATCGGTATCGCATTGAGTGCGTTCCTCGTCAGCATTCCATACCTGTACATCACGTATGGGGTTATTGCAGGTAATCACTTTGATTTGGTTTTTTGAAAGTTCCATTGCTTCCAGTATGTCACAGATCAGAACCGATACCTGAGGATCAGTGAACACGGTCATTGATACCCCCAAAATGTATGATCTGTGCATGACAAACGCACTGCCTATTGGCCAGTTTGCTAAGGTAAAGATGGCAAGTAAATTGCAAATTCAGAGGCATCAAGACGATATCTGGGTGCATCTGGGATCACTGATTAACACAAATAAACAATTTTGAGACAAATAAACAGAGCAATGAAATAAATTACACAAATAAACAGAGCAATGAAATAAATTACATCGATGTAACACTGTAGATCAAGATTGTTTCAGAGTAGTCAAACTGAAACTTACACAAATATCAATTCTTCTTATTGTATAAAATTGGGAGGAAGGGTCAAATTTCCTGTTGCAAAAGATCGTGTAAAAAAATAAGTTGTTTACCTGTTAACCAAGAACATGTTTACAATGAAAATGTAACTCTAAAAAAAGAAAAAAAAAAATATTGTAACTCGTAAAAATATATGAGAACATAAATGTGAGAATTGTTAAGAACTGCTAATTTCTCAAAATTGATTCCTCGTACATGAAGAGATCACAATTCATTGGGATGATCACAACAGGCGTATTCCTGAATACATTGACCTTTGCAAGTCGGAAACTGACACAGACAATGTGTGCATATAATTATCCCAAAAAGGTAGATCATGGACATTAGTACGCTATGATGTAACTGTTGCTCTGTTGGTATAGAGGTATAGTTCCATCACCTACCGAAAAGAAAAATCCCTCTCACGGAGATTCGGTTTGCTTCACTCTTCCTCTTCTTCATCACTGGGGTGGAGTTTGTCCATGCGTATATTGATTCTCGCCCGCAACTTTCGTTGACATGCATATTATTCTTGCCAAAATGAGTCTTTGGATTTTCCACAAAGCACCATATTCGTTATACCAATTGTACTGTAATGTGAGTTTGTGACATAGTATACGAGTAATGCCATCGCTGGCTTGTCTCAGTCGCACGTATGGGCAAGCTCCTTCACGGTGACAATGAGGGCCAATATAGCTGCACAATGAGCGAAAATTGATTCAATATGTCCCCATTATTTTTGTAGGGAGAATAACAATTTCTGTTGCACATATATTTGATATTGTGAAATCAGCATCTCATGTCTGAATATTGTTTTAAAAATCAGCCTAAGGGCTTAAATAGGGTACCTGTCAATGGTAACTTGACAAAATTTCCTCAGCTCCATGGCTATTTTAAGGTTTCATTTTTTTGTTTGCATAGTATCAATACACGAAATTTCACAATATTCCATCAAGCGGTTTCAGAGGAGGAGACGTCTTCAAAAGTTAAAATAATTTGCCAAGAAAAATTAAAGGAGAAATTTTAAATTCTAAAAAGATCATTTTGTGGATATTATCCCATAGTATCAGCATACAACGTTTCAGAACATTCCATTAGGTTGTTTCGGAAGAGTATACGTTTGAATACTGCAAAGTCCGAAATGGGGCATTTTTGACGAAAATGGCCACCATTTTGAAAACAATGCGAAAATTGATGAGCAAAAAAACCCTCTTGCAGTATTTTTGAGTATTTTGATTCAAATTTTCAGAAAGATTCGACTGTAAACTTTAAAGATAACTTTTTTTCCAATTATCAATAATTGCCTTTTTTCAATTTTGAAATTACTTGCCCCCAAAAAAATTGAAGGAGAAAATCAAATTTCTAAAAAAAATCAATTTGTGGGGACTATCTCATAGTCTTAGCATACAACGTTTCAGAAGGTTCCATCAAGTGATCTCGGAGAAGACATTTGAAAATTGCAAAGTCCAAAATGGGGTGTTTTTCACGGAAATGGCCGCCACTTTAAAAATAATGCGAAGATAAAAAAAACTGAAAAAAAATGCCTCCCTCTTGGAATATTTTTCAGTATTTTTGTGCAAAATTTCAGAGAAATTCGACTCACGCAACGCCATGCCAATAGGTTATCAAACCAAAGGTCTGCTAACCTGAAAATACCAACCCCTGCAGTCAGCCTCATATTACATACTCTGATCTTAGCATTCATAACTTCCATCCCATATCAAGTAATGATGCGTTCATACAGTAATCCCAATAGCTTTTGATAAGGAATGAGTATGCGTTACATCCTCTTTTGTGTGTAGGTTGCGGCAATGCTATGGTGGTCATATCTTCTCTGGTTATTCTACAACAGTACTTCGACCGTCGGAGACCGTTTGCCCTAGCTTTTGGTATGATGGGTATGTCAGCAGCTGCTGTAGTTGCAGTACCTGCGGCGAGTGCCCTGATAGACGCATACGGACTCGGAGGCACGTATCTTATTTCCTCTGGAATTTGGCTTCAGAACCTCGTCTTCGCCAGCATGTTCAAGCCTATCAAGGTCAGCTGCGAGAGCCGTCACGAGTCTGAAACGGGTGCAAAAAAGGAATCCGACGTGACCAACTGCAGTGTCGCACAGAATAGCAAGACTGGGAATGAGGGAATGTCACCAAAGACCTCGGAAGTACAAAGGTCTCAGATGGACTGTGGACGCACCATTTTTAGGGAGATGTTAGATTTCACTCCACTTAAAAATCGACGATTGGCCTTGTACGTCGCGGGTAATTTTCTCTCTGCATTCGGATCGATTGCATTCTTTGCACATTACATGAGCAGGTTGAATTATCTGGGCATAGACAAACGCACGTGTGTCATACTGCAGATGTCCCTGGAGGCAACGACTACTGTTTTCAGGATTATATACAGCCTCATTCTTACAGCCTCACATTTGAACCGAGTGACCTTCATTACTGTGCTCATCGCGATATCAGGGGTTGTAGTTTTCACGTTTGCTTTCGTCCATAATGTTGCTATGTTGGCACTCTTTGGAACCTTACATGGAATTGTAGCAGGTGTTGTATTCGTTAGTTGTCTTCGACTATTAGTCGAATATTAGTTAGCATTTAAAGTGGAATAATCGATTTTTGGTTTTACGGTTGAAAGTGATCAGTATCAAACGTTCCAATGCGCACACGAATTTGTCTAAATTTGACTTTGAAAATCGGATTTTAGAAATAGTTTTTTCCCTCAGTGATGCAAAATTAACAAAAATAGCTGAAAATCACTTGAAACTCGTATATGTATGGTAAATTATAGTGGTGAAACCCCCAATATTCATTTTGATTCTTTCGTGTTGCAAATAATGGGAAAATACGGAAATCATGTTTTTGTTTATATTAGCGCAGATGTAAACAATTCGTTCACATCGTGTGTTTTTACGGATGTTCAAACTCCACTACAGGGTCATGCGGACGTATTTTGGGGGTTGAATTAGTGCTATATCATCTGATATATGCTAGCCAATTGATTGATAACGAATTTCAGAAAACGATTATTCCACTTTAAATGATGCTTCCATTGTCGAACATAACGTAGTATAATGTTACCATTGCATTGGGGTTGAAACATGTGTTCCTTTGCAAGTAATGTGCATTATTAACCTCTTGATATAACAATTATAAGTACTTTTTGATGTGTCGAAAGAATCTGGTAATATCCTAAAATACAATTGCTCATGTAACGTGATGCTCAACTAATACCAGTCCTTTATTCTAAACAAAGCCGGATATTTTAGCATGCATCATTCTGTGCTGATTGACGTTGCTGGTCGCGAGAGAGTCGCCAGAACAACGGCGATATTCAACTTGACTTACGCCTCAGGAGCTATGATGGGGACTCCGCTATTAGGTGAGTACATAGTACAAGGATGGTGTAACGGTCCCGACTAAACTGAGTGAACTTTGGAAATTAGCCCACAATTTGCAAAAAAACCAATACTATCATGTTAGTGTTGTAGATGTATATGTGACACCTGTAACGATAGGCTCAACTTTGACATATTTCATGTACTCAAAGTGGAATAATCGGTTTTTGGTTTTCCGTTTGAGAGTGATCAGTAGCTGTCCCTAAAGCAGCTGCACAGTGCAAAAGTTCCAATGCGCACACATATTTGTCTAAATTTGACTTGGAAAATCGGATTTTAGAAATAGTTTCTCATGGAACGATTCCCATGAAGTGAGGCAAAATTAACAAAAAATAATTTTTGTTCATGTAATATATGCTAACCAATTGATTGATAACGAATTTCAGAAACCGATTATTCCACTCCAATGCACATCATGAGTTCATAACCGATACATTTTTGTCGTGGAATTATTGTAAGTATCAATCTACATGATTACTGCCAATACATCCAGATGCTAATAACAAACGTAAAATACAACGTTTTGCAATATCAACAAAGCCCGACCAAATAGTTTATCCAAAGACACACTGGCGTCATCAGGGGCAGACAGTGTATTAAATGTAGTTGTTTGTACTTAAGTCATCCTTCAGCTATTACACATGACATTTCTGTCAGTGTTTTGACTGGAGGAATCGCTATCTCATATATATCAGATCAATGTGTTGTGTTCTCTAATGGTGGAGTCGCTTGAAAGGTCCAAAATGTAGGCCCAAGTGACCCGAGTATATTTACTGGTCTTTTACAGAGCTTAAACTGTTTATTTTCATATCGTGTGTGATAGATGTTGAATCAGTTGATGGCCATTATGATTACTACCCGGGGCACTACATGTATCTGCTACATGTATTTCAAGGTTCAGGTTATGATGAGCATAAATAAATCTACATGAAGTAATACATGTATAAAGATCAATCTTTTGGTGATTTTGAAATATCCTCGGATCAATGCAATAAGAAATGAGTGCATATGTATTATAGGTTGGAAAGCCACAGGTCTTTGATTGTATTCTATTCTCATCTACACGTTGAATTAAAAGCTGAGGAGCTTGGCCCGAGTTCAGATCATAATGCGCTCAAATGTGCAGAATAATCTCAAGCATGTGGTGAACGTGATGAAAATATGTTGGTAATATGTCGTCATAAGTCAAACGAGTCATGTTATAGTTTTAGGTTACGAACGAGTTAGAGATTGCCAGTTATCTTATTAAATGCCGAGATTTGTGTCTGTCCAATTTGTACAACAAACCGAGGTGTGATACAATGTGTAACATATATGTAAGTATGTAAGAATCAATCTATTACCACCAATATAGCCAAATTTTGATGATTCCAATAACAAACATAAAATACAACATTTTGCAATAGAAACAAAGCCCGACCAAATACTTTATAAAAAGACACACTGGCGTCGTCAGGGGCAGACAGTGTGGTAAATGTAGTTGTTTCTACTGTACACCTGATGGAATTAGTATACAACTGCCCAACAACCTTTGAGAATAATTTAGAAATCCGAAACAGACCCCATGGAATAGATATATGATAAGTACATAAGTACCTAATCACAAGCCAAAAGGTTACTGAGTTGATGGTAAATGTCTTATTCTCCCGCAGGTTTCGTATTTGACGTCACCGGCAGTTATGACTATCCTTACATGGTGAATGGTTTTATTCACTTGGTGGGAGCAGGTATTCTGGTCATTCTTGCAGTGCTGCACGCCCGATCGAAGTGAAGGTGGAAACCGTGACATTGTTGTGGCGTTGCTGGTACGAATATTGATCTAATAGTACCTTACTTGTCGCTTGTTCATCCCAATCCTATATGGGAGAGTTTCATTGTCCAAAGACGCATAGTAAAAGCTGCTATCACGTCGCGAATATTTCCCTCAAAATCGACCGTACATGCTGTAATGCTTGGGGTATACTTAATTGTTGCGTCATTTATGCCTAATTTATCGATCTGTCATAATTTCATATTGTTTCTATGCGTTTCACATTGTTGTCTATATATTTTGCACTGGCCTAATAAAGTCGCAAGTAACTCAATAATGTCATTCAGCTTGAATTTCTTAACAGAAACTACACACAGATATATACTATAGCTACGGTGGCTTAGATCTGCCAGGATTTTTTCTTAACTTACCTATTTCGTACGTGTAAGAAATCAGAACGTAAATAATGTTTCGGGCGCGTATATAATTATTTAGTACGCGTAAATAACATTTTTTACACGCATATAATATTTTTTACACGCATATAACATTTCTTACACGCATATAATTATTTGATATGCGTAAATAACATTTCTTACACGCATATAATATTTTTTACACGCATATAATTATTTGGTACGTGTAAATAACATTCTTTACACGCATATAATATTATTTACACGCATGTAATTATTTCGTATGCGTAAATAACATTTCTTACACGCATATAATATTTTTTACACGCATATAATTATTTGGTACGTGTAAATAACATTCTTTACACGCATATAATATTATTTACACGCATGTAATTATTTCGTATGCGTAAATAACATTTCTTACACGCATATAATATTATTTACACGCATGTAATTATTTCGTATGCGTAAATAACATTTCTTACACGCATATAATATTAAGTACGCGCATATAATCATTTCGAACGTGTAAATAATATACGTGCGTGTATAGGCTACATGACTATGTACATGTATGTTTGTTTCGTGCTTGTTGAACATGCAGAGAAGGCCACATGGTGTGATGGTTGAGTGTATGTAAGCACACCATGGATTACTCTCTGTACCACAAAGATCTGATACGCCATTATTATAACCGTGGATATTCGTATGCTGAGATTATTTTATTACTGGATACACAACATGACTTGCACATAAGCGTTCGTCAATTACATCGCGTTTTGCGATGTCTTGGGCTGAGGAGAAAAAGTCCAGATTTGGATTGGAATTTCGTAATACATAAAGTTCAGCAAGAGATATCAGGTAGGATACACTACACAATAGTATCCATAACAGACATAACGTTGGGGCCCAGATGTGAACGTCGTGTTATTGCATGTTGTTGTTTATACATTGATACTAATTATACTTTCTTCTTTCGTGTTATCAAGAAACAATAGAAAGCTGTCTCAGACCTCAGAAAGGGAACAATCAATTGCAGGATGCCTACAGGATGTACTCATTATACTACCGCGTGTTCTACTTGTTTCATTTCCAGGTTCTGGTAACTCCATGGGATATCGATCGATGCAAGGTCGTCTTCGTTTCGGCCATGGCGTCCATGTGGATCGTGAAAGTGTTCGGTTGATCCTGAAGTCTTTGGATCCAGTTGGGGTTGAGTTGAGGAAGAGGAGGCGTCTACGAAGGAGGCAGTACATGTCTAAGGGAGCTAGTTACTCGTATCATATAGACGGTTGGGACAAGTTGAAGAGGTTCGGATTATGCGTGCACGGATGTATAGACGGGTACTCGCGAAAAATTATGTGGTTGGAGGCATCATCCACCAACAACGATCCTTACGTTGTTTGTCGATTCTACGCGTCGTGTGCTTTAGATTTGATGGGTGTCCCATTTATAATTCGGGCTGATCGTGGAATTAAGAACGTTAACATTGATACAATGCACACCGTTATCAGATCTCTACACGACGATATTCGTGGACGCCACAACTCTGCGTTCATCTATGGTAAGTCTACGTCCAACCAGAGGATCGAGTCTTGGTGGAGCAAGTTCCAGATGATGGGGATGCGATCATGGATCGACCATTCCAAAGAACTTGAAATATATGGGATCATAAACATCACGGAACGGATAGACATAGAGTGTATTCGTTTCTGTTATATGTCATTGCTGCAAAAAGAGTTGAATTTGATTAAATCTTGCTGGAATGCGCATCACATTCGTGGGTCCCGAAACAACTTGTCACCTGCCGGGAAGCCAGATGTAATCTTCAGCATGCCACATCTGTATGGTGCACAGTCATATCTGAGACCCTTGGACGTTGAGATGTTTGATCACTTGACACAAATCCTGACGACAGACAATGACATCCGTTGCACGCTGTACACTGAACTCTTCACCAGCGTTGTTGAAGAGAAGAATCTCTTAATGCCGACCAACCTGAAAGATGCAGCCAAATTACTTGTAACAATATTGGACACTATTGACGACGATATCAGCGAACTGTAAAGTGCGAAGAGAGACTGGATTCGAAACATTGCCACATGCAGCCTGAGCGACGCGGAGCGTCTGAGATGGCTGTCATTCACCCTCGGGACGGAAATCGTTTAGACATCTTTTCAACTCAAAAATCAAAATCTTCCACAACTGTACCTTCTAGGCCTCATCTATATACCGAGAGGACATAGGGGATACATATTTGACAAACAATCAATGACTTTATCACTGAAATATTCCAACTTGAAAACGCGAACCAGATTTTGACAAGCTCTTGGCCGGGCCATGGGTTTATCCATTTTCCCAATAGTATGACATCGAATTCGCTTGGTGGCGCCACAACTCGATCCCAGATAATGAGAAGTGGCGCCACCAAGTGAATTGTGAGGTCAATACAGCTGAAAAAATGGATGCGCCCATGAGATGTGTCAAGTTGTCACAATCCGGTTCGCGTTTTCAAGTTGGGATATTTCAGTGATAAAGTCATTGATTGTTTGTCAAATATGTATCCCCTATGTCCTCTCGGTATATAGATGAGGCCTAGAAGGTACAGTTGTGGAAGATTTTGATTTTTTAGTTGAAAAGATGTCTAAACGATTTCCGTCCCGAGGGTGAATGACAGCCATCTCAGACGCTCCGCGTCGCTCAGGCTGTGCCACATGTAGTTTGGGTTATGATGTGAGGTTGAATTAACACTTATTCATTGCTCACAGTATGATAACGCACAGTCCATGTACATGTACATACAATGCTATTCGATTTGTACAATGTATCATGAATTACATTGAAAACGAATTCTTGTAAATAAATAAAAAGTAAATAAGACAGAAAATAAACTGATGGTAGTTCATCTTTAGTCACAATCGATGCATCGTGAAAAAGCTGGAGTAGTCAATGCGAGATACGATGTAGATCTAAGCGAAGTTTTGGTTATTAAAAATATGACACAACAATTATTATAACCTTTATTAACCGCCGGCAGCGTCGATGATGGGAGCACACATAAATTCCCACGTCAAGAATCACGGTATCGAATTACCGATATAAAGATATAAATTCCAACAGATGTCGGGTCATTCATGATAACAAACTCAGACGATTACAAACACAAATGAAAGTTATTTCAGACTTTTTTGTAAAAAATATATTCAATTAAATTTGCATGCGATGTCAGGATGTCAAAAACTGCGCATGAAACGTACTAGAAAATGGGCTGTCCTCTGCCAAAATCGCTGATATTTCACACAAACATGTAATTCAACGTATGATAAGTTGTGTAGAGAGAAATTTATGATGATAAAAAATGACATGTCACCGTGCGTATTTTTCTGGTCCAGAGCTCCAAACATATACCATACATATGAGAATTATTATAATTTTGGTAGTATTTCCACACTGAATACAATGTTATTGCAAATCCCGCAATTTTCGTCGTATCGCAATTTTTGTGCATTTCGCGGGTTGATATACATCTGTGAAAATATTATGGCGTAGAATATTCCTACCCCTACCCGATGAACTTCGTTTAAATGCTAGATATGCAGTATGCTGGATGCACAGGATACAGCGTTTTTGGCAATGTGCGTTCGTGGTGGCGAAAACGTAGGCCTACACACAACATAGTATGATGCCGAGGACTTGTACCTGTTGATATCTTAATTTATTGTCAAGTTTGAGTTCTTGCATTGCTATTTTGCCCGTACTGATAGTTTCAAATAAAAATCTTCCGTTTTCTGAGCAGGGTGAATGGGCAATACACTGCCAAACTACCGATTATCTGACGGGGTAAGGGGTTCCCTGGGTGAGGGTTCTCTGACCAGATAACTTGTTAACGTTGTTGTCGAGTAGCTTTATTACAAACAGTGTGTAAGACATCTGGTGAATTTTGCTTAGCGACAGGGGAGGTCTGGGTAGGATGCTGGGCATCGAGCGCCTTGACAACGGCCACGTAACTCCCACCCCCCGCCATCGGCGACAAGACAGTGTCGATTACTGAACCGTTCGTGGAATGTAGGCCTTCACGGCTTCAACGTAATACTTTTCAATAATTTTTTCTGGGTTCCCAAACCGCAGAATTTTCCTACAGGAACGTGAGTTTCATCACAAAGTACCGAAATTTACCTCACGCTAAACATTCACATGTGGGCATGCATTCGTCCACGGTCGATCTGGTATGCGCAGAACGGGTGCGCAGTAAACTATACCCAGTCGCTTTAAAGACGATATTCCATAATGTGAAATCTCGACCCTACCGAGGAATTATCGAATCTACGAAATAATCGATGTTCAATAAGGAACCACAAACACGAATACTTTCACAGCTTTATTAATGAAAAGTGTATATTTATGTAAAACAGTTTGGAAGCTCAGCAAAGATTTCAGAAAAAAACCTACCATACCTCGTAAATGCTGGATACATGTAAATTTAACAAATCGTTGAAGTGTAGCTCATGATGACTATTACCACTCCAGAGTAACTGAGACGTGCAATGAACTTGTTAAGTTTATTACCTGTGTAATTTAAGGAATAGCCATGTAGATTCTAAAACATTACATAAAAACAGTACTGAAACGTACAATATATAACCAAATTACCAATAAACTAACAGAGTAGCACATGATGACATTAATAATTACCACTTCAGAGTAACTGAGACCTGCACATTGCACTGAACTTGCCAGACTTGAACTTACTATTACATGTGTAATTTAATGCACATATTAGCCATGTAGATTCTAAAACATTACGTGTCAATAAAACAGTACTGAAACATACAATACTGTATAAAACCAATTTACCAATGATATAGCTATGGAAAAACATTAACTTCAACTTGTAAAATGTACCAGAACAGTACACAAAGTCTACGTTACAATTACGTATACGTCAACTGAACCGATAATAAACCAATGTGTTGAATCACACCATTACATACACAGTCCTGAACAACTGAAACTCCGACACAGGAGTTACTGCAGAACATTGCCATATTTATTCGGTGGTGAACCTACGCTCAATGCCGCCAACATGCGGTCTTTGAATACTTGGTAGTTCGAGAGTAGCGGTAGGCTGATGGTTAGGGCGCACGTGCTCGCTACTGGGAATTCGTACGTCACATCGGAGAGACTGGCGTCCGGGTAGTCCTTGAAAAACAGTTGTGGCCTGGGCTGAAACCCTAAGATTGGAATCGTGGTCGATCCTGTGACGAATTTGAGGAAGGACTCCAGACTTTCCTGTCCTTGGACTGAAAAGATTCATGGCATACACACATCTACATATATGCATTATAACATCTATTGTTCTGACGAGAGGACAGTCAAAATGGTGAGCTAAGTTTTAAAAAACCCAACGCCGGTTTACAAGCGACCGACTACATGTGTATCGATTCATACCTTGCATGTCTTCAAGAAAGTCGAGGAAGAAGGAGTGGGCCTCCGCTTCCTTCAGGCGAGACATCGATCCCTCTGGGGACCATTTGGGGACATCAAACAAGTCTATCACCATTTCGGCTGTGAGAGGTCTGGCCACGTACACGAAAGCGTCACGCATGAGGTCGGGATACTTCTTGATATAGTTAAGAATATCCAGGGTGGCCAGACCTTCGGCAAACCTGTGTGTAAAATGATATGCAATATAGGAAACCATCTATAATATCTGTATCCGGTAAAACATGGGGGCATTAGCCCCCATCCCCATTTTCAATTGATTACTGCCCTTCGTAATGGTTGCGATATCTCACACAAAAACAAGCCCACGGGCTGAAACAGGTTTTCGGACAATTAATTCAGTTTTAAACAATGCAGGTGACATTTCACCTGAAGATTCATCGCTCAGGTCATATCAGGTCAAATTCAAGGTCAACATCAGCTGCATCATATATGACTTCCTATGTGTAATAATACAAGAATAATACAACCACTCGTAAAAGTACCAGCATTTTGTCTGCAGAAACTAGTTTTCACATTCGAGGTCATACGCAACCTTTGGATTTATAACTCTTGATATTGAGTTCAATGTCACCAGAAGATGTGCTATACATGTTCTCCTATATTCAAAATACATACCTACATGTATCTATTTGTGCATTTGGTCTGCAAAGCCCAATTTACACATCTCGTATCAAATGTGACCTTGAGATTTAGCACTAAGATCATATGAGGTAAGGTTCAAGGTCACAAAAGTTATCTATGCTCATAATACAAACTTAAGCTCTATGATCAAGCATTTACACCCCAGCGGCCAATTTGTACATGGCAAGTCATTTGGAATGTCCGTTGTAACCTTTCTAGGTCATTAAAGATAAAATTCAAGGTCATGACTCAAATAACCAAATATGACTTTCAATTTGAAAATACTAATATCTAAGCTCTATCTTCAAGTGTTCCAGGTGAACAGTAAATCAGCTCTCATCAACAAGGAAAAAAGGTTTCAATTTTTTTTCAATGTGAAAATTTTTTGGCCTAGATTTCCGAAATGGTTCGAAATCACAAACGTATACAAAGGGAATCTTTCGGGGGGAAAATCTCAAAACGGCCACCATTTCGAAAAAAAATGCAAAAACAAATAAAAAGCTAAAAAAATTACCCCTTCAACTATTTTCTAGTATTTTTGTGAAACAAAAAATATCAGAAAGATTCAGTCGTAAACAAGAACGATAAGTGCGAACGCCAGACGACGCGAGTACCCAAATATACGTACTGAGTATATGCCTCTCGCATTCGATCAACGAGTATGAATTTCTTCAGCTGGCGTATAAGTTGAACCTTGTTGGTGATTAAGTTGCGACAGCCCGCCAGATCTACGATGTCCAGGATGGGTTCCAGTGAGGCGTGGTACTCGGCCGGGCCGTCGGCGTTCTCGATCTAAAATCACAGGACAAATAGTTCCTTGTATACTATATATGTACGAAAGACAACACAACAGTAAGACTCTAATGACCAGTATGTTGTACTTGTGTTCAAATCCCCCGTAAACCTCTTGTTAATGTAGTAAGCTGTGTTAATAAATATAGTACATGTACTATATTATAGCACTATTCAAATAGCTGCACAAATACATCGCTGTGCTCTCAAGTTGGAAAATCTCAACTAAGCATTTATGGCTCATATACAGGTACTATAGACTACAGCGCACAAACATCGCAAACGAATTCAAATTCGTTTACTATATAGTATTGGTGTAAAATCTTTCAACCTTTGATCGTGAATCAACGATCGAGGCGCCGCTGCGTGTACGCTGCCGAACCCGTATTATCGAAAGAGCTATTAAAGTACCTTCATAATTGCATCATAGATGCAACTTTAACTTTGGATTGCTTCATCGGGCCAGTCGTTGCTATTGGAGTCATCCACCAAGAACGAGTAGAAATGTGGTGCCAAGAAATTGGGAATCTGTCCGCCGTGTACCAGCGAGTACGCCATTAGGCGACCGGCTGCCAGGTATTGTTTTGCTTCCAAGGCTAAACAATATACAAAAGGAAACATCAATTATTGTTTTGAATACCTAAAATTAGCCCAAGGGCTGAAATAGGCTACCGGACAAGTTTTACATGTGACCTTGAGATTTAGCACTCAATGCCACCTCAGGTCAAGTTCAAGGTCACCAAAAGTTGTGCCATATACATGTATGACTTCCTATACGTGTATGCTCATAATACAAACTTACGCTCTATGATCAAGCGTTTTCACTCCAGATGCCAATTTGTGGATTTCAGGCCATTTTGGAAAGGCCGTTTTGACCTTTCAAGGTCATCGAAGGTCAAATTCAATGTCACCACACAAATCGCCAAAAATGACTTCCCATTTGGAAGTGCCATTATCTAAGCTCTATCTTCAAGCGTTCTATGTGAATACAGATAGCAGCTCCCATTATAAAGGGAGAAAGTCCTGGAAATGGCCAAAATGGATAGTAATTAACGCGATTTCGGGCGAATCGCCGAACCATCGAAAAATTCAAAATGGCCACCACACGCAGGCCGGCGATTCAAGGGCGACGGAACCTATACACATCACAAAGGCATATAAGAGGAACCTTATGAAACAAAAATCTCAAAACTGTCTGAAAGGTTTTCAAGAAATTGGCCACCAAAGTCCAAAATTGGCCGATTTTCGATGAAAACGGCCGCCATTTTGAAAAAATTGTGAAAATAAAAAAAATAAAAAAATACCTCCTTCTTGAGTTGTTTTTAGGCAATTTTTATGCAAAATTTCAGAAAGATTCGACTGTAAACAAAATACTAAAATGTGAACGACGGACGACGACGGACGACAGACGACGGACGCAACGCCATGCCAATAGGTTATCGGACCAAAGGTGCGGTAACCTAAAATGGTGGTCAGTGTTCGTTATAAGGCGAACCAGCTGTTACAAAGTGCTTTTCTCTACATATCGACTTACAGACAGACGAATCACTTTACATATTACTCAAGCAATGGTTACGAGATTACCTTGTA
This sequence comes from Terebella lapidaria, assembly GCA_949152475.1. Taxonomy (NCBI): domain Eukaryota; kingdom Metazoa; phylum Annelida; class Polychaeta; order Terebellida; family Terebellidae; genus Terebella; species Terebella lapidaria. Next base: position 21,663,607 of record OX424566.1, on the reverse strand, counting down.
CATTGTACGAGAGGTACTTTCTGTTTGTGGCACCACAGAACAGGGGACTCTCCGCGATTGCTCCGATAGCAAGACGCAGGTACTCGCGCGTGAGACCACCACCGTCCATACCAGGTTCGCCACAGAATCTAACAGAGAGACATCTGTCTGATTCCCAACTCTCTCGTAATAATCCACGGAACGTCCCTGACAGGACGTCCTGTCTAGTAAATAATTATTATTGTTATTATTATTGTTGTTGTTATTGGACGATGTTTAAACTCATATATTCCGGGAAAGTGATGAAATATGACGATTATTGTGGACTTATCAGACAATTTATCGATTCTTTAATAAGTTAGACACTCATGAATTATGAATAAACCAACCTGACAACATTGATGATGTTTCGCCTTTGGTCTCTCTCAGTTAGCAACCGGCTTGATAGGTTGCTTAGGATATCCTCCAGGCTTTGTGGTGGATTTGGTTCCACGGTGGTCATTGCTTTGTCCAGTGGATCCAGTGGAGATGTCAAAAGTGTCATGAAGTTGGGGTCATAGTTTAGATCAGGAAGTCCAAGCTCTTCACTCGTGCCACTAGTCATCATCATCTCAGAGAAGGTGGTATGTGCCTCATTGGGAGCTGCAGCAATAGGAGTAGAGGTCATAACCGGCTGACACGTCACGGCCTGCAGGGCTGCGCCACTGACGTCTGACGAAACATCTGGCATCGACGGAACTTCTAGATCGGCTTCCTGGTCTGTGGCTATCGACATGTCTGTGGACTCTTCATCTTCGGCCAAGATGTCACCGAGAAGCAGATGTAGTCGGATGATACCACCATTTCCAACCATATTTTGCTTCACATACTTGCGAATAGAAAAGTTACCGTCTTTCACTGCAGTTTTCAACGGCATGTTCGCTACGTTGACCAACCTAATATTGTTTTCGTAGTTTTCGAGGCTGCCCAGTATAGGATTCTGTCCATTGGGAAATAGGCGATCTGTCACGAAAGCCAGCAAAGACGGGTAATCCACATCTTGAGGAATCTCGATCTTTATAACGTCTTTGTCACCCAGGACGCTCGGAAGTTGTTTATACCCTTTCTTTGTATTTCTGTCTGTCTTCCTAACTCCAACTGTGGCCCATCTCGTGGCCGAGGGTGGCCTTCCTGCCTTCTTCTTCTGGGCTGTGGATCTCGTGTCTGTGAGTCGGACTGTAGATCTCTTCCTTCCTTGCATGGTGGGTACATCGGCTTCATCGTCGTTGTTTACACTCTGGAGGGCTTCCAGAAGTTCCTTGCGTCTACCCTTCTGGTCCACTCTGCCAGGTGCGCGTCCGACCTGACAGCTGCTGGTACTGCTAATACTGCTTGTACTGCTACAAAAGGCTTTCAAGCTGTAGATGTCTCCTATAGCCCTGAGGCCCAACGATTGAAACTCGGCCGAAGACATCATCATCACCGCTGTACCACAAATCTGAAGAACAAGTAGACACACGGTAAAACCAGCATATTATGCTAACGTATGCTAAATCAATTCAGACAGCTTTTACTCTCCATGAACTGTTACCGGCTGAAATTTGTGTTCACCTTGTTTAATTCGAAGGTCTGAATGACCTCCTCGCGAAGAGACTGGCACACCTGGCAGATGAGAAGGATATGTATGATTGAAAGCGAGCAACATTGCCCCAAACGAGCGATTTTGATATTTTGACATTTTAAAAATAAAATGACAATTTTCACATTTAAACATTTCACAGACAACTGTGAAGTTATTACCGAACTACTCTTACAACAATGGAACCATCTAGCCCTATCCCTAAAGTACATGTACATCATTTCTGCTCAATAAATGTTCTGACTCAGTCCGTAGACTCAGCAATAAGACCATACGTCAACTCTTCATTGAACCGGATCTCCGAAACCTATCCAGGTCGGCTTTGCCCCAGTAGGCCCTTATTACCATGTGGGTATAACGGGGAAACGAAAATGATGCAATCGGCACATTTTTGCTTTGCATAATTTTATGTCAATTGCTCATGAATAACCTATTTTATATATTTCGGACAGTGTTTTGTTATTTCCTTACATGCATTTGGTAGGGAAAAATAATAATTTAATTATATCCTTACTTTTTGTCACGCTAATGGTAGGTAAGCTACTGCTGAATATCATTCTTGTTCCAAATGTTAAAGAGGCCTTAATCTTTATGTGCACCCCTATACACCTTATTCTGGAATCCCTCCTGAACAGTTAGTCGGCAATAATATTGCCAAATGACACAAAAATTACCCATCTGAACATGCTGAATGCAAATACGATTGCCTATTACAGTCACTCCACAGAGTACGGGCTATTCAGTCGGGCCGACTGAGCCGATTTTGATTAGTATAATTCATGACGTCATCAGATCAACGGAAAACTTAAAATTCATGGTGATTTGCCATGAACGTTAAATGACTAAAGATTCAGCTGTCGGTAATTAGATTTGTTTGCCGCAAGACATCAAGAATCGATACTGACTAAATCCAGGCCATATCGGCAATATATATCACTGTGTGGGGTCATGTACACTATTGTACATTTTTGGTATGAAACAATTCTGGAATTTGGTGTCTCGGGCTGTAAGGATCCATCATGCAACTTTAAATACAAAGAAGTTGCATGTATGTACATACAACAAGCATCACAACAGCAGAACTTGAGGTTACGTGTGCGGCCACAGGGACAAAGGAGAGTAGAACCAGTACTCGAGGCTGAGTGAATACGAGAAAAATCAAGGATAAGTAGACACGAAACCCATTTCTTGGTTAAACAACCCTATTGATTAGTTTGATAACAATATGAAACAATGAACTCGAATCGTATTGTAACTCGAACTCGTATTGTAATAACTCTCTACTTCCCTCTCACAGAGAACAATTCTCGTAGATGGTCTTACAATACCATAATACCTGCAATACTGGTGCAGAGCTTGTCCATGCGAAAATTGATTATTACTCGCATTTGTTTGTCGATTCGTCCATTATTCTTGCCAAAATGTGTTTTAGTTGCACTTTCCACAAATGACCAAGGTGTATGTTTTTTTTTGTTCAATATTTGCTACTTAACTTTGTTGTAATCTGAGATTGTGACATAAAATATGGATAATGTCATCGCTGACTTAATTCGGTAGCAATAAGTCCACGCATGGACAAGCGCCTCACCAGTAGTACCATGGGGTCAAAATTACACCAACAGATATAGTACGGCTAACGCCGCACAATAAAGAGTTTTCATATAAAATCTGATCTATGAATTTCCTATACTTTTCAGAAAAACACGTTTTCACAAAAGTACGTTGAATCGGTGTCGTAATAGAATTTGGACCCCCCGAAATTTGTACCGGGGGTCCATTTACCACGGTGGAAAAAGTACCCCCGGTCCATTTTCAACTGTGGTAAATAGACCCCCTCTGTTGAAAATTTACCCCCCTGATTTGTGACCAACTATAATTAACTTTTGTGTGTAAGATCATCATATATAGTGGACATTTCATTAGCAAGTGTGCAGAATTTAAAAGAGACCGAATACGGCCGTAACACCATAGATAATAGAAGTTGGAAGTCAGACCGGGCGAAAGTGACATTGAATACATATCCAGATATCATAAATATATTCGTGTAATTACCTATGATTAACTGATGTATAAGTATTATTTGCTGTAATAATTGACAACAAAATCATTTTGTCAAATAAATACCAATAAGTATCAAATCTAATCATACATGGCCGGGTCCAAATTCAACGGAGGGGGTCCATTTTCCACAGTGGAATATGGACCGGGGGTCCATTTTCAATGGGGGGTTAAAAATACAGTCAATCTCACACCGGCACAAATTTTAAAATAAAAAGAATGCATAGGAATGATAAATCAGTGTTGTGAAATATTTTCCTACCTAATCGGGAACAATGTGCGGATGATTCTGCAGTTGAAGTGTCATATTTTGTAATTACATTAACACTATATCATTATGATATTCGATGATAATCGTATTAAACAAGCGGTGTCGTGTCTCTGACTGACTGACGTCACATGTGGCGTCATTGTGGAACTACCTCAAATGGGGTTTCCAATTGTAATTTTAAACCCCTCTACTCCCCGCCGGGTCCCACATCCATGCCCTGCACGTTTTGTAGTACCGTTATGATTTGTATGCCCGTGCAATCTGGAAGTCACATCGGCTTTGCTCACCAGGTATTTTCAATGCATATTTTAACAGAAAGGGAAGTGTGATCATTGGTACCGGAGCTTAGCAACAATGGGGAGAGCGTAGCAACAGTGGGTGGCTGTGGGCAAAGTGATTGCAGACTGCAGTGGATAAACGAACTTTGGCCGACAACGGGGTGGCCTAGGTTTTTACCTCAGAGAGTACCTAGGATATCGCACCCAAGAAAAAATGCAGGACAAATCACGAACTTACCTCTCCGGTCATGAATAATGTGTACCATGCATTGAGACATCCCCGTCTCAGACTCATGTACGAATAATAATTAAATAGGTCCATGTTTACTCGTACTCAGTAGATCTAGGTCAAACCATTCAAGTGAAACGATTCAGCCAAAACATGTGACAGCGAAGCGGTTGAAGATGTAATCCATGACAAGCCCGGTTTGCAATTCACACTTCTACGCCATGACTAACAATACCTTTTAGCCTAGACAACAATCCGTAAACCTGAGACTTACCCACGAAATTCATGAAAACACAGCTAACGGAAACAAGATATTGGATAATGCAGCGTTTGATATTAATAGGCCTATAGAGGTTGAAGGCAGAAAATGAAACAAACGTGCCTACCTCTTCAACAGTCTTCATGGTTGTGAAGGAGCTGTGTGAACTGCGGTGACTAGAATACGCAATGACGTGGAACATGTTCTCTGATGAATAACAACACATTGTCTGCGCGTACGAAATATTAGTTACACGCACAAAACAATTAATATGCGTGTAAAAAATATTATATGCGCGTAAAAAATATTATTTACGCGTACGAAATAATTATATGCGCGTAAGAAATGATTATATGCGTGTAAGAAATATTATTTACACGTACGAAATATTATTTACACGTAAAAAACAATTATATGCGTGTAAGAAATGTTATATGCGTGTAAAAAATATTATATGCGTGTAAAAAAACATTATATGCGTGTAAGAAATGTTATTTACACGTACTGAATAATTATATGCGCGCCCAAAATATTATTTACGTTCTAATTTTTTACACGTACGAAATTGTAAGTTTTAAAAAACATCCTGGCAGATCTAAGCCACCGTAAGCACGTATGCGATAATAATTATGCGATATAAATGCGGTAACAATTTGTGACTAGAGATGGTCGGTTGGAAGTTTTGAACGTGTTCATCGACCTTGCTTGAAACAATGTTTGCGACCATTCAAGACCTCTCCAACCCGTCATGCGTTTGTGCCACGATTCAGGATTAGGAAAACATCGAATCTTGTTCGTATCGTCCGTGTGACTGGGCCTTGTCTCTCTGTCTCTTCTTTTACCACCCTTTCTGATACGGATTTTCTCACGGACACTAACTAACGATTCATACTTGATGTCATCTTGTACGATGCCAACACTTCTCGGAAGAAGGCACTGAACCTTAAAGCCGTCAAGTTTGTTCGGTGATATTGACAGACAGTCTTGGGCAGCGAGGCTGTTTTATTGTGCGTGTTACGTAATTTGACGCCGTAAAGGAATTCTTCACCGTAAAGGTCCCTAATATTATGTAGACCTATGAAGACCAAACATGCGTAATTAAATAGGTCACATCCGGTTATTTACGATTTTGTAAAACAAAAAACAAAAAAAAACACGTGGCTTCCGCATGGTCACGGTGAGGATACGCTTCGCCAATATCAGCGAGTACTGTATAGTATATGTGTGAATGGACGATGTGAAAGTGAAATGTAAGCGATATATATTCGTACTTTTATCAGTTTATGTCGTGCAGAAGCTCTATGAGCTTTTATTTTGTTTTATACTCTTGTGTCATACATAATATGATCAATACGACAATAAATATTTCAAACATAAATTAAAATCAGCCTTCCTACATAATTACCTTGTTGGAAGGCTATTTCACAGAAGAAATTGTGATTTTAAAAATGTTTTGTACCTTGATGCTTCATTTCGATGTCTTCTAAACGCTGGCAAGTCGGTGCATTCGCCCATATGCATCATTTTGTACATGCGTCGATGGATACGCCTCACAAAGTCTGTACCAGTGTGCAAGCGCTTAGAAGACATCACTCCGTTATGACCATATTAGGAAAGTCCATACCAACCTGCAATGCACCACAAGCGATTGCGCAATCACCCATTATTGACGGTAGCCGTCAAGTGGGAATTGGAAGCATACTGTTCCCAGCATCGTCTGTGCTGAATCAGCAGCCGACGCTGTCACTCTTGCCATAGGCATACAACATTGTAATGTATGTACTGTCCTGGTATAAAAAAACAAACAAACATGAGAGGTGTACAAGAATGATGAGGAAGTGTCGGGCGATTTTGCCGATCACTGACTTAGACTCCCAGAGTCCTGTGCGTGTTGTAACAGCGATGCGTGTTGACGATGCAGTGTGAATGGGGTACATTATCGAAAGGTACAAATTGTTTGTGTGTTCCTGTAAATAGACCCACGTTGCCATATAAAGGCATTCCAATTTCCACAGGTTAATCATGCATGACTAAAATTAATCGATATTCATAGGACATGGTCGGTGCTGACCAGTAAGGCGACTAAAATTTGTCAACAATACTGACTTTGTTATGCATGGAAGATTTTCCCAGAAGAGGGCATTAAATGCAACGTGGGTCTTCACTGAAAGACTTCATTTGATAGTGATACAGACAAAGGAAACATTTGGTGAGTAACATTAATATGATAGGCCTATATTAATACTACGAAATTATTATTATTATCTGAATTTTACTGGACTATGTCATGCATTTTCACTGGGTGACGTGTATAAAAATCGCTGTAAACATAAACGGAATAAGGGTTGGCTAATTCGATGAAGGCGATCGATGTTACGGTCCACTGCACAAGGCACATCGTGACGAGTGCACGGACGAGGGTGATTGCGCGTAAGTATTTGTAGAAATGTGTATGGCACACAGGGGACGAATAGAAGGGCTCGCTTTATGAGTTGACGCTGTACATGTGGTATTTTAAGGATGCCATACAATATGCCACATATATTATGAAATATCTCTGAAGCTTTCGTGCTGACTGGTGACGTAAGTGGGTGGCCAGGCCGCCCGGGGAGAGTTTTGGCCTAAAAGACAGGTGAGGGGACGACTGGTGGCATAATCAATAGACCATCCACACCGTTCAGTGTCCGTATGTGATGCACTTTATTATAGGCTTACTGTTGTTGGCGAATATATTTATCCTAAAGCATATATATACTATAGCCAAAGGCGCTACCAGGATTGTTCAGACAGGTACACAAAATTGATAGAACTGTTTAGGTTATGGTAAACAAAAAATCATTGATGCGATTGCCAAAAGGTTCTGGGGCCGGCTCAAGGAAGCAATCTGAGTGAATCGAGAGAGGTATATCTGCGACTAAATTGGTATGTTTCTCTTCATAAATCGCGATATTAGTTCCACTCGAAATTGCATGATTTCAGAGAGAACTACAGTCACCTATGGCACCTAAGCTATCACCTTTGCTATTACGAATGTTATTTGGCCGAAAATGACACATTTCGTAGGTATTTTGCTGATTACTCATAATTCCACATTGATTAGCATATTTTAGCTCTCTGTGTGAGACCCTCACATGAGCTTGTTCATAATTTTGATAGATGTACACTGACTCAAACACCGCACAGTGTACATACGGTCTCAACTATCATATATTCATGATATTCTGGTTTGATGGAAGAAGCATTGCTTGCCCCCAACTAACATTTTTTTACCCGTGATCAAAGGGTATGCAATTGCGTACCTGGCGTGTGCGCTAACGGCACCCTTGGATAGGGCCACCCTTTCTTCGACATCATTATCCTAGATGTCATTATGAATAATATCCTCTCCAGGTCCACCGAAGAGACATGGAACAATCACATCAACACGGGTGCCGGTATGTCGTCTTTTTTGCTGCTATTTCGGTTGCGAGCATTCTCTCGTATTATTTGACAACATACGAATCCCCTAGTGTACGGGATTTTCTCCGACTAACAAAAAGTGAGTGACGCCGTATTTCAAGGGGAAAATTGCCAAATGATTTCAATGTTGCGAAGTTTGTGTGTATACAATAATATGATTTTCTTTCCCAATATAAATATCAAAGTAAATAAAAAGTAAAAGAAATTGTTATTTTATCGGCGCATGAATATATGCACCCTGTAATGTGTAAACTCTAATAGGTTATATACTGTCATAATGTGTGGCAACAATCTTATGATATACCCGGTAGAGGTTTTGGGGATAGATCGACCTGATACATGCATTTATATTCATTGTACAAAGTTGGGATATTCGAATAAACGTATCTTCGTTCCGATTACAGACGATTCACAAGAGTTACGCTTCAGCGAGGACAGGGGTCGCGAAAATGTTTCTTGCAGAGATCCATGTTCCTTTGACACACGCCGCCGCCTGCTCCGTGAACAGTGCCGCCTCTCCCCACCACCCAAGGGCAATGCACGTCGCATCGATGTACCACTTCCTGGTTCCCCCAACATCACCAGACTCCCGCCCACCCTGGGCTCGGCCTGGGTGGAGCCCCGGCGCCGCATCGTGGGCTGTCTCATGCCGAAAGTGTCGTCGACATCTTGGGTGCAGTACCTGAGAGCCCACGCGAAGGGGGGATGGAAATTTGAGCGTGTTCCTGTGAGTGCCCTCGTCCATGGAAAATACTCTAAGTGGACCAAGTTTGTGGTGGTTAGGCACCCCCTCCAGCGTCTCATCTCGGCCTACTATGAGGTGATGCTTAGACGACAGCCATATATTGGCATCTCGTTCGAGGAGTTTGCCGAGAAGCTTGCCAGTCATGAGATTCAGGAGTGGAATCCACATTGGTCCACCTATGCGTCTTGGTGTCACCTATGTTCAGTGGACTATGACTTCATCATCAGACTTGAGACGATAGAGAGAGATATGCCCCTCTTCAACAAGGCTGTGGGAATTCGGGTGAATGCTAAACTACCCAAATCAAATCCAAATAAGAACGTCAAAAATATCAACAGCAAAGATAAATGTTATCACCAAAAAAAATACATGTATGATTCTTTTATACGTGACTTCCATACAAAACACCCAGGAGTCGTGCCAGAATTGTTGAATATTTACAAACACGATATGGGTGTGTTGGGGTATGACTGGCACGAAAGTGGATATAGTAGCTGTGCATATGACAATGACGGAGATATGTGCTGCTAATAGGCAGACACACACCCCCCCCCCCCTCCATCCTGCACACACAGAATCCCGGATCCGCCCCCTAGTGTCAACCATAATGGTTTTATCATTATTATTAAGGCATTTCGGCAGAAATGCCTTTATGGTTTTAGCAGAATTTTTTATTTTTTTTTTTTTTTCTTCTTCCGCCACTTTTGGTTTCCGGACGATAACTTTAGATTGCCTTGACGGATCCTTGTCAAATTTTCACCACAAGTCAGAAATGATATGTGGAAGAACCCTATTCTTTTTGAGCCGGATCCGAGGTCCGTGAGGATGAAATCAAGGCTAATTTTGAGACTTGGTTTCCGGAAGATAACTGGAAAAATATTTATGCAATAGTTGCAGAACTCTGCATGGAGGTTCATATGCCACCAGGGAAGAACCCTATTGATTTTGGGATCGATCCGTCAAACGACCTTTGACCTAGAGGTCAAAATAATTTTTTGCTGATACATCCTTGAGGCTTCCTGCATATCTCAGAAACCGTGCATCGTAGAGCGAAACGGACGTTATTTTCGGACTCGTCGCCGTAGACAAACATCTCTAGGGTGTACTTTTTTTTTTGATCCGGCTCCGAGGTCCGTGACGTCCGTGAGGATGAAATCGAGGAACTTGGTTTCCGGACGATAACTCAAAAAATATTCAGGCAAAAGTTGCAGAATTTTGCATGGAGGTTTATATATCACCAGGGAAGAACCCTATTGATTTTGGGATCGATACCTCAAACGACCTTTGACCTAGAGGTCGAAATAATTTTTTGCTGAGTCATCCTTGATTCATCCTGCATATCTCGGAAACGGTGCGTCGTAGAGCGAAACGGACGTTATTTTCGGACTCGTCGCACTAGACAAACATGTCTAAGGGGTATTATGGATGAACTTTGACCTTGACCCGAAATTTTTTTGCCGAGTCGGCATTTTTCGTTTTCGTCGATATCTCGGAAACGGTGCGTCGTAGAGCGAAACGGACGTTATTTTCGGACTCGTTGCACTAGACAAACATGTCTAAGGGGTATTATGGATGAACTTTGACCTTGACCCGAAATTTTTTTGCCGAGTCGGCATTTTTCGTTTTCGTCGATATCTCGGAAACGGTGCGTCGTAGAGCGAAACGGACGTTATTTTCGGACTCGTCGCACTAGACAAACATGTCTAAGGGGTATTATTGATGAACTTTGACCTTGACCCGAAATTTTTTTGCCGAGTTGGCATTTTTCGTTTTCGTCGATATCTCGGAAACGGTGCGTCGTAGAGCGAAACGGACGTTATTTTCGGACTCGTCGCACTAGACAAACATGTCTAAGGGGTATTATGGATGAACTTTGACCTTGACCCGAAATTTTTTTGCCGAGTCGGCATTTTTCGTTTTCGTCGATATCTCGGAAACGGTGCGTCGTAGAGCGAAACGGACGTTATTTTCGGACTCGTCGCACTAGACAAACATGTCTAAGGGGTATTATTGATGAACTTTGACCTTGACCCGAAATTTTTTTGCCGTTCGTCGATATCTCGGAAACGGTGCGTCGTAGAGCGAAACGGACGTTATTTTCGGACTCGTCGCACTAGACAAACATGTCTAAGGGGTATTATGGATGAACTTTGACCTTGACCCGAAATTTTTTTGCCGAGTCGGCATTTTTCGTTTTCGTCGATATCTCGGAAACGATGCGTCGTAGAGCGAAACGGACGTTATTTTCGGACTCGTCGCACTAGACAAACATGTCTAAGGGGAATTATTGATGAACTTTGACCTTGACCCGAAATTTGTTTGCCGAGTCGGCATTTTTCGTTTTCGTCGATATCTCGGAAACGGTGCGTCGTAGAGCGAAACGGATGGTATTTTCGGACTCGTCGCCCTAGACAAACATGTCTAGCGGGTATTATGGATGAAGTTTGACCTTGACCCGAAATTTGTCGACATTTTTCATTTTCGTCGATATCTAGTATTATAAATTATTCATCACACCGAAATGCCTCCAAGGCATCTTTAGGCCTTGACGTCTAGTTTTTATTAGTTATATATATGTTATCGTATATATAATGTTATGTTATTCTTGGTTTAACCATTATCATATTATTAGTAATTATGTTATCACTCCTGCACCTGATGGAAATAAGCTTCACTGATTATGAAATTGAATAATTTGTTGTAGCTCCGGATGACGGGTGGTATCATTTTGTTCATTGGATCAATTTGAAACAGAAAAGACATAATGCGAAGAATGAATGATGACTGTGAATAAAAGGTAAAATATATGACAGACTGATGAAATAATGTGGAGTTTAATACTTTATTGAGGTACACTACAACTATGGTAAAGATTGCATGACGTGTATGATGACAAAACATTTCTTATGTACGTGGGAAAAAATCACATTCACATGACGCCATAGGAAAATACATATGAATTTATATAAATGTACAAGTATAACGCCATGTTTTAGAAAACATGGCAGAAAAAAAACCCGGCCCTTTTATGTGTACGTGTTTCCCATGGACTCACAAAACTGAATCCAATACACAATCAACACATATATATGAATAACTCACAACAATAGTTGTACAGTTTATATAAAAAGTCACACAATCAGTCACATCAAATAAATGAAACAGGAAATCGTGTACACCCTCAGCCAACTTATCTCCCCCAAGTCCACTTAGATGTACGGTATCCTTGCCAGATCGCCAGTGCCAGTCTTTGGACCTAGCCGTCGGCAGCTCTGTTAAAAAGATCCTACTAAATTCCTGCTTCATAAGTCGCCCAAGAATCTGGAAACTATCTTCTAGTTTAAAATCTCACATTCCCAATATGCCCCAAAACATCACCATAGGTTTAAATATTCACATAGAGGCGGCAGGATTTGATGAATATAGGCCTAAAGTGTATGTGTACAGCCGTATTACAATGGATAGATGTCTAACCGTTCCTGCACAGGCCCTAGGCATATGTACAAAATTCCATAGCAGGGCTCATATAAAACTGGAATAAAGGTTATACCTATTGCCGGGTTTTTAAGTACCCGTGGTCGAAAGCACGGATTCGTCACGGCTTCGTTATGGCGGTCTTGGCTATTAGAGGCGATCGCGCTTGTGAAGCAACAAAATTTCTCATGCTTCAGTTTTGTTATGCTACACGCTTGATCGCCCCACGAAAAATGGCCTAACAGGCCCAATGCAACTGTAATAATTCGAAAAGATAATTTTAAACTATTCTCTGAAATGCTTACACCTAATGTATCACTGTCTGTCGCTGCAATACAACATATTCTTAGTGATTACTTGTTGGCGTAGTTATATAACGCAGTGATTATATCTGGGGCGGTTCAAATATGAGAAGTTCCAAAATAACCGGCAGGAGAATCGGTAATTGCACTTGCGAATACCAGCCGAAAACTAATTTGAAACAGCACTTGTCATTGTCATTCAAATTCTTATTGTTAGTACAGTGATATTAGCAGTGTTTTTAAATCAGTTTAGCGGAATTTATCGGCTTTTATTGCAAATTCGCGAAACCAACACCAATGTATGCTGAATCTAAGAGAGTCGTCCGAGAGAGTCGGAAGACAGGAGATACATAGTATGAGGTCAACGACAATCACATATACCCGGCCCTGAGGGGCCGGGAATAAGACAAACAGGTGTACGCATACAATCAGACAGTTTTGATCAGTTTACCCAAATACAATGAATCATCAAATAAAATTGAATGAAACTTGAATAACTTGCATGTATATTACGGTCTGATCATCTATTCAATACACTAAAAAGATTGAATTTGAAGAAAAGCGTAATTCTTTATGACAAGAGTTTGGATGAGCAGGTAATCAGCGGAACTACTGTCGTTCGTCTGCAGTCCGGACGTACGCTCAACGGATGACCAACGCAAGCATGGACAGTTACGGGACAGACATATGAACTTATATATATGTATTGAGCCAGAGGGCTATGAAGCGACACATACATTATCTTTCGCTACACTTCCTGCCGCTGGTCAACTCGCTGGTACCTTTCTGTGATATGTTGTGCACATCATTGGCCTACATGTGCATCCATCCGTAACAACTCGTATCTTTGTTTGGGGTGTGTAACACCGTAACGCCTAATGGTCTGATACACTCCGATGGTCTGTACACATAGTATATAAAGGCATGGGGTGAACTTTTTTGTTGCCATTGATTCAGTCATATTTGCGGTACACGCCTTCATTATTTCACACATTCGCTTTGCAGCCAGTTCGCTTGGAATTATTATCGGACGTCGGCTTATATACGATTGAAGAGCATTTTGGATATGCGCTCGTCAACATTACAACATCAGTCTTAAGGTCAGATTGAAGCTTAATATGTTCTTGTTGTTCTATGGAACATTTTGTTGATTTAACAATTTCACGAACCATGAATTCATTTAATTAAAGCTGCATTGGGGAGAAAACTATTTGTTCCAAATCAACAACAAATATGCACGATGACCTCAGAAAAATGATTACGGAACAAACTATGATGAATTAGTTGGGAAAAATCGAAACGTTTGACAATGCTAGCAGACGCGTTTGTTTTGTTTTGTGCGCCACTCTGACCTGACCTAGTTTACGCTCAAACATATACAAATAAGCTGAAATCATATTGTATCATGGGATACAAAGCACGCAGAATAGCGTTTATGGTCATTCAGTATACATTCAGTGGTGAGTAGTATCAACAGAGTAAGGTGCGCTACTTGGGCCTTTTCTTGGGCCGTTATGTCAACCAATTCAAACGGTCTCCACCAGGAACGCACAAGAAATCAGTGAGAAAAGGGCATGTTGAATAAATCAAATGCGAATATATAACTAGTGTATTCATGTTCGTGTTTTCTTCGTTCGTTTAGAAATATACGGCAGAATCTGTAACTTTCTCAATGACATTATCACATGAATAAGCAGTTGATTAGGAGCGTTGACATGTCTCCAATTGCATATTAGATATATATTTTTCTTCTTCTGGGGAACCTTCATATGTAAGGAACCCCGAATAGGACATTGCAAGAAAGAAGATAACCTTTCGCTCAATTTATTAGATTGTGTGTTCAATATATTAAACCGTTCACTGAATAAAATAAATCACCCGTTCAATATGAAATATCGCTTACAAGGTTTGACAAACCAGTCACTCAATATACTTGACAACTGACGGTGTGATAATTTGAGTGAACGAACGGTTTGATAAATTGAAGGAAATGTTTGGTGAATTAAACGAACGATTTAATAAATTGAGTGAACGATTTATTAAACGGTGAGCTCAATTCCACATATCCTTCACACAATATACTTCACAAACTGAGATAACAATGTAATATATTGAGTGTACGGTTTTATTTGTCCGTGGAAACGATATAATATTTTGAACGAACGATTTATTATATTCAGTGAACTATATATTAAATTGAGCGAACGGATTATCATATTAAACGAACGGTTTGTAAATTTTTTTTAGTCAATTAATGTCCTAATAGGATTTCGTATATATGTGATTACTGTTATATGAAATTTTCGATTTCCGGTTCCTAAACGTGCCATTTTGAAAAAATCTTGTGCTCCTTCAAAATAAACCATTCATTATAAATAGGTGCCCTTACAAATTTAATGACGTCATTTCTGAATCAATGTTTACTAACAGATCACACTACACATCAATTTCAACTCGAAACAATCGAAATATTATTGATACCACTGTCGCTGATGTCTTTATGAAAAACCTTCTATCCAGGTCCACGGAAAAAGCATGCTGCTGCTACATCACCGGGGGTGTCGATATGCCGTCTGTTTTGCTGCTCTCACCGCCGCGAGTATTCTCTCGTATTATCTGATAAACTACAAATACCCCAACGTAGGAGATCTTCTCGAAATAAAACTAGGTGAGGACCGCTGTACATTGGAATGTAGAATACGCAAAATGTTTTTGGTGTATCAAGATTCGTGTGTAATACATGATTATGGTGATTCCAGGTAGGGTTTACAGGTTTTCGCCGAACCTGGTTTTTCCCAGTCTAATTGCCCCCCTCGAACAATTCACCTTCCTTTCACCACGCTGTGTAATTGGGACTGATACCACAGGGTAATGGGCGACACCATATTTCCAAAGGTTTTATGATCATGAACATTCGTCCATTGTATTTGGACCCTGGGCTTATGGGGCTAGTTGAACACATGACGAGATCACTTCACGCAGAACGTACGATATCCTAAACCTGATTTGAAAATGGGTACAGGGAAGCCAATGGTTGGTGTGACTTCTGTATTTAGACATGTTTACACATTTGGTCTGATAAACTATTGTCATGGCGTTGTGTATGTCCGTCTGTCGGTCCTCGTCAATCTAATTTTGTACTTTGTTGATTGTTTTTTTTTTCCAACTCTGTTCTGTAACTTTTGTTCTAATTTCGCACAAGCGAGACAGGCCAGGCCATCTGCAATGTGTATACAGAGTCTTGAAGCGTTCGCCAAAATTCATGACATGTTATACTGATCATCTCATGTATCGAGATGGAATGCGTTGAATTGTAGATTCGAATTGTAGGCCCAAAAGGCAAAAACAAATATCAAAATTCAAGTTTTTTGCACTATGCTCCAAATTAAGTCAGTAAATTTCTCTTTAATTTCACATATTCTTGACATTATGTAAGATCTATTTTTGTATAAAGATGCCTTTGTATTGTGCGAAAGACCTTAATTATCGATCCAATTGACTCAAAAGGGCCCACAAGACACAAATTGGCCCCTGTAGACAAAAACTGGATCTTTCGGTTACCTCAAATTAGACCTGGTAAATCTCAAGGTCACATCTAAACTATACTAGTTTGCAAATTGACCTCCACATACGCGACGGCTGCAGATAGAACAAAGGTTATGGGAGTTATATACGACGGATCATTTGGTGGTTTGAGGTTGACTTCAAAAAACGGGGGGGGGGGGGGGGGGAGGCTAAATCTGAAAAGTCAAAACAAAAGTCATGTTAACAAATGTATGATGATGAAACAATGAAAGGCTCGAATTCTTTAGGCCTATTTTGGAAGATAATTTTCCAATTGAAGTAAATAAAACCCTTTGATACCTCACAAACATAACACTGAACTGGGCCCAATGTACACACCAGAAATGCTCTGAGAGAACACCAGAGGGTCTTACAGTTCCCCCCGAACCTCCAGACCCGAGATATTGGGACCCCCTTACAAAAACTATGTTTTTGCCAGCGAAAACGCAGGCCTGGTTGCATTATTCCAATACAAGTGAATAGAGTAGAGTAAATTATAACATCGTCAAGAATATGCACCCTGTAAAATGTATACTCGTATATGTGAATGAATGGACCACATCATTCGTTGACAGATGAACGTGTCAAAATGCCTTTCTTTGGCATGAATTTTGCGACGTTTTTTTCCCTATTAATAGTTCGATACAATTTTTTTTTAGTATATTCATTGTACAAAATCGGTATAGGCAAATCAAATATTCTCTTTCTTATTACAGACGGTTCACAAGAGATACGCTTCAGCGAGGAGAGTGGCCGCAAGTTAAGCGTCAGAGAGGACAGGGGTCGCGAGTTGAGCTTCAGCAAGAAGAGGGGTCGTGGAAATGTTTCTTGTCAAGTTCCATGTTCTTTAGAGGCACGCCGCCACCTGCTCCGTGAGCAGTGCCGCCTCTCCCCGCCACCCACCGGCAATGCGCGTCGCACCGATGTACCACTTGTCGATTCTCCCAATGTCGGAAAACTCCCGCCCACCCTGGGCTCGGCCTGGGTGGAGCCCCGGCGCCGCATCGTGGGCTGTCTCATGCCGAAAGTGTCGTCGACATCTTGGGTGCAGTACCTGAGAGCCCACGCAAAAGGGGGATGGAAATTTGAGCGTGTTCCTGTGAGTGCCCTCGTCCATGGAAAATACTCTAAGTGGACCAAGTTTGTGGTGGTTAGGCACCCCCTCCAGCGTCTCATCTCGGCCTACTATGAAGTGATGGTTAGACGCCAGCCATATATTGGCATCTCGTTCGAGGAGTTCGCCGAGAAGCTTGCCAGTCATGAGATTCAGGAGTTGAATCCACACTGGTCCACCTATGCGTCTTGGTGTCACCTATGTTCAGTGGACTATGACTTCATCATCAGGCTTGAAACGTTAGAGAGAGATTTTCCCCTCTTCAAAAAGGCTGTGGGACTTCCGGAGAAAGATGAACTATACAAATCAAATTTGAATACGATCTCCAACCATACCAAAAGCAAAGGGGAATGTAATCACGAAAAGCATTTCAGATATGATTCTTTCATAGATGACTTCCATATGAAACATCCTGGAATCTTCCAAGAATTGTTGAATATTTATAAACACGATATGGATGTGTTGGGGTATGACTGGCACGAAAATGGATATACTAATTGTGCATATGACAATGGCGGAAAAATTTGCTGCTAATAGGCACACATGTAAACAATGTTATTCATATATTTTGGTTGAATGTGTTAATTTGAGTGGCATCGTCTATTCTGATGATGTTCTATAATACTCCGTTACTTTTATTATTTCATATCAGATCTCAAACTCAAGGATGGGCTATTAACTGATGAATTGTATATTTTCGCAGACAGAAATAATATAACACCATTGCTGTCTGTCACAATTCATTATTGTTCTCACGTCATCCTATTGAAAACACTGTGACGAAATTTACCATTTTAACGGGGTCGCAGGTCATCCTAATGTTTGGTGCCGTGTTGATCCACGACAACTTGATATAGGACTTCCTTGAAACTCACGGGATGTTGAATCACCATCATTTAGCATAAAACAACTGAAACTGATGCTTGCTTGTCTCTGATATACTCCCAATACTGTATTGCTTTTGAACATTTGATAAGTGGAATCTATTTAGACATTACTAAAAATCGTTAGAAATCGTTAATATCAAGTGGAAAACAGTGATAACATTCAGTATTCTTTCTAGGGGTTATGTGTGATGAAAATATGTATGTATGTTGAGTGTATATGGATAGCTATGATTCAGTAAGCCTTATGCAAAGGAAACATATAAGAAAAAGATATGCAAAAAGTCGTTTATATGGGTCAGTTTCGACGCTATGGCACAGTGAGTATGGCAGGTAAGTACAGACAAACATATCTATATATTTGTTTTATCCATATCTATCAAGTTATGTCATGAGAAAGATACATTGGATTTTATTATTCGATATGACACAATGGGACATATTCTTATGTGTTTGTGTCATTTTCGTGGGAATGGCTCAAACATCTCCACGGGTGGTGTATTTATAGATCTAAAAAATGCGTTTCGTCCCCGCCCGCCTGTGTTCAAAAGAATCCTCCCGGTTTTTTTTATTTGCAATTCTCAATAAAAATTCAATAAAAAATAAAGTGTTCCAGCCCCTATTTTGAGGATAGTGAATGATCGAGACACCGAATCACAGCATGCAACTTAGGCGTATATTTATCTTACCTCCTTGGTTTCACTCTGCCAAATGAGACAAAGATGCTACCAGTTTCAAAAACAGTTATTCTATGTGGGTACGTGTATGTATAATACATATAAAATTGTGATCAAGAATTGATTTACTATATTCCTCATGAATACATCAATGGACATATTAACTGATAGAACGGATCTCCACAATTACTCATCATTGAAATATATCATCAACTGACGGTTATTGATAATAATACTACTAGTACACAGAATCATCCTGTCTGTGCTGACTGCTAGGATGACTGCTAGGATGATGGCACACCCGTAGTACCAAGATGCCCGGCCAAGAGGTTTCAATCCCAAATAAATCAAACTTCTAGAAATGAATTCATTAAAGTCATGTGTTACACATGATTTCAATTCTAGAAGCTTGATCTATTTGGGCTTGAATGCGTCTGTGCGCAAGTGTTCTTTTCAACCAATCAATAAATCAAATTTATATTCATATGTGTGAAATGTCGTCCCACCAAAATAAAAAAAATAAAAAGTGCCTCCTTACCCAATTTTCTCTTGAGCTGAGGACGGTATTTTTTGCAAAAGTAAAAAATGAAAAATAAAAAGTCGCTCCCTACCCAGTTTTGAAAAAAAAGGAGGACGGGAAACAGAAAGTTAATTTTTTAGGCCTTAGGGTAACAAACTTGACAAATGTGGAGTTCGGGGAATTCGTTATAAATGGATTGAGTTATACATGAGTAACCATCTACTGTATGTGTCCAACGATAATACTAATGCAGATTGTAATAACGTATGTGGTATTCCACAAGTCTCGATTCTAGGACCGTTATTATTTTTACTATATATACATGATTTAGCCAATGTCTCCAGCAAAGTAAAATTCTTATCATTTGCTGATGATTCCAATGTTGGTTATACTGATAAAAATATCAGCAGTGGTTTTGCAATATTGAATGAAAAATCGGAATATATCAATACTTGATTCAAACTGAACAAATAAACTGAACAAACACCACTTAATATTAAAAAAATAATTTCATGGTATTTAAAATGATAAAGTAATTCACAATATTATAAAGCTAGATGATGTAAATATAGAACAACTGGATACTAATTGCATTAATTATTGGGAGTTGATGATTATTTTTATGTGCAAATTTAGCATACCATGCTGAAAGAATTTTCATCCTTAAAGTGTAGAAAACATACTAGATAGCCCCAGTCCGGCCCATGTATCGCAGGTTACTCCTTGTTAAGTTCAATGATTATTAAAGTATACCAGACATATTGAATGACATTGATTGAGTGGGTGAATAGTATTAGTAAAGTGCGCTACATGGGCCCAAGTGTTTATAGGCTTTATAGTAGTACATATACCCCCAGATCTACCTTACTTAAATGTGCTCTAGAAATTTGGGGAAAAACCTATGAATCAAATTTACCTAATCCCATTTCAATACCGCCTGAAGTTCATATATATTTTCAAGGGCCGTCTTGGTGCAAAGAAAATGGGAGGCAAACATCGAAATATATATTTATAGGTCAAACAGAATTTTTTGATGTTTGCAAACATTGAAATTTCCATTCATAGATATCACAGAATATGTCGATGTTTGCCTTCCTCTATCGTTGCACAGCTCGCATCTGGAATCTGGTATTTGCAACCTTCTGAAATGTTCTCTTTTCTCATTTTTCAAGCTCTGGGAGCCTTATAATTCCCCATAGATCATCCAGAGGTCGTTTGCCCAATAGACAGATAATAATTCTTCCCATCTTTTTATCATATGTTGGGTGTTATGCAGTGAATGTTTTTTTTTCACTCAAATGAACATTCTACATGTTGTGATATGAAGGCATATTGAAAATTGTATATGAATATTGAAATAGACGTGGAATCAATACCCAGTATTAAGTATTCCGAGCAAACAAAACAGGGTCCGTTATCCAATCTCATAGTCCGGGGACAGAAAGTCATATCAGGCATACGAAGTGAGAGAAAACAAAAATGACAGGGAAACTCATGAACCCCCCAAAATGGCCATTAGGAGGTGAAATCAGGTGTTCCGGAAAGAGTGAGCATTTCCTGCCCCACTAGTGGCACCCGTCATGAATTCCCCAAAATTAACATGAAAATAGATCTAGTTGCATGGCAGACATGGATTTGCTGTATTTATCCACCAGATCATGATGACGTCCATAGAATTTCTTTAACGCAGCTATAAGTCTTGGTAGAACATATCCTTGTCGCAGCAGTTTAGAGACTAGCTGGGCACTTCGATAGACAAAGTCCTCATATCTGCAACTAGCTCTGGAATAGCCTATAAGTTGAGAAACAAACACACCATATGCCGGTGACATAGGAATGTTGCTGCTTAGAAAAGGGAAATTGACTATGGAAAAATTGAAATCATCACGTTTGTCATATAATCTAGTTGACAGGTTAGAATCATTATCAATCTCCACCCTCAGGTCTAGATAGTTGGAAAAATCAGCTGAGTCTGTAGTATCTTTAATTTCAAGTTCCTTAGGATACATGACATCCAAATAATCACCAAACTTGGGATTATTTAGCGACAATACATCATCTATGTATCGGAAAGTGAAATTAAAGTTACATGTTAGTTTCTTAGAACCTCCTCGTTGTAAATGTTGGATAAAATCTGATTCATATGAGTATAAAAACAGGTCTGCCAATAATGGTGCACAGTTTGTACCCATGGGAAAATTGAAAAATTGAAAATTGTCTACTTGTCGCCAACACTTTTCCAAGCTCCGAGAGCCTCAGAATCCAATGTCGCGTATAATCGCTCAATGACCCACTCGGTCTCGTGGGTTATGTTCATGATTCCATTCCATCCCTCTGTTAAACTACTACATACATGTATTCTCCTATTTTGTTTCTGTGTTTCCATTACAACAAACGCTAAAAATATGAGAATGATCAGTGTAGTAGGGATGGTATAGCCTTGAGTGTACATACAATTATCGCCAACTGGAATTATATGTCAAATCTAAAACGCTACATACATGCCAATTTCAGTTATTGTTGTTTGCATAAACATTTCAGACCATCCAAACCTGACCCCTTGTGTAAGAGAACTAGCTCGAACATGTCCTAACATTTTCAAAGGGATATGCATTATTTATTTGTATGTATTCATAATACTGCATCCACTAAGAACCGATACATTGTGTAATACAGTGTGCTGCAGCTAATACAGTGTATTATATGTACATAGGTATACAGGTTTAATCATTTACATCACCAAATTAGTGTTTACCTTTTCCTTACTATGCACAGTGCTGTATTGACTAATAGTATACATCGCTATGCCGAGTCAATGGATGGCGCCTGGCCGGGAAAAGAGAAAATTTTGGTCGAAGTATTTGAAGCATGTTTATCGTGCATTCCAACAACCGTGCAGTCTGGTCGAGGTCGCATTATGTGCGCATGGGCAGATAATGTGACCTCGACCTAGTATGTAAATATTTAGCTGACCTCTGGCCTGCGCATGCGCACAACTGTATATGGCGACCTGAGATATCAACAGTATGTTGAGATGAATGGACATTAGCATTATATTTTGCATAGAAATCGGCCAATCGCTGCACGGTAGCTGCAGCAGACTGCGCAGTTTTGAAATGCACTGCACGATAAAAAATTAGCCCAATGGGCTAGTAAGGTTACCGGAGAAATATACAGAGTTAAGCCGAGAAAGTTGAAAGTCAAATTCAAGGTGACCACTGAAATCGCCATATCTCTAACCGTGAAAATGGGATCAAAGGTTAAATTCTAAATCACCAAACTATTCAGCATACATCATTTTCTATATGTTCACTATGGACCCCTAAGCTGTAAATTTGATAATAAGCGAGATATAAGCCATTTTGTAATCTGACTTTGAAAATAAAATGACTGACCTTGAAATTAGGTCAAAGGTCAAATTCAATATCATTAAAATATTCAGAATATATCATTAGGCATCCCGATTGAAAATCGGGAGGCCTTATGTTTTTGTCTGTTTTTTTTTTTTTTTTTTTTTTTTTTTTTTTTTTTTTTTTTTTTTTTCCGCCGTTCGGTTTCCGGATCATAACTCTTGAACGCCTTAATCTATCTTTCCGAAATTTTCACAGCTCATCCGAAATACTTTGCTCCTAACCCCTATTGTTTTTCGTCGAGACCCGAAATCCAAGATGGCCGCCAGCGGCCATTTTGGAAAAAAAAATCGGGCGATTCCTGTCAATGTCATAATTTGATTCAGGCAATTTCCAGGGGGAAAAAATTTTTTGGGTGTATTTTTTTTTGGACTTAGAATTTTTCCCTCGCCTGCCCCCATGCAGATGTAATACTGTGACTGAGCCATGCTACTGTATTCACTGACTGCAGCCTGCATGTCCAGCATGAGGCTAGGCTCTGCCCTCTCAGCCAGTGCAGTATATGAGAGCCCTGCTCAGTAATGCTTGTGATAAGGCAATACCCCCCCCCCCCCCCTCTCCCTCCCCCACCTCCACTGTCAGCCAGTCTAATCTGCATATGAATGTAGCAATGTATCAGTGACTTGTATGCACTGCCCCTCTTCCCCCCCCCCCCTCTCCTGTCCCCTCACCCCAGTTTACTATACTAACACCAACAAGTTGGAACAATGCCCTCCTTCCCTTTCTAAAGAAAACAATAGGTGGTTATATAATGATGACCCAAACTGAAGATAACAGCTTTGAAGGTCTGCCTGGGCCTTGGTTGCCGGTCAATTGTTCATTGTATTCAGTTAAAACAGCACTGTGTTTATCTGGATGAAACTACATGCATTGTTTTGTTTTCTAGCTGTATTTCACATGCAGTGACCAAATTATCATTGTTTTACTTAGCCAGAACTCAGAATAATTTCCTTTTTGCTTGTATTATGAATGTCTGTCATGTCTGTACATTTAATACCTATTGAGATTAAAACAAATATCTGATGGACATTTGTCTAGTGAGCAACTGCTATAATTTGAACTCTCACTCCCACCTGTGTTCAATAATCCTGGTATATGTATTATAATAACAGTCAAGTTTCACCATTAGAAAAGAAAAGAAAAATTGGGGGATGCCACAAAGCCTATAGGCTTTTATGTCTAGTTTCCTATATGTTCACAATTGATTCCTAAGCTGTAAAGTCGATAATAAGCAAGATATTAGCCATTTTGTCCTGTTGACCTTGAAAATGAGGTCAAAGGTCAAATTCAAGGTCATGAGAATTTTCAGCATATATCATTTCCTATATGTTCACAATTAATTCCTAAGCTGTAAAGTCGCTAATAAGCAAGATATTGGCCATTTTGTCCTGTGACCTTGAAAATAGGTCAAAGGTCAAATTCAAGGTCACGAGCATTTTCAGCATATATCATTTCCTATATGTTCACAATTGATTCCTAAGCTGTAAAGTCGCTAATAAGCAAGATATTGGCCATTTTGTCCTGTGACCTTGAAAATGAGGTCAAAGGTCAAATTCAAGGTCACGAGAATATTCAGCATATATCATTTCCCATATGTTCACAATTGATTCCTAAGCTGTAAAGTCGATAATAAGCGAGATATCAGCAATTTTGTCCTGTGACCTTGGAAATGAGGTCAAAGGTCAAATTCAAGGTCATAAGAATATTCTGCGTATATCATTTCCTATATGTTCACAATTGATTCCTAAGCTGTAAAGTCGATAATAAGCGAGATCTTAGCCATTTTGTCATGTGACCTTCAAAATGAGGTCAAAGGTCAAAATCAAGGTCATGAGAATTTTCAGCATATATCATTTCCTATATGTTCACAATTGATTTCTAAGCTGTTAAGTCGCTGATAAGCAAGATATTGGCCATTTTGTCCTGTGACCTTGAAAATGAGGTCAAAGGTCAAATTCAAGGTCACGAGAATTTTCAGCATATATCATTTCCTATATGTTCACAATTGATTCCTAAGCTGTAAAGTCGATAATAAGCAAGATATTGGCCAATTTGTCCTGTGACCTTGAAAATGAGGTCAAAGGTCAAATTCAAGGTCATGAGAATATTCAGCATATATCATTTCCTATATGTTCACAATTGATTCCTAAGCTGTAAAGTCGATAATAAGCGAGATATTAGCAATTTTGTCCTGTGACCTTGGAAATGAGGTCAGGGTCAAATTCAAGGTCATGAAAATATTCAGCATATATCATTTCCTATATGTTCACAATTGATTCCTAAACTGTAAAGTCGATAATAAGCGAGATATTAGCCATTTTGTCATGTGACCTTGAAAATGAGGTCAAAGGTCAAATTCAAGGTCACGAAAATATTCAGCATATATCATTTCCTATATGTTCACAATTGATTCCTAAGCTGTAAAGTCGATAATAAGCGAGATATTAGCCATTTTGTCCTGTGACCTTGAAAATGAGGTCAAAGGTCAAATTCAAGGTCACGAGAATTTTCAGCATATATCATTTCCTATATGTTCACAATCGATTCCTAAGCTGTAAAGTCGCTAATAAGCAAGATATTAGCCATTTTGTCCTGTGACCTTGAAAATGAGGTCAAAGCTCAAATTCAAAGCCACGAGAATATTCAGCATATAACATTTCCCATATGTTCACAATTGATTCCTAAGCTGTAAAGTCGCTAATAAGCGAGATATTAGCAATTTTGTCATGTGACCTTGAAAATGAGGTCAAAAGGTCAAATTCAAGCTCACAAGAATATTCAGCATATATCATTTCCTATATGTTCACAACTGATTCCTAAGCTGTAAAGTCGATAATAAGCGAGATATTAGCCATTTTGTCCTGTGACCTTGAAAATGAGGTCAGAGGTCAAATTCAAGGTCACGAGAATATTCAGCATATATCATTTCCTATATGTCCACAATTGATTCCTAGTCTCTAATCTCAATATTAAGTGAGATATTAGGCTTTAATGTGTCCCATTATAAAGCATAGGAGAATTTAACATGGGAAAGTCCCATTTGGGCCGAGATTGGGCCAAAATGGCCCACTTCGAGCGATTCAAGCGCAACGAAATTTATAGACATCATAGAAGTACATATGAGGAGTCTTATGTATCAAAGAGAAAAAAAGTTACTGAACAGATTTTGAGAAAATGGCCGCCAAAATCCAAAATTGACCGTTTTTCGACGAAAACGGCTGCCATTTTGAAAAAAATGCGAAAATCAAAAAACTAAAAAATACCTCCCTCTCGAAATATTTTTAGGCATTTTTGTGCAAAATTTCAGAAAAATTCGATCGTAAACTTTAAAGATAAAATTGTTGACGGACGACGGACGACGACGGACGACGGACGACGACGCCGGACGCATCGCCATGCCAATAGGTTACGGGCCATAGGTCCGGTAACCTAATATGCCACAAATACTTCGATCAAATTTTTCATTGACTGGGCAAAGCGATGTATACCTTGTCAATACAGCGCTTGCACATTAAACTTTTTCCAAAAGTGGTGCACATACAGTATGATCACATTTGGCAGTGCAACAGTATTGACACACACCAATAATTTTGACTGTTTTTTCTTCTCAGTTTTTGTCATAATAAGCAATCAAGAAAACGTCTTGGTTCTTCTTAATGGACCACTTGCAGTATTTCTGAAATTTCTTGCGGAGGTATCGAAGAGGTTGAGTAAAGCAGAGCACCTGACTTTCTATGCCCAGGATCTCATCCCAGACCTCTACCAAACAGAGCACTTGTTTCCACGGAGACACGTTCATGTCTGTGGCTGTTGTTGTCATCACCGCGATGATCAAGTTCATCAGCAGTATCATGACGATGACCGTGCATGCGATGTAGGCAATTTTGCTGTTCATGTTGTAGCTGAAAGGACCATAGTCGCCGTGACCGAGCGATGCCTGGTATGTTGAGAAAAGACTTCTAGAGAGGGTTGAAAACCCCTCATCCTTCAATCCTGGGCAGTCAGGGTTGTGGATGGTAAGGTGAAACATTGTGGAAAATGCTAACAGTACAATTCCAATAACGAGTCCAAACTGAAGCAAGTGGTGTGACATTTTCTTGGTCGTGATAACGAAGAATCCTATTCCTGGCAGTAATCTCAATGAATGTATGATGTGAAGAAATCGAAACAAAAGACACACCATGAATATGACACTGATTATTTGAAGCACAGCATCATATTCAGACATACTGGTATATGCTAATTGAATGTGTTTGTTGGTCTCATTTAGAAACCCCATTTCAACAGCTACAAACGTACGGTTAAATTGGGCACTTACTCTAGGGACAATTTCGTGCTCCACAACCGTTTGCAAGTAAAGCGCTAAGCCAAGGGGTAAGAGTAGTATGACTGATAGTTGCTTCTCTGCATAGGATCCTGGTATCAACCGACTGACGAAAGGTATGACACTGTTAATGGCGACCTGCGATCCAAAATTGAAGTTATTGCACAGAAATACCAGTCTCATCAGCAAATCGGCGAAGAACTGAAGTGCAATGAAAACCATCAGAGACATTTCTAGAATCTCGACTTTTTCGATGTCTTTTCGTGTTACATGTCCTCCAATCAACATTCTCCAGACCTCTTTTCGCGACGATCCCTGGCACACTCTGACGATATCGCTGAATGCAAGCGCAGATAGCTCAGATATGTTTTCGGTAGAATTGTTCTCAATTCGTTCTGCGAGTGATCTGAGGTACGTGGTCTGGAGAGAGAACTGCTGCATATCACCACCCTGCAGCAATAGATACAATAGAAACACAATGGAGATTGTTATGTTAACCACATGTAAGATGGCACAGAACGTGACATACATGTGTATTTTAGCTTGCATCCACTTTGCTATTATCCTGGACTTGTAGAGGGCAGTTACGTCGGTCTCTGGAAGTTGTTCTACTGAGCGACATGAGAGTAATTGGAGAAGATAAGACTGCTTGCCAAAGACATCCCCTTTCTCGAATTGACTCATGTCAAATTCCCATATCTGAACTGTGGGAGTTTCGGGTAAGTTTCCCTCGTGATTACCAGCTTGATTAGTGGAAATTGTCATGTTTTCCGATGTTATGTCAAATGTTGTATCCATTGTTTCAGCCCAAATACTCTTCTCAGATATAACCATTTTCCGTTTCCCGATGCTGCTGTTACACTCCACAAGATGATGTAAAAATACAATGGACCCATATTTGGCAATTGCTTCGAATGCTGTTTGGTTCAAGTAGTTTCTCGAGGTCATCAGTTCTGTGCTGCGTGCATCGCTGTTCCCTATGCATGAGCTGAGGACTTCGTTACAGCGAATTGCTTTTTCACCGTTCACACTAGATATATCGGCCAAGTAGTGGTAAATGTTATTTCCATCACTGTCAATGGTTGATATGTCAGCTCCATAGCTCAAAAAAAGCTTGATCATGTTCTTGTTTTCTGACATAACAGCATGTACAAAAGGCAGTCCAATGCTTCGTATAGGGCGTCTCCGTAGATATTCGTACATGTCATGAACGACAGCGTGAATGCAGTAGAAAATGGGACTCAGGATGATGAACAGGACCAGGCAGATAATGAATAATACAACTCGTAGAAGTTTTGTCATGATTTGTGTAACCTTTCGTTCGCACTCGCCTACAACCAGCCAGGCTAACTCATCCTTCTTTTCGCTGTTTTCTAGCTGTTCCAGTACCTCTCTCACTAAGCTGGTGTTCCCAGCACGGACCAGATGGTAGAATGGTAAATTCACACGAGACTTCTTGTCAGTTTTGTTGTTATTGTAGACTTCAGAGATTTCTTTTATCAGAAGTTTGGTGTACTCTGATTTGGATGTGCAATGACGACTGGCTTTGCTTTCTGGCTGCAGAGTGAGTTCAGTTGAGTCGGGATCCACTTCAGGTCTCTTGGTCAGGTGGTCACACGTTTTGGAAGCCATCTCAATTGATTACTCTGTAATCATGGTAATACATTGATATATTTACTGCATTTGTGAACCGGGTGGGTTATTGCATGTTATTTCATGTATTCTGCCAAATCATTTTATTAATCAATCTAATTCAAAATGTGTTCGCTGACACATAAAGAGGCAAGTGAGCTGTGCATGTTCAATTGGTAATACAGTAACAATTCCACCCACAACTCAAACTCACGCTGTGATATAGGATAATGAAAACGGATTACTGACCGTGAATACATAGGCCCAAGGTGTAGGCCCAAGGTTACGATGAAACTTGGGCACCATAGGCCCTAGGTGCCCAAATTTCATCGTAAAAGACTACGGGTTTGTCAATAACATGAATACTGAACCATGATAATTTCTTGCTATATTTCTCTTTTTCTGATATTGTGTTGAGCTGTAAGCTGTGCGCCTTATTGTAACTTCCTATGATCAGAGTTTATACCTGTATCTATTGACGAGGTCCAGGTCACCAAAAGGTACACCACCAATGGCTTCCTATATATTCATGAAATACCTGTTACAAGTTCTATCTCTATTTGCGTTTCAGTGATGTGGTCCAGTTCAAACCTATTACACAATACTGCTACCATTTCAACCTGAAGGTTTCAAACCCAGCTTTTCATGAAAAGAAAAATGTTTCGAATTGGCTTGATTTATTCAATATATCAAATATTTTTTTATACCAATCATGTACCTTAGAATCAGAAAACCTCAATCTCGTTTAGCACGCTCAGTCTGGTAAATATCGTAGGTGTACATACCTTCAACTGTATCTCACTCCAGTGTTTCTAATGAACGCAAGCCTGGGATGAAGGTAAATTAGTGACGAGGTCAAATTCATCAAACCACACACCATGTAATATAATGACTTTAATATAATGTATGCCTGAGCTGTCGCTAGTGACAGTGTCAAGTGCATTACATTG
This sequence comes from Terebella lapidaria, assembly GCA_949152475.1. Taxonomy (NCBI): domain Eukaryota; kingdom Metazoa; phylum Annelida; class Polychaeta; order Terebellida; family Terebellidae; genus Terebella; species Terebella lapidaria. Next base: position 21,633,860 of record OX424566.1, on the reverse strand, counting down.
TCATTACCTGGCGGCGTATGTTCATCCATTTGTCATTGGAATTTAATATATATTAGTGTGTTAGTCAGGGTTTGCGCAGATATAAAAAAGATATTGGGGAAAAATAGTATAAGGGTTAGAATGGTTACCAGAAAAATATAGTATTACGATGTCACGCTGACATAGTTCCAAAATAGTCATTGTTCCGGCCATCAAACGTAATAACCCATACCTATGAGATTTATGGTTTTCTCCCTTTCTCTCACGAATGAAATACTATTAAGACATTTGTATGAGATACTAAATCACACGTAGGAGATAGTGAGTAGTACTAAGCCATATATATGAGGTAATAACCCATACGTATGAGATGATAAGTTTTCTCACACATATCCCATATGTCTTGGATCCGTATACTTGCTAGGCAATGACAATGTAATGACATGAAAACGTGCTGCGTCAGAACCCGCACCTCATCACACGTCTCCGCCTCGCCTACTCCATAATGTTGACAGATAAATGTTTCCGCTGTTTTGGGGGATTCTCCACTCAGGGGTCTCCTAAGATGACTTAGATATACGTAGACGTGGTGATATTGGACGATACATTGTGTTTTATTCGTGTTTTGTCCGATGAACTGGGAAACTATGCCTTCACCAGTGTTATAAGACCGAATCCTTTTTTGTATTTTCGATGCCGATATGGTGTGCTGTTGCCCAATACTACCCGTCCACTGAAAGCATATCATTTAATCCGTATTTAGTTCAATGTTGTATGTGTCCAAAAACGTGTCCATACATGTAGGTAATTGCATATCCATATCCCTATAATACAAACCTATCTTCAGGTCGAATGAGAACTGGAGAATTCATCAACACCAAAAAACAACAATACATGACCTCCTCTATACTCGCAAAACATTGCTGAGCGGTATCTACAATAATTGTCTCCCTGTATGTTCACTATAAGAGAAAAGAAAACGACTTGTGGCAGTGCAACAGGAATGTCTGAAATCTTATGGATCCCCATAGTGAAGATGCCTGAAAACAAACTACTACATAGAACTACAAGAGCATTTCGTTATATTTGATATTTCAGTTTCAGCCGATAACGGTCATTTTGGATTTTCTCATTTTGAGAAAAACACTCAAACACTCATAATTAGCGAGTCAATGTTCCTAGGAACAGTTTTACAAGTTTATATACATAAAAAGATACATTTTTGGTCATTGGGTGGATCTCGGTCTAATAGTTTATTGGCCCTTATGGGCCGGTGAGCTAAAATGAGTTTCATAAAAAAAATTACATTTGAACCATGTGAAAATTGTTAATAAAGAAAAATGAATGTATTGAAGGTAAGAGCCAGTAAGTAAGTACATGCGGGCATCCATTGAAATTTACCACATGTATATGCTTTGATGTAATCGCCACCTCGGTTGAATACAAATCACTTGGAATTTCGAATTGTTAATCTGGGGCTTTCAGAAATTTTTTAGCGATTGGAATGTTATAGTTTGTAATCTACACATTATATTTCATGATTTTTGCTTACACGTACAATAGTGAAAAGCTTATCCGATACGTCCTTTTGTTGTGACAATTTGAAAGCTTATTATACAATTATAAGTACATAATCAGATAGAATAGTAGAATAAAAAAATCATCGAATCAATGACGTTAACACAATAATGTAATACTAGTAGCCATTTGTGTCAGTGGAATGTGAAAAAACATTCTTGGGTTATGCTTGTAGCATGTTGAAAGGACTTACTCTCAAGACTACGTGTTAAAACATAACAAAATCTGAATTTGCAGATATGACCCTTAATTGTTACGGTCGTGACGTCACTAGTCGCGCGAACTTCATTGATATATACTAATGCTGTTTGTATTTTGTCATAGTTTCCCATGAAGAAAGTAATATAAAACTGCAATTATAATAATATGTGGGTAAAAAGGACACCGAGAAACAGACACATTCTAATTCCAAGACCTTGGACGAAGTTTACAAAAACAGTGTGATGATCAAATCCCACTGATACTATTAGTAGGCAATAATCAAAGCCATGTGAATACCAGTAGTACAGTGAATGTCAAATAAACAACAAAAACCCGTGGAGTCTATTCGGTGTGGGTACATTCAAACCTCGTGCAAAAACGTACGGTGTTGCATATCATGCGGTGTTGCAACTTACAAAGTTTTAACATTTCATGTAAATATGTATATGATATTCCTGCTTGAGCTCCAGAAACCATAAAGAACTAGGTGACACTATAGGAATATTTATTTTTCTTATAAATAATTAGGTTGGCTATTTTCTCACTGATGATCTTGTTGTACAAGTAACATTGGTAACGATATTTATCCTGCAATGTGCCACGGTGCGTTATGATTGCATTCAGTTTTGGCATAATGCATACGAAAATAGTGAACTGGTGAAAATATAGGCACATCTTCTATGTGCCTTCAGATGTAGTGCTGTTTCATTGTGTTCTCCGAGGTGTGTTGGCGATTCGCCCAGTAGTAGTGTGTTCAAGGTCTACGATGCGAGTTTGAATGATGCCTCGTCGAAATCTTTGAGGAACTTTTGCTGCAGGTGGGGGAACATACGCGTCGCCAAGACCACTGTATACGACATCAGTTGGGTACTTACATAGTAGTTGCATCTATACTCAGCGATGTCATGCTACATACTTAATTCTGAGTACCTGCAAGTCAAACTGTCAAACTCCAAACTTGTAATAGTTTGGGTTGAATTACAATATTTGGTGAATAGCTCAGTTTTTTTTTCAAATTTCGCAATGGAAGTTTGAAAATCAGTAAAAAAAAAACATTTGTCGTATGAATACCAGGTGAAGTGTGTCGAGCATTAATGTCTGTAACATATTGTATGTATACAGGTTAACTATAGGTGACAGAATATCCGGTTCGTCCAATGTGTCAATGCGATATGCGACCAGACATAAGAAAGTAGACATTAGTAATCAATATACTGTAGTACAAGCTCATTGATAAAATATTTAGATATCAATTTTGAATATATATGATGACACCAAGATAGCCTAGCCCAATTGGGAATACGCGGAATGTCACGTTGATGTCCAGATGACGCCGGTTCCTGTATGACGAAAACATCAAGACATTGATTAAATCAATGAATATAAATCTATATTAATTCAATTACAAAGGAATTATCGAGGAAACAGTATCCAGAGTGCTACAAAATCGAATACACTGCATGGGAATAACAGAACACCATTTGATCTAATTGTGGAGTGTATCTGTTCCATCTTAATTCCGGACCTAAATTTAGAACGGACCTGGAAAACCGTCTATTCCATCATGGAACTCCACTAAATTTAGAACAACTACAAGTGAATCAGAGACAAAAACAATGCACTCGATTTTCGCGTTCGCAAAAAGCGACAACACCAATCGTAGCAATCCCAGTGATAACTGATAACGCTTCCTGTGACGTCACAAGTAGCACGGCGCGGTTTCAAATTGTCCCCGATTTGTCTTGAAAGATGCTTTGATTTATCGCGAAAACTGTCCCACGCAACTGCTGAGCTGCCCGTCACAACGGCACCAAGACTGCGGTGTCTTTCGCCATTGGCTCTGAAAAGATGCAATTGCACCAAGAACTCATAGTAGACTATATTTAGGGGCAGTGATGTGCCGTAGTACCCCTATATGACGGGCATAGAATTCACACATATAAATATATATCACGTTTACCTATTATTAGGTCTGTCTCTCTTTTTAGAAAAAAAATATTTGAGCTATTTAGGATTGCCCTTTTAAAACTGCGTTTTTAATGCTTGGAATAATTATTATTATGTTTTCTTTCCTGTTAGAATAGCATTAATTTTCGAATTGTAAAATAATGTGCACTAGAATAGGCCTAGATGGCTTTTATTGAACGTTCTTGATAATTCTCACGTCCAAACTTATAAACATGACTACTGCTAGGGGGATGATTTGAACTCATGCAAGTCGCAGTGACTGAACTACGGGTCACACGTCACGTCATTTGCAAAGCTATTTGAACAGTCGTCAACGATTGCCCCAGTTGAATTGGGACATTAGTAAATCTGCAGTATCCTGATATAATTATTAACTCTCTTTACTGTAGGTCACTGTGAGGATCACGCAGCATCGTGGGTATGATTTATATGTGAAACAAAGGCCCAATCAGTGCACAATTCTCTAGTTTTGGTTCAATATTGACCAAATACTCCGGCAATAGATCTCCAGCGTACTCCAGTCACAGCCCTGTCATTTACATAGACCCTTCCCAGCCGATATAATAGAGATAATCAAATTCCGTCCCAATTGCGCCATTCGGCTGGGTATGTGCGTTTATGAACGTTGCTCCGGCCCCTGTAGGCACAGAGGGACCGCCGCCTTTTCGGGTTATTTCTGACTATTTTTGCGCAATTTTCCAGCCTAAAAATAGCAGATTGGCGATAAAAATAAATCTGTCACGTTTGTTTTGGACAGTACAACATGTACTAATATCTATGGCGTGTGTGTGTGGTCAGACCTACAAATATAACGTCTTCGGTTCTGCATATCATGAGCATCACAATTTTTTAGGGTTTCCCTATCTGTTTTCACTTTCTTCTACCGGTCGGGAAACTCTTTAATCACGCTGGTCAATCGTGACGCGTCCGAACGTAAATGACCCATGTTCATATGATTAGAGATTTCCACCTTATGTTTTAAACTATTCTTGGTTGATTTGTTCACTTGTATAAAATTTCATTGTATGAATTTAGTATTTCGCGATCAAGGTTAAATCTTAGTGTATAGTTTTATAGTTGAATTGTCCTCTATGCTCAATCGAATATTACATGGGTGTTCAAATACAAGTTCACATACTTGTAATGTCAGTGACCATAGTGGAGATGAATGACCATACTATGATTGACTGTTCGTGATATATTTTCGACCGTATGGTCATATTAAATATGGTTGTAACTGTATTTTCAGCACCATACAAGAAGCCCCCTATATTTCAAACGAGCATAAATTGCTGAAACACGATAAGAATTGTTTTATATTTGTGATGTCAACAGAAATACAACAAAAATACATTTCAATGTATATATATCACTGGTAAATATAAGCATATTGACACAGAATCATAGAAAACGACCCCTAAACGTGGGCATTATTGCTGAGAATTGCTGCGATAGTAAATAGTTTAATACTTAGATAGATAATTACATACACAGTACAATTACTTATATTTTTCCAATACATTTGTGAAGGTATGCCACATCAGTACACCATATCAATAGGCCTACAGCTTCAAATTGTCGAGCAATCGTCTAACCCTCTTATTATATTTTTCTCGGAACAAAACCATATACCTCGCTAGCACATCAGTTGGAGAAATCGGTTCCAAATTTCCACCCATTACAATATCAGAAACAAAGTCATTTCTTTTGCTTTTGTTGGTAGTCGGGTAAGCATTGATGGGCCGGTTGAAATTCGGTGATTCTTCATAGTTTTCCAAAAACCACAGCGTCAGGGTCTCACAGCTTTTATATGTGACGTCATCACTGCAACACTGCGATCCACTGCGCATGCCCTTGGCGTCACAAAATAAACAAATGTTCTGAGCACGGGGCGACTCGTGGCACAAATTTGTGACGTCATCAATATCTGCGCTCGGCCAGGCTGAACGACGTGCAGAGTTGAGGTGTTCGCCATTGATGAGACTCCAGATTTGAAGGAGAAAAACCTTGAGAAAATCGGGGTGAATGAGAATGTATGAATGTGTATAATCAGTATAAATTCATGTATTCGAATGGAATAAAACAAAATAAAATAAAAAATATTATAAAGATATATAAAAAATAAATATTATAATATATATAATTATTATAAAGATAAATATTATAAAGATATAATAATATATATACATATTATAAAAATACTTCTCACGTGGAATGGAACATATACGTTATGTAAGATCAGGCGGAAATTATGAACTTCAACTTTAAGGACAAGCTCAGAGGAGCTAAAATGTGAAATACTATGACATTTTGCATCCGAGAACAGGAATTTTGGATTGGATATTCTAGTGGATGTGGAATTATGATAATTTTACCCCCAAAATGGCCACAAATGGAACGGGGCCCTTGACGTTGTGCATAGGGCCCAATATAGGCCGAAAAATAGGGTCCACAATCTATACTCAAAAGGCCCAAAAAGTCTCAAGATTCAGTTTTCTGCTGTTTTCTCGAAAACTATCTAATCAGTTTTGAGGCGTTTATTACAAAACATGCTAGTTGGGGTTCTTGGCCTTTTTCATGATAGGTGGACTCGAACTCACGTGGCCCAAAAAGACCCGATATGCACAAATTGACATATGAGGCGAGAACGCTTGTACATAGGGCAAGTCATTATGGCACATCTATTGGTGACCTCAAGGTTGACCTCAGGCGACCTAAATCTCAAGTTCATGGCGACCTGAAATGTTTAAATTATCCTCTACAGACAAAATGCTTGTAGATAGAGCTTATGTTAATATTATGAGCATATAGAAAGTCCTATGACTTGAAAGTCCATCACACGTGATGGTGACATTAAAATTTACAAAGATGACCTCGTTTGGTAAATCTCAAGGTCATATCTCACCTGTGGTGCTTTAAACCAAAATTGTGCGGTAACCTATCTCAGCCTTTGAGCTACTATTTACACGTATTATTGTTTTCAAGTTGCGGCATATCTCGCTTTTCTTTCGCGTTTACTTGCATTGTTCAGAAATCGACTTTCGACACAGGCGAAGATGTCGCATCGTGATTACATCTAGATATATGTGACACAAATTCGTACTCATCATCCATTCAAACTCAATATTAATGCTATAGAATGTAGTATAAACTTCCAATTTACTCACCGATTTTGGACAGAAAGTGCACGGAAATATTCCAGCCATGTTCAGGCATCCAAACTGATACAATATCGGGAAAAGTTGACAGCCCTTCAAACGAAAATATTATCCAGAAATAGTCCGACCGTAGAGTGAGAATTCCGTCGTGGGTGTAATAACGTTGCCAGTTCTCCCGGCTGATAACTACAAAAAGACCCAGTTGGATCTAATATATGTCCATCGTTCGAAACTTGACAGCTCTATTGGGAGGCAGCCCCTTCAGTCCACGGTTGCGGTGATAGGTGAAGAGATAGGGGTTTGTAATGACACTTGGTCAACCGGTTACGTATCTATCTAGTGTTGGGACGCAGGAAGATGCGTTGGCGGGAGTGGGAACTGTCACACAAAGGGGAAGGCGGGTGGGCGCGGGGGAGGAGGGACGGGGGAGGATGTGTGGAAATAAAAAGTAGCCCATTTCACGATGATCTCTCCGGTTTCTACACAACTGTCAATAGCGTGAGTAATGCGTTTTCCTTCGGCTAATTTCTTTCTCTTTTAAACTGGTGAAATTCCAGGGAACTGGCAAAAATCTATATTATGCGTGGGGGCAGTAGCCGCAGTGCGTACTTGGGATCAATTGCTCTTTTGAGCATCGCAGATACATCGCGTGCTGAAGAAGAGTCCCATTTGGGGATGTCACGTCGGGGGTTGTTGATCTTAATTAGGGGAACTCCCTATGTGGACAAATGAGCCGAATTAGAGGGAAACCCCACTGCTTCAATTCCTAAATGTGGACATTTTGCATTTTGGTTACCAGCACAACTCATCGTGTTTGCACTGGTGAAATGATCACGGATAATTTGGCGGTAATTTGTGTGACACATGTTAATTGCGAGGAATGTAATGTCTTGAGTGTGTGTAGGTGTGTGTGTGTGTGTGTGGGGGGGGGGGGGGGGGTTAGACTGTGTATAACCACACCATCTGGGATCATATTCTACTTTCCTTGCACTGAATCACTGATGACTGATTTCCCTGAAACTGAAAATAATAAAACATTTACCCAAATTTCACATTTTCCAGCCCATCACCGTAATCATGGGATAACTTAGCATGATTGGGTGCAATTTGTGTGATTGTGTATACCATATGCATTGTGTAGTATGTCGAGCCATTAAAATTATTACCCCTTATAACAGGGCCTACAAAACATAGCCCAAGGGCTACAAAAGGTTACTGGAGAAATGAACAATGTCAGGCATACAATGTTTTTAGTGAAATTGCTGCTCTGACATAAGGAATCCACTATAGGTCAAATTCAAGGTCACCTGAACAACCATCCGATGTGACTGCCTATAATACAAATCTAAGCTAAATCCACAAGCATTCTACTGCTTCGGTCATTTTACATTATTCACATCAAATGTTACTCCAACGATTAACCACTGGGGTTACCAAAAGATGTTCCATATACGACTTCCTATCACAAATCTGAGGTCTAAGTGCATGCGTTTTGGTCCCAGAGACCAAATTATGCACTTGCCTTTCAGACATAATATTATCGGTTCTTTTGGGAAATACAACCTGCTTATACGCTGATGCAACATTAACACAATTGGCATGTTTTGAAATTAAAATCTGAAAACTGATCAAATAGTTTTTGAGAAAAGAGATTTGAACATATTTCTTACCCAAAAAAGACAATTCTTTCTTTCTCAAAAAAGATAATGTTTTGACAATTCAAGCTCATCGGTGGTCAGCTTCAAGGTCACATCACAAATCGTCCTATATATGACTTCCCATTTGAAAGTGTCAATACTTGAGCTCTATATGATGAATTATAAGAGTCAGTCCAATGAATATTATTTCGGGTGTTACATCATCTCAAGATGCTAGGAGCGCAGTCTCTACAAGCGGGATTGATACAATAAACATGATCAGAATAATCTGCAAACGAAAAATACTTAACCAACTTTTTTTATTTGACTGATGGAAGAATTGGGATTGGTAAGATTTTTACACCACTTGTTCCATATTTTGGGGAAGCTAAAAATAGGAAATTTACCCGAGAACTCGAGTTGGCAGGCCGTATATTAAGTAAATGTGATTGTCGGGTGAGTTCATCTGGTTGAATGTCATTATTCAGTGGAAACATGCCTAAAAATGATGGAGATTTTTAGCTGACTATTTTCCCATAAAGTGGGCCATTTCATTCATATTCGTTGGGCCATTAACCACCAATAATCGATCACCAGGTTGAAGAGCCACTTTTGGGGCTAGTAATGATCCGGTTATCAGATTATCAGATAACATACCCTGGGCTGAGATCTTTCACAGCTGAAATCTAACATCGGACAGTCTCGCTTTTTACACCGCTATCATAGGCCTACGTGCCTGAAACTTCACAGAAATCTAACAATGTCGAAATGTATATATGTGTACATGTTCAATTTCCAGTCACCATCATAAATTCATAAACACAATCAATGGAAACATAACATTAGCATGGGTGTATGGCTACGAGTCAAAGCGACTAAGCATTTTTAATGAACGATTTTTAGGTTGAATTCATGTTATTGTTTGTTAAATAGAACCAAATATGCTGTTAGAAAATTTACCAACCCATACGTCATAGAGGTTGCCGATCATTAAACCTCAAGGGGATCAATCCGATAATTGGAACATTATGACAAAACTACTCGTTGGTTTACGGTGTATCATAATGCTCCAAGTACAATATATTAGCTGATATTATCTACGGTGCCCATGGTTGTACATGTAAGCGATATCGGATTTTCACTGTTGCTCGCGCTCGCTGTGCCCAGTACAGAAATAACTGGCCAGATTTGTGCCGTGGAATTGTGCTCGAATCACTATTTCACTTGCATTGCACGCCATTAGTTCCATAATGTGGAAAATGAAATGAATATATCTAACAGCTCCATCATCGATTTCTCTGCCCGACACTCCGGCCCCGAATATTTACCGCCCTGCTCTACACAAAGGACTACCCCCTCCCCTGCTATTCCCTTCGAACGGGCGGTGCTGTAGCGGTCGTCGGCGTATACGCTAATTATATGGTAGAGTCTACCAGCTAGCAGTGCGGCCCGGCTAAAGCGAGCTAGGTATTTGAGATAGCGTCTAGCTTGGACTGGTGTGTGAACATTTTAGCAGGTTGTATGGCTGGCTGTAAGCGTATTAGGCGTGCTCCGCTGCCTGCCTTCATTCTACAGACGTACGGGGAAATTTTGAAAGGTACAAAGGGAAATGGTTGTATCTAGCGACTATTCAAGTGAAACTAGCATGGCGACTGTTTGACTGAAATGCATGGATATACGGCTATCTGTCTATATATCATTGTGCCAGAGACCACAGTATTAGCACAGTATTGACACAAAAGAACCGTATACATGCATTGATGCCACAATTAAACGGAGATCGAGTATAAGAGGCAATAGATTTCTACATTAGTGCAAAAGGTAGGTGCATCGATGATACAATAGTTGATTTCCGAATGTTGTGATTCATTCTAGCATGTCGTCGTTTACTTGTAAGTATAACAAAATAAACGGGATATCATGCTATATCAAATTAATAACGTTTTGATACATGGGCACAAAAACACATTCAATATTTAAGAGAGACGAGGTGTTCTCATGTATCATAATGTATCCATTCTATCAGCATATATACAAGAATCATAATGTCCAACAGTGAATCACATGATAAGAACGATGTGATGAAATACATTTTACCGTCAATGTACACACCAATTCCAACATTTCATCCTTCATTGTATATATTTCATTCAGACCTAATGTCGTGTCGGAGAATAACCATGGCGCTAATGTCTTTTTTTTAAATACTATACCCGGCGTTAAATAAAGTTTAAATCATCTTCTTATGCTATGGCATCAGTGCATATAAAACTGGTAATTTGATTGCAAAAAAGAAAACGTATTCACTGCCGATAGATTATCTATGTGCAAAACGGACGAACTAAGCCACATGCCAGGTGCATTTAATATATATTCGTTTATTCGACATTGCTGAAATTTCAACATAGCTGAATGCATGTATATACTTGATATTTTACAGTGCCTTCGGACATCTGTCCAAGATGGCGGATTCCAAAGACGTACGCAGAGAATTGGACTTTGCCAACATCTGTGACGGTAACATGACAAAACTGCTCACTTCCCACCTTCAAGCCGTTGGAGTCCCCAAAGAGTATATCTTCTTCCCGTTGTTGAGCACTGTGTCAGCTGCTCTTGGAAAGGCGACCATCAAGATCAATGACGACTGGGTTGAACGGTGTATACTTTGGACTGGAGTGGTCGCCAGAAGAGGCTCTAGAAGAACGACAGTGTTACATCGGTTCAAAAAGGCCATAGATGAGGCCACTAGCGGCCACAGGATGAATATGGACTGTGGCGTAGAACTGAACGCGGAGGAACTTGTGGATGATAACATTTGTCTGCGATTGTTTGAGGATTTGGATTCATCAAAAATTATGGAGCCATCTGTGCTGAAGGTAGCCAAACAGTCATATGACAGTTGTAGCAGTATCAGCCATCAATCTGCTCTCAGCATATTCTCTTTCTTACCACCAGACGATGCATTAGCCCTCTTGGATGATAAGAAAGCTGATTTGAACTCAAGGTTTCTCATGGCCTGCCCAAAACCTGCCGTGTTTAAGAGTTCTGAGATAAGGTCCCCTATGCCAAGTAACACACCATCTCTCAGCAAAGTCATCGAAGTTATTCTAGAAGTTCATACCCAACCAATGGCATATTCGATGACTCCCCAAGCTAAGGCAGCTTTTGACGCATACTACGATGTGATCCAGGATGGACTTGTACGTTATGACAAGGATGCCAGGAGTTTCTGTATACTGGCAAAGGCTGCTGGTCAACTAGCCAGAGTGAGCGTTATACTTTCAGCGTTGAGACAGGCACTCAAGGCTGTTGTATATCGCGAAGATGTCTCACCAGCCAACTGGAATGTTGAAGTTACTGCTCAAGATATCGAGGCAGGAAAATTTATCATGGACTATGCGATTGACATCCGCTTCACTTTACTCAAGCGTGTGTCTTCAGTAGGAAATCAAGAGGTGTACCCGCTTGAACATCAACTCACCTCGAACAATGTGTCTCCAATGTTCATGAACGAGAAAACTCTGGAACCAGCGAGAAAGCGTCAAAGGATTTCAACAGAAGGCGAACAGAACTCAATGCTTACAGCAAGTTCTTTGAGCACTCACACTGGAAATTCCCCCAATCAGCGTCATTCCACGACGCATGCTGCTGAGAGCATGCAAGTCACTGGGACAAGGGATGATCAAGGTATTCCATCGAGTAGTCAAGTGGTTGCATCTCAACCAAGAACCAGCAACGTGGACAGAAGTCAACCCAGCACAAGTTTCTACTCGGAATGTTCTGAAGCCACAGGGAGCCTAGGGTACTATACCTCTGGCAGCCAAATAGAGCAGGAGGATTTCTATCAACCGGGACGACGAAGTAGCACCTTCGTTGACTGCAGTCTCTTAACAGCTGAAGACCTACCAGGTTATGACCAAGAGCAGCTTATATTCATCCGCCGATTCGGCTACAAGCTGAAGAAACTCGTCGAGTATCGAGCGGATTGGCGAATATCACCAAGCACATGTGCCCAGAGACATCTCATGCCACCCATCCCAAAGACTGAGATGCCCAAGTACTACACGTTGACCCGCTATCCAGTCTCGGCGGCGAAGGAATACCTAACTAAGGCAGCTGATTTAGGCCTCGGGGTGATTGAGTCCACATGGCATTCCTCCAACAATCGCAGATCTCTCATCTTTCAGAAACTGCCTTTCGACAAGTTGAAACCAGCAGCTAGGAATCTCCTACTGAAACTCGAAGTTACTCAGGAGAACTTCATGGTATCATTCAATGCTCCAGCTGAGACATTCGCTGCGAACGATATACTCTCAGCCCTTGGTGCACATGGCCGAAGGTCTTCCCCGAATGTGACGTCTTCGTCTGCGGCGAGATTCCCTGTTCCTTTCCCACATCTGCAGCAAAACACCGGAGAAGACCAAAACCAAGTAGCTATGATTATGCCCGAATCAGCAGACAGTTCAGAATCATCAGTGCCCAACTCTGAAGCCAGTACACAGTACAATCAGTTTCCAAAGGCCGAACCTTTTGAGGATAATTGATTACATGACGTCAATGAATTACGAAACAGTTGCACGAAGCTGCTGTGATGTTTGATTATCGTTTTTGTGTGTGTATTCAGTGTTTTATCTTAAAATTTGAACTCGAATAAAGCACTCTGGATGTTCCACAGGATTGATACCTCCTACCGTTGAAAGCTGGGACAGATTTACTAGTTTTTACAATCAAAATTGTTCTGAAGCATAGGTATCTTCGGTTACATTTTAGGGGTTTGAGGACAGGACTTTCGCTGCAGGTAAACAACTGTGGCTGGGGCCCTCAGGTAAATGTTTTTGGCGACCTTGAAATTGAGTCCAGGTGATCACCGCTCGAGGTCGAGGACTTCCCTGAACATGTGCAACCTGGTTTCGAAGCAGAACCATAGAAACTAAACATAATTTGGAAATCTGAAATATGCGTAATACAGAAAAACTCATGTTCTACCCAGTCAGTGTTTTTCATCAATGTCAGTATTGACTATCTGAGAACTATTTTCTGTATAATGATTCAATACCTCCGCCAAAACAACATCTTCATCAGGTTATTAAGGCATTTCTGCCGAAATGCCTTCATGGTTTTAGCAGAATTTATTTTTTTCTTCTTCTTCTTCCGCCGTTTTGGTTTCCGGACGATAACTTTAGATTGCCTTGTGAGGATCCATCTAGTCATGATATGTGGAAGAACCCTATTCTTTTTGAGCCGGCTCCGAGGTCCGTGAGGTCCGTGAGGATGAAATCAAGGTTTTTGGTTTCCGGACGATAACTCGAAAAATATTCAGGCAATAGATGCAGAACTCTGCATTGAGGTTCATATACCACCAGGGAAGAACCCTACTGATTTTGGGATCAATCCGTCAAATGACCTTTGACCTAGAGGTCAAAATATTTTTTTGCTGACTCATCCTTGAGGCTTCCTGCATATCTCGGAAACGGTACGTCGTAGAGCAAAACGGACATTATTTTCGGACTCGTCGCCCTAGACAAACATGTCTAAGGGCTATTATGGATGAACTTTGACCTTGACCCGAACTTTTTTTGCCGAGTCGGCATTTTTCGTTTTCGTCGATATCTCGCGAGTCCGAAAATAACGTCCTTTTCGCTGTACGACTCACCGTTTCCGATATATCGACGAAACAAAAAAATGCCGACTCGGCAAAAAAATTTCGGGTCAACGTCAAAGTTCATGCATCATACCCATTAGACATGTTTGTCCAGGGCGACGAGTCCGAAAATAACGTCCGTTTCGCTGTACGACACACCGTTTCCGAGATATCGACGAAAACGAAAAATGCCGACTCGGCAAAAAAAGTTCGGGTCAAGGTCAAAGTTCATCCACAATACCCCTTAGACGTGTTTGTCTAATGCCGACTCAGCGAAAAATAATTCGGGTCAAGGTCTTAGTTCACCCATAATACCCTTTAGACGTGTTTGTCTAGGGCGACGAGTCCGCAAATAACGTCCGTTTTGCTCTAAGATGCACCGTTTCCGAGATATCGACGAAAACGGAAAATGCCGACTCGGCAAAAAAAGTTCGGGTCAAGGTCAAAGTTCATCCATCATACGCTTTAAACATGTTTGTCTAGGTCGATGAGTCCGAAAATAACGTCCGTTTCGCTCTACGACGCACCATTTCCGAGATATCAACTAAAAAGAAAACGAGTCCGAAAATAACGTCCGTTTCGCTCTACGACGCACCGTTTCCGAGATATCGACGAAAACGAAAAATGCTGACTCGGCAAAAAATATTCGGGTCAAGGTCAAAGTTCATCCATAATACCCCTTAGACGTTTTTGTCTATGACGACGAGTCCGAAAATAACGTCCGTTTCGCTCTACGACGCACCATTTCCGAGATATCGACGAATACGAAAAATGCCGACTCGGCAAAAAAAATTCGGGTCAAGGTCAAAGTTCATCCATAAAATCCCTTAGACATGTTTGACTAGGGCAACGAGTCCGAAAATAACGTCCGTTTCGCTCTACGATGCACCATTTCCGAGATATCGACGAATACGAAAAATGCCGACTCGGCAAAAAAAATTCGGGTCAAGGTTAAAGTTCATCCATAATATCCCTTAGACATGTTTGACTAGGGCAACGAGTCCGAAAATAACGTCCGTTTCGCTCTACGACGCACCGTTTCCGAGATATCGACGAAAACGAAAAATGCCGACTCGGCAAATAATTTTCGGGTCAAGGTCAAAGTTCATCCACAATACCCCTCAGACGTGTTTGTCCAGGAGGACGAGTCCGAAAATAACGTCCGTTTCGCTCTACGACTCACCGTTTCCGAGATATCGACGAAACAGAAAAAAATGCCGACTCGGCAAAAAAATTTCGGGTCAAGGTCAAAGTTCATCCATAATACCCCTTAGACATGTTTGTCTAGGGCGACGAGTCCGAAAATAACGTCCGTTTCGCTCTAAGACACACCGTTTCCGAGATATCGACGAAAAATGCCGACTCGGCAAAAAAATTTCGGGTCAAGGTCAAAGTTCATCCATCATACCCTTTTGACGTGTTTGTCTAGGGCGACGAGTCCGAAAATAATGTCCGTTACGCTCTACGACGCACCGTTTCTGAGATATCGACGAAAACGAAAAATGCTGACTCGGCAGAAAAATTTCGGGTCAAGGTCAAAGTTCATCCAAAATACCTTTATGACATGTTTGTCAATGGCGACGAGTCCGAAAATAACGTTCGTTTCGCTCTACGACGCACCGTTTCCGAGATATCGACGAAAACGAAAAATGCCGACTCGACAAAAAATTTTCGGGTCAAGGTCAAAGTTCATCCACAATACCCCTCAGACGTGTTTGTCTAGGAGGACGAGTCCGAAAATAACGTCCGTTTCGCTCTACGACTCACCGTTTCCGAGATATGGCCGAAACAAAATAAATGCTGACTCAGCAAAAAAATTTCGGGTCAAGGTCAAAGGTCATCCATAATACCCTTTAGACGTGTTTGTCTAGGGCGACGAGCCCGAAAATAACGTCCGTTTCGCTGTACGACGCACCGTTTCCGAGATATCGACGAAAACGAAAAATGCCGACTCGGCAAAAAAATTTCGGGTCAAGGTCAAAGTTCATCCAAAATACCTTTAAGACATGTTTGTCTATGGTGATGAGTCCGAAAATAAAGTCCGTTTCGCTCTACGACGCACCGTTTCCGAGATATCGACGAAAACGAAAAATGCCGACTCGGCAGACCTTTCGGGTCAAGGTCAAAGTTCATCCATAATATCCCTTAGACATGTTTGGCGACGAGACAGAAAATAACGTCCGTTTCGCTCTACGACGTACCGTTTACGAGATATGCAGGAAGCCTCAAGGATGAGTCAGCAAAAAGTTAGTTTGACCTCTAGGTCAAAGGTCATTTGACGGATCAATTCCAAAATCGATAGGGTTCTTCCCTGGCGGTATATAAACCTCCATGCAAAGTTCTGCAACTATTGCCTGAATATTTTTCGAGTTATCGTCCGGAAACCAAGTCTCATAATCGGCCTTGATTTCATCAGCACGGACATCAAGGACCGAATCAAAAAAAAAATACCCCTTAGACATGTTTGTCTAGGGCGACGAGTCTGAAAATAACGTCCTACGCTCTACGACGTACCGTTTTCGAGATATACAGGAAGCCTAAAAGATGAATCAGCAAAAAATTATTTTGACCTCTAGGTCAAAGGTCATTTGACGGATTGATCCCAAAATCAATAGGGTTCTTCCCTCGTGGTATATGAACCTCCATGCAGAGTTCTGCATCTATTGCCTGAATATTTTTCGAGTTATTGTCCGGAAACCAAAAACCTTGATTTCATCCTCACGGACCTCACGGACCTCGGAGCCGGCTCAAAAAGAATAGGGTTCTTCCACATATCATTTCTGACTAGTGGTGAAAATTCGATAAGGATCCATCAAGGCAAACTAAAGTTATCGTCCGGAAACCAAAACGGCGGAAGAAAAAAAAAAAAAAATTCTGCTAAAACCATAAAGGCATTTCTGCCGAAATGCCTTAATTATGTTGAGAATGGACGAGATCTGGTCTGGAGCTTTCATAACAGGGCTTAGTTTTGCGACCAGAGGTGGCCCAAGTATCATACCTTGCGGTTTCCTCTATATTCAATGAGGATTAAAAAGGGGACAGAAGGATTAAATGGAATTCGTTTAGTGGGTGAGTAGGATTAAGGCGCAGCGTATGATACTTGGGCCCCAGAGGTTAGGAATGAGGTGCTCCTAAACTTGAGTCCAAATGAATTTGTGTTTAACTGATCATCGGCAGGAAAATACCTTAACCAATAATGAGCTTCGCAAGTCAAGTATTGAGCTAAGTTCACTCTCGAGATATTCATTGTGGGACATGAACAGTTGCTGATGAAGCAGATATCACTAATAGTTTTTGACATCGAGAAGAAATCTGATGACCTTCAAAATGGTGACCTTCAATTTGACCATGGATTACCGAGTGATCAGAAGAGGAGTGATTTTTTCCATTCTTTTTATTCTGAAATGTGTGTAAGACGCGAAGAGTGGGTTGTAGTATGTATTAGCACTTTGCGAATTAGGCCACATCATGAATTTGATGACACAAATAGATGCAACAGTGATTATTCAACTGATTTCATCAAAATGCTCGTTTCTAAAGCAGTGTTTGATACCTGCGTGGCTTTCTCATGTTCAATCACAATTGCATCAGCAACCCCATCCCCCCCCCCCCCCCCCACCACCATCGGAGTCAATGGGGGTGCAATAATGGGCTTGCTGAGATACAACCTTGTAGCAAGTAGCAACAGAACATCTAGTTTACTCAAAAATTCATTCCATAAAACATCCCTACAACTAGAATGTTTGGAACACTTGAATACTTATTCACATTGTTCTAGTGATCCTTTGCACAACTGTAACTCCCTTCCATGCATAACTATATCCTAAAAAAATTCCCATGCAGTCTGACGTTTCAACTATCAGGTAAGTTTACCCCCGTGTTCGTTGTCCATCCCTGACAACCAGCAGATGCAAATCCACACTAAAATCTGATTTCATATTATATGCTCGTTCTTAGAAAAATCTTGCTTTGAAAACCTTAATTTTGCCAAATTTTGGTTTTGTATGATAGAGGAGCCACAATTGTGAGAGAATGTATCCTCGACATCAATTCAAAATTCTATATTTCGATAATGTTCTAATCACATTGGTATAACAAGTAATGATATGGTGGTAAATAAATGTATATGTAATAAATTCCTTCTCATCTTACATGGTAACCAACAATAACTAGACGTCAAGGCTTAAAGGCCTTGGAGGCATTTCAGAATGAAGCATGAAAAAAAACCAAAATGATGACTCAGGAAAAACATGACGAAGCTCCCGATGAGACCTATAAGAGGATTATGCAATTACATGTATGTGAAGGACAAACTTGATACCCCTAAGACTTTCTGTCTAATGTCTGTTTTGCTCTAGGTCGCACCGTTTCCGAAATATCGATGAGAATGAAAATTGCCGACTCGGCGAAAAAAGTTCAGATCAAGGTCAAAGTTCATCCCTAATACCCATTAGATATGTCCGTCTAGGTCCACGAGTCCGAAAATAACGCCTGCTTCGCTCTATGATGCAGTCGACGCACAGTTTCTGAGATATCGATAACAATGAAAAATGAAATTCAACCCGTATGTATAAACACAAGCACATGTACGATAAAATTCGTGTTTAATCATTGAATTTTATTAGAAAGCCTTGGAATTTCTGCAAATGTTGACACAAACTTTAGAGAACACACAATAACCAAGCAGTATTCCAAGTGTCGGGACCATAGGATTAGTACTTTCGGCGGAGAAGATTCTGAAATATTTGAGTCAGGGAAACATGGGACAGACACGACAGACACTGTGTCAAGCCATCCCAATAGCTTTACGGTTTACAGCCGATGAGCTAATGAAACATTGGATTCATCCTCCAGGACCCCAGAGCCGACTCAAAAACGATAGGCTTCTTCTACACACATTTCTGACCAGCGTTGAAAATTTGGCAAAGATACATCGAGGCAAACTGAAGTTATCGTGCAACCAATCCGTTATCGGAAATCGAAAAGTGAAAAAAAAAAAAAAATTTTTTTGACAAAACCATAAAGGCATTTCTCCTGAAATGCTTAAGTAACAGAACTCGTATGCACAGTCTTATACACACATATTCTTTCATAGAAAAAACATTGGTTCATACACTACCTGGTGCAGCATGATCGAAATTTAACAACTGATTCTCCAGGGTGAAATGGCCCATATCAAAGATGAAGCAATCAACAAATTGATACTCAAATAAATAGTAAATAAAACTCTCAACTAACAGTCTTCACTCTCAAATAATATTAATATATTTTTTATATTCAAAGTCTACTAAAAATTCATGATTTTAATCTTCTTATTGAGTAATAAATGCATGGAACACACCCAATTATACACGATACAGGTATATAATTGCATATATACATTTCACAAACAAGATTCCTAATAAACTAGAGAAGAAGCTGTACTGTCCTTGTGCTCGAAAATGCAGTAGCACCTAAATTCATCAACTGTTTGAACTCGTTGGGTCACTCTCAATAACTTCAGTGTATGTTGCAAACTGTCCATTCATAGCTGGCGATGTCTCTTGTATACTACTCGGAGACACTAGCATCTCATGTTCTGAGGTTTCATCTTTCAAGATGACGTACATCACCTCCTTCGAGTCCACGTGATCTGTTCCACTGACATTGCTCACTACACCGCTTGTGACATTCGGCATAGTGCTTGGACTCCCAGCTTGTCTCAAGATTTTCCCTCCTATCTGCCACATGGGACCTTGACCTGGGCCAGGCACCACTGCGGGGGAAGCTCTGGGAGCCGAGGGTAGGACTCCCATAGGCGTCTGGAACGGAGGTCCCCGAGGCCTCGGCGATGGCGACTTGGACGGACGGAAAAACTTGCAGACTGGTGATTTCTGTTTTGGGCGAAGAAATCGACAAGGTCCCTGGACTTGTCGTGGTGTGAAAAACTTGCAGACTCCTGATGATCTAGCAGGTTGAGGTGTTTGGAACTGATGGATCAGGGTTGGGGTGCTTGGTGTATTTGTTGAGGTGCAGGTATTGGCTGAATTTTCGAACAGCATTTGTGGAACTACTGATTTTGGGCTCTCGGTTTTGGTGGAGAAAACTGGCTGTGGTGTCACCATTTGTAGCCCTGGCAGTGGCTGTGATGCTTGAGGACTGGTTTTAATTTGGCGGAGTTCTGAAACCATCACAGTCTCATCTCCTCCGGTTACATTTGGACTTGATGACTTGAGGTCTGCAGCCTCAGCGATACAAATTTCTCGACTTCGGTCCGACGATTGACTCGCAACTTCGAACTCATATCCCTCCATGGCCCTGCTGAATACCCGTCCTGCTGCGACATTGCGCAAGTCACATACGAACGACTGAAGGGGAACTGATTTGCGAGCCTCCTTAGAGACAGTCAGAGGATCTAAACTATTTGGGGAATCCGAATCCTGGCATCCTTCGGAGTCAACAGACCTATCCATGTCACTTTCCTGCTTCACATTATCTTCTGAAAATGACCAAGAAAAAAACAATTCTATAGAAGTTTGGAGAACAAATTTGGTACGATAGGATGAGAACTCAAAACTGAATACTGTGTACTATATTATTCTGAATTTTAACCAATTTTTTGGCCATTTTGAATGGTGATGTGTATTGTGTATTTTTCATTTCTAGTTACCCCGGTATGAGCTGCCCCAGAATCACTAATGAAAAACTTTTGAACTAAATGAAACAGCTTCCACGAACTTACGTTCAGCGTCGGATTCTGTTTTCAGAGTTTCATTGACTGATTCTACTTCGACGTGCTCGGCGATGTTGATGGTGGGTAGGTCTATATCTTGAATTGTCATGTCCACTAGAGGGCCGCCACCACTTGTATCAGGCTCTACACTCTTGGCGCTCTTCTGCATACTGTTGAGTCGGGCACTTTTAAAAGTCTGAACTCGGACGAGTTTCTTGTCTCTTGGCATGGCGCTAATTTTCCGGGCACGGCTTCCATAGTTACAAGGGTACCTAAGAAATGTACGGTGTAAAGTGTATCATGTTTACATTCATGTGCATTAGACTAGTTTGACCATTAGATTAGTTAATTTTTTCTACATCAATTGATTATCATTGTACATTATTCATTATTCCACTTTTGTTCTGGATGGTGATTTTTGTTTTCTAAACCATTATTGTTCTGTTTACCTTCTATTGTGTTCTCTACAGTTTTCTACAGTTACAGGTATTAACTGACCATGCTATAAGGATCTGTAATTCTAGTACCTGTTTCTAGAGGTCTTCCCTTTCTTGCTCTGTTTTTTTGCTAGACCTTGCGCCCCGACGATCAGTGGTTTAACATCATCCCCAGCTTGCGAGTCACTCTCGATTTCAATTGCCGACTCATGCGATTCTGCGGTCTCCGGCGATTTCTGCCTTGGCTCCACTTTGATCGTAGATAAGAGTGCTGGCCACAGGAACATTGATTTGAACCTTGCTTTTAGTAACTCATAGTCATGTGTTGCCCTGATCGTGCTCATGGTTAGTTTGGATTTCTCGGGATTTCCTGCCTGCAGTGAATTTCCAGGCATCCTAGCTTGTAACTCACTCTTGCTCATGACTTGCATGTGCAGTTTTCCTGGATCAGCTGTGATGCCTTTCGACTGGAGTGCAGAAGTGACGGCGTCCTTTGTTAATTTCATGGACTTCATCACGATAACTGTTGGGGTTTTACTGGCAGGATTTTCACTTTCCCTTTCACCTTCGCATGGCTGTGAGGAGCCTTCTCCCCCATTTGTAATGACAGCCTCGTAGGTATCACCACCATCTCTCGACTGTCCAACTTCATTGACCGTTCCACCGACACATGTTTCTTGACTGACTTCTGAGCGAGTTCCCCTGTCAACGACCACCCCAGTACTGTCCAACACCTGCTTGCCATCTCCACTCTGGAATGTATCACCTTTTAGTTCCTCGACCACTGCATCCACGCGAGGGTGCTTGGCTGCAGGTGTCGATGTCGCTGGACACGCTCGCTTTGACGCTGTCAAAGTTTTAGGTTTGGCTTTCGTCTGCTTGACAAGGTTTTTGCGATCGAGGAGGAGTGAGCCAAAACCCCGTAAGGAGCAGACGGAAGGAGGAAGCGGTGGGAGATTGTACGCTTTGGTAGCCTCTGGACCTCGCAGGGCCCATCGTGGGAATATCTGTAACGAATGGAAGGAGGTTTGTTACATTCATTTGATTTGACATGGTTCATGTTCACAAATTTTCCATGAAAGATCCCCAATTTTGTTACCTGTGAACTGATGATCTCATATAAATGCTTTTCTATTACTTACGTTCAATATTAAGTTTACTGTAATCAATATTAATTTGGTTGCAATCAAAAGGCAATTATATTTTCTAGCAATAACGAAGTCACCCACCGGTAAGCAAGTGAACAGGCATCAAAGTCAGATTCAGCTCGGAAAGACTCCTGCCACCAACCTGCTCTATAGTCTGCGAGGTACTCTCTGTGTTGGATCCCTGAGCCTGTGCCTCTCCGAGATCATTCCACAGACTGTTCTTGAGTTGACGAATGTTTTTTTTCAGTCGGAAACTCTCCACATCTTCCGAGTAACTTGAGCCGAGGTCAATTCCATGCTCGTTGATGACTTTCTCCGTTTGTTGTTTTGTGCCCACTGCATTCATGTTGAGTGCCTACGTGAGAAACTTGGAATACTTATATATGTGTTTTGTATGTGTCCAGGTTTAAACTTTTAAATGAGTATTTATATAGACTGTCAAACTAATACAATGTGAGTGAGGTAGTATATGAATAAGTCCCAAACTGCATTTTGTAAGTACAAGTTGTCTTTCAAAAGACTCCAATTCAATACATTTAGAGAACCCAACAAAACACATGGATTGATTTAAGTTGTCTTGAAATGGAGAGACTCAAGCAGGACTCAGGTCCTTCAGGTAACAGAGAACAAACACTGTTGCTGACCTTCGCGAAGAGTTTGACGACTTTGCTCTCCACTTCTGCAGTAGAATCTGTGTTGTTTTCAGGTGCATCAGCTGCAGGTAAAGTACATTTTTCAGTAGTCAATTTGTGAGATTTGGTGAAATAATCTTTTTTACTTCAAGGATATCAACGCTTTGTGAGCTTGATTAAGATATGCACATATTCACAATTGGTTTTCAAAACTGCTTAATATTTCCAGTAAATCATTTTTTTGTTCAATACAGGTGTGCTGGCATCTGGAAGGTCTGTGTGATATGGTTTGGTCAAAAGTAAAGAAACTTATTAAATATCTTGTACCGTAGTAATTCCTAGGTCTCCCTCGTTTGGCAGTTTTGGGTGTGGTTTTGCTGAGCACTGTGCAAATGTCCTTATTAACTCGACTTTCCTTTTCTTTTGCCCTGCATTTCTGAGGAGACATGGTCACGGCTTGGGATATCCTCCCTTTCTTTCTATGCTTAGGCTGAAAATAGATATCCATATTTTCATATAATATAGGCAATAAATAGCATGCTGTGGTAAAAGAAGGTATGACAATTAACTTCTTAACACAACACCTACCGGTCTTTTGAAGTCCGGATGAACGATGAGATCGTATAAAGTCTGGTCATTGTATAAGTTGGCTTTCCGACGAGTACTTAAGTCAATCTTCTTGATTCTCGAGTCAAGTTTCTCGATCAGCTCGTCACTGGGATGGTTGAGGTTTTTCTCGAGACATGATCGGGCGAACACGCGTTCTCCGAGCAACACCACTGGCACGTATATACCTGCAAAACAGTTCAAACAGCTTTAGAATCATATCTAGGAGGTCCTAAAATAATACGCTTGTAATAGAGATACTGATACGTTAGCTTCGAAACTAAATGTACAAACATAACTCTGATTTTGGGCAGCTCATTTATTGTATGAAAATGCATGGGAAAACATTATACATTTGGAGAAAATGCTTTGAGAAATATCTAATTTAATAAATCAATCCATCAATCAGTCAATTCATTTTATACCAGCTTTTCTGTCACTCAGCATCTGTTCTGCGTCTTCGATGTCACACTCTCGTTGCTTATCCATGGTGCTGATGTTGTTGAGTTCTTGCTGCAGGTTTTCACGTTCCTTCGTCAACTCTCGAATCTTGAAGATTATTTAATACATAGGCTTCTTCAAAAAGATTTGCAGTGTAACACACAAACATATTCGAAGACAGATGGAAGTTCTAATCCAGTGCATATCAAAATTTCACATGGATTATCAAGTGGACATCATTACATTGTGAAATTTTCAAGATAATCCTGATATATTTGCATGAAATAGCAAAACAAATCTGTGAATACTCAGCACATATTCTCAAGTGAGTAAGGTCATCAAACCTTCTTGTCTCTGGTTTCATCCCGGTACAACTTCCCACTCTCAGTCCGGAAGCCTCCAAGTTGTGCTTGATATTTCTCGAGTACACTGATGCGGTGTGTGAGCATTAGAATACTCTTCTCCAGTTTTTTCTTGATTTTATTCTCTCTGGCAGACACTTGTGGTTTCACAAGATTCCTTGCTCGAAGCTTGACCAGTTTGCTGACGACATCAGGGCCGAACTGTGAACAAAATGTGCAGCTGATTATTGAAGAGGTGATAGGTTAACAAGGAATAATACATGTAGATCATAACATTTACCGACACGTTTGCATTATTCGATTTCACAATGTCAATCTGTCCACCATATTTCTCAACGTCCATACTCGAAACAAATATCGTCACTGTACTAAGATCATGACAACAATCATGGCAGGCTTGAATTTTGAAATAACACAGACTTAAAACGATTTATACCGGTGGATTTCCCAGGATTTTCTCAATGGCCTCATGAAGTTTAAGGATTTTGTATCGCTGCATGCAAGCGTTGTCATTGCGGCCTGGCAGACAACTGGCTATTCGCGACCAGTGAGCTGAAAACAGACAATGAAAAAGTATTGTCTTATATCTTACATAAGTTTCTTTTTTCCATAATAATCCTAATGTTTTGTTTTCAGAAATAAAATCGAATTCATTTGATTTGTGTCGGTCAACATTTTCCATCGTCTCATGCTGATTTCAACAAGAATGATCTCTCCCAATTATCAAGTTTCTTACTTCCTTCGTCCTGCACCAGCTGCCATAGAATGCGATCCTCCACGTACGAGAAAACTCCAGATCTGTGACCATCGATGAACCTGTTCATGTACCTGTAAGGCAAAGAAAATTCATCAATATTATTTCTTACGCTGATGTTCCAAGATACATTTTCTCTGGTTCTGGTAATGGTATAAGCAAATGGGCACATCTCAAAATACATTTGATACTGATGTAAATTTTAGAGCAAAATGATCACCTCTTTTCGCAGGAGAACTTCCATAAGCCACATCTACAAACCTTTCTCGACACTGTGGAGCTGAGCGATTTGGCACAAACTCCTGGACGCTCGCCCACTTATATCCACAACGTTTGACAGCCGTCAGCAGTATCTGTATACAACAAACGTATCTGATAAAACTACTTGATCGACATTATAGTATCATAAATGTCTACAAATTTATCGTATTTTATTGTCATGCGGTCTACAAAATATGTATACATGAGAAAAAATCGAATACCAACATAGCAAAATTTCAGGCACTGCATAATTCTTGATAATAGTGACACATTACAAGAGGACAGAATATTTCATTTTGTAATTTGGAACTACCACGAATCATACACATCATCAAAAAACATCAAATAACGTCATCGAAAATTGCTGAAAAAAAGTAGACTCGCAACACTGACCTTGTCCTCGTCGGGACTCCACTTTCCCATCTTGAGGTCGTCGTGCGTCTTCCAGCGAGCCTCACACTGTTCGTCACTACGCCCCTCCATGTAATACGCCACTGGATGGGACATACTGATCGTTAGTTTTCTGATTATATTTTTGTACAATAATTGTCATCAACTTTGCTGAAGAAGGATAGCGGTTATTGTCAATGTTTTATCACTGGGGATAGCATATGCAATACTAATGTAGTTGGCAGTAGTGTGAAACCACAGTACTAATTTGGGCAGCTATCATATTCGGCGATTCTAAACCCTAGGTCAAATTTGATTCGTCAGTAAGCATTCGTTCTGAACATGTTCAGTAATGCAGAATGCAATGTTCAATTCGGCACAATTGGTTGACGCACTATTCAATTATTTCTGACTGCCAAATAAATTGCAATTTCAGAGTCCATGCTTTCATGCATACTCCAAATATTTCAACCCATGTCTTTTGTTTTTGCCTTTAGCTTCAAAATTCCATATTTGGGGAGATGCGATTTCCCTCCTACGTGAATCAAGTCGAATTTGCATTGTGATATCTATGATCGTTGTAGAACGACAGACAAAAATGTATACATGAATGAGTTGAAGAAGAGTTGAGTAGCAGTCTAAATATTCAATACCAGACCTTGATCCCATGGGGTGTGTCCGTTGACGGTAAGACTTTCCACTACCTCCTTAAGAAATACATCTTCCTCCTCCATCCACTTCCTGCAAGATAATCAACAGAGTGTCAAAATCCAGCTGGAAATCTTCAACCTCACCTGGATTCTTTCAAAAACCCGGTATTCATTTCCTATATGGCTATATTTCCTATATGTACTACTGAAGGAAAACAATATTTATGAATTTTTATGTGTTCATGTATATCTGTTGAAATTGTTACAAGGTAAGAGTGTACCCTGTTTGCAGGCATGGGTTGAGTTTCATCTGAAATCTCTGCAGACACTGGAATGGTGTCCTGTTTGTCTGAAAAGTAAACACACAATATTATGACAATAGTATCACAAATATCATGGTCACACTAAACCATACACTACAGTTGACTCACATGATTCAGATGCAGTCTCTTAATTCTTGATTATGTCTCGTACAAACCTGCAACTGTTCAGCGATTTTAGCCCAGTCTCTGCCACCGTTCTCTTCCACGACCTTGGCCAGGTTCATGTCTTCACTCATGCGCCACCGCCCTTTGTTGATGGACGGGTGTAACGCATTCTTCCAGTAAAGTCGGATATCGTCAGGGTCACGCTCACCATCAAACTGAAGAATGATGGAGGAGATTTTATTGGTTGAAATATTATTTCAATTAAGTGAAAGCTCAGATATATTACTGCTCTCAAACTGTTCGTTTTCATGAACTAGCCATGAAAGTAACTGCCGGTAATTATGTCCCCTTTCATTAACTTCAGCGAAAACATCATTCATAATCATGCTTGCTAACGAATACTTAACATACATCAACAATGGAGATTTTCATCCAGTCAATCTTTTTTTCTTCTTCTTCCGTGAAAGGAATCTGCTCGGATGTACTCCTACAATATATCAAATATCATGAATGTAGCAAATTAACATGTACATCATTTTTCTGTTCATATGTTATATATAGGAAACATATTCACATCGTACCTGTTCATATATTATTGAATAATGATATGGAATAATCATACAGCTCAACTCCATTAATTGATTGAACGATGACAACTCTGTTTTAACAGTTTGCGATACATCCATAGATTAAGCTGATTATTGATAGTACTTATTGTGAAATACTCAAAAAAAAACCTTGATAAATTGGGAAGAAATCATGTGAGATTACATCAGTGACAATGAAAATTGGAGAGTCACATTTTACTAAGAACATAACAATTCTCGCACCTGATCTTTGAGATCTGTTGCTCCAGTGAGCTCAGTCGCGTCTCTGCTTCCTCAACTGCCTCAGGGTTCTTAGCATTTTGGACTTTCTCTAACTCCAGTTCTTTTCTGAAGCGGGGTATATGTTAAACATATCTTTGTTGAAAAGTGAAAACACGAGAGGATATCGCTTTATAGAAGATACATTTGTCTTTGATTATGATGGCAGGATGCATTGTAATTAATGTAATGATTTATACAACTCACATTCTACAAAACGATTCTTCAGTAAAGATGAATATTTTTCAGTGAACAGAAGAACTCGTCATGTACCTGGCGAGAAGTGGCCTCAGTTTCTGTTTCAGTTTGTCTTCCTCGAGAGCTCGCTGCAGCCATTTCTTCTCTTTGTTCGTATCTATGATCATGATAACAAATCAAAATTAAAAAAAACAAACTATGATCATGACCGATACTCACGAAATGAAATTATGAAAATCAACTGCAAATAAAGGTGAAGCTTCCGCGATATATTCTTACAAACCACTTTTTCAAACACTTACAGTACTTTGAAATGCGCGTGTAGCCATCAACTTCCATGTTCTCCAGTCGGGCCCTTCTCTCGACATTGATTGGTTGAGGCTGGAAACGATTTGGAGAATGGTTTGGCGGCTGCTCCACTTGGAACAATAAACAGCATCCTACATGGTAATGAATTTAAAACCGTAATATTTGTACACTACAATTTTTCTCACCAGTCCAGCCTTGTCCCTGAAGTAGGGAAAACCATAATAAGACAGCGGCATTTTCTTGGCTTGTGACTTGTTGTTCCTGGTATTCCGACTTGCTAGCTCACTGCTCAGCTCTGCTTGAAGCTCTTCCTGTTCAGTTGAATTTAAAGTAGTATTGTTGGTAAGGACAGGGTGTATTTTTTTTAAATTACTCCTTTTACTGCTGAAAAAAATGGTCAATATACATGATATGAGAATATTTATGAAAATAGGGAAATTACCAAAAAGAAACTATTCAACACATCTTTTCCAACTCTGCTGAACAAAAATGGCTGAGCGGATAACACAGAATAATATTGAAGCTCAAACCGCCAAAAGACAAAACTAATGGACGAACCTGTTTGTGCCTGTTTCTGATGATCATTTGTTGGATACTCTCCAAGTTTTCCATGATGATTTCCTGGTAGGCTTTGTTAAGTGCAAGGCACATCTGCGGGAGCGCAGCATTTTCTGTGGCAACAGCCGCATCAGGCAGTGGGGACTTCAGAAAAATACAACAATAAAATACTTTCACCAACATTGTTGATTGGTAACAGATGCAAAGTCGAGCAACGAGAAGTTACCAGGTATTTGAATTTGAAACTTTGATTAGTATCCAGTAGTAAAGACAATAGTGTAGCAACTCTTACTCTAACAAAAAAAAAATCTTGATATTTTTTATATTTATTTGGTCTAAAAGACCTTGAGTCCCTAACCTTTGCATGCGCCTTTTGAGGACTGTCTCCAGAACCTGAAAACATGACAAACAATGAACAAATGAATTGAAAAAGGGTAGATTACATGTACATGATGTATATCAAGTGTAAGCACACCACCCAAAATTATTACTCAATGACCAGCAAAATGATGCTGTGGTCATAAATATCACGGAATTCAACCCATCTGCAATGTGACACCTGTCTCAAGTTAACTTTCTAGATAACAGTCAGTCTGACTAGGTGTGCTAGATTGATGAAAGTTCACATGGTTTAAACAGTTTAAGCATCAAGTTGAATGCCATAATTGTCAACACCTACATTAAATGCTGTAAACCCGGAATTAAGTATTAGCGTCCATTTATTTAGTTTTTTTATTTAGTGTTTTTACATCGGTAATACTCATGGCCGCTGTCGTAAAATGCGAGTGCCAGAAATGCCAACTGCCATCCACTCACTACATCAATTTTCCGCTAATCCGACCAGTTTGGAGAGAATGCTAAACTGAATGGATGCTAATATTACTGGGTACAATGTTTAATTAAATGGTCAGTGTATGTTATAATGAAGTGTGCGTTATTAGGTATATTATGATTTGGTACATGGTTCCAACAAATGCCCACTGTACCGCCATGTGTTTCTTAAGGATGCTTATCAGTCAGGATCCATGCCTTATCAGCAGAATTCTGGTATGTTTTGTTTAGCCTATAACTCCGCAGTTCGGTAATGAATTGCGCTGAAAATTGTTGTGTAGGTTCTATCCACGACTACAATGCTTGTCCAATGGCCATATACCGCCAATCAAATGTAACTTACATAGGAAACTGACATCGTTTTAGGGTACAGTTTCTTGACTATGGTTAGATTACCTATCATACAACAATAACCTTCTGCCTGTTTTGGGATTTACCTAAACACTCGATGGGAGTTTGATGGTGAAAATAGCATGTTATATATCATCCGCATTGAATGGCATTGTAAACCCAACCGCAAACTACATCAAGAATTCAGCGACTCTAATATTTTCTAAGTGCAGAATAGAACCAAAATCACAACAACACCTCACTCCTGAGAACAACGTTCTCGACAGCTGAGCATTGACGGTATTTGCCATACGAATAATCCGCTGATCTGTACTTTGCTTATCTTACTGTGCTCATCTTAACTTACTATGTATTTTTTAAGAAAGATGGGCAGGCCACCATGGATCAAATCTACACTCAGGTATATTATCAGAAGCTGAGTCGCTTGGGCTGCTGTAATGTTCACTACGAGCCATCCGTCCTAGATTCGCCGCATTCCAAATTTGCCACATTTTTTATCAACAGTCGAGACTCTGATATCAGATCGTTGTACTAGCAGTTTATCTCCCCACAAAACAAGCTTCTGAGCTCTGATAATATCGAGTTGGCAAAATTTGGGATGCGGCGAATTTAGGACGAACGGCTGGTAGATGTGGTAGATCTACCCACATATCTAAACGGCTCGTATACTTTGCTAGACATAGTGGATGGACCGGATATTTACTAGTACAACAGAAACATACGTTTGTTAACAACAGGTTTTGCTGAGGTGCTGGCTTCGGAAGCGACGTCCCATTCATTGTCGTTGCTGGCCGTGAATGTTGACCATTGTGTTGACGAGGTCGGGAGCGCGTCCAACGTCTCGTCAACGACGAGGCAATCTTCATCTTCGTCTTCATCCTCCAGTATCTCAACGTCGCTGTCATGTTGCAAAGTTGATTTAATTCGTTCTATATCTTCTTCCAACTGTTTTCGTTCGTTCTCCGACATATTTGGCTTCCTACTTCGCACTGAAAAAGCGCGAATTTTCTCCGGAGAGAAATTTGCAAACTTTTACTTTCACCTATTATCGCCCTGAAAACAGTTTCACGCAGATAAAGCTGTTTCGCACGTGTGCGCAAATCTGAAGTGGATATAAATGAGGACATGAAATTGTTTTTTTGAAAAAAAAATTTTTTACAACGCCAGTAAAAATTTAAGCAAAGCACACCTCCCTGGTGATTCCAAATTTGAAAGCACACCAAATAAACTTTTTACTTTTTGTATACTGTAATTTTTCTAACTCGTCTACACTGTTTTTGGCTGATATTTTTGCGATGTTGAACGATATATATCGTTCTAATACCTGGCATACTTCATCTGGGAGTCAACCGGCATTTTTCTACCGAATTTAACATTTCTATCACGAAAATTAAAAAAAAAAAGTTGGCAATCTATCCCAATGTTAAATTTAGCCCTGTCATTTAATTTTGGGGTCCCGGGCGGGGTCCGCACCGTAACTTTATTGTCCATTTGCTCGGTTTTGTAGCGGAGCAATCTTTCAAAATCGAGATGTTTGTGTAGAATACACCCTAATGCCTAACGTGTCTTTTAATCCAAATTTACAATAATACTCCGAATCCTGATTGATGTAAACAGGACAAAATCCTCGAATATGCTCAAATTCTCGAGATCCCGTTTTGGGCTGAAATTTAACATTGGGTTTGATTGCCAACTTCTTCAATTTTTGCAATAGAAGTCTGACATTTTGTAGAAAGTTGCTGTTTGGCTCCCAGGTTAAGTATGCCAAGTTATGGAACTGTAACATTTAGCATCACAAAAAAATATCCTCAAAAACCAGTGTAAAACAAGTTAGAAAAATCAGAGTAGGGGCCTATATAATAATAGTTGTCCTACATTTATATCGAACTATATGTTGGGAGATCCTACCTGTACATGTATTGATGTCAAGTATGACGTAATATGTTGGTGACGTAATATGCTATGCTATTTTTGGATGTTCTAATAAAGATGTCGGACCAACATAATGCGTTGCTAGTGCTTCCAAAATTTGATGGAGTATTTGGTCACAAATAACAAACAAAAGACACTTTATTGGATAAACACTATAGTCTAAGCTAATCTTTTAGGCCCAGATCAATTTTTTAGAAAGTCATGTACAATAAACTATTGGCGATCTCAACTATCTCCTCAGAGTGGGGCTCTCCCTTAGATGCTTTCCTTGACACTCAAATCCTCTCAATACTGGATCAGTTGACACCATGACTGTAGGCCTATATTGACGTCTATTGGATAGCAAAGATCGTCATGCAAGAAGAACCTGCAGCGCCATCCCGATCCTGGTTTATACTAGTACGTCGTGAGGCGCCTGTCAAGGTATGATATTGATGCCCTCTCGGTGCTACAGGATCAAAGTCATGAAATCTACAATCTAAGACTCTGTGGATCACACGACTACAAGAGGAAGCTGCTGGCAAGTCGACTCTGAAGTACATGTACCTGGATGGCCAAAAGTGTAACTTTGACAAACCCCACAATATGTGGACATTAACACGAGACGTAGCGGATAAAGGCGATGATGTTGACAGGTTCCTACTTACTACAGTCAACAAGGGCACTGTTGATCCAGTACAGATTTGATCCCCCACCTGCCCCCTGTGCAAGTCCGCACCTGAAGATCGCCAACACATGATCCTGAACTGCACGGCGCTTGAGACGATCAGAACAAATTAAAATGACTAAAATCACATAGGCCTGTCTCATCCCTCAATTTGCGGATCTATAACCCCAATAGAAACTTACATTTATCTTAGACTCACACCCATATTCATGACATGCGAATGGGCTGATCTGAAGGACGCCTCAAGATCTCTCATCTATAGCCTCCAATTCAGAGGATTTGAATACTCAATGGCTTCTGAACAAAAAGGAGGGAGGATTCAAACACAAATGACATACTATAGTGTAAATTTTGTCGCCGTCCGCTATCCCGGGGTAGTCCGCTCACCGTGGGTCACTGCGGGCGCAGTATTTACTTTGGAACGTTTATCAGGTAGCAGTCCGCCTAGCAAGCCCAGACGTAAGGACACCACTCAGATACTGGATCATCACCGTGGTGTTAGCTGTAGCTGGCTCGCCGACGGTCCGCCACAGGGATGGAACCCCGGACAGCTCGACGGTCTGCCAGAGCCTGTGTCGCACCATCCCAGAGCGAGAGACCGGTGATCACAGGGACGAGATCTGTTTCAGCACGGTCCCCCTCCTAGGCCCCCTATGAGAGTCGACCCCAGGGCCCTCGCAGGCCTTAGCTGGTGAGTGGGGACGTAGACCTCATGGCCGAGCCCTCCGTCGTCCTCTCGCCTTGCCAGCCCTGAGACAACTCCGATGACGGAGGGCTCGGTCATGAGCTGTACGTCCCCACTCACCGGCAAAAGGTCATAGTAGGTATTCAGTGTGTTATGACATGGGTTCTGGCCATATAACAACCATCGTTGCTATGGACCAAATCAGACCATACGGTCATTACCTCGGTTCCTCGGCAACAACATATTGAATTTATTTCTTCTAGGGACTCCATAGAATAATGTATGATGTTCAATGAACATTTGCTCTTCTTATAGTTCGTTCACTAAGTTAAGCACCTAGTGGATATTAAAGTTTCCTCCAGAATACATCACGAATATATCGTATGCATATCCTACTATGAGCAAAGTGATTTTAGCCATTTAATTTTAAAACTGCGGTAACTTTGGAACAAATCATGATATTGCCTTCTGTAGTCCTGTAGTAGTAAAGACCATTCTGCTCAGCTCACCGAGTGCCACTCACGCCTCCGGCGTTCGAGAGAGTGGGGCACCTGGGTTTAACCGAGTGCAGGCCTGAGCCATCATATTTTCACTTTGCTATCTGTGCGACAGTGAAATTCACCCAAAAATACATTAGTGTCTTCCTCATCCATCAGATTGAATTGGTTCATTTGGCTATTTTTCACCAGCAAGCTCAACCAAAGCTCCTGAACATATAGGAGGGAAGTTTCAACAAACAACGAACATGGCGCGAGAACGGTGTGCGAAACTAGCAAAACAGCTTTGTCGTGTATAATCTGTACCGAAATTAATTTTCCACTTGGAAAATAGCGCTGGTATTTTTTTTAGTTATTCCACTTACTTCACGGAATAAGGGTCTGAAACGTGTTATGCAGCATCAATATTATCTGCAAGGACATACATCTTGCCCACAGAATGTAGTTTGACATGAGGAAACCATCACATTCCCTGGAACAAAAGCAAATGGACTATGACATATGTCTTGTATCCTCTATTATCGCCCACTAAATGCTTACCGTATTGACGCGCATAGAGGCGCATGCGCCTATAAGCGGATTTGCGCATTTTGAGAGACGTTTTGAAAAATATTTTTATTCACTTAGAGGCGCATGCGCCTATATCCGGATATAAGCGCACCCCAATATTCATATAGAGGTATATACCAATATTCACATACAGGCGCACGCATTCACATAGAGGCAAATTTTCCTGACACGGGTATATCACATAAAACATAGCACCAAGGGTGCTGTAGCTTACTTAGATCCAGTGTATCCTCGAGAGCGCGGATACACTGGATCTATAGCTTACTGGCAATCATGTGAATTGCATAGAATACTGAATACATATAAATTGTTACACTGATGTTAAAATCAATATGTTAAAACATCCTCGTAAATGTTGATAGAAACACATTTTCTGTATGAACTATAATACGAAATCAAGTTACATCTTGAAAGATTTTTTTTGTTAATGACAAATTTTCACAGATAGTCGATTCAAAGGCAACAAAACTTATACACACAAACGTACATAAGGATAATCTTATACATGATTTTGAGGAAAACTGTCTGAATATATTTCGATAAAATGACCACCAAAAGCAAAATTCATCGTTTTTTCGACAAAAAAGGTCGTTTTGACCTTTCAAGGTCATTGAAGGTCAAATTCAAGGTCACCACTCAAACTGCAATATATGATTTCCCATTTGAATGTGCCAATACTTAGGCTCTATCTTGAAGTGTTCTATGAGATTACTCTGCATATCTCCCATGATGAAGGAAAAATTGGGTGAAGTCCAAACAAATTTTCAATGGTAAAAAAAAAAAATTTTCTTTTTTTGCTGGAAATGGCTCAAAACGAATAGTGACTTGATTTGGGACAAAAAAATTTTTTTTTGCCGACTCGTCAAAAAATCAAAATGGCCGCCCCACGCAGACCGTCATTTCAAAGGCAACAAAATTTATACACATCACAAAGGTACATAAGAAGAATCTTATACATGATTTTGAGGAAAACTGTCTGAATAGATTTCGAGAAAATGACCACCAAAGGCAAAATTCATCGTTTTTTCGACAAAAAAGGTCGTTTTGACCTTTCAAGGTCATTGAAGGTCAAATTCAAGGTCACCACTCAAACCGCAATATGTGATTTCCCATTTGAATGTGCCAATACTTAGGCTCTGACTTGAAGTGTTCTATGAGATTACTCTGCATATCTCCCATTATGAAGGAAAAATTGGGTGAAATTTTCTAAGTCCAAAAAAATTTTCAATGGTCAAAAAAAAAATTTTTTTTTTTTTTGCTGG
Organism: Terebella lapidaria; assembly: GCA_949152475.1. Lineage (NCBI taxonomy): Eukaryota > Metazoa > Annelida > Polychaeta > Terebellida > Terebellidae > Terebella > Terebella lapidaria. The sequence continues at coordinate 21,598,151 of OX424566.1, read as the reverse complement.
AAATGGCCCAAAACGAATAGTGACTTGATTTGGCCGACCCGTCAAAAAATCAAAATGGCCGCCACACGCAGACCGGCGATTCAAGGGCAACGAAACCTATACATGTCATAGAGGTACATGAGAGGAATGTTTTGAAACAAAAATCTCAAAACTGATCAGACAGTTTTTGAGAAAATGGCCACCAAAGTCCAAAATTGGCAATTTTTTGTCATAAATGGCCGCCAAATCGGCAAAAACGATTCAATCAAAAAAAATTTAAAAGTTTTTAGATATTGGCCTAAGGTATATTCTGGCAAATTTATGGGGAAATTCATAATGCCAAAAAAAAGTTACAGATCCGGACGGACGACGGACGAAAAACCACGATAATAGCTTATCGGCCCAAAGGGCCGGTAAGCTAAAAAACCTTGATTAAAATGTTTCACGATATCACCACGAACATGACCTATTAAAAACAATGGAGGACAAGATGTTTTTACGGAGATGGATCAAGGGGAAGGTGTTGCATATTATGTTGTGTTGGGAGGTGGAGGGAGATGTCGACCCTGCAGTACACTGAATGGACATGTGACTGGACATGTTTACGCTCACCTATTGTCCTACAGCGCGCAACGTGAAGCGTGCCCACTACGGTCTTCTACGGTAGACATGTACCCCTACCCCCACGGCACTATGCAGTATAGATCTAGCAACAAACAAGTTTGATTTCCATATGGCGTGAGCTTTATTTTTCTTTCAAGAAAGTGAACAAAACACACGTTGTGTGGTTTGACTACTCCGATATATAGGCGCATGCGCCTCTAACTGGATAATGGTTTTGGGTGGCGAAACTGTCAACTGCTTCACATACTGGCGCATGCGCCTCTATCCGGATATAGGCGCATGCTCACTTATAGGCGCATGCGCCTCTATGCGCGTCAATACGGTATTGTATCGCCTCAGACCAAACATGTCAAACCGGTCATAAGTAAACTTTCTTGTGCGCAATATATATGCAATTATATCGCGCAGTAAATTAACCAATCATGGACAGTGTTTTAGGACGCGATCAACATGTATTTATATCGCGCAGGAAGTCTTAACCATTCTTATCCCGTCTTTTTACGCATTTCTTTTTTCAATCAATCAATCAATTATATTCAATAATATATATTAGTAAATGTTAATCGAAACATGCATGCAATTAATATTATAGATTGTTGAAAAGGCACTGCGAGAAGTGCAGTGCCCAACCCTCAGTACCCTGAGCTCATGAATATTATACAGTAAAACACCAAACAGAAATATATAATTTGTAAGTGTACAATGATTTAACCGATTAACCAATAAAGATTAGTTTCTAATGATAGACCTATTTATTGCACACATTAAATCAATAATTAAGCCACAGTGTCTCATGTCATGGTACAATTTGATCTAGATTGCAGAATAATCATGATATTATGCGCAAAATATATCATGGGGGGGGGGGATGAGGGTAGGTGGGCTGGGACGATTCCGTCTTACTGACTGTAATAACTGCTGTATCTCATGTATCTGCGTGCTACGTATGTCAATAATTCTAGACTTCATCCGATGTAGATCAAAGTCTAACTCTGCAACAAGGGTTTCCAAATATCGTGTTGATAAAGTTATTTATATCCAATAATGGGCATCATACTGGTTTGGTAACTAACCCTTGTGTGGCAATAGAGCAGCCTATACATGTATGCTGTATAGATGGGGGTTTCCGTTTCCAATACTTCTTTGTTCTATGTAAGACGTGCCTATTTATGTGTGCATCCCTATACCGGTAACGTATCGGTATGATACCGAGAATTCTGATTCAAGGAAGATCTCTTTCGAAATCTACATCTTGAGGGATAGTTTTCTATTTAGAACTTTAAACCATGTCCCGTGTTGTCTGGAACTCTCCAGTCTCTATTATTATGGTCGGTCATCATACTACTGGTAGTATACGACAGGAAAGTGGACAACACTAATCATGCTAATTGCAGCTGTTGTTCTTTCTCGTCCCATTAGAGACTAGTTTGACAAAGATGAGTGGTCCGCTAGACGTGGGGGACTTGATCAGTCTCCTTGAGACCTCGGACCTCGTGTCAGGCCAGCAAGTCAAGGAACTTGTGCTGGAAAACCTCCGCAGCAGTGAGTAAATGGGATATATTCAATCTAATCTAAACTGATGAGTGCATGTATGTGGTGCATATCATTTATACAGGTATCACTATAACCATGTTATTTGCAGCCAAGGAGGGCTGGCTGGTCAATGCGTTGATCGATTCATACGTCCTGTCCCGCTCTGGCAGATGTCTTGATATCATTGCAGCCGTTGATGAACCTCATGACAAGGTTGATTCAATTTATCATTATATATATATATATTGTGATGCAGTTTTTGTTAAGAGTATATTATGCAAATTTTCGATGTTATTTGAACTTTCAAAAGCTCAGATTTTGTGGATCACGATGAATGTTTGCTCCTATTTGTATCTATTTGAATATCCTGTATCGTGTCTTTTCAGTTTGTATTTGACCGACTGCTGGACCATCTGCGGGGGCCTAACAAGCTGGCTGCCATAACGATTCTGGCCACGTTGGTGTACAAACGACCCTCCTGGTTACACAAAGTTCTACAGAATTCTGTCTTCTACCAGCTACTTAAATGCCTGAAGGTAGCTTGAATCTTACAAAAAAATATTTTCAAAATTTAAAATACTGGTTTCATAAGTTTGTGTATCAGTGTTACGGATAAAATCATTATCAACTGTATGAGTACAGAACATCGTGATTCCTTTCGTAGGATGACTCAGATGTACCAGTTTTGCTCAGTGGGCTACTGGTTGTCACAGCAATTCTACCAATCCTGCCTTCAACAATTCACCAATACCTGCCTCGTATTTTCGAGACATTTGGTCTGTTATCTGCAATGTGCCTCAAAGGTATGGTTTATTTCGTTCATGAAAAACTTGAAATATTTTTGACAATTTGACTGCACTGCTGTTGTTTAGGCAGCAGTAGAAAAACAACGCTCATGCATTTCTGATCATACGTACTATACAATGTGTATTTATTTATAAAGTCTATAATGACAGATAATATATATGCAAATAAAATTTCAATTTCATCTGCCAGTGAACAGTGAGCTGTACAAGTACCATCTCCGAGTAGGAGTGTACTGTCTGCACAATCGCCTGTACGGGATGTTCCCGTACCATTTCCTCACGTACTTGCGTAACATATACTCAAGGCCAGAACAGCAACAGGTCTTTGAGCATGTCATCAAGGTTAGTTACTTATAGATTATCACACTTCACTTCTGATCTTTGCATCCGACGACATTTGTATCCATGTCATCCTTATTGACTTTAGACTTCACAGTATCGTGCGGTGCCATTTATTTGAGGACTGGAAGGTATAATCTTGCCTGAGAGTCGAATGTGATTTATGAATGGAGTGTGTCATGGGAAATTTACATTCGTTCTAGCCGATGGTAGACAAGTTAAAGCTACATCCACAACTCTTAACCACAACTCGGGAGAAAGAAACGGCAAAAGAAAGGTAACAAAATGAAAAGTGAACACTGAACAGCAATCCTGAAATATGCATAAATAATTATAATCGTAGCATTCAATATCTGGAAATAACCAGCAACCGAGCACTCAGGGTACAATACGTAATAATAATGTAATGTTTCAAGACTGAGGCGAAGATTGGTTGATTGATGTCCGTCTTTTACTCACCAGATGGCGTCAAAAGGAGGTCCACGACATTCTAGTGGAGTGTGCGCAGTTCTCACTCGACCTGACAGAGGGCAGCACTTCAGAAATAGCCACACCAGGCACGCAGCGAATGTCTGACCACTTTGTCACTGGACAAAAATGTGAGGGTACTGTGCAGCCACAGTGCAGGAATCATCGAAGTTTATATCACATTGCAAATATTTTCATCATAAAGTGCCTTTGACATTCTGCATATTGACATTCAATATTGATGCATGCAAAACTATTGCTGGTGCATGAATAAATGGTCAATGGAATTTTCATACATGTATTATGAATACCATTTACAATTTCATTGAGACCCATATGTAATATCACATGTTTACCCCCCCCCCCCCCCCCCCCCCCAGTACACCACGCTATGGCAGACCTGGCAAGCCCTGCGCCCGGCTCTCTCGTCTGTTCAGTCGACCCGTCCAGCGTTCTAGGACTGCAGAGGTCGGGGGTTGCTACCCCACCCCCCGGGCATGAAACTCCCTCTGCAACCACTATAGGTACTTGGTGTGGCTTTGGGTTTGGTAATGTCAAAGTAAGTTTTCAGATAAGCTCTGTTATTTGTGTGCTTCCATCAGGGAGAATAGTAAAATAATAAAATCTACAGTATGAATCATCTATGCACTGCTGTGAAGTAAGTTTCTTGTTTTCATAGCTTATTCATAGTCATCAATGTAAATGAATGGTGCATCCTTCTCCAAATCTGAAATTTTCGAAAGTAATGCTAAATGGCTGATGTGAGAACAAAAAATTGAAAGTTTCTCAAACATTTCAGCAGGAGTGCGTGGTCCCACACCCATCCACCAGGGGGCAGCACTTCCATCTCCCGCGCCTGACGCCGAGAAAACTCCGGTTTGTGTAAAATTCTTCTGCATTTCCCATTGTGGTTTGCCTTCATGTACCTGAGTGTACAAAGTTGTCGAAATATGAGGAATTGATGAGTGTTATGTGTAAATTGTGATTGAGGTGTGTTTAACACGGAGATTCCGGGATAGAACTGCTGTAAATTTATTGCTTAGGCTTTTTCTGAGAGGAACGAACATGATTTTTTTTAGCATAGGTGTATTCACAGTTGCTCCAGTATATCACTGATTAGAAAAACAGTATTATTTATGAAATTCATTTGAAAACATTTCTGTCCTGTTTTCTGTGGTTTTGTGTAGCATTTAGTCTCCCAGTGACTGCATGGAACCTAGGCTTGTCAAATTACTCCATCCTCCAGCAATATAAGTCCATGTACTACACGGAACACGAAAATCATTACATCCTTTTATTTACTCCATGCATAACCAATAAGTATAAGTATCCAATATCCAATGGAGCACCTTAAAGCCTTCCTTCACCCCATCCTTTCCAGAAAGCCAAGAAACGCCATTCTCAAACTGGGCTTTCCCTCGTTGGAAAAATCCCGACCCCTACCGACTCCCCGATATTTCCCGAGGGTCACTGCTCGGTTCCACCGTCCCCCCTCAAACCCGATTTCACGAGCGACCCGCCATTCTCCGCTCAACGCATGCAAGCAATTCGCAAGCTTTCTTTCCACCAATCAGAAAGCTCCTCACAACAGGCAGATGTTGGTCGAGCATTGGAGAAAGTAAGTTCTGTTCATTCTTGCCATTTTTTTTCCGTCGAAAGCAAGGTTTATGTTGCCTACTGCTTTGTGTGTTTGATTTCTCGGTGGTGGTGGGAATTGAGGGGTTTCCTTTGTTGCTTTTTCGCTCAACTAACTCACTGATGCCTCACTGCTTCAAGGCTTTGCTTGTGTCTTTCCTTCGACAAACTCATCCAAAATTACACCTTCCCATGTTGCATTACTAACTAAGGTGTGCTGCATCAGTCAATCATATCTGTGTAACTCACAAAAGTTGTGCATGTAACTGTACAATTTTGTCCCATCTGTGTCTTATACAATGCATTGAACACGGCGAAATGTCTTATAACGTTTTGTATAATTCCCCATTCTCTTAATGCATATTATGTGTGTGACCATCAAGTTCATAGAACTGCATATACTCACGTACTAGTCAAAATAATTATGTTGTCATAATGTGTTTGTTTGTGTTAGTTGTATCAGTTTTAACAAATTCAATTTGTAGATGTAACATGCATGGTGTATATTAGGCATGTATTTTGTCATGTCATGTTTTCATAATTTTGGTTCTGTGTTCATTGTGTAAGTAATTTTGCTTATCCATTAAGACTAAAATGAAACCATACATGTGTGTAAGAGACCCCATTTGGTGAAATATCTGTTTTAAAAGATCATTTGTTCTGACACATGTACTGTAGACCATGTTTTGCATGTCCAGCAAGTGATGTTAATACACTAAATGTACATACTGCACAAGTGCACATACATGTGTTTGTTTATAGCTGGTTAGCTTGTTGAAAAAAAAAATAAATGAAAAAAGATCACCTTGCCATGCATGTATTACTTTTGTCAGCACCAGCCTTGCTAACACCTATTGAACCTCAACGTTTTCCAAGTGTTGAACTTAAAATACTGATTTCCATTAAATGTGTGTACGTGTAGTTTGTTCTCTGTGAACTGTGTAGCTTTTAATCAATGTGACCATTGTTCACACAAACTTGTACTGATCCACTAAATCATTCTTATCTCAAAATACTTCGTTTGCCAGGTATTGGCAAACACCGAGAAGTTCCAAGCTCGGAAACCGACAACGGATGCCAACATCCAACAGTCGGCTGACAAAACAGATGGCCAGCACGAAGTTACAGTACAAGAAAATGTGGCAGGACAAAGATCGTCAACAGATTTGACGAAAACGAGTGGCCTACCTACAGCCAGGCAGGTCTGTACAGTGACGGGCTATATGAATGAAAATATGATTAATGATAGATGATTATGGAATGGAGATACATTCTTGTTTCCATTTGTGACAAAACGTTTTGACGAAGGAAGACATGCCTAAAACATTCTGATGAGAACATCCTAAATTGCCAAAATGTTGATTCCTAAAATGGAAACAAAATTCTGCAGACAAGCCGAGAGTCTGGAGAGTTCCATCTGCCAGAGTCTCTCCTGGAAGCATCCCTCGACCGCGCCGCGTTTCCCCCACCACTGACCACTGACACAGCGGCTCCTACCACACCCAGCGCGGTGGACATCGGGCCCTCAGTCACACAGCTGCCGAAGTTTCTAGACACACTCGACAGCCACGGGGAGGGTCAGTTTGCTCAGTTGTCATGATTTTATGTCCACTTTATATTCAGATCATCATATTGGTGATATTTTTAGTTCGTTGTCACATGAACATGATCAGTGTCCAGTGAAGGTCAGTATGGTTAAAATGTATGAAGAGATCTTGTACTGAACTTCATAGTGCAGTCTTCTCATTATCTGTTCAAAAATACTCACGCACACAGAAATTGTACACATATTCAATGTCATCAGTGTGCATGATTCTGTTCCGTATACTCCCACAGATGCCACCGACAATGAAGTGACGGAGATCACCACGGTGACTGAGGCTGATGAAGATGAGAATTCGGAGAGTTCTGACACACCATCCCATCTCCCCCCTCATCTAAACACCGCCGAGTCTGTCGCTGCCTTCATGAAGAAAGTCAACCGCCTCCGATTCAACAGCATCAACATGGCGAGAGAGACGGCATCGAACGGCAAAATCAACAAAACCGAACGCTCCCGATCGTGCCCGAACTTCGACCCTGACAAAGACGGTAACCATGTCAACCAGCCTGTCGAATATAGAGCTTCAACACTTCCCAAGCAGAAAGTCCCAAGGATTCCATCGATGGTCGACATGCAGAGACGAATAACTAGGTGCAACTCCAGTCAGACCAGTCTCTATGCGCTTTCAACGATGATGTTCGACAATAAATCTCGCCCAAAGTCACCAGGCATTCCTGCCGAAACAAGTACGGTGGCTGATCACGATGACCCGGAGCTGCCTTTCGAGAGCTTCCCCTACCAGGAGTTGTTCTCGATGTCTCTTCCGTTCAGCCCGTACGTGCAGTGTTACAGTTGTGTAATGAATCAAACCGTTGACGGCACTACGGGTAAAACAGCAGACGGAAAGAAGAAAACACAACCTGCTTTAGGTTTGTGCAAATATTTTAACTGTTCAAAAGAATCGTCCACTGTTCAGATATATGTATAAAATGATCACTCCAAATTGGTGAAATTAGGGATGCTTTACTTCGTCCTGTTTCAATATAGTTAGTATAACTTTCTTTCCTGTTGGTTTCCAGATGATCGAGTGCCACTATTTGCGTCATATTCGCCTGCAGAGTTATTGGATCGTATCCTGGACCGGGGTCAGATGATCCATGACAGCGACCAGGCAGCCAGTCCTGGGGGATCCAGGGTGCTGGGTCCAGGTGTGTATGGGGGGGGGGGGGGGGGGAGGAGATGGCCAGGCAACCAGCCCTGGGAGGTGAGGGTCAAGCGTGCTGGCTCCTGGTGTGTATAGGGAAGGGGTTGGATGGTATTTAAAAAAGTAGAGGTTCATACAATTCAAGCACATTGATGGTCTGTTCCCAGTGTTGTCGACGTGTACGGATGTCGCGGTGCTGCGCGGCCAGATTGACATGATGCACAACCAGCTGATGTTCGAGCGACACAAGCGGGAGATGCACGCACAGCGGAACCGACGACTGCTCAGTCGCATCGTGAAAACAACCGCGCTGGAGGAACAAAACAACGCCATGGTTAGTGCACTGGGCATCAAATGCTCAAGGACATTAGTAATGATATCATATTTTGAAGCACTGATTACTTGAACCTTTCTTGTGTACCACTGTGATATTGTGGTTGTTATATGTCACAATATTCATTCAGTGATTTCTGCTTTAATTATTTAATAGTATGAGACAAAGACTGTCTCTTAGAAAGCCACGGGACAGATTATTGAAGATTTTGTATTACTTTACCCCTGCAGAAGGACCAGTTGCTGCTACAAGAGCGGGAGATGGTGATCCTGAGGAAGGAACTTACCCAACAGCAGTCGCAGGGACACCAGCTCAAACAGGCCGCAGCCACACTGGAAACCGAGGCCGAGAAAACAGCAAAGTCAGGCTTTAATATGTTACTGCTGTTTAATGGGGATGTTTCATGCAATAGTGTATGACAATAGTATATTTGTATTCATATGTTAACCTCCATCGAGTAATTGTACCTGTTCATTAATTGTACTTGTTCATTATTCCTCCGGTTAAATTGTTTATTTTCCCGACCACAATGGTTCAATATATATCCGATCGACTTCCAAAGAAAGTACATCAGTCTTCTGTCCATAAATTTTAATGCAGTTCAACTCTAGGTTCATCACAGCTGTACAAAATGACGTTCTATTTTGTGTAGGTCACACAAGCAGGCGTTGGAGTCACTTCGCAACCAGAACAAGGAGCTGGAGTGTCAACTGGAGACGGCCAAGGTGAACAGGGACAAGGCCAATAAGGTTTGTTCAACCACAAATTTGGTTCATTGCTGGAGAATACTTCCTTTTTCTGAACATATAATTTTCGAAGTTCATATTGTGATAGAATAATTGTTGTATTTAATGGAATATTACCATGTTGAGCTCATGAAACACTGGTAATTCGATGGTGTACATTCTTAGATTAAATTTTATAAAATGTTCAACTGAAACCATGAAGCTATTGATGAGACTAAATCTTGCCATTTGTTTACATTTTATCCCCTCAGGCGATGCAGTCGCTCCAGTCGCAGGTGTACACGCTGTCCAAGGAAGTAGAGGCACTAACGGCACAGAGTGTTGGTACTAACGAGCTCAAAGTTAAGGTACAACACCGAGCGTATAGTATCACATGTCAGAAATATACAACGTTAGTAAATTCCAAAAAAAAATTCAAATTTTCCGAAGTATTTTAAATTTGTTGCAATTTTCTAGGAGTCGGAGGGGGGGGGGGGGGGTCACATTTCAACTCGAGTGAAAACATGAGCAAAAGTTATTTTTCAAGTGCATGACATGGAATATTATAGTAATTTCGTTGATTATACTCCATAGAATAATGAAGTACCACTTTATCATTTTTCTCCAACAGTCTGAATTCATTCTCAGCTTCTCAAGTGATTTTATTTTGCCGTAACAAGATTCATCAACCCTTTCACCCATTTTCAGGTGCAGCAGTTGAATAAAGAGCTGTTACTGATGGGCGAGCTCCAGCAGAAATATCAGAGTCGATTGGTGGCTTTGAACACTGCAGAGGGATCTAACACGCACCAGCAGTTCCTACTGGATACTTACAAAGTCGAACTCAACAGTAAGTGTGCAAGGCTGGAATATTGTCAAGAATAAAAAAGTTTAAAAAAGAATAGTGAAAGAAATGCACCAGTAATTAAGATAACTGTCATGACCTCGATTGTATAATGTTAAAGTTCATTGATATTTGTATATGTTCTTCTTCCAGGCGTGAAGAACAGTCTAGGTCAGAAGACGGTTCAGTGTGACAGGGCTGAGAAAAAGCTGGAAGACTGTATGAAAAAACTACAGGTTAAGGTAAATGCATAGGTCTATGCTGAGATCATACATTGAAACCATTTGATGCACCCATCCTATAGTAGTGTGGAAGAGTATGTGATTACTTTGACCCTTCACTGACGAGCACATGTCTTCATCTTTAACATGTCTTAGGATGACTTGATAGAGCAGCTTAAGCAGATGATGGAGTCAGCAACGGACTCGCACAGTACACAGATGGAGGTACATGCATAAATAAATAAAATATAATATAAAAGATAACTTGTGAATACATGTGATGAGTTATGAACAAAAATATAACACTTTTTTTGCAAGATTACAATTTTCATTAAATAATTACCGAGTACGTAGGTCATCATAATCTCCAAGAATAATTATGTGCACACATTTCGAGTGTGCTCATCAGTTCCAATGACAAAAACCCATTGTCCATTGAACTAAATAGTGGAAAGTCAAACTGTATCACTGTTTACAATGAATCAATAGGCCGTGGAGTCCAAGTATCAAGCGTTGAAGCGATTGCACCTCGCGCTGCAGACAGAGTTCCTCACCCTCAACCATGAGCTCGCCATGGCGAAGGCTGCCCCGCCCCGGGTACAAACTCGCCGCCCCGGCCCCTACCCGATACCGATGGCTGACCCAAGTGGAGCCAGCACAATCAGTCGGGAGTGGGGGGAGAGACGGGACGGAGGAGACGGGCAGAGTCTCGGACACAGCGGACTCAGGACTCCGGGTAGGTGCTAGTACTCGTGGAAAGTGGGCTCCATGGTGGTACATAACTGTACTGATTCTTGTCAAAAGTCAATACTTAGGATAAAATTCATGTTTAAAGACCTTTGTCTTCTTTCATGTAAAAGTAAAAATCAATTCTCCTCAATATTTGTGCTTTCGAACCATGTGTTGATGTATTTGTGGCCAGAATTTGATGCATGACGTTTTGTGAAAATAACCCGTCAGACACAAAATTATCTAATTCTGTGCATATAATTGTGAGTTCATCATTTCACATATTGCTCCCGCCCCCACAGACTGTCCATCCGAGTGTTCAGCGCCTGCGAGTGTAGGGAGCGTGGAGAGTGCTGAAGAGGCTGTTGCCATGGACACCAGTCAGTAACCACCATGGAAACAGTTACATTATACATGGGAGTTAGTGTGGTAGTAAATGTGTACATAGTCAAATTCTGATCATGTATCGATCAGCAAATTGTGATAGTCATTGATTAATAATGATGTGGATTATTGTTTGTTTGAGTTCTATCCCCAGTATGTTGACGTTTTTTGTATGCATTTAGTTGATGTATCAATAAGGTGCTCATGCTGAGGTCACTGTGCTTATACAGTAAACTCCCGTTATAACAAAGTTGAAGGGACCCATGTGAGTACTTCGTTATAAAAGAAGTTTGTAATAAAAGAAGTTACATATTCAAATGTTGTTTTTCATTCATTTCTCCATGTGGTTCCTCTCAAAACAAGAACACAAATAATTAGTTTATATGAATAATGTGTGGTTCAATGAATACATATTTCCGTTTGGTAGCCATGATGACTTTTTATAAATTTCATAATTTGCTCTATTCATAGCCCATTGTGCGCCCTGTAAAACGTGATTAACAAACTATTGGTACATAATCTATTCAATATGACAAAATCTGCTCGGCATCGTGTGAAAACAAGACTGTAATTACATCGTGAAACAACTTTGCCTGCCTGATTGCAATCGACCAGTAACACGTGCAGACAACCGTCAACTAAAATCAGAGCTTGCAATGCACCAATAGTCAATGTATTTGGCCACGATTTCTTTCTGAGGGGCGATTGTTAACAGCCAGTGGGGCGTGAAATTGACCAGCTTCGATGACTTCGCTTTAACCGTAGCAATTTCAATGAACTTGATGGGATTGGGACCAGCTCATGTGTTTGATATAAGCGAAATTTCGATTTATCCATTTCGTTATATCCGGCGTCGTTTGTAATGTAATTGAATGGGGACTGGGCGGGACCACCAACGTGCTTCGTTATAAGTGGGTACTTTGATATATCCGACTTTGAAATAACGGGATTTTACTGTATGATACAAAACTGTACTCTTAATGTGGATGATCATGTATGGTATAGTCATTTAACCTATTAAATTCATGTTGTTTTGCAGTAAAATAGAACTGATTATTTTCATGGGAGAATTATGTACTTTAAATTTATAAATGATGCTTGTCCAAGCTAATGATATTGTAGAGTCCTATTGGAGATTTAAAAGGTGGTCTTTGTACCCAGTTGGATCTTACCACAGGATCGATGTGTAATAAACTATAATTTTGTGAGTTGAAGTTTCTTAGTTTTTAACATGCTGTCTGACTTAATGAATGAATCAATCTACAAATTTTATATATGTATGTGGAAAAAAATCAATATACTTACACTTCACTGTTTTCATAGCAGGCAGTCCTGCTAAATGAATGACAATGTTTGGTCAACTGGTACCTAATCCTGATTTATCAGACAGTATAAACATCTCATTTGCAAATACTTTTTAGCTTACCGACCCTTTGGGCCGATAAGCTATTGTCATGGTATTTCGTCCGCCGTCGTCCGTCCGGGTCTGTAACCTTTTTTTGACATGATGAATTTCCGCATAAATTTGTCAGAACATACCTTGGACCAGTATCTAAAGACTTTTTAAATTTTTTTGATTGAAACGTTTTTGCCGATTTGGCGGCCATTTTTGATGAAAAATTGCCAATTTTGGAATTTGGTGGCCATTTTCTCGAAAACTGTCTGATCAGTTTTGAGATTTTTGTTTCAAAACATCCCTCTTATGTACCTCTATGACGTGTATAAGTTTCGTTGCCCTTGAATCGCTGGTTCGCGTGTGGCGGCCATTTTGATTTTTTGACGGGTCGACAAAAAAAAAAATTTTTGTCCCAGATTGAGTCACTATCCGTTTTGAGCCATTTCCAGCAAAAAAAAAAAAAAAATTTTTTTTTCCTCATTGAAAATTTTTTTGGACTTTCACTCAATTTTTCCTTCATAATGGAAACTGTGCAGAGTAAACTCATAGAACACTTCAAGATAGAGCCTAAGTAGTGGCACATTCAAATGGGAAATCATATATTTCGGTTTGAGTGATGACCTTGAAATTGACCTCCAATGACCTTGAAAGGTCAAAACGACCTTTTTTGTCGAAAAAACGATGAATTTTGGTTTTTGGTGGCCCTTTTCTCAAAGCCTATTCAGACAGTTTTCCTCAAAATCATGTATAAGATTCTCCTTATGTACCTTTGTGATGTGTATAAGTTTTGTTACCTTTGAAATGACGGTCTGCATGTGGTGGCCATTTTGATTTTTAGGTTACCGGACCTATGGTCCGATCTTTGAAGTGCGGGTTGATTTTTCTGAAAATTTGGGGAAAAGATACCTTAAAATATTTCAACAAGGAGGTATTTTTTAGTTTTTCGAGTTTTTAATTTTTCTCAAAATGGCGGCCAATTTTGTCGAAAAATGCTCAATTTTGAACTTTGGCGGTCATTTTCTCAAAAACTGTCTTATCAGTTTTGAGATTTTTGTTTCAAAAGATTCTCCTCATGTACCTCTGTGATGTGTATAAGTTTGGTTGCCCTTGAATCGCCGGTCTGCGTATGGCGGCCATTTTGAATTTTCGACAGGTCGACGAAAAATTTTTTTTGGGCCCAAATTGCATTACTATCCATTTTGGGCCATTTCTAGACAAAAAAATTTTTTTCACCCTTTGAAAAAAGTTTTGGACAAAATTTTCGGCAATTTCTTCCTTCATAATGGGAGTTGCCAGGACTGTACTCCTAGAACGCCTGAAGATAGAGCTTAGAAATTGGCACTTTCAAATGGAAAGTCATATATGGCGTCTTGTGTGGTGACCTTGAATTTGACCTTGGATGACCTTGAAAGGTCAAAACAGCCATTTTTGGGTTGAAAAATGCCCAAATTTGCACCTTGTCCGTCCTATCCCGAAAACTATCTGATCAGTTTTGAGATTTTTGTTTCAAAAGATTCCCCTTATGTACCTTCATGATGTGTATATGTTTTGTTGCCCTTGAATCGCCGATCTCCATGTGGCGGCCATTTTGAATTTTTGATGAGTCTTCGAAAAAAAATATCCATATCCATTTTGGGCCATTTCTAGGCAAAAAAAAATTTTCACCCTTTGAAAAAAATTTTGGACTTAGAAAATTTTCGGCACTTTTTTCCTCCATAATGGGAGCTGTCAGGACTGTACTCATCATGCTCATAGAACACTTGAAGATACAGCTTAGAAATTGGCACTTTCAAATGGGAGGTCATATACGGTGACTTGTGTGGTGACCTTGAATTTGACCTTGGATGACCTTGAAAGGTTAAAACAGCCATTTTAGGGTCAGAAAATGCCCAGATTGCCTCTATAGATGAAATGCTTGCAGACAGAGCTCATGTTTGCATTATGAACATATAGCAAGACACTGTGCAGAGTAAACTCATATAGAAACTGTGCAGAGTAAACTCATAGAACACTTCAAGATAGAGCCTAAGTAGTGGCACATTCAAATGGGAAATCATATATTTCGGTTTGAGTGATGACCTTGAAATTGACCTCCAATGACCTTGAAAGGTCAAAACGACCTTTTTTGTCGAAAAAACGATGAATTTTGGTTTTTGGTGGCCCTTTTCTCAAAGCCTATTCAGACAGTTTTCCTCAAAATCATGTATAAGATTCTCCTTATGTACCTTTGTGATGTGTATAAGTTTTGTTACCTTTGAAATGACGGTCTGCATGTGGTGGCCATTTTGATTTTTAGGTTACCGGACCTATGGTCCGATCTTTGAAGTGCGGGTTGATTTTTCTGAAAATTTGGGGAAAAGATACCTTAAAATATTTCAACAAGGAGGTATTTTTTAGTTTTTCGAGTTTTTAATTTTTCTCAAAATGGCGGCCAATTTTGTCGAAAAATGCTCAATTTTGAACTTTGGCGGTCATTTTCTCAAAAACTGTCTTATCAGTTTTGAGATTTTTGTTTCAAAAGATTCTCCTCATGTACCTCTGTGATGTGTATAAGTTTGGTTGCCCTTGAATCGCCGGTCTGCGTATGGCGGCCATTTTGAATTTTCGACAGGTCGACGAAAAATTTTTTTTGGGCCCAAATTGCATTACTATCCATTTTGGGCCATTTCTAGACAAAAAAATTTTTTTCACCCTTTGAAAAAAGTTTTGGACAAAATTTTCGGCAATTTCTTCCTTCATAATGGGAGTTGCCAGGACTGTACTCCTAGAACGCCTGAAGATAGAGCTTAGAAATTGGCACTTTCAAATGGAAAGTCATATATGGCGTCTTGTGTGGTGACCTTGAATTTGACCTTGGATGACCTTGAAAGGTCAAAACAGCCATTTTTGGGTTGAAAAATGCCCAAATTTGCACCTTGTCCGTCCTATCCCGAAAACTATCTGATCAGTTTTGAGATTTTTGTTTCAAAAGATTCCCCTTATGTACCTTCATGATGTGTATATGTTTTGTTGCCCTTGAATCGCCGATCTCCATGTGGCGGCCATTTTGAATTTTTGATGAGTCTTCGAAAAAAAATTTTTTCGCCCCAAATCGCATTACTATCCATTTTGGGCCATTTCTAGGCAAAAAAAAATTTTCACCCTTTGAAAAAAATTTTGGACTTAGAAAATTTTCGGCACTTTTTTCCTCCATAATGGGAGCTGTCAGGACTGTACTCATCATGCTCATAGAACACTTGAAGATACAGCTTAGAAATTGGCACTTTCAAATGGGAGGTCATATACGGTGACTTGTGTGGTGACCTTGAATTTGACCTTGGATGACCTTGAAAGGTTAAAACAGCCATTTTAGGGTCAGAAAATGCCCAGATTGCCTCTATAGATGAAATGCTTGCAGACAGAGCTCATGTTTGCATTATGAACATATAGCAAGACATATATGGCACAACTAATGATGACCTTGAACTTGAGGTCAGATGACCTTGAGTGCCAAATGTCTGACTCGTAATGTGTAAATTGACCTGAGCGGCCTAAACGATTCCACCCAGATATATCTTTGTATTATGAACATATAGAATATCAAATGCCGCACACATACATTTAATGGTGACATCGAAGTTCACACGGATGACCTTGATTGGTAAATCTCAAGGTCATTTGTTCACACTGCGAACCTTGATTGGTAAATCTTAAGGTCTGTTACGTGCCAATGCTGCCATGGCCAAACCAAAATTGTCCGGTAACCTGTCTTAGCCTTTGGGCTAATTTTTGACAGGTAGGCGAAAACAATTTTTTTGTCCCAAATCAATTTTTTCGTCCCAAATTTTTTTGGCCATTGAATTTTTTTTTTGGAATTTTTCGGAGTATACTCATAGAACAAACACTTCAAGAGCCTAAGTATTGCCACATTCAAATGGGAAATCATATATTGCGTTTGAGTGGTGACCTTGCGTTTGACTTTCAATGACCTTCGAAGGTCAAAAACGACCTTTTTTGTCGAAAAAAACGATGAATTTTCTCTTTGGTGGCCCTTTTCTCAAGATCTATTCAGACAATTTTTCTCAAGATGCATAAGATTCTCCCTATATACTTTTGTGATGTGTGAAAGTTGTGTTGCCTTCGAATGGACGGTCTGTGAATATATATATCATTAACTAAAAAAATCTTCCGAGATGTAACTTGATTTCTTAGTATAGTCCATACAGAAAATGTGTTTCCGGCAACATTTACGAACATGTTTTGACAAAAGAGTTTAAGGTCAGTGTCACAATTTAAATGTTGGAAAATAATACTCTGTGCAAATCTCATGATTGCCGGTAAGCTACAGCACCCTTGGTGCTATGTTTGGAACTGAACAAGGTTTCTATTTTACCACCCTAAACTGGACAATGTATGATCTCAGAATGTTGAAATTCAAGGTTTATTATATCCTCAAAATGTGCTACTGGTCATCCAGGCCCGTACGCAGGGGGGGGGGGGGAGGGGTCGGGGGGGGGGGGTCCGACAGGTTAGATCGAACCCCCCTTTGTGGCGCCCCCCCCCCCCCCCCGAAATCTTGCGCACACGTTAAACTCTAACAAATTTCCAAACACTGTGTCATTGATGATCGAATCACCAAATTGTTGTCACTTAATTCATTCGTTCACAACACACAAATGATGCACAGTTAGATCTACCTTTTCTGATATAAATAGGGCATTTTTTCTCTTCATTTTGAAAAAGCCCGACAGCTAAAAAATATTCAAAGAAATTATGCTTTACAGTGTGCATATACTCCCATGAGAACTACACAAACCATAGGAAATTCATATGTTTTATTCCCCGTATGCATATCAAATATGTTCCCGTTTTTATCATGTGAAGATATTTGTAACAAAGGTGAGAAATTAGAAAGCTTTAAACCATAAAGTTAACAAGTTCTCATTCATTCAGATCGATTTTCTGCATTTCCAGTTCAGACTCTAGTTCGTTTCGTGTCCGCGGACACTCGTGCTGGTGGCCGTTTTCTTGCTACATTTGTTCCCAAACATTCTCCTCACCAAACTAATTGGTGCAAGCAATATTTTATTGAAATTCAAATAATATTACTGGATAATCCAGATGTATTCCTCGTGTCTAGGCTACACTTCATATTGTGAGATTATTTACATTTTTGTAAATATCTGTAAATTTGCAAGAGTATAAATGAAGACACTTTAGGATATTCCAACACATGAACTCGTCATGTCCCAGATAGCATGATTACATTGGCCCAACAGTGGACCAAATAATACATGAAAATAGGCCCAACGTTGGCACACAATATCGAGCTTACATCGTGGTGCTCATTGGGATACCGTTGGCAAACACTTACTGTCAACCAACCCCGTAGTAAATACTTGTGGCTTCTCATTCTGTGATCTAGGCCGTGGAAACTAGAGTATGACACCAGTTAGGAAGAATCTGAACGATTATAAGATATATTTATGTGAGATGTATTACTAGTAGTTACTTTGTTGTTACCTAGAAGTCAGAATTCTCTGCCTGAAGAGAAGTTCACTTAGTAAAGAGTCACAAATTGAAATATAACAGTACACAACCATATAACAGTGTTCACAATAGGGGATTATTCACTAAATAAGTTATTCACTGATTCAGTGGTGTTTACTAATCGAAAGAGCACGCCAATGTTAAAAGATAAGCACTCACTTGGAACCAAGAAAAAGTGTTCACTAACTGGTGATGTTCACTGACCGAAGGTAATGAAAATTTGACTGTATGTATAATAATATCGTCCGAAATAAATTCTCGAAAAGTTGGAAAATGATCTCACTAGAGCTTCCGAATTCACCAGGAATCACGTAGTATGATTTGGCTTCTGGGGCCCTTGAGCGGGCCCCAGACCCCACGCCGATGGGGGCTCGCTTCGCTCGCATTTGTTCTCAATCCTCAAATTCGAACCCCCTTCCACAATTTCTAGTTACGGGCCTGTCACCGGAAGCAAATAAGCGGACTTGACTTAAGACTGTCATGGTTGAACACCTTTTCTGTGAAGCATACACCTTGGACAAATATTGCTGAACAGAAGTAATCTAAAGTTGAGCGTTTTTAGGTTACCGAACCTATGGTCCAATAACCTATTGCCGTCACGTTGCGTCCGTCGTCCGTCCGTCCGTCTTCCGTCCGTCTAGCCGTCCGTCCGTCCTCAAAATTTCCTCAAAATGGCGGCCGTTTTCGTCGAAAAATGCTCGACTTTGAACTTTGGCAGCCATTTTCTCAAAAACTGTCTGATCAGTTTTGAGATTTTTGTTTAAAAACATTCCTCTCATATACCTTTGTGACATGTATAAGTTTTGTTGCCCTTGAATCGCCGCTCTCCGTGTGGCGGCCATTTGAATTTTTGACGGGTCGACGAAAAAATTTTTTTTTCGCCCTAAATCGCATTACTATCCATTTTGGGCCATTTCTAGACATCCTTTGAAAAAAATTTTGGACTTAAAAAATTTTCGGCACTTTTTTCCTTCATAATGGGAGCTGTCGGGACTGTACTCATAGAACGCTTGAAGATAGAGTTTAGAAATTGGCACTTTCAATTGGGAAGTCATATATTGCGACTTGTGTGGTGACCTTGAATTTGACCTTGGATGACCTTGAGAGGTCAAAGCAGCCATTTTTGGGTCGAAAAATGACCAAATTTGCACCTTGTCTGTCTTTTCTCGAAAACGGTCTGATCACTGGATTTTTGTTTCAAAACATGCTAATTGTTGTCCTTGACATTGTTTATAAAGATGGAGTGCCTCGAATCGATCGATAGGCCCAAAATTATGGCTCAATTGGTCCAAAAAGGCCTAAAATTCAGTTTTTAGCTGTTCTCTCGAAAACTGCCTGATCGGTTTTCAGATTTTTGTTTCAAACCATGCTGATTGGGGTCCTTGACATTGTTCATAAAGATGGAGTGCCTTGAATCGATCGATAGGCCCAAAATTATGGCCCAAAAAGGCTCAAAATTTCGTTTTTGGTTGTTTTCTCGAAAACTATCTGATCAGTTTTGAGATTTTTGTTTCAAAACGTGCTAATTGGGGTCCTTGACATTGTTTATAAAGAGAAATTGAGTTACTGAAAAGCCCAATCTGTGGGCTGGAGCGGACTAAACAGGTCGATATTTACAAACCGCCATGTAGGGCAAAATGCTTGTACATGGGGCTTAGATTTGTATTTTAAGCATATAGAAAGTCATATATGGTGCATCTTTTTGTGACCTTGAGGTTGACCTCAGATGACCTTGGAGGCTGAATCTCAAGGTCACGGGGACATGAAATGTGTAAATTGGCCTCTATAGACAAAATGCTTGTAGATAGGTTATGTTTATATTATGAGCATTTAGGAAGTCTTTTGGTGACCTTGTTTCTGACCTCAGATGACCTTGAGTACTAAATCTCAATGTCAGATCTAACATGAAATGTGTCAATTGGCTTGTGGGGCTAAAACAATTGCACATACAGGTTAGGATTGCATTATTAGCATATAGTCAGAGGAGCAGAAGGTCACCATCTTCTGGTGACCTAAAGGGATGTCAACATGAAGGCTTAATCTCAAGGTCATGCCTGACCTGAAATGTGTAAATTGGCCTTTACGGACAAAATACTTGTGGATAGACATTATTTGTATTATGAATATATGTTATATACAAAATTATATACAGCACACCTAATGGTGACATTGACGTATGTACATGTTCAGAAAGATGACCTTGATTGATAAATCCGAATGTCATATCTCACCTGTGGTGCTCAAACCAAAATTGTCCGGTAACCTATCTTAGCCCTTGGGCTAATTTTTCATCGTAATGACTGCCATTTTGGGCGTAAATAAAAAAACTAAAATAAAAGCCTTTCCTGGAAATATTTTTTATGTATTTTCAGAAAGATTTGACTGTAAACTTCAAAGATAACAAGGGCCACTGGCCTCGAAGAAGAGCTCTAAAAATGTTTGCACAATTGTCCTAGAAACAGAAGGTGGGAAAGTATTGACCTACACACACCCATGTATATAATACATTTCTATTGGTCATTGAGCATTTATTTATTAGGTTACCGGCCCTTTGGTCCGATAACCTATTGCTGTGGTGTTGCGTCTGTCGTCGTTGTCCGTCGTCGCAAATCTACATTTTTATCTTTAATGTTTACCATCGAGTCTTTCTGAAATTTTGCACAAAAAATGCCTAAAAATATTTTGAGAAGGATGTATTTTTTATTTTTTTCATTTTCACAATTTTTCAAAATATCGGCCATTTTTGACGAAAAACGGCCAATTTTGGACTTTGACGCGGTCGTTTTCTCAAAATCTGTTCAGTAACTTATTTTTCTTATTGATGCATAACACTCCTCATATGTACTCCTGTGACGTGTATAAGTTCTTCGACCTTGTATCGCTCGCTATGCCATGCCAATAGTTTATCGGACCAAAGGTGCGGTAACGTAAAAATGTGCCAGACGGATTAAATGACATTGATTCAGGGGGTGAGTAGTATCAGTATTAGAGTACTGATACTTAGTGTCCGCTGCATGTGCCGAGTGAAAAATGCAAGTATGGTTTAAATGCATGGGCCCATGTAGCGCACACTACTCTCCTAATACTACTCACCCACTGAATGAATGCCATTTAATCCGTCTGTGATACATGGGCCGGCACAAGTATCATACGCTGTGCCTTATGCTACTCACGCACTATATACTCTGATTTCGTACTGCCCCTGAATATAGTAGGCCTACTACTCGTGAGTTGAAAACACCATTTAATCAGCATCACACCTTCTTAATCCTTATTGAATAAGCAACATGTTACTTGGGCCCTGCAGACTGTTTGGTAAGAATTCTGAGTCTTGACTCCCATGTGAAGTATGTCAAGTTACATCGCAATGTGCTGGATTAGACAATCATGGTATACATTACAACAGAACCTCATGAGCATGCATGCCGTATTGGGAATGAAAAAACATCATTTTTATGACCTACTTGTCGTTTTTCATGAAGTAACTACTGCTGAACTACAGTAACATACGGGGATTACTTAGCCATACAAGTGAGAAGTTTGTTTACCTCATGGATGCACCCAAACTCGGCCATGCATACCACTCTCTAGTACTCATCACCATCTATCAGCTTCAATGCCTTCTCATGTATACATATACTGATAATAAAGTCATACTTGTGGCCAGCGGTGAATAAAAAAAACAACACCTCATCCGTATATACCTATATATAGGTATATATAGGTATGAGGTGTGTGGGTTTTTTTTATCATATATATGTGATAACGATAGCCTGTCGAGCGGATGTACATGTGGGTGTCACATTGAGGATTATGTACAGGTAGCCAACTAAACCAGCTGACACCATTGCAAATACTGCAGGTGGGTACAGCATACATTAGTAATATAAACACGAGGAAACGACGATGGTTTACCTATCACATCTTTCCTAGAGGGGGCTTTGTGTGAGGTTTATATGCACATCTTCAATATTTCAAAATAATATATAATTATCATTGATATTAGACTGGATAGTGGTTGGTCGGGATGTGTAAAATTGACAAGAAATGTGCCAAGGTATTAGATTATAAATCAGTAAGACCAATGTACTATACAAAGTACAGAATACAAAATACACCCGTATCAACGTAGACCTATAAATATTGAGTATCATAAAATACGCTGTTGTATGCATATACCGACATAGTTTTAAATGAATACGTAGGCTTTGCCTTCATGAATTCAGAATAAGGATTACAAATAGCTACCACAATGGGTGAGGATGCAGGATACGTGTGTACTCTGGATGAAGCCACCTTGAAGAAAGCCCGGGAAGAGTTGAATGAGGACCCGGCTGAGAGACTAAACGCCGTACGACAGCTTAGAGAATGGGTCAAGTCACAACCACACTACAGGGCTAAAACTGGTGTGTATGTATTTTTAAATAAATAGATATGTAAATGTTTAAAGTCATACCAACACACACACACACACAAACAAGTACAATCCATATTTCTGTGATCGCATATGTTGCATACAATTGGTGAGATTCAATGTTTGATAATAATACATGCAAGTTATGATTTTGAGCGTGGCGTTCATGTTTTTGTGCCAAACGGGTCTATTTCAAAAAGAATTTAAATTTACCTAAAGTAGTCACTAGGCTGAATCCTAAAGACGGTTTAGATTTTTTTGTGAAATAGGCTCCCGGCTCCCGGATATTAACAAATGCAAGAAAAGTCGCAAAAATAAATTAAAAAAAAAACTCATTTTTTTAATTGCCACCACAGCCGCATTAACTGTGTGTGAGCATCTATTTATCTTCATTTCGAAAACAACTAAGTCATATTTGTACATTCACGCTATGAATCTCCTTTGCAGACACGATGGTCCTGTTGCAATTTTTGCGCGGGGCCAAGTTTAGCCAGCTTCGGGCGCGGGAGATGATAGAGAAAAACCTGGGCATGGGCGCCAAGATCCCGGAGTGGTTCAGGGATATTGACCCTTGTGAGCCCAGGATGCAGGAGATATTGGACCGGGGGTAAGGATTCGTATGTTGGGGCGAGATGGGGCAGATGGGCGCCAAGGTTCCGGAGTGGTTCAGGGATGTTGACCCTTGTGAGCCCAGGATGCAGGAGATATTGGACCGAGGGTAAGGATTCGTGTGTTGAGGGCGGGGTGTGGGCAGATGGGCACCAAGGTTCCGGAGTGGTTCAGGGATGTTGGATCCTTGTGAGCCCAGGATGCAGGAGATATTGGACCGGGGATAAGGACTGGTGTGTTGGGGGCGGGGTGGGGCAGATGGGCGCCAAGATCCCGGAGTGGTTCAGGGATATTGACCCTTGTGAGCCCAGGATGCAGGAAATATTGGACCGGGGGTAAGGAGGATTCGTATGCTGGGGCGAGGTGGGGCAGATGGGCGCCAAGATCCCTGAGTGGTTCAGGGATATTAACCCTTGTGAGCCCAGGATGCAAGAGATATTGGACCGGGGATAAGGACTGGTGTGTTGGGGGCGGAGTGGGGCAGATGGGCGCCAAGATACCGGATTGGTTCAGGGATATTGACCCTTGTGAGCCCAGGATGCAGGAGATATTAGACCGAGGGTAAGGATTCGTGTGTTGGGGGCGGGGTGTGGGCAGATGGGCACCAAGATCCCGGAGTGGTTCAGGGATATTGACCCTTGTGAGCCCAGGATGCAGGAAATATTGGACCGGGGGTAAGGAGGATTCGTATGCTGGGGCGAGGTGGGGCAGATGGGCGCCAAGATCCCTGAGTGATTCAGGGATATTGGTCCTTGTGAGCCCAGGATGCAGGAGATATTGGACCGGGGGTAAGGAATTGTAGATTGGGGGAGTTTTGAGTGTACATGTATGCGAGTATCGTTTCTAACGTTGGAGTGGGGGTGTTCAACGTTGGAGTGGGGGTGTTTGTAATCCATACTGTATTGAAATTGGTGTCTTTCAGATATGCAATCCCTTTACCGAAGCGAGACAAAAGTGGCGCACAAATTATCCTATATCAAATTGGTAGGCATGTTATGACAGATATTATTCTGGTGGTATTTTAGGACTTGTGAATATTATGTTATAACCATATTCATTAAAATAATATCTCTTAGGTGTTCTCGATCCTGCGGTGAAGAACCTGGGTGTAAGTGAGGAGATTCGAGCAGGTTTTATTGTAGGATCGTACATACACCAGCAGGTACAGTGAAACCTCAGTAATAAGGTCAATAAGCAGACTGACCTCAGATTACCTCATCAGTGGGGTGACCTTATTAGTGAATTCAATCTCCGAAGTGATTGGAACACACTCGAGTAACAATAATCGTCACATTTTATTAGAAGGTAATGGTTGCATTATATTGTACATATATGTCATGTTAAATAAATTACATCAAAAATAGGCATCGATTATATGCACAAACATTGGGACATTTACTACTAAAACACTAATCAGATTGGCACAGTAAAATGTCACTGAGTATTCAAGAAGGAGTCCATCTTTGTCTGTTATACCTGGCTTTTCACTTTGACAGTGTGTCCCGTGAGCTGATCCTCAGCATTGGCAAAAAATTGCCAGTGGGCTTCTAAACATTTAGTTTATCACACATGTGCGTGGCCGTGCGAGCGTGGGATTAAGAATAACATGTCAAGTCTATTGTCGGCAAAGAAGCCATGATTGTATATGATAGTACTATTTTGAATTTCACGAACTTCTTAAGACCCGAATTCAAATATGCGGTATTTTTTGTCAGATATGTATTGCTATATTGCTATTAGCTGAATCTTAAATTGAATTTCTTACACTGACAATCCTGCAGGAAGCGACCCAGGTGAACGGTTGCGTGTTCGTTTTCGACTTTAGCGGAGTCGGCGCCAAACACATGACTCGCTGGAAGCTGGAGGACATGCGAAAGTGGTTCAAAATATGGCAGGTCCGACTGCGTTTTTATTCTTGAGTAACCCTTTTTGTTCAAAATCAGAACAGGGTATTTTATATTCGATTTAAAGTATTTCGTGTAAAGGAGTATTCAAACGAACAGAAAACAGGTTATTGGGTATATTTAGTTAAGTTGATCCAATATCAATGCAAAAATCGAACAATATTACAGTGTATTTGTTTAGCAACCACATTCAAATGTGTTGAAGCTACACGTTTTATATGTAAAATGTTCTGATCCTCGATATATTGTACATTTGCAGAAAAATGTACCAGGTCGCTTCAAGGCTTTTCATTACCTCAATGCCGGAGCCGTGTTTGAGACACTCATGACCATCACTCGGCCCTTCATGACTAAAAAGTTCCAGGAGAGGGTGAGAACTTGTATTAGATTTTTATTCACATCATTTTATATACTTTATCGATATTTACGTTCGTACACTATTTATTGTTTAAAATGAATTTTGAGCAATTACATTCATTCTGTGTCAAAATGTTTTTCAAAATTATTCAAAAGTAGGCAAATGTATTCACTTCATTAAATTGTGATTGTTCATAACGATAGTTTTCGAAATTATGGAAATGGACTCAATTAATTATTTCAGTATCTATTTGAGACACTATAATTGTATATATCATTAATGTCCTACATGTATATGTGTACAGAACCGAGCGAATTTGATTTCAAAAGTAGTAGTAGGGATTGTATATTATTTGAATTGATATATTTATATACTACACACATCAAACATTGTGTTGAATTGTAGAAGGTTTCCACTCATATCCCCAGATTCACTTACATAAGACGGTGGAGAGTCTGTACAAACACATCCCGATGGAGTTGCTACCTCTGGAGTATCTACCGGATGAATACAGCGGGCCTCACCAGGGCAGTCTGCGCGACTTGAACGGTATGCTACCGCAGATCTCAAGTAGTCGTTGTCAAATTTTAAATGGGTGTTCTGTATTAGACTAAAAGTATGTAAAATGAAAGAAAGTTGGATTATGTTGAAATTCAGAAAATAAAACAGTAGCATTAATAGTTTGTATTGTTTTTTTGTAATGTATTATTTTTTTTGTTATATATTTACGATTATTACTTGAGAAGTTTTCCCTGAATGATGTCTGGAAATTAGGGGAGAAATATTGAATGATATAATTATATATTTTATTTTTTTTTGTCAGAATGGCAAACAAAGTGAGAACACGATGCAATGACTCCAAGATGACAATATAAGTTTCAGGTGACTTTAATAAGGTCATCTGAACATATGTATGAGTCATAATATACATGAATTCTCCATACAGACGCGTACAAGAAAGCTGTGACGAATGAGAAATTCCGACAACACTTGTTGGAAGTGTCCAGTTCTAAGTATGGGATAGACGAGGATAAAAGGCCCAAAGACGCAGCCCCTCAAGAGGCTTTCCGTAAACTCAACATCGATTGATTTGTTTTGTTGGGGGGGGGGGGGGGGGGGAGGGGGACGAGCGAATTTCGTTTCAAAAGCAGAGATCGTATATCGGTGATAAAATTGGTTTATGTATGTTAGTTAAATCACTGCAATTGCTTTGGGTGTGAAATAATATATTGATGTGTAAAATTAAGCACGATGCCCTGAATGAGGATGTTTTTCTGCATGTTGTTATGTGTCATGTCGGTTCTTTTGCTGGTGTAGAAACCATTATGCTTTAAATCTGTATTTATCGCTGTAATGTCAGCGGAGAGTTCGCATTATTTCATTTCATTTTGTGAAGTTTCTTTGTGTGAAGGTATGTATAAAATGATGGCATAAATAAATTTGAATTGAGTTGAGTAAATACCCACAAAAGTTTTTCCTCTTAGATAACACTTTGGACATGTATAAAATACTTTTTTTAGATTACTTTTTTCTCATTTACAGTTTGCCAAGACTCAATCAATTTTGTGTTGTTTTTTTAATGATATTCAGCAATAAACAGTCAATTGTTCACAAAGATCAGTTCATTTTGTTTGTCTGTATTATTGAAATGGTTTTCACAGAGAGTAAAAAATTACACAACTATATTCGGTAGTTCAAAATACGGAAATTGTCAATAAGCCAAAAATCCGTGACAATGTCCTCGTTTTAAATTTGCGCGGGAACGAATCAACAAGTTGTTTCCACTTGCTATGCGTCTTCATGTACATACTAGTATGATTCTTTTGTCAAGAGAAATCCACATCTTTCAAGCTGCAAGAAAAGACTCCTTTGTTTGGAGCGAGAAGCATGTGTCCATGAGCATATTAGGGAGGAAATAGCACAGAGACCTCATGGGTGAAACATGTCAAATTTCGTGGCTGGCTGGCTGCATGGGCCCATACCAATTAAGCTTTCGTGGTAGACATATAGGCGATATACTACATACAGCAACAAGTGTATTGAGGCCGTTGTGGTGAATTTTTTTGTTCTACGTGTTTCATAAAACTTCTAGAATGAAGAGAACATGTAATCAGTTATATTATTAAGGCACAACGATAAATATTCATTGCATGCATATAATTGCTCGATATACTTGCGAATTTATGAATGCCTTTTATCTCTTCAAATTTTAATTCTGCATTGTCCCCATTTTTGCCTAATAGACCAAAAACCCCACAAATATTATCTTAGAAATAACGAATACAACGCAACATAATTTATCATATCTTCTATATTTAGGTTTTCTCACAATCTACGTGAAACCCGACACACACACTTGTAGACACTATCTTTTCGGGTCAATTGTGTGCGAAGCATGACAAAAACTGATCACTCAAGCGCGTGGCCTAAATGTGAACTAAACATAAGGGCCGTGCGTTTTATAAGTAAGGTGTCTCTGTGGTCGTAGTGGTGATGTTGACGTGAAGGATGTTAAATTTTGGCGGGATATTCAACAGTAAGTGACAACTGTCTAGTCTGGCTCGTTGGCCTTATAAACAGGCGAAAAGGAGGGAAACCGTCATATTTGCTGGAAATATCGCTTGGTGAGAGCTGCAGGTGTGACTGTGTAAAATATTTTGGACATTTTGGAATGAATACATATATTGGACTCAGTGACAATGTAAGTATATGCATAATACTAGTAATATATACAGCATTATTCGTAAAGAGTAGTATGTTTAACATCATAAACATTATTATGCACTTTTGAGTGCTTCGATTTTGATGTTCATAGCATATGAATATAAAACTGAATTTAGTGTTATTGCATGTATCAAGCCAACCCTTGGAAGTTCACTCATATAGGCTACGTTCCCTATTCTTTTCAATTTATGCGCCGTAGCGTTATGATATATCATAATGTACCATTAGCTCCGATAGAGGCCTGTATATATATGCGTTCTAAAGAGGAAATATCGCAAAAAGATATAGCATACGAAACAAATTTTCTGTTTTAGTCTGGCTACTTACCCTGCAGCGTCTCTTCTTTTTTATGATGGTGTTTGCTTTCCAGCATTTGCTCATTATGCAATTCCATCATTTGTTTTCTTTTCAGAATTGAAACAAAATGGACACCGAAAATCAAACAGTCGATAGTAAGCAACTATATTCATTTGAGCCGATAATTTTCCCATTCTTACATGAAAATTACCGGCAAAATTGCATCAATAATTCATTTTGTAGCGGACCTGACGCCGAGCCGACGTGAAACAAGATCTACTACACTGGCAAAGAGAACATCAGTCAGCCCTAGGAAGTAAGAGTGATTAATGACCAAAATTAATAATATCGAATAGAAAACATTATATATATCATAATTAAATACCAGGTGGAAATATTTTTGACATTACCTTTTTTGATGGTATGCACGGTATCTTGTGAGCAATTTTTCTTATTAAATATAAGATATGGTTTCATTGATTAATTAATCAATACCAATTCAGTCCAACGTAAAATGTTCGGTTGACGTAACAGACGTGCGTTCCGAGAGGTCAATGTCGGTCCCGATGATGAAGAGGAGAATCAAAGATGGCAGAAGCGTGAAGAGGCAGCAGAAGAGGGACAGAGGATAAAGAGACTGAAACTACAGAGGAGTCAGGAAGAATACCCAGAACCTTTTGTGAGTTTTCTTCCTCTGTCCCAATTAAAGACACATGTGGTTTTGTTTTGTTTTATTTCATTCATTTTACAAATAATTTTTCGTGATAAATCCTCTCCACTTTTTGAATTACATAGTATTTAATAGCATGTAATATTTAATAATAGTACTACGATTAAACAGTTTCCTATTCGCTGTGCGTCTTTTGGAAACACACATCCCTTATACTGTATAGTAGTATGCGCACCACAGGCATACCTCTACAATTGTCCAATGCTGTTGAATATTAATCCCTGTGTAAACCCTCGACATATCCTACCCCACGGTCGTACAGGCGGCACACGTGCTATGGTCGCTGGACCCGGAGTGTGACACCACGGCTATGTTGCTGGAGGACAAACACTGCTACATCGGCACCTGTGGCACCAAGGACCGCAGGGGTAGGCTTGTGGGAAATGAGCCTATAGAGTATATACATATCATATCACCTTCATAATTTGAAAATTGAATTATTCATCTTTCATAATTCACTGACGCATTACTTGGACTAATACTTAATTCAGACACCAATATTGTTTTTTTTAGTTAATCACAGCATTATATGAGTTTTGATGTTATCATCCATCGGCAAAAATCTTTTTGTCAAAAAATGTTCAATATCGCATGTACTGTTAGCGTTTTATTGAAAAGTTCTTTTAAGCATACATGTTTGCCTAAGTCTCACCTGGTAGATATATCGTATATAGGTATCGTAATTAACCACATAATACAGTAGGTCTAATTGGTATTACTTTTCAACTATCATGTATAGTGAAATTAGTGACTATAAAATATAGATATTGTTGCTATACAATACGGTTCATTATATTTTTTTGTTCTACAAATAGTGATCCAATGTGATCTGGATGGTCACGTGACCAGTCAACAAAAATTGCGTTACGCGGTGGGAGAACTGTTCCGTCACGAAACACGTCTGTACGCCTGGTGTAGGGCCTGGAAAGGGTTCGATAAGTGGAAAGGCGCACTTGTGGGTACGTCATATATTATATGTCAAATATTCTTCAAAACTGGGTTGATACATAATGTTCAATATTCCGCTAACTAGAAGCTTTCTTGAAAAAAAATCAATTTATAATATCTTATATAGCAGAATTTAAGTCACCCATTGTAGATGTCGGAAGGTTTTCTTGCATTATCTCAATGTGATCTTTTCTTTCAGATATGTCCTATGACACACCACAGACTCTATTTGAGATAAAGAACTTCGGGAACATAGTAAGTGTAAATGTATATAAACGGTAAATTACATTCCTATATACTGAGTAGTATGTATATAGTAATTATTTACTACTATGTAAATATGTATTAGGTATATTTTGTATATTTCTTTGTCGTTGATCTGTATTTCAAATTATGATAATGTCACTCATTCGGCTAAAAAAATTTACATTATAATGTACAATAGTTAAAAATGTATGGATATAATCTCCTCTGAAAGTTGAATGTCAATGTACACACGCAGAAATCAGAACCCAATGTGTAATCCCCTCCCCCACAGCTGACACACGCGGCTATGGTGTACGGGTGCTTGGTGCTAGCTGACAACAGTAAGGGCGCCGTCGGCGTGTTCGGGTGTGACGGGGTGCCAGTCTGGACTAAGGAGGAATCGCTAGGACATGGAAACTTCGTCAGTGATAGATATATGAAAATATGTTCTTGAAGGCGATAAAATCCTATCTGTTTATAAGATAGAAATTAGTTTGATTTTTCTACCAAAATAGGCTATCATCATTTTTCTCTTTTTTCTGAGATGAACCATTACCTATCATATTTTTGTTTGAATAATAACGATAATGTGAGGTTGGTAGTTTTAGTTTTATTGGTGTTACATGTTTTCAGTTTCACGCGGATGAATCTGGTGTGTACTACGCCCACAAGAAAGTAGTCCGGAGTTACAGCGTGGAGAGTGGGGAGATACAATGGGAATATGTGTGCTCAGGCGGAAACATTTCTGGCGGATATTTGGTATGCTATTAGGCCTAGTACAAAGATACATGTAAATTTCAACCACTCAATTCAATTGCATTCACACTCTTCCATAATTACACGGAACTCAAAATTAATTTGTGTGGGTAAATGAAGATATTTTTGTGGGTAAAAAAAGATATTGTTAGTTGATTGATTGAGTGAATGAATAACGCATGCTACAAATTAAAATTCAACATGAGTTTCACTTGTGTTAGCATCAATTCAAATGTACAATTCCATCATTCAAAGTGAACATGATCAGCCTGAGCCCACACACATTTGTCCCACTTATCTCCCCAGGACGGCGAGCACGTGTACATAGAAAACAGGGGTCGTATCGTACAGCTGGGGAAGACATCAGGACTACAAGTCAAGGAGTACATCCCGTACAGGCACCGGGCAGAGGGGGTGCTCGCGGGGAATGGAAGACTCATCACTGGCAACAACCCCACTGTGTAATAGTTTTTTTAACTATCATGGGGAATGTTAGCATATATTCATAAGAGTACAACAACCAGCCTTGTACACATCTTGGATATACAAAACATTGATAAATACCTGTATATAATACGGTGAATAAAATAATGATTTTATTATTATGTTGCAGAAGTTATGGGCGATGTGGTGCACTGTATATATGAATATTTATTTTGACCGATGTTTTATTTTTTTCAGAATCTTCGACCAGGAGGCTCAGACGGAAACCCACAGAATGTACGTCCCTGCAAGGATTGACCAGTCGCTTGCTCAGGTAATTAAATATGATTATGAATTCCATCTTTATTATAATTCGTACTTCTCTCAAATATTTTTTTTCTGCACAACCGAGACGGTCCTATTTGTTTTTAATCAGTGTAAACAATTATTCGGAATATTATAAACATCCTATGACACAAAGCCTGACAATCGTTTTGTCTACGACTGCAAATTAATAGTAAATGTGTATGTGAAGGCTCTTCAGCAGAAAAAAATTACTACTTTGCATGGAATGCTATTGAATTTTGGATCGTTTTGATGTGGACGTCACTCCAATACTTTTATAATGCTGGTTCTAGGCATGTTTAAATTTCTCTCCTTGCAGTTTTCTGGCGATGGACGTATGTTCTTGTTGTGGGACCGACTTTACTGCATGAACTTGTCAGATGATGCACTGTCTTCGGCAAGTGTAAGTTATCAAAAGGAATTTGATGGTCACGTATAATCATACAAATTGTGAATATTTAAAAGAAAAGTAGCAATGTTGAAAAATTTTCCAGTCGAATCGAGTAAATATCTTCTACTAATGTAGTTTGAACAGAATCAGTATTCGACTCGCTTTTTTTTTATGAGGTTCAGCACTCGCGGAAAATGGAACATGATCAAAATAAAAGTTACATTTTTCACCATCAAATTTTCTCACATGATCATTTCCAGAAGGGAAGATATGCCCGGACCTATACATATAAAGCTCCACCAATGACGGATGCTACAGTCATTAGTGACGTCACACACGACACACATGATTGGCTGGGCACACTGACCAATACGAAGACAGGAGGCGTGGTGATCGAATGCTCCGCCCACGACAAATCTTCTGGAGATCCCGTAAAAACCTACGTGAAATCGGAAGGCTTTGAGGGTATGTTACAGGATAAAATTTATAACATAATGCGTGCGTTGAATTATGTCATGATACTAGTATTCAATAAAATCTAACTAATTTCTCGAAATAGTTGAGATATAGCAAAGAAAATCAAATTAAAGTGATGCCACTACAATATGTACTCATGTCATACGCCAAATACATGTATGACAATTTGACAAACAGCTGATTGGCCAGTGATGATACCACGTGATCTGAGGAAAGCGGGACAACAATATCTCGCGGAGAAGCTGACACCCAGCAAACTGGGCAACTTCTACAGGTATACACTAAAGGACCAACCCTATACATCATTCATTGTACATTAATATTTAACTTCGTTTTCCGCAAGCATTGTTGAGGCTTCAATCCACGGAATTTGTCCAATATACTAGCAGATTTTAAGCATTTTTGTGTTGTTCAATTTACCGAGAATCTCACTCATGCTCGAGTTTCCTCAAAGTAGGATACTTAGTGTCACATCGGACAATATATTTTTTTAATTTTTTATGCAGGGTAACCGGGTCCATTGCCAAGTTCTCGCCTGAGTTGGATACCAAGAGTGCGCCCTTGGCTGCTGATGAGAGTTCCGGCGTGGAGAGTGATTCGGAGTGAATGTCGCAATAACGAAACCGAAAGCAGGGGATTTTCCCAGTGGTGCCGCATTTTTCTTGCATAGGCCTATCCATGCATAAATGTTACCGGGAAAGGATTCAATCAGTGACTCACTTGTTTTGGTGTAACCGTGTTCGATATTTTTTTCGTCGTTTGTATTATGCCTGCAGTAAAAAAAAGTGAAAAAATCATGTGAAATGTTGTTATTAGTATGTAGCCTAGGAAGTTATACGGAATGCATTTCGATTGTCAATGTGCTTTCCTCTTGTACGTTTTCATTTGACGAAGATCTGAGAGAAGTTTAGTTGCACCTGCAGATTTTAGTTACTAGTAGTGCACTCATGTGTTTCATTCAGAAGCAAGTATGAAAAGACATGTAGACATGAAAAACATGTATACCGTACCCTTGGAAGTATCTTGGGTTTTTTTTCTTTAAGAAACTTATCTCTGTGCATTTATATGTCCAAGGTACACTGTTCATTTGTGTGTTTTTAGATGCTGAATAAAAGAGGCTTTTGAAAGCGAAGTCACTTGAACACCTATATACATGTGTGTGTTTCCGACTTCATGTCTATCAAACAACATTATGGACTGTCTAGATAATTGTATAAGACTCCCAAACCACAACCATTAAAGGGAAGCGAAGCAAAAAAAAACATATGGGCCAAAATATATGGTTAGCATGACAACAAAATTTTTGACAGATTCGTGGGTTATTTGCATTATACTTGCATTGCTTGCAAGGATAAAACACGCTCAACGACTAATAATGTGCTTACAATTAGAGTAATAAAAATCTAATTAAATGAAACCCAATTGATGACGTCACGCATAACTAAAGAGCTGCCTCGAGGACTCCCAGAGGAGCAAAAGAAACTTTGGAACAATCAAAAACTTTGGAACAATCAAGATATCTTGGTTCTGAAAAAACCATCGGATTCCTTGATAAAATATCTTTCATACTATCAAATAAGTTTTTTTTTGCTTCGCTTCCCCTGTAACTCAAATTATTCTCGCACTTTCTGTAGACTGCTCTCGTTGGTCTATAGATGAACCATGTTATTAACTAATCAATAAAATCAATTTATTGATCTTGCTGAACTCTGGCTGGTGTTTCTTGGTGACAATAGCCCACTCTTTACATAACTTGGTATATAGATCGTTCGTTCGACTGCCTTTTCGGGTGATCGGCATATAGTCAATAGGCATGCACTCGGTGAAAAGATTTCTGAGACGCTATGTGTTTGTAAGAAGTTGGCACACGTAAATTTAGGCTCTGCAAGATACTAGGACACGTAAATATACACTGTTTGAGACACACATTGGTATTCACAATACTAGAGTACGTGGATAAGAAATAGAATAGGCCTATGTGCGCATACATAGTGAGCCTAATTAGCAGGCAAGTTAAAAACGAACAATTATAACTGAATCAGTAGGCCTAACAATGGATACTTGCACGCAGCCACCGTGCAATGTCTGTGCACAGTTCCCATCCACCGCCGGTTCACTTCGCTGCGGACATGAGTTCTGTCCAGAATGTTTTGATCGCTACATCGCCGGAAGTATACGCGAACTAGACACATCCGCTCGGTGCTGTATATGCGGACAAATCAGCGACCTGATCGCAGAAATATCGGGCGACTCGGCGTCAGTGACGTATGGACGCGACGGACAGACGAAGCTGACACATCCGGTCGGAGTAGCGCGTCATCAAAATGGCGACATCATCATGGTGGATATTCAAAACAAGAGAGTTACCATACACGACGAAAAAGGTCGACACGTTCGCGATTTTGCGTATACTTCCTCCGCGTTGCCGACAGGCGGAGCTGCTATAACGCCACGCGGGGAAATCGCGATACCTTGCGTGAACGGCAACCACGCGAGCGTGAGCTACTTTGAGACATCCGGGAGATTTCTGGGAACATCGTACGTAAGCTCGCTAGACAAGTCCGTCGGGGACGAAGCGAAGATCCATAGCATTGCTTGCGACATGGCTGGTGATCTTCTGTACTTGACTGACGCAGACAACGCTTGCATCCATGTTATCAACAACAACACGAAGCAGCAATGCGGCCGACTCAACCTGAAGCCGGTTCAGTTCGAGACGAACCCGAAACCAGCGGGAATCGTTGTAGCGGAAGACGGGAGTGTGTTCGTTTCGGACACGGCTAATCATTGTGTCAAGCAGTATGGAAGAGACGGATGTTTCATACGGAAGATAGGAACGCGAGGAAACCGCCCATGCCAATTCGAAAACCCCACCGACGTCATCATGACGTCACAAGGAGAACTGGTGATAGCGGACCATGGGAACCAGCGCGTGCAGTTGCTAAGCAGCCAAGGGGAATTCCATCGATATATCGTGCGATTCAAGTCGGGGAAAGACGTATACATGGCGCCGTCGAGATTGGCGATCTCGTCGAACAATGACGTCATAGTATTGATGACATCACTGCAAAACGCTACTGTCGGAGAAGTTAGAATATACGAACGTTGATCAGCGGTTGATCATGTGATGTAATGGACCTAGTATGTATGCAACATTACTGATAATATCGAATTGGTTTTTGTATTGATCACCAGTACTGTAATTCATCGAGTTATGCAGAGAATTGAGTCTGAATCGGCGACAGTCACGTCTAGGCCTATCAAAACACAGGGACACCAAAATAGTTGATGCATGTCTCACAGACTAGTTTGACCAACCCGTTCAGCTGGCAAGCAGAAAAGTCCCATTACAGCCTAATTAGATTGTGGTGCGCTGAATCACCCAAAACTTCATCGTGTTTACTATAGTGTATCGTGTGAAATTCAATACGAATTCATTATCGTCTAATAGAGTAAGCATACTTAACGAGTAGTACTACACGTTTACCAGAACAATGTGTCAACATTAACACGTTTGTACAAGAACATGGTTTAAAGCATTATAACATGTTTATTTTGTTGTATTTGCCTTGTTAATTTGAAGGCACTGGCGTAGCAATAATTACGGAATATATAGGAGTAAAGGCAACAACATGAACTACATATATGTATGGCATTGCTCTGATGTGCACATTATAATGTATACCTATATTTTCAGAAGTTCGAATGAACAACTTTCGTACAAATATACTTTTTATAATATAGATTAAACATGTATACCAGAGACACGTTTTTCTCCTTTCTTTGTTTGAGTACACTCCAAAATAACCATGCAAAAAACCATGTGTGTACATACAATATAAAACTGATATCGAACTCTAAGCTATCCATGAACAAAATAGAATTAAAACCGATTGCTGCCTATTGAATTACGATGACACAAACAAATGGAGAAAAAAATTAAAATAACATATATTTGTATACTATCTCTAACGAATACACAAGTGCTATTTAGCTCATTGGAATGATAAAACATATACACATACCATTTAGGCCCCAAAGGCACCACTGATACAGTGACAATACTAGTCACTCGACAACAATTTCTTTGATTCGTGCAGAAACTCCATGAATTTAGCCCAAGTTTTAAATATTAATGTTGTCCCAACGTGCGATGGTTTCAGCGGCTCCCCATAGAATATTTTTAAACTAACCACTCTCTGCTCTTTGTAGCTGCCTATATCGATATACGTACTGCCAGATATCTTAGTTTTGTCATGTGGGTAGTCTGCGCGATAGCTCTGGCATTGTCTGTCAATGTCGCTTTCGATATCCAGCACTTTGGTCCACACCGCCTTCGGGATAAGAAACATCAAACCATCGCCCTTTTTAGGCGACCTCTCCACCATCTTGTACACAATGTCGCCGTTGCTGAGCAGGAATAACTTCTTGTCTTTGGTCAGTTCCACGGACCGTAGACGCGGGATTTCGGTCGGGAAGTCCCACAGGAGTTTCAGGTTCGACTGTCCTGAATCCTCTCCCCTCCCCTCTCCCCTCTCACTATACGGTTTAGCGCTGGCTTCAGCATAGCGCTCGGGCGACCTCTCCACTGCGAAAGTGTGGTGGGATAGACTATTAGAGTGCATTCAACTTTTACACTATATATTATTATTTTTATTATTATTATATATATATATATATTATTTCAAATGTCCACACATATATTACATTCGTTTTTAATGGATCACTAAGTCTCTCACATATTATAGATCTATGCTCTATAGAGCATTCACAATGGGCCCAACCAACCAGTGTTCCACTGAATTAAATTACATAGGCTAATAGTAAATGTAGTGGTAAATTGTGTTAGTAGACTATCTACTAGGGGTAGGCTAAATGAGCAGATCATAGAGCAAAAAACGAGATGTGCATGTAGATGTCCAAAAATATATAAAAAAAATATCAAACCTTTTTCCTTTTCTTCGATGATACGTTTCTTCAGTACCAAATGTTCCTGAATGCTAAATATTTCGATCAATGTATCCAAGCATTTCCGATACTCGTAACTAACGTGTTTGTATATTGCTGAAACAAGCTCTCTTCCAGTTTCTATGACTTCCAATTCACTCATCGGTATCTCGATATATTCGTTGCTTGGTCCCAAGAGATATTTGATGTCTTTCACCATTTCGCTATCCATCTGGTCACCAACTTCCTTGTGCAAAAACCGGAGTTTTGGGTCCACAATCGACGGAGTCCTTCTCGGCCTTGCGCCACCCGTGGACCTGGCGCCACGAATAACCCCGTATCCCGCATCGATTTCCGGACTATTTGCTTCTATCGAAGGCCTGTTATTTGGTGTGCTGGATCCACCAGCACCACCCAAATTTAAAGCAGACAACTCTTGTGCCAGTGCCCCCGTAGTCAACTGAGCAGTTGGTGGTTTCGTCACTTGGCTTTGCGCCGTTGAGATAGTCAACTGAGCAGTTGGCGGTTTCATCATTTGGCTTTGCGCCGTTGAGACATTCGCATCATCGGACGGATTTGCATCTGCACCGTGAACATCGCGAGTCGAAGGCATCATGGTCGTGGGCTCACTACGATTGTCTGTTTGATCGATCGGATTGTCCGACAAACCATCGCGATATACATAATCTGTACGGTCACTGACACAATCCTGTTGAATAGGCCCACTTTTCCGATTCTGTCGAGATTCCTCCATGTCCCCGACTGCAGACTGTTGTCTTGACACTTCCAACCACGGTGTGTTACAGTAATCTAGATATCAAAACTACAAAACAACAATTGTATGATCTACATGGGCCTACATGTACGTAGGCCTATACATACAGCTTGAAACCCTGACCTTTTCCGTCCTCTCGGTCGCAATGCCCGGCAGCATCGGGCAAGTATAGGCTAACCTATATGCTGAAACCCGTTCACAAGGGCCTGCATTGGCTTATGAATTTTCTGCCAGTAGATCTACAATATTGATCGGGACTTTCCCAGAAATACTCATGTGGTTTTATCGCGACCACCGCATGTTACTTACATCCTCCATTATACACAACAAGACACATAGCTACGGTGGCTTCTATCTGCCATGCATGGAATACTTTTTCCCGATGGGATGGGACCATCGTTTCCGCGTTGAGAATCCTTGTTTCCGTGTGAAGAACAGTTTTAGCTTTCGCGTAAACAATACCTTTTCTACACGTAATTACAGAATATGTGTTTAAACCCGGCCACAAAACCCACCAATTTGAGTACAAATTCTGTCAATCACCCACTAATGTGAAAACGTTTTTTGTCGACTACAAAGAAAATTTGAAAATCTAATACAGCATAAGATTCAACTTGAGAAATGACAGGGGATGGGGGATGACTGTAACCTGGTTGTGATATTTTGTGAAATTATTTCATACTTGTATATGTGTCTCATGTTGCTATCATTACTGTTGGCTTTGTTGCTGCCACGGGCCGAAGTTCTTTTTGTTTTACCAGAATTATCAATTAGGTCACGGATCATTTTCGACGTTCAATTAATAAAACAAATCGCGATCCTTTTCACTTTACGATCAATATTGAGTTTCGCTTAACTTCGTTAGCATGTGATTGTGCCATAAATCCGCTATTTGTTTTATTTTGTTTTAGGTCGACATTCAGTTTTTGACCAAAAGTTAGGCCATACACACTAAATAATAAGTCATTTAGTGAATTAGAGCTAATTTTAAATCAGCCTAAATTGCAGCGCTCTTGTTTGTCAAAGTAAGTCTTGGGAATGTCTGGGCAATTACTTAGAAAATCGAGCATTGAAACTGGATAGAGAATGATTAGCTTGCTGACATTATGGTAACCACCATATCCAGACAGATATATTATATTCAAATAAAGAACTCACCAGCAATGGGGACCGTTCTTAGGAAACACGAGTGAGATACTGATTGGCCCAAGTTTGAATCCTGGTTGGGCAATTCTCTCCAAGCACAGAGCATACATGTATATTTTCAAACTACTTTCTGTGATAATGTAAGTCGTTCTATATATGCAATAAAGATATGGCAGAATGGATGAATGTTATCAGTTCTAAAAAGTGGTTCCAGATTTATTTTGAAGAGTCTAAATTGTTCGTTAATCAAGTAGATACCAGAGTGTAGGATGACAAACAATCCTCAGTGACCCAATATTTTGATCCTGAGGATGCTCTGTGAACTTTGTGAAGATTGCATGAAGATTGTGATGAATTTCAGCCCATCAATATGTCTTACCAACGTTTTACTTGACAAAATCGAATATTTTGCCAAGGAACAACCCCGAGGTGCAAACCACCAATGCAATATACTTTGAAAATTTCGACAAATAACAATCTAGTAGTGGGTTGAACCCACGCGAAACTACTGCCTTCGAGGCGTGAGTCTCACACTAAACAAATGGCAACAAAGACTTCCCTATAAGCCGACAAATAGGCTACTGGTATAACAAAAATCTATACATGTATATATCGACTAGTTACTTCCAAAACCTCACGATTTTGATGATGACAAAAAGAAGAAGAATGAAACAACTCAGAAATGGAAACAAGGCCCGATCAAATATATCAAACCAGGATACACTGCCTGGTTTCTACTGCACACCTGATGGAATTAGTAATCAGCTGCCAAACAACCGATCAAACAATTTAAATGCCAAAAAAACCCAGACCCAATGAAATAGGTATATGACAAGTACATAAGCACCCAATCGAAATCCCAAAAGCTACTCTTATCCTCGGGAACAACATCCATCCGCATCAGAATCTAACCTGGATGCCAAATCTCAGAGTAATCATCAACATCACCCGTGATATTTACTCTAAACTACGTTGAATGACATTTCTCGTGCTAAATCTTCTGTTGAACTATATATTCACATTTGTGGGCAGTATTTTTCACATTTGTAGGTGACGACTTCTTTTTCACATAAATTGAAGGCGACGATTTTTTTTTCACATTTTGTGGGTGATTTACAAAATTCTCTTTCAAATTCGTGGGCGTTTTCGCATTAATTTTGTGGGTCCAACAATTAGGCCCTATGCGGCTATGCCTATTTCTTTGTATGCATTTTTTTGGTTTTGCAAGGAATTATTTATTACCCGAAAACAGTATCACCCTATTATTTACTCGCCAACAATTAGGTATTCTGGCCCAAGTACATGTAGCCTACCTTGTACTGCTCCGTAGATGTCTAATATTACCCGTCCACAGAAAAGATATCATTTGAGGGGCAGCTCGGCTGGAGTATGGCGTTGCCAGTCGTGGTCTACGTCAAAACTAATAACTTGATTACTTGGGCCGGTATATGCGTAACCCACGAGTCAACAATATAGACCCACCGCGAATCGACTAAGGTGCCGCGAATCGAACGCATGTGAGGTAGAAACCACCGTATATAGGTCGATACTTCCATGTGGATTTCCTGCACATGTTGGTATCATGCTGCCCAACAGGCCGCCGAGGAGACAGGCCAAAGGGGAGAGACTCAGTGTAAGGTGTCGGCTAGCACTCGCATCAGTTCAGTATACATAGGACTTACATCAATACATTGATATTCAGAGGCAATCATACGATTATGTGCCCGTCAAACCGTTAGTTTCTATGCTATCAGTTAGGTACCAGGCCGACAGACTGTGTCAGAGTAGTAAACCCAGTAGCGGATTTAGAGGGGGGGGGGGGGGTTACTGGGGTCAGGACCCCCCCCCCCCCCCCTTTCGAAAAAAATACATATACATAAGCGGGTTTAGCCTTCCTGCACGAAAAAAATTATGTCGAAATACCATGTTTAAGAACAAGTTGATCATGGTGAGTTTGTTCGAAATGTATACTCAGGAGAGACCGGGAAGCTACCACAGGACATAAAAAGGGTCTCGCTTCTGGGGTCCTTCAGCGGGCCCCGGACTCTCCACCCAAATGTGCAGCTTCCCTTCTACATTTTATTTTACAAACTTTTCAGGACATAGTCATCAATGAATTTTTAAGTGCAATATATACCCAGGAGAGCCATTAAATTAATTCAGGACATAAAAAGGTTTTGATTTCTGGGGCCCTTCAGTGGGCTCCAGACCCCCGGCCCAAATTTCCAGCTTCTCTTCCACCTTTTTACAAACTTTCCAGAACATGGTCATCAATGAATTCTTAAGTGCAACCATTCCCAGGAAAGGCCACAAAATTAGTTCAGAACAAAAGGAGCTAAGACTTCTGGGGCCTTTGTGTGGGCCCCAGGACCCCCGGCCCAAGTGTGTAGCTTCCCTTCTACATGTGCATGTACATTTTTCACAAACTTTCCAGAACATGGTCATCGATGAATTTTTAAGTGCAATTTATTCCCTTATTTATTTAAGTGCAGGAGAAGGCCACACAATAAGTTCAGAACATAAAAAGGGCTATGATTTCTGAGGCCCTTAAGCGGGCCCCAGACCCCGGCCAAAATGGGTGGCTTCCCTTCTACTTTCTATCAAAGTTTCCAGAACATGGTCATCGATGAATTTTTAAGTGAAATTTATTCCCAGGAGAGGCCATAAAACTAATTCAGAACATAAACATGATAAAGAGGCTCTGATTTCTGGGCCCCTCAGCAGGCCTGAGACCATAACCCCCCCCCTCCCCCCCCCCCAAGCTGAGACAGGTTCGCTTCGTTTCTAGTTTTTGCGTTTATTATGAAAGTATGGCGATCAATGGGTATTCAAATGAAATTTATACCCAGGAGATGCCATCAACTTACCTCATGGCTTCAGGGTCTCTTGAGCGGGCCCCATACCCATACTGGGACAGGCTCGCTTCACTCACAACTTTTTTTTACAAATATACCAGGGGCAAGAAGTGGGATTCACACCCAGGAGATACTAGGAAACTACCACAGGACAGAACAAAGGCTCTGGCTTCTGGGGCCTTTGTGCGGGACCCAGACCCCACGCCGTATAATGTTGGACCCCGTCTTTTCAAATTACTGGATCCGCCCCTGAAGCCTTTAGTACAGGGGGTTGATTGGATGCAGTAACAAATGTTACCGCATCCCGCCACCAAAGATACAGGTACCTGTATTTTATAATGTGGCTGTTTTTATATATATCTTGTTATCAGTAGTAATTAGTTAGACTACTAATCGTTTAGCATCCGTGCATGGTCATATTTACACTTGTCTTGTAATATTTTTTCCGATAGTTGTGTTTTCGGCAATTTTTTCCTTCAAAATGGGAGCTCCCAGAACTGTACTCCTAGAACGCCTG
This sequence comes from Terebella lapidaria, assembly GCA_949152475.1. Classification (NCBI taxonomy): domain Eukaryota; kingdom Metazoa; phylum Annelida; class Polychaeta; order Terebellida; family Terebellidae; genus Terebella; species Terebella lapidaria. The sequence continues at coordinate 21,554,996 of OX424566.1, read as the reverse complement.
AAGATAGGACTTGTATATTGGCACCTTCAAATGGGAAGTCATATATGGTGATTTGTGTGCTGACCTTGAATTTGACCTTCAATAACCTTGAAAGGTCAAAACAGCCATTTTTGGGTCAAGAAATGCCCAAATTGGCAAATTGTCTATCATTTTTCAAAAACTATCTGACCAGTTTCGAGATTTTTATTTCAGAACATGCCATTTGGGATACTGGATGTTGCATAAAAAGATGGGGCGCCTTAACTTCCTCATAAGGCCCCATACCCAGGCCAGAACCGCCCAAAATGACATGATATGTACAAATTGGCCTCTGAGGCTAAATCATTTGTACATAGACCTCAGGTTTAAATATAGTCATATTAGACGACTGATATGGGGCATCTTTTGGTAACCTTGAACTTGAACTAAGATGACCTTGAGTGGTAATTTCCGAGGTAACATTAATTTATGTAGACATAGGCCTGATGTTTATAGATGAAGCTTATGTTTGTATTATGGGAATATATTCAGTCACAGCGGGTGATTCTTTTGGTGACCTTCCTCCTTCATAATGGGAAATGTATGGAGTAAACGCTGTCAAAATTGCAATTTTGATTTTAATAAAAACGTTTGTGGCTCAACTCTATAAATTTATCCGGCAACCTTCCTTAGCCTTTGTGCTAATTCGTTATATTTACAGCAGGAGAAAACTTTGACAGTTACACGAAAACATTTGGATACTAAATTTCATTTCCTATTTTTTGAAAGTCAAATTCATGACACATAAATGTCAACTGGTGTGATGAGAAAATGATAGAGCCGGTATGGAACGATTGTACAACATATCAACGTACAATCCAAGACTCCTAATTAAGTACTATAACAACTAACGACAAACCTAGATGTACTTACATTCAAGCAGTTTAGGTTCTAAATTTGCTATAGAAGTAAAGCTATGTAATTTCATATAATCTATGAATATATTATAGCATGATTATACATACCTCGTACAGAAGTGCGACTGTTTGGGTTTCCCACAACCCAAAAACTCACGCACAGGTCTGCTATTTTGAGAAGAAACATAATTAGGTTACCGGCCTTTGGTCCGATAACCTATTGGCGTGGCGTTGCGTCCGTCGTCCGTCGTCGTCCGTCGTCGTCCGTCGTCCGTCTACATTTTTATCTTTAACGTTTACAGTCAAATTTTTCTGATATTTCGAACAAAAATGCCAAAAAATATTTTGATAGGGAGGTATTTTTTAGTTTTTATTTTCGCAATTTTTTTTCAAAATGGCGGCCATTTTCGACGAAAAATGGCCAATTTTGGACTTTGACAGTCATTTTCTCAAAATCTGTTCAATAACTTTTTTTCTTTTTGATGCATAACACTCCTTAGATATGCCCCTGTGACGGGTATAAGTTTCGTTACCCTTGAAACGCTCGAAGTTGGCCAATTTTGGCCTAAACTCGACCCAAATGGGACTTTTCCATGTTAAATTCTCCTATGCTTTATAATGGGACACATTATGCTAAATATCTTACTTAATATTGAGATTAGACACCAGGAATCAATTGGGGATATATAGGAAATGATATATGCTGAATATTCTCGTGACCTTGAATTTGACCTTTGATCTCATTTTCAAGCTCACAGGACGAAATGGCTAATATCTCGCTTATTATCGACGTTACAGCTTAAAGTCCTTTCATAATTAAAAGACGCCAACGTTTGATGTAATATCCCCAGTTGTATGCACTTTACATTTTCCTGACTTGAAGCAAAGTGAAAACGAAGCACTGACCAAACAGGATTAGTCGCATATCGATATTGTTTTCAATGACATGGCAGTTGAATGATTAAATTTAACAATTTAAATGGGATTTTATAATGGTACGACGAAGGCGGGAAAGCCTCCCGTTTGACACAGCAGGCAATAGGAAAGACAGCTGCAATATGCATGATGTAGCTGACCAATACGACGCCGCTAGGAAATAACCAGACAGAACTTACCACCCCGAAACACATGTATGCACAAAAGTATACTAAGTGGTATTTTTTATTCATTTACTAAAATATAAACAAGCGACAGTCCATAGAGCGACCAGATTTGTTAGAATCGTGCTAATATTATGTCTAGTATATGATGCGCAGCACAATTCTTCATAAACTAACAAATTTTGTTTGTTATCATCGTCCTCGCTTTATTTGTGTATCTGGTAAAGCATTTATTTTGAAATGCATATACATTATTTATACATGGTTATTGGTTACAGGAAGGAGTTTGGTTAGGATATGTGTTCAACCGAGTGGAACAGTTCAGGGGATCGATACAAAATGTCGATGTGGGCTTGTAGCTTGTTGACAAGAATTGTGCGCAATAAATTTACTGAGTGTGCAATCAGTGTCAATGCAAACGAAACAGTTGTACATGCATATACATCGATTGATTCTATATATGTGCACAACTATCCGTTGTATAGTTTGCTTATATTTCAAACAATAAAAATATTTGTGATATGCCTGTGCCCAAAATTGTACCAATCGTTTGTCCAACAAATTGAATGGTACATTATTATTGCACGGGGGGCCAAAGGGGAGACTATATGAGAGCAGTAAGCACCTGTGGTTTGTGTACTATTGGTGAGACGGTCCCTCAGGCATTCTGCATAATCAGGCTGTTCCATTACAAAAACCAAACTAACAGGGAATCAGGATTGGTCGCGATAAAGCCCATGTTAAATCTCCATTTAAAATAACATATTTTTATATCACAATGACCCATTGCTCTTCATAAGCAAAACATCATTAAATCCTATTTGATCAAGGGCTTGTATTCCCTTTGTTTGTGGACTGGTTAAATCAAAGTGCATACAGCTGGAGGTAACAAACCAAACGTTGGCGTCTTTTAATTATGAAAGGAATTTAGGTGGGATGCGTAATAAACAAATACTCTGAATATTATTTAACTCGATCCTGAAATTCAATAATTTCCCAGTTATCGGGACAGGCACTGATACAAACCATACATGTACACAAAGGTGGAGCCGAAAACAGTCCCAGTAATAATAGGGGGATATCTCTGATTGTTACGTGTAAAGTATTCACAAAATTTCTGAATGAAAGGCTATACTCTGACTTTTTGGAACTCATTTACATTTGTTTTGCTGATATTTTTGAGAAGCTAATTGGTATATGAATATGATGACAAGGTATAGTGTTTTAGGTTGTGCAACACAGTTGCTGAAATCTATGGTGACTTTGTGTGCGGTTTCCGCATACACTATAGTGTTGTTCGTATCGTGAACAGGTTCCGGCAAACGTGCTATCTCACGACCGGGAGATAATATTAAAAATTATTTTATGATAGATTGTGATTTGACAAAACAGACAAAAAAATCATTTGACCACGTGAAGGGTTTGAACCAATCACGGAACCCAGTAAATAATAAATTAATATTCCGTTACGACTTAATAATTATAGTTACGAACGTAAGTAGTTGTAGTTACATAGTTATGTTCAAAATCGATCAAATCCCAATTCCACCCCCTGTTCGCGGCACAGCGGTAAGTAAATTTTTGACGTTATCGGTCCTAAATTCTTGACGTGATGCGCAATATTCTTGACGTTATGTGCGAAATTCTTGACGATATACTTTTGTGTAGCCACAGAAAGGACAATTGAGTACGTTTAATAATGAAATAAACCTGATATGGAACAAATAATATCGTGATAGTTATGCGCACAGTACACAAATACTATATATATCTTGATATGTAGTCCAACTGTGGATTCAAGCACCATTGTAAGTAATATACAATGGGCGTTCGATGGTTAACTCTAAATATTGTTCTCCAGCTCTTGAAAAGGCGCAAAAACCGGTCAATAAGTATATGTAATGACTGTTTGATTCATCAGTGGTTTGTACAATGATGTTACATACGGAAAAAGTGGTTATTAATAGGGAAACCTACGCATCCCCAATTTTGCACGGCATTAAATTATTGACGTTATGATTACACAAGTTAATCATTCTTGACGTTATATCACAGAGAAGTTGACGATATTGTTTTTATTGATTTAAAGAAAAAACATGTTTATAAAAGAAAGAAAAATGTAATAATAGTATTAAATGTATTATTGATAAGTATTTAATATATGTTGACGTTTAACCTGTTATAAGGCGTCATGGTGCTAGTATTTAATATATGTTGACGTTTAACCTGTTATAAAGCGTCATGGTGCTACATAACAACCGTGTGCTCATTCCATGGCCTGGAAATCTATTATGTACGCAACAGAAATGTTTTTCCGAGCGTGAAGAAAGTCCTTTAGGGTATATGTGATTGACCGATGGTGGTTGACATCACCCTATATGTATTTCTTTTTGTTTTCCGACTTCTCTGACGACTCTTTTAGATCCAGCATAGGCCTACATTGATGTAGAATTCTCGACATTGCAATGAAAACCGAGACATTCCGGTGATCTCATCCAATATACTGCTAATATTAATGTCTTAAATTTGGTGACAATTTAAGTGCTGTTTTAAATTAGTTTGCGGCTGGTATGCGACAATTTCTTTATGCATTCTCCTGCCAGTTATTTATTTCTGACCTCTCCAAGTATAATCAATTTGCGTTATATAACTACGCCAACAAAGTTACCACTAGAAATGTGTTGTATTGCAGCGATGGTCAGTGATACATTGGTTTTGAGCATGAATTTAGTAGGATGTTTTTTTTTAAAACAGACTTGCCGACGGCTACGAAAGCTCAGGGCCATAAACCAGTACTGGCGGTCAGGCAAAGATATGGCACGTCTAAGTAGACTTTGGGGGAGATAATTTGATTGAGGGTGTTCACAATTTGCCGTGTCATTTACTTTGATGTGACTGATCGTATGACGATCTATATGAACTGTATAGATATTGGTGTGGCGCTTTCGTATGGGAATAAACTGTGTAACCACGTTTTATGTTTTATATGACATCTTAAAATGTGTCAGGATGTTTATTTCTTGCATTTTGTAATACGTCATAAGTATTTCCAATTTTGTTTTTACATATTTAGCATCGTATTTTATCTGCAAGAGGAAACCACTCTTTTATTCACTTTTACTACTTAATTAAATTGCAATCATGCGTCAAAAATAACGACAAAAATTTCTAACATGGCTTTCAATAACGTCAAGCATGACGAACTAACGTCAATAATACCGAACTTATCATTGTTGGTGGAAAACGACTGACAAGTATGTTTAATTTAACATCTGGGCTTTAAACGTTTCAATGCTTAAGCATAAATGAGCTGCCAATATGCTAAAGCTCATTTCCAGTACATAGCGGATTTATTGCATGGAAATAAAATGCATTTAGTACATTCGGATAAGTACAAGGCACGATCTTCAACTTTTTTTAAATCTCAGAGCGTGATTGGGATGCCATAATGCTTCGTCTAACTCATAAATCGAATATATAGTCACCCTGTTACTAATTACCTGAACACAATTAGATAATTTAAGCTGAGATCGCGATAGAACAAAACATAAACAAAGATATCGTCAAGAATTTCGCACATAACGTCAAGAATATTGCGCATCACGTCAAGAATTTAGAACCGATAACGTCCAAAATTTACTTACCGCTGTGCCGCGAACAGGGGGTGCAATTCCCTCGAACATGGTTGTGAAATATGAAAAGTGAGATTTTCGGCCATATTGGAGTCAGTTGATTCAGCCGGCCTGGTTTAGTGCAAGCGTCTATTTTCATCTGATAGTATATCTTTTTGAGTTGCTGTGCCTCAAGCTTTGCTTTCAAAACCTCCATTGCCAGTTCGTGTTCCTCCTTCATTTGATCCATAGGAGATGCATCAACTATTGGCTGCAGGCGCCGTTTACGTGTCGTTGTTCTAGTATTCGATGTTGACGGGGTTGCGAATGACCTATACGAAAATGTTGTTTATTTTAAAGGTGCATTATTTCTGATATTTAAGATACCACTGGCATGACTTCCAAAAACTGATCTTTGTAGACACATTGGCACGGTGATGTCCATATGCCTCATGTGTAACATTGATGGCTAACGAAAACAGGTTCGCTTAAGTAAAAGATATGAATATGGCATACTTTCGAGTGCGAAATGGGTTTATCTCTACACGAGCCTTTAGCCGAGGCCTAGATGTGTAAACGAATGCTGACATTGTCTGAATAACATACATACACGGTAGGTTGCTGTGGAGAATCCAGAGGGACAGATTCATCGTCGTCGTCGTGCTGTACGATATCATCACAGTCACTCTTCTGAGAAACATCCATTCCCCCATCAATTGCCGCGATCTTTGGATTGTCTTTCCCAATGATGTCTTCTGCAATATCATTCAAGGACGTCCATGCCACCGGGCCCTCTCCAGTTTTCTGTCGCTTTTGGAATTTGTGCTTTGTTTCAGTTTGGATGTCTTGCCATTTCTTTTTGATGCTGTCGCCGTCTCTCTTAGGAAAACCACGGGCATTTGAAGTTGCCGCAATACTATTCCACGTCTTCGTCTTTTCAGTGTTGGTGAGAGTTGCGGACAAAGCCCCAAATAATTTTGACTTCTTCTTTTTAATATCTAGCAAGATAAATGTCGACTCTTGCAACGAAAAATTCGGCGCTCTTTTCTTTTTATCTCCATCCCCATCTGCAGACATTCTCGTTGGGGTTTCAGTAATGATCTACTATTATAAAGATGTCTTTGAGCAACGTATATCGGATTTTCCACCAATCATAGCTATCCAAATATATTGATTCTCACTTGGAGATACTAATCGCTGCTGCTTGATGTAATGACATGTGGTAATTGTTTTAAAATATTTGGTTTGTGCGGTATGGCGGTAATGACTAGACAGTATTTTATTGACATTGAGAATGACCGGAAGCGATGTGACATTGCATGCATAGCACATGCTTTCCGTATTCCGGTCGCACTAACCAATACCAAATTGATATTCGCGTGTGACCACCATTTGCATTTCATTTCATTCTTTCTGTGGAACATTCATGAACTGGGAAATTCCATCGTGAGTCACCATTTTCAGGACTGTTTGGATTATTGCTGGGAGGATTTTTTATCAACATACAATACATTTCCTTGGCCTCAGTCTCCGCGCGACCTTCCTTACTGAATATGGAACACAGATTCCGTTATCTCCGTCACATACGTTACCAAAGGGCAGTTCTGAACAGAGAGAGGATTTCTCGAGACAGGGATAACCCATTGGAGTTGAACGATGACACGTTCATACAACGCTTCCAGATGGACCACAGGGAGTTTGATGATCCTAAGCTGTAAATTCGATAATAAGCGAGATATAAGCCATTCTGTATTCTGACCTTGAAAATAAGGTGACTGACCTTGACATTTAGGTCAAAGGTCAAATTCAAGGTCATGAGAATATTCAGAATATATCATTTCCTATATGTTCACAATTGATTCCTAAGCTGTGAAGTCGATAATAAGCAAGATATTAGTTATTTTGTCCTGTGACCTTGAAAATGACGTCAAGGTCAAATTCAAGGTCACGAGAATATTTAGCATATATCATTTCCTATATGTTCACAATTGATTCCTAAGCTGTAAAGTCGATGATGAGTAAAATATTAGAAATTTTGTCATGTGACCTTGAAAACGCCGTCAAATGTCAAATTCAAGGTCACGAGAATATTCAGCATATATCATTTCCTATATGTTCGCAATTGATTCCTAAGCTGTGAAGTCGATATGAGTGAGATATTGACCTTTTTCGTTCTCTGGCCTATAAAATGAGGTCAAAGGTCAAATGCAAGGTCATCAAAATATTTTGTATATATATATCATTCCCTATATGTTCATTATGGACTCCTTGAAATATTATTAGGCATTTTTGTGCAAAATTTCAGAAAGATTCGACTGTAAACTTTAAAGATAAAATTGTTTACAGACGACGGACGACGGACGGACGGACGTGCGAACGGATGGGCGTTACGGGCAGACCCAATGTTAAATTTCCTATCTTAACTTTCCCCGTAAGTCCTGAAAAAATCCCCGTAAGACCGCACTTTTGGCTTAAACTGTGGTTGTGGGGGCGTTTTCAGCTTCATTCCCCCTAAGAAATCCCCATAAACGCTTCTGGTATGCCCGGCTAGACGGCTAGACGGACGGACGACGGACGCAACGCCATGCCAATAGATTATCGGACCAAAGGTCCGGTAACCTAAAAACCGGTGTAAACGAGTTTTAAAATACATATATTTTGTTTACCCTAGCTCTGTGGATTCACGCGAATGCTCACATTGGCGCGCATCCAAAATGTGTGCACATGTATATGTATACTATGCACAACACAAAATAACTAGAAAAGGAATTCAGAACGTGCACGATAGTTTTATATCATAGTGCAAAATCACAAGGCAGCCTAATGTTGATACACGTTGGACTCTAAAATAATAACATTCAGTTACTTTGAATATCACCGGGTTGTTAGTGAAAACCTTCTACATGTGTATCATAATGAATATTATGTATATCATATGAATTGCATGTAAACTACAATTTTGTCTTCCACTGAATATATACAACAGTCATGTTATCACATTGCGCACATATAGTAGCAGAGTACGGTGATAACTTTAAAAATAGGTATGCTGCAGCACGTCATGGTGATGATGTTGACTTTACAGAACTAAATTACCTTGATTCGTTATGGAGATACACGTTTTAATTTTCAATTTTCAGTGTAAAAATTGGTCACTCCTTAAATATTGTAATTAATACTCATCACATTGACTATTGTAGTGACATTCTTTCCATCAGCAATTGCTTTTTTTGTATTTGATACAAGTTACATGCATGTAGCTATAATTATATTCCATAGATTTAATAATTTGAACACATGTTCGACTTTTGACCAGAAATCAGTAAGCCACTATGGCCATAGGAACCACGTTGCGATGAACAGTACAACGAGAATGAAAGACCCTGGTGATGCGCCATATTATTAACAATTGTGAGCTGGTATACATATGAGTAAGGTTCACTTCAAAAATTAACTAATTACCGGTAAGTCTTTGCTGAATATTCATATGCCTTGGCACCACAGTTGCTAGGAGTTATACCAACTAACATGACTAAGGAGCTTTAAATTTTGAACAATCATGGAATATTTATCAACGCCATTGAATGTTGTCATGATAAAAGGAATATACATAAGTTGTAGTAACAACGGGTTTCAATAGCTCATTAAAACAACGTCATATCTCAAGAACGAATCAAGATAATTTGGTTCTGTGAAAGCCAGTTTTACACACACAAAAACATTTTTTACAAGAATAACGATCTCCATGTCATATTTCAATAATTTCGTGAGCCATATATTAAAATCTTTTTCATGAGTTTCCAGATGGCGTCAGACGGGCCACCGATGTCTGGAGAAAATCCATGAACTTTGTCCACGTTTTGTGCTGAACATTAATTCCAATGATGCTGGGCTGCAATTCCCCGGAAAAATCACGGTAGAAACGGCGCAAGGAGATGTTTATAAATCCCTTATACCTATCCACTCTCAGGTATGTATCCCCTGAAATGTTTTCACTGATTTTAACGTTTGTTTTCTCAAATGTTCGCTGCATTGTTTCGATGTGGTCGGCGTTGTTGAGTACTTTCTGCCAGAGACACACGGGCATACTGAAGACGAGAGTTTCACATTTCGGGAGACGAATTTCGACGACAATTTCACCAGAGGACAAGAGGTAGGCGCACTTGGATGCGTTACTCGTAAGGGGCTTCATTTCCAAGTATTTCTCTGGAACCGCTTTCAGTTTGGTTAATGTATCGCTCTCAAATTCAGTTTCATCGGAGGTCCCATGATCTTTCCCTGAGTTAACTGAAAAGGAAATTATCAAACAGATGAAACGTATAATGGTGACTTCCAAATAACCAAAAATACGGTTCTAAAATATGTCGTTCCATATTGGATAGGGCAATATTTGATGGGCGTATCTTGTTCGATATAGTTCAGAATACTAGCCTATACATTAACTGCATATCGAACCGTAGACAACACATGGTAAAACATACCCTTATCTAGTTCCTTCTTAATTCGGCTTGCGACAGTCTCCAACCTCAAGTTGTACAGAACCTCGTGCAAGAGTCGAAGGCAGTCTGCATACTCTGGTATCCTCCGCCTCAGGGCCAGGATCAACTCACGACCGTCCGTGATGGGCTCCAGTTCGGACGCAGGGAGCGCGAACGACGTCGAACCATCGCCGTGGAACAAGAACTTGGCTCTCTTGAGGTCTGACGTCGTGAGACTGTCGGCTATAGATGCGAGAAATAACATGTCGCGGCTGACAATACATGTATTTGATTTGCTGGCGGTGAGCGTAGACGCCGCTACCGCCGAAGGCTTTGACGTTGGCTTTTGCGCGACCGGCGAAGACGCCGCAGTTGAACTTGAACTTTCAGGAGATTCCTCGTCCTTGGTTTGTCGCTGTTTTGGACGTGTCGTTGCAGCGTTGCGTTGCGCTGTCGCTACGGCATCGCTCGTAGCAGGCGCGGACTCCGTCACTGTGACATCCTTGATAGTGTTGCAGCCAGTAACTTCAGGCTTTTGCGCGACCGGCGAAGACGCCGCAGTTGAACTTGAACTTTCAGGAGATTCCTCGTCCTTGGTTTGTCGCTGTTTTGGACGTGTCGTTGCTGCGTTGCGTTGCGCTGTCGCTACGGCATCGCTCGTAGCAGGCGCGGACTCCGTCACTGTGACATCCTTGATAGTGTTGCAGCCAGTAACTTCAGGGGACGGCGGACGTATACATGTAGACCGCCCGCGAATGGCTCTACCTCTGACCTTCTTGGATGGATCCACGTCAGAATCCGTTGACACCCGTGCCGCGTTGTCGCTTGTAGAACTCGTGCGTGTCTGGGATGACATTCTCGTTCCAATAATATAGACATGTACTATATACTACATGTATATTGAAAACCCTATCAACAGCAGGAGATCCAGCTGAATATGTTAAAATCCATATCCGGGCGAACGCAAACCTTTGTCTCTCTATCATGTAGACCTATACCAACTTCATACAGTATCGCTCACGTCCATAAGGTCCTTGCCGATCTGACAGCTGCAAAACATACTATTTTCCACATCGTGGAATAAATACTACGCAGGGTGGTGGTGATATAGATTCGAAACTGAGGGGAATTTTCCTGTTTCGCGCCCTACACCCTCGCATGCACGTAATGGCATACATGCATTATCGACTTGTTTATCCATCATGAGTCACCGCTTTTACACGTAGGGCTACAGGGCTCCGCATGCATCCGATTTCCAGAATGAATGTGTAAAAAATATTTACACGGACATTTAATTCGATAAGCTATGTAAAGTTGCCAGCCGAAGATTGTGCCCTAGAAAAAATGTATGTTTTTAAACGATCTTTCGTGGAAATTGTCATGCTTCAATCGATGGCCAATGTCGGAGCGGTAAATATACACGTCGTGCTTTACGATGTATACATGTACCTAGACATATATATCATTAAAAAAATGGAGTCTTTTGACAAAAAAAAAATAGGTTTTTCTTTTCAACGGTGTCAGTTCAGTTCCGCGAGAAATGAGATTGGTGCTCAGTTTTTTCAGAAAATATAGATATAATAGGTCAAGCAAAACATCACTACTAATAATGTATATACATAGATCTGTGTTTATTAGGATGTTATTTGGCAGTTTGTCAACATAAGGAAATGTGTAGCAGTGTCAGGTCCTGTGCATATAGAATACATCATAGCAATTTCTTTTTATTTGTGTACAAAACGCCTACAGGTCGGGTCATCCTACTACATGTATTTGTCAGATATATGCCCTATCAACTCTTGTAAATACTAGTACTCTATCAGTGATAAGCGACTTAGTTTTTAGTTGAAGACAATAGTAATGATAGCCAATTACCATGGACGCTTTCTGTTCGCCGACGACCACGTGGGTGTATCACCCAGATGCCCTATCATCCCTAATAGTATGTATATATTTATCCAGGAAAGGGTGTAAAACTATTATTTCCCTATTCAAATTTGCATATCGTTGTGAGTCATGATTCACATTACATCGGATGAATATAAATTTAGAATAATTATATATTTTCTCATGTAAATAACTGTTTCATAATTCATGTTATGTAATAAATTTACAATAACTAGACGTCAAGGCCTAAAGATGCCTTGGAGGCATTTCGGTGTGATGAATAATTTATAATACTAGATATCGACGAAAATGAAAAATGTCGACAAATTTCGGGTCAAGGTCAAAGTTCATCCATAATACCCGCTAGACATGTTTGTCTAGGGCGACGAGTCCGAAAATACCATCCGTTTCGCTCTACGACGCACCGTTTCCGAGATATGCAGGATGAATGAAGGATGACTCAGCAAAAAATTATTTCGACCTCTAGGTCAAAGGTCGTTTGAGGTATCGATCCCAAAATCAATAGGGTTCTTCCCTGGTGATATATAAACCTCCGTGCAAAATTCTGCAACTATTGCCTGAATATTTTTTTAGTTATCGTCCGGAAACCAAGTTCCTCGATTTCATCCTCACGGACCTCACGGACCTCGGAGCCGGATCAAAAAAAAAAGTACACCCTAGAGATGTTTGTCTAGGGCGACGAGTCCGAAAATAACGTCCGTTTCGCTCTACGACGCACGGTTTCCGAGATATGCAGGAAGCCTCAAGGATGAATCAGCAAAAAATTATTTTGACCTCTAGGTCAAAGGTCGTTTGACGGATCGATCCCAAAATCAATAGGGTTCTTCCCTGGTGGCATATGAACCTCCATGCAGAGTTCTGCAACTATTGCATAAATATTTTTCCAGTTATCGTCCGGAAACCAAGTCTTAAAATTAGCCTTGATTTCATCCTCACGGACCTCACGGACCTCCGATCCGGCTCAAAAAGAATAGGGTTCTTCCTCATATCATTTCTGACTTGCGGTGAAAATTTGACAAGGATCCGTCAAGGCAATCTAAAGTTATCGTCCGGAAACCAAAAGTGGCGGAAGAAGAAAAAAAAGAAAAAAGAAAAAAAAAAAAAAAAAAAAAAAAAAAAAAATTCTGCTAAAACCATAAAGGCATTTCTGCCGAAATGCCTTAATTACACGTTTTGTTGATTGAAAAGGAGTCAAGGAATGACAGTCAATCCATTTATTCACAAAGCTGCACAGTACTGTCGGCGATTCTAGCATACATAAAAACGAAACAAACTTTTCCGACAATGCAAAAACGAACCACACACACACACACCCACATATATTTTTTCATTTAAAAAAAATATTTTGATCAACTAAATCATAAAATTCAAACAATGATAAAAAAATCCCGCTATCTGGAATTCGTGCGAGGCTTTCGGTATTTACACTGGACCCACACACGGTACATTTTGAGTTGTCGCCCCCTGTTGACCTGGAGTCGCCTATCTACGAGGTTCTGCTCCTCGACGAGCCCAGCCGTCGTAAACATCTCGCGAAGCTCCTCTGTTGACAAGACGGTTAACATCGGTAAACATGTGGACACCTTGAAAATCCCAACATCAATAAGGTTGCGAGAGACTTCAAGGGTTTAATGTTTGTTCTTAGACAATATTTAACTTTTTTTTCCCCAATTTTTTTTGTTTGAACATTTTTTGTACGTATTACATGTTGAGTGAGGGATATGATCAATTGGCACGAACTTGAAAATGGTGAGCATTTTGAGCAATGGAAACATTGAAGTATGTTACATAGACAATATGGCTTCACTGTATTGACTGAATGTGAAAAAATATAACACTTTATCATAGAATACTGGACAACATATTTATTATGTAGTGAAATTACTTAACTTGCCTTGTGTGAAGAAATAAACTCTTGTGCCATCGCCCCTTACATAAAAGTTTTCTTGTAAACACTGACCTGTACAAAATAAATCAATATAACATCAGGACATTCCTTAACATGCTTTGACGTTTCTCTTCAACAAAACAATATCATATGTGTTATTGAAGTCATCCCCCCCCTCACCGTCTTTGAAGCGAAGCTGAGCCAGATCGTATCTTCCATAGTCTCGGAAAACCAGGAGACCGCCAGGTTTGAGCAGCGCTGCGAGGCGACTTATGGTGTCCTGCATCCTGCATTATAATACATGGTAATACTGTCAGCCTAATTAACATTTCTTCTCATCAAACTTAAAATGGATGTAATTCTTTCAAGTAATATATCTTAGAAAGAAAAATGAAATACCTCTGGCTTATGTCATTTCTCTCAATAGAGCTTTATTATTTAAAAGCCACAAAATTTCGAGAAAAAATGTAAACACTACAAAATATAAATGCTATCTAATTGCAAAATAGACATGTATTTCAATAGTGCACTTGATTAATCTGTATTGTTTGTCTGTGTAAAACATCTGGCTAACACAAACCTTTCAGGATGGACAGCAGAAAGAACGAATATCAGCACGACTAGATCCAGACTGGACTCTGGGAATGGCACAGGACTGTCTGGATCAGTGACATCACAAACGAAGGCATGGCAACGTCGGGTGTCATAGTCTGGGTGATTCTGGAAATATGGAATAGCTCAGATGGTTGCATTATGATTAAGGAAACAGCTGATCAGATACATATGGTTACATTATGATCTGAATTATTTCATGAAAAATTCATTTTATGAAACTATTAGAAGGGTATATCATGTAGGAACAAACCTTCAGTATTGATACAGCAGTTGATGACAAATCACAGCCATAAACAAACAGACCCGGATCGCTGGAAGTATAGCAAAGAAACACAATAATATAGATCTACACAGCAATTCAACTATATTACACATTCAATGCTTTGATTAGTATTCAGAAAAACTTTGAAAGGGAGAAAAATAGAATAATTGAGATTTGACATATTACTGTTGAACGACAAGGAAAGTTTTGTCTGAAGAATGTCAGGCACAGCACCTTTGGGTACATTTAGCGAATAACACTGTAACAATATGTTGAATACAGGAATAAACATATGAAAATGATTAAATGATGCATACTTGTTGGTCTGTAAAACAGGAAAAACTGTGTTTCCCACTCCGCACCCGACCTCCAATATCCGCATTTTTCCGTGCTCTCCTGGAAAACTCTCTTCTTCTGCTGATGCTTCAACGATCTCATCGTCCACTGAAGTCTTACATGTATTCGACTGCACACTTGGTAAACCTGTGGCATCACTACTGCTTGCACAGTCATTTCCCGTCATTGATTCCGTCACATTTCTCTGTTCTTGTTTGGAATTTTCGCCAGGCGATCCTGTACTTGTCGCGGCCTCCAAAGTTTCACTAGTGTTGCTCACTACAGTTCTTTCCGGGATGGACTGAGATATTTCAGCATTTCCTGCGAGTTCAGGGAATTCCGTGAATAACCAATGCCTGTCTTTGAAGAATTTGTTCTGGTGTTGCGAGTAGAACTGATCCCAGTAGGAATTCGCATCTCTTTCATACTTTTCTGAAATTATACAAAATTCAATATCAAACTCAAAGTGAGCATGTAGAATACTAGCATTGATTTTTATGTAATTTGATTTTCTCAAGCAAAAATTATGAATAGTAAATATGAAAATGAGTATCTTTGAAATGCAAGTTTATGCAACACGACATTTCACAAGATGATCAGAGTTGTCATATCAAAGTTCACAATCCAACACCTTTCAAGTCATCAGCCACTTTTGTTTGTGAGTTTTTATCCACTTTTGCCTTGGCTTCCAACTCCTGTTCTTCATCCCAGGAGACATCATCCCTGTAACCATGGAAACATGGAACAGACAGTTCACACACTGCAATGACTTTATTAAGGGTACATGCATATAGGTGCAGAAAACATGTTGTGTTACCCATGCATTAAATCTGAGTATATATACATGCACAATATTGGTGATACAGCTACAATATTCGAAATATTCTGATCTCAAAATATGGAACATCCCACAATAAATGAAGTAATAAATCTATATATTTTGTAAGTAAAGTATTTCTCAATTAAAAATATTGATTTGCTGAACAAAACTTTCACAAACCAATTCGCTCACTAGTAGTCGCTTACCAATTATTATACTGGTAGACAACTGCTGGATCTGTTAGAAATCTACCACCTCCAGGCGGTCTTTGGGGTTTTTTATGTGCTAATTTGATTCGGGCATTGCTCGACTGTGTTGACTTGCTACTTGTGTCATGATGACATTGGTATTGAGTGAGACTTTTGCTGGAAATTCTGGCCAGTGTCATACAGTAATTACGAATGTATAGCGGTGATTTCAGCATTTTCAGTACCGTTTGAAGGTTATGATGTGAAGAAATAAAGATGTAGTCGGTGTTTACAAAATATCCACCATCAGTGCAATGGGCGATAATGCAAGAAACCACTGTCAATCATTCACATACATTGGTTGTATAGCTTTAAATGCATGGATAATGACTAATTTGCTTAGATTAGATATTTTGGAGCAATTACCATGCATTGTGTTGAAATACTTGGTCGGGATTGTTCAGAAAACGATTGCCAAATTGCGGACGTTTATCTTCCATGATGACAACAAAGTGTTTGTTGAACACCGACAACAAATAACGGACATTATGATTGTCCCGTCAGCCATCATAATGCAATAATGTATGAATGAGAAGATAGCGTGACTTTTTCGTTTGTCGTCAGTCAGTCAAGCAAGCGGTGTTTAGACAAAAAATAGGATTGTAGTCTAAACATAAATGGGCCCATGCACATTAATAATTTAATACTTTACAGTATGGAACTTAGTATAGGTCAAGTTGGAAATAACCCCAAAATGCATCTTTTGGTGAATTTGAAAATGATCGTAGGCAGGCGCGCCCCCAGGATTTTATAAACTGGAACCACAAAGGACCAATGCGACTGGAACAGGATATGTTGGCGTGGGGGTCACTAGGTGCTCTGTGATGGGCTCTGTTCATATATTGGGACCCTGATTATGCCGTCTGAACCATAGGTTTTGTCTGCAACATATTTTAAATATGAAGTCGGTCACGCAAAATAGACTTACCGGTACTTCCTAGTATGGCATCACGGTTCGACAGTGTTACAATTTTTGTATAGATATAACCGTTGTAGATTATCATTGTGGACAGATTGTTGTTAAGCGCTGGTTACCACAATATTTACCACAAAAAAATAATTCAGCTTTAAAGACATACACCAGAACCTGGGCAATCTTATCAATCCTTTAAAATCTTTATTTCATCGGTTCACTGATCTATTTGTAGTAATTTTAGCGACTGTAACCCCCGTCCCTCCCGCGCATACATATTCCCACAACAAACATTCATTCTACATGACTTGCATACAGGACAGGTACAGACTATACGATCACAAGCATAAACTCCATGTAGTCATGGTTACATACACAGGTCAATCCACATGCACTTGCGGCCCCATTCATTCGGTACATCGACCCAGTTAGTTTCGGCCTTGACCTTCACCAGCACCTACTTCTAAACATAGAACATGACACACCCACCGCTCACATCACGTGCACAGATATAAGCATAACAAGTCTCGTTCACGCGCCGGGGAAACCCACTTTCCCGGTGAGATCAGCACACATCAGCACATACATGACCAATCACAACACCGCATGCATTTGGCGGGAAAGTCTACACCACATGTTGCCGGCCGCACAGTTTTGCTGAGAGTTGAGTAAATGGCCGCCACGAGCACAGACGTGTTGAAGTATTGTTAAGAAGTTTGGCCGTGCTCGTATGGAATACCTGGGATAATTGTGGACTATTTATACGTGAATTGTGATAAAGAAGGACCATAGTTTTCGGCTATCTTATCGACAGGGAATCACCGGACGTAGGTGTATTTGCGGCCTTGATGTGACTGTCTGAATCATTGGACATTGTCGCCCAAATAAATTATTGAACTGAACTGCCGGCCTTGTGATTTGCACAGCGATCGCAGACATTTCGGCCTAATATCGGCCATAGAACGATATTATCACATTGGCGCCGTTCGACCAGGATCTGAGCTAGTCTCGGATTACCGACCCTAACTTACCGGCAGTGATGGCATTGACCCCGGGAGCGTTCCGAGGTGAGTCGGCCGACCAGACAGATGAAGAAGTCACGTTCAACCCGACCTTCCGACCTTCCGGCCCCCGCTCAGTTGTTATGAGCGACACAGTTCCGTTGTCACAGGAACAACAACCGACCGGCCTGTTCGACTCCATGGACGAACATTCGACCCTGAGATCGTCTTCGCCGCCCGTCGACCTGATACAGGAGTTCCTCGACGAAGACCCGCTCGCACCTCAACACACAGTAAGTGACATTTTGAGTGCACACGCTAGGGCGTATTCGGCAACGTCGGCCAGAACAATCCAGAGACTATTGAACTCTGCCGACAGAAACTATACGCGCTCACGTCAAAGAGCGAGCGTATATCGTGCTACCGACCCAGAACAGTTATCAGTGAACGTTCGGCCGGTAACCATAGACACATCAATGGTTACACACCCACCGAGTGACTCTCGGATACGACAGTGGGTTTGTCAGTCTGACAATGTTCCGGAATCGGTCCCGCCAAGCGCTTATTCGGTAGATCGGCCACTGGCGCCGTCAACGACGCCGAGACGACACGACCCTGCGACTGAGACGTACTCGCGCATACCGACCGAGCCAACGGTGGTAGAGTACACACAACCCGGCCAGGCGAGAGTAACGAAAGAGAACATCCCGGCGACGACCGATGCCCCGATCGTGACACCTCTACGACCGCAACGACCCAGCGACCCGACGACGGAATTTCGCGCCACCACACGGCAAGCGCGACTTCGGCAACCACCACCGACATCGAGTCGCCGACCTCACGACTCCGACATGCCGGCCTCCGACTCGCGCCCCCTCGCGCCGACCGCTTCCCGACCATCGCCGACCGACGGAGAACAGCCGCGCTTCGCTTCGCCGCAAGACCCAGTTGTGTCTGCTCCGGCAGAAAGTGTTGTGCCCATGATCGGACCTCCGATCTCTCAGCCAATCGGCTACACCACTGGATACGGTGTATCGCCAGTCGGATACCCTGGCGCAACAAGCGGTGTTTCAAATGGAGTAGCTGTCGGATACTACCAACCACCTGTCGGCTATATGAACCCACCACCCGGATACGGTGGCGTTCCAAGTGTGATGGCTGACACCGGCTATCATGGTGCACAAACCGGATTAGTGTACCATGGTGTAGGCCCAGACGGATCGACATACCGATATCCACCGCCGGCTGTAATCCCACCCTCAGTCGGGATACCATGGGTGACGCCACCATACAGTCAAACGGCCCCTGTCGCACCAATAGCGTACGACCCCAACAGCATTCCGGCACCACCCGCTACTTCGCCCGCCGTCTCCGCGACAACAGCACCGACCGCACCCGCTAACACGACCTCGGCAGCTCCGATTGTTACGACTTCAACTGCTCCGGCTGTCACGCCAACGACGGCTCCCGTCACAACAACGCCGACTGTGGTGAGCGTCGACACGCCCACGCCCCAGAGACTCACGTCTGAGCCCCAACCGTTAGCAATGGCTAAAACGGCTCAATGGCGTGCGACCTTCAAGGAGGGCAATCTCACACAGTACATACGGAGCTTCGAGCAATTCACTGCGGCCTTCACATATTCCGACCTCAATAAAACAACGACCTTCCGGAGTACGCTGCGCGGCCGCGCCGAAGCGTTAGCTCTGAACATTCCGGTCGAGACTCCCTGGGAGGAGTTTCGTTGTCAGCTCTTGGAGGGCTGGGAACCCGCACCTCGTCGGCAGTCCAAACGGGACGATTTTCCGTTTCTAAAAAGAGAACGGAAGGAGAATGCGGAACATTACTTAGAGCGGCTTCAAGCTCTGGCTGAGCAAGTGTTTGACGATGTCACGCCAGAGTCCCGGCAACGAACAGTAATCTCCCAGTTCGTCAACGGCCAACCCGACCACATTGCCGACAAACTGTGCGTGTTCACTTTCCATAGTTACGGTGAAGCGCTGACGGCCGTCCTCAAAGCTGAAAGTCGTCAGCAACGGACCAACAGAGATCGTCAGAGGGGCACACGACGTGCCGACATCTCCGTGAGCGGATACCCGGATGATGATTGTGTCGACCAAGAACTGTCTTGTGCTATGGGACAGATCAATCAGGGAGGAACGCCGACCCCTGAACAGGTTGCGGCTTATTACGACCCTGCCGACAGTGACACGACCGGCCTTCAAGGATGTGAAGAACATTCTGTGCCAGCCTGTTCACGCGAATGGGTGGCGGAAGCTTTCCAGAGCGTCCTTAGCGACGAGAATGGACTCTGTGAGGAGACAGCTATCTATTCCGTCCTACGAACTACGGCCCCGACTAAAGGTGATCGGCCTCCACAGCCCGGACGACCAGCCGTATGCTTCTTCTGCAAGAAGCCCGGCCATCGCTGGATGCGGTGTTTCCGACTTAAAGACGTCTTAGTGCGCAATGGCATGAAGCCACTAACTTTTCGACCTAAAGGTGCTGGTACTGACCGAAGGACAGATCAAGTATTGTCAGTACCTAACCAAATCGGCAACCAAACCAAGTCGGCTCCGACAGAGCCAACGGCTCAGTCGTTAAACCAGTAGTGGAAGGTGCTGCGGAGCAAGGACCTTCCGGGCAACAGAACAATGTTACATGCTCCACACCTGCGGTTGTCGTAACTACCAAACCAACAGTACCAACAGTTACGATCCCACAGCCGGCCCAGCCCACACCTCAGCTCCTTGAAGGGGTGTGTACCAAGTGTCGAACTCCGACCCCAAAGCCGGCTCGCCCTCATGAAGGGGTGTCCGCGCCACTTCCACAACGGCCTCCACGGGAAAATCGTCGTCCTGAAGGGGTGTCGCCCCCGACCGCCAACGGCACCGGAACAGATAGTATGTCTGAGGTGGAGTGGATCTCCGATGACGGAGGGTTCTACGCGTTCCCATTTGGACCGGAATCCAGATTGCCGCCGCTGCACACACTCTTCAAGCCACCGCCGGACGACCCCGCAATTCCGGCCGTCATAGACAATTCGAGAGCGGCACATGAGTGCTGGAAGTTATCGGTACGCGTCGGGGATAGGACAATACAAGCTGTGCTCGACTCCGGAGCGCAAATCTCTTTGCTCCGACGCGATCAGCTCCGACACGTCCCCGCCGATCAACGACAGCTACAGCCTACTTCGGCCACGATTCGTGACGTCAATGGACAGTCAAGCCCAATCGATGGACTGATCGACCTCCCAATTCAGGTCGGGACCAACCACATGATTGTGACATTTTGTGTAGCTGACATCCACGACGCCATGATACTCGGCATGAACTTTTTCCGGCAAGCTCACGCTGTAGTGAATTACGGCGCAGGAACAATACAGGTACACAAAGAAATCCTGTTTGCGCACAAGGACATTGAAGCCAATGTTGTTAGAATGGCAGTGCGCCGAGCCGTCACCGTCCCCGCACGTAGCGAGGCGATTGTAGAGCTAATCCCGACCTCCAGAGTTCGAGTTCGGCAGCATCCACGGATGATTCAACCACTGACGGCTTTTCCCGAGGACACTGACCTCATCATGGGAAGAACATTAACGACCTTGGACCGACAATGTGTAAAGGTGTCTGTAGTCAACACGGCAGATACCGGTATCACACTTACTCGATCCGACCCTGTCGCCATAGCCAGTCCGATCGAGAGTGTTGTCGGAGCTCTACCAAGACCCGGAGAGGAGCCCGACCTGTCCACAGCCGACGCCAGTCACTACCGCGACCTGCCGCCACATCTACAAGAGATGGTGGATCGCGCCGGACTAGCGCCAGAACAACACCGGCGTTGCGCTAACCTGATCCATCAATATCAGGACACCTTCATGCACCCGGACGGACAGTTGGGACGGACCCAAGTCGTCCAACACAAGATCGACACCGGCAATTCGGCCCCGATTCGGCAACGTCAACGACGCGTCCCTCAGGCGCAACAGAGCATCATAGATGAGGAGGTCGACAAGATGCTTCGCTTGGGGTGCATTGAGCCGTCAGATTCGCCCTGGAGCGCACAGGTGGTGCTCGTGCGTAAAAAGAACGGCCAAGTAAGATTTTGCGTCGATTATCGGCTCCTGAATGATGTCACCCGCAAGGATTCATATCCGTTGCCCAACATTCAGGACACTCATGACGCCCTGGCGGGCGCTACATACTTTTCGGCCTTGGACTTGGCTTCCGGCTACTGGCAAGTCGAAGTCGACCCTACAGACAGACCGAAAACTGCCTTTGCGACAAGGAAAGGACTATACCAGTTTAAGGTTATGCCATTCGGCCTCAGCAATGCACCGGCAACATTTGAACGGCTGATGGAAACCATACTCCGTGGATACTTGTGGACACGGTGTATGTGTTACCTGGATGACGTCATCGCTTACGGCAGAACATTCGATCAGGCACTCGCAAACCTGGAGGCGGTCCTGGATCGGATTAGATCGGCAGGCCTGAAGCTTCAACCCAAGAAGTGTGAACTGTTCCAGAGGGAAATTTTGTACTTGGGGTTTATAGTGAGCGGCCAAGGAATTCGTGTCGACCCCAACAAGGTCAAAGCCATCAGAGAATGGCCGACCCCGTGCGAGATCTCCGATGTCAGATCTTTCCTTGGTTTCGCCAATTACCACAGGCGATTCATCAAGGACTATGCTGAGATCGCCGAACCTCTCGTAGCACTCACCCGAGGTGAATGTCATTTCACTTGGGGACCGGCTCAGCGACACGCTTTTCGGCGGCTCCGTGACGCTCTCATCCAGGCGCCTAAGCTCGCGCATCCGACCCAGAGTCCGGATGATTACTTCATCCTCGACACGGACGCTAGCGGCTACGCTGTGGGAGGCGCACTCTCACAGAGGGTCAACGGGAAAGAAATCCCCATCGGGTTTGCCAGCAAAACCCTATCCCGGACCCAACGGAACTATTGTACCACGTACCGAGAACTGCTGGCAGTGGTAGAAATGGTTCAACATTATCGGCATTATCTTTGGGGTAGGAAGTTCCTCCTCCGGACCGACCACAGCTCCTTGAGGTGGCTCAAGAACTACAGCGACGCGGACGGCATGCTCGCCAGGTGGCTCGCTAAGTTGCAGCAGTACGACTTCAAGATAGAGCATCGGCCCGGCAAACTTCACGGCAACGCAGACGGCTTGTCACGGTGTCACAGTTGCAAACACCAAGACTGTCCCGGACGACTCGACACACCTCCGACCGACCCAGAGACAAGTTCCGGAGAACTTCCAGTTCGTCGGATCACTGTTGTTTCGGCTAAGACAAGGGCAGACCTCCTGAACAGTGATTCCATAACATCACCGGTCTTGCCCCAACTAGTTTCGGCACGCCAAGTTGTTCGAGTCCGTGCTTTGGACGCCACACTTGATGGGCAAAAGTGGCTTTCGGACTATTCGGCTCAGGACATTGTCGCGGCACAGCAAGCCGACCCGAGCGTCGGAAAAGTGCGACAGTGGATGTTGATCGGCACTAAACCAGATTCTAAGGAGGTAGCGCGCCATGGGGAGGAGGTAAAAACACTTGTTTCCAGATGGAGCCTCCTGGCGCTACAAGACGGGGTACTAGTTCGGCACGTAAAACCCGACCCCGCTGGACGGCCTGTGGTGCAAACCGTGCTCCCCGTAGCACTCAGAACGCAGGTTTTGCACCAACTTCACGACATGAAGATTGTCGGACATCTCGGCATTCAGCGAACCATCGAGAGAGTCAGGCGCCGATTCTACTGGCCCGGCCTGGCACTGGATGTCGCCCGCTGGTGTGCCCGCTGCTCGCAATGTGTCACCCGCAAAGGAAAATCGGTCCCAAAACGATCGCCTCTGACACAGTTGCCGACAGGAGCGCCTTTCGACCGGATCGCGATGGACATTCTCGACACCCACAAAGTCACGGGAAGAGGCCATCGGTATATCCTTGTTGTGTCGGACTATTTCACGAAATATACGGACGCCTTCCCGCTGCGGCGACATACCGCCAAAAATGTTGCCGACATCCTGGTAAACAGATGGATAGTTTATCATGGCGTCCCCAAGGCAATCCATAGCGACCAGGGCACCGAGTTCGAGTCGGCTCTATTTCGGCATGTCGTGCGTCTTCTGGGCGCTAAGAAGATTCGCACGGCCCCATATCGACCTCAGAGCGACGGCCAGGTTGAGCGATTCAACAGGACATTGCTCAACATGCTGAGTGCATTCGTCAGCGATCGTGCGAACGACTGGGACGTGCACCTGCCATATGTGTTAATGGCCTATCGAACCTCAGTACACTCGTCCACGGGATGCACCCCGCATCTGATGGTGTATGGACACGAGTGTAACTTGCCAGTCGACCTCATGTTTCCGACCTACGACCCTGAGCCTCTACCCCCGTGCGGCCCAGAGTATGTGGAGTACTTGCGGCAAGCGATCAGGACGGCCCACGGATTCGCTCAAGACCATCTTGAGAAAGCGGCAATTCGGCAGAAGATGGGTTATGACGCCCACGCCAAGCCTCGACCACAGTTCCAACCAGGAGAACTGGTCCGATATTATTATCTGCCCCTCACGCAGAATAATAAGTTCGCTCGGCCTTGGACTGGTCCCTGGAGGATCGTCGACCGTGTGACTGAGGTAGATTACCGGATCGCCTTGGTTTCCAACCCTCGGAACACTCGTGTTGTTCATCTGGACGTACTCAAGCCGTACGAAGGTGACAACCAAGCGGCTCACATCTATTCCGACCCTGTACGACCTTCGACGTCGTCAAGCAAATCCGGCTCAGAGCAATCGGCCGACCCCCTGGGGCTCCTCAAGGAGTTCTACTACCCCTGGGAGGTCACAGTGCAAGATCGGCATACAGATACAGACCAAACAGCTGAGTCTGACTCGTCAGCGGCCCAAGATCGTAAATCGCGATCTCCCACTTCATCCGGCTCAAGTCGTCATCGGCAACGGAAAAGATCACGCGGATCAAGTTCCGACACACCAAAACCGGCACGCAAGACACGCAGGCAAAAGCCTGTGATATCATCCGACCCCGAGACAAGCGAGGCTACGCCCCCGCCTGCACGACCAAGTCGACCCAAACGCAACGCACGCAGACCGGCCCGCTACAGATAACCCCGGCCTTGTTATCTGATTGATGCCATTGATGATGAATTATGCATGTCTAATGGACTATGATATCATGTCTTTCCCATAATAATATAATATATTACAATAACAATATATATGCATTTAATATGTACAAGATGTCAGTGAGGCGAATTCGATATATATACACTTGATATGATTTCATAATTACGATGCTGGTGAAAAATTGATTGCATTATGATATGTGTTTCGACCCCGTATAACGTATGCTATTGTTCCGCGTGTGTTACGCACTAACTAAGATTATCATGTCAGATTCTATCCATGTGCCAGCCGAAGAGGATAATAATTCATGTCACACCGTGAGTAAGGCCACTTAGTTGTCGAAGAGGTGGTAGTGTGATTCGTTCCGGGGTATGCGTCGACCGAGCCTCTACCCACTCCATGTAGTATTCGGAGGAACGGCCCAGTGGTACGGGAACCAGTCACTAAATAGCTATCATACCAAGATGCGGCCTGTCATCAAATTCATCACCCAAAAATACTCAAAGCGCCACGGTGTGACCGACCCTGATCATTGCAATTTCGACCCCGACAATATTAGCGGCCCCGTTGTCTTGTGAACTGGCTGAAAATGAATGGAACGAAGTCCGCCCCTGTGAGTGATTGACATTAATGTCTCAGCCTTTAATAACTGTGTGTCGTCTGTGAAACAGCAATTCGGCCGTTGGTTTATTGTGCGCTAACTTAGGGAGAAAAGGAACGATCAAAGAATCAGTTCACAAGATTCGCACGAGCGCAGATAAACATTTAAGCTGTTTACAGCACCCACATGAAATCTCCCCTGATAAAGACAATAGTGAGTCGTCGGGCAAAAAGAGCCCAGTAATTTGAACAGTCGACTAGTACAAAATGACAATGTATAGGAACGTGTAATCCAGGGGACGGCAGATGGACATTCGGAAAAATGGACAGTGTGAGGACCCCCCTACTGTCGTAATGGACTGACCCGGATAGGTCAGAGAGAGATCGTACTAGCGTTTCCCTGACGACGGCCCGCCTTGTTGCAGATACACTTGGAACAATGGGATACAGCGTAAAGACGTTTTTGTATATCGGCAGAGAGCGCCCCCCGGCCTGATTCGTGGAATTGGGATGCTGTCAGCATCTTTGTGTACGGCTGAAGTGATTAGCGGTAATCAGGTCACTTGCGCCTGAGATTTCGAGATGGAAGGAGCATAAGTACGACGGAGAAACTTGTGTGAAAATTTGGAACATTTGCGGAACACTGAGACGGCAATTAGTAACATTAAAATAACGAGAAAGCTGTGAACATTTGTCGGATTGTAGTGGATACAGTTATAGTCGGCTGATTTATCCCTGAGTGACATTTGTGTGTGCGGCCTTCGCCATGGCGGAAAAGCCGGGCGGAGGAAAAGACAGTGACGGCCCTAACGAGAATCGGCCTCGCTCCATCACGCTTGATGGAGATAATCTGACGGTAGAGATTGTCGACCGAGGGGATGAGATGGATAACCCCATCATTTTGACGGACGATGAATTGTCCGCAGTCGGCCCCGAACCAAGTTCGGAATCAACAAACACAGCATCCGGCCCCGACAAACAGCCACGATATCAAATCATGGCTAAGTTGGCACAACGCGGCACTCGGCATACTCCGAGCCCGACTCTAGAGGAGGACTCGGAACGTTTTCGGCAGCTGGAAGAAGGTGGAGAAATTGTTCGGCGTGCCTTGGAGGCACAGCGTGCGGCTGGAGCCGCCGTTCCGGCTAGTTCAACTCCTGCTCCATTGGTGATGGCGCCAATTGAGCCTGCTCCGGCATCATCGGCCCCGTCAACACCCGTAGTTCGGCCCCGTGCTATCACGTCACCAGCACATTCTTCGGCATCGTCCGTGAGCTCATCGTCCGGCAGGAGTCCGCACTCGTCAGCGAGGAGTTCGCGACGCGTTAGTTCCGGCCCTGTGACACGCGCTTCGGCCTATCGACGACAAATAGAGGAGCTCATGGCTCTTGTTCCGGCCCCCGTCACACCATACGGCACTCAGCCAATTCGTTGGAGTGAAGTCCCGTTTCGGCTCCGGAATCGGCATGACGGCTATGCTCACGAGCATAATTTCAGCGCACCTTCTCGGCTCACGGAAGGAAATCTAGCGACCCTGGCACCACTACAGAGGGAAGACGGCCAGTATTTGTGTCCCTTCTGCATCGGTGAGGAGGACGATGAGGAGAGGAGGGCATGGCCCACGGTTCCGCGCCGCGGCCCTTTCCGTTCGGCTTCGGACTTAGACGGCCACGTCCTGGCCTACCACTTTCCGCTGTTGCGGTATTTTGTTTGCCCGGCCAAGGACCACTACTTCACCCTCACATCAGAGGATATGGTACGGCATTTGAGCGAGGCAACTCAAACCCATGTCGGCATCCTTCCGCTTTTTGAGAATGGACGGCTGAATGCTTCCGGCTCTATGTTACAACGATTCGCGCTACGCTGTCGCGTGGACATACAGCCCAACCCCAATTATCGGCCGCCTCGTGTTCCGGCTGACATCCCGATATTTCGGCGAGATGTCGACCGAGTGCTTACTTTCGGCATCTGGCACATGGCTCCGGAGCTTTTCGACCAGTACCCGCCAAATTCGGCCCCGGAGGTTCGGCAGGTGCTCCGACGAATTGAGTATATTCGGCCTTCAACCCGAGCGGAGGAGGATCGGCTGGCCAGAATGACCAATGAGATCCTGGCGATGAATTGCTGGGTGAGTGTACGTCGGCCCAGCACCATCTTTTTCACTCGGCCTATTGCATATCAGACTGGCGCCCTCAAGACGGCCAGCCCCGGAATCGCAGTTCCATCGAACTCGTCAACCCCCGTGACGACACAGGTGAGCGGCCGGCCTTCAGATATCATCCCGCGAAAGATCGTGGTGGAGCGGCCTACGGCGACAAATGTCACCGATTATCGGGTGAGGGAGGGATTAGTTCCCCCACCGGAGGAGTTTCCTCCTTTGACGGCACAGCCTTCGGCCAGACAGGAGAGCGACAAGAAAGAAGTGGCGGCCCCGCCGCGGGACTCTCCCCCGCCTCTACAGTTGGCTGAGGAGGAGGCCCCCCAATGTTCGGCCTCAGTTTCGGCTAGCGACCGGGAGGATTCACCTCAACCTTCAAGGCAGATGGTCCTCCAGACGGATGCGCCTCCCTATCTGGACGACAGTATGGAGGTAGTACAAACGGTCGTCACTAAAGATTCGACCGCTGATCGGCCTCGGCTACAATATGAGGAGCCTGAGTCGTTGGAGCCTCTCCATCGGGATCTGGACGAACGACTCCCGTTCCACGGCTCAGGGGAATTTTCGGCTGATGTCCAGTTCATTCGGCAACACGGGACGCGCTTGTCGACCAGAAGAATTCCCGGCCTACAGGCCCTGCCAGGGCAAAACCCGGATTTGGAAAACCCGCTACGGAGTCGGGAGGCCAACCAGCTCCCCAACAACACCCGTCTTCACGAGGAGCATTGGGCGTCACACATTAACCAGGCGGCCCACAACGCAGATCCGCTGATTTTGCCGGCCCGGAAGAGCGAGCATCTTCCCACCTTGTTCTTGGCCCGCGCCGATGATATGGCGAACCAGCATTTCCGGGAGATCCGCCGGTACTACTTGGAGGCCATGGATCAGCACATACGGCAAGCTGAATTTAACGGCCTCTCCGTGGGATTCGGGATGGGAGCCCTCCACGAACGGCATCTCCCGACCTTCCCTGATCGGCTCGAGGAGGAGACGGACCACCTACGTCGGCGGCTACATCGTCTAGAGGACGAAAACGAGGGGTTACGGCAGGAAACCGAGCAGCTACGTGCTCGAGTGGCACAGTTGGAACAGTCGGCCCCGCTTTCGGCACCCACAGTGACGGCCGCGACGCAGAGCGACCCAGGTACGACCATTCCGGGTGATCTGCTCGCCACAATAGTGTCGATTCTGCCCCGCCTGCCGCCGGACGAACAGCAGCAACTTATGCGGCAGGCGTCACCGGCACCACCACCACCTCCTGCCAGTAAGCGTGGCCAAAAGGAGTAACTGTTTCGGCCCGGTGGTGATAAGAGAGGATAACTGTCGGCCTTGGTTGTGTCGGCCTGATGAGAGACAGTGACTCGGAAAAATCCTGGTCACGGTGATCATCCTGGTCATGTCGGCTTATTGTAATGTCGGCCAAAATTTGTAAATAGTTATCCTAGTCACGGTATTTTATTCATGTAATTTAGTTAAGGTTAATCCAAACATTTCTTTTTCAGTTTTATAGACTCTAAATAGTTTCCGTTTCATTATGAAGCGTCGAGGAGTTTTGCTCATACATTCCATCCATATCTCATCATTCGTTGTAGTGCATGTATGTGTAAATGTATCATCGTAGCGACTATTGACGGACTGACTGAGGACGTTTATTTTGACGGTTAGAATTTTTATTGTATGAAGTGTTTTACCATTGTCGCGCGGCGTGTGTGTGTGAGTGTTGGGGTTTGACCTTGTAGGACTTTTTAGCTTTTTATTGTTAGTTTTTGGCGACGGTAGGGTCCGGGTAGGGTAATTCCGAGGGCGTAGAATTAATGAAGGGGTGTAATGTAGTAATTTTAGCGACTGTAACCCCCGTCCCTCCCGCGCATACATATTCCCACAACAAACATTCATTCTACATGACTTGCATACAGGACAGGTACAGACTATACGATCACAAGCATAAACTCCATGTAGTCATGGTTACATACACAGGTCAATCCACATGCACTTGCGGCCCCATTCATTCGGTACATCGACCCAGTTAGTTTCGGCCTTGACCTTCACCAGCACCTACTTCTAAACATAGAACATGACACACCCACCGCTCACATCACGTGCACAGATATAAGCATAACAAGTCTCGTTCACGCGCCGGGGAAACCCACTTTCCCGGTGAGATCAGCACACATCAGCACATACATGACCAATCACAACACCGCATGCATTTGGCGGGAAAGTCTACACCACATGTTGCCGGCCGCACAGTTTTGCTGAGAGTTGAGTAAATGGCCGCCACGAGCACAGACGTGTTGAAGTATTGTTAAGAAGTTTGGCCGTGCTCGTATGGAATACCTGGGATAATTGTGGACTATTTATACGTGAATTGTGATAAAGAAGGACCATAGTTTTCGGCTATCTTATCGACAGGGAATCACCGGACGTAGGTGTATTTGCGGCCTTGATGTGACTGTCTGAATCATTGGACATTGTCGCCCAAATAAATTATTGAACTGAACTGCCGGCCTTGTGATTTGCACAGCGATCGCAGACATTTCGGCCTAATATCGGCCATAGAACGATATTATCACATATTCAACTGATTTTAAATGATTTGATAAAGTGATTGTTGAGTTTTCATCTTCAGGGCTCATAAACATGAGCTTTACCGGTGTGCCGTGGTTACAATACACAATCTCTCGAGTTATTATCCACTTATTTAATCATTTGATGATAGCGCCACGGTTTTTTCCAGGAAGCTTAGCAATTTTCACCATCTCATTAATGCAATCAGAAAACCTCTTTGTAATGAATATATTTACCATGATTTTTTTCTCAAAAAGTTACCGGAAGCACGTGCTTCCAGTGCTTCTATCTGCGGGAGCGCCTGATCGTAGGCATATAGATGACCTTGAATGTTCTCCAGATGATGTCAACCCCATAGATGAAAATTGGTTTGTTGAAACAATAAATTACATTATGAGCAAATATATTATTCACAAAAAATTCATATATCTAGAAATGCAAATACGGTGTACTTTAACTCTGTTGACCTTGAGATCAAGACCTTGAATCAAGCTTGAGATTAGACCTTGTGATCACCCTCGAGATCAGACCTTGAATCAAGCTAAAACTCAAGCTTATACCTACTTCAAAACACTCCACTTAATTTCTCTGTGACATAGAGTTTTACATTGAATGTATTTTCTACACTATGAATTGATTAGCATTGTGCAACCATATGTAAAGTTATTGACTACCGTCCGCTCTTCGGGATCCTCGAGGATAGTCCTCTTTCATCCGAGTCCTTGCGGACGCGCATCCACTATTCCGGATCCTCGCGGCAGGGCCGCTCACCGGAGGTCGCTGCGGACACGGTAACTACTTCAGCATTAACGGTAACCAGGTAACAGCCCACCCGACACTCCCAGGCCTACGGACACCGTTCAGAAACTAGTTCATCCCTACGGTGTTAACTGGCGGGGCCTGGCGAGCCGCGGTCTGCCTCGGGGACGGAACCCCGTACAGTCCGACATGCTGGCCAGAGCCTCTGTCACACGTCCCGGGAAGGGAGAGAGCTGGCGATCCACAGGGCCGAAGGCCCCCGAGTCAGCAACTTGTCTCTCCCAGCCCGGGCCTCCCCATGGAAATCGTCCCCAGGGCTCTAGGAGCCCACTACTCAGACCCAGGGAACACAAAGCTCATGGCGAGCCTCGTGTGCGTCCTAGTCTCGATCTCTCGGACAATCTCCTCGATCGAGTCGCTTCCAGTGTATATATAATACACCAGAAACTGTAGGGCGCACGCGAGGTTTAATCGATCCATTGTTATAGTTTACTGGAGCGTAAATTACAATACGTCGCCGTGGCAACGCACGCTCGAACGGAGCATGTCAAAACAAGGCCAAGTACAAAAAGGCCACATAAATGGCATTTATGTTTACAATCACCTGCCGCGTGCTTAGGGCAAAATCGCCACACATATATCTGCTGTAACAACTCATTTTTAAGGACAAGCTGGTGTGAGGGATCCGCTCAGAGGCGCTAAAACGTGAAATTTCTTCGATTGTTTTAAGTCTTTCAAACAACCATCAATATGATATTATGCATTTGAAAAAAGGAAAATTGGATGAAATATTCTCTGCAATGTGGAATGATGGGTAGGCCTAATTTCAACCCCTAAAAAATCCATATAAAATGGGTCATTTTTGGCTATTTTCACTGAAATCAACTTTTAATAAAAACGACGGGACAAATTTTCCTGAAATTGTGTTTATTCATTAATGGACTGGTGTGCATGTTTTTGATATGAAAAAAAATATGGGGGTCACCATTCTAATTTTATTCGCTAGAGGCTTTCATATAGTCCAAAATCAGAAAATTTTACCGAAATTAACTAAAACAACTTTGACGACATATGGCGAAAAAATAAATAAAGTCGGGGACCTTCATGTGTTATTTTTTTGTATAAAAAAAAACATGCACATCGGTTTTTGGATAAGTATACACAATTTTAGAAAAAAACTGTCGTCGTTTTCGTTAAAAATTTTATTTTAGTGAAAATGGCTGAAAATTACCCTTAATTTCACATTGTATAAAATCTTCCATCTAAATTTTACTTTTTCAAATGCACAATGTCATATTGATGGTTGCTTGAAAGTCATGAAACAATAAAAAGAATTTCAAATTTTTACCCTTCTGAGTTATCCCCGTCACCAGAACTTGTCACCTCTTTACATCAAATGTCTTATCTATGGATATGAACTATATTATTTCTTACCTCTGAAAAGAATGAAAAGTGGCAAAATCTCGAAGACATAATGTGTATATGGGACTATAATTATGGTGATCTTAATATGGCCTTGAATGGACTTTCAAAGTATGTTTCAACATATATGTAAGCTGTCCATTGACTAAGAACCATTGACAATAAGATCATGGTTTGGTGACCTTGAACTTGACCTCAGTCCTCAGGTGGTATCGAACACATGCTTTTTCAGCGTAATTTGGTGTGTGCTCTTTTTCATGATACTGTCCAAATATGCACCAATAGATTAAAATCCATTGTGTGGTGAGCCGAATAAACTTATTCCTATTCATCGCAAGAAATATTTGGAATATATATACAACCAACGACATAAAACTTCGTTCTAGTGGCATATATGTGCGAATATATATGCGAAATATAAAATTTAAAAGATCGTAGATGCATCTATAAAAATTTTACTGTAATACGGTCAACACATTAAAACATGAAATAGCTAGCTGTGCACTTAAATAATGTACATTTATAAAATTGATGTAGGCAAGTAAAAAGGAACACGACACTTTTTTTCACAAAATCCTAAATCGGATATAGATTTTCAAACGATCCCAAAGCAATTTTAGTAATACCAATACGTAAACTAACCAAATTAAAAACACACTACACCAACATTTACATACACACAATAAAAAACGAATATTTTTGGTTGTATCTACAGTTGAATATATAACAAATATGCATATGTGTCCATCTTCAAATACCTATTCGTTGTCTCTCTAGCTCTCATGCAAGCTCTCACCCATAGCAATCACTCTATAATGCCTACGGTCTGTGGTACTATTAGCTACACTCCTGGTTGATTTTTGTTTCTCGTCCTTTCGACAATTAAATGCCACTAGGGAGAACAGAACGAACACTCCCAAATTAGGAAAATGATATACCTTGCAGTGAATCATTCAATGCAAACTATGTTAGGGTGTGTCTTTAGGCATTCAATGATGTCCCTTGGTTCCAAGTTCAATCTTCGAACCTTATGGTGGTGAGATTTGTTTATTTAAAGTAACTTTGAGCAAAACGTGTGAACACTCACTAATCGGATAGCGAAAGGGTAGGCATTACGGAGATTGGCGAAATTGTGTGTGTCAAAATCGCATTTATTTCCACGATATCACACATTTTTTCGTTTTGTTTTTATCTAAAAATTCTGTTAGGCGCGCAGGGACGAGAGCAGAAAACAGGAATTCCCGTTGAACATGGGTGTACAAAAACTCTGTTGCACATTTGATAGGCATCCCCCTCCTCCCCCCCCCCCCCTCCCCGGGAGATAAACATCCAGCCGATAATAGAGGTACTATGATGAAACTACACCTAACAGAGGCAAAAATCCCAGAACATATTCAAGCGTGGAATACAATACCATTCGACACTCTGAACTTGAAATAATGATGACCGTATGTACCGTTGATAAGTGCGGTGTGATATGGTTAATTCTTACAAGTACTAAAATAAACATATGTATACATGTACGTGGTCAAAACATAATCTCAGTTTGGGCTAGTAGTATACATGTACAATGATATGAACTGACCATTGCAAAATAATGACTGAACTTAAGTACACATATACACCAGCTATAAGTGTGGCGTTTTTACACATGGATAAATAGACGAACGCCGCCATATTCAAATAACACAACATTTTGACAACACGTACTAATACTGATGTACACTACACATCAAACAAAACATATATCAACTTGATAATTAATGACTACAAAAATATGCCTAGAATTGAATCGAAACAACACATTCACATGACGGACCATAAATAATACAGATGATTTCATTTAATACAACAATGTTATTATTCAGTAAATTCACCGTCTGTTCACAGCGCATTTGTTTGGCGAACCAGACAAATACTCGCCAGGAAAATGCTGAGGAACACATTATCTGAAACAAAAAAAGGATAGCCTGCCTTCAAAAAACACTACCGGCGATGAAAAAGATGAAGAAAAAATTATGTTGGTGTTGGAATATTCTGCAAAAATTGATTACAGCTTCAAAAGAATTCAGATGTATAATAGTTGTAGTTCATTTATGTTGGCAATTGATACTTACTGACATCGTCAGACTAGATCTAATTATTACACTTACAAAGTAGAATAGTTTGAGGTTGAGCCCCTGATGTTGTTAAAGCTGGTTCTACAGTGGCATAGGAAGGGATCACGTCTGAAACTGTAGAAATTTGTTTTTATTAACTTAAAAAGAAAAACCAAACTTGGATCCAGTATGAAGTACAACTGCGCATTCAACCATGAATTACCGATACTTGTTGGTCATTGCTATACATATATATTTCGATCCTAGATGTCGATATTTTGTATCAATGATTCCTGTTCTGGAAAATATAAAATTCTGAAGAGAACAACTCACCTCTGAAGTACAGAACGAATCCCTCGAAAAACTTCGGATGCCGCCGTGAATGGAAAGAAATGTCCACTTTGCCGCCATTGAAAACTCCCACAAACCCTTGCGTTGTGTTTCCACAGAGCACCTGGCCGCAGAATAACTTCTCCTGGCCTGATCTGTAGTTGTTGATCTTCAAGTAGTCTTTGTCCAGACATGACGCAGTATTTGCCAGGTCGGCAGCGACTACTCGAATATAGACGAACTGTGCCGGTGACGTTTGGATGGACATGGTACAGTGGAGATCCGTGGAGAAAGCTTCCGGGTAGCCGGGTGATGAGATGTAGCCGTAAGATGTGACGGCATTCCTAGACCCACACACGTCATACATATGGGTTCCTGGGTGGGAAATTAACGCTCACGTGTAGTAACTATATGCAAGGCTAAATATTGAAGAAAAAGTAACGGACATATTCTTAGTTCAAAACCCAAAAACAACATTCATGACATTTTTGTGGGTATTACCTATACTTGTATTGTGGGGGAAAAAGGGCATGAAACTGCGCACTTATCTCACGCCAATATACACGTGAATATACTCTGTTCTAATAACACAGTTATGATGTGTTGCTGATATATAAATTATAGAGAGTGAATAACAATGCAGCATTCATCCGTCATACAAATCCACCCTATTACAGATATTAATCAAATAATAGAACCTAGCTCATACAGTTCTTTTCTACGGCTGCCAAGTGATGTTAATTCCTTATTCGCAAGGCGAATCTACGCTGCCGTACCGTAAAACTTTTAATAAACGCAGGGCCTCTGATAGACGCATGCTTCTAATAAACGCAGGATTTTACCGTACTTGCCTCTCCGAAAAACTCACTTTTCACACAGGTGAAGCGCTTGGCCACAAGACTACTGGGGTGAATGGCCTTGCAACTGTCGCCCTTCAGCATTACAGGCGGCCCGCTCCCACTCCCCATGGAGAGCTGACACCGGCTTTCTTTCCAAAGGCAACTATTAATTCCCCCGGTGAAGCTGACGACTTTGGTCAGACAGTCCCCCATATGTCCTTGGGGTGTAAACGGGCAGCTTTGGGGACATGGTGTTGATGGTTCGCGCTTCGTTACGTATCCAAAAACTTCAGCTCCTACCACGGAGTCGGATGGACACGACAAGTCTAACGAACTATCACACGAGTATGTCTCCGTTACATCTAACGGATCTGAAATGATAAGCCCGTGATACATGTAATACTATACTAGTGGAAAATGTCTGTCATGGGAGTAATCGAATTTCAGTTGTGTGTATATTATATTTATCAATTAGTGTAATAACATTTTTTTTAATTTTCACCTTCAGTACATACAAGCATGTTGTAAAACAATAAATAAAACTCACAATAGTATTCCTGACCAGTGATGCAAGCCATCAGGTTGATCGAAAAAAACAATGTCCACGTTTTCGTCATAGTTCTTCGTGAAAACCAGGGTTATATCCAAGTTATTCAGCCTGCATAGAAACATCCACAATTCAGCCCTGTTTCGGAATATATACAGTGCAACATGTATAATATGAGAATTGTAATATCCAACCAGGAAAGATAAGTGCACGATACTCAATCAAGCCGACATATGTGTTAAAACAGGTAGTTCCGATTCAGAAAAATCAACCCCATATATAACAAATTTAAGCTGTATTTTATATCCATGGATTTGCTTCGAATATCAATAATGAACTCCTCTTATGGCCTGGAGCAATAAACCCCAAGTGGAGATCGAATCAGAAAACCGGTCTGGAAACCGCGAATGTGAGGAATGCATTATATTCACCACAACTAATTTTCTTACTGTATTTCATTAGATATTTATTGCATCCGTATTGCTGTTTCCTTGCACTTGCTATGCATTAGTTTTCCCGCCTGTTGTCTGCATGCTGGCTATAACAGAACAAAAACTCTGATCTTTTTGCCATTAATGTTCATATATAAATATTTGAGCTGTGATTCTTCCAGCTGACGGAATAACAATCCGATTTCATAATTCACGACTATGTATATAATGCCGATATAATTTTTCCACTAAAAAAACATCATATTTGAACTTTGACCACATCAAGAAAATACTGCCAAATAAAGTGTCATTAAAACATTGACCTAATGACTGCGTGGAATTCGATTATAATATGTGAAAAAACGTGCTTCGGGTATATACAGCTGATATATACGGGCGTTACACATTTATTACCTCCGTGAAAACACTATTTGCATATATACAATGTATATATTTGCGTTGTTCAATAGTTTATTTGCTTAAGAAGACATATTATTGACTAACCTTGGCTTAATTAAAATGATAGAATCATGGATATATTTAATTCATTTTTTACCCTTCCTCGAAATATACTTTGTGCATGTATGATATAGCATTTATCTGTTTATTCATTCATTCATTTGATGAATAATGATATGCTTACAAAAAAGGGTCACTTCTATTCATCGCCCTGCACACTGTGAGGGAAACTTGATCCGCCAAAAAAAATTCCAGTACTCGTTCATTTCTTGTAGAAGAGAGGTGTTAAATTTCGGTCTGCATATATTTGATCTTAATATTCCGATTTTGGCCAAGCATTCACTCAATCGGCGTAAAAAATGTGACATCTGGTATATTTTTGTTTATATTAGACACTGCGTCTGGCGCGCTGGGAAAGCAAGTTATACTCTGATTTTTCTAACTCGTTTACACTGTTTTTCGCTAATATTTTTGTGATGCTTAACGCTAT
Source organism: Terebella lapidaria (assembly GCA_949152475.1). Taxonomy (NCBI): domain Eukaryota; kingdom Metazoa; phylum Annelida; class Polychaeta; order Terebellida; family Terebellidae; genus Terebella; species Terebella lapidaria. Next base: position 21,517,080 of record OX424566.1, on the reverse strand, counting down.
CGTACTATAACTTGGCATACTTCACCTGGGAGTCAAACGGCAATTTTCTACCAAATTTCAGACAGCTATCTCGAAAATTGAAAAAGTTGGCAATCTACCCCAATGTTAAATTTAGCCCTATTATTTATCTTCTGGGCCCGCACACAATTTTGTACATTTGTTCGGTTTTGTAGCGGAGTAATGTTTCAAAATCAATATGTTTGTGTAGAATACACCCCAATGTATCTTCTGGTTCAAAGTTACAAGAATATTTCGAATCCTGATGGATGTAAACAGGACCAATTCCTTGAATATGTTCAGATTCTCGAGATCCCGTTTTGGGCTGAAATTTAACATTGAGGTCGATTGCCAACTTTTTCAATTTTCGCGATAGCGGTCTGAAATTTGGTAGAAAATTGCCGTTTGACTCCCAGGTGAAGTATGCCAAGTTACAGAACGATAGCATTCACCATCACGAAAATATTAGCGAAAAACAGTGTAAACGAGTTAGAAAAATCAGAGTATAAAGGTTTGACATTGTTTTTGCTTCGGCACGTGCAACCCCTGGTCAATTCTAGTGCGATTTGCCTGGATGATTGCAGTGTTATAACCCAAACAATCTGACACCCCTTGACGCCATAAAACTAAACAACCCACGAGGAAGTTGCGCTTTTCTCTTACTGAATGATCATTGTTTGTTGAATTTTGTGTTAAATATATCTGTACGACGACGTGAAAGATTTTTTTTCACCATCAATTGGTTGAGTTTTTTAATCACGGTGGTATGACGCGCAGATATATTTGTTCCGCCAGTTCAAACATAAAGAACAAAAATTCATTCTTACAGGGGTTTTCCATTGTAAAATGGTACGAAAGGCGTATATATAAATAAAGTCTGACTCAATCATACTAATTGGAATTATTGTCGAAACCTCTATTATTTACATACAGTTTTGTACTATAATATTATGTATTTATGTTAGATACTTATCAGTGTTTTCTTTCCGAAGGAAATTTGAACAATCTGTCGAATTTTCTAACCTGGCTATGTACTCTCTTACTGGGAAAATGTATGCATGTTTACATTGACCTTTTTACCCCGTACGGTAGGTCATCGTTGGTAAGAGGCACCATCAAGTTACACTTCACCTGACTGTCAAAAGGTTATAGTCTACCAACTGACACCTAGACTTCTATCTCAAGAATTGTTTTTTTCCTTATTGAAAATTAAAATACATAAATTATGTATCTCAGTACTTCCACGTCTAAATGCATGTGAGTTTAAAGTTAAATATGAATCATTATCTCAGAATCTATATGTCCAGCAATGTGAAGTATTACAAAATGTACTAACCTTATGAAAATCCGTGTGTTACTGCTTTCCTAAGTGTGTGTGCTGATCCAGTCAAGACACGGGAGTTTACTGAAATGAAGTCCTTGCCCTCTGAAACATCCGAATAAAACGGAAACCTTTTCCCAGTACGGTGCCGGTAAGGTGTTCCTTGTCGAAAAACAAAGGCGGAAAATTATATCGTGTAATTGCTGTACGCAAAAGGTGCATGGATCTGATCTCCAGCGGCAGCGTTCCGAATTTGTGTTTGCGCATAGAAAATCAATCGATTTGTCGACAACACATACTTGGTAATAATATACGTTTACTCGGTTCGAACTATTCAGTTGTACAAGAAATGCGTTCTTTTATGTCACGTGCCGCCTCGATAATAATGCATAAATAATAGTGCAGTCCTTCAAACACCCTCAAATAGAATTATTTCTGCTCCTGCCCCAGGCCTGTATGAATATGTTTTTTTTTTCGCTTGGGAGCGTACAATGTCATGAATTGTTGCCAGGATTTAGCCTAGTGTTATCATATTCCGGGTGAGATATAATTTGACGGTAACTCAAGCAAATAATCAGCATGTTAGCAGGGTCTTATATTTCTTGTCAACATAATTTTTGCCTCTAAACCATTGAACACATTTGAGCCCTACCTCACTGTATAGTTCATGATTGGTGCTATAAAGTTTCAGCAAATAATCTATTCTTACCAAGGAATTCTCATTCTGTTTGAATAGACTTGAACTTACCACAACAGCGGCTCTTTCCAACCTAGAAATCGGCGAGGACGGTGGGCGATCGAAACCTCCGCCCCCCCCCCCCCCCCCCCCCAAACCCCCACTCCCCACGCCCGCGCCCTCGCTGATTTCCTTGCTTGAGAGAGCCATTGCTGGTGCTATAGATTCGGAACTTGAACGCGTGTAGTGTAGTATCGACGTTTTTAGTTTCTGACCGCTGCGAGTTAAACAAGAAAAATAGCCCAAGGGTAAAAAAGGTTACCGGAGAAAATGTACAGTGACAGACATGCAATTCTTTTAAAGTTAAATTGCTGCTTTGACATAAAAAATCCTCTAAAAGTCAATTTCAACGTCACCGAAAGAAACACCCGATGTGACTGCCTACAGTATATATGCTCATGATACAAATGTAAGCTCCACCTAAAAGCATTCTATTCGCTCGGTAATTACCACTCAAGGTCATCTTAGGTCGAGTACAAACTTCAAGGTCACCAAAAGATGCTCCATATACGACTTCCTTTCACAAACCTGAGGTCTATTTGCAAGCGTTTGGCCCCAGAGGCCAATTTATGTATATAAATCATGCCATTCTGGGCTTTTCTGCCTTATGTATCGAGTCTTATGGTGGCATTTGAGCGGCTCCATCTGCTGATGCAACATCAAGTATCACATACGGCATGTTCTGGAGTAAAATTAGCCCAAGAGCTAAAAAGGGTACCGGACAATTATTGTATGTTTTAGGTAATAGCCATTTTGTCCTGTGACCTTGAAAACGTAGTCAAAGGTCGAATTTAATGTTCAGGATATATCACTTCATGTTCACAACTGATTCCTAAGATGTAAAGTCGACAATAAGTGAGAGATTAGCCATTTTTTGCTCTCTTCTTGAAAATGAGGTCAAATTTCAAATTCAAGGTCATCAAAATATACGGCAGACATCATTTTCTATATGTACACAATTGATGCATAAACTGTAAAGTCGATAATAAGTGATATATTAGCCAATTTGTACTCTGACCTTGAAAATGAGTCAAAGGTCAAATTCAAGGTCATCAGAATATTCAGCTTATATCATTCCCTATATGTCCACGATTGACTCCTGAGCTGTAAAGTAGATAATAAGCAAGATATTAGCCATTTTGTGCTCTGACCTTGAAAAAAATTAGGCCCAAGGTCAAATTCAAGGTAACAACAATATTCAGCATATATCATTTCCTATATGTCCATAATTGATTCCTAAGCTGTAAAGTCGATCAGAAGCGAGATATTAGACATTTTGTCCTGTGACCTTGAAAATTAGGTCAAATGTAAAATTCAAGGTCGTGAAAATATTCAGCATATATCATTTCCTATATGTCCACAATTGATACCTAATCTCTAATCTCAATATTAAGTGAGATATTTGGAAAAATGTGTTCCATTATAAGGCATAGGAGAATTTAACATGGAAAAGTCCCATTTGGGCCGAGTTTGGGCCCAAACTGGCCCACTTCGAGCGATTTAAGGGAAACAAAACTTATACACGTCACAGGAGTACATATGAGGAGTATTATGTATTAATAAAAAAAAGAAAAATACTGAACACGTTTTTGAGAAAATGGAAGCCAAAATTCAAAATTGGCCGTTTTTCGACAAAAATGGCCGCCAATTTGGAAAAATTGCGAAAATCAAAAACAAAAAATACCTCCTTCTTGAAATATTTTTGAGCATTTTTGTGCAAAACTTCAGAAAGAATTCGCGGGCAAACAAAAAAGATAAAAATATGGAAGACGACGGACGACGAACGACAGGCGCAACGCCATGCCAATAGGTTATCGGACCATAGGGCCGGTAACCTAAAAATCACAACACTGATCAGGTAGATTTTGAGAAAAAAAAAGTGCAAATTTGAGCATCCTCTGGCGCAAAAATGACTGTTTTGACAATTCAATGCTATCGAAGGTCAAATTCAAGGTCACCACACAAATCCCCATCTTGACTTCTCATTTGAAAATGGCAACATCGAAGTTCTAGATACAGTGGTCATGCAGTTTTTGATAAAATGGCCGCCGAAGTCCAAAAATTGGCCGGTTTTCGTCGAAAACAGACGCCATTTCGAAAAAAAAACCCGAAAAAATAAAAAATGAAATAAAAAGTTCCTTCCTCTTGAAATATTTTTAGGCATTTTGGTGCAGAAGTTTAGGAAGTTTCGACTGTAAACTTTGAAGATAAAAATGTAGACGATGGACGCAACGCCATGCCAATAGGTTTTCAGACCATAGGTTCGGTAATCTAAAAACCCAATAACATTACTATTGACATAGTGCAAACATCAAATACAAATACAAGTGTACACTATATCGAATTTTCTGAAGAGAGGTAAATAATTATGCACTAAAATTTATATGATCGTTTTTTTCTGCAATGTCTACATGTATTATTCCTTTACCATTTACTGTGCTGCAAATAAAATAGCGGCATATTTGGTTTACATGGCAATGTGAATGTTTCCGGCGCGATGCAAATATTTCGAACGAGATGCGAATAGTTTACGACCCGACAAAATCATGCCACAGTGAGACCACTTAAGGATTGATTGCATGTGATCGTCATGAACCTGGCAGTGACCAGCTGTCCATTCACTTATAATGTAAATATAAAGGTAACAAATTCATGAATTTACACACTTCCAACCAACGTGAAACTTTGCCTTTCTGATTGTTAGCCATCAAGGATTACTAACCGAGACTCTGTTTCTTACTAAGCAATGTTAAATTTGTTAAATTCATCGTTTTCATATGTCATTTTCCGACCTATTTCTCAGTCTACAAAATACACTCACAACAATGCGAGCGAAAGGATTATGCTGTGCAGCAAATAGCTAGTGAGGCCAGTAAAACTCACAGGTGATATGCACTGGGGTGCACCGAGGTGTTTGGGATTATGAATGTTCAGCTCATTGTATTCATCTCACAGAAAGTTTAGCCCTAGATATTCTCATTATTTTGACAACAACAAGGAATAAATATATGCAACAGCCAGTGCTTGTCAATCAGAACACTCGAATCTTCGTTTTGGTGAAACGTATAAAATGATTTATCTAATCATCAAATTGCACAGCTTTCGTGATATCATTTATGAAACCATGTCTCGGTTCATCATCCATGCGTATTTGTGTGTGTGCTAGCCAAGTTTTAGGTCAGGGGATTGTATTGTTTTGGTGATTTTGTTACCTTTACTTTCACATTATAAGTCAATGGAAAAGTACCTCAGTGCAGTCACCGGTAAGTTACGTGCAATCACACCTTAATTGTATTACACTTAGAACTCATGGAACGAATCACCAGAGCTGAACGATTTCTGCACGGAAAATAATTTTGTCAAAATGTCAAGCCAGTAAATCTCTTTAAAAACAAACCAATTATATGAATGAGTTCACTCAACTTTTAGGGGAAAATAAATAGTCCATTTCGTTTTGTTCTGTATTTCCGGCCTAAAGTATCGAATCATACAAAAATAACAATAATGCCACAAACGAAAAAGGACCTGTCAGTTTTTGCGCAAGATATACTGGGCAACGGGGAAGTGCATATGTGTTTTTCGCATGCAGACCATTCATGAAATTTGACATCGGCTACGGTACAAAACATTTAACAAAAAAAAAAAGAACTACAAAATTACGGTTAGAGCGATTCATTCAAAAAAGGTTGTTCCAGGTTCATGGTCTGAGGAATATAATAATTAGGAATGAGAAATTCACTTGATTTTGGTATTTATAAAATTGTGAAGTCGATGTCATTTGCTAAAACAGATTGGTCATGTACTAGTATTTCGGTGAATGTTAAATATATGTATACTGTGAAATAAAAAAAAACGCTAACTGATCAGCTCAACTCAACAACTATAACTTCTCAGATCAAACTTAACAGTAAAATGATCCTGATTCCATGCCTTAATAATGCAGTTTATTTATTTTATTGATTTAAGTCTCACCTCACAACAGAATATATCAGACGATGGCGTGGACTTAATGGATTCTTTACATGTTCAGCGACGCCGTATAACACTATGAATCTGGGGTTTTTTTTAAAAACTTTGTTGAACGCTTTGAATCTTGGCCAGGGATATTTACTCGAATTACACAGCCTTACATAATAGCATGTGAATTAATCCATACAATACCGTTTTTCCTTCAAAAAGAATCTAGGTAAGGAGGAAACGTTCATGCTTTGCATGTTTGTGCATGTTTTATCAAACGAACAAATATATACTGCCCCCTTTCATGCACTAGGCAGGCAATCGAGAATATTTCTTCCAGCTTGTTTTACGGAAATAAATTTACCCCTCAGATGTTTTGATTAGATGTACTTGACGATGACATGGTGTGCTATTTGTGGATGGGGATATGTTTAAAATGCAATCACAAAGGGATGAGCAGTCTTTTGCGGAAGTCTAAAAGTGTCACATATTTGCTAAAAACTAATATAATGATGAATGTGTTGTGTATTTCAACCCGTACAAGAACCAGCTTCGGTATTTGTACGACTTACAATTACTTGTGGTACTAGTCAATCATTTATTGTGTTGACAAGATACCATGAAAACAATCTGCAAAACAAACTGAATCTGTGTTCGGTTATTACATGTTCTGTGCTCAAATATAGATCTACGTTTGTATTGTCATCCAAACACTTTACTTTAAATGTTGTCTGTATTGATTAAATTAGTATTATGTGGTACATTCATCCCGAACACAAGAAGCCAAACCATAATATTGCCTGAACGCATATTACATTTGCATTCATCTCAACATATACATGTTGGGTCTGTCAAACAAATAAGAAGAAACGTTATGTCCCGAACGGCCGAGAATTAATGTATCACAACGTTCAAAAGTGAAACAACAACCAGTTGCATGGTGAATATTTGTATTAATGTCGAGCTGACATATGCAGGTTCATTTACCCCGCAGGTTTATGTACCTTCCAATCAATTCAATGAACCAAAGAGCTTTAATCAATTTGGCCATCAACAAATCATTGAAAAATATGGTGTTGTACATACGAATGAAAAGTATTTATATCATATCGGTGAGTCCGTTCTTGCAATCTAAAACCCGTCGGTACATGATAATATTATAGGCCTATGGGTCCAAGTAAGGTATGCTGCGCTTTGTTATATTTTCAATAAAGATTAAAAAGGTGCGAGACGAATTAAATGGTATGTTTTCAGTGAACGAGTAGTAATAAGGAACAGTGTACGTTACTTGGGCCACAAAGGGGAAAACACCCTTCGGGCACGTATTTTCGTTTCAAGTACTGACTGGCATACAGCCACCGACAACATAGGCCGGCCCAAGTACCATACAGTTCTACTCGTCCACTGAAAACATACCATTTAATCCGTCTCGCACCTTTTTAATCCTTATTGAATATAGAGGAAGGCACTGTGTGCCACTTTGTCATTGATACCGACGACAGTTCTTCCATGAACACCCTTGATTGGGGACGGATGAATATTACTGGAACAACTAGACTAGCCGAGGAGCACGGTGGGGGTCATCCTATACAGTCCCTATATTTAAATGACATCATCCCTGTGACCCACCCTGATTTTAAGTATTCATTGATTATGTTACGTTAAACGGGGCGAATGGTCATCAGAGTAGGCCTACTTGTCCCGGGACAAGTAGTCCACTGCTTTTCATTTATGATTGATTCGGCGCCATCGGCTTCATTAGAGAACACATGAATCCATGGACAACATAATTCTTCAAATGTTCATTCACTCGTCACAGGCTATCATACATTAGTTCATCAAGAAAATATATACAATGCTTGCAATAATAGAGCTACAAATGAAACAAAATATCACAATGTCTCCTACAAAAGAAAAGTGTCGATGATTGCAAAAAATAGTGCTGATGATTGTGAGGTGGCTACACAATATAGGAGAGACCAATCCGAACTAGCATAATGACACGTGGTCTGCGATAGACCCGATGTGCCTTGAAGGGAGAGGGGGGGGGGGGGGGGCGGAGAGAGTATTTGCGACCGTGTCGCAGATTAGACGTGGTTCAGACAACATGGCTAGATCGGGAGCTTTCGACTATGTCTGCTGGGCCGGGTAAGAAAAATATTATTGAACAGATCTATTGTTATCATTCAGCTTTCGTAGAAGAAGCTGAAGTCGTCTGGTCGAGGGAACAATTTATACAGACTGACTACAATAATTACAATGTACAGAACAAAGAATACTCGGTCCAGAACTTTGGCCACGTCCTGCCATTCCGCTTGAACTTGTGACGTCATTGATGACGTGGCCATCTTCTGTGTGACGATGTTCGTCATTTGCCGCAGCGCGGAACGAATATCTTCAAGTTGCGATGCATTTTTCTCGCCATCGAATTCGCGAGGGAGATCATTCGTTTGTGTGTGAATTCTCTCACGACTGGCGTTAATGGATCGATAGTTGATGTGAAGAAGGGCCTGGTTTTCCTCGATCCTGGATCCAGGCACCACGATCCCTGGATCACCAGACACGTGTTGGCAGTTAATCGAGGGGACGCTTCCATTGCGCGCACCCGTTGCTAGGGAAGGGTAACAACGACACGAGAGAGCAGAATCCCTCCTCGTGCAACCACACCCGGTGGGACAGACGCACACCAGCTTACTCAGGAGTTTCAGGACAATCTGGAATTGAAATTCGTTGTTTTATGACGGAAACATTGTATTCTGTCATAAAATTTGGACGAAATAGTATAGTATTTTTCAGCTATTTACTTCATTTCTTTGAATACATGCCACATAATGCACGTACACGTGTGGGCACTTACGAAAATGACCCATCTGGGTACAGGTTTACTGCGTTTTCCAGTTTTGTGAACATTGATGACTAAAGATGACAGAAATATCGAGACCATGATGATGGACATATTGAAGCAATAGTAAATACCTGTATATATAAAGGAACCTAGGATTTTCTTTCATAAACAAAAGCCAATAATACCAACATTGCAAGTTGCATATTCCAATACCACAATATCTTTCAATTTAAGTTCAATCTAAGTTTGTCTTCATTAAAACAGCAATTTTTCGAATTTATCATTTGACAGGTTTACAGAGTGAATTACTCACCCAGTATTGGCACTGAAGATGCGGTTGGGGGAGCCGTTTCTACCAGAATTAGCAACAAAACCAGGAAGCTGGAGAACAGGTTCATAGCTGCAAGAAAACGCAATGGGTAGGTGATCAGACTGAATTCAACTTGAAATTATTTTTAAAACAAAGTCTGCTCTCAGTCATAAAGCACACAGACACTATACTAAGAATGCCACTGCGATACAGGGATTTCTCGTTATTCCGATACTCGTTTATTCGAAGATATGTTTATCGGAGATAGCTCAACAAAAGCCAGCACTACATTCCCACAAACTCATTATTTGTGATGAGTAATGACCCCTCCCCCCACCTCCCCCGAGAAAAATAATGATAAACAATAGCGGGACAGACGATACAATCGAGCCACTGATGCAAAACACCAGAACATACCTAGTGATATTCTATCCGGTCGATCTGGCGGCAGACAGAAGACAACCAGAGTCAAACAGGCGAGGAACACACAGGGAAGCGTGAGCATGTAGCTAGAGAAGACGAGTTTACGCCGGAGGTGCAAGGTAAAGGACAGCACGGCTATAGGGCTCGGATCTCCTTCTGGAAGCAGCTTCTTTTCTGCGACTGGACGCACGATCTCCCATTCACAAGATTCCTGCATACGCAACAAAAATAGTACGTAGCTGATATGGTATTATATTGAGATATTTGGAATTCGATTGTAGATTATGTTTGTGCGTGAGTATATCGTGTTTTGATGACAGGATGGATGATCAGAACTATGGAAATAACTATATGAGTAGCATATGCTTGTAGGCCCAAATTCACTGAAAATTTGGAATTCACTAGCGGGATTTCGAGGTCATTATATACTCGACAGTTCAAAGGCACTACAGTACGTCGGTTGTGAACAATTCCTTTTTTTACTGTGATACCTTTATCGAATAAAAACATCTGATAGGACGATGCGTTATGATACTTCGTCAAATACGTGGTGGCAGGACATATATAGGCTTAGACCTCCACCAACAAACCTTGTAATCAGACTGGAAGGTGCTGAGGTCAATTCCGCCGTCGAAGGCGAGACTCAAGTCGATGTCGGCGTGACTGTGCGTCCACGACCCGAACCACATGTGACATCGCTGTCGGTCAAACGGGAAGTTCGTGACGTCAATCGAACACGAGCTTTTGAAGATCTGATGCGGGACCCAGTAGAGCGTACCATCATAATAGACGACCACTAGCGTGTTACGTGCGGGGTTCTCCGGCTCCGCACTTGTGGGGTAGTAGAAAAAAAGGTAGTCATTTCCTGAATGTAGGCCTACAAACATTGTTGAAATACAGATAATTACCAAATTATATCTCGTAAATTTTCACAAGAGTCTCAAACATTTAGTGTCTCATTTTTATGCAAACTTATTCAGGGAAACATCCAATTTGTCTTTACGTGGTACAGAGCTGTATACGATTTTTTACTTGCTTTGGGGCTTGCTTTATTGCACTTTCGTTAACTAAAAGCAGCCAGCGCAGTGAAACTTTATGGTATGTTTATGGGATATAAATTTCAGACTTGTATTTTGCTGATTTTGTATATATGCTATTTTAGGAACTATCGAACTAAGTCAGATCTGAAACATCACCCGTGTACATATAGAACACGCCATGGCCAGGGTAAAGTGATACGCCGATACAAGCAACCAAAAAATGACGTTTTCAGTTACACTAAAATTGTTGTTTTACTCATATCGACAATATCATCTTCACATTTGCCTTGTAGCCACCCCGATTTTTTGCAAGCACCAAACAAATTTTTGAAAATGTTCAAAATGTTGTAGTCTTTGTCACTGTATCCACATCGGAATTAAAAAATAACAAAAAAATAGTTTTGAAATTAAAGCCATCAATATGTCCATGTGTCGGCCATATAATACGTCATACCCGATCTCTGTTTCTAATAGGCTCGATGATATATAGTACGTACTGCCAAAATTTAGGCTGAATTGCCAATTTCGGGGATTAGGAGTACATGCATTTCTGCAGATTGGCGACACCGAATACGAGAAATAAAACCTCATACATACGGATGGGAAAGGCCACACGACTCACGTGTTGTAGAGCATGATATCTGGCAGCCAGACCTGGTTCGCCTCCAGCCTCACGGACCTCAGACCTCCGTAGTCACCGGGGTTCCAGGTCAGGTACAGGTCCTGCCATTTCTGCCAGCCAGGGGAGGTATACAGAAATAAATCAATTTTCACACATTTTAAAGCAATTATTTCATCAGTGTGTTTTATAATTAGCTTACATTGTGGCGAGAATGTACAATATGCAATATTTTGTTTTCATTCGCACATTCTATAATGTATTCACAGACATCGAATGTACAACGCAATTTTCATTCACATGTTCTATAATGTATTCACAAACATATTCACAAACCCTAAGTATAGTTAAAAGAAAATGTTTGTGTGAGTGGATCTATCACATTAGTATGTCTTTAAACAACTTGGTGCGACATCCAGCGACAATAATTCTATAGCTTACAGAAAACATGAAGTTCACCCACCAGTCTTGTCCACATACTGGTCACTAACACTTTGTTCGGCTCATCCAAATCCATCTGTATCAAACCAAGGCCGAACTCGATTTTCGTGGGTTCGGAAATGTTATGGACGGGCCGACCTCCTCTCCCGGCCACGCTATAGCGCCACAGTAGGTCCTGGGTGAGACGTTTCTCCGGTGATAGCGTGACGTTTTGAGGCGGCGCCATATGCAGTGGGCGGCTGCTGTGTTAAAATTTGAAGACGATCGGTTGAGAATTACCACGAAATTTTACGAGAGTCGTGGCATTGTGTGTGGTTTGAGAAGAATAATAAGGCGATAATGGTATGAAAATGGTAATAGTATAAGAGTGCTCAATTAGCCAAAGGCTAATCTAATGACATTTTCAACATTGTTTCGCTTTTAAAGACAAATACGGATACATAGGTAAACATCGAAACATATTCATTATACAGGTTCCAATATGTTCACAACAGACATGAAATAACGAAATAAAGATGTAACGTGATAGATGAGGATGATGCGAGAACAATGATGAGTAAGAATAATGAATATGCGGACATGTAAAATAGGAATAGTCTTTTGGTTTGTTGAACAGCATTGTTTCCTATTTACATTTCTACCAATATAGCGATTGGGCATCGTTCTTTGGCAACAGTTTCTGTTAAACCTAGCTAGCCATGTGTTTAATATACATTATGTCAAAAAGTTCCATGAATTATATATATATCCTGACTATGCTGATCCTGACGCGTATTCCTGATTAATTCTGCTTCCGTGGTTTGTCCTACTAAAAGCATTCTGTTCACCCCCTCTGTACGTTTCAAGCAGCTATTAGTGAATTTGTTCTAGATACAAGGCCCACGATGTTGGTCATTTTGCCGCCTTCTCCCCTAATTTCTTTCTTCTCGAAATGGACTTATCGGCATTAAACAACGGGGAACCATTAATAATTAACTAGGCGATGCAGAACTAACAAATTTACGACTCGTGGTAATTGTGGCAAGCGAGTTCTCTCAGCAAGGCTGTCGATTTTCTTTCTCTCCCTTGAATAGCTGATTTATTTAGGTATATAGTTGACATATTCCAACACAACGCCCGTATATGTGTTGGGTGTACCCCTGTTTATGTTTCGTCGACATTACAGGGTAACTCTTGGTCTCTAACGTATGTAAACTATGAGAAATTATTTTATACTAGGAACGGCATCGTGCACTTTTGTTATATTGAGTAAATGAACCACACGGATCATATACATGTAAAACTAGCAAAAAAATATATATACAGATATACATGTTTTACCAAGTTGCGACATAATTATATAGAAACGCCCAGTTTTACTAGCACGCCCAAAGACATTGCACTATTTCGTACAAACATTTTATGAACATTTACATTCAATTCCGCATGCTCAATGTCTTTCTTCTTTTAAAAGCCCGGATCGAAACAGATAGTGATCTAGTTACAATTGACTGTTCAGTAATGAGTCCACCGAGGGTGGTATTGAATTGTGGTGTGTTAATATATATGATTTTATGGTGTTGTTTCGTGGAGATTTGAATCTTACCTGTCCTGTGAAGATTTGGTATGATCCTGTTTTCTAGCATGTTTGTAGGGTCTGTCGGTAATATGGTGACTGCAGAAAACGGCGTGATTTAAACAAATCCACACAAACACCTGCGAGTTCATGGCTGCACCGGTTCAAATCCACATTCAAAGTTCCACCCTGTCCCAATGCTGCCTGTTTGACTCAAATCTTGATGTGGCAATCATGCAATTTACCACCTTAACCGCTTGAAAAATTCCCTCTGCAAGTGGTATACCATCCTGTGAATTGCTTTAGGTGAGATAACAATGCTCAGGTGCTATGTACCCTGTTTCACCAAGTTCTTCCTGGAACTCATTCTCGATAAGCCAATCGCGACTGAACTCTGAACTCCGTGATGCCTGCATGCATTGTCCAGGCGACAGTGTTCCTTAATGACACCATGAAACATTGCCCCCCTCCCCCCCCCCCCGCTCCGCCCCATCAGTGAATACATTACCATATATCGTGTCTTCCCCAAGTGTGACAAGTTATTCCTCTCACTCCTGGTATCATTTTCCACATTAACCCAGTATTCCATTATCCCTCGCGTGGGTCAAGTGACGCCAGATGCAGTTTTCTGGTAATATACATGGATGATAGCTGGGAGGTGCGCTGGCAGTTGTGTGCATGGATTATGAATACCGAACCTTATACACACTACACCCCTCCCCCCACTCTCCAAACACATGCACTCAGTCCGAAATACCGTATGCTAAATGGATGAAAATGGGGTGAATGTGAAACTTAATAAAATTATCGGAAATATAACTGATAGTTTATATTTTCTAGTTATTTATTGACCGATTGTCTCTGTTTCTACACAGCATGTATTATGTGTGTAAAAAATATGAAAATATTTTTTGTTCACCACGTCTATTCATCACAATTCTAAAATGTTTCTGCCATAACCAAGCCCAATTTTGTTCAACCGAACACATAAAATGTGATGTGATGGTAACTGGTCAAATTTCACACAATAGTATTTGATTGAGAATCATTGGAGTTTTTAGCAAACATTGTGAATTTTAATGTTTTCACCGGCACATTGTCAAACGAAGATATAGACGTCAATCGACTGCGCCTTTTTGAATAACTTTGCGGCTCGGATGTTCGCAACTTCAAAGGGCGAAGAGGTGACTTCTTCTGTCATGTCTACTCAATGTTAAACCAATATTTATCCATTCCGATTATTGACATCGCACAACTGTTTGAATGACAATCTGACGAACATCCAGAAAACTAATAAAACGATGATATAGCACCGCGAGAATGCTATAGAATGTGCTCGCATATGTCTTGTGTAACCTCAAACGAACTTCAAAATCACGTAAAGTAAATTATGATTAGATTAGAATGATTAGAATGCTTCGCGTCGCGCTTTCGAAATAAAAAAAATTGAATAACGGATCATATTATAAATTTGGTGTACTAGTGTAGACTGGAAATATCTTTGTGACCTGTTTATCAATTCAAATAAATATTAGGGTAGGTTATTACTGGTAATATAACTCCCATGTTTATAACAGCCAGTATTTTTGGGCATCCAATTGAGCGCAATAATGATGATTGAATGATGATACATGTATGATAAAAATTATTTCTGAGGCCTATTTAGTTTATCTTCTTACGTGTATGACATTAAAAAAACTGTGAGGCGCGTTTTAAATAATTTTTTTAAAAATGGGCACATGTATAGATGTATGTCTACAAAGACTGCCACCCTCTTCATTCGCCAAAATATTTAGGGTTAATGGTTCAAATTGTTAGCGAATGAAAAAAACAATTTTCTTGGTGAATATGTCCATGTTTTTTTAAACATGCACATGTATAAGCACATGAATGTTGATACAAAATCTTAGGATTCAATTTCAATGTCACCAAAATATCAAGAATATATACTATATGAATTCTATATACCATCGTATTTCGTTGTTCAATTACTTGCATATTTTCTTTTTACCTTGGTGTAACCTTGCATTGTTTATATTATGCTAACGATAACAAAACGTGTCACCAAACGATTCGATGCATCGAGAACGTGTGGGATTCATTAAGAGTCTCAGTGTTTGTTTTTTTTTTAATTGAGACTCTAAGAAAGTTGGTTGAAAATTCTCCCATATATATAGACACACAAACAGCACAGTCATCCATACATGCTCTATCGTTCTGTATGTGAAAGATGGCTCTTCCAGTCGAACCGAATACCTTGAGACCGAAGAACACCGACGCCTTCCCCACCCCCAGGGCCACTAAAGTATATACTCCACCCTCACACCGTTGCCCGCATGACCGCGTGTCGCGTAAACAGCGGCCTGTACCATGTATACGGCCGAGTTCTCTTCTAGAGCATCTAGAATCTATTTGAACAGCGGCTGGTGGATGGGCCTCTTCCTTCGAGGTATTGGTCACTGAGGTGTGACTTTATTCATGCGTTGACATGTATTGAAGCTCATTCAATGTAGCCTACATTCGTCAAAAACAAGCAATGAAAACATATGAGACATTGTGAAAAGTCGGTCAGCCAATCTGGACAAGCTATACACAATCATGACTTATTTCGTGGAGTGATCCGAATGAATAATTTTATTTCTCTGTAAAAAATACACATGAATAACACCAACGTTCGGGAGAGAAAATACAATTTCGGATAAATATATAAATGAGGAGTTCTTGAGGTGATTTCACTCATTCGTGGAGTCTGTATGTTTGCGGGAATATTATCAGAATATTCATTCGGACGTGTTGGATAACTTGAAAGTAAGTATATTATTATTGTTGAATCTGAAATATTCATCTGTGTTGAAGATATGTTTTACTACTAGTACTAATTAATGAGTTTAAAAACAAAACTAAAAAAACAATAGAACTGTTTAATCATATTATTATTGTTCATAATATTATTGTTTTTGTCTCGACGACATTATACGGTCTTGTATAGTTTTCCTTACACTAGCGTCAGAAATAGGTGTGTTTACGTGTTATCTGCGACTGATGGAGACGTTCACTTGGGCACGTTCCGTCTCTCTGATCGTGACGATAGGGGCCTACACGTGTTATTTGGATTGAATAGATTGACCTCCCCACTCCACCCCCCCCCCCCCCCCCCCACCCCCTCCTTTCAACCTAATGGGCCCAATGTTTATATGCGGTGTGACAAACGAGTGTCTATGTCCAGAGACGGATTTTGGGTTCCCAGCGCCCTTTGGACATCATACTGTTCGAAAACCTACATGATGACCGAAGTATGGAATTCACTCCGCAATTTGCAGTCACCTGTCAGTTTGACTTATTGGGCACGCTAGGCCTGGGCCGTGTTGGCCCGTACTTGAAAACACACCTGGTTATTCTACACGTGAATATCTCGGCAAGATTAGAGATGATACTCTTGGGGACAAAAACAATTGTATTTTTGCTTGTATACTTCCGACGAATGATTCGATCCGACGAATCTTCGTCAAAGATATTATGCCTACACTCTTTGTCTTCGTCTCTGTCTGTCTTCACTCTCCTCATAACGACAGGCCATCACTATACTATTATATCGTTACGTTCAGATTGCCAGTTATTTCATTTCAACTAGATATATCTGTTACTGCAGTGAATCCGTCACCAGTAGATGTCCTCATATTCGCTGATGCATGGTGAAATTATATTGTCTTTTCCTTTGGCGATTGTGGTCGTCACGGCTCAGTAGCACTTACGGTGTTGAAGTTGTACATATTTATGCCATGTGACCATTCATATCATGAGACATTTTCTATGGTGGCCCATACATGACATAATAATTTGATATGTAGGATAATAACAAAAAACAAAATAATGTATCGAATAATAATAAATGGGAAAAACTATTTTCCCTACGATAAAAACGTTTTCTCTGCAAGGGAAATATTTTTGCCTGTGAGGAAAAAATACTTTCCACGTGAAGGAAATGTTTTCCTGGCGAAGTAAATCATATTCCTCCACGAGGGAACGTTTTTTTATTATTAAAAATATGCCAGTTATGTGCCACCGTAGTTTCTACATGTTTTCATGTAAGTTTTTTTCACATTTTGAAGAGTGAAAATGTCCGACCTGTATTCAAATTGACTGGATATTAGATGGTAACAGTCTACTTGCATATGTTTGACAGAAAATCGAGATGTCAAGAGACAGTATACCTGGATTACTTCGCTCGTTTGCAACCATTGTACTGAGCGGCACATTTGTCATTTTCGTGGGTGAGTTTGTCGCTATAATAACTCTCTCACTTGTCCTCATATGTAATAAATTAAGTGTACATGGATATATACTTGCTTAAATGAATTCTAGATGTCATTCAATTTCATCAAACAAATACATGACTAAAATCGAAATCTACATGTTTTAAATTACCAGGTATATGTACTTGAGTTTTTTTGTACATTTGAATGGATAAGTGTATCAATATCAAAAATGTTCACTGAACATTGTAATTCAGACCAAATAGTATTTCACGACAACTTTCATG
Organism: Terebella lapidaria; assembly: GCA_949152475.1. NCBI lineage: Eukaryota > Metazoa > Annelida > Polychaeta > Terebellida > Terebellidae > Terebella > Terebella lapidaria. Next base: position 21,499,296 of record OX424566.1, on the reverse strand, counting down.
TCCTAGTACTTATCATGGTATTCGAGCAGAAATGACTTTAAGGTTTGAGCAGATTTTTATCAGACGTTTTCATATCCATATGATAACTTTAGATTGATGTATCTGCCGAGTTTCAACCATTGGTAACAAATATCACGTGGAAAAACCCTATTAGGCCTATTTTTTTAGCCGACTCTAAAAATAACTCCAAAAATATTTGGCAATGTCTGCAAAACTTAGCATGGATGTCGGTGTTCCACCAAAAAGAAGCCTATTATATAATTTTGGGGTCAATCCGTCGAAGGACCTTTGTCCTAATGTATTACGGATGGAGCTTTCTTCATCCGGATTTTTTTCTCTGAGTCGCTGGTCGGCACACATTTACATGTCTCATGGGCTATGAACTTTAACCTAATTAGTTTTTCTGATCACGCATTAATTCTCTATGATGTCTCGGGATAGGTGCGTCGTGAACTTGTTGCCCTAGACTGACATGTCTTTAAGGGTATTGGGGAGGAACTTTTCCCTTGACCTGAATGTTTTTTTCTCGGCTTTTCCAGAGTCATATCTTAGGGGTTTTAGTGGTAAATTTGCCCTAGAATTAATTTATCGGTGTTGAATCAATTGGTTTTGAACCATGCTTGCCACCGAACACACGTTATATTTTATTTCATGACTAGGCCCTATTGCCTTTTTCCTAAAAAACGTGGTGTTTCATATTTCAAAATATTATTTACATTAGGTTTGAATTCGTATTTTCAGGACAGTATACTGCTTTGAGTGGGAGAAAGGTACAATATGACGTCACTGCCGGGCATGAGACAAGTGGTCAGGACGGTGATACACATCATAGCCCGACGGTCACTCATACTCGACATACCCCAACAACCAAGTCTACAGTCAATGGTACGTTACTATTATAATATTTCATTAATTATTTAGTCATTATTCCAAAGTTCAGTATACTAACACATAAAGCACTCGCGTGCAAATGAAGCATTCGTTCTGTTCAATATTCCAAGTAAGGTAAATATCGCGCTTTTTTTTTAGAATAAATCATTCCGTTCAGTATATTTACTTGAATAACTCGATACCGCATTTCATCATTCTTCATTTTTCACTTGTTTGATCCCGCCAGTGGAACATATTCACGAAATAGTCCGGAGGAAATTTCACACAGGGTGGAAACGTAGTACAGACTTTTTCTGTCGATTGATATGGCTTCATAATGGTCTAAGACAACCTTTTTCAGAGGGTGTGTAAAATTTTCTCCCGGGCTAACTTTTTTATGGCCTTTTTCAAAATGGCCGACATCGAAAATTTTGTATTTTAGGGAAAAAAACAAAATTATCCTCCTGGCATGATGCTTTTGGTCTATTAAGGTGACATTTAGTTATATGGAGATATATTCTTCATAACAATACTAATAATACCGATTCAAACGCCCCGAAAATAGAAAAAATCCAAGATGGCCGCCAAATTCTCGCCATTTTTACACAAATGTTCATAACTTCTTGCCAAATTGAGATAGGAAGCCAATTTTGGTGTCTAACCCTGGGTTTTGGGGTATGAGGATTTCAAATATATAACCAGTTTTGTGATTGGATGGTTTGAAGCTGCTCAGAATCTAAGATGGCTGCCAAATTTCAGCCCGATTTCGCAAATAATCAACAATGACCGTCATATATATCAAGATAACAAGCCAACTCTGGTGGCCAGTCCTGGGCCTTGGGGTATGAGGGTGCTACTTGAAGAAATACTCTCGTGTGTAGATGGTGACTGGCGAAGATAACCATTAATTAATGTGAAACATGTAAACGAACCCGTCTAGCACCCACTCGCACAAAATCAACAGACTCAACCACTATCAGACAGAAAAAATAATTTCTGAGTCAACTTTTCGGGAGATCTATTGGTGATAAGGCACGGGCATTGATGCCAAATTGGTCATTGTCAAATCTAACACACACACATTGTGGTTGGCATAGAGGTTTGGATCCTTCGATGATTCTCAAGACCGTTCCCATGACGCCACTCACCAGACCATCCTCTACATTGGGATTGCTCATCATAGTCACCATGGAGCCCTTACAGAGTGTAACATCAGCAGAAAGGTTGCATTCAATGGGTACAGGTGTGGTATTCTTCTTCAAGCCAGATCTATTCTCGATAACATTCACAGCCACAATCTTCGATTTCTGTCTGTTCAAAAAATCAGTCATCTTTACATTGTGTGCAGCAGCAACTTGTTGGAGAGGAAACACTTGAAGTACATCTGCTTGGATCTGTGATCCTTAAGCATATCCTAATTTTCAGAGCTCTATGATTCAACATCTCCGAAAACGGTTTGTCATTTTTTTGTCTCATTATGTCGGTCAAAGTAGTAACCTTGAAGTCGTCCCAAGGCTCTACAAGGGCAGCTGGGTCTCAGTATTTGTCCTCTTACATGCGGCAGTGGATAAAATCACTCACTGCCAGAATCATGAAGAACTTTTGTTTCTCTTGAGTTGATCCAGACGACCTCTGATGAAATTCAGCATGCCTTTGCTGAAATTTCATCAATGATTATCAGCTCGAGGTTTTAATACCTAACCTTTCTTCAGCAAGTGGTATATACTTTTGTCCCACACCCCTTTGCATGGAAGCATGGTTCCGCCACTGATGGTAAATGCTGCTTTGCCAGTTGGAGCCACACATCAGAGCTTTGATGATATAAAACTTTCCTTTACCAATATGTTGAATGTCCCCAGACATTTTCCGTTCATCTCATCGATGCACCACTAGCGAGTATGAATGACTTTCCCTTGCATATTGTTCACGCACTGCATGAGAACTTGAGCCTGGTTCTATGGGATTGCCAAGATGCTGTGTTCTACTGACAACTGAGCCCATCTTGGTATTGGAGCTCCGAGGCAGCCACTCAATCTGGCAGGTCTTCCAGACTGACGTCCTCGAGGTAAGTGTCATCTGGGTTGGCTTTTGTTTCCAAGCGTCCAGCCGCCACTTGCTGGGGCAATGTGTGCCAAGGCATCTTCTGCAAGATGATTTTCTTGGATCTCTTCATGGCTACTTCAACCTCTTTGATATTATTTCCTAATAGCGCTTGCTTTTCTCTGGTAATGTTGCTGATGCTTGTCCTTTTGCCATAGTAGGAAATGCTCCCACTCATTTAAATCCATTTCAAAGTGGTGAAGATAAAGAACCACGAGATTCTGATAATGTTTCTCACTGTCTAGGTCCTGTTACCCTTCTTGCATGACTTCGTATAATTCTTGGAATGAAGTTGAACATCATTTATAATGTCATGTAACTTGCTGTATCTCGTCTAATCAACGTCCTCTGTTATATGTACAGCGTAGTAGGATTTTATACTCAGAAAAGGCAGTGAATGTAAGTACCAATGTGAGGCCAATCTCCTTGTAGAAACTCAATTGAAACAAAGTAGTCACAGACTTTGCCAATTTGATTTGATGGTGAAGTGATCATCAATTTCAAGGAGTTTTTTTTACTATCTGATCAAACATTCTGGCAGCTGTTATATGGTTTTAAATGCCTAATATAATATACTTGGTATTGAAATGCTTAATATCACTTGGGTTTGATTGCTCGGAAAAAAATTATGCCTGGTAGTGGTACTGAGTGAGTGCTATTAAACAGGTTTGGTCGCATGTGTTTTATTAAGTAGTCCTTATCTTGACTTTTGGACAGTTGGATAGTTTTAAAATGGCTAATCACCATCTACACACAAAAGTATTTCTTCAGGTAGCACCCTCATACCCCAAACCCCAGGACTGGCCAACAAAATTGCCTTCTTATTTTGAATATGTGACAGTTATTGGTGCTTATTTGCGAAATCTCCATATAACTAAATGTCACCTTAATAGACCAAAAGCATCATGCCAGGAGGATAATTTTGTTTTTTTTCCCTAAAATACCAAATTTACGAAGTCGGCCATTTTGAAAAAGGCCATAAAAAAGTTAGCCCGGGAGAAAATTTTACACACCCTCTGAAAAAGGTTGTCTTAGACCATTATGAAGCCATATCAATCGATAGAAAAAGTCTGCACTACATTTCCACCCTGAGTGCTATATGCTCAATATTCCTCCTGACTAAAAGACTTCTATAGATCTCGTTATTCAACTACATGACATAGTAAATAGAAACATGTACGTTCACATGTACAGGAAGGTTTCACAGAAAAAAAAGGTCAAACGTTTCCTCGGTGACGGCGCAAAAATAACACGAGTGTGTGAATGAATTCAATGGCCGTTTATATACGATCTATGTAGCCCATAGACCATGACATGTGGTAACGTAGATATCCTTGATAGAAAAACGAGAACTTCCAGCGCATCTATTCTTATCATGTCTATCTGCGTTACGTGGATTGGATTAAGGAGTCCTATCTGACTGTATGACAAATGTTTTCGTTATACACCATTTTTGTTGGTTTGAGAGCGCTGAGCACATTCATCATTTTTGTAGTTCAATTATCTAAAAAATATCTCCATGCCCCATCGATCATAACTGCATTGTACACGAAGAAATTGTACAAATAAACCACAGACGGATATTCAAATGAATATATGTTAGTGGTATAATATATTTTGTTATGTTTGGGCATGTTTATTCAGGTTCATCTGCGGGCAGTATTCAATTATCACACATAAAATTTTGTGTTTTATCTTCCACGCTCTGGTTCCAATGCAATGTATGGATAGCTTTAAAACACACGCCTGTGAAGGTATTCAAAATTTCTATTCAGAGTCTTCATTCGATATTTATGCAGCTATCTGACTATAAAATTCATCAAATGGTAGTAAAAGATCGATATTCACACAATGTGGACCTTGATTTCAAGAACAACGAATTTCCAACATATCCAACAATATATGCGTAGCCGGAATAATTTTGATTATGGAGATCAGTTGATTTTCCGCAATAGTCCATAGTTCTATATAAATGTCATATTTTGGGGTAAAATATTTAAAACGATTTTTGTCAATCAAACTTTATATTTCTATTTAGGTAATATGTATTAGGAGGATGAAGAAATAAGTTTGTCATTATTTTCTGTCGCTATCTTGGTAATTCTAAGCACATTGAATACTGTCGTTCCAATCACAAATGTTTGTTAACACCTTGTGTAATGGGCTAGGTTGATACTACATTATTATTTTAATATGATAAAATGTGATCATACAACATTCCCAGTTTGGTCTTCAATGTGGCAACCTTGACAAAATGTGTACGATTTGCATCAATCCAAAATGGCGTCCAAAACTGACGTTTTACTCAATATTTAGTAAAACTCAATATTCTCTTCATCAATTGTCAAACGAAACTAACAGTTCAGATGAACACGCACATATTAACCTCACGCCTTTCAATACGAAGACAATCTTTATAATCAAAGACACACGTCATTTTGACATTTCCAGCATTACCAATACTTTATGTGTACCCCAATTTTTTATGGTTTTCGAATTTGAAGAGTTAATTGCCGATAATACCTACTGTTTAATATTGAAATCACACTCAAGCTACAGGATACAGATGAAACCAAGATGGCCGCCAGACGAAGTTGCAAGGTCTTCATGATTATCGATACTTCTTGTAAAACATTATGTATTATCAGTTTAATAGCTGTTTTTATTTTCAATACACTTGAAACTGAGGTTTGATCTTGTCTGCTTACACAAACTGAGGGACGTAAAAAAATCCTGCTACATAGTGTTTTACGACAAGTAGCCTAGCTAAAATGTTGCAAATCTGTATAGCGGCCATAAATAACAGCACCGTTGATAGTTACATATAATAAAAGATTTTATTGACATTAGAGCGTTGGGGGCGAAGCCACATCACATGTAAAATCACAAGGCGCCACATCACATGTAAAAATACTGAATGGGGTATACATACATTTCACACTTTCTATGCTATTCACGTTCCGGTTATAAACATCCGAACTTTGATGGTGATGTTGGAGAAGGGATAGTAAAAAGGAGAGATAAAAACCGCTAAAAAAAGTAGCGAGATGCACACCTATACCAACTCCATCTTATATTCAACGAGGAATAAGATGTTGGATTTATTCTTTTCCATCCATCTTATGGGTGTATGTTCATATATGAAAATCTTCCATATACATAAAAGTCATCAATGCGTCAAATTTAATGTGATATCAAGTTTACGAACAGCTCACGAGTAAATGTTCGCCGGGAAATGTATGAACAAAATCATTACATTTGGCCACCATCCTGTTCATTGAGTTTTTCTTCTAAGTTATCTGATAATATTAATAATATGGTACTACATTATAACAGGATCATCATCAACATAGTTTGTAATGTGAAATCATTGAAACATAAAGCAAAAAGAATATTGCGAAACGTGTTCTTGCCATTTTACAACGAAAATTCAAGATGACAACTATTTCTCCTAGATGGTGCCTAAAATGCAGCAAATAGTGTTGTATGTGATTTGAACAACCAGTGAACAGGATCTGGATTTATTGCTGTTGATTTGTTACATGTGTGGCGATTTTGCCCTAAGCACGCGGCAGGTGATTGTAAACATAAATGCCATTTATGTGGCCTTTTCGTACTTGGCCTTGTTTTGACATGCTCCGTTCGAGCGTGCGTTGCCACGGCGACGTATTGTAATTTACGCTCCAGTAAACTATAACAATGGATCGATTAAACCTCGCGTGCGCCCTACAGTTTCTGGTGTATTATATATACACTGGAAGCGACTCGATCGAGGAGATTGTCCGAGAGATCGAGACTAGGACGCACACGAGGCTCGCCATGAGCTTTGTGTTCCCTGGGTCTGAGTAGTGGGCTCCTAGAGCCCTGGGGACGATTTCCATGGGGAGGCCCTGGCTGGGAGAGACAAGTTGCTGACTCGGGGGCCTTCGGCCCTGTGGATCGCTAGCTCTCTCCCTTCCCGGGACGTGTGACAGAGGCTCTGGCCAGCATGTCGGACTGTACGGGGTTCCGTCCCCGAGGCAGACCGCGGCTCGCCAGGCCCCGATAGTTAACACCGTAGGGATGAACTAGTTTCTGAACGGTGTCCGTAGGCCTGGGAGTGTCGGGTGGGCTGTTACCTGGTTACCGTTAATGCTGAAGTAGTTACCGTGTCCGCCGCGACCTCCGGTGAGCGGCCCTGCCACAAGGATCCGGAATAGCGGATGCGCGTCCGCAAGGACTCGGATGAGAGAGGACTATCCTCGAGGATCCCGAAGAGCGGACGGTAGTCAATAACTTTACATTGGTGCCGTGACCAGGATCAGTCCGATAGTGTTCCATCGCAGCCTACCGTCACAGCGTTGTAGCCTCCTTAGTCCCTGGGGATCGCCCGCTCCTCAAGGACATCTTAGGAAAATGACAAAAGAAAGAGATAAAGCCAAGAATAAGGCTGATCAACCCAAGGGGGGGGGGGGGAAACGGGTGGTAACGTCGCGGACAACACCCGGTCCAGCGACGGCCGCCGTGAGAATTCTTCGGATGACTCCGGCGGTAGGAAGGAACGCGCGGAGACCTCCGTGGACAAGACCCCGTCCGCGGAGTCGACTCCGGCGTCCCTGGCTCCGTCTCCGGACGACGAGTCGCGCCCTGAGGGGCAGCAACAGAGATTGCTATCAGGGCCTGGCCCTGATCCGGTAGGCGCGGTAGGTGGAGCTGGCAACGGCACTACCCCGCGCCCGCCTAAGTCCGGACGGCAGTCGTGGCAGGCGACGCTCTTTCAGGGGACATCTCCGGATGTCCGAGATCGAGTGGTAGCCGGCCCGAGTACCTCCGGGCAAGCGGACCAGCAGTACTGGATGCCACATCCAGCCGGAAGAGCTCCTGCAAGGGCTCCCGGCCGTGAATCCAGGCAGTCCGCGTCAGGCGGGATGGACCAGCTCACCCACACTCTGAGTGAGCTGTCTCCTCTAGGGCGCTATGACCGCGCCCGGTCGCCCCATCAGGGACGACCCGACCGGCGGAACCGCTCCCCCTCTCCGCTGTCACAAGGCAACTCGGGGCCTTTGACGGAGAGGGAGAGGTGGCTGATATCCGAGGCGCTTGTACTGTTCAAGCGGAATCAGCCGCCTCCGAGCGTTGACCCGTCGGCCATCCTTAGTCCGGGGATGTCTGGGCCAGTAGCCCCTCCCCAAGTCCTGCCGAGTCCGCAGGCGCCAGTGGCCCCCGCAATGGGACCCGCGCCTGCTCCGCGGCTCGGAGACACCACGTTGGCGACCGCGTCGACCGTTCCGACGGTTGGAGCGCAAGCCGCGTGGCCGACTTACCCTGGCACGTACAGTGTGTCGGACGGGCAGTGACAACAGGCGGCTTCGGCCCCAAGCTTTGCCGCCCCTTCTGGAGCCTACCCAGTAGGTTCGATGGGAGCCCCGCCCGCACCTAGCCAGAGTGGGTTTTTAGCGGGAATGACCCCGGCGGCAAACGTGAGCTTCCCTGCTCCTATGTCCGCGGCGTCGATGTTTGCTCCGGCAGACTCCGCCGCAGGCGCGGGAAGCGCGCGGAACTTGCCGCTGTACACGGACGACCCCGGAGCCGGGACCGCACGTCGGGCGCGTAGCAAACGCGATGACGGGCCCGACCACTCTTCGTGGCGGAAACGGTTCAACGGGGATAACGCCGACTTGGAGGACTACTTGCTCCAGGTATGGCGTACCGCCGTGTACGAGGGATGGTCCCAGCATGAAGCTGGACACGTCCTCGCGGGGAGTTTGGAAGGAAAAGCTCTCCGCGTGATGCCGTGTCTGCCGGTGGGAACAGTGACGTTCGGCGAGGTTGCTCGTCAACTTCGCCTGCTGTTCACGCCGACGACCAATCGGCGGCAGTCTGAACGAGAGTTCAAGGCGCATACCCGCCAGCCGACTGAGTCCGTGACAGACTATGCGATCAACCTACGCATACTTGGCCGGAGAGCTTTTCCGGACATGGACTCCAGACGGTTTGAGACGATGCTGATCGATCAGTTCATCGATGGCCAGCCTTACCACCTAGCGTACGAGCTGGCCACCCATGAAAAGCGATCGATGGAGGAGGCAATAGACTCCGCGCTTGCGCTTGAGGTGGCTGTCCGCCCTAGACAGTTGCCTCCAGCCCCGGCTCCGGCCTCGGCTGTACCCGCGCAGGCGGCGACTCCTCCTCCGGTCAAGGCATCGCAGGTAACCCCGTGGCAGGACCCGGTCGTCCGGGAACCCACCAGGGAACCTACCCAGCAGTGGGTTAGTGCGCCGGCACCCTCTACAGGGGCGCCCGCACATGCGGCACCAGTGGCCGCGCCGTGCTCGTCCCCGGACGAGTGCGACATTGAGGAATACGACCTCGGCGCCGCGCAGATGATTGCGCACTGCGCCGGGATCGAAGCTCCGGGACCCGCAGAATGTTGCGCGTTCACCTCCGGACCAGCTCAGAACCGTCCCTACTACTTCTGCGGAAAGCAGGGACACTTTTGGCTGAAGTGTCCGGAGTTGTTGGAACGCCTGCGGTCGCGCGGATACCAGGGAGCCCTCTCTGGCCCGCAACGGAGGAATTCCTTCCGGTCTGGTCCTCCGGGACAGCAGAACCGGAACCCGCGACAGGGAAACTAGATCCGGACGTGGTGGCGACCAACACTACGTCCGGGGATAGTTGTTCGGTGGCGATGCCGCCCCACCCGCTGATGAGCAGGACGAACCCCAAGTAGATATGACTTCTCCGGAAGTAGTCCTTGGAGATCAGTCTAGCTCCTCCGCGGCTGAGGCGGATGGCGAGGACTCCGTAGATGAGCCCAGCGCGTGTGAAAGGTATCGCCCTACCTGCGCGCTGGTGAGGGACCCTTGCTGGTACCTGCGCCTGTCCTTCGGACGGGAGCCGGTCCGGTTCCTCGTAGACTCAGGCTCGGAGGTGACCCTCGTGGCCGCCGGAACGTTTAGGAAGGAGCCCGCGCTCCGCAACCTCGAGTTGCGGGATCCCGGACCGTACAAGCTCTACGGAGCGGGAGACAACCGCATCCGTATCCATGGCATCATCGATCTGCCTATTACCCTTGGGGACAAGGTGTATCTGACAGAGGCGATCGTGGCGGATATCGGAGCGGCCGGGATTATTGGGATGAATTTTCTACCGGTCCACCGGGTGATCGCCAACTTTAGTGCTGGCGAATTCCGGATGGGAGAGGACACACACTTCCTCTTCCGCTCGGGCCCGATGCATTCATTCCAAATGCGGGCATCGCGCACTGTAGTAGTGCCACCGATGAGTGAGATGATCATTGAGGCGAGGCCGCATCGTCCCCGCATGCCCCTCGATGGTCGACCGTGTATAGTGCAACCCGTGAGCAGTTTCGCCGCAGGAACTGGGCTCGTGCTGGGTGGGGCCCTGGTCATGTCCAACCCCCGCGCGATGCCCATCCTCGTGGTGAATCCTACGGATGCTCCGATTGTACTGAAGCGCGGATGCATAGCAGCCACTGCTATTCCCGCGTCCTCGAGTCGTGTCCTCCCCGACGATCCTGTCTGCCGCGCTGCGTGCGCGACGGCGGCCACCGGGGATGACCCGTTCACCCTGCCGGACCATTTGGAATCTCGGGTTCCGAAGGACCGGTTGGATGAAGAGCAGCGCCAAGCGCTCCGCAAACTGCTGTGGCAGTATGCGGATGTGTTCAGGGGTCCTGATGGTGCGGTTGGCAAGACTGACGTCGCCAAACACCGCATCGACCTCGTGGACGAGCGTCCTCTCAAGCAGCGTCTTCGTCGGGCAGCAATAGTGCACCAAGAGGTCATAGACCAGGAGGTGCAAAAGATGCTCGATTTGGACATCATCGAACCCAGTGACAGCCCTTGGGCCAGTCCGGTGGTTATGGTGAAGAAGAAGGACCGCTCGTGGAGGTTCTGCGTGGACTATCGGAAACTCAACGATGCCACGCGGAAGGACTCATATCCTCTCCCGCACATTGAGGATACCTTCGATGCCCTGGCCGGGTCGCACTATTTCTGTGCTCTGGATCTGGCCTCCGGGTATTGGCAGGTGGAGATGGAGGAGAGTGATCGGGTGAAGACTGCCTTCGTTACCAAGAACGGGCTCTACCAATTCAAGGTAATGCTGTTCGGGCTCTGTAACGCACCAGCGACGTTCGAGCGCCTCATGGAGATGGTACTTAAAGGGTTCCTCTGGAAGCGATGTATGGTCTACATCGACGATGTCGTCGTGTATGGCCGGTCGTTCGAGGAAACCCTCACCAACCTCCAGATGGTGCTCCATCGCATCCGTGGAGCAGGGCTTAAATTGAAGCCAAGTAAGTGCGAACTATTCGCGCAGGAAATCCTGTACTTGGGCTTCATGGTGACGGGCACCGGAGTGAGACCAGACCCCGCAAAGGTGGCGGCCGTGCAGAAATGGCCTCCGCCCTGCAACGTGGCGGACGTGCGGTCCTTCTTGGGCTTCGCGAGCTACCACCGCAGGTTTATTCGCGGCTTTGCGGAGATTGCGCGTCCCCTTACTATCCTCACGGAAAAGGGCGCCGATTTTGTTTGGTCCGCCGAGCAGGCTGACGCCTTCTCGGGACTCCGGCAGGCCTTGGTAGCGGCCCCGGTGCTGCGGCACCCTCGTCCGGACTGCGAGTTCATCCTGGACACCGACGCGAGTAACTTCGCACTCGGCGGTGTCCTCTCGCAGATCGTGGACGGGCAAGAGCGGGTATTAGCTTATGCGAGTGTGGCCTTGAGCCGCTCTCAAATGAACTACTGTACCACTCATCGCGAGTTGCTCGCGGTGGTTACGATGACCAAGCGTTTCCGGCACTATTTGTTGGGACGCCATTTCCGCTTGCGGACTGATCATAGTTCGCTGAGATGGCTCCTCAACTATAGTGAGGCCGATGGCTTGGTGGCGCGGTGGCTCGTCAAACTCCAAGAGTATGACATGTAGATAGAGCATCGCGCTGGTAAGTTGCACGGCAACGCGGACGGCCTGTCCCGTTGTCATAAGTGCAAGAATCCGGGTTGTGCAGGGATGGCGCCATTCCAGCAAGCCGCGGATTCGTCCTCAGACTCGGAATTGGACGTTCCGGGGAGACCGCAGGCCGCCGCCCCCTCTAACAACACGGCGGCCGGAGCGTTTAGGGCTAACCTCCGCGCGCGGACCCGCCGTTATCGGCGAGGGCGTCCCGCATACGAAGCGGAGGTGAGGCTCAGCTCCAACGAGTCCTCCTCGAGTCCGGCGGTGTACTCCTCGTGGGTACCCTCGTCCTCTGGAGAGTCTGAGTATGAGCGGTCCTTGCCCCCTGTGGTGATGGCCGCTGCGGCGCAGCCGGACGCGACGGATGAGGAACCTAATTACTTAGGTGGCTACTCTCCGGCGCAGATAGCTGCGGCGCAGAGAGCTGACAGAGCTCTGGCACCGGTAATCACAGCCCTTGAGGCCAGCCAGAAGCCCTCGAAGGATGAGCGGAAGACCTACAGGGAGGAGACTTTGTCTCTAGTATCCCAGTGGGAAAGACTCTCCTTGAGGGATGGCCTCTTATACCGGCGCTACGAGCCACCGACTCCACTGCCTCCCATATGGCAGTTGGTGCTTCCGGCGGAGCTGCGGAAAGAAGTACTCCACCAGTTGCATGACCTCCGGGTGACCGGTCACTTGGGAATCCGGAGGACCGTCCATAGGCTACAACAGCGCTTTCATTGGCCTGGTAGCGGCTTGGACGTGCAACGGTGGTGCGCAGCCTGCCCTCGGTGTCAAGCTCGTAAGGGAGTTCCGACTCCTGGCCGCCACCCCTTAACCACGATTAAGGCGGGCGCGCCGTTCGATCGGATAGCCTTGGATATACTGGATACCCACCGGGTCACCCCGCGCGGTTTCCGGTACATCCTGGTGATTTCCGACTATTTTACCAAGTATACCGACGCCTACCCACTGCGCCGGGTAGCTCGGTTATTGGTGAATAGATGGGTGGTGTACCATGGGGTACCTAAACAGGTACATTCGGATCAGGGCACGCAATTTGAGAGCAACCTGTTCCGAAACCTAGCACAGATGCTAGGCAGTACCAAGGTGCGGACCACCCCCTACAGGCCCCAGTCTGATGGCCAGGTCGAACGCTTTAATCGATCGGTCCTCAACATGCTGGCGGCCTTTGTGAACGATCGTGCGAATGATTGGGATGACCACCTCCCGTATGTCTTAATGGCGTACAGGTCGTCGGTCCACTCTTCGACCGGAGTTACTCCGCACGCGATGTTGTACGGCCGGGAGCTAAATTTGCCCGTGGATATTATGTATCCAACTGCGGCAGAGACCGGCGCAGTACCCCAGTGCGGTCCGGAGTACGTGGAGTGGATTCGCCGCGCCCTGGCGAACGCCCATGATTTCGCGCGCGCGCCTGGACAAGTCTGCCATCCGGCAGAAGCGAGGCTATGACGCCCATGCTAAGGGTAGGCCAGCTTTTGCGGAAGGCGACAAGGTGCGCTACTATTATCCGCCGCTTAAGCAAGGCAATAAATTTGCTAAGCCGTGGATAGGCCCGTTTACGGTACTGAAACAGGTGACAGATGTGGACTACTGGATCCGGAGGGATTCCGATCCGGACAGGGTTCTGGTTGTCCACATCGATAATCTGAAGAAGTACGAGGGCCCGCTTGTCATGGATCCGCTCGTTCAAGATGCGGAACCGGATGATGCTCCCGTGTGGGATCCGTCTGGTCAGCATCCGCGGACTCCGGACGAGCGTGTGCGCCGTATGGTGGGCCTCCCGGACCTCTCTGACCCGTCAGATGATGGACTGGGTGGCTATCAGCCAGATGACGGCGATCCGCAGGTACCCCCACTACCTCCAGTACCTGCGGAGGACGGGCGGCCACGCCGGAAACCACGTGCACCAGCCTGGTATGGGTGGGAATAACCTTCCGCCCATGCGGATGCGTCTGCGGTACCCGTCTATCATACTACGGACGGGTTTTCGGTCGTTCCGTGAGAGTCCGCACGACTTACCTCCGCGGGTGGCTACTTTGTGGCTATCTTCGGAGTTGAGGTCCGCGGAGACTTTCATGTCGTAACGCCGCCGCTCCGCATCCGCCCTCCTGTAGTTTCTAGCGCCAGGGACGTGCGGATGGCCTGTCCGCACATTGTGGACGGCTGTCCGGCGTAATCCGCACAACGGTTACGCTGACCGGACGAATTTACTGATCCGGCCGGACGCCCCTGGTCCCGGGACAACCTCTTATATGGCCAGACTGAGGTTGGGATTTACGTCCGCTACGGGAGAAGCGCCTTCCCACGGATTTGGGGAGCTGGCTCTGGACGCGGGGATAGTGTCCGCACGTTAGGACTGACGTCAGCGGTTCGTCCGCGTGACTCGTCCGGCGTCCGCGGCTCTTTAAGATGACGCACTTCGGTGTAGTTATCCCCCATGAGCCATTACTATAATTACGGTTATAGTAATTAAGGTTTCTTACGGCAGGAAACCGACTATCCATTATGATAATGGAGCGGTTGTTAAGTCCGCACAGTCCGCGGCAGCGGGTGACGCTCGTTCTCGTCCGGATCGTACCTTACAATATGCGGTCCGGCCGGAATGACTGGAACCCCGGCCTCCTTCTAAGAAGGGGGTCGTATATTACATGCGCAACACTTGTGGTGGCTTTTAATTCCAATTTCATATTCATTGGATAAGGGCAATACGCCGTACAATGGTAGGCGTCCAGCCTGGACTCCGTCCGTGGGCAGCTCCGGACGTCCGCCGGCTATTGCTTTCACCATCTTTGGGCGCCTCTAGATTGGGCGCCGGTATGAAGGGTTCGCCCCCTAACCAGTGAGGTTATGGACCATGCCGGCTCCGCGTCTAATCTATTGGCTCCGCGCTCCGGTAGTCGTTTGAGGAGGCTCTGGGCTGGACCGGGCACCGCTCCGCGGCCGGGCAGTACGTCGGGGTTGCTAGTGGGCGCTTTGCAAACGCCCATAGGGCGTCCGATTGTCTGTCCGGACGTCATGGGTATGTCCGATCGCCCTGTAAGCGTGCCAGCGGCTATGGGGAGTGATTTTGTTTATTTTCCATCTCATTTATTATTTATGGGAGGATTATAAGCCACAAGTGTGTGCGTGTTCCCGTGGAAATGCTATTCTTACTCATTTATCCAATATATGAGAAAGTTTAGTGATATATATCTCTTGTCCTTGGTGCAATAGAGAGTAAGAAATCGGGAGATTTCTGCTTTCGCAAGAGGGGTGTAGGAGATTATGTACATTGTATCGAAGGCTGTATGCCGTGATCTATGAAAAGCATGCAAGCGGTGGTGGATTTATTTTCATTGCTGCTTGAGCGGTGTTAAATTTTTATTTATCGCTGCTGATAGGGTGACATAATCGTAACACCCACAAGTAGTTTGGCTTTTTGATACATTGTATACAATCTTTAACCTGCGAGGGTGATTAACTTCACGTCATTGATCGCCAGTGCGAAAGCTATTGCTAATGACTGCTGTTAATTACTGTAGTATTTTAGCGGGTTCCCCCGGGATGGCTTGTGTATACAAGCCACCTGCTTGAGCGGTGTTAAATTTTTATTTATCGCTGCTGATAGGGTGACATAATCGTAACACCCACAAGTAGTTTGGCTTTTTGATACATTGTATACAATCTTTAACCTGCGAGGGTGATTAACTTCACGTCATTGATCGCCAGTGCGAAAGCTATTGCTAATGACTGCTGTTAATTACTGTAGTATTTTAGCGGGTTCCCCCGGGATGGCTTGTGTATACAAGCCACCCGTATACATGGCATGATAGGAGTCACCGGGGGGAGATGCGTGTATGTGAATGCGGTAGTGTAAAACGTCCTTTTGTCTGTCGATCGGGTAGATGCAGTGAACAGACGTTTCCACGGGAACGCGTCATACGATGCGTGTGCAGTATAACTGCCAACACTTGATGCCTATAATCGATGTAACTCGACACTTACTGGTCATTCAAGCGCTCGGCACTGGTGGAGACGGATCTGCGGATCTGACTCCCAGTGTTTATAGCGATTAGAGCGCTTGATGTCTGAGTCAAGTGACGGCTGGGGTAGTGATGTGGGAAGGGAGGAGGGGTCTCTAGAGCGCACTAGTGTGTACTCGAGACCCCTAGCTAAGCCTGAGGATGTGGACAATGAACATGTCTCCGAAGGCGAAGAGATGGGTTCTGCGGAATCCAGCTCCGGCTCTGGTTCTTACACAGGAACCGAGTCCGAGAGCGAGGTCGCGGAGGACCGCCCCGCAGAGAGTGACTCGGCCACGCCAGGCGCCGAGCAGCTCTTGGATCCGTCGCCTTTTCCCCGTATGGAAGAGGTGATGGACTGCGGTGGTGCGGGACTCGCTGGTGTGGATATTGAGTTGCATCCGCACCCGGAGATGCTTGCGTCTTTGGGTCCGGATGAGAGTACTCGTGCGGAAACCCGTCCGGATGGTAGCCGCGCGGATGGAGCACCTGGAGGCTGAGAATGAGCAGCTACGGCGTCGTCTTGAGTCGTCCACCCTGAACCAGGCGGCTCTCCGGCGCGCGGATGCCGCTTTGGAGCTGGCCATCTACCCATACCTAGTCCAGGTGTGGGGAGAACGGACGGCCGGTCCACAGCGCACCCGCGATACGGTAGAGATGTTCCGCGCCATTGCAGATCTCGGCGCGACATCCCTACCGGCCTCCATCGTGATGGCTCCGTCAGGACCCGGATTGCAGGGCTCGCCGCAAAAGCCCCTGCAAGCGCCACCGGGCCTGCCTCATCCGCCCGTGCAGCCGGCTTTCTCTATGCCGGCTCCGCTGCTTCCGCGGCGTAGGTATTCGTCACCGCCGCCAGACCCCAAGACAGGCGGCACGGATGAGGAGCCCATGACGACGGAGGAAGGCTAGGGTACTAGCCGGCTCCGCCCTGCCTCAGGCCCGTTCTGCGGATCTGAGGAGCCGGCCGGCAGGGCGGTCGGCAACATTTTTAGAGGTACTATCACTTTTGATCACTCGGTGTGTCGTTTTACAAAATTTCTAAATTTAAAGTTTAACCTTAAAGATATTCCAAAGACTCGACACACCGTCCTTTTATAACGGATGACCTTTCAAGGTCATCACACGGTTTTGGACCACCTCGGTCAAAATTTTAGCTTGTTTATGAGGGTTTAGTCAAAATTACAAAGCGCGTTATAGTTTACTCCGTAAGTCCGGGGGTAGTTCCCCATTCTTCCAAAAGGGACTCTTAAAGTCCTAGTCTTGCGCCGTGACTTCCGGGTGTTGCCATCTTGCCTTCTTCGGGACCCCGCCATGCGAAGCCTTCGTCGGGTTTTGGCTGTTTTGGGCGCGGGCGGAACATGTTGGGGACCAACATTGTAAGAAGGGGGTAATGTGGCGATTTTGCCCTAAGCACGCGGCAGGTGATTGTAAACATAAATGCCATTTATGTGGCCTTTTCGTACTTGGCCTTGTTTTGACATGCTCCGTTCGAGCGTGCGTTGCCACGGCGACGTATTGTAATTTACGCTCCAGTAAACTATAACAATGGATCGATTAAACCTCGCGTGCGCCCTACAGTTTCTGGTGTATTATATATACACTGGAAGCGACTCGATCGAGGAGATTGTCCGAGAAATCGAGACTAGGACGCACACGAGGCTCGCCATGAGCTTTGTGTTCCCTGGGTCTGAGTAGTGGGCTCCTAGAGCCCTGGGGACGATTTCCATGGGGAGGCCCGGGCTGGGAGAGACAAGTTGCTGACTCGGGGGCCTTCGACCCTGTGGATCGCCAGCTCTCTCCCTTCCCGGGACGTGTGACAGAGGCTCTGGCCAGCATGTCGGACTGTACGGGGTTCCGTCCCCGAGGCAGACCGCGGCTCGCCAGGCCCCGCCAGTTAACACCGTAGGGATGAACTAGTTTCTGAACGGTGTCCGTAGGCCTGGGAGTGTCGGGTGGGCTGTTACCTGGTTACCGTTAATGCTGAAGTAGTTACCGTGTCCGCCGCGACCTCCGGTGAGCGGCCCTGCCGCAAGGATCCGGAATAGCGGATGCGCGTCCGCAAGGACTCGGATGAGAGAGGACTATCCTCGAGGATCCCGAAGAGCGGACGGTAGTCAATAACTTTACACATGGATTTATACAACTGTTAGCCACCTGGTAGCATTTGTACGCAGCTATTAACCATCTGCTAACAGCTACAAAAACCCCCCAAAACATGATATTTTGATGCCGAATAAATTTAGCTGTCTACGACCTTCTAATGGCTGATAAAAACGTAGGATGCATAAAATGCAAGAAACCCCGCGATTTTGGTAAAACACGGACCCAAAACGATCCTAATAAACCATATTGGAAGAAATGTATATGGAATTTACACGCAAATACACGACAACAAGGACTACTCATAAGCTTCGAAATTATATTTTACAATGTATTTCCCATAAAGTGATTATATGCCTACGTGTACATTTCATAAATAAATAAGCTCGATATTGACCATACAATATCTGCATAATGCATACCATTTGCACATTGCAGTGACATCACCAGCAAGCCACATATATAAACACTACAATGCCAGCCAAATTCCTGGTCTGATTTTCGTCAACATGACCGAACCAAGCTCCATAGACAGTATCCCATCCGTACTGAACAGTAAACCTCCAGTGGAAATGGGCGGTAGATGGCGCCCTGCAGACGGCATTCCGCGGTGCCACCTGGCGGTTGTGATGACGTATAGGAACCGCCTTAGAAACCTCAAGCTGATGCTTCAACACTTACACCCCTTCCTGCAAGAACAAAGGATTGCATACCAGTTCTTTATCGTGGAACCCGTGCGTATAACGTTGTATAATCGATATTGACTGAGCCAAATGCATTTACTTGTTCATGGAGCAAGAAAAAAAAATAAGGAACGAAACAAAAAAGCTGGTTTCGATGGCCTGGCAAGAATGTCATATTAATTTTCACAGAATCTGATATATTGGTGCGGAGTTATGTATTGCACTTCCATTTTCAGCCACCAGAGATGGAATTTAATCGAGGGATTCTGAAAAATATTGGTTTCATGGAAGCCACTAAGGATCAGTTCTCTTGCGTCGTCTTCCAAGATCTCGATCTGATGCCAGAAAACATACA
The DNA here is from genome assembly GCA_949152475.1 of Terebella lapidaria. Lineage (NCBI taxonomy): Eukaryota > Metazoa > Annelida > Polychaeta > Terebellida > Terebellidae > Terebella > Terebella lapidaria. The sequence continues at coordinate 21,480,217 of OX424566.1, read as the reverse complement.
TAATTTCTACTGCTGCCGAGACAGACCACAGCATCTAGTCATCGCTATTGACACGTATAATTACCAGTAAGTAAATTTTCCAAACAATGAGAGAAAATGAATCATTCAAACTGGTAAACTTGGTCAAAGAACGGTAGCATATCTCTTACAGGGAAAAAAATGATAATAAACACAAAATATGCAGCATATTTCATTTGGGATTTACTGTTGATCATGATGCTATGTAGTTTTTTTTTCCGATCTTGTATACATTTCGATAGTGCATGTTTGTTTTCAGTCCGTTTCATAATTGTGCGCGTTTCGGAGGTGCAGTCATTTTCAACACCAGTCAGTTCAGAACTGCCAACGGCTACTCAAATCTATACTTTAGCTGGGGCGGGGAAGATGACGATTTGCTCTACAGGTAAATAGACATCCCATACCATTTGAGTTGCATCTTTGTACACAAAGCTACAGGAGGATCATGTTTTATAATTATGTAATATGTACTCGGATATTTTAACCATTTCATTTACGTCCGTATGTGGACCTGCCAAGATGGATGTAATTCTGGTAACGATGCAAGATACACTAACATCGTGTAATTTAGCACACTTCAAATGGTAGTCACTGTAATCTACGGCGGCTCATATTCGCCAGATGGAGGAATGCACATTTTTCTTTACAGCGTTATAACGCTCTAATACAGCGTTATAACGCTGTAATAGAGCGTAATAACGCACTAATTTACAGCGTCATTACGCTCTAATTTACAGCGTTAATACGCTGTATTACAGCGTTATAACGCTGTATCAGAGCGTAATTACGCTGTATTAGAGCGTTATTACGCTGTAAATTAGAGCGTTATTACGCGTATTACAGCGTTATAACGCTGTATTAGAGCGTTATAACGCTGTAAAGAAAAATGTGCATTCCTCCATCTGGCGAATATGAGCCACCGTAGGTCATGTCTCAATGCATGAGGAATTATAAGTAATTTTGAGCCGGGAGACACATTCGGCTGTAGAATGTATTCTGATCGAAAATGATCATCTCCAGGAAGGTGTCACCACTATACCACATTATTGTTGTACTGTTTATTGCAGAGTAAAGGATAAAAACATGGGAGTGATGAGGCGGAAGGTGACAGTGGGGCGGTATAAAGAAGCGCTACACAAGAAAGAAGACCGACCAGTGCATAAGTACGTAAGACTTCGAGAGAGAGAAATGATATACAGATACGGTGGCTGTTCAATAAGTCTGTGCATCTGCGCAATGACATTGTTTGTCGGTGTTTATGACTTTTAAATTAAAAAAATATCGTTTCATTGAACAGCATATTATCAATTCAGTTGAAGTAGACCCATATATCGGTCGTACCCTCTGGATCCCTGATATTGAAAAGATTTGCATTTTGGCTGTATTGGATGAGCTGTAATTCGAGGATTGGCCAGTCCCAATAATTGTTCTTGAAATATTTCGTACCTTTCAAGTTAAAAAATAACCATGTATATGTAAAATAAATTCACTGTGATACTAGCCATGTTTTGCATAGGCTTGTGGGTTGTCATGATTACCTTGGTTTGCTAGAAAGCTTACCACAATCTCTTTGTTATCTATACTCTGATTTTTCTAACTCGTTTACATGGTTTTTCGCTGATATTTTTGTGATGCTAAATGCTATCGTTCTGTAACTTGACATTCTTTACCTTGAAGTCAAACGGCAATTATTCATTGAATTTCAGACTTCTATCACGGAAATTGAAAAATTCGGCAATCTACCCCAATGTTAAAGCCTAACTAGAGTGAAAAAATATTTTTTTTTAGTTTAGTGTCAATATCAAAGACGGAAGTCTGGGGATCATTTCTGTTTTTACAAAAATGAAATATCTTGAATAGTCACTATTTTATGGCGGTTTGTTTATGACATGTTCTATTGACCTTTCGGGGTTATATGCAAATATGCAAATGAGCAATGATGACGTCATATGAGTCACTGAAAGATAATGAGCTCATTGAAACCAGTACTGCATAATATCAAAGAACATGAAAATCATTTTTGTTCCACATAATGACTCAATATAGAAAATATTCAAATTTTAAATAAATTTTGTTGGCGTCATGGCAACCAGAGCCGGAATATGGCCCATAGCAACCACGTTGCTATGGAGATTTTGTTGCTAACCACTGATAATTCCACATCATTAGGACCTCAAGTTTTGTTACAGTATGATCCTTTGTCAAAATGTTGAAAGAAAGTAGCACCTTCACGTGTCCTAACAGTTCAATTGTCCATAGCAACCCACCCAACAACTGGTTGCTAAGGGGCGCTAGCTCTGAATGTGTAGCCTTGACAACATAATGGCATAACAGAAGACTGACTATGCATTACCACAAAACATATCAGTTTCTATAGGAACCTTTATCTACATCATAACCCTTGCATAAATGAGGTTTAGATAGCTAATTATGGTACTTGACTCATATGACGTCATGAATATCTAATTATAATAATTAATGAGGTCCTGCAAAATGCTGACAGATTGGAAAAAAGTAATTCACGAAAATAGAAATATCTCCGGTTGTGGTTGAGATTTTCAAGTTCTGTAAAAACCAAAATGATCAGGGAAACCATCTCCACGGTATAAGAACATAAAAATTATACACTCTAGTTAGACTTTAAATTTAGCCCTGTCATTTAATTTCTGACCCGTACACAATTTTGTGCATTTGCTCGGTTTTGTAGTGGTGCAGTCTTCAACATGTTTGTAAATCAACATGTTCGTATAGAATACACCCCAATGTGTCTTCTGGTCTAAAATTACAACAATACTCCGAATCCTGATGGATGTAAACATGATCAAATCCTCGAATAAGCTCAGATTCTCGAGATCCCGTTTTGGCTGGAATTTAACATTGGGGTAGATTGCCAACTTCTTCAGTTATTGTGATAGAAGTCTGAAATTTGGTATAAAATTGCCGTTTGTCTCCAAGGTAAAGTATGCCAAGTTATAGAACTATACTATTTAGCATCGCAAAGATATCGTCAAAAACCGGTGTAAACAAGTTAGAAAAATCAGAGTATAGATTGCACACTATTTGATGTGCGTTTAGATGAGAAAAAAAAACACTTTTGGAGTGTGCACGAATATATGTCAAAAGGTGCCTTTGCTATGATTTCTTGATCAAGTCTTGTGTTTGAACCTTTGAACGTTTACTCTTCCTACATCCCTCTTACTGCAATTATGGAACTTACTAAATTCTTCCTGCAATTCAACACAATATCCTTGATTAATCTCATCAATCTGAGTTTTCACAAGCGATAATTACAAGTTACAGTACCTCGTGACAAAAAAAACGTGTTTATTTCAGGCCCATACAAAACCCAACGATCCTACTTTTTCGTATATTGTTTTTCAGTCGATATTTGTACAACATGAAAGAAGACAGGTTCAACGTAGACGGTCTAAATGCCTTGGAATATAGCTTAATTGCCAGGAAGGAATATCCTGCATATACCTGGTTGAATGTCAATGTTTCAGAGGAAAAGGTTAGTATGTTACGAAAATTTAAAAATGTATGATATTATTGCTGTTCGTGTCGAAAGTTCAAGATCAATATTGAACATGTAAACACGAATGATTTTTGTTGCAAACTCCGAAAGTTTTTCATGTGAATATCCATGGTCCTGGGTTAATGTGGAATTTGCAAAAATACTGATTTCCCGCTTGCAGTACAAACAACAAGCTGCCAAGTTCTTGGAAGGAGCCGAAAACGACCACAGAAACAGACCACCGCCCCCGCGACCTCCGGGTGCTGAAAAACCCTGCCAGTGATGGAATATGGGAAGGGGGGGGGGGGCGGGGTATAATACTGTGTCTTATTATATATCTCATTGTGTGGCTGCTTCATTATTCAATGTAATTTGGCGGGGGTAATAAAAACCCGTATTCCACCCTAGCAACCATCCACATTCCACCTCTGCTCTGATTGGTCAAACCTGGCTGAAAAACATTATTGTAGATATATAATAAGCCAAATACTGCCTCCACATAGGTTAATTTGCCCTTGGTCGTTTCTGGACCCCTCACAAGCTCGGGTTCTTGGAAACGACCGCGGGCAAAATAAAACCACGTGCAGGGCAGTATTTGGTTAATATTCATAGCTGTACATATGTGGTGCTCTTCGAATGTGATGTATTATCATTGAGAATATTCAAATTGTTGGGAGAATTTCTACTTTTCTCATTTTCATATTTTGTTATCGAGGATATTACATGTACTTAGTGGCATGAATTGTTCGTGGATTTTGTTATAGATCATATATCGATGAAATAGAACCAATACATGTATACCATTCAAAATACAAGCTGGTGACCATGCATTACAGTTTGACTTATATATGTTAAACTTCAGCCCCAACATGGTATTTCGGAGTCTGCGCACAAAAAAATTTATTCGATTTTCCAGTTGTATATTACTTCAAAATGATCATATTTACTTAATATACACCGACTATGCCTTCCGACTCCGAATCAACCCAATAGGTTCATTCTGTACGGGCGTAAACATGATAAAAGCCGTGGATTTGATGGAATTTGTTTGATTGGGGTAGATTGCCAACTTTTTCATTTTTTTGAGATAGAATTCTGAAATTTGGTAAAATATTACTGCATAATACCCAATTAAAACACAAAAAATTTCAAGTTGATCTGATTATTCAAAACAAAACTATGGCCAAAAATCGTGTTTCAGTGATTTTAGTACTTTGACTTTAGTACTGATTTGGGTAGTTTTCATATACGATACTCTTGGAGTTTCTGTGTGGTTCACTTCGTATTTATTTTGTATATTATATTTATTTATTATCTTGTCAGGCTCAATGTGACTGAGTGAATCACATATTGATATGCATTTAGCGCGTTTCTATTTTATTGCCAAATCGTCCCTGAATATATTATCGATGAGCCAGAAACAACACATCACTATATCGTGAATACTGTGTTGTTTTCCATGTACACTAATATTTTTTATACATTGTGAAGTAATTATCAAACATTGTTGTCATGTCCACGGTGGGATCCGACATATACCATGTGTACATGTATGTCATTCAGATTGCTGAGGCGCTATTCAACATATCCATAGGATACGTTTCATCAGAGATCTACAGAGATATTGATGTAAATGTATCCACATATTCAGTAACATTTCAGCAACCGTTTGCACGAATCGGGAAAAAATAAAACATTGAACAAGCAATTTCGTTGTTCAAGTAATAATAATAATTATTATTATCTATCTATCTAGTATCTTGAACCTGTTCACTGGTGGAAGCTGCTGACGTCGTACAGGTGTAAACCCCGCATTGTACCCACAGCGAGGTTGTCACCGTGCAGAGCCAGACTCAAGACTCTCAAACATTTTGTATCCATAACTTCCTGTCCGCCCATGTTTGTGATCAACCACACGGAGCCGTCCTCGCATCCGACCCACACACGACCGGACGGGTCCGCGCACACCGCGGTTGGGACAATCGGGCCGGCAGTGTAAGGGAAGGTGGTGACACGCTCGCCGTCTTTGACGAGATACTCTGCCACTTGCTCCACCTCGCACACAAGGATGTTACCAGTCATTGACACAGCTAGAGCGCCTGGGTAGACGAACGAGTCAGGTACGGGCCACTCCCACAACTGCTGGGGATCTGTGACACTGCTGTAAATCCTCAGGTGGAACTGATGGCCCCGGAGATGTGACAGCTAGGATAACAATAGGGCCTGTAAGTCACGTGTCGTCACGGTATGATTCTGGTGGCAAACAAACATACACCTTTTGTGTTACACGAGTAATTTGGGTTTTGAATGGAGTTCTACTCGTTTCAAACAAAAGGTGTATGTTTGCCACCAGAATCATACAGTCACGGCACTTAACTTACAGGCCCTAAACGTGTTCTTGAAGAGATCATACCACAACAAAACAGGTAATGCCAGTTTTGGATGGGATTTAGATGCCGGCAATCTAAAATTTCTAATCACAACCATACCAATATATGGTCTCCAACCTTTTCCAAAAGCACTACCGGACGGCCCTGTGGCATGACGAGAAGTGAGAGTAGTCTCCCGTCCACTCCTTGAGTGTCGTGACGATGATACACCCCAGGGGCTTCGCGGATGTATGCTGTCCATGAGTCGTCGTCTGCCACCACCACCCAGCCCCCGTCATGGGTGCACGTTATACATGAGGGATGGGTCCAGTACGTTTCAAGGAAGAGAGGGAGCGGCTCCCCCGTCATGGACACACGTCTCACTGAGTCATCTGCGATGCACAGTAGAGCCATGTTCCCTCCCTCTCTCACCCAACACATATCCTGTACATTCGACTCTCCTCCCGACTCCCACAGACGGACAGGGGTCTGGGCAGAGAATATACATGGAAATTACACAAATATTATCTGTGTATATATAATTCAAAGGAACATATAATTTCTTCAAAACACAAAATATAATATTACAAAATTTCGACTCATTCATAATATCATACTTTAGTTTATCTTGGTTAACAGTCGACCAACAAATACGTTACAACATGAACTAGACAATCAGCGATTGCAGACCGTCGCCCGTTCAGATTTAGTTACTAAAATTAAAGCTGGAGACCCCGTTTTTTATCTGGGTGATAAATCAGGGGTTTTGGTCGTACGACCATTAGCCATATATAACAAATAGTAGGGAATTGGCCATAAAAATACAAAAATCATGGGAGAAATAACTATTAATAAAATCAGAGTTCTTGCGATTATTCTATCTTAACCATATTCTCGACCACGACCTGAATTCTCGATATTGACCTCTCAAACTCCACGAGTTCTCTCAGATTTATACTGCATACTCTATGTTCAATGTTCTATTGAATATCCTCAGTGGTTTTGGAATTACTAAAACTTGAAATATTACGAATCGGTGATTTCCGCTAAGGAGCACAACAACGATTATCTTTTTGAGTCATTTCCAAATTACTATTCCGCCATTCAAAAGTATTTCGGACTTGAAAAATTTCGTCAATTTTGGGAGCTGTGACGAGTAAACTCCAATAATATTGACACATTCAAATGTCAAGTCACATATAGTGATTTCATTGGTGACATTGCCATTGGACCTTTGACTTGGACCTTGAGTGACCTTTAAAGGCCAAAACGGCCTTTGCCCCTGGGCTGATTTTTAAAGCTACTGTCTTCGAAACCAGTCAATATTTTTTTGCAAATTATATTTCATTTTAAACATGCTAAATTAACTGAATGAGACATACTCACATCAAATGTAATGACTATAACCAGCCCCTTGGAAATTTTGCACATTTGAACAGGCGGTTCTCGCGTGAATCCGTATCCATCACACGCAGATGTGATACAAAATGTATAATAAAACGGATGAAAAGACAACTCGGACAATTGTAATGGTCAAAATCATTGAGCACACCTTTTGTTATCTTGCATTAGATGTGTTGCAGAAAAATGTATTTTTGAAAAAAATATTGCATACATTCGAAGGCAGTAGCTTTAACATCAACTTCAAGTGAATTGTCACAGATAGAGAAAAAAAACTCCTGCTGTGCACGAGAAAAACGGAAACAATTGTAAAGTGTTAGTGACTAGATTCTTGTTTTGTATTTGTTAAAACTCCGAATGACTGGAGGACCATGGCGCTAAGACCCCAGTCCCATACAGACCCCGGTAAACCTGGAACAGATCCGTGTTGGTCCGGGCTCTGAACCCTATCTATGCCGTGTTGGTCCGTTACGGTCCGGGGCAGTCTATAATGGCCCAGGAGGCCAACACGGAAGTTCCCGTGTTGATCAGTTTAGACGCCATGGCGATCCTTGTATGTGCATTGTGCCATATAGGCGCCGGAGACATACCTAGCTCTGCCGTGATAATCTGTGAAGGTCCGATATAGTTCATGAAAGAGTGTAATATATCCCGGACCACCATGGCAAAACTATGCATCACCCCGGCACCTGCACGGGACCTACGCATTGCCTACACGAATCAACACGGCTTCTACACAGATCAACATGGATTAATAATGACCAACACGATAGAACACATCATTGTTATAAGTTTCGGGGTGATCCGTCTAGCTCCTTTTCACATACTACTGACCTGCCGTGTTGGTCCTTCAGCGACTTCCCTGCAATGATGTAAAATGACAAATTACTGAACTGGATGTCACTCATTGAGAATAATATTGGTGTTCTCAAACAAACGCCTAATCAAGCCAATATATGATACAGCAACATGCTAATGTTGAGACTCACAATGCACTCCCGGGGTACAGATCACATTTCATCACTTCCACTATTTGTCCATCAAGGTTCGATTCTTGTAGGAACTCCACTCTGTCCATTCCTCTTGAAGCAACAGCAATTCTGTGTTTTGTCGGATGTAGCTCTGTCTGTTCGATTGAAGGTTGAAGACGATCTGCGTTCTTGCTGGCAAGAATGAAAAGCACAACTCTGGATTCAAGTCCCATGAAGTTATGGAGTGTGTCGACAATCAACCCCTCGACAGGAAACTTCTCAGCGTCTTGGACTGGCCAGTGTCTCCCCAACATACTTCGAAACAACGTCACATCATCCTCTGGGGTCAAACCTCTGTCGTCAATGAGTATGGCAATGTCCCGAAAGGTGTAGTGGTGATGATGAGGGTCGATGGAAGGCTCGAGCATATTTCGGAGGTATTTGCAGAGACCGTTATTTTCAGGTTCCCGTAGATTTGGGATCTTTTGACTAAATATGTCTTCTCCTTTTACTGTACTTGCACACGTCACATCGTTTCGTGCTGATGCCAGTCCCGATATTTGAGTTTTCAAGAATGAACCGACAACTTGAGAATTCCTATGGATGGTGTTCATAGTTTTAGTGAAAACTGAGCCATATTCTTCTTCGTGCTCAATGACAAACGCCTTCAACTTCTTTGTGTCACCAGATTCATAGTTTTGGAATTTCGAGTCCTGAAATACGTGCAGGGATTGATTCCGCTTCAAGATAATGTTACATAATGCATGCAACTGGTCTTCTGTGTAGTTGTATCTGTGACAGTCATCAATGACTATGTGTCGTACAGCTTTCAGCTCATCTTCCAGGAGAGAAATTACCTCCGGAGTGTCTTTGGCATGGGATGCTCTGATATGCGGGTTATCTTTTGCACGGTTGACGAGAGCTTTTGACGCACTAATATAGGCAGCAGCATCTGGTCCCTTGCGGGCAGTGAACAATCTCACCAGAACGGTTTTTCCACAACCTGGAGGACCTTCTATGATAGAAAACCTATTCGGATCAAGCCTGGTCAGTGTATCCATCTGCTCTGCTGCGAGAAACAAGTCCTCATCTCTTGCAATTAGTTTCCTGAAAACTGTGTTCAAATTCTTCATCACACTTGCCAGAGCTGAACACACTTCCTTGAAGCTCGACCCTGCAAACCAGTTCTTGATGAAATCTGGACAAAGTTTCGGAGAACCGTCTGGTTTGCTCAGTTGACAATCAAACATGAACTTTGATCGATCGTTTTTTGAATGCTCAAGTGACATGGATTCAATCATTCTTCGTTTCAAAATTCTGGCCAACGTGACATTGTACTTGTTGAATAACCTGATACTACAGGCTGTGTTACATTCCGGTACTGCTGCTGCTAGGATAATGTGAGCAGACTCTGTCACGACCAAGACGTCCAAGACATGGCGAGGGGGTTGTGTTGGAACGGTGCAGGAATGCTTGAAACAATTCCACAGCATGTCTGCTGCTATCCCGAAGCCTGGTTCCCCAACATATCTTTCAACCATAGAGAGAAAGTCAGGGAGACCGAAGTTCGTCAGTATGTGCTGGAGCGTCTCTCGCCCGGGGTTGTACCTGATAGGATTATCTGTCTTGAACAAACCAATGATTTCTGGGTGCCGAACAGTATTTGGTGGATATTGTTCGCCGAAACTGCCATCCCATTTAGAGCTGTGTTTGGTGTAACAGATGGTAGTGTTGTCTTGGAAAATAGAATCTGGCGTTAATTTTGTCATTTGGCCAGCTTGTCCTAGGATATCAGGTGATACAGGTATCCGAATAAAAGCTTGGAATGGGACAATGGGTGAAGTTTTCTCGGACTACTTCCGAGGGGTTCATCCTACAAAAGCAACAGAATAGCAACTGAATGTGATATATTCATGGCCGTATACCCATAGCTTTAGTTAACCTTGTGATAATGCTCAAAATTGAGCAGCAGCGCTTGAAATAGCATGTAATATTGATTTTGGAATAGGCGAAACATCTTGCAAATCAAAGTATAATTATGAGGCCAATACAATATTGTCAGTGTTGTTATGTAAACTAGAAGGTGCATATCAATATGGAATATATCACGTGTTCAAAATTATAAATTGCTAATACGGTGTGGAAACAACTCATCTTTCATTATGGAATGCTGCACATGATCAAGATAGATATTAACCTTATAAATTGGTCTGAAGCAAACCATCAAAATATTTTTGATCACACAAACCGTGAGAAAACTTGTATTCATTATCGTTGTATGCATCAACTGCCAGTACTCAGTGTCCAGTTCTTCAAAAAAACCATCGTCAGTGAGGCTGTATGCTTCAGGTGTGTCAAGGAATGCACCTCCCGGACAGTGGAATATATGGATAACAATCAGCACCCGTCTTGTTTGTGGTGTAGCTGATGTTGGTGACATCTGGAGTGGGATAAACTCACACGACCAATGCTTCCCTTCTTCTGGTAGAGTGTTCATGGTGCCCCATATGTGTTTTCGAGTTGCGCCTTTCTCCAAAAGCTCTTGCAGTTTGATCTTGAAGTCCTTTTGTTGAGATTCACTCAATCGTTGTCCCCTGTACACGTTAGCTTTGGTTTTTGGATCTTCCGCTATACCAATAACGATGTCTCCTCCACTAGTCAGGTTGGCCATGCCGAATATCGCCTTCAGTTCCCTCTCAGCCCCAAGCCTGCTGATTAAGTAGTCACATTCGTCGACATTGGACTGATATCTGTAGTGCTTGAACTCTAAATTTTGATTTTCCGTTATGGGGCATCTGTCTCCATAAATGAATGGTCCTGTTAGGGGTGTAGTGTTTGATGTTGATTCCGTGGATGAGCTCACCACCCGCGATACAGAGCTGTAGTGCTGAATCTGTATGTTTCCAGCAACTTCTCGTGAATGTAGATGTGAATTTACAGTGATAAACTGATCGGCCTTGTTCACCGTGATGAAAGCCTCACCAGATGCCACATGTACGGAGATGCACGTCTGGTAAACATCCACTGGTATGAAGTTCAGCTTGTTCTTGAGACAGTTGCGCCATTCATCAAAGTCCTTATCACCGAGTGGCTTCTGGGGTATTTGAGGCACCAAATGTATGATTCCTCCACTGGTATTCAGAAGTGCTGACAGGATTATCCTGAAATCTTCTTCTACTTCATACCTGAACTTATCTTCGCCTTTCTTGGTCAGGTCTCGTTTCAGTTCCAAAGGCATGCGGTACACATACTCGCCGCAGTCTGCCTCCTCGGCAGGGACCAGGTACTTAGTGAGACCAGGTACCACAGTACTCCCAGAAATCGCGTGTGCCATCTTATTCAACACGATGGTAAAAATTGATGTAGAAATACCTTAGAATATAAATTGTAGTTTCAAATGAAAAGTGATCATCATATATGCAACTGAATCCTGATCCATAACACAAATAATCATTGTGAGTATGCTTATACACTAAGGTGTGGGTCTCATCTAAATGACGCTATCATGTAGACAAGTATAAATGCTCCAGAATCCATTGCCTCTAAGTGCTAAATCAGGTTCAATGTATAATGGCAAGCTAGATATTATATACACCGTTTATTGGTACTGATAAGGCAAGATCTAATGTTTGAACTAACTGCTATATCAACGAGATCAGCACCACCACATTGTGAATCATATCAGGAGGCCACAAGTTTTACCTGTGTTCGAAGTGCCAGCTGATACCAGACACACATTGTCAAACAGATATAATGATTGATAAATGGACCACGCCAACTTGAAAAAGATTCATAGATTAGGTCGAGTGTTCAATCACGTATATCATTCAACGCTATGAAGGAAGGATGGGATAGGATTAATTCAGTTTCCAACTTCTCAATACAGATGAGTGGTAAACAATTTTATATGAATAGACTAGGTATTGAATGAATTGGAAAAAAGAAAACTGGGTCTTCAATTTGGTCCCACAAGCACATTCAATAATATGAAGTTAGCTTAACCGCCTCTGTGGCCAAGTGGGTGGAACTGGTGGCTCAACGAAGCTCAGAGGCCGTCGGTGACGCGGGTTCGAACCCCGTCACTGGCACAAAGGAGGTGGAGTTTCCATCCTGGCAATTCATTCGAATGTGTTTTCCAAATTCAAAATTGTCACTCGAAAGGGGATGGCGAAGAGAGGCAGAATCGCCTATCATCATGGACCTTTGTTAAATAAATTATTATTATTATTATTATTAGTATTATTATTATTATTATTATTACATAATATTATGATAAATCAAAACCATTATCATAAGAAACTAATAATTCGGACGTGGAGTATACACATGGTGTTTAACAAACAACGTTGCTGTTGCTATGACTTATTATAAATAACGAAAATTGTATACTTCATGAATCGAATTTTCTCGGGCTAATTCGGAACCCAGTTAATTAATCATCGTGCATGTACACACTCTACATACCAATATCGAGAATTTGGCGAGTATTTGTCAAAATGTGATCGATGCACGTCGTAGCGATTGCGTTGTATTCCTGAATGTTATAAGAATAAGTAAACAATTAGTATATTATTTGTTTTCATAAATCCCATTTTTAGGGGATATTATTATCAAGATAGGTGGTAAATATGACCGTAAATAGGGTACTTTTTTATAGTTTGTATTATAAAAGCCTTTTCATTCAATAATTTTCACAGAAATGAGCGATTAATGGTAATGGGCTATTAAACATGCATAACAATGTATACTAGTAAGGGGCCGGTCATTATTTACTGGGTGGGGGGGGGGTGGTTTTTTTCGAGAAATGAGTTTTCAAAGTTTGACCCCACCCCCCCCCCCACCGATATCGAAAACCAATCTATGACCCCCCCCCCCCCCCATCAAGATCCAAAATAAAAGTATGACCCCCACCCCCCCCCCCCCCAATCCCCATGTATGAATATAAGGCTATGCTTCACAATTGGAGACAATTATAAGGCACCAGTATCATAATATATATGGTACTTGAATGCTTTTTACGCTTTAGTTACATCTCTATTGAAACAATTGTGACTTTTGTCGCAAATTTATGATACCATAAGGTCAGTGAATACTATGATTTGTGCTCTTCGAGTATCCACCATTCCTTCGCTTCAAGTGTGAATGTCATTACAACAATTATTACTTGTATGCATACTATATATGGGCACTTAATTATGACAGGTGTTTGAGAGCAAAACCATTCTGTGTGGAAAGGTCCATGTGTTTTATATGGTGGTTTGTGATAGTCCTGAGGTCTTCGGGGAATATCCTCAGTGGGGTCATGTGTTGACAGAAGTTTGAGTGGAAAACCGGTCTGTGGTTCTGACATGCTAGTTCGGGTTCATCGGAAGGGATTATATGTTGCTCAGGGTGGTATGGACTGGTTGATCCGTGGTTTGTTTGTGACAGGACCCTGCTGTTCTGGGCTTGTCCTTGCTGGCATCGTGTTCAGCTGTAGTGCTGCTTCGTTAGGTCCAAAGTTGATTCTTGGTGACAATGTTTCAATCTGAGTGATGAGCGTTGATCAATGCACATCAGGGCTCAGAATTGCCACTTTTGGGTAGCCATAGGCTAATAACATTTCAGATTTGCTCCCAGGCAATAGAGCCCACGAGCCAATTGGCTGATGAAAATCTGTAAAGTAATTTTGAAATATGCTTCTAGGAGCCAATTGGCTCGTAAAAATTGTTGAATAGGAGCGAAATAGGAGTCCTTTGGTTCCCGGAAGAAGTTTTTAAGCCCTTATGCACACGGATTGCGTCATATCTTGATGTGAAGAATATCGTTCGCTGGCCGATATTAAGCCAAATGTCTGTAATCGTTGTGCAAATCACAAGGCCGGCAGTAGCAGTTCAATAATTTATTTGGGTGACAATGTCCAATGGCTCAGACGTTCACAACTAGGGCCGCAATCTCACCTATGTCCTGGTGATCACCCGGTCGATAAGATATATTCCAATATAAACACTATAGTCCAGTCTTGTATACACAATTATATTACAGTTTCTATAATCCTCAGGTATATATTCCTTCTATACGAGCACGGCTAATTCTTTAACAAGATTACACTGCGTCCATGCTCATCGCTGCCATTTTCTCAACTCCCCCGGGGCCTAAGTTTTTGTCCAGGGAGTTTGTTTCCGCCTAGTGTATGCGGTGTTGTGATTGGTTGACTGTGTGCTGATGTGTGCTGATCTCACCGGGAAAGTGGAATTCCCCGGTACATGTCTTGACTTGTCTTGTCTGTATCTGTGCACGTGATGTGAGTGTTATGTGTGTCATGTTCTATGTATAGAAGTAGGTGCTTGTAAAGGTCAAGGCCGAACTTACTGGGTCGCATGTACCGTATAACGGGCCGAAAGTACACATGATCTGACCTGTGTGTTTACATTGTTCAGGGCCGCGTGGTTATTCGTGGTTTTGTATATTTTGTCCGTGTAGTGATCGTGTAGTGGTTATATTTAGTGTGCTGTGTCGAATATGCGTGGGCGAGTTGTCATGGAGATGTGTGCGGGAGGGGACGGGCGTTTACTGTCACTAAAAATGCTACATTACACCCCTTCATTAATCTACGCCCTCGGAGATTACCCTTCCCGGACCCTACCGTCACAAAACTAAACATGAAAAGCTAAGGAAGTCCTAAAAGGTCAAACCCCAACACTCACACACACACGCCGCGCGAAAATGGGAAAACACTTCATACAATAAAAATTCCTAACCGTCAAAACAAACGTCAGCAGTCAGTCCGTCAGCAGTCACTACGATGATACATTTACAAATACATGCACAACAACGAGTATGAGATGATATGATATGATTAAACAAAACTCCTCGACATTCTCTAGTAGAATGGACAAATTACGCGACCAAGATGATTACAGTGACCAGGATTACTTCTCCCGTGTCACTATAGGGCCGACATGATGCTGGGCCGACAGTTCAGGGTCGAGCAGATCAGCGTGACCAGGATTTCCAAGTCACTATCCTGTGGGGCCGACACAACAGGGCCGGCAGTTCAAGGCCGAAGTTCGTTACTACTCCCGACCACGTTTGCTGGCAGGAGACGGCGGGGCCGCTGTGATGTGAGGCCGACAAGTTCACTGGGTCGATTGTAGAAATAGTTCGAGTTTATTCAAGGTCGAATTCTGCCATGTTTTCTAAAGTATGGCCTTATACTTGTTCAGATCCGATCCTCATGCAGCGTGTTGTTGTTCCGGGTGTGTGCCGCGAGGCGGGGCCGTCGTCAGGGGAACGCGGGTACGATCCTTCTCCGACCTACCAGGCCGGTCCGTTACGACAGCAAGGGGGTCCACACACTGTCCAGTTTTCCGAATGTCCAACAGCCGTCCCCTGGATTACACGTTCCAAAACATATCCTAAATGTACTTATCGACTGTTCAAATTACTGGGCTCTTTTTGCCCGACGACTCACTATTGAAATTATTAAGGGGAGTTCATGGAGGTGCTGTGAACAGCTACAGGGTCTACCTGCGCTCGTGCGAACCTTGTGACCTATACAGTCTATCGTTCCTTTTCTTTCAGAGTTAGCGCACAGTAGACTAGCGGGGTCGAATTGCTGTTTTGCAGACGACACACATTGATTAAAGGCTGAGATATTAATATCAATCACTCACAGGGGCGGACATCGCTCCGTTCATTTTCAGCCAGTTCACAAGACGACGGGGCCGCTATATTGTAGGGGCTCGAAATTGCAATGATCAGGGTCGGTCACACCGTGGCGCTTTGAATATTTGTGTGATGAATTTGATGACAGGCCGCATCTTGGTATGATAGCTATGTAGTGACTGGTTCCCGTACCACTGGGCCGTTCCTCCGAATACTACATGGAGTGGGTAGAGGCTCTGTCGACGCATACCCCGGAACGAATCACACTACCACCTCTTCAACAACTAAGTGGCCTTACTCACGGCGTGACATGAATATTATCCTCTTCGGCTGACACATGGATTGAAATTTGACATGATAATTCTAGTTAGTGCGTAACACACGCGGAACAATAGCATACGTTTAGGGGTCGAAACACATATCATAATGCAACCAATTTTTCACCAGCATCGTAATTATGAAATCATATCAAGTGTATATATATCGAATTCGCCTCACTGACATCTTGGCATATTAAATGCATATATTGTTATTGTGATATAATATATTATCATAAGGAATGACATGATATCATAGTCCATTAGACATGCATAATTCATCATCAATGATATCAATCAGATAACAAGGCCGGGGTTATCTGTATCGGGCCGGTCTGCGTGCGTTGCGTCTGGGTCGATCGGGTCGTGCAGGCAGGGGCGTAGCCTCACTTGTCTCGGGGTCGGATGATATCAGAGGCTTTTGCCTGCATGTCTTGCGTGCCGGTTTTGGAACGTCGGAACTTGATCTGTGCGATCTTTTCCTTTGCCGATGTCGACTTGAGCCGGAAGAAGTCGGAGATCGCGACTGGCGATCCTGGGCCGTTGGCGAGTCAGACTCGGCTGTTTGGTCTGTATCTGTATGCTGATCTTGTACTGTGACCTCCCAGGGGTAGTAAAACTCCTTGAGAAGTCCCATGGGGTCGGCCAACTGCTCTGAGCCGGATATGCTTGACAACGTCGAAGGTCGTACAGGGTCGGAGTAGATGTGGGCCGCTTGGTTGTCACCTTCGTATGGTTTGAGCACATACAGATGAACAACACGAGTGTTCCGAGCATTGGAAACCAAGGCGATTCGGTAATCTACCTCGGTCACACGGTCGACGATCCTCCAGGGACCAGTCCAAGGCCGAGCGAACTTATTATTCTGCGTGAGGGGCAGATAATAATACCGGACCAGTTCTCCTGGTTGAAACTGGGGTCGGGGTTTCGCATGGGCATCGTAACCCATCTTCTGCCGAATTGCCGCTTTCTCAAGATGGTCTTGAGCGAAACCGTGGGCCGTCCTGATGGCTTTCCGCAAATACTCCACATACTCCGGACCACACGGGGGTAGAGGCTCAGGGTCGTAAGTCGGAAACATGAGGTCGACTGGCAAGTTACACTCGTGTCCGTACACCATCAGATGCGGGGTGCATCCCGTGGACGAGTGTACTGAGGTTCGATAGGCCATTAACACATATGGCAGGTGCACGTCCCAGTCGTTTGCACGATCGCTGACGAATGCACTCAGCATGTTGAGCAATGTCCTGTTGAATCGCTCCACTTGGCCGTCGCTCTGGGGTCGATATGGAGTCGTGCGGATCTTCTTAGCGCCCAGAAGACGCACGACATGCCGAAACAAAGCCGACTCGAATTCGGTGCCCTGGTCGCTATGGATCGCCTTCGGGACTCCATGGTAGACTATCCATCTGTTCACCAGGATGTCGGCAACATTTTTGGCGGTATGTCGCCGCAGCGGAAAGGCATCCGTATACTTCGTGAAATAGTCCGACACAACAAGGATATACCGATGGCCTCTTCCCGTGACTTTGTGGGTGTCGAGAATATCCATCGCTATCCGGTCGAACGGGGCTACTGTCGGCAACTGTGTCAGGGGCGACCTCTTTGGGGTTACACATTGCGGGCAGCGGGCACACCAGCGGGCGACATCCGGTGCCAGGCCGGTAAAATAGAATCGTCGCCTGACTCTCTCGATGGTTCGTTGAATGCCGAGATGTCCGACAATCTTTAGGTCGTGAAGCTGGTGCAGAACTTGTGTCCTGAGAGCGGCAGGAAGCACTGTCTGCACTACAGTTCGTCCGGCGGGATCGGGTTTCACGTGCCGTACTAGTACTCCGTCTTGCAGCGCCAGGAGGTTCCAGCGGGAGACAAGTGTCTTCACCTCCTCTCCATGGCGGGCGACTTCTCTAGAGTCAGGCTTGGTGCCGGCTAATATCCATTGCCGCACTTTTCCGACGCTGGGGTCGGCTTGCTGTGCTGCGACAATGTCCTGGGTCGAATAGTCCGAAAGCCACTTTTGTCCATCAAGTGTGGCGTCCAAAGCACGGACTCGAACAACTTGGCGTGCCGAAACTAGTTGGGGCAAGACCGGTGATGTCATAGAATCACTGTCCAGGAGGTCTGCCCTTGTCTTGGCCGGAACAACAGTTATCCGACGAACTGGAAGTTCTCCGGAACTTGTTTCTGGGTCGGTCGGAGGTGTGACAAGTCGTCCGGGACAGTTTTGGTGCTTGCAGCTGTGACACCTTAACAGTCCGTCTGCGTTGCCGTGTAATTTACCGGGCCGATGCTCAATCCGGAAGTCGTACTGTTGTAGCTTGGCGAGCCACCTGGCGAGCATGCCGTCGGCGTCACTGTAATTCTTTAGCCACCTCAGTGAGCTGTGGTCGGTCCGGAGGAGGAATTTCCTACCCCAAAGATAATGCCGATAATGTTGTACCATTTCTACCACTGCCAGCAGTTCTCTGTAATACTATGTGGTACAATAGTTCCGTTGGGTTCGGGATAGGATTTTGCTGGCGAACCTGATGGGGATTTCTTTCCCATTGACCACTTGTGAGAGCGCGCCTCCCACAGCATAGCCGCTTGCGTCGGTGTTGAGGATGAAGTAATCATCCGGACTCTGGGTCGGATGTGGCGAGTTTTGGCGCCTGGATGAGGGCGTCACGGAGTCGCTGAAAAGCTCGTCGCTGGGCCGGTCCCCAAGTGAAGTGGCATTCACCTCGGGTGAGCGCTACGAGAGGTTCGGCGATCTCAGCGTAGTCCCTGATGAATTGCCTGTGGTAATTGGCGAAACCGAGGAAAGACCTGACATCGGAGATCTCGCACGGGGTCGGCCATTCTCTGATGGCTTTAAAGTACTAGTAAAGTGCAAATATGATCCGAGCTTATATGGAAGATCGATCTGGGCAAAACGGTCTTTACGGCATGTGAATATCACAATCGGTTCAAAAGTTACAGCAGTTTGAAGACTGAAATCGGCAAATCTTTCAAAAGCATTTAGCTAATTAGTATGCAAATGAGATATTCATGACGTCATCGGGGGAAGTTGTTTTAATTAGGTACTTTAATCATGTAGTATTCATTCATTTAATGTTATGATTATTCATGAAAACTTATTCCATATAGTGTTCAATATGAATAATCAGTGTTTTCACTTTCTATGTTGTTGTCAAGGCAACTAGTAACCTAGTATGGCCCTTAGCAACTGTAACGATGTCTATTTGTTACAAAATAAACAAACAAAGGATTGGTTGAAAATCACATTTGTTTATCGTTCATGTTACGTTTCAACTACTAAACTCCAGACCAAATACAGAGCCGTTTTACAAACAACGAAATATGTGAATAGTAGGAACCCGGATATTGTTATGCTATCACTACATCTCCCCCCTTTTGGAGGATTCACATGTTTTCTATCAGTCTCTGAGGCTTCACTCTCACACGATCAGAGCGCCTGACTTCTGGTAAGTTCTCTAGCCGTGGAACTGCTGGCTCTGCCTGGTTGTGCACATCCTCTAAAACTTGCTCATCAACATTTGGCAAGTCTACTAGGTCCCGAACATCCTCTCGAGGCGCATGCACTTTCTTCAGGTGGTGACGATTTCTTCTCAGCGTAGCTCCAGCTTGAGTTCTCACAACATAGGAATGAGGAGCAACACATGTCACTACGGTTCCTTTGATGGACCAGTTCTTCTCCCTGTAGTTCCGCACTAGCACACTATCTCCTGGTGATAGCATTGGCAATGCTTTTGACTGCTGGTCATAGTAACGTTTCTGTGCTTGTGTGTTTCTTTCATGTCTCTCACACACCTGGTCAGTTGTTGGATGGACTGGTACTTGTTGCACCGGCAGATTTGACCTGATTTGCCTTCCCATTAGCAGTTGAGCTGGACTGTAGCCCAAGGCATTTGGTGTACTCCTATACACTAGAAGACTCATGTGCGGATCTTGGTTGTCTTCTCTGGCTTTCACAATCAAACGCTTGACTGTCTGTACAGTTCTTTCCGCCAAGCCATTGCTCTTCGGGTAATGTGGACTTGACGTGGTGTGTTTGAACCTCCACTCACGAGCAAATGTTGCGAACTGAGCACAGTTATATTGAGGCCCATTGTCACTAATGACTTCAGACGGCACTCCCTGTCTGGCAAACACTGATTTCATCACAGCAATGATAGCTTCACTTGTTGTATGTGTCAGCTTCACTACCTCCGGATATCCTGAATAATAGTCTACAATTACTATGTACATTTCATGATTCAGTTCGAACAAATCCGTGGCTATTTTCTCCCATGGTCGTTTGGAATGTCTTTCTGTTCCATCGGCTCCACTGGATACTGGTTACTGTGTTTCAGACAAACTTCACACTTCCGAATGCACTCATATATGTCTTTGTTCATTCCTGGCCAGAATAGAACTTCCCTGGCCCTACTTCTGCAACGTTCGATTCCAAGATGACCTGTATGTATTTGTTTCAGCATTTCCTTCCTAAGACTTCTTGGCACTATCACACGATTTCCCTTGAAGATAAGTTCATTGATGACGCTCAACTCATCACGGTAGTTCCAGTAGTCTTGGATTTGCACTGGGCACTGACTCCTCAGCTTCGGCCATCCTCTTTGTACTGTTTTCATCAGACTGTTCAGTTCACTGTCTTTTCGTGTTTCTAGCTGAAACTGTTCCTTCCTTTCATCCGAGATAGGAATTCGGGTGTAGATGGTATCAATGTGATACTCAACATCATCCTCCATCGTTGGTTTGTCATTTGTTTTCCTGCTTGCTCTGGAGAGCGTATCAGCAACAAACATGAATTTTCCTGGTGTGTACTGAACACTCAAGTCATATTTCTGGAGTTTATATCTGAACCGTTGGATCCTTGGTGGACACTCATTCAATGATTTCGTGAATATTGAAACCAAAGGTTTGTGGTCGGTTTCCACTTGCACTTTCATTCCGTAGATGAACTGATGGAAATGTTCGCATGCAAAAACTATTGCAAGAGTTTCCTTTTCTATTTGTGCATAATTTATTTCCGTCTTGGTCAAAGACCTTGATCCATAAGCAACTGGTTTCCATTCTCCGTCCTCTTGCTTTTGGAGTAGAACACATCCTAGTCCATATTGAGATGCATCAGCTGATATTTTGATCATTTTTCCTGGATCATAGTATTTCAACACAATATCACTTGTGATCAGAGTTTGTAAGTCCTTCCATGACTTCTCTTGTTCATGTGACCACTGCCATTCTACATCTTTTTCCAAGAGTTTACGAATTGGTGCTGTTTTTGCTGAGAGGTCTGGCAGGAATCTTCCCAGATAATTAATCATGCCTAAGAACCTCTGCAAATCCTTCCTGGACTCAGGTTTTTTCATCTCGTGAATTGCTAATGTTTTCTCCGGATCTGGCTTGATCCCAGTGTCTGTTAGTCTGTCTCCTATGAAGGTCAACTCCTTCACTTTGAATTCACATTTATCTCTGTTGAAGGTGAGATTGATGCTCTTGGCTTTCTCCAGCACTTGTTGGAGTCGTTTGTCGTGTTCTTGTTCTGTACTCCCCCACACGATGATATCATCCATCCATGTTTGTACTCCTTCCATTGACTGGAAGTATTGGTAGATTGTTCTGTGATACACCTCTGGGGCAGAACTTATCCCAAATGGTAGTCTCAGATACCTATACCTCCCATACGGTGTGGCAAAG
Source organism: Terebella lapidaria (assembly GCA_949152475.1). NCBI lineage: Eukaryota > Metazoa > Annelida > Polychaeta > Terebellida > Terebellidae > Terebella > Terebella lapidaria. The sequence goes on along the minus strand of OX424566.1, from coordinate 21,458,280 downwards.
GTTGTCAACAAGGAGCTTTCTTTGTCCAAACTCACTTGCCAGAAACCGGATGAATGTAAGTATCAATCTATTACCACCAATACAGTCAAATTTTGATGATGCCAATCACAAACGTAAAACACAACATTTTGCAATAGACACAAAGCCCGACCAAATAGTTTATCCAAAGACACACTGGCGTCATCAGGGGCAGACAGTGTGAAATATAGTTGTTTCTACTGTACACCTGATGGAATTAGTATACAACTGCCCAACAACCTATGAAAATAATTTAGAAATCCGAAACAGACCCCATGGAACAGATACATGACAAGTACATAAGTACCTAATCACAAGCCAGAAGGCTACTGAGTTGATGGTATCCTCGGGGACAGATTTAACGTCCGCCAGCAGTGACACCGACTCAGTGGTATGAATGTAAGTATCAATCTATTACCACCAATACAGTCAAATTTTGATGATGCCAATCACAAACGTAAAACACAACATTTTGCAATAGACACAAAGCCCGACCAAATAGTTTATCCAAAGACACACTGGCGTCATCAGGGGCAGACAGTGTGAAATATAGTTGTTTCTACTGTACACCTGATGGAATTAGTATACAACTGCCCAACAACCTATGAAAATAATTTAGAAATCCGAAACAGACCCCATGGAACAGATACATGACAAGTACATAAGTACCTAATCACAAGCCAGAAGGCTACTGAGTTGATGGTATCCTCGGGGACAGATTTAACGTCCGCCAGCAGTGACACCGACTCAGTGGTATGAATGTAAGTATCAATCTATTACCACCAATACAGTCAAATTTTGATGATGCCAATCACAAACGTAAAACACAACATTTTGCAATAGACACAAAGCCCGACCAAATAGTTTATCCAAAGACACACTGGCGTCATCAGGGGCAGACAGTGTGAAATATAGTTGTTTCTACTGTACACCTGATGGAATTAGTATACAACTGCCCAACAACCTATGAAAATAATTTAGAAATCCGAAACAGACCCCATGGAACAGATACATGACAAGTACATAAGTACCTAATCACAAGCCAGAAGGCTACTGAGTTGATGGTATCCTCGGGGACAGATTTAACGTCCGCCAGCAGTGACACCGACTCAGTGGTATGAATGTAAGTATCAATCTATTACCACCAATACAGTCAAATTTTGATGATGCCAATCACAAACGTAAAACACAACATTTTGCAATAGACACAAAGCCCGACCAAATAGTTTATCCAAAGACACACTGGCGTCATCAGGGGCAGACAGTGTGAAATATAGTTGTTTCTACTGTACACCTGATGGAATTAGTATACAACTGCCCAACAACCTATGAAAATAATTTAGAAATCCGAAACAGACCCCATGGAACAGATACATGACAAGTACATAAGTACCTAATCACAAGCCAGAAGGCTACTGAGTTGATGGTATCCTCGGGGACAGATTTAACGTCCGCCAGCAGTGACACCGACTCAGTGGTATGAATGTAAGTATCAATCTATTACCACCAATACAGTCAAATTTTGATGATGCCAATCACAAACGTAAAACACAACATTTTGCAATAGACACAAAGCCCGACCAAATAGTTTATCCAAAGACACACTGGCGTCATCAGGGGCAGACAGTGTGAAATATAGTTGTTTCTACTGTACACCTGATGGAATTAGTATACAACTGCCCAACAACCTATGAAAATAATTTAGAAATCCGAAACAGACCCCATGGAACAGATACATGACAAGTACATAAGTACCTAATCACAAGCCAGAAGGCTACTGAGTTGATGGTATCCTCGGGGACAGATTTAACGTCCGCCAGCAGTGACACCGACTCAGTGGTATGAATGTAAGTATCAATCTATTACCACCAATACAGTCAAATTTTGATGATGCCAATCACAAACGTAAAACACAACATTTTGCAATAGACACAAAGCCCGACCAAATAGTTTATCCAAAGCATCCAATTTTGAGAAGATTTTTGCACTTCTGAAGCTGGCAAGTATTTCATCTCTTGTGGGCAATTTGAAATGTTCACGACGAATTGCTTTGTTTAGGTTTCTCGGATCCAAGCAAAGTCGTATTTTTCCATTGGGTTTGTGTGCAATTGCAAAAGCATTCACCCATTCTGTCGGATCTTCCACTGGAGCTATGACACCTAATTTCTCCATCCTTTCCAGTTCCTCCTTCAGTTTACTTCTCATAGCGAATGGAACTTTTCTGCATGGCTGTATGACTGGTGGTACCTCTCTGTTAACATGTATGTGATGTTCTCCTGGTAAATGTCCCAGTCCTGTGAACACATCTCTGTTTCTGTCAATGACTGTACTGTCTCTTTGTACATCCACTGTGTACACACATTTTACCAGGCCAATTTTGACACTATCCTTCAGCCCGAGTATCGGTTGTACATCATTCGAAGTCACCATGAATGTCACTTTGTGCTGTTGTCCCTTGTACATTACTGTACTCACACACTGTCCTATCACCGGTATTTCATCTCCAGTGTAAGCTGTGAGTTTCACTTTCACAGGCAACAGTTTTGCTGTTTTGAAGCTTCGAAAGTCATTTCGAGATATCACACTGACAGAACTTCCTGTGTCGATTTTTAGTGGCAAGATGACATCATTCACCTGAAATGGGCGAATCCATTCCTCATTATTTGTTACAGAGTTCACAGAGTGGACGAACAGTTCATTATTACTGTCTGGTGGTTCTGGTTGTGGGTAGTCAGTTTCCACAAAGTGTACTTTTCCTGGTTTGTGTCCTCTCTTTGTTTTGCAACACTGTGAGAAGTGATTTGCATATCCACATTTTGCACACTTTGTTCTGAATGCCGGACATTTTCTCGGTCCGTGTTCTGTTCCACAACGTCCACACATGTATTCTGTTGGTCTGTTCACCCCCTGTGGATTCTTCGCAGTGCTGGATTTTCCCCATGGTTGTTTGCTTCTTTTGTGCACCGAGTAAACTTCAGCTGAACTGGCAGCTTGATCTGTAGCCATGTCCTTCACTCGCATTTTTGTAGATTCCCATGCATGGCACATTTGCATAGTTTTGTCCAAAGATAGGTCTTCGACATTCAACAGTTTTTCACGCAAAGTATTGTCCAACATGCCGCAAATTATACGGTCGCGTATCAGTGAATCGTGTAAGTCACCAAATTCACAGTTTTTGCTCTGTTTTCTGAGTTCTGTCGAGTACTGATCAATTGATTCCCCCTCTTTTTGACACAGAGTGAAGAATTTGTACCGTTCATATGTTGTATTTGACTTTGGATTGAAGTAATTATCAAACTTTTCAATCACTTTTTCCAGGACTATATTGTCCGTTTCAGGATCAAACTTGAAGTTGTTATAGATATCTAGGCATTCCTCACCGATCACTGTCAGCAGTATTGACGTTTTTACTTTGTTGTCTTTCGTGGAAGCTCCGCTCGCGTCGAGGAAAAGTTGGAAGCGCTGTTTGAATTTTCGCCAATTTTCCGCCAGATTTCCTGTCAGGATCATTCCTGATGGTTGCTGTAGTCGATCCATGTTGTTGATAGTTTATCTCCACTTCTGATACCATGTAACGATGTCTATTTGTTACAAAATAAACAAACAAAGGATTGGTTGAAAATCACATTTGTTTATCGTTCATGTTACGTTTCAACTACTAAACTCCAGACCAAATACAGAGCCGTTTTACAAACAACGAAATATGTGAATAGTAGGAACCCGGATATTGTTATGCTATCACTACAGCAACCATGGTTGCCAGGGCCAGAAACCCACTTGGAATAGGGTATGAACAAATAAAAACGGTGCCAACTCGAGCACGATATTAATTGAATTCATAATTAAATGACAGAAAATCTACAGATAGATTGACTTGGCAATGAACGGCCATGGCAACCATGGGTAACTATGGCTCTAGGAAAGGACTGGTAACCATAGCAACAGTACAGTTTGTGTGGATACTGACTATTTATGGTACATAACAATATGCACTAGTCAGATCATCAAAACCTCCAATAAGAATCATTATTTCATGGCCTTAAATATCATAATTAAAATGTGTTCCCCTCATGACGTCACGAATTCTCATTAACATCTAATTTGCATATTGATGAGTTGATGAAAGTTTTCTTTAGTGTAGTGCCAGAATGGCAGGTTCAAATGGCTGTAACTTTTGAACGGATAGTGATATTGACATGCCGTAAAGACCATTTTGCTCAGATCAATGAGATCTTTCAAATAAGTGTACATCATTTTTGCATGTTACTAGTACTTTAACTTTGTTGGGGTCGACTCGAATTCCTTGGCCGCTCACTATAAACCCCAAGTACAAGATTTCCCTCTGGAACAACTCGCACTTCTTGGGCTGAAGTTTCAGGCCTGCCGATCTGATCCGATCCAGGACCACTTCCAAGTTTGCGAGTGCCTGATCGAATGTTCTGCCGTAAGCGATGACGTCATCAAGATAGCACATGCACCGGGTCCACAAGTAACCGCAGAGTATGGTCTCCATAAGCCGTTCAAAAGTCGCTGGGGCGTTGCTAAGGCCGAATGGCATGACCTTAAACTGGTACAATCCCTTCCTTGTGGCGAAGGCAGTCTTCGGTCTGTCACTGGGGTCGACTTCGACCTGCCAGTAGCCGGAGGCTAGGTCTAGGGCCGAAAAGTATGTAGCGCCCACCAGGGCGTCATGAGTGTCCTGAATGTTGGGCAAAGGATATGAATCCTTGCGAGTGACATCATTCAGGAGCCGAGAATCGACGCAGAATCTTACTTGGCCGTTCTTTTTACGCACGAGCACCACCTGTGCGCTCCAGGGCGAATCTGACGGCTCAATACACCCCAAGCGAAGCATCTTATCAACTTCTTCATCAATGATGCTTTGCTGCGCCTGAGGGACGCGTCGCTGTCGTTGCCGAATCGGGGCCGAGTTACCAGTGTCAATCCTGTGCTGGACGACTTGGGTCCGTCTGGGTGCATGAAAGTGTCCTGGTATTGGTGAACCAGGTTGGCGCAACGCCGATGCTGTTCCGGTGCTAGTCCAGCGCGATCCACCATCTCTTGTAGATGTGGCGGTAGGTCGCGGTAGTGACTGGCGTCTACCGTGGCCGGGTCGGGCTCCTCTCCGGGTCGTGGTAGAGCTCCGACGACACTCTCGACAGGGCTGGCGATCGCAACGGGGTCGGAACGAGTTAGCGTAATGCCAGTATCTGCTGGGTTGACTACAGACACTTTTACGCATTGCCGATCCAAGGTCGTTAATGTTCTTCCCATGATGAAGTCTGTGTCCTCGGGAAAGGCCGTCAGTGGCTGGACTATCCACGGGTGTCGACGGACTCGAACTCAGGAAGTTGGGACCAGTTCCACTATTGCTTCGCTGCGTGCAGGGACGGTGACGGCTCGGCGCACGGCCATTCTGACGACATTGGCCTCAATGTCCTTGTGCGCGAACAGGATTTCCTTGTGAACCTGTATTGTTCCCTCACCATAGTTCACTACAGCGTGAGCTTGCCGAAAGAAGTTCATCCCTAAAATCATGCCGTCATGTATGTCAGCCACACAAAATGTTACAACCATATGGTTGGTTCCGACCTGAATTGGAAGGTCAATCAGTCCATAGATTGGGCTTGACTGTCCGTTGACGTCACGAATCGTGGCCGAAGTGGGTCGTAACTGCCGTTGGTCGGCGGGAACGTGTCGAAGTTGGTCGCGACGGAGCAAGGAGATCTGCGCTCCGGAATCGAGTACAGCTTGCATTGTCTTATCACCAACACGTACCGACAACTTCCAGCACTCTTGGGCCGCTCGGGAATTGTCTATGACAAGCGGTACAGCGGGGTCGTCTGGCGGCGGCTTGAAAAGTGTGTGCAGAGGCGGCAACTTGGGTTCCGGTCCATATGGAAAGGCGTAGAATCCGCCATCGTCGGAAATCCACTCGATCTCGGACATGCTGTCCGTTCCAGTGCCGTCGGCGGTCGGGGGCGACACCCCTTCAAGACGACGATTTCCATGTGGTGGTCGTTGCGGTCGCGGTGCGGACACCCCTTCATGAAAAGGAGCCGGCTTCGGGGTCGGAACTTGACACTTGGTACACACCCCTTCAAGGAGCTGAGGTGTGGGCGGGCCGGCTGCGGAGTCGTTACGGATGTCAATACCGGGGCGATAGTCGTGACAACTGCCGGTGTGGAGCGGGGAACATTGTTCTGTCGTCCGGAAGGCCCTTGCTCCTCAGCACCTTCCACTACTGGTTTGACGACTGGGCGGGAGGTGTTGGCTGAGCCGGTTTGGTTTGGTTACCGGTTTGGTTGGGTACTGACAATACTTGAGCAGTCCTTCTGTCAGTACCGGTACCATTAGGTCGAAAGGCTAGTGGCTTCATGCCATTGCGCACTAACACATCTTTAAGCCGAAAACACCGCATCCAGCGATGGCCGGGCTTCTTGCAGAAAAAGCACGCGGCTGGTCGTCCGGGCTGTGGGGGTCGATCACCTTTAATCGGGGCCGTAGTTCGCAGGACGGAATAGATGGCTGACTCTTCACATAGTCCATTCTCGTCACTGAGAACGCACTGAAAAGCTTCCGCCACCCACTCGCGTGAGCAGGCTGGCACAGAATGTTCTTCACATCCTTGAAGGCCGGTTGTGTCACTGTCAGCGGGGTCGTAATAAGCCGTAACTTGTTCAGGGGTTGGTGTTACTCCCTGATTGATCTGCCCCATGGCACAGGACAGTTCTTGGTCGACATGATCATCGTCCGTGTATCCGTTCACGGAGATGTCGGCACGTCGTGTGCCCCTATGACGATCTCTGTTCGTCCGTTGCTGACGACTCTCAGCTTTGAGGACGGCCGTTAGTGCTTCACTGTAACTATGGAAAGTGAGCACGCACAGTTTGTCGGCAATGAGGTCGGGTTGGCCGTTGACGAACTGAGAGATTACCGTTCGTTGCCGGGACTCGTCAAAAACTTGCTCAGCCAAAGCTTGAAGTCGCTCCAAGTGATGTTCTGCATTCTCCTTCCGTTCTCTTTTCAGAAACGGAAAGTCGTCCCGTTTAGACTGCCGACGAGGTGCGGGTTCCCAGCCCTCCAAGAGCTGACAACGGAACTCCTCCCAGGAAGTCTCGACCGGAATGTTCAGAGCTAACGCTTCGGCGCGGCCGCGCAGCGTACTCCGGAAGGTCGTTGTTTTGTTGAGGTCGGAATATGTGAAGGCCGCAGTAAATTGCTCGAAGCTCCGTATGTACTGTGTGAGATTGCCCTCTTTGAAGGTCGCACGCCATTGAACCGTTTTAGCCATTGCTAATGGTTGGGGCTCAGACGTGAGTCTCTGGGGCGTGGGCGTGTCGACGCTCACCACAGTCGGCGTTGTTGTGACGGGAGCAGTCGCTGGCGTGACAGCCGGAGCAGTTGGGGTCGTAACAATCGGAGCTGCCGAGGTCGTTTTAGCGATTGCGGTCGGTGCTGTTGTCGCGGAGACGGCGGGCGAAGTAGCGGGTGGCGCCGGAATGCTGTTGGGGTCGTACACTGTTGGTGCGACAGGGGCCGTTTGACTGTATTGTGGCGTCACCCATGGTATCCCGACTGAGGGTGGGATTACAGCCGGTGGTGGATATCGGTATGTCGATCCGTCTGGGCCTACACCATGGTACACTAATCCGGTTTGTGCACCATGATAGCCGGTGTCAGCTATCACACTTGGAACGCCACCGTATCTGGGTAGTGGGTTCATGTAGCCGACATGTGGTTGATAGTATCCGACAGCTATTCCATTTGGAACACCGCTTGTTGCGCCAGGGTATCCGACTGGCGGTACACCATATCCATTGGTGTTTCCGACTGATTGGGAGATCGGAGGTCCGATCATCGGCACAACACTCTCTGCCGGAGCAGACACAACTTGATCTTGCGAAGGATCGAAGCGCGGTTGTTCTCCGGTAGTCAGCGACGGTCGGTACATGGTCGGCGCGGGAGCGCGTGTGTCGGAAGTCGGCGTGTCGCGGTCGCAGGGTCGGCGACTTGACGTCGACGGTGCTTGTCGAAGTCGCGCTTGCCGTGTGGTGGCGCGAAATTCCGTCGTCGTGTCGCTGGGTCGTTGCGGTCGTGGAGGTGTCGCGATCTGGGCAGCGGTCGTCGCCGGGATGCTCTCTGTCGCTACTCTCGCCTGGCTGGGTCGTGTGTACTCTACCACCATTGGCTCGGTCGGTATGCGCGAGTACGTCTCTGGCGCGGGGTCGTGTTGTCTCGGCGTCATTGACGGCGCCAGGGGTCGGTTCACCGAATAAGCGCTCGGCGGGATCAGTTCCGGAACATTGTCAGACTGACAAACCCACTGTCGTATCCGGGAGTTACTCGGTGGGTGTGTAACCATCGATGTATCTATGGTTACTGGCCGAACGTTTAACATTGAATGTTCTGGGTCGATACGATTTCTGTCGGCAGAGTTCGATAGTCTCTGGATTGTTCTGGCCGACGTAGCCGAATATGCCCTAGCGTGAGCACTCAGAATGTCACTTACTGTGTGTTGAGGCACGAGCGGGTCTTCGTCGAGGAACTCCTGCACCAGGTCGAGGGGCGGCGAAGACGATCTCAGGGTCGAATGTTCGTCAATGGAGTCGAACAGGCCGGACGGTTGTTGTTCCTGTGACAACGGAACTGTGTCGCTCATGACAACTGAGCGGGGGCCGGAAGGTCAGAAGGTCGGGTTGAACGTGACTTCTTCATCTGTCTGGTCGGGCGGCTCACCTCGGGACACTCCCGGGGCCAATGCCATTACTGCCGGTAAGTTAGGGTCGGTAATCCGAGACTAGCTCAGATCCTGGTCGAACGGCGCCAATGTGAAGAATATCGTTCGCTGGCCGATATTAAGCCAAATGTCTGTGATCGTTGTGCAAATCACAAGGCCGGCAGTAGCAGTTCAATAATTTATTTGGGCGACAATGTCCAATGGCTCAGACGTTCACAACTAGGGCCGCCATCTCACCTATGTCCTGGTGATCACCCGGTCGATAAGATATATTCCAATATAAACACTATAGTCCAGTCTTGTATACACAATTATATTACAGTTTCTATAATCCTCAGGTATATATTCCTTCTATACGAGCACGGCTAATTCTTTAACAAGATTACACTGCGTCCATGCTCATCGCTGCCATTTTCTCAACTCCCCCGGGGCCTAAGTTTTTGTCCAGGGAGTTTGTTTCCGCCTAGTGTATGCGGTGTTGTGATTAGTTGACTGTGTGCTGATGTGTGCTGATCTCACCGGGAAAGTGGAATTCCCCGGTACATGTCTTGACTTGTCTTGTCTGTATCTGTGCACGTGATGTGAGTGTTATGTGTGTCATGTTCTACTGATGTATGGAAGTAGGTGCTTGTAAAGGTCAAGGCCGAACTTACTGGGTCGCATGTACCGTATAACGGGCCGAAAGTACACATGATCTGACCTGTGTGTTTACATTGTTCAGGGCCGCGTGGTTATTCGTGGTTTTGTATATTTTGTTCGTGTAGTGATCGTGTAGTGGTTATATTTAGTGTGCTGTGTCGAATATGCGTGGGCGAGTTGTCATGGAGATGTGTGCGGGAGGGGACGGGCGTTTACTGTCACTAAAAATGCTACACTTGATGATGGTGTTCCTGGATGGTCCTCTGCAGGATCCGGTTTCAGTGAGATTATGGTTTTGACTGAAAATGTTATGAAATTCCATCGCGTACTCCATTCAGTCCATGTACTGATATTGAGTGGATTGATTCCTCGTAATTATTTAACAATTTTACCATTCAGATTTTCTCAAAATAACTCAATTTCAAACTCCGACCCCCCCCCCCCCCCCAGTCCCATCGAAAATAAAAGTATGACCCCCCCCCCCCCCCCCAATAATGTTGAAAATGAAAGTGTGACCCCCCCCCCCCCCCCCAGTTTTTACCCAACCCCCCACCTGATAAATAATGACCGGCCCCTAAACTGTGTCTGTTACTTAACAACAACTAAAAAGTGTGTGTTTCGAACATAATTGTACACCTTGTCTAATTTATGGTACAAATTACGACGGAGGATGATACGATAGAAGACGGAGGGCTCGCTAGCAATGATACGATTTCCGCCGGAGGTTTTGCTTATTTTAGTGAATGAAAAGACCTTATCAATTCAGATTTTATACTGTGAGTTTATTTGTTAACATCTGGGAATGAATTAGCCACGTTTGCGATGGTTCATTCAACCGTCGCAAGCGTGGCTAGGAATGGATATATCATGTTGTACAAGTACTGAATAAATTGTAAAATGTATAGTTGTATACATATAGTTAATATCAACAAATATTAGTTTATATCAAAATAATTAACGATACGATACAAATGAATCACATAAAACATAGAAAGACATTTGTGAAAAAAAATTCCCAAAAGGCTAAGAAAGGTTACCAGAGGAATGTACAGTTTTAAGCTCTCAAAGTTTGAAATGGTAATTTTTTCGACAACATGTGCACGAGAGGAACATTGCACCATATGTTCACAATTGATTTCTAAGCTGTAAAGTCGATAATGAGCGACCTTGAAAATAACGTCAAAGTTCAACTTCAAGGTCATGAGAATATTCGGCATTTATCATTTCTTTTATGTCCACAATTAATTCCTCAGCTGTAAAGTTGATAATAAGCGATATATTAGCCACTTTGTTCTCTGACCTTGAAAGGTAAAATTCAAGGTCACGAGAACTTTCAGAATATATCATTCCCTATATGTCCACAATTAATTCCTGAGCTGAAACGTCGATAATAAGTAAGATATTGGCCATTTTATGTTTTGACCTTGAATATGAGGTCAAGGTCATCAGAATATTAACGTATATCATTTTCTATAGGACTGGAGAGCGGAAGTACTGATCGATGACAAATTCCAATGAATTTATTCGGACTGGGGATAAGCACCTGACGCCTCCCTATCTCTCAACATGGGGGTGCATTTAATATGGTGATTTTAAGTATATAAACGATGTCTTTAGTGTATTATAGTATCCATACACGATGAAGATATACAAAAACTGTTGTAAAAGATAAAAATTGTCCAAATCCACAACATATCCAAGCTTCGAAGAGGCACTGAAAAAAAACGGCACTTCGAATAAAGCCTTGCTCTAGCAAAACAGCCGGCAGACGGCCTGTTATTCTGATGAATTTTGACACAAGCATACCTGCTTTGTACTTTCGCTAAAGTTATTTGACACAAGACATGTTATTTCAGCAGTTATTGACGTTGTTAGAAATGGGCGATAATTAGGTTTATCCCCGGCGACACCTTATTCACGAATATTTCATTGGAATTTATCACCGATCATACTTCCGCTTTCTAGCCCTATATGTCCAATTGATTCCTAATCTCTAATCTTAATATTGAGTGAGATTTAGCAATAATGGAATACAATATTGTTCGGAATGCCCTTCCCCTCGAGTATATTAATGATGGTGTGTGTAAAGAGCGGGATCTGCAAATATATCTCGGTGATCGTAACATTTTATTTCTTGCCACCAAGGATATTTCACAGATATTGATATCAAAATTACAGGTCGTTCACACACAGTTCTGGTCAGAGCGTCACAACATAAATTTAACTGATTCACATTGGATGTTAGCCAGGTTTTCAACCAAAGAAACTACATTACAGCTTATGCAGTGGAAAATATTACATGGTATATACCCAACAAATAAATTGTTGTTCAGATATAAGATTAAGCAATCTAGTGAATGTGAATTATGTGAAGAACTCGACGATATTGGACATCATTTTTATTCTTGTAAAACGGTTCAACCCTTGTGGACTGAGGTGGAAAATGACATTACAGTTAAGTTGGGTAAACCATATGGGCTGAACGAATTGACTGTCCTTCTTGGTTTCTATTCAGAAGATGATACTACTATAATCATCAAAGAAATAAACTATTTATTGTTGATTGCAAAGTATTGTATATGTAGACTCAGATGTATCTATCAGCAGACAGCCTGTGATAGAGAACTATTGTATATATATCAGTACGAAAAGTCATGGAGGAAGTCATTATTGGAATAACTGTTTGAATGTATTGTGTGCGTACCTATATCGTTTGTGTGAATGAAATAAATAAAAAATAAAAAAAGTGAGATTTAGCAAGAATCTGTTCCATTATAAAGCATATGAGAATTTAACATGGGAGAGTCCCATTTTGGTCAAGTTTGGGCCAAAATAACCCACTCCGAGTGATTCAAGGGCAAATAAACTTATGCATGTCGTGGGGAATTTTCCAAGCAATAATCTGAAACTCGTCTGGACAGTTTTTTGAAAAAATGGCTGCCAAAGTCTAAAATTGAGCGGGTTTTTTGACAGAAAAGGCGGTTTGGACCTTTTAAGGTCATTGAAGGTCAAGTTCAAGGTCACCACCGAAACCACCATATATGGTTTCTTATTTGAATAAAAGTTTTTCTTTTTTTTTGTCAATATTAAGTGTTTTTCGACAAAAATGGCCGCCATTTTGAAAAAAAATATGAAAATTAAAAAACTAAAAAAATACCTCCTTCTCAAATTATTTTTAGGCATTTTTATGCAAAGATTCGGAAAAATTCGACTGTGAACTTTAAAGATAAAAATGTGAACGGATGACGGACGGACGGACGGACGACGAACGCAACGCCACGACAATTATCGGACCATATGGTCGGTAACCTAAAAATCGATTTGATACAGAGGATAAAAACCCAAGTCTTAGAAAGTCCGGACAGAGGTCTAATTTCCGTTGGGGTCCTGTGTACAAGATCGAGTTGAGACAAACGAATAATTATTTACACAAACTATTTACACACAAAAAATACTGATGATTAGATTACGGGTATACAAAATCATGACGTTCCCTGTGGTTCAGAACATCAAACAAATGCACCTTGAGTAGTTTTTCGAAACCATTGACTGTTTCAATTGCCCTGACATTGGGAGGAAGACTATTCCATTCCTTGATAGCAGAGTACTGAAATGAATCGCATCCTATTTTGGTTTTAAACCTAGGAACCTCCAGACAAGAGGGCTCCCTTTGACAGGTACCCTGAGATACGTTAGAACAGTTGAACCCTTCCGACAAATATGAAGGAGCAACACCTGATAAGATTTTCATGACTTGACACAGTTTTGAATGGATTATACGTTCAGGTACAGGAAGCCAGTTTAACCACCCTGTGGGAACACTGAAAGGGGTACACTAATGCAATGTATGTATGGGTCCCGTATGTGTACGGCTTTCAGATGGGATACCTATTGGATAACAGATATCACATTTGACGGAAGAATGAGCACGTTTGGCAACGAAATCACCTAAGTGTTGTGCATCTGAAAGCCGTACACATACGGGACCCGTACATACATTGCATTAGTGTACCCCTTTCAGTGTTCCCACAGGGTGTTAACGAGCCAAAATGTTCAACCCTTAGATGAGTTTTGTAAGGTAATTTAAGGACAGTTCTGACCGTTTGGTTCTGGCAAGTTTGTAATTTACTTTTCAACCTTGCAGTTCAATCTTGATACCATGATGGACTGCAATAGTCCAAATGACTCTGAATAAGTGCCGAAGCCAGGAGTTCACTGGTGTGAACATCGAGCTATCTTGCATTCCTATATAAGAACTTGACCCGAGAAGTAACCTTATTGATAACACGCAACGCCATGTTAGATTTATTGAGTGATTGGTCCAACTCAGCGCCTAGATATTTTATACTTGTCTGGGACTTAATATTGATTTCCTTACATTTAATATTTAATGCTGAACATTTCCTTAGCATAATGCTTACTACCAAATATAATGGACTCAGTTTTACCTAAGTGGATTGACAGTTTGTTGTCTACTAACCACGTACAAAGCTTCTGCGAAAACTAATAAGGCTGAATCATCCGCGTAAAACATTAATTTACATGTGACGGATGACTCCATATGTCGTTAACATATATTGAAAACAACAATGGCCCCAGAATGGACCCCTGTGGAACGCCACAATTTAAGTACATCTACAATCTGGCTCCTGCCATCTAAATAGGATGTCATTCACTTGACACATATGTTATTTAGGCCTATTGCTTCCAATTTTGACAGAAGACAACATAATTTACGCATAAATAATGTTATTTCCACGTAAATAAAAGTTTTCCGGCGGAAATAACGTTATTTATGCAGACATAACGTTATTTAGGTGGAAAAAACATTATTGACTTCTGCTGTATGAGATACTAACCAAATACTGTCTACCCGTGACGTGCTTTTATCTTTCTCTTGGTCAATGAGGTAAATAACATTATTTCCGCGTAAATAATGTTATTTACACGTAAACAATGTTATTTACGCATAAATAAAGTTATTTACGCCTAAGAAACGTTTTTTCTGCGTAAATAAAGTTATTTACTTTATTTACTTCTGCTGTGTGAGATACTAACCAAATACTGCCTACACGTGACGTGCTTTTATCTCTTGGTCGATGGGGGTAAATAACGTTATTTCTGTAAATAATGTTTTTTACGTGCGAATGTTATTTACGAGAAAATAAAATTATCCATGTGGAAATAACGTTATTTACGCGGAAAAAACATTATTTACTTCTGCCGTGTGTGATATACTAACCAAATACTGCCTGCACGTGCATTTTTATAGTTATAAAAATAAAAATTAGCCCAAGGGCTAAGAAAGGTTACCGGACAATATATATTTTAGATATTGGTATTTTCTTCCGTGACGTTGAAAATAAGGTCATTGGACACGATAATATTCGGCATATGTCATTTCTAGTATGTCCACAACTGATTCGTAAGCTGTAAAGTCAATAATAAGCGAGATATTAGCCATTATGTCCTGTGACCTTGAAAATGAGGTCAAAGGCCGAATTCAAGGTCATAGCAATATTCAGCATATATCATTTCCAATATGTACATAATTGATTCCTAAGCTGTGAAGTCGATAAAAGCAAGCTATTAGCCATTTTGTCCTGTGACGTTAAAAATTAGGTCGAAGGTGAAGTTCAAGGTCATGACAATGTTCAGAATACATATGTATATCATTTTCTATATGTCCACAATTGATTGCTAAGCTGTAAAGTCGATAAAAAACGAGATATTGGCCATTTCGTTCTCTGACCTTGAAATGAGGCCAAAGGTCAAATTCAAGGTCATAGCAATATTCAGCATATGTCATTTCCTATATATGTTCATAACTGATTCCTAAGCTGTAAAGTCAATAATAAGCGAGATATTAGCCATTCTGTCCTGCAACCTTGAAAATGAGGTCAAAGGTCAAGTTCAAGGTCATGACAATGTTCAGAATATATCATTTTCTATATGTTCACAATTGATTGCTAAGCTGTAAAGTCGATAATAAGTGAGATATTAGCCATTTTGTCCTGTGACCTTGAAAATGAGGTCAAAGATCAGGATCATCGTCATCAGAATAGTCGGCATATATCATTTCCTATATGTCCACAATTGATCCCTAAGCTGTGAAATCAATAATAAGTGAGATATTAGCCATTTTGTCCTGTGACCTTGAAAATGAGATCAAAGATCAGGATCATCGTCATCAGAATAGTCGGCATATATCATTTCCCATATGTCCACAATTGATTCCTAAGCTGTGAAGTCGATAATAAGCGCGATATTAAACATTTTGTGCTCTGACCTTGAAACCGAGGTCAGAGGTCAAATTCAAGGTTATCAGAATATTCGGCATATATCATTTCCTATATGTCCACAATTGATTCCTAAGCTGTAAAGTCGATAATAAGCGAGATATTGGCCATTTTGTGCTCTGACCTTGAAACTAAGTCAGAGGTCAAATTCAAGGTCACGAGAATATACAGCATATATCATTTCCTATATGTCCACAATTGATCCCTAAGCTGTAAAATCGATAATAAGTGAGATATTAGCCATTTTGTCCTGTGACCTTGAAACCGAGGTCAGAGGTCAAATTCAAGGTCACGAGAATATTCAGCATACATGTATATCATTTCCTATATGTCCACAATTGATTCCTAGTCTATAATCTCAATATTAAGTGAGATATCAGGCATAATGTGTCCCATTATAAAGCATAGGAGAATTTAACATGGAAAAGTCCCATTTGGGACCCGTCGAGAAAATGAAAATGGCCGCTACACGCCGACCGGCGATTCAGGGGCGACGAAACCTATACACATCACAGAGGTATGTGAGAGCAATCTTTCGAAATAAAAAATCTCAAAACTGTCTGAACAGTTTTTGAGAAAATGGCCGCCAAAGTCAGAAATTGGCCGTTTTTCGACGAAAATGGCCGCCATTTTGAAAAAAACGCGAAAATCAAAAAAACAAAAAAATAACCCCCTCTTGAAATATTTTTAAGTATTTTTGTGCAAAATTTCAGAAAGATCTGATTGTAAACTTTAAAGATAAAAATGTGGACGGACGACGCCGACGCCGGACGACGGACGACGGACGCAACGCCATGCCAATAGGTTATCGGACCATAGGTCCGGTAACCTAATAATTTGGTTGTCTAATATAATTATTGTACATCGATAGAAAGCAGGCACCCAATTATGGGGTTATAAGGTCATCAATATTAGGGGCTAGTGCTATAGGGTCTAGTTCTGAGGCTTGCAACATCAATAAGTATGATCCATTTTTAGAATAGATTACATATAATTCTGAAAAAAAATTTGATGTCTCACAGATCACTTCTAAGGTGCCCCAGAATATACTTTTATGTGAACTTTTATATTTGTGTGTTTTCATAGGATAACTAATTTACACCAATGCAGTAGCATAAGATCTTTTATGAAAATATTCGCACGGAGAAATTCCGAGACTCAGACGAGCACGGCCAGTCTTGGTGTTTGGGGCGCCATGAGCCGCC
Organism: Terebella lapidaria; assembly: GCA_949152475.1. NCBI lineage: Eukaryota > Metazoa > Annelida > Polychaeta > Terebellida > Terebellidae > Terebella > Terebella lapidaria. Next base: position 21,441,379 of record OX424566.1, on the reverse strand, counting down.
AAAATTGATGTCTCTCAGGTCACTTTTGATGTGTAGGCCTAAGCCTACCAAAATATACTTTCATATTTAAACTAGATTTAAACTGGTGTTTATTTTGGGGGTCTTTCATGGGGGTAACGTTGTTGTTTCATCTCATAATCTAAATTACACCAAAGCAGTATTATACAATATTAAAGGACATTATTCAAATTACAAGTCTGGTGAGCTGCGTGGCCAGTCTCAGGGGGTTTGGGGGCGCCATGAGCCCTTCAAGGACACTATCAAAATTGGTGTGCTAGGCTCACTTTTGAGGTGTGCAATTCAGCGCCGGGCCGATACTATGGAAGCGTTAATTGATCATCCTCTTAACCACATAACTTATCAGGACCTGGTTTGTGCACTATCACAATAAGACGTCTTGTCACGTTAAATATCATGGCAAGTTGTCATGTTATGAAAATCTCTAGAATTAAAATGACAATTGGACATACTGTTAAAATTTACGACGACAAGACGTGTTATCGTCAAAAATATAACGATAAGGCGTCTTATTGTGAAAAATTATAACCACAAGACGTCTAAACATTAAAAACTATGACGATAGCACGTCTAACTGTGAAAAATTTTGACGACAAGACATCTTAACATGAAAAATATAACGATATTTGAGGTGACTTACCATTATATTTAACACGATAAAACGTCTTCTCATGATAATTTTCATGGTAAGACATGTTCACATGATATTCCTTCACGGTAAGATGCATTGTTGTCATAATTTACATGGTAGCACGCCTTGTCAATATAATTTTATTACTTTTCACAATATGGCAGCTTGTCATGATATTTATCACGATAAGTCAACTGACTTTGATACTCAACACGGCAGGTCGAGAAAAAATGTGGTTGAGTGAATGATCAATTAACGCTTCCATACGATACGCCTCTCTTGTCTCTCCCTCTCTCTGATTACAATCCCCCCCCTCCCCCCCCCCCCACACCGAGCCCGCCCCCTCCCTTAATGTATCCGCCACTAGCAAACATCTTCATGGAAAGTAGTTGTCATAATGACCCCACACATCTACAGGATAAATGGGTAGTTTGTCGTCTATTCGCCAGGTGGTGGGACCCTCGATCTTCGACCATTCCCAGGTACAATGTGAAGGTCGCCAGGTGTTTTGGTTCATCACGGAGTCGCACCTGTCCGTGACAATACTAGGCCCATCTTCATTCATGGATTGTGTGTGTGGGGAGGGTATGAATTATTTTTAAATATTTCCGGTGTAACTTGGCTGTTTAGTCTGTTATTTTGTTCTTGTCATCTCAAGATGCCAACACGCCATTCAATATTAGAATACATCAGTAGGCGGCAGGCCTATGAGTCTCGTACCTAGTGTATACAACAATACACTAATCACTGCTAATACGATGTACGGGAACATGGGAATGTATGGGTCAACTTTGATCAGCATGTTTTAACGAACTGATAGATGTACCCAATAAGCCATATTGTGGTGCAACATACGTCAACAAAAAATGTACCAATCGTCCTAGATGTTAGCCCACTTACGAGTGGACTTACTCTGGACTTACTCATGCAGTTAGGCTACTTTATAAATCATTACAGTACAGTGCAATGTACTATAATATTTATCACTCTATGATCAGCATCAGCTATTATCCTTACAATAATATTGAAGATGCCAGATATCCTCTATCCTGTCTATCAGGAGAAATACATGTAACACTCTTCTGTCAACCCTCCTCCAGTGCTTGAACCTGTGTTTTATATCAATATTTCAACATGTCCATTGGGAGATGGGATTCCACCTTTATGTACTGACATTGTATTGATTACATTGCTGATAAAGTACATGCACATATATGTATAACTAAGGTGCTAAAATTAATCGATAGTTGTTTAATTTTGTTTAATATTATTTTAGGCCTACAACTTTCCATTATTACACCAAATTTATTCATTCACAAATACGTGACATATATCAATGTTATTTCACATGTTTCAGGGCAAACTTACCACCAGTAAAGGATGAAAATCATGATGACTGAAAGTGGATACATTTCTCCGGACACTGATCATGATATCCCTACAGCTCCCAGTAACCACGCAAAGACGCTTCCTGACGATATTTACATTCACGTTGATATGTCTATTCGTGTATTGGGAGCTGTATCAATCTACTCCTGCTGTGAGAGCGAAGCTGAAGGAAAATGACACAGCTACATTTGAGTCTGTGTTACACACTGCAACAAAAGATGTGAGTTCGGAGTCTGTGATTTTACCTGATTTAGTAGAATTGGAAAGTACCGGCAATGTTCACATTTTGAATGGTAGAAATACGGAGCCTCAAAGCCTGATGAACTTTACTGAGTATAGAAATGTGCTACCGAAAGAGACAACATCGAAGAGACACAGACACAATTCATTCGTGGAGGAAAATTTGAATTTTACTGATACCATTAAAGACGGAGGGTATGAGTTTCGAAAAACACCTTACCATGGCTATTGGGTGGACTTCGAAGCGCCGTTCCTGCAAAGACTCCAAGTTTACAACAGAGCCATTGCCAATCTACGGGCAAAAATTAAAGAGGAAAGAGGTTTCAAACCTTGGAGAGACCCTCCTCCTTCCCCAACTGTTCTCTGGGGTAGTGTAGATGACTTTTTAGAACAGCTATCCAATTATACACACGTCAAGACTGTGGCCCTAACTTGGCTCTCTGATGACAATATGACGTACTCAAAAAATCTGCTCATCGAAGATTATTACGAGTGGATAGCGACAGAGCCTCTCTGCACCTGGATCCGTACAAAAGGATTCACGAAGGCTCGCTGGGATGCGGTATACAATCGACAGTGCACTGCTGACCCAAGTGCAGCCATTGAACCAAGGTCACTCGAGCCTGTATATCTGCATGGGAAGCCGATAAATCCTGAACATTATTGGCCTACTAAAGGTCTAGCATATCCTTCAATTTTTTACACGTCGCCACCACCACAAGTACTCTATCTGCACATGGCGGAAGACGCAGTTATTACAAACGTCGGAGATGTTTTCAGTGGACTGTTGAAGCTCGTTCCCTACACTTGCAGTCATGATCGCTCGCCAAATAAACCTGAAAATTACGGAACGACGCCAATCTATGTAGAAGTATTCATTATTAGTGGCCACTGGGGCACTGCACATTTCCACAAATCCGTTGAACTGCTTCCAAGAATTGCGCCATACTTGGATTTTTTGCTTGAAAATCAAGACGTGATGATACACGTTTCAGAAACAGGTGGAATAACTGCTAAAATCCTCGACATTCTGGGAATCTCACAAGATAGACTGATTTCTGGGACATCGAGGGCAAAAATCGCCTACATGCCTCAGGGAACGCCGTGTGGTTTCGCCCAAGTTCAAGGGGCGCAGATGCTCGCATACCACTATAGAAAATACATACACCAACGTCTGAAGTCAAACATAAATATCTGTGCAAGAGCAAATTCGACGGAAGATCGACAGAATCTGGTGGTCATTCATCGATCTGGGACGAGACGAATTTCCGACTCAATCACTATCGAGATGCAAATGAAGGATCTAGCCGAGGAATATGACTTGAATTTTTGTATGTACCACGACGAAAAACTACCATCATTCCATGACACAATGGTGCTTTTCAACAGGGCGGCATTAGTGGTCGCCCCACATGGGGCAGGGGAATCGAACCTGATGTTTTGTGAACCTGGAACATATGTTATTGAAATGGTGTGCAACCCTCCCCATGTGAATATGTGCTACCAGCGGCTAAGTCACGTCTTGGGACTTCGTTACCATGGGATACCTTCGGAAAATGGCTGTGAAGGTCACATTGAGGTCAATGCAAATGTCGTGCAGTACGTGGCTCAAGCTTATTTGGAACAGTGGAAAAGTAGTAGATGATAATAAAAGTCTTGAAATTGTTGCTCAGAAAATGTGTCGCCTAATATCATAAAAATGTTTTTTCAATTGTATGCACGATATTATCATTACTGGAAAAGATGAATAAATCACAATTCTCAATGTCTTATTACACACAAATCAAGGCCTACAGTATGTAAACTCATCCACTGAAAACAGGTATACTAATTCAATACGTCTGGTACCTTCCTAAGCCTCACTGAATAAAGACGGACAAGCAACAAAACTTACTTGTAGCACTTTCAACAACACAAAACGATCTTGAATGTTGGCTAACTATAGTACATCCTCGACCTGAATAAGTGGGGGATGACTCTGCAAACAAATTTTTCCAACAGGCAGTCTTGAAAGCGCTACTGAGCCAAAATTAATTTTGGATTTGACAAACGAATAACACGGTGCTGTTTTTGCAATAACACTATTTATTGTTCGGTTATACCACATCATCTTTGATTTTTACACAATATTATTTTGTGACAAGGCAAAGTTATTTCAATATTAAACGATGCACAAGACAATATTATGAACTCTACATTTATCTGTTCAAATTGCAATAACACAAGACACTCGCTTGAATTTTTTAGTTATGATCCTTCATAACTGATTTCTGCAAACTTATGACATCAGCAAACTTATATTTACAAATCAGCAAGCGATACTGGAGTTTAGAATGATCAGTGTCAACTTGAATATATGTACAAATTTTCCAATTTGCATTACTTATGATAATAATTACCTTATCTATCCGCTGGATAATTGGCAAATTGCACTTTCACACAGAAATGCAACCATGGTAGTGGTAACTGAAAATTTCTCTGGTAAATGAACAACCATTTGTTGTTAAATATGGCAAATAGTCTCTAATTTTTGCAAGTTAATATCGTATACATGTAGTGATTTTGCAACATGATTTGCAATGGATTTGATTTATGTACATCCGAGGAACATGATTCGTGCATGTTTCTCAAAACATGGCTTCGACAATACATTTCTACATTTCAAAACATGGACATTATAGCTGCCAACACAATATAGGAATGTGAAAATTTTTATGATAGATTGAAATCATCCAACATGACCATTTTACAATACACATATGTCGGGGGGGTAATTGTTTTTTATATGCACTTTTATGGGAAAAAAAATGTAACAGCTAATTTAATGTATATATCAAAAGACCAAAGTAATCAGGATGCAGAGTTACGCACCTTATGGCTAAGTTCTTTAAGTATGAAGTTTGAGTTGTCCAGAGAATGCTAAAGGATAATCAGCACACAAAAAAAATACAATAAAACATCATATGTAGTAATCACCTATGTACAAAAATTATGAATTTTACATGATTGATTTCATTGAACAAGCGATTCATTTCTCTATACATGATATGCAGATACAAGACTCTAAACAAATATCTCACATTCCTATGTCAATGATATTACAATTATTTACTCAAAAATGTGTTACAAATCTTCATGCATGTGCAGTACTGTGCGTATTCTTGAAATGCCAACTTCACGCAAAATTTACACAAATTTCATCAAAAATGTGAATAAGCAGTAGCTAGTAGCAGTCATCGTGATCATTAGGTTACAATCTCGCTTTATACCCAGGTTCCTATTCACGATATGGACTCGTAACTCGTCCACACTGATACATAAACAAGTATGTACACCGACACATTTCAAAATATATTTAATGAATTTCACACCCTGTTTTCAGCGTAACAGATCTGAGTTTATGATACATACATATTATGGTCAATTATATTCACATATTTCTAATTTTTTCAAAAGAACAATCCAATAGATTTACATTCTCACTTCACGCATGCCACAATAACTTAGAAATTTTCAAAATTTATCGCAAGAAAAAGTGCAGCAGTTCAAAGTCAAAAGTAAACATCTGATCAGGATTATCGAGCAAGACACATAATTCCCAAAGGCACCATATGGAATACAAAATAAAACAGCCTCATACCTACGAAGTCATATAGGTGGTCAACACTCCTATTGGAGAGAAAAAAATCACGAGTGAACAGGGGTATTTAGAAACTTTACTGTGAATTTAGAGCGAAAATGATATATATTTTTTATATCGTTTCATAAACAGCTAACTGGTGAAAACTATATCACTCCCTCAGGAATTAGATACACAGTGTACCAATACATGTGATATATTGTTCACAATCAAACATATTTTAAGTACATTTCGCATGAAAATCTCCAAGGATTCTCATGAAATTTTGACTTGAGCGAGGAGCTGATCAGGATGAATTAAAATTATCTTCATTTACCCTGCACTTCACGTTTTCAAACACTGCATGGCCAAACATACAGCATGAAAAACTCAAACAGTATGGCATTGTCTGTATGTGCGTATGTTTACATAGAGAACACAGTAAGCAACATAAATAAATATGTATGCAAGACGAAATATGTACTATTGAATCAGTCGAACATCTCTCCAATTCACCATAGGCAGAAAATTTGATTTTCGCAGTAGAACATTGAAAACGAAACATAGTTCCAATGCACGACACATCTCGTGATTAATAACAGAAATAAGAATCCATCATCCACAACAAACAATTTTTAACCTACTGAGTTCAACCTTGAACTAACTTTATGTATACAGTAATACAGATTAAGCATATATGCGTGATAAATAAGCAGACTGTTACTGAGTCACACAAATCAACACACGTGCAAAATCCCCGAGTAACGTGACCATTATGAATGTGAAGTCCGAACAATGACTGTGAAACTGTGCGTATAGTCAACTGAACATCATTCCGGAATAATCGCTGATTTCAGAGTGGTTCAAACCAAACACAAGAACTTTGATCCCCATCCGAATATGCATGCGACAGCCCCTCCCCCTCCCCCCCCCCCCCCCCCCCCAAACCCCCACCCTGTTCACAAGGTCTAAGTAATACACGCGGAGCATCTGAAATGACACACACTTTTTCAACTCTCAGTGGCGGTTTCACCCGACAGCCACGTCTCCCTTGAGTAGCTCACTCAGCAGACTGTACTGTGGGACCTGGCCCGCCGCCTGTCTCTGGTTCAGTTGATCCTTGCCCGCGACACACGCCCGAGTCAGCTCAGGCAGTCGTGCCAACAACTCACAAAACTTGCCTACAGGTCAGAACAGAATAGTGACGGGTCAAATCACTAACAATACTGTCGTAGTATCATGTTTAACTTCAAGGATGATATTCAGATATATAATGCAGTGGCATATATATCAATGTGATCACATTTACATGGGCCAGCCAATTAGTCTAAAATTGTTACTAATTTTTTTTGTATTTCAAGGTTTGCAACAAGACAAAAGTAGGAACTTTGATCATTTAATTGCCTGTACTAAATACTCACCGGACTTGTTGGGAGAGTTAGTCGTGGTGTAAATCATCAACGCTTCGATGATACGATCTTGGTACTTGCGTACAACAGCCGCATCCTTCAAATTCTTCACATCTGCAGGGAGTTTGGACAAAACTTGAAGTGGCGTTCATCTTCATTCACATCCAGTACATATTCCATGGCCAATCATCTGATCACACATGATCATTTCCAATTTGTTTTGACAATAAATTATGCTTTATCTTGCAATATCCGACCAATGAAACCTTAGTCAGAAGTGTATTGTATCACCTTTCTTGGTCCTAATTGCATAATTATTTTGTAGTGATTTCACAAAATACAAACCTGGTGAGAAGAGAAGCAGTGCCTTGAGAGCAACAAACTCGAAGTTATCCGTTTCGAGGACTCTGAGACTTTCCGTGAAGTCAAAGAGTCTCTGAGCCTCGTCTTGGACGCCCATCAGGACCGACTGATCCTTGGACAGCGTGCGCCCGTGGGACAGCTTCAAGCAGTCGGGACTCAGCCTCGTTGATTTCCATGAACAGCAGAGGAATAGAAGCTCTGCCCAACAGTTCTGCAGCAAGATGATTTGGTCGTCCGTCTACGATTTTGTTGGTGGGCGGGGTAAAAATGGGGTATACCATGAGAAAATGAAACAAATGGTGATTCATTATTGTTCATTGTCATACGAATTTGTATCAGGTTAACACATGTTGGAATTGTGTATTAATGCTTCTTACGATGGTATCTTACAAGTTCATGCATTTGATCACTAACAACAGATCAAGATTTCACTTACACAATATCTCGACTCTTGACTCAACTAGAATCGTAAACAAACCACAGCAAACTCACGGGCACATTTGCGAAGTCAGGCAGGTTCCTCGCCCAGCGGACGATCTTGTACAGGCAGTGATCGGCGAAGTGTAACAGCGAGCTGAAGAGGTCAGTGTCGGTCTCCGTCATCTTGCCCTCACAGCAAGCCTGCTCCTCATCCTCTTCCATCATGAGAGACTCCACGTTCATCAGGTCCTCGAGCAGCTGGGGCGTCTGGGGCTGGACTTGGTTCAAGTCGACTGATCGCGGGGACCCGGCTGAGAAGGCATTGGTCGACGGAGCGCCGATTATGCCATCTGTGGGGTGGCGGGAGGGAACAGGGATGTGTGGACGGTGGAGAACAGGATATGGATTTAATGTCCATGTTAAATTCCTCTCATTTTGTTGCAATTGTACTAGTATTCATTGCTCGGATTCTGGTTTGATGATATGACTTCGATGTAACTACATGTATAACCATAGCTGTTTTTTTTTTCTCTCATGCAATAAACCAGACGTATATGTACATTTCATGTGAGTAAATGTTTCATTCATATTAGGCACTGATGCACTGAATACCCAATAGGGAAGTCCGTTATACTAGTACCATGTGTAGCTTTACAAATGTGCAGATATTTCACTTCAACCTTTAACTTCCATTCTACGAATTCCTTTACCTGGAATGCCGGCAGAGGTGGAGGGTGTTGGCTTAGTCTGGGGGATGGTTATTGTTCCAGTCGGTGTATGGATCATGAGGGGACTTGAAACATTCGTCCGAGACGCCGCCGGTGACTTCCTGGGCTCCCTCGGAGCAGGGACCTTGAGGGGACGGTGTGGGGAGCATCCATCGTAGGAGCTTCGACCTCCACGCATCCGGTCCTCACGGATAGCTGGTCAACGGCAACAACGAAAGGGAAAATGGTTAGTTTTGGAGCATCTGTTGTTGGTACGTCACAAAATGACTTAGTATTGAGAATTGTAGAGTTGAGAATCCTGTGGGTACAAAAATCTGAAGTTTTCAAAACATTCTCTCTTTCCACATGTCAATTCACGATCCACATTTTTCACCACTATGGAGATAACTATGGCGTATTATCCTTTACAGTAAGCATTTACATGGTAACTTCTGCGATTAATCAATGTCACTGCTTACTTCTGCAAAAAAAATTCTAATGGCTAAACAGTTTACACCTGTTGTTTACAGCTTGTCTAAAAAACAATATTTTCTTGCGTTCCGTTAGAGAGAAACTGCCTCACCTTCCAGCTTCATGCCAGCTATCAAACAGCGTTTGAATCGACAGGCAGGGCATTTTTTCCGGTTGGCTATCGACACCATACACTCCCCCATTCTATGACAGATGAAAGCCTTCTTGTTCTGTACCGTTCGCTTGAAAAAACCTTTGCAGCTCTCACAGGAATATATCCCGTAATGATAACCTGAAAAACATTTGCAGAACTATTTAAAACACCTAACAAAAATTTCAAATGAGATGTTCGTCTTTCTTGGAAGTATTTGTGACATTTTGAAATGCCACAAATGCAGGAAACCCCTGTTGCCATGGCTACATACCTGACACCTTATCGCCACACACAGGACACCCTGTAGCGATGACGTTCTCTGGGATTCCCGCTTTGCTGTTAGGCTCTGTTGTTCCCGCCAGTCCGGCCGCAGTCCTGTAAACTATCGCTCCTTGTTCCGTGGATATCGCCTTCAAAACACTGCCATCACCCAATTCCGAAGGGTTCAAGATTATCGTGGTTCCATTTTCGAGACCCTGTTGCAAGTCGGACATTTCAACAATCCTTAGTTTTTTTGGAGTTTCTCCATCAAATTCCTGCCCGTCTGCGGCAACAGTTGTTGTTTGGATCACGGTATCCGCGTGAATACTTTCCTGGCCAGCAACGACGTCCTTTATCGGGGAAGGCACTGAGACTATGTGTGGAACAGCAGTTGTTGTGACAACGTGACTGAAGGAGGGACTCATGATAACCCCGTGAGTGCTCAAGGTATCCGCGGAATGAGAAGGTTCGGAGACCACTTTCAAGGTCACTGGTGCTGTAACCGATGGCAATGCAGTTCTAGGTGTCACCTTTTTCGGTACAGCTCCACTTTTGTTGCTAACTTGCGATGAGATTTGCGATGCTATCACTGAAATAACATTACTCATGCTCTGCGTCGAGGCCGGAACATACTGTTGTGAATGGTTGCCATGGAAACCACTTGTTGCCATGGTGATGACTGGCTCAGGTCCGAGTTCGACCTCCGGGTCCTCCGTTATAGTAACCACTGATGGTCGGTTACTATGGTTACTGATGACAAAGTCTTTGCTGTCCCCGCTGAGACTGACAGCATTCGAAATCGCTAACTCCTGTTCATCTGGATTGTTCTCGATCTCGACAACTTGAATGTTGTCATGGGCAACTTCCGTATAAACCTGTTCCTCCGGGACCGCCATCATTCCCTCCGGCACTTCGCTCGGGTTCTGCACGACCAGGATTGTGTTGCCCGCCTGGTAGGCTTCCTGTCCCATAGCAGAAAGCGCCTCGCTCAGACCCTCCAAGGAGTTGCCTTTGCCTTCCACCTTGATGATTTGCTGGTACGTGGGATCCCGACTGATGATAATGTCATTCTCGGGGTTGCTTTCACTTCCGCCGTTGACGCCATTCTTGCCGTCAGCGTCACCCCCACCACGGTTTTTCGAGGAGATAGTCTGTGTGATCGCCTGCAAGAGCGCAGGCGATATCCCGATTTCGTTACTCGATGCCATCGTCGCACATTTCTGTGGCTCTGGAAAAGCAGAAGGAAGAACACATTCAAAATAGAGTTGTGACTGAGTATTATCTTCTCACGACTCACATTTGAGATTTCAAGCGGTAAAACACATCGTATAGATAATACACAATGAGGAAAATTCAAGGGCTGTTGCCGGCGTGTAATAAATCCCTATTTACGATCTCGCAAAAGGCTTGCAGATCAGTGTAAGGGCAGATTAAGTGCCTGCATTTACTGGGGAAAAAATACTTTCTCTGAATGAACAAGGAAAAGATTACCAGTACTACAGCAAAACATGATAAATTCCATGCATAGTCCTTCAGGCATAAACCGTGGAAAGATCAAGACAGGGGTGGAAGTTGCAAGCCAGAATGCATTATTCTTGCTTGATAATAATATATGGATAAATGTAGCATCTTTTTCCCCGCCTGATGGTTTTCACTTAACAACTGCAATATTTCCCCGCTACCTTTGGCCATCCAGTGACATCCTTGAACCAGGCCAGGAAGGAAAGTTTATCTAAACAATGGCTGGCCTCGCAAAGGAAACAAGTGTTCCAGACTGGGAGCGAGTTTTTGATCAGTGGGAGTCAGCGAAAAAAGACGAAGGTGGAAAAACGTGCCGTATGAGATCTTATATCTGCTTATTCACACCTCGATCAGCAGGAATGGTTGGATAAAACACCTGGTCCGGATCCAAACAGCATGACCAGGATTAGTTTCATACGATCAATACTTCCTCCATCAGTATTTATATAAGATCTTAGATGTTTCAGTACAATGTATGCTTCCATACATACAAGTCCGAAGACAATCGAGACATGGTGTATACTGTACGGATCTGCAAATTGTATATCATGTACATGTTGTATGGGGTTTATCAATATATCCGCTTTATTGAAAAAGCATGAAGATACATTAACTGTATGTATAATACATATATGCAATTGCCAAAAACATGGTTACGATGCATTTATTTGGAGTGCATTCACTCCACCCATGTATGATGTATGGCTCACATTGTGTAAAAGTATATGTACCAGGTTTATTGCACGTAAAATATCTGGTAAAGTGGAAACCACATGCCAAATTGCCAATGTTTCATAATGTTTTGCCATTTACGTACATGAAAAACTCATGCACCACTATCACTCAATCACCATTGATCAAAGTTTTTCTTCTGACCAACTAATAGTACACCGAACAATATACATGTAGCTAAACATTGATATCAAAAACTTTCATTCATCGTGGTAAAGTAGATTCAATTTTTGCCCAGAAACTATACATGGATTGGGTGTATATATTATGCATTGTGCTATCAAACAGTATTATATAATCTCATATAATTTATCTGCAGAGGAAACAGATTGTTTTGACATGAGCCAATGACATGTTGTAGTGCATCAGAAACCTATCATCCGGATTCCTAGAATTTCAGTCACCAATCTCCCATGGTCGGTGGTTGTCAACTGTCAGACTCCTCACAGGGTATTGGATACGAGGGGCTTCATGTGGTTGCCATGGTAACCAGCTGACAGGGTGACATCTTCAATTGCAACGTTTCAAATTGCAACGTTTGAACTGATGTAAACTGACAATCAAGATCGAGGACTTGAATATTTTTACGACCAAGTAGCTGGGGTACATGTATATCTATTTCATCTGATATCAGACTGATACCATTGTGATCATCATGAATATGTACATGTATACATGGTATAACATCATGCCCTGGTATGACATGTATTATGCATACTGTCATCTTCGACCAACACACCAACATTATGAACATGTACCAGCATTTCATGGTATCTCAGACAGAGAACTGTCAATGGGGCATAAAAACAGTGACACAAATCGAAGACAACACTGAGAAACACAGGGAAGAACAAACTCAGTGAGTCTGTTGACAAAGTGACAAGTACCCTTATCGATAACACCCCCTCTCTGCATCCTTCCCCCCCCCCCCCCCCCTCCACCAGCTTAGATCGACAAGATTCCAACTGGGAAACTAATAACCAAAGATTAACCATTCCTCAAACTCATCTTGGGTTTCCACCAGGGAGGAACTCCACACGAGGGAAACTGGCTGAGAACCTAGGCCATGGTACATGTACAACACCAAGCAAGTGCACTTAGGACAGAAGCTTGGGAGAAAGAAGTGGTAGATTATCTTGATAGACATGCGGTGATTGTGATACATTGGATCCCGTGGTGTGGGGAATGTTACCTTAGTACTACAGGTATTAGCATAGATAGATCGGGCCACCTGCTGAGGTTTTGTTACCGGTATACTGGAAAAAACAATAAATCTGATATAGTTACCTGTTGAAAAGTCTATAGAACATGTAGACGGAAACATATGAGGAGGTACTACCTTTTAATTTTGCCTTGGAAAGAGAATTGATAGATGATTATTCAATCCAAGAAGACTAAACCCCATTGAATATCATCTATGCTGAGGATTGTTCACGGATCTACATGTGCATATTTATATCTACATAGAAGATTTCTACGAAGAACTGACACTATAAAACAATACGGCATTGTGTAACATGTATGCTATGGCTATTATAAGGCAGAAGTTTACACTGCAATGGCTGCATGTGCTGAGAAAACTTGGAAGTTTCCTGAACCATCTATCACCATTTGTACTAACTTTTTATTATAAACGGGTGGTTGATAAACTCAACAGGCCAAAAGAACGTGAAGAAAGACAATGTTACCTCTGCCAATATGGGTGAGAAAGTGGGCCAGTTACAAGGGGGAGCGGGGAGGGGGGTGTTCAAACCAGTATGCACACTGGGTCGTGAAAACTGAAAACCTGAAGGTCAAACCAAGGTGAAGGTGATTCAACCATATCTTTGAAGGCAAGGTTTCACCTTCAAAAGAGTTTCAAAATATCTCTTTTTCAGATGTATGACCTTACACGACCTACATGTATACAATTTGTATTTATACACAGCTACATGTAGTTACGATGGATTTAAAAATGTGGTTCCTACAATTTGCAATTTGCTGGTTAAAAAATGCATGTACATGTTAGTATTCATGTACAGATAGACATATATATTATGAGCCAGTGATCATGACGATCATGCTGTCTGATAACATGTACTTGTGAAATTATTTTTATCGCCATTACAACAATGCAACACCTGCTCTCGGAGAATACGTAATATCGATATGCAGTTAAATAATACATATACTAGTATATATCATGTAGCACGAATAAATGTACATGTACCATACACGTATATGTGTAAACAAGTTATTCATTATGTTTTAGATTCATAATTTCCATATCATTTCTCTGCGTGGGCAGACTGGCGTACACAGCTATATAATATTTAGAGCTCTGTTATGTTTCAGTCCAAGAAAAACTCTGACCTCGATACAAGCCAAAGGAAAGTACTAATACAACATTTCATATTGATCAGTACTGTGCGCTACCATGATCATGTAATATCCAGGTACATTCAAAATCCATATCTCGCAAAGATAACTAGACGTCAAGGCCTGAAGATGCCTTGGGGCATTTCGTGTGAGTTCTATTCCTAGCTAACATATACCTAAGAGACCGTGTCTAGAACCATGATGACTCTGAAACTGTCCGTGGTCAAAGTTTAAGTGACATACCCCACCCTAAGGCATCTTTGCGTTTCGCTCTACGACGCACCGTTTCCGAGATACGGCAAACAGGAAGTGCTGAGTCGGTGAAAAAAAATTCCACACCAGAAGTCGTCTTGACCCAAGATACCCTCTAGACTAGTTTGTCTAGTGCCAGCAGCCCGAAATTGAGCTCCGTTTCGCTCTACGACGCACCGTTTCCGAGATACGGCCGAACAGGAAGTTATGAGTCGGCGAAAAAAAATTGACACCAGGTGTCGTCTCGACCCAAAATACCCACTAGACTAGTTTGTCTAGTGCCAGAAGGCCGGAATTGAGCTCCGTTTCGCTCTACGACGCACCGTTTCCGAGATACGGCCCAACAGGAAGTGGTGAGTCGGCGGAAATAAATTCGAAACCAGGGGTCGTCTCGACCCAAAATACCCCCTAGACTTGTTTGTCTAGTGCCAGAAGGCCGGAATTGAGCTCCGTTTCGCTCTACGACGCACCGTTTCCGAGATACTGCCAAACAGGAAGTTCCGAGTCGGCGAAAAAAAAATTGACACCAGGTGTCGTCTCGGCCCAAAATACCCACTAGACTAGTTTGTCTAGTGCCAGAAGGCCGGAATTGAGCTCCGTTTCGCTCTACGACGCACCGTCTCCGAGATACGGTCGAACAGGAAGTGCCGAGTTGGCGAAAATAAATTCGACACCAGGTGTCGTCTTGACCCATAATACCCACTAGACTAGTTTGTCTAGTGCCAGAAGTCCGGAATTGAGCTCCGTTTCGCTCTACGACGCACCGTTTCCGAGATACGGTCGAACAGGAAGTGCCAAGTCGGCAAAAATAAATTCGACACCAGGGGTCGTCTCGACCCATAATACCCACTAGACTAGTTTGTCTAGTGCCAGAAGTCCGGAATTGAGCTCTGTTTCGCTCTATGACGCACCGTTTCCGAGATACGGTCGAACAGGAAGTGCCGAGTCGGCGAAAATAAATTCGACACCAGGGGTCGTCTCGACCCGAAATACCCCCTAGACTAGTTGTCTAGTGCCAGGAGGCCGTAATTGAGTTCCGTTTCGCTCTACGACGCACCGTTTCCGAGATACGGTCGAACAGGAAGTGACGAGTCGGCGAAAATAAATTCGACACCAGGGGTCGTCTCGGCCCAAAATACCCACTAGACTAGTTTGTCTAGTGCCAGAAGGCCGGAATTGAGCTCCGTTTCGCTCTACGACGCACCGTCTCCGAGATACGGTCGAACAGGAAGTGCCGAGTCGGCGAAAATAAATTCGACACCAGGTGTCGTCTTGACCCATAATACCCACTAGACTAGTTTGTCTAGTGCCAGAAGTCCGGAATTGAGCTCCGTTTCGCTCTACGACGCACCGTTTCCGAGATACGGTCGAACAGGAAGTGCCAAGTCGGCAAAAATAAATTCGACACCAGGGGTCGTCTCGACCCATAATACCCACTAGACTAGTTTGTCTAGTGCCAGAAGTCCGGAATTGAGCTCTGTTTCGCTCTATGACGCACCGTTTCCGAGATACGGTCGAACAGGAAGTGCCGAGTCGGCGAAAATAAATTCGACACCAGGGGTCGTCTCGACCCGAAATACCCCCTAGACTAGTTGTCTAGTGCCAGGAGGCCGTAATTGAGTTCCGTTTCGCTCTACGACGCACCGTTTCCGAGATACGGTCGAACAGGAAGTGACGAGTCGGCGAAAATAAATTCGACACCAGGGGTCGTCTCGACCCATAATACCCACTAGACTAGTTTGTCTAGTGCCAGAAGTCGGAATTGAGCTCCGTTTCGCTCTACGACGCACCGTTTCCGAGATACGGTCGAACAGGAAGTGCCGAGTCGGCGAAAATAAATTCGACACCAGGGGTCGTCTCGACCCAAAATACCCACTAGACTAGTTTGTCTAGTGCCAGAAGGCCGGAATTGAGCTCCGTTTCGCTCTACGACGCACCCTTTCCGAGATACGGCCCAACAGGAAGTGCCGAGTCGGCGAAAATAAATTCGACACCAGGGGTCGTCTCAACCCAAAATACCCCCTAGACTTGTTTGTCTAGTACCAGAAGGCCGGAATTGAGCTCCGTTTCGCTCTACGACGCACCGTTTCCGAGATACGGCCAACCAGGAAGTTCCGACTCGGCGAAAAAAAAATTGACACCAGGTGTCGTCTCGACCCAAAATACCCACTAGACTAGTTTGTCTAGTGCCAGAAGGCCGGAATTGAGCTCCGTTTCGCTCTACGACGCACCGTCTCCGAGATACGGTCGAACAGGAAGTGCCGAGTCGGCGAAAATAAATTCGACACCAGGGGTCGTCTCGACCCATAATACCCACTAGACTAGTTTGTCTAGTGCCAGAAGTCCGGAATTGAGCTCCGTTTCGCTCTACGACGCACCGTTTCCGAGATACGGTCGAACAGGAAGTGCCGAGTCGGCGAAAAAATAAATTCGACACCGGGGGTCGTCTCGACCCAAAATACCCCCTAGACTAGTTGTCTAGTGCCAGGAGGCCGAAATTGAGCTCCGTTTCGCTCTACGACGCACCGTTTCCGAGATACGGTCGAACAGGAAGTGCCGAGTCGGCGAAAAAATAAATTCGACACCAGGGGTCGTCTCGACCCAAAATACCCCCTAGACTAGTTGTCTAGTGCCAGGAGGCCGAAATTGAGCTCCGTTTCGCTCTACGACGCACCGTTTCCGAGATACGGCCGAACAGGAAGTGCCGAGTCGGCAAAAAAAAATTCGACACCAGGGGTCGTTTCGACCCAAGATACCCTCTAGACTACTTTGTCTAGTGCCAGGAGGCCGAAATTGAGCTCCGTTTCGCTCTACGACGCACCGTTTCCGAGATACGGCCGAACAGGAAGTGCCGACTCGGCAAAAAAAAATTCGACACCAGGGGTCGTTTCGACCCAAGATACCCCCTAGACTAGTTTGTCTAGTGCCAGGAGGCCGAAATTGAGCTCCGTTTTGCTCTACGACGCACCGTTTCCGAGATATGCATGAAAGCCTCAAGGATGAATCAGCAAAAATTCTTCCGAGCTCTAGGTCAGAGGTCGTTCGACGGATTGATCCCAAAATCAATAGGGTTCTTCCCTGGTGGTATATGAACTCCCATGCATAGAATATTTGCCATTGCATGAATACTTTTTGAGTTATCGATCGGAAACCAAGTCTCAAAATAAACCTTGATTTCATCCTCACGGACCTCACGGACCCCGGAGCCGCCTCCAAAACAATAGGGGTCTTCCATGTAATATTTCTGACCAGTGGTGTAAATTTGGACAAGATCCATTCAGGCGTTCCCGAGTTATTGATCGGAAACCAAAACGGCGGAAAGTAAAAAAAAAAGAAGAAAAAAAAAAAAAAAAAAAAAAAAAAAAAACCCAGACAAAACCATAAGGGCATTTCGGGCCGAAATGCCCTAATTCTGCTAAGTAATTCTGCTAAGGCCGATTTCATTTCTATATTGACTAAATTATCACTGGGAATGACAAAACACCACACTGACAATAATATACCTTCTGTGTATTTCATGAATGCAGTTAACACCAAAATCCAATATAAAATCTCATGCCATTGACCTTTCAAAAGTGCTGTAATTATCCACATATAGTATTCTCATGTACCATGATGTACTCAGATTTATAAAAGTTTGAAGTGGACCATTATAATAAAGACAAAACTCCCGAGTATTTTTCCATGGCTCTCAGACGGAAAAATCAATAAATAGACAGAGCATCCGTGCCAAAAGCATAAAATACTTGAATCCATCAAGGGCTACAAAAAGAGCTACAAAAATCTATTCCTTGGCGATTACGCTTTGTGCACCAAATAATGTGCGATTGAATTGCACAGTGGCCTAGAAATTCAGGTTTTTTTTCACTTGTACATGTACATGAAATACGTGGAGCAGTAAAACAGGAGGCATACGGTCTGGCCAAGTCCATGTTTATTAATAAATCAACAGCTTTGCCGACTATTTGGTGCTGAGTTAGGTAGATAGCAGTAGCCTTGACCTCACAGCGAGCTGCCTCCACCTAGCTTGTCTACAACCATCATCAACACAGTCTCTTTCATGATAAAATGTTCAGCCTTGCAGACTGGATAAACATGATAAACCTATGAATATATTCAGTGATATCTAGGTAACAGTACTCGTCTAACTTTAATAATTAAAAAAATATTCATACATTTGAGGATGGGCATATTAACAGCATGACAGAATACGTTTTGCCATTTTTTACCATAGTTTAACACGTATGTGGATGCATTTAGCGAATACATCTATATACCGTATTGGTCCTAATAGCGGCACGCGCCCTAATAGTAGAGCCGCCCCCTTTTTGCCCAAAAATATTCGATTTTTGTAACCAAATAATTCACTTCATATCTTTCTAATAAGATCTTGGGAGTGTTCCAATCCACACATTCATGTTATTTGAAGCATAATGAAGGGGATTAAAGGCTATAGGTATATTATTCAGCGATTTTCTTAAACTTGACCTCAAGTTTGACGCCATTTTTGTGCGCGATGCTGCATTTGGTCTTGCTTTGGCTCGCCGTGCTACTATTAGGACCAATACGGTATTATACTTGGGAATTACCCAGCTCATAATGTATAAATAGGATTCACAACGAGACAGCCATTTAATCTAGTCCCAGTGAAATGATACTTCACACTAGTAACATCCCGTCTCCATGGAAACCACTTGAACACAAATCAATAGCGCTATAGTGAAGAATGGCACCAATTTGGTTAGAAATTGTCACCAATGAACAGCGATTTCCATTTCTTTTCATTTCGAGTGGAGTGGTATCATACGCAACACTCCAATAATCCATCAGAACGCATCGAACTTGCAATGTAGAGCAAGAAAAAAATCCTCGGACTACTTTTAGGCACCTTGTACTGGGCTGAACTTGATTTCGCTCAAGGTCAACGTTAACCCTTTCCCTTCCAGCCATGAAAAGATGGCTAGCCCTGAAAACATGAAGAGAAATTTCATGCCACTTGGGAACGAGTGGGGGGTTAATATATCCAGCGGTGAATTGAATCTGGCCACAAACTGTATTGGAAAGACAATTCAATATGCCATTGTATAGACGAAACTAAAAGCATATAGCATGTAGATTCTGCACTAGTAAAACTATTTTTTGCACGGATACGAGCCAATTGTGAAACAGATGAAATGTCAAGGACTTTTGACCTGTAAAATCTGCATGATACTTTATGAAAGATAAGATTTGCACTGACCTTTGCCAACTGCCATGCCTGCACATTTTGCACACAAAAGGCGATTTTATAGAGTGAAAGAAAACTACATGGCTTTTGAAACAAATTCTTCATTCACAATTTCACCCGGCTACCTGAGAGGAACATGTAGTATCCTTCATCATAAGTCAATGATGACAAAGCATTCTTGGTTACTATTACAACAACTGAAGATTACCTCAATATTGGACAGGTTTTATCAACCCAAAAAATCTAGGCCCCGTTCAGCATGTTCAGACTAATCAGTTTTGGCTACTGTATCTGCAAGTGCAAATTATATGTCTCGGATATATTACAATGTACCTAGACTGGTATAATAAATCCATGTATAGCACAATAATTACTGATAAGATTATCATGATCATGAACAAGCATCTAGTTTTGCCGAAACTGTTCAAATTTCATTAGCATTGTCAAGTATCTATACATTATATGTAGGGGTATTTTGATGGCAATTGCAATTCTCAGCATGTTTTACTTGGAATGGCTGGATACAGCTTTCGGTTTCATATTTGCATTGAGTATAGTGACTGAGTACTAAAATCAGTTAGATTTTTCTTCATTTTCTCGTGGGTGGTACATTCGAGCCATGCAATTAATTCTTGCAAGCAATTGATTTTCTTTCACTGAATCCACGTTCATTCCGATTTCCGAATCACTTCAAATTTTATCTTTCCTGAAAATAAAATGCCGCTATCTCAAAATGAGACCAAGTCGAGAAAACAAAGTGAAACGTGTTCAATGGAATGTTTCAAACACGAAATGTCACGTAGTCCAAAGGGCTCCATATCAGTACAAAGTCAACCACAAATTTCAGGCGAGCCATTGTCGAGGAAAAGGTCATAACCGTTCACAGCAGCATGTGCCCAATGTCAAGTTGAAGGTCATTCGAGGCCAAATCTACACAGTCAGCAATGTCTAGGCCAGACACTCCAGTGTGTTCAACTATCTCGGAGCCACCCCCCCCCCCCCCCCCACCTCTCCCCCTCCAATAGCTCACCGTGCCTGACTCTTAAGTATAGGTATATAGAGGTGACTAAAAAGGCATATAGTTAAACAGCTCTACGCTGTATTTAGTCACAAGCATGTACGCTTTCACATCCATGAGTTATTTTAGAATATTTACATGAAGGTATCTTATAACTCCAAGTGTTTCTTTTTTTATCATTGGCTCTTTGATACGGATAGTAAAGATAAGCACTACAGTTATCTTGTGCACATCATGTACCCGACATTCCGGGAACAAATTGCTGGCGCACAAAATCTTAAACCCACTGCAGTATTGTGCAGAGACGTGTAAAATGTATATGTTGCACATAATAGCTGTTTTTAAATTATGAATGTTATCATGTAAATGATATCTTCTTCTCTATTACTGCTAATCATTTGGCCCATGTAGCACACACTACTAATTATACTCACCCATAAACATGCTAAATGAATGTCATTTAATCCGTCTGGAACATTTTGGATCTTCATTGAATTTACAACAAAGAGTAATCTGAGCTACATGGGCCGAAACTTGAAAATTTTGAATTCAAACACTTTAAAGAATATGAATATTGAACTTAGCATTTTGAATCATTCATATAATGGATTCTCACAATGTATTTGAAAAACTGGAACGAACATACGGAATGAAATGATGGGTGCAGATATCAACGAGCTCAGTAAAATTTATTCCTTCAAGCAGAAAGAAAAAGTAACAAATGCTGACAGTGAGGTTCAACAATCTTAAACATTACTGGTACGAATCAGTGAGCGGTGCTCAAACCTAATTTTAAAACAGATGAAAACTTTAAGTCAGATCCAGATGCGTGCAGGCAGAAATACATGGTGCAGGTATCTGCATGATCTGAGACCCAGAAGGATTTTTAAGATTGTAATGTATGTATCTGGTTCTAATAAGCTCCCTCACAGGCTCACATGTCACATCCCTATTTCAAATGATTAAATAATTCCTATCTCATGATATGATATATAAGCATGAATAGTAAAAATATTATGTATATATAATTATGTCATTAAGTCATTATGTCATTGCCATCAACAAAACATAGGCTATCATGGCTAATATGCTATAGGACCTATTATTTGTAAAGTTCATCCAGTTGAAGGAGCCTATTCCTGGGCAGGGACTAAACCCAGGCACCAACAAAGTCGACACCGACAAGTTTTGTCACGACTATATGGGAGGCGCTCGAGTTTAATACCTGCTCGCAGAAATACATTTCTCGTTATGTATTTCTGCTGCTCGGGAATCTAGGCTCCTTCAAATGTAAGACGGCTCAAAATGTTGCCCGGAGGTTTTTGGGGTCATTCTCCTGGTCCTGCTTAGAACTAGCAATGGGTTGGATTTAAATGAATCCTTGTGGCATGATCATAGTTTGAACTTTAATCTTAAGTGATGATGTTCCAACTAATTTGAACTTTTACAGATATAAAAAATATCATTCCTTTTTGCAAATGTTTTACGAAACTTATGATCATGGTTGTAATTCTGGATGCCATCTATGCAGGAGAGTCATTGAAGATTGAGTAAAGAATTTAGCAATTTCCGACACTATCCAACCCTTGTCTCGACCCTTGTTGTGGACATTGTTTCGAACAGAAACTAGTTGTGCCACCTGGCGAATCACTTATTCGATGATAGTTTGCCTCTAAGCTCTAGCGAGTGCACTGTGAACTATATTAAGTCACGTGATCAATGCAAACAAGATGTCCGCGCCTATCTGAAAAGGAAAACAACTTCTGCCGTTCAGTAATTTACTGATTTTATCCCGAAATTTAATTCTAAACTGCTTGGCAATGTAAGATTTTACCTTCTGAATACCTCCACTCATTATTTCAGCAGTGTACTGGTTGTGGTTGCCCCAGTGCAATACATAATGAATTGACGATATATTTCAAAATTTTCGCCAATATAATCTACAGTTGGTAATTTGATACATATCTCGGTTACGAGTCGAGTCACAACACCCGAGTACTCGATTACAAAATCTGTACTTGTGCTGACCCTAGAAATCGTAACCAATTCCCAACAACATTTAAATTATAAGTAATATCAAATTTCGTGTGACAATGAATGATGCCAACCAGATGAAGGTCAAGGACACAGTCAGTGATGTCAATGGCAAGGTCGTGGTCAGCCCAAGCGACGCGGAGTCGCTTGGGCTGGGTCATGGTCAATTTTCAGCATGTTTTGGCCTTGGCTCGGGCAGCGGCTTGGAAATGTCAGAATGAAGAATGGCACCAGGCATGGGAATCTGTCACGTCTCTTGGACATATTATCACCAGACATTGTCTTTCTTTTATTGAAAGTTTTGTATGTCATCAAATACACAGACATTTCCATGCAAGCCCTTCATGTATTGCGTCAGTGTGACATCTAGCTAGAGCAGGCATAACCATGGGCATAGCCAGGAACGCGGCGCTGCACACCACCACATACTCACAGTGCAGACTCTCTCAACATTTCAACGAATTCACGATTGGAGTTCCTTTGTTATAAAACCGGCCATGTTTCGGCTATCAAGTTTGACAATTAAAACATATCGATACCAGTACAAGCAGTAATCAATCATGTTCCAAACACCTACCGTCAAATGCGAAATTAGGCACGTCTTGTACGCGAAAACCGGTGTGAATTATTGTGTTGACAAATGAATTGCGACCCTGACCTTCCTCGCCTCGATACTATGGTCGCCACAAGCGAGGCTCGAAAGGGAATACTCGGCACATCCTAATCTACGTATCATTGTATAAAGGTTATTCCGGAAATTCTGCCACAAGCCATCTTATAAGTTATGTTCAGTTTGGTTGGTTTTGAGGTCTATTTTAAGGTTTCTCAGATAATGCATTCGATTTTATTCGTTTCTACTTTGGGAAATCGATTTTCCATTGAACCAGACGGGCCGCAGTCAGGTGACGTCAGTAAATAAAAAGTGCTGCCATCTATCGAATAAATAATATTAGTAAGTGGAAAAAATGCCGATGCATTATGATTTTGAGATATTTCTGTGAAACGTCATGATATCAAAAGTTTACTAAATATTATATATACAGTTGTACCCGTTATGACAGAGATAATTACTGTATTTAATATTATATAAGCCAAAAATCGTCTGTAAAACTTTATGATTTCATTTTGAAAAAAACTTCCTGGCTTATTTTTTTTATCTAAATTTATATCAAATGAAATAACTTTTCAATCAACTGAACCAAAGTTATAGTATCATACATGCATCATAACAGCAAAAAGAATATAATAATTTTCATCAGAATAATTTTATTTTGTGTATAAAACAGCAATACAAGTTTTTTCTCAAAAAAAAACCTCAAAACACTATTAATACCTTTTTTCTGTTGATGTAATTATGTGGCCTTTTGAACATTCTGTTGTCTTGTGGCCTTTTGAATATTATTTTGTACTAAAAATTAGCCCAAAGGCTAAGATAGGTTACCGGACAATTTTGGTTTGGCCATGGCAGCATTGGCAGGTAACAGACCTTGAGATTTACCAATCAAGGTTCGCAGTGTAAACATATGACCTTGGGATTTACCAATCAAGGTCATCCGTATGAACTTCGATGTAACAATTACATGTATGTGTGTGGCATTTGATATTCTATATGTTGGGTGGAATCGTTTAGGCCGCTCAGGTCAATTTACACATTCCAAGTCAGACATTTGGCACTCAAGGTCATCTGACGTCAAGTTCAAGGTCATCATTAGTTGTGCCATATATGTCTTCCTATATGTTCATAATGCAAACAGGAGCTCTATCTGCAAGCATTTCATCTACAAAGGCAAATCTGGGCATTTTTTTACCCCAAAATGGCTGTTTTGACCTTTCAAGGTCATCCAAGGTCAAATTCAAGGTCACCACACAAGTCGCCATATATGACTTCCCATTTGAAAGTGCCAATTTCTAAGCTCTATCTTCAAGCGTTCTATGAGTACAGTCCAGACAGCTCCCATTATGAAGGGAAAAAGTGCCGAAATTTTTCTAAGTCCAAAATTTTTTTCAAAGGGTGAAAATTTTTTTTTGCTCTAGAAATGGCCCAAAATGGATAGTAATGCGATCTGGGGCGAAAAAAATTTTTTTCGCCGACCCGCCAAAAATTCAAAATGGCCGCCACACGAAAACCGGCAGATTTAGGGCAACCAAACTTATACATATCACAGAGGTATATGAGGGGAATCTTTTGAAACCAAAAACTCAAAACTGATCAGACAGTTTTTGAGAAAATGGCTGTCAAAGTCCAAAATTGAGCGTTTTTCGACAAAAACGGCCGCCATTTTGAAAAAAATGCGAAAATCAAAAAACAAAAAAATACCTCCTTCTCAAAATATTTTTAGGCATTTTTGTGCAAAATTTCAGAAAGATTCGATCGTTAACTTTAAAGATAAAAATGTTAACGCCGGACGGACGGACGGACGGACGGACGGACGGACGGACGACGGACGCAACGCCATGCCAATAGGTTATCGGACCAAAGGTCCGGTAACCTAAAAATTTGTATTTTGCTCTTCAAGCATATTTTTGTGACATATACATGTATCACATTGTAATCCTGTCATTAACATGAACTTCAACATTCAAAATTTTGAACTCTCAAAATGGGATTTGGTGTCATATTTGGTGCCTTCATCCGATATACATGGATCAAAACTAATAGAGCATATAGTCAAACAGCTAAATATTTTGAATACTAGTATGCAATCTAATGATACAAAGTTCAACAAGAAAACACAATACAATGTAAATAGTTGATTACTAATATTTCACAGTACTGTGCAGTGAAAAAATATTTAAAATTTTCCATTAAAAATGGAAAATAGTCTCCTATAATAATACTTAACCAGACAGTTTGATACCATGTTGAGTAAAGTTACGTATGCATATACTTATAATGAAAGTATACTAGTATATCTGCTTATATGGATAAAAACTGACACCAAAAGCAATATAATCAGTAAAGCATTTTACCCTTGTACTGCTTTATGTGTACGCAGTATCTGAGTATGTTTCTAAGTACAATTGTATCATGTGTATTACATTATAGAATACACATTTCAGACATTGGTGTACAATGATGAGTCATTAAATGTAATTCATAGTTCCGGCGACACATAACTCCTGCCCGCTTCCATATTCACTGGCCAATCAAAAGACATAAAGAAATGTGCCAAAACGTAAAAGTTCCACAAACCAAACTGGCGTGTGTAAACAGCACAATTTTTTGAATAAAGTGAGATGGTAGTGTACTTCTGGTGCACACATGGTAAAATTAAGCCAAATAAACTGAATATTTAGTCTCACAATGTTCCTCATTCCTTCATTTAACATCTGAAATATCGTGTGATAGTTTACGAAACGAATGCGTGAACAGAAGCGAACAGAAGTTGCATTATTTGCCACTATCTCAAACATAAGCACTTTGTAAGACATTTTGTGAGGTTGCCAAGGGGTGTGGTCTTTCGCGATGTCATCGGAACTATGAATTGACATGGTACCAAAATAGCTGAGTAACATGTTCAAGCCTGTACATATTCATGACCTTACACAAAATCCAGCTTATTGAGTTCAATCTGCAGATCTCACAATATAAAACTCAAAAATTTTGCCACATTGCAAGATCACAATACTGATTTCTAAAAAGAATTTAAAACTTATATTATCATAAATCTCGGTGGGCAAAAAATACTTGTATGTTGAGAAACAGTATAGCAGAATTTATATTGAGGTGATCGGTTACTCTGTGAGGCAAACCCGTTTCAAAAACAAATAGCAGTACTACTGATATACGGAATCAAAAATGGACAGAAGATAAATACCGCACAATTAATGTACAAATTCTCCCTAATTTTGTCAAAGGAATGTTATGTGTCAAGGAAATTATCATTACTTGCATTGCTTTCTTTACTGGATTGTGCCCATCTGGTGGTCAGGGATACTGACCGATGGGTATTACTTTAAAAGCCATCGACTGGCCAATTTCATGCTGTACTCATGCTGTATGTGCACAGCACACCAAGATTAGTATTTTTTGCCGGAGAAAATAATTGCGTCTGACATGATAATGAAGTCATTTTAGATACACAGTTACACAGTGAGTCAAAACACATTATTTCACAGCAAGTTTTTGAACACATCCCATTCATACTCTGTTCAGTGTTCACAAAAGAATATTCATGACAAATTTCCATCTACCCGTATCTCTAACCACATTCAAAACAATCAAAACACTGTGAATGACAGTTTTCACACAGTATTCATTTTAACAGAAGCTCAGCTTCTTCCAACTACTACACATATCACTTGTACATAACGCAGACCACTTTACAAATCATAATTTGTATCACTTTAAAAAAACAAAAGGTTCACTCCATGATATACATTTGCTGTGCATATAATATCTAGAAGTTCGTGAACATCAATAAAACTGGATAGTCAACTGGATAAACATTTTGTTCCAATACTTGTACAGTACAACATATATTTGCAAAGCAAAGAAAGCACAGTGTATATACGGTGTATTATTTGAATGCAGCCAATGTAGATTCGTAATACATTTTTTATCAGAAAGAATAAAGCCATGCGAATAAATATACTCTAATGGAAATGCAAACAAGTTGTAGACATTTTCTCAGCGCTTCACTTCTTGCGGGGAAAGACAACTTTCTCCAAAGCCATCATCGGTGCTTCAAAAGCCAGGGAAGTAACAAATGCCACAGCATAGGAAAGTACGATCGTCCCGATGAAGTAATAGGTCTGCAGGGGAAAATTGGACAAAATTAGTACAACTGAACGTGGTACCAACCTGAATCTCTATATTTAATCTTTAGTTGTTGTGAGTCTTTTTATGTATATATTATGTGAAATGCATATATTTTATTTGACATTAGCAATGTATTTACAATTTTTTTTTCATATTGTTATATTGTTAATCAGTTTCAATGATGAAACACTTTATTTCACAGCAGTTGATGAATAAAGATTTTGCTCATGCTAGCCAGCATCTCTTGTTGGCTTTAGTCTGAGAGCAAAGATGGTCACTGAGATGGGGTCTCAAGAGTCGAGAGCCTCACATAAACGCACTTTCATGGTATTATACTATACCATTACTGTCATAAAACCCACCAGGGATACAGTAGAGATGAAGATAGTCTGCTCAGTTGTGAGGACTGTGTAGGAAATGACGATCAGATGAACAAGGTAAGCCATGTAAGTCAGCCGGCTCAGCGGAACCATCGCAGTCCATGAAAGAAACGTGTTCACGGGACCTGGACGAGAAAATTCAAAATTATAGGCTTATTTTGAGATCGCCAGTAATATGAAAATATTTTGATACATGTAACTGTCATTTATTGGTTAGCAACCATATGAAATTTTCGTGGACATAATGATTTATTTCATATCATTGTGTAGTTTATATCAGAACAATACGATTCATCAAATTTTTTTTTTATCATTCAAAGTCTTAAGTTATTGAAATCTTTCTACACGTAAGGCAAATAATAAGTTTTAACCAGTATCTATTACATACTTCCCCCTATAATAAACAATCCAGTAATGTTCAAAATAGGAGTTTAAGAACAACGAAAATTTGCAAGATGACATCGATTGAATATCTAAATCTCTTCTAACTTCATTCCCAATATCATGGTTATGCCAAAAAATGGCTGTTTTATGTTAATAAATGGCTGTTTTATGTTAATAAAACTAGTGTTATATACTATACTTACCTCCAAAACACATTACGGGTTATGGCTTATTAGCCTTACTGACATAGGAGTTCTCCATAGAGAGAACCCCATTTGGAAAATGGGCTAGACAATGAATTGTCCAAGCCACTAACCCACGTGACCGGATGGTGACGTCATTCTCGTCGATTCTAGGAACCAACCAGAAGGAGTACGCGGGGCCGGCCGGGTGGGCACTCTGAATGTGTTTTGGAGGTAAGTATAGTATATAACACTAGTTTTATTAACATTAAACAGCCAGTTATATGCCTATATCTTACCTCCAAAACACATTACGGGTAAAATCAGAATAAAGATTGGAGGCGGGGTGCTCCAAAAAGAACTCTGACATAACCAAAAGCTCAACCCTAGGGCCTCAGTGAGGGACAGGGTGGGCTTTTCCCCTGAATGATTGGAGGAACCAAAGGAGGGTGTCCTCAGGGTCACCAAAACATTTATGGTTTAACAATAGGGTAAGTAGAAAAAACCACTTACCTCCGAGTGTCGAGTGACTGGCTTCCGGTCATAAGTGACGTAACGTATGTACATGAGGATATGCCTTGCTGACGCAACTGAGTCACAATGCATACCGAACTAAGGAGTACGACCGTACTGACATAGGAGACCAATTTAACGGTAATCGGAACCGGAACTCGCAACACGGAACTTCAACATATGTACAAGAGGAACGTATGTACAAGATGGGCCACGTCATCCTCAAGGGGTGACGACGCTCCGAGCAACTACCACGGGCCCGAGGTGGTAGCCCTCACTCCCCGTCCACGTCAGGTCTCTAAGGTAGAAAGACGTAAAGGTGTTATGGGATTGCCATGAACATGCTTGCATGACCTGATCAAGTGGAACCCGTCCCATATATGCAAGAGAGGCCGCCATGGCCCGAACATCATGGGCGCGTACCTTGAACGAACAGGCGGAGTCCTGCTCGGCCAAATCGTAACAGGTGCGGATACATTTTTGAATCCAGGATGAGATGGTAGCGGAACGTATGTCCCGTTGGAATTTCAACTGATGTGAAATGAACAACAGTCGCTTGCCAGCCCGGAGACCTTTTGTCCGCTTAAGGTACAAGCGCAAAGCCCGCAACGGGCACAGGAGACAGTCTTCCTCGAGATTCGGGCCTACAGACGCCGACAAAGCCGGAATCGTGAAGGCCAGCGGGGGAGACGACGCCAGCTGGGTTTTCGCCAGGAAAGAAGGGATGACCTGTAAGGAGACCTGGAGGCCATCCTCTCGCCATCTAACTTTTGAGAAATCCAAGGCGTGGATTTCGCTCCTGCGACGTCCAGAAGCCAGAGCCAGCAGGAAGACTGTCTTCCAAGTAAGGAACTTTAGGGGGGCGGAAGACATAGGTTCAAAGGGAGCAGACGCCAAACGGTTCAAAACCAGGGATAGATCCCACTCCGGAACTGAGTTACGGGTAAGCGGACGTTCAACTTTAAAGTTATTGAGCAAGGCGCTCAGATCTTGATCCTCGCCGAGATTGATACCAGTGTGAGGCAAAATAGTCTTGGCTAGAGCGGTCCTATAACCCGCTAATGTCGAAGGGGCCGCACCCGCTTGGAATTTCTCCAAGAGAAAATCAGCTACTGTCTGAGCAGAGGCGTTGAATGGATCAACCTGCCTGCCATCGCACCAAGCAGCGAAGACTCGCCATTTAGACTCATAGACTCCCAAGGATGAGTTTCTATTAGGGCGGGCGATCCTACTGGACACTTCTGAAGAAAATCCCTTTGCGCGAAGGGATCGCTGGACAGAAGCCACGCGTGGAGGTTCAGGCTCGTGGGTCGGCTGTGAAACAGCTGCGCCCGGGGCTGTTTGAGAAGGTCGTCCCGAGGGGGTAGGGCCACTGGTTGATCTACCAACAGGCCCAGAAGTTCTGGGAACCAAGGCCGCTGTGGCTGGTATGGAGCGACCAGGAGAATACGGCATGTGTGGGACCTGATCTTGGCCAAAACCTTGGGCAGCAGAATCGCCGGAGGGTATGCATACCCGAACAGGCCGTCCCAATCCGTGGACAACGCGTCGATGGACATCGCAAGGGGGTCCGGAAGCGGAGAGACAAACACTGGAAGCTTGTTGTTCCACCTGGTCGCGAAGAGATCCACTGTAGGGCGGTCCCACCTGAGGCACAGGGAACTGAACACCTGAGGATGGAGAGACCACTCTGTTGGCTGGATCTGCCCCCTGCGTGACAGCTGGTCCGCCAACACATTCAACCGGCCCGGGATGTGACGTGCACGCAAGTGAATGTTCCGAGACCGGCACCACAGAAGAAGCGTCGTGGCCTGCCGACACAGGGTAACGGACTTTGTACCCCCCTGTTTGTTTATGTAGGCCACGACAGTGGAGTTGTCCGTGGACACCAGGACAGCATGACCAGCACACTCCTCCTCCCAGTGGGCCAGGGCCAGGGAAACCGCCTCCAACTCTAAGCGGTTGATGTGCCACGAGCTCTCGGGCTCTGTCCACACCCCAGACACTTCCTTGAAGTCCAGGTGTGCCCCCCAGCCCTCCGTAGAGGCATCCGTAAATAGATGCTTGGAGGGAGGAGGCTGACGGAAGGGTGAGCCCCGAGTGAGGTTGGTAGCGGACATCCACCACAGTATGGACGCCTTCCCTGCTGGAGAAAGGACGACCGGTTGCTGAGGGCAATCCGTGGCTGCGATCCACTGGGAGCGAAGGTCGATCTGTAACTCCCGCATGTGGAGTCGACCGTAAGGAACTAACTTCTCGGTTGCTGCCAGCAACCCGAGCATCGACTGCCAGACCTGTGCTGACTGACTGGGCTCGTCCAAGAATCTGCGGAGTAAGGACCGTATCTTTGACAGCCGCTCCTCCGTGGGAAAAACCATACCCAGCTGTGTCTTGTACCGGTACCCGACAAACACGAAGTCCTGGGCCGGCGTTAGCTCTGATTTCTGGAGATTGACCAGCAAACCCATGCGTTTGCACAAGTCCAGGACCCACTGTAAGTGCCGAGTCAGAACCTCGGGAGACTGGTGATAGACAATCCAGTCGTCTAGGTACTGGTAGAGGAGGATGCCCTCCTTGTGGGCGAGTATCTGTAACTCTTTCACCACCATTGTGAAGATCCATGGAGCCGGGGACAGTCCGAATGGCAGGGCACGGAACTGATACACGGTGCCCCGGTGCACGAAGCGCAGATATTTGCGGGAGACCGGATGAATCGGGATGTGAAAGAACGCGTCCTTCAGATCCAGGGAGACGACCCAAGAGTTCTTTGGAAGGGACAAGCGGATCGATTCCGCCGTCTCCATGGAGAACTTGGGGGTCTTGACATGGCGGTTTAGAGCGGACAGGTCGATCACGGGGCGCCACCCGCCTGAGCTCTTGGGAGTCAAGAACAGGATACTGTAGTAACCTGGAGAGGAAATTCCTACTTTTTCGAGCGCATTTTTGGCCAGCATATCGGCGATCTCGAGCGAGAGTGCTAACCGTTTGGCGTGAGCTCCGGGAAGTGAAAAGGGAATAGGCTCGGTAGCCAGTGCAGGACGCTGACTGAACTGGATGCGAAAGCCCCTGCGAAGGACCGACACGATCCACGGGCTGGCTCCGAGTGTCTGCCACTCTTGCCAATAATTTGTTAGACGGGCGCCCACAGGCTCGCTTGAATTTTGGAACGAGGGTGGGACAGCCCGAGGTATCGCAGGGTCCATCGCAGGGAGCTGATTCTGTGAAGTACTCACCTGCTGCGGGGGTGGAGGACTTCTTCTCCCCTGCTGGCTTGGGCTTGCCCTTGTGCTTTGACTTCTTGGTCGCTTTACTGCCGGCAGGGGCCCTCTGAAAGGGCTTCTTCTCCTTCTTCTCCTTGGACTTGGTCGGTGGAGGCTTGGAGGAAGAGGGGGCGTACGCCTGAAGAGGGGAGGCCAGACGCTTGGCGATCGTCTCCGTGAGACGCTTACTGGTCGAGACCGACTCCTCCTGACGGGCCAGCTCACGGGCTGCAGGCAGCTTAGACTCTAGGCCGGCGAAGAGAGGTGGAGGAGAGGTAAGAGCAGCCCCTGCCTCTGGATCTACGAGCGGGGCACAGCGAAGCTCCGTCACCAAGGCCGGGGGAAGCTTGAACCTAGCTTGGCCTAGAAAATCGTCTCTCCTCAGTAAGTGGAGGACCCACTCCACGTACGTGGACTGCTCCATCCGGTGGGCTGACGCCAAGTCACAAGACTCCAGGAGTTGGGACGCCGAACGGAGGTGGTCCCCCAGGGACACTAGCTGAGACGGTGGGGATTCCAGGTCTTCCAGCGCTGTCAAGGCAGACTGTAGTTGGCGGTAAGCCGCAGTACGGAACCAGTCCTCCAGGGAGGACACACAGGTGGCGGCGCGGACGGCGTGGTTCAGGGAGAGTAAGGTCTCCGGCTGAAGGGTCATGGGGCGAGCCTTGTCGCCAAGGTACTGGGCCGCCGCCTCGGGGAATACCGCTGGCTTATCCAGGTAGTCCGGGTTGGACGGGAGGTAGTCCTTCTTGTGGAAAGGAGGCCGACGGGGAAACTTCCCCAACTCTGTTTTCCCCTGGTCCAGTGTCTCACAGCGGCGCCGGGAAAACTCCTCGCGGAGCCCGTCCGGGATAGGGAGACCCCGTCGAGGCTGACGTTCCGGGGAGCGCTGGGATGCCAGCAGCGACGTCGGACGCTTAGACACTGTGGGCTTCGGCTCAGCTGGAAAGAGGGTGGGCTCCAAGGTCGAACGCATAAGGTCGAGCTTGTGATCAAAGGAAAGGTCCTCCTCTCCCCCCTCACTGTCGGCCGGCTCGGCGTCAAGACGAGAGCGCTTGTCGCTGGGAGCCACGGAAGCCACGACGGAAGCTGGGCGCTTCCTGGAAACTGGAGCCAGTGGCGCCGAAGGAGTAGGCACATCCTGCCCGCACGCAAGCGACTCCTCCCCAGAGTCCTCATCAGACTCCTCCCCGAAGATCTCCGCAGGCAACTGCTGGGGAGGCTCCAAGGCCTGAGTACGCCGTAAGGCATCTGACGTGGGGGGAAGGGACACACCCGCGCGGGCGTCCAGGGCTGCCAAAACAGCCGTAACAAGGCTAGCCACGTCCATCGCTGGGGCCGCTGGGGGAACTCCAGACGGAGAGGGGGGCCGGGAGACCACCGAAGAAGGACCTGGCAAGGAAGGCTGGGCCGCCGAGCTAGTCGTCACGGTGAGAGAGGCCGAAGAGGCAGTCAACGCCGATGAACTCTGCAAAGAGAAAGAAGCGGTAGATTTCTCTATAGAAGCAGCTGTCAACAGCATGCACTCAAGGCTCGGACCCCGTAGGACGGGGGCCGAGCCCCGAGCGGGCAACGGCAGGGCAGAAGCAGCACTGAGAGTCGAGTGCCGGATCCGCACCCCGGGGCCCGGACCCCGTGGCACGGGGTCCGGGCCCCGTCGGACGGAGCCCGGCCCCCGTGACACGGGGCCCGGCCCCCGAAGCACGGGGGCCGGCCTCTGCGACTGAGGCTGTGCCAAGCGCAGAATACCCGAAGGGTCGGGGTCCGGACCCCGTACGGGGTCCGGACTCCGCGCCATCACACTAACCAGAGCACCGCTACGACGGGCCACACAAAGCCCCTGGACCGAAGTCCGGGGGCCGGACCCCATACGGGGTCCGGACCCCGAGGGCCGGGAACCGAAAAACGCGGGAGAACTGGCCAGAAAAGGCGCGGGCGCAGCTGCAGGAACCTGTTCGCCGATAACAGCGGAGGTGACACGCGCAAACAGGATCCCCGCTGACGGTACATGAAATACACAGTGAATTGACTCCCGGGGCGTGCCACCGTGGGTCGAGTGCGACTCTCCCACCAGCAGATCACCCGCGGAACAAAACAAAGAGGAAGGGGAAGAAAACTTAGCTTCTAGGCAAACCAGGGTACGATCCAGCTTGCCCAGCAGGGCAGAAGTCTTCCTTTCCTGACGGCGGCGACGCTTGGCCGACGACGCGGAAGATGAAGAGGACGGGGCTGGAGACACTTGACGGGACAACTTGTCTCTCCGTGCGAGAACAGCTCCAAGAACCTGCCCCCACTCCTCCCGCGAACGGTCCGCACACAAACCGCACGTAAGTTGATCCGTATGCACCGGGTCCTGGCACGCAATACACTCTGAGTGTACTTCCCACGACGGAAGCTGCTGCCCGCACTGAGCACAGCGGCGCATCACGGCAAGAGAGGAGTCCGCGCTCCAAACACAAAACGAAGTCCGAGGAGCGGAAACTATCCACGCGAAGCACGCCAAAAGAGCGAGGAAAAGAAATATCCAATAAGGCATGCAAAGAAAGTGTTCGTAAGACGATGAAAACTAAAATATTCGCAAAGTTATGTCAGCAAGGCAAATCCAATGTGGTAGAGCAGCCATAGGAGACGAGAATGACGTCACCATCCGGTCACGTGGGTTAGTGGCTTGGACAATTCATTGTCTAGCCCATTTTCCAAATGGGGTTCTCTCTATGGAGAACTCCTATGTCAGTAAGGCTAATAAGCCAGAACCCGTAATGTGTTTTGGAGGTAAGATATAGGCATATAACACAGCATTTCCACAAACTCACCCCCATATCCTGTAACACAGGCGAATATCACCCAGGACACTCCAATGGCCCACACGATCCTGTGTACGCTCGCGTAGAACGCGTTGACTCCAGGTGAGAGTACAACGTTTCCATAGGAGACGCCGTACAAACCGTACACAACCTCGTAACATGCCACAAAAGCCACCAGCCAGCCAAGTAGTACCGTCACCTGCACGTTTGTAATATCAGTTGCAAGCTTGATAATATGATGATTATTATATTGAAATGCATTTTATTTTCATGATACATTTTGATATAAATTGTTCAAATCTGAAGACTGGTTTCGAATCTGATGTCACACTTATTAGATCTACCAATACCACACCTTTTTTAGATTTCAAATCAATATTACCAATCACACAGATAAAACATTATATACAGAACATATACATACCAGGTACACGTAACTTCAAATAAACGGCACAAACCTTGTTAAGACGAATTTTGAGGTCTGTTCGATGTAAGATGTACCCGAGGGCCAACCCGACAGCGTATACTCCCACACGCGCGTACGGACGAACGTAAACGTCCGCCATCCAGTCGTTGGTTCTAAAATAGAGATGGCTTTTGACATGGACAGCAATATCGTAGAGTGATAATGGATTAACCATGTTGCTTATATGCCAAAAAGAACATTTCTAGACATGGTGTATTGATTGCAAAATCACTCACTGTGTTGGATTTCCAGCCAAACTCTGCAAGTTCATTCCTTGGAGGTCGGACGGGTAGTTGTTGATCTTCGTGAGGACGCCGACAACGATCATATTCATCAGGACCAGCGAGAAAATCATAACGGCCCCAACTGCGACCCACCTGTGAGATCATAATGACTGGTGAAACACTAGGTAGTCGTTTTATTGCAAGTAATTCGATATGTTTCCATTGTTTTCACCCCTAAAAACATTGTTTAAAAATTCCTATGATCTTCTACCGGGGTATGTGAATTTATGTGAATTCAAGATTTTTTTTTCGAAATTTTTTTTTATTTTTCATTTCTGAAAATTGGTTCTGTTGAACAAAATACAACAATGGAAGAATCACTGGATTTACAACTAGACGCTTCCGGTCGCCTACGACCGCTTGGGTGTATCCCCCGTAGCCCTATCATCCCTGTTGCCCCAAATATATCGCTGATGTACATTGTGAGTGTGAAACCTTTCAGACTTATTGAAGGTCGAATTCAAGATCACCACTAGAATCACTGCATTCGAATTTCCATTTCGACATGTTCGAAAAAAATAACGAAATTACAGCCAGATAAAAGTTTTCACCTAAAGCTATATATTTCAACTCAGAATATTTGACAAACTTGGTTCGCAACTAAGTTGCGAGATGACTAAATTGGAGCCAGATCGAACTTTTCACTGTAAGTTATATTTCAACTCATACTATGTGCCAAACAACTCATACTATGTTCCAAGTTGAAATTCAAAGTAAAAGTTGACCAAAACTACATTTCAAGATGACGAAATTGGCGCCAGATCAACTTTTCACCATAATTTAAATTTTAATTCATAATATGTGCCAAACTTGGTTTCAAGCTGAAATTCAAGTAAAAGTTTACCAAAACTGCATTTCAAGACAAACTGCAACCAAGACAAACTTGGTTCGCAACTAAGTTGCGAGATGACTAAATTGGAGCCAGATCGATCTTTTCACCATAAATTATATTTTAATTCATAATATGTGCCAAACTTGGTTCCAAGTTGAAATTCGAAGTAAAAATTGACTTTACTGGTAAAAATAATGTTAACTTATCCGGTTACACCCATGAAATCTCTACTGGACAAAACTTGTAAATTGTTGAGTTCAATAATAAATGTTTCTTGTCTTACCTGATTTTCTTGAGGTCAATAATAGACTTAACTAGTAAAAAGGATGTTAACTTATTCGGCTACAGCCATGAAATCTCTACTGCACAGAAGCTTTACCTTGTTGAGCCCAATAATAAATGTTTCTTGTCTTAACTATTTTTATTGTGGCCAATAATAGACTTAACTAGTAAAAATAATGTTAACTTATTCGGTTACACCTGTGAAGTCTCTACTGGACAAAACCTTTACCTTGTTGAGCTCAATAATAAATGTTTCTCATCTTAACTATTTTTATTGTGGTCAATAATAGACTTAACTAGTAAAACCAATGTTAACTTATTCAGTAATATTGTTCTTTTTTCACCAAAAACATCAGTTCTGTATTCTGAACAAGAATCCAGTGCAATTTGCTTTCATAGTACAGGTTATTGGAGTGATCACACATGTCAAAGTAGGTATTTTAATTGTCGTAATAAGTTAACCTCTCAAACTTATTAATATTTATTCGATCATTCTGAAAAACAATAGGTTTCGTGTGATGGTCTTTCTCATTGAGCCTGTGCGATTTCATCATCATTCATTGAAAACTCCCACCCGTAGAGCGTTCACAACCCATGTGTGTTAAACAGGCTAATTTGAGCACAAAATGTTACGCCAATCGGCTATTTTGGTTGCTATGGCAACCAAAATCGATAGGTGTCCAGATCTCACCATAAGACATGTCCATATAAAATATTATCAAAATCGGTTCATATTTGCAACCTGCAGCGCGTTCACAAGAAAGTGTCTGCGGACGCGGACGCGGACGCGGACGCGGACGCGGCGGCGGCGGCGGCGCGACGATCGTAAATCCATAGTATCCGCCGAACTTTGTTCGGGGGATACAATTACTCTATTTCTCACTCACTTGTACAGAGCAACAACTACCAAAGGTGCGATGAGAAAGAACTGCATGTCGTTAGCCAGATACCAGGTCCAGCCGATACACTGCAGAGGAAAAGTGTTCGTAATAAAACCGATTGATGAGTAATTCTCGTTTTAAGTCCCAGGTGCATGAATTCTTACCAGAAAAGATTGTACAATCCTTTATGTATCATCGCACGAGAAGCATATACCTGATAACTGGGTATATATATAACTGTACTACTATTTTCAGTGATACACCAACAGTTATCTGTGCTGTAATGACACATACAAATACATGGATATATTGTGTGTCCAAGGAATGCTTTTTTGTTTACTTCACATAGTTCAGTACTAAATGACCTATGGCCTAATCGAAAGTCTTATTCAAACTTTTTTCGTTGCTGAGAAAATCGTGACGACAAAAGTGTATGCCATTGCAGTAACCAGGGTGACCAGCTCACCCCTGCAGTAGTTGTGAAGAAGTTGTTTATATACAGCAGGTTTTGCCACCAGTGTTCTCTGCAGGCCGGGTCCGGCCCGTCCGGGAAGCTCGGCCCATCCCCCATGTAGTGAAACAGACTCGTGTACACGGCAATTACTAGCATATATGGTGGGGTCAGCCTGCAAAGATATTTGTTGGAAGGAACATTCTTGGTTCTTTGTGATAAGTAATGACTAGAAGTTGGACGAATATATTGACAATTTTCACTTGGAAATGAAGTGTTCACTGAAAAGACATTTTTCAAAACCTTTACGGTTTACCGATAATAACTGATACATGTATTCCAAATAAATTGATATCTTTGCCTAATGTTATTTTCAAAATTTATGTATATTAAAGTGTTCAGTTCAGTCATACCTCCAGAATCTATGGAAATAAACAAGAACCCAGTTGACATTTCTCGGCCCGTCCATTTCTTTGATCTGGTTTAGCAGCATGTAGGCAGCTAACGCACCACTATATTCATGACAATAGTTGATATGAATTAAGTGTTAAAGGGAAAGTACCAGGGAAAAATTACCATCACATGGTAAATACATGTATACAGAACTCTGGTATTGCATTAAACCTAGAAAGTTGAATAATTTTCATTCAATACTAACTCAACATTTCTGCTGATAATACTAACAGTATTGTGCAGACAATTTTTATCACTTTCTATGACGCTGTTCAATACAAACCTGAGTAAGAAGAAAGTATCGACGGAGACCGAGGCTCCTAGGATCGCCATGAAGCTGTATCTTCTGATATAGTTTGTTACAACAACAGCGGGATTCGCTGAGGTAAAAAACAGAAAAAAAATTTTAGTGATGCACATACAAAAGAATAAAACAATTTGTGCATAGTTTTGACCTGTAGCAA
This sequence comes from Terebella lapidaria, assembly GCA_949152475.1. Lineage (NCBI taxonomy): Eukaryota > Metazoa > Annelida > Polychaeta > Terebellida > Terebellidae > Terebella > Terebella lapidaria. Next base: position 21,402,157 of record OX424566.1, on the reverse strand, counting down.
GAAACAAAAACCCAACTTTTCACCCGGAGATGATTTATGTTTTTATGAAATGCTGACCACACACTGGCAAAATACACACCTCCAGACATTAAAACAAACATGAATGTGTGCCCCAGAATCACCCAGGACATGCTGATGAACCGAATGCCGTGGATGGCGGCAAGGTTCTTCTGATTGGTCGGTTTTGTTGAGAGAAGCTTGGCGCCATTCGTGAGAAGTGAGAAACACAACAGCAGCCTCAAGCCCAGAGCTGGGAATAGATTGAATATCTTAAATTGCATGGGTTTAAATAGGGATGGAATGTCACATTTATGAATGCATTTCACTGGCGTATATTCAATGAAGAACAGCTACATAATACCTATAACACATAGATATGAAGTGTTGTGCAAGTTTTGAAATATAATTTCCTTCAAGGTATAAATATCCCAGAAAAAACAAATCGACTATAAATTGAATGAAATTGAATGATATTTCTTCTTTCAAACAGACAGAGTTACAAAAGATACTTCAAACCCACATTTCTGCTGCTTGATTCGAACTTCCTCCATTGGGGCGTCATTACCACTGCCAAGAAGTGGCGTATACTCATTCACGCCCAAACTCGACGAGATGTTCGGCTGTGTCGTCTGAGTAGGCTCCACTGCACGATTTCCGGTCGTATCTTGGTCATTGACATTTTGCAGTACGGTGACGGATTGGGAGAGGCTTGTCACGTAATCGTAGATCGTGGCACAGGCAATCAGAGCAGCAAGCACGGCGAGAATCACTCTATAAAAGTAAGAAATATTTTGCGAAGGTTTGATCTTTCAGTTTCATAATAACCATGATACATGGAACACATGCGTCCAAATTCATGATCAGAAACAGGTCATGTTCTGTACCAGAAAAATGTATGGAGATATGAAAAGATATATTCAGTATTTAACACAATTGACTCTACGATTCCGTAATATTTATCCATAGTTCACAGAATATCTCATTTGAAACGATGCAGGGTAAATAAACTTGACTACAGTTTGTGGAGAAACTAGACATCAAGGCCTGACGATGCCTTGGGGCATTTCGTGTTAGTTCTATTCCTACCTAACATTTACCTAAGAGACCGCGTAGAACCATAATGACTCTGAATCTGTCCGTGGTCAAAGTTTAAGTGACATACCCCGTCCTTAGGCATTTTTGCATTTCGCTCTACGACGGACCGTTTCTGAGATATGGCAAACAGGAAGTGCTGAGTCGGCAAAAAAAAAAATCGGCACCAGAAGTCGTCTCGACGCAAGATACCCTCTAGACTAGTTAGTCTAGTGCCAGGAGGCCGGAATTGAGCTCCGTTTCACTCTACGACGCACCGTTTCCGAGATACGGCCAAACAGGAAGTGCCGAGTCGGCGAAAAAAAAATTCGACACCAGGGGTCGTCTCGACCGAAGATACACACTAGACTAGTTTGTCTAGTGCCCGGAGACCCAAATTGAGCTCCGTTTCGCTCTACGACGCACCGTTTCCGAGATACGGCCAAACAGGAAGTGCCGAGTCGGCGAAAAAAAAAATCGACACCAGGGGTCGTTTCGACCCAAGACACCCCCTAGACTAGTTTGTCTAGTGCCAGTAGGCCGAAATTGAGCTCCGTTTCGCTCTACGACGTACCGTTTCTGAGATATGGCAAACAGGAAGTGCCGAGTCGGCGAAAAAAAAATTCGACACCAGGGGTCGTCTCGACCCCAGATACACACTAGACTAGTTTGTCTAGTGCCAAAAGGCCGAAATTGAGCTCCGTTTCACTCTACGACACACCGTTTCCGAGATACGGCCAAACAGGAAGTGCCGAGTCGGCGAAAAAAAAATTCGACACCAGGGGTCGTCTCGACCGAAGATACACACTAGACTAGTTTGTCTAGTGCCCGGAGGCCGAAATTGAGCTCCGTTTCGCTCTACGACGCACCGTTTCCGAGATACGGCCAAACAGGAAGTGCCGAGTCGGCGAAAAAAAAAAATCGACACCAGGGGTCGTTTCGACCCAAGATACCCCATAGACTAGTTTGTCTAGTGCCAGAAGGCCGAAATTGAGCTCCGTTTCGCTCTACGACGTACCGTTTCCGAGATACGACCAAACAGGAAGTGCCGAGTCGGCGAAAAAAAAAATCGACACCAGGGGTCGTTTCGACCCAAGATACACACTAGATTAGTTTGTCTAGTGCCAAAAGGCCGAAATTGAGCTCCGTTTCGCTCTACGACGCACCGTTTCCGAGATACGGCCAAACAGGAAGTGCCGAGTCGGCGGAAAAAAAATTTGACACCAGGGGACGTCTCGACCGAAGATACACACAAGACTAGTTTGTCTAGTGTCAGGAGGCCGAAATTGAGCTCCGTTTCACTCTACGACATACTGTTTCCGAGATACGGCCAAACAGGAAGTGCCGAGTCGGCGAAAAAAAAAATCGACACCAGGGGTCGTTTCGACCCAAGATACACACTAGACTAGTTTGTCTAGTGCCAGGAGGCCGAAATTGAGCTCCGTTTCGCTCTACGACATACCGTTTCCGAGATACGGCCAAACAGGAAGTGCCGAGTCGGCGAAAAAAAAAATCGACACCAGGGGTCGTTTTGACCCAAGATACACACTAGACTAGTTTGTCTAGTGCCAGGAGGCCGAAATTGAGCTCCGTTTCGCTCTACGACATACCGTTTCCGAGATACGGCCAAACAGGAAGTGCCGAGTCGGCGAAAATAAAAATCGACACCAGGGGTCATTTCGACCCAAGATATCCCCTAGACTAGTTTGTCTAGTGCCAGGAGGCCGAAATTGAGCTCCGTTTCGCTCTACGACACACCGTTTCCGAGATATGCAAGAAAGCCTCAAGGATGAATCAGCAAAAATTCTTCCGAGCTCTAGGTCAAAGGTCGTTCGACGGAGTGATCCCAAAATCAATAGGGTTCTTCGTTGGTGGTATATGAACTCCCATGCAGAGAATACTTGCCATTGCATGAATACTTTTTGAGTTATCGATCGGAAACTAAGTCTCAAAATCAACCTTGATTTCATCCTCACGGACCTCACGGACCCCGGAGCCGCCTCCAAAACAATAGGGGTCTTCCATGTAATATTTCTGACCAGTGGTGTAAATTTGGACAAGATCCGTTCAGGCGTTCCCGAGTTATTGATCGGAAACCAAAACGACGGAAAGTAAAAAAAAAAGAAGAAAAAAAAAAAAAAAAAGAAAAAAAAAAAAAAAAAAAACCAGACAAAACCATAAGGGCATTTCGGGCCGAAATGCCCTAATAATGTGACACTATTGGCGAAAAAGACCATATAAGGCCATTTCATTGATATGGTCATTTTCCATACGTACAGGACGGCAATTGCACCAGCATTGAAAGGAGGTGGACTTTTTGGCTTGCAAGTGACCCTCACATCTGTTCCATTCATCCTGTCAGCCACTGGTGAGTAGAGGTGTTACCATGGTTACAAGGCTTGGATGTAAGGAATTCTCTCCACATCATCACTGGACATTTCTATTGTATCTCCACACAATGATTTTCAAACTGTTTATAACAATACTTGAATTTTACATTCAATTCTTCAAATTCAATATATATTTCTCATCATATTGGAAAATCAAGTGGATATAAAGACCGCAATTACTTAAATGCTGTTGAGTTGAATAATGACTAGTCAACCTCAATCTAATGACTGCTGTTCAAACAGTTACAGGTAATATTTCAGCAAAAATATTTCTGTCAAATTCAAAATGCATAATATAATGTAGGTACACACATAACTGTAGGAGGCTGGCTGTTTGGTTCTCCGAGCACGAATCAGGCACACAGATACCAACATTGAGGCCAGTTGCTGGAGCTCCGGCCATCTGTAAATCATGTCAATATACAGTGGATCCTGTGTTAAAGACCAGCTGTTGATGATGAACTAATTGCTTAATCTGGATCCACATTCTAATATACATGCATATAATTCTATCAACTCATCAACTTTCAATACAGTCAGATAAATTACAAATTTGTTATTTGGTTATGAATTACCAAAATAGGCAATTTTATCATTGCTTTTGAAATACATAAAAAGGGAATTGCAAGAATGATTCACCATTTTGAGATATTTAAAGATATTTTAGCAGTTACGTTTTATGTACAATCAGTGATTATGATGCATCGGTATCGGTAGATCCAGAAATACCTATTTACTGCTATTTACTGACCTGAGGGGGCGAGGAACTGTTGACCAGCGACACCAAACAATACTGTCCTTGGAAAAGTGGCTCGGCCTTCGCTGCCTGGGTTTCTGTTGTCATGGCAATGATGTCTCGACACTGGGAAAACTCCCCCAACCAATTGAAATTCCCTAGTAGAATTCCACTGGGGGGTTTGCCGATGGCATCCAGTACTATCAGTAGAGAGAAGGGAGAAATGTAAAGAAAACCATGACAAAAGTCGGTGTCGATACACATCAAAATAATCATTAATTTTGTAAGACAATAAATAATATTGTACTTATATATTTGTCATAATTTGTGACACTGTGTTATATACGATGTGAATTTTGAATGAAAAATAGTATTATACTTGGTGTATTCAATTGCAGTTGGTAATTATATGTTTCAAGAACATGCATTTCTAGAAATTAAAAATTTTAACTGGGTAACTGAGTGTTATCAGATTGAGTACAATTCTTGATGAAAATAAGTCATGACATTCCAAAACCATTTTAACTCGCTCTATGAGATGACCATGCAAGATTGGGAAGCTCATGATAATATTGAGCATGTTAAGTACTAGTATAAACATGATAAAAGATAAGATATCTTGATTCAAGTCAGGGCCCAAGTACCGTACACTGCTCCTTAATACTACTCGTCCACTGAAAACATACTAGTAACGTTTAATCCGTCTCGCACCTTTTTAATCCTTATTGAATATAGAGGAAGGCGCAGGATATGATACTTGGGCCCAAGTCAGATAACTCAAACATATTGATATTTGCCTGTTCTCACAGTAATTGTTGAAATAATGTATTCCATTATACATGTTATCATGGCAATAGGAACATGAGGAACACAGAACATAGAGTAAAGGAAATTTGTTAATGAATAGATGATCAATATTTGCAAATACCATTTTTGCGGAAGTCACCTTATCCATGTTATCATGCATATTGTACGAAGGCTCACTGATCTGAAAGGCCTTTGTGTCAACCTTCTCTGATTATCATGATTATTCTTCTCTCCTTCTCTGAACATATACTTTTCTCTATACTTTCTATGATGACTGGCATTCAATGTGACAAAAAATTTGGCGTGATATTTTAGGATCCTGGTAAAACCTTCAGTCTTCGAACAAATGGGCCTTCGACGACTAAGGCAGCCACTAGTCCAACAGCCCTGTATTGCAAAAATCCTACTCAATTTTCACACTGACAAGCCTTCAGACTAACTAATAGGCCCTTGGACTATCAAACTTTGAGACTAACTGGCCTTATGACTTGAGGGTATCACTCAATGTGAATATCCTACAAAGTTTCCAATATTATTTGAAAACGTTGAGTGTAAACAGTTAAGACCTTGACTTGATATAGGACTGAAAGTGATTTATTTTGTACACAATACCAGTACATTGTTACTTCAGGACTGATAAGCCTATGAGCTATCCGTATTCATTTCGTCGCACCTAGACTGAAATACTGTAGGCGAATTTAAGGATGCGGCAAAACAGGATGGATAGCTTTTATACATACATTCTACTTTTTATATGACTAGCATAAAGTGACCAGTAGTCGTACAGGGACCAGTGCTCATACAGTCAATGAATCAATCAAATGGTGGCAGACACATTTTTCATGATTCTCCAGGCATAAGGATGAATGGGAGTAAATTTACACGAAAACAAATAATTCCAAATTCATAACATTACTGTACAGCAGCTCATATGACACATTTCATTGAATGTACGAGCGCTGGTCCTACCGGTAGTACGAGCACTGGTCACCATACTATACTTACATGTCTTGGCCCACGCTTCGTTCTTGATCAAGCCATTGATGATCTGTAGTGAGTCGTTGAAACATTTTGAAACTCCCGTTTCTTTATTCAAGCTTTCAACTTCCCTCTGCAGTGATGTGAGAGTATATGTGTAATTCTGCTGCAGTGTGTATCCCATGCCAAACGGGGAGAAAATTTCCATCCATTCCAAAAGGGATTCAGTTTCGCCCCCGAATGAGTCAAGTGAACGATCGTTCGCTGCTTGTGTCCAGTGATGTTGTTTAGACTGCGCCAAAATTTCGTCTAACATTTGACCGAATTCTTTGATGTGCTGAGCGCTCACTCCATTAGAAAGTAGCGTCAATGTAAAACAAGTCACCAAAGTTATTAAAGAAGACATCGTTGCGCACCGGTCGAAATTTGCACATCAAAATGTAAAATTATTTTTCAGCGCAGTCGCCGACAGTGACAGTGAATCATGTGACTGGTATCCAGCAACAAATTTCGATCATTCACTAGATCCAGCCGGAAGCGGTTTCTGTTTTCCAAGTAGATTGCACGGTCAAAATTATTAAAAACTGTTGAAGATAGCTAAATACACTTGTCCCATCGAAAATAAATATAAACTTTTCAATAATTAGAAATGTAAACTTTCGATACTAGATGTTTAAACATAGATCTAATTTATTTATGAAAAGTTATTGTTTTCTCGTCGGCACTGTTCGCACGCAGTGAACTGGTCACGTGACATGACGATGGTCACAAGACCTCTTCGCAAGATGTAAACAGCGTGCACACAAAAAACAAACACTGGCAAAAGAAAGAACATTTATTCGTCAAAAGGATAATATTTCGATCATAGTTTAGGCGTAGATCGATAACTTGCATTGAATTTCGTGTATGTTGCAGCTCAAATCGAATTGTCATGAATCTGCAATTGCAAACCAGTTACTTTCTGATTTTGACATTTGCAATTTTTGGCGGGAGTGCAGATTCAATTCTTGGAGAACACGAGTCTTCCCAGGACAAATATGTTTTTCACCAGGATCAAGGGTTCACTAATGTCCCCAGCAGCATCAGTCATGGATCAAAGCAAGGGCATTCATATGCATTGTCAGATACCTTGAAGAAAGCATTGTTTGCAATCAATGCTGATCAGAAAAGTGAGAGTGTTGCAAATGAAGACAAGTTCTCTGCAACATACAGCTTCACTGTGCAGTTGTTGGAGAGGTTACGTGGGGTCGACCTGAAAGGGTTGGAAGCCGGAACTGGGTCGCTCTGTTCCAATCACACTAGCTATGTCTTGGACGCACTTACTCATCTCCAGCCATGGGCATTTCCTTGTGAGTGAGAACCAAATTATGTTCGTGAAACAATGATACACTAGATCTAATTGGTTATATAAACAATTTTTTTTAATTCTTTCAATCTACTCTATTTTCACTGTTTTTATGATAAAAAGAGCACAGATTTACATATATCACACTGAAAAATGATGTTTAGATGTACATGGATGAGTATCCATCTATTCACATGTAAAAATGCAAAAAATAACTATATATTGCATGATAATTATTGTTCGAGGCTACCGGTTATCATGGTTACCATGGTTACAGTTGTTGATGCTTTGGGAAAACCCGCAAGTGGGATTTTGGAAGGAGCACTTACCTGGCCCGGCTCGTTCTCCCAATGTCGCAACATCTCCGCCATGATGCCAGTGACGGGAGGGAACAGTTTATTTAGTGGACGCTACTGTTGGATGGTAGTACAGAATGGCATCGCCCTGCCAGTTAGTATTTGAATATATTTTATTCTCGTTAAATTAGTAAAACAAACTAGTAAATCCAAGTTCCTTGTATTTTTGTTGTTTATTTGTGAAGGAATTTGTGATTTTAATTCGTAAAAATGTCAAGATCAAAATGAACAGTCTTGGTGTCAATCTTTCTCTTGTTACCAATCAACTTTCAACAATAATAATATGATGGTTCAGAATAAACAGTGTGATTGAGCATTCACAAATGAAGAGATTTACATGTATGATGAACTAAAAAAAAATGTTTTAATGCTCACACAGTTTTCACATGTTTTGGAGATACATTTACTATTTTGCGTTGTATTTTCTCAAAGGGAATACCCAAAGGAGCACTGACTGTAAATTTTGGCATGTGTGTTCCGGATTCATGCCAGACACTCGAGGCAGCGTACATTCTCTCCTATTGTGAGTACATGTATTGACCTGACTGACTTGTTTGTAACAGTAGGAGTGTAACGATAGTGACCATATGCGAGTCACTTACACCACTGTACACGACTGGGTAATGTTGTCACATGTGCTTACTAGATTTTGAAATTCAGTAAGACTAATTTTCATGTATTCACTCAATACATACATGTGAACCAAACTGTGCACACTGGTACATGTATTTAGATATATTCTTTCATGGATGATTAGTAGTCTGTAAGTATCGTGAGTTTACATGCAAGTAGTCCAGCAGAACTGCAGAAAAGCATGTTTTGGCGTCATTATGAACTTTTTTTGTTGATTCATCATCTCTGAGCATTCCTGAATCAGAATCAGCCGGGTGCCACCTTGGCACCCTTGGGGAATTTTTTCCAGAGCCGAAAAACAAAATGGCTGCCACTGAATACCGCTAAATTTACTTTTTTGACAATATCTCCGCTTCTAGGCCACTTAGAAGCACAAACTTGGTGTCTACTACTAGGTTTTCATGGTCAAGGAATCCATTTATAATGATGCCAAGCTTGTATATATAACAGCTCATTAGATTTTCGAGATTAACCACTCAGATATTTGAAAAATCTGGTTTTGGTCAAGTGATTAAATGCTCATGCATTTGCCACTCAGTGCAACATTTATTGTTGTCCACTACTATGTATTCAGGCTCAATAAATCAATGACAATAAATGTGACAATATGTTTTCACTATTAAATTAGGTGTTACATGTGGCAACATTACGAGTCAATGGCAATTCTTCGTAACTTGAACCGACATCATCATCATCTTCCTGAAAAGGTTCTTCCTTGGTATGTTCATTGCAACAATCTGGTCCAGAATAACAGGCACAGAACTTTCAAAAGACATCTGTGGCACTACACAGCCACATTTCACAGTGGAACATGGCCGGCTGGTGGAGCATCCACATTCGACTGTTTGTAGAATGGCGACAGGTAAAGTGTATGTACACCAGTTGGAAGCGGGGTTGGACGCATGTTGTGCCGTCTCCATCTGTATTCCGACCATATCGTGTCGGGACAAAGTGTGGAGGATCTGATTGAGCAGCGGATTTACACATATGAATTGTTACAGTAATTGAGTACGATGTAGATGTTGAACAAAGTCATATTGTGATAGGGGCAATACCTTCAGTTTCGAGGCTAATGTGTTCTTCACAGGATGGTGGTGAACAAACATGTCATCTCTCAGTTTGAAACCATGATAGGCAGCAAAAGAAGCAGTCGTTTCTGGCATCAGGTGTGTTTCATTTGCTTCTGGTTGACCAAGTGAGATTAGGTGATTTCCCCTCTTGGGGGTCTTCAATGCTGTGGCCTTTCCAATGCCAAACAGATACTGTAGTACACAGTGTTACACCCACCTCCCTGGAATGCTGGAGGAAAGCTAATGTGGTCCCAGTGTGGATGTGATAAAGATATAGTGGCACCACCGTGATTTGCAAAGTGATGAAACATATTCTGGTGAGCAACATGATGGACCATTTTGACGAACAATATATCCTAGTTGACTGCCAACACAGATTCAGAGCTAAACGTCCATATGAGTCCCAACTCATCATTGCAATTCACGACCTGACTTCCCCAAACAGGTGCAAACAAATACATATGGCCATACTAGACTTCAGCAAGACACATGATCGGGTCCTACACTCCAGACTAAAAAGCAGAACTGGACTATTATGGAATCAGAGACAAACATCTTCCATGGATTGGTTCATTTAAGGATCAGAGAACCCAAAAGATCCATGTAGATGGAAATCTGGCCTCTAAATGTCTAGTACCTGCTGTTCCCACTCTTCATAGATGACATCACGATGAATATAACATCAACCACCAGGCTGCGTGCAGATATTTGTTTGATCTTTCATGAAATCTTGTCAACTGAGAATCACATTCTGCCTCATGGTGACATTGACAGACTGGTAGCCTGAATTCACAAAAGGCAAATGAATTTCAATACTGAAAACGGTTACATTGTACGAATTTCACTGGCCACAAAACCTATTGCTACCTACATGTATCAATATTCCATAGGTGGCAGGACAGTACAGGATGATAACCCATAAACGACGGCGAAACGGGCAATATGCTTCCCTTGTAGAAACCTTATTCGATGTGACAAGTCATCCAAGCCAAAGGAAAAATTTCGCTCTCATCTGACCTCATTTAATATTGCTGTGTGGTCAGGTGCCCACATCAGGCCAAGCTATGAAACTGGCATGGAAAGGTTCAATGATCTGCGGCCAGATTTCTAGCAAACGAACCCTAAGACAATCGTCATTCAGACAGCATTACAGCTATTCCTAATGACCTCGGATGGATATCACTCATGGAGTGGAGAAGGAGAATGACGCTGACCCGTTTCTATAAGATGGCCAATGGATTGACCATCATCCTTCTGAGCTGTCTCAGACAAGGACCAGGCGACCAAACGATATTGTGCAGTTCGCACAATATCAAACGACTGTCAACATGTACCAGTCATTCATTCCGGCACAACACCTGATTGAAATGGCCTTCCCCAGAGTGTGATCAGCTCACAATCCTTGGTCGTCTTCAAGACATGACTGGTGGCTATTCCACTGAAGTAGATGTACGGTTTCAATCGAGCCTTGGTGAAGGTTACTTTGTGAACCACTTTTTGCAGAAATAGTATCGTGTATAGACTGAGGTGATGTTTTTTTTTATTATTTCATTTTTTACCGTCTGGCAAGATCTTGTCATTTGCTTTATGTTTGGTCTGTATCTATCAAAGATAACGTAAACCTCACAGCACCCCAATCGGTATATTATGCTGGCCATTCTGTGCAATTTTGTATCTTGATATCTGTTTGTGAATGCCTCACCATTGAAGTCCCATATGGGAGGATATCGCCTCAACTAACTTGGCTAACTAGAAACAGAAGAAACAACGACTGCCTCTATTGCTGCCTGTTATTTATCCAAACGGAGAAGTGATCAATGTCTGCTTACCGACATTTGTACGGAAGGTGAAGATGGCAAACTCGAAGATCACATCAGCTGCGAAACTGAAGGTATTGCCCCATTACAAAATGCCTTTGCTCAGCATGTATACCTCGCTCGAATGCAAGTTTTTGAAAATCCGCTGCTCAAAAACAGATGTGCTGTTCAAAGCTCTGTGGCTGTATTTTAAGTCAAGATTGTTGCAACGAATATACAAAGAAGAACCTGTTCAGGAAGGCGATAATGATGACTGATCAAGTTATGATCGGTAAATGACCCACAATGTTGTCACATGTAACAGTTGATGAGTTAAAACCATGCAGCTTTTGTTGGGTCAGTACTATAGATTCACTAGCCCAGTAGTGAACACCAAGATTGTTGATTAAAGTGGAAAATGCATATGACTTGAACAGAACCAATTTTTTTTAAGAATCGGGTTCGTCGATCTCGAAAACCGGATAAGCTGTTATATATACAAGTTTGGCAGTATTATATTTGGATTCCTCGACCATGAAAACCTAGTTGTAGACACCAAGTTTGTGCTTCTAAGTGACCTAGAAGCGGAGATATTGTCAAAAAAGTAAATTCAGCGGTATTCGGTGGCAGCCATTTTGTTTTCCGGCTCTGAAAAAAATTCCCCAAGGGTGCCAAGGTGGCACCCGGCTGATTCTGACTCAGGAATGCTCAGAGATGATGAATCAACAAAGAAAGTTCATAATGACGCCAAAACATGCTTCACAAGAAAATAGTCATTTGGCAACTGGACTAAAGTATATAAATAACATGATGCACACCACTTTGTAGAGACACTGTAAAATATAAAATCCTTGTATGTCTTTCCAGTGCTGAACAAGGCCAAGTTGTGGCCTACTATCAACATAACCAGTGCCTACTGCAAAAGGACTCAAGCTGAGCAACCTGATCTCGACACACCAGCTATCTGTGTCATGTAAGTTAATCCGATACACAAACCTCCATCAGTGAACAACTCCAGTTAGTATTAAAAACCCTTTTTCTCAGTCCCAAATGAATCTTTCATCATTGTGGTGCTCTTCCGATTAGTGAACACCTCCATATAGTGAACATTTTTGCTGGGTCCCAAAGGCATTCACTAATTAGAGGTTTGACTGCATTCGCTTTTTATGTCGCATATATAATGAGAAATTGGTGTTGTTCTGAAATACACCACAACCATTCAAGATTCCTGATTGTTGAAGCAAATACATCATGTGATTGTGTTGTATCACATAAGTGTTGTATCAATAAATCGTAAATGCGCGCATACATGTACATGATATAAATGAGATATTTTCCATGATCAATGAATTTTATGTTGAGTTATGACAACTGATTCTTATTGTGGCAAGCACACAAAATATTTCCATATTATATGATGATATACCGAAATTATCCTATTCCCATGGTTTTAACAGAACCCTGCTATGCGTCCTGGCAGCGATCATCAAGCTCGCCACATTTTATGACTACTTTTTCAACTCTGATGCCAAAGACGACCAGTTATCAAACAGTCTGCTAAGTGATGTGGAACCCGTAAGCCAGGATCTATTAGATAATGATGCCTCCCTCCCAGCCACGGAATCACCGCGTCTCCTCGGAGGTCGAGAACAGACCGAGGCTGCGATAATCAGAGATGGACAGAGAAAACGTGAGTGATCCACATTGCATATGCCTATGAATTTGATTATTACTGGTACTCATACACAATTATCATGATAGAGAGCTAGATTTCGTCAAATATTGTCTTTGTGTTACAGGCATCCAAACTATAAAGATTTTTCATGTACTTGGATGCAGACTATATAATACAAACCTATACAATTTTGTATTATATATACAAATATATGCAAATTATTCGAATATTTGGTTCCAGCTCTGGGTGTGCGGCTGCTGTTGTGTTTCTCGCTTCTCACGAATGGCGCCAAGCTTCTCTCAACAAAACCGACCAATCAGAAAAACCTCGCCGCCATCCACGGCATTCGATTCATCAGCATGTCCTGGGTGATTCTTGGACATACATTCGCATTCCTACTGAATTATATCAGTAAGTATATATACATACATGTACGCATAGTAAATAATGAGCCATACCATAAGTTTTCAGGACTCGTTAGTTGTAGCTTAAGTCCATCGTTTCATTTTCTTAGGAGTTAGTTGAATGTATGCAGAAATATTGTCTTATGTATTTCTGTTTTATGGATGTACAGTCCGTAAAAGTGTTACATAGACCTTGTTATTATTGTATTTTGCACAAAGGAGCCATAAGTACATATAGACATCCTTTCGAAAGTTTTTTTTTTCAAAATATTCAAATGTTGGAGAATAATTGATCATGTTGATAGGCTACTGTAGGTGTCAGTGTTGCAGTTTGTCAAAAAGCTACCCATGTACTAATTACCATGATTACCCATGATGCAAATTGATTTCACAAATTGATTTCGCAAAAGGGTGGACAGTTTCACATGGTAAAAGTTCGACTAGCTCAAGTAAATATAATCGCAAATCATTGTGATTTCATCCTTAGACCTATTATAGATACGAATTACGTCCCAAACCTACATGTTGTTATGCAATGCTATAAGTACACCTAGGCATTTCAGAGCCATTTAAAAAAGAAAGACAGGCAAAAAATCATGTGTGATAACATGATGCAGCATCTTTCTTTCAAAACAAGCCTGGTCTCCTGATATTTCATAATAAAAAATATGAGTGAGGCAAGAAAACATGCTACCGACATAGCATGAAAAAAGCCCATAGAGTGTTTTCAGCACTGGTCCAATAGATACAGGTTGTTTAAGTACACATAATATTTGTTTAGTCAGTGTAAACAGTACAGTTAGTGACACCAGCCTGCTAAATATGACCAGAAATACACAAATTTGATCTGTCCTGTGGAGGTCTTTTTTTCAGTGATGACTCACAGAGCATGTGATGTGTGTACTTTATACGAAGAGTTCTTTTTTGCAAGATTTGTTTACCGATATATAAAATTACACATCAGTGGTAAATAATGATTGCATTGTTCTTCAACCCTGGGTCATTTTTCAGGCCATACAGTTGTGATCGTTAACATAAAACCACACATACTTGATGGCTCACCAGCCTTATGTTTTAATGGGGGAACAAACTTATAATCATGCTAATAGCTTGATGCATTTGAAATTATATTTATGGGTTTAAATACCAGTACATGTATGCCCTGTATAGAAAAGTGTTGCAACTTTTTATACGAGTATGATTCCTGCCTTGGGTTACCAGTAAACCCATATTCATATTACTTACTGCCCATTATTGAATTTTGACTGATTATCACTGATTCGTTGGTTTTGTCCATGGCTTTCAATTCTTACATGTCGATCAGTTACTTCCCGCCCCCATGCATACAAGTGAGAGGATTATATTTTACTACATGTCAGTGTTCTGATGTTGCTTGGGATCCTTTCGTGCAAATATTATAGTATGAAAAAAGAACCTTGGTACCCCAGTGCATGAACGAATGTGCATTTTGTTTAAGTAAGACTACTTATAATATTCAAAGCATTGATTTTTCCACTCCAGGCAACAAGACCACGATAGCGACATACTTCACTCGATACAGTTTCGAGGCTATTGTCGGTGCCTCGGTGTCTGTAGACACGTTCTTCCTCCTGAGGTAATAGTCAAAATATATTTGGAAATGTAAAAGATCAGGTTGGCTTTCGTTTGCAAAGTACTGGTATGAGTTACCGGAAAAAGAGATTGTGTAGGACCTAAAAAGGATAAATTCTTATATGAAATTTTCTGAATTATTATATTATGTGCATGTTCTTGTTTTCAATAGACATGATATATGTGTGTTCAACCGCATGTTTTTCTTTAGTATATTTCAGTATGCATCCTGTACCATGTTGTATACATTTGTATGTCTTTACATTAAGAAATGAATATTTTCATGCAAGATCTGTATCTATTCTTTCTGTAATAGCTGTATCTATCTCTATTCAGCGGGGTCCTGGCAGGTTATTTGCTCTATGGCAGGATCAAGGAAGCTGCAGGCCCAAGAAACATCAACTGGGCACTTGTATACTTTCATAGGTTTTGGAGGTAAATATTTCGAATTTATTCTGAAGATAATCTACTTTCGAACACATGTATATGTCTTATGCAGTGGAACCACATGTTCATGTACTACTTGCCTGTTTTGATATACTGCATATTTTGTATACTAATGCATATTTCAATTATTATGAACATGTTTTCGAGTATATCAAAGATGCTGCTTTCAAATACATTACATGCATGAGACATAATTAAGATAATATGCATTAATAATCATACTATATACACATTAATCCATAGTTAATCGTGTTCCTGCATGCAGATTGACTCCCCCCTATATGTTGGTGATTGCCATATGGACCACACTCTATCACTACATGGGCTATGGCCCGTTCTTCGCCGATACTGCTGACAAAAACTGTCAAGACAACTGGTGGTACAATCTGCTTTACATCAACAATTTTGTCTCTGAAGCTAAACAGGTAATTGATGAATTTCTTATTTCTTCGAATATAATCTAAGAATTTTTAATACTGGTAATTGTACATCCCCTGAACGAAAAATTAATAACATACATATCTTAGGAAGTATTTTAATGTACATTGTAGTTCTGGCGAACAACATATTGTCTGATTAACATTTCAGTGTATCGGATGGACGTGGTATCTGGCCAATGACATGCAATTCTTCCTGATCACGCCCCTTGTCGTGGTTTTATTGTACAAGTGAGATAACTCCAGTCTGCAAATGCCTACCTCATGATAAATATTGCTTTGATATTTTGTCAATGTTTACTTGCTTTTAATGGAAATTTTCCCCTTTATATTATATCATTTATATAAAAAAAATTTTAAAAATAACATGTTGTGTACAAGTACATGTACATATGTGCTAAGTAATAACAATGTATGGCAAACACTATAATGTGTATGACAAATCAAGGAAATTATTTTCTATACTTGACTTGAATTCAGTTTGTGATATAATTCTCCAGATGGGCCGTGGTTGGCATGATACTGATCGGGTCACTCCTTCTGATGAACATGATAACAACTGGGGTCCTTACGAAGGTCAACGGATATCCAGCGGACTTTGCGAGCTATGTCGATGTTGACTTGGTGAAAAATCCAAACATGTAAGAATCTTGATTTGTGTGTATTTCCTCACTGGTTTTCCTCAGAAATATTCACATTATACCAAATGTTGAAAATTGTCAATTTTTACCTTGTTTTCCCTGAAGTTTGGGTGGTTTTTATGTTATTTTTTTTTCAGCCTGAATGATTACTTCAACCAAGTATACCAGAGACCGTACACACGCATCGGGCCGTATGCAGTCGGGTTGATCCTAGCCTACATACTCGTGAAAACTGACCTCAAACCTCGACTGCCCAAGGTTTTGCAAACCTCGATTTGTACTCTGATTGCTACACTTTTGGAAATGTTTTAAAAACCTGTACAGATTTAGTTAGCGAGCAAATGTACAACATTTATTATACCCAGTATGTTTAAGATGTGTAACAGATACTGTCAAAATGTGGCGAATATACTCAGTATTTTTTGTATCTGATACACTGTAAATTTGAAACCCATACACCTGTTTCAGTCAATTTCTTGTAAATTCTGAGTTCCACTACCAACTTTGAATTCCCCATGTAAAGATGCAAATATGAAACGAAGTTCTCTGAAATAATAGCCACTCTCCAACTCTATCCCAGATTCTCGTAGTAATAGGCTGGTTGGTAGCCGCAGTCTGCTGTTACGAAGTCGTGTATGGTTTATATCCCGTCGCAAGCCAAGAGATCGTTCTGTCGCCTGCAGTCAATGCGTTCTATGCGAGCGTACACAGGATTGTGTGGGCCATCGGAGTGTCCTGGGTGATATTCGCCTGTGTTACAGGATACGGAGGTATGTTTCGCTTTATTATGTCTCACAGGCATTTATGAACAGCTATTATTGTACAAGTACAAACAAAAAATGGGATATTAAAGAGAGTAAATAAAATTTTTGAGAGAAAATCAAGTACATGTATATCAACTTGGGATATTTTATTGAAACTAATAAGAAAGATTACAAAGAAAGCTCATGTGATTCAACTTGTTCATAATTTGCATTGTTGCAAAAAAACGTCCATCACAATCAGTACGACCACATGAGTGTAGGATTCCCATGGATATGTTAATATGTGTATACTCTCAAATATATTTTGAAGGTTTCCCGATGCTAATTCTGTGTAAATTTTATCTACTGCAGGTCCTGTGAACACGTTCCTGTCCTGGACTGCGTTCATTCCGCTGAGTCGCCTGACGTACATGGCCTACCTCGTACACCCAATCGTGATGTTCTACGTCTACACAACCCTCCAGAAAACTGTGTACATCTCAGACATAAGCATGGTCAGTAATATCTAGAATTTTTCAGGTCTTGCAGGTAACACTAAATTTTAAACTTTAAAATTTCTATGGTTTTGAAGTATATGAGGCTATGCATTCAATAATCACTAAATTAATTTTATCTACCGGTAACACAAATGACAAATACAGCTGCAATATCATCATCTATATTCACTGTATATTCTAAGTTTATTCTAAGGTTCCCGTATCCCTTGCGAGTCTCGTTTTCAGTCAGTGATAAATTCGTTATCCCATGTCTGTTCAGGAATTATGGAATTATATCTACATCTAGCTGTCCGTATCACACTCGGCCGTCATCCTCATGGGATACGGACATCTTGACCTAGATACATTTCTGTACTCCGTGAAATGATAGTGTCTTCGTGTGTATTGGATAAAAGTGAAAAAAGATAAGTCAGAAATTATCTCGTACTTTTTTACACTTTCCTCTAGGCATACATATTCATCGCCAACATGGCAGTGTCCTACGCTGTAGCTTTTGTGACGTCCCTGGCGTTTGAGGCTCCTATGATGGCCCTGGAAAAAATCGTCTTTCCTCAAAAGTGAATGTTTAAATAATTGGTGACCATGGCAACAGTATAACGTGTCTTTTATCAGCTCAAAATTTGTAATGCCATGAAAATATATATCATCATTGATGGATGATGCTTTGTAGAGATTGAGTTACATGGCAGAAAAAACAAGAAAAAAACAAAACAAAACATTGTAAGACGCATTTAGTTTGTAAACCTCTTAGGAATTGCGAATGACTCAGGATCACATAGCAGGGAAAAGTGGTTTCTTTCGCTCTTTTATGCTTTTTAATGTGAAAATTTTGAAGATTTTACATTGCCTTTACCTTTACAACTGTATTTACAAGTGTCAGCACCTGTACATGTATACAATGTATCAAACATACCGGTACATTTACATTCCAATTCAAAGTTTTATTGTCACTCTAGATGTATGTACAGGGAATGAAAAATGGATACCGGTACTCTGATTACTTCACCTGGGAATCAAACGGCACTTTTCTACCAAATTTCAGACTTCTATCGAAAAATTGAAAAAGTATAGCCCTGTCATTGATTTTGTTGGTCCGCAAATATTTTTGTGCATTTGTTCGGTTTTGTAGCAGTGCAATTTTTCAACAGGTTTGTGTAGAATTAACCCTAATGTGTCTTCTGGTCTAAAATTATAATAGTACTTCGAACCCTGATGGATGTAAACTGGACCAGATCCTCGAATATGCTCAGATTTTCGACATGCCGTTTTGGGCTGAAATTCAACATTGGGGTAGATTGCCAACTACTTCATTTTTTGCGATAGAAGTCTGAAATTTGGTAGAAAATTGCGGTTTGACCCCAAAGTGAAGTATGCCAAGTCATAGAACCATAACGTTTAGCATCGCAATAATATCATCTAAAACTGGTCTAAACAAGTTAGAAAAATCAGAGAATACTGACACTCCGAGAATGTTTATGGCATCGATTACGGTATTAAATTGTCACTAGGCATGAACATGTACAGATAAAGTTGTGCCTTCTTGGCATGTTTATATTGTCAAAGTGCAATAATGTACCCGTTTTCCTCAACACTACTTTCAAGTGAACTTTTTTGTAGCTAAATGATTGATTTTGTCTCACTAACTATTATTATACTGATGGGCTTTTTATGGACAATTATTATTTTAGATCATGTCTGTGATGCATGTCAGTTGTTCTCATGTTGTCTGATTTTGAGTATATTAGTCTCTGTGATGCAGTTAACATAACATCGATACTTATTATGTACTAACAATAAATATGTTTTTACCTCTGTATGGTGAACATAGGGTGTGATTTTATGATTTTAACAAAGGTATATTTACATAACGACAATGGAAATCGACCACAATTTTTACTGTTTATTACTTGGACTATGTATCATACATGTTGTGATCATTTCATGGCCATGATGGCTAACAATGTACAAAACTAGACTCTCTGGTCGCTGACAACCATACGGATGTATCCCCCGATACAATGTACTTTATCTCCCATGTAATTTAAAACATTAAACACTGCTGAAGTATCTTTACTACCCAGTCTGGTCTTTCATCAATGTTAGTAATAAAACTGTCTTTCATGAATGTTTAAGAATAAATGTCATGGCGTGCAGTATTGTAATACACTCAACCAGTAACATATTCAGCAACTCGTACTTTCTCAATAAATAATATTTCATGTCCCCTGAACTTGTCCAAATCATGATTTGATTATAAATCCTCCCAAGTTGCTACTATTACTGATAATATGAATATTTGTAAGTGGTATCATTGAATATGATTGTCCTAATCAATTGAAAAAGTAGCATACTAATAATTTTTTATTATTACAACAACTATATTACCACCATGATAGTACAAACTCATTGTTGTAATACACTTGCCCGGTGACTTATTAATGTTTATTTAATAATTAGGAAGAGCAATCACAAAAAAAGCACAGCAGACCCGGATGTAACAGCGCAACGATCATGAACCCATATTACATGTGCAGATACAGTTATGTAACCAGTGATTAATCACTCGATTAAATATCGCTGTATATAGACATAATGTGTTTTGCAGAAAAATGGAAAGTTGAAAGTAAAGATATAAGCCACAGAACCAGAGCTATATTCTGTGTATTATGATGAATTCACATCATCTAGTATCGTTATGAGGACGTCTTGGTCTAGGTGGTCGTCAATGCTCCAGCTCCCAAACCATAGCCAACTCCCTTCGGCCCGAACTTCCGGCCGTAACAACCTGAAGTGATGAAATGCATTATTACTCATTAGCTGAATGTGTTTTAATCGATGGATAATATCTCCATTTTACTAAATTCCAAACATGAATTGAAAACAAAATGCCAATACATTTTATACATAGAAACAATAGAAGGTGAACATAAGAGCTATGGCAAAGATACGACCCTAGTAAGTATGGAATACCATATGTGATAGTGTGATCGGTATGAGCAGAGACCAAAAGCTTTTATTAGTATTTGGGAGCTGGAAGATGATCCTCCTGTACACTGATCAACCTGTATACCGACCACCTTGTACATAGACTAAGCTGTATACTGACCACCTCTTACATTGACCGCCCTGTATACTGACCACCTCTTACATCCACCCGACCGCCCTGTATACCGACCACCCTGTAAACTGACCACTTTGTACATCTATCGCCCTGTACATTGATCACCCTGTATACCGACCACCTCTTACATCTACCACCCTGTATGCCGACCACCTTGTACATAGACTAAGCTGTATACTGACCACCTCTTACATTGACCGCCCTGTATACTGACCACCTCTTACATCCACCCGACCGCCCTGTATACCGACCACCCTGTAAACTGACCACTTTGTACATCTATCGCCCTGTACATTGATCACCCTGTATACTGACCACCTCTTACATCAACCGCCCCGTATACTGACTACTTTGTACATCTACCACCCTGTATGCTGACCACCTTGTACATCGACCACCCTGTATACCGACCACCTTGTACATTGACCACCCTGTATACTGACCACGTGTTTCATCGACCGCCCTATATACTGACCACGTTGTACATCTACCACTCTGAATGCTGACCACCTGGTACATCTACCACCCTCTATACTGACCACTTTGTACATCTACAACCCTGTATACTGACCACCCTGTATACCGACCACTACCACATTGTACAGTGATCACCCTGTATACTGACCAACTGGTATACTGGCCATCTCGTACACCATCGACTGCAAAGATCGACAACTTGTACATTGACAACTGTGCACTCTGACCTTTACAATAGATCTCGCCATCTTTGTCCGTTACGGTTGTCGAGTCCAAGCCTTTGTTACATTCACGACAGCGAAAACAGGACTTGTGCCAATCCTACAACACAACAGTTATAGTATAACTATACATTTCAAAATATGTTCAGCCTACGAGACCCAATCGATGTCCAGTCAGACATGGCTGATCGTTGGACCAATCATCCAGTAACCCGAAAGTGCATGCTTACTTCCCCGCAGGCGATGACTTTCTCAGCGGCGTAGACTCGCTTGCCACAGCGCGGACACCCACCGGCCACTGGGGCTCCTCCGGCTGAGGCGCCAGTGGGACCACGTCCAGCGCCCCTGCAATCAAACAGTAGTGGTCATGCATGGGACATGTATAATGCAACTGCCTAGACATATTATTGCTACATCACTCTCAGTTTACGTACGTGTTGGAAGTCTGGGCTGCCGGCTTACGGTCTGTGCTGAGCACGCCCGCCCCTTGTCCATACCCGTACCCAGCCGGTCCGAACTGACGCCCGTGGCACGTCTTGCAGTACAGCTTACCATCGTGCTCCGCCACGGTCGAGCTATCTAACGACTTGCTACAGCCAGCTGTAGGAGATATATATTTTGTATCCAATGTAGGAGCGCAGAGCCTTCGACTAGCTTTCACCGATGTTCAGATTCAATAGGGTTCTTCTCGATTCTCAACAAGCTCAAAAGTCTGCAAGGGTTACACATTGAAGGGCAAAGTAGGGTATGCTCAAGGATCCGGCCCAAGTATCATATCCTGCGCCTTCCTCTATATCCAATAAGGATTAAAAAGGTGACAGACGGATTAAATGGCATTCATTTAGTGGCCGAGTAGTATTAAGGCGCAGCGTATGATACTTGGGCCAAGGATCCTTAGTATGCTGCACTTTCTTCTATTTTCAATTAGGATTAAAAAGGTGATACACAGATCAAATTGGAATCATTAGTGGATGAGCAGTACTTATTAGAGCACAGCATACCCTACTTGGGCCCATTGACGTCATGGAAGACTAGGCTATAAACTTACTGCAGCGGAAGCAGCTCTTGTGCCACGATTTCCCGGCCGCTAGCACCTGCTCGTTAAAATACACGGGTTTCCCACATCGCGGACAGTTAGCCATCCTGGAATGCTGCTGAAAATTTTCGACAAAATGAAATAAAACTTAGTTAAGACTACTAGACTAGTACTTTAAATTCGACAAACATAGCACCAAGCATATCTACAACCGGCCATATGTTCAGCTTGTTCTTTCATTAGCGTATAGAGTGTTTGAATCATATGATCCTGAACACTGTCGCGAGATACACCAAACACAAATGGCCACTTCTTATAACAGCTCTATATGCGAGCGTTTATCTGCATGCCATTGCACACATGTAGGTCAGATTTAACCTTGAGAATAATAAATATTCCAGGATGAGTTCGCCAAAATATAAATCATATAATGTGACTTAAAACTACTTTCTAATTCCATAACCAAAACAACCATAAGCTCTACTGTATCTTAGAGCCTATGTCCAAGAGGCCAATTCGCATATTTCATTTTGAATGTGGCATTTTGAATCCTTTGGGATCCACTCTCGATGACGACCATTCACTCACTCATACTGGTTGGTGACCTTGAATCTGATCCACAAAGAAACCTTATTTGACGTCAACGTCGAGGTCATCAAAAGGTCGAGTATGACTTCTTATATCACTGTCCGGAATACGTTTCGGCAAAGGTCATTGGGGATCGATCTTTTTCGATTGGTAAACGTTATATTTATATGTTCGATTGGAAAACGATGTCTTTCAAAAAGTTAGATGCTGTTTCCAGCACCTACATCGGTCACATGGGTCGGTAAGTCTTGTATGTAACATAAATATTTGTTCGATTTTAGTAATGACATCGTTATATATAACAGCCATCATGGCACGTAAGACATAGTCTTAGAGATTACTACTCATGTTTTTTTCTTCTAATAGTATATTTTTGGGATAGATCTTCGTATAATATCTTCAGTTTTCAAATTAACAATTCGACGACACACATTTCTTGACATTTTAGATACGCAAATTAATGACTTATATACTGACAACTGATGGTATATCTAGGCGGATGCTCATCCCCGATACAAGTGTGGCCGATAATTGGTTTGTATAGCCCGGGCATAGTTCTAGTAGGACATATATTCATAATGTAACTGTCACACTTGACTGGAAAGAGCCAAAAGATGGAAAGTTTGCAAGCGTATTGGTATCTGTTGACGTTCGTTTCATTTCCTGCGCTTTTACGGTGGATTCATTGCTCGTCAGGGGATGTTCATTTCATTCGGCGGAGTATTTTGTGCATGAGTGTTAATAATCCTCATGAATTGCCCCCATCGTATCCGCTTCTTACCCGGAATGCGTTCGTTGAGTACAGTTTGCATGCTGCTGCTGTGACGTGGTGGCCGGTAAATGCGCGGAGTTGAAACGAACAGATGGGGAGTATTTGCAGATAAGATCCCCCAAAACAAATGTTTTTTTCTCATCCAACGGTAGGGCCTGCAATGTTGAATTTGCCAAAGTTCGGGGGGAGGGGGGGGGGGGTTGAACATTATGAGTTAAAACTTCAAGTTTTGTTCATGCTCGAATGTGAAAACAATCTTTCAACCAACCCTTATTAACGTAGTCCGCTGCAAACATAGAGGTAATGAAAAGTAAAAATTTAAAAGTTATATCTTGAATATTTTCTCTTCAAAATAACATACTTTATAGAGTAACTGATCAGCATTCTAATACTGAAAAGAAAATAGGGGGTCACCGTGCTGGTTTCGTCGACATATTCGATCAAAAATCACAAACTTTTACTAAAATGACTTAATTTATAGTATTTTAGCACATTTTTTTGCCCATATTCACATCTTGCATCTTGCTTTCCAAGAAAACGGATACGGTGACCCCCTATTTTCTTTTCAGTTTTAGGATGCTGATCAGCTACTCTATAAAATATGTCATTTTGAAGCTCTAGATTTTGTTAATACAGTCATTTATTTTGAAAAAAAACTCTTTGACCCTCTCCCCTCACTGTTTGGAGCGGACTACCTTAAAAGTTGTCCAGTCGCCATCCACTGATTCGAATCGTTGTTTATTCGTTCTATACTACTATACTATCTATACGGTTCTTTGTTTGGTGGTATCCATTTTCTGACATATACACCAATATCCTTTAGATGATTGGTATATTCGTTCGTTTTATCAAGTACCAATTTTCAAGTACTCAAAGCCGACGACAGCTGAACTGATATTTTTGTATTCGTTACTTGTGCGGATGCCTAGATACGGTCGAGTGTGACAGGCCCGTTACACGTAGGCCCTACACAGATAGCGGCCCGCTGTGTCGTGACCATATAATTGCGCCAATATAAAACCGAGGAATGTTGTAAACTGCGCGAGTACATCTATTCTATTACTAGAATGGTGAGCATGACTGTCTCCTGTGCGTGAACGTACATGCATGTATAGTGATATGTTTATGGTATATGTATGTGATACTTATGTATAAGTTATTTGACGCTTGAGTGAGAAATGTTGTCGATATGTATGTAGGACACTCACATTCCTAAGATAGCTTCATTGTTTTCATTAAGTATAAGCTAATATACAAAATCGATAGTTTGTATGGGCACATTTGACAACTGATACACAACGTGTATACCAGAAAGGATGCTGGCCCCTAACCGTTACTTTATACCGGTAGATCTATTTCGTTAATCGAATACATATTATAAAGTTGTGGTATTTTCACAAATTGTTATTAGGATAGGATATGATTCCAATATACTATACCTTGTCTGTTAAGATGTGAGTGAAGCCGTGATGTTGTCTTAGTCCTGTGTTAGCTATAGCCCCTATATTGTGTATATCTATCCTACTAACACTGTGTATACCACTGCCTTATACGGTTGTCGAGGTATTTATGTCCGGGTTACCATGTAAGTCATGTACTTATATATTGATATACACACACGAGTGATGATTTTGCACACGACACTATAATTTTCTCGCTGCATCAGTCGCTTCACTAGTTAACCATGAAAACATCTGAAAGCCACAACCAATTAATGATACCAGGAGCAGTCTATTTAATTGTTTAACCGCCCCCTGTGCATGAACCTATATATTAAGTTTTTTAACAGATACTATACAAAAATCGACCAATAAACGCACGAATTTATTACCTGAAATTTGGTCCTTGATATACAACCATGCGCGTGAACACAAGTATTGACAGAGATTGTTGAAGACAGATTATCAAGTTGTTTGATGTGACAGCTTCATTCTTGGTATGAAGAGGATTGCGAAAGTTATTACCTACGGAAGCGTATTGCTGCCAGGCCTGAAATTGTTTATCTCAAAATTTTGAGTTATTAACTCAAAATTTCTAGTTAATATATAAAATCTTCGAGATAATATCTGCAAATATTGGCTTATTATCTCAAACTTTTGAGATATTAAGTAAAAATTACAAGATATTACCACGAAAATTTGAGATAGGAAGTCGAACTTTCCATTTCGAAATTTCAAGATATTATCCCAAAATTCCGAGATACTAGCTCGAAACTTCGAGATAGTAACTAAAAGTTTCGAGATATTGACTCGAAATTTCGAGACATTAACTCGAAATTTCGAGATATCAACTCAAAATTTCGAGATATTACAGTGGCTCGAAATTTCGAGATATTAACTCAAAATTTCGAGATATCAACTCAAACTTTTGAGATATTAAGTAAAAATTTCAAGATATTACCTCGAAAATTTGAGATAGGAAGTCGAACTTTCCATTTTAAAATTTCAAGATATTATCTCAAAATTTCGAGATACTAGCTCGAAACTTCGAGAAAGTAACTAAAAATTTCGAGATATTGACTCGAAATTTCGAGATATTAACTCGAACTTTCGAGATATCAACTCAAAATTTCGAGATATTACAGTAGCTCGAAATTTCGAGATATTAACTCAAAATTTCGAGATATCAACTCAAAATTTCGAGATATTAACTCGGAATTTCGGGATATTAACTCGAAATTTCGGGATATCAACTCGAAATTTTGAGATATTACTTTGGGATATTAACGCAAAAATTCGAGATATTAACCCAAAATTTTGAGATACTACTACATATGATTTATTTCATAACTTTTAGTTTGTTTCAAATTGTTATCTCAAAATTTTGAGATGGTAAGTCAAAATTTTGAGATAGTATTTCAAATTTTTTCAAAATTTTGATATACTACCTCAAAATTTCGAGTTTTTTTTTCTAAATTTCGAGACAGTATCTCAAAATTTTGAGATAGTATCTCGAAATTTGGAGCTAAAAAATGTCATGTCTGGCAGTAATACGCTTCCGTAACTAGACGCTTCCGGTCGCCTACGACCGCTTGGGTGTATCCCCCATAGCCCTATCATCTCTGTTGCCCCAACAAGTGTGAAAAACTAGAACAAGGGCTAAAAAAGATTACCAGAGAAATGTTACATCTCAAGTCACGACTGTTTTCTTTTCCCCACCAAAATTGCTGCACTGATTTTCCGAGGTTATTGAAGGTCGAATTCAAAATCACCACTGAAATCTCTTCATATGAATTTCCATTCGACATGTTTGATAAAATAACGAAAATACAGATAGATCAATCTTTTCACCTATTTCTATTTCAACTCAGAGTATTTTACAAACTTGGTTCCAAGTTGAAATTCAAAGTAAAATTTGACCAAAAATGCATTCCAAGATGACGAAATTGGAGCCAGATCAAACTTCTCACCATAAATTATATTTCGACTCATAATACATGTATGTGCCAAACATGGTTTCAAGTTGAAATTCAAAGTAAAAGTTAATCAAAACTGCATTTCAAGATGACAAAATTGGAGCCAGATCAAACTTTTCGACATACGTTATATTTTAACTCATAATACCTGCCCAACTTGGTTTCAAGTTGAAATTCAAACTAAAAAGTGACCAAAACTGCATTTCAAGGTGACGAAAATGGAGCCAGATCGAACTTTTCACCATAAGTTATATTTCGACTTTTAATATGTGCCAAACATGCTTTCAAGTTGAAATTCAAAGTAAAAGTTGACCAAAACTGCATTTCAAGATGACGAAATTGGAGCCAGATCGAATTTTTCACCTTAAGTTATATTTTAACTCATAATTTGTGCCAAACATGGTCTCAAGTTGAAATTCAAAGTAAAAGTTGATCAATGTTTTCATAAAAAGCTATTGTGATCAATAATAGACTTAACTAGCAAAAAAATAATGTTAACTTATTTGGTCACAGCCATAAAATCTCTACTGGACAAAGCCTTCACCTTGTTGAGCCCCATGATAAATATTTCTTGTCTTAACTATTTTCATTATGGTCAATAATAGACTTAACATGTAAAAATAATGTTAACTTATTTGGTTACACCCAGAAATTTCTACCGGACAAAACCTTAACCTTGTTGAGCTCAATAATAAATGTTTCTCGTCTTAACTATTTTTATTGAGGTCAATAATAGACTTAACTAGCAAAAAAAAATGTTAACTTATTTGGTTACAGACATAAAATGTCTACTGGACAGAATCTTTACCTTGATGAGCCCAATAATAAATATTTCTTGTCTTAACTATTTTTATTGTGGTCAATAATAGACTAAACTAGTAAAATAATGTTAACTTATTCAGTACACCCATGAAATCTGTACTGGACTTACTTTCACCTTGTTGAGCTTAGTAATAAATATTTCTCATCTTAACCATTTTTATTGTGGTCAATAATAGACTTAACTATTTTTATTGTGGTCAATAATAGACTTAACTAGTGAAAATAATGTTAACCTATTCGGTTACACCAATGAAATTTGTACTGGACAAAACATTTACCTTGTTGAGGTTAATAATAAATATTTCTTGTCTTAACTATTTTTATTGTGGTCAATAATAGACTTAACTATTAAAAATAATGTTAACTTATTCAGTTACACCCATGAAATCTGTACTGGACAAAACCTTTACCTTGTTGAGCTTAATAATAAACGTTTCTCGTCTTAACTATTTTTATTGTGGACAATAATAGACTTAACTAGTAAAACTAATATTAACTTATTCAGTAATATTGTCCTGTTTTCACTGAAAAAATCAGTTCTCCATTCTGAACAAGAAACCAGTGTCATTACCTTCCATTGTACAGGCTATTGGAAAGATCGTACATGTCAAAATGGATATTTCAAAATTCTGTAATAAGTTAGGCTGTTAACATATTAATATTTATATGATCATTCTAAAAAAACGATTGGTTTCGTGTGACAGCTCTTCCCAACAACACTTCTAAATATTATCGAGATTCGTCAAAAATTGCCATCTGTAGAGCGTTCACAAGCCATGTGTCTCAAACAGGCTGTTTTCAATGCAAAATGTGTCCGCAAACGACCAATTCAGTTGCCACGGCAACCAAAATCGATTGGTGTCGGGATCTTACCATAATATATGTGCCTGCAAAAAATAATGGTGATCAGGTGAGAATTGCGACCTGTAGCGCGTTCACAAGCCATGTGTCTCAAACAGGCTGTTTCCAATGCAAAATGTGTCCCCAAACGACCAATTCAGTTGCCACGGCAACCAAAATCGATTGGTGTCGGGATCTTACCATTACATATGTGCATGCAAAAAATAATGGTGATCGGGTGAGAATTGCGGCCTGTAGCGTGTTCACAAGAAAATCTCTGCGGACGCGGACGCGGACGACGAAGCCAAATCCATAGTATCCGCCGAACTTTGTTGGGGGGATACAATTACGAGCGTGGTAAGGAGAAAAAAACTTGATGTATGACTTGTATGTTCACCCAGTGAAGCTTACTTATTCAACTTTTTTTTCTGGAATTCACTTTTTTTCGACGTATGAATTTTTCACTGATAAAACCTGCCAACCTGGCAATTAATGATTTAAAGTCAGGAATTAAAAGTTCCAAACCGAATTAAAGCATAGAAATATTTAATTCCAGGTTCTAGTAATTAGTTCCAGGTTTTATTATTTATTTCCCGATTCTTGGTTTTATAGGCCTGTATTCAGTTCCCAATTCACTAAACTTTAAAAAAAGTTGAAGTCTGAGAAAGGTTAGGAGAGAAAAGCTTTGTTGAGTTACAATAGTTATTTTTCACGAAAATAGCTCTTTCGAACTTCCAATGTCTTCGAAGGTATATTCAAGGTTACAACTGAACCCACCATACTAGTACATGATTTCCTAATTGAGTATGCCAATATTTAAGCTCTTATCATGAAGACAGATTTAGTGTTGTAGGAGTTTAAGTTTAACCCATATATTTCTCATTATCATGATTATGAGGGGGGAACTGGATGGCAATATTATTACCTAACTTGGAAATTGCTAGCATCAGAAACAATTATTACTAACATCAATGAATGCTACCGGCTAGGCCTTGATGATATTTTGTCTGTTTACCTATTTTGGGCTACAGGGGTGATAGGGCACCAGGGGACCCCATGGACCCGCACGGTCGTCAGCGACCGGAGCGCGTCAGCACTTTTCTGCACATATGTGCAAAAATAAACAATATACTACTACTACTATGTCATGCTGCATGTGTGCTTTGTGGTGGAATGCCTAGATTGCCTGTCTATTCAACTGTTTATACCTCGTCTTTTCCTTCGCATAAAGCGAACCACAGGGTATTTTGTTAAGGTGACAACCTTGTTCACACTGTTTTTGCTGATATAATTTGGTATCTATTATAACTTGGCATACTTCACCGGCAATCGACAATTTTCTAGCGAATTTCAGACTTCTATCGCGAAAAATTGAAAAAGTTGGCAATCCACATCAATGTTAAATTTAGCCCCGTCATTGAATTTCTGGGTCCGTACACGGTTTTGTGCATTTGCTGGCGGTACAATCCTTTGAAATCACATGTTTGTGTAGAATATACCTGGTCCAAAATTGCAATAATAGGCTGCATAGAATCCTGATGGATGTAAACAAGGCCAAATCATCGAATATGCTCAGATTCTCGAGATTCTATTTTGGGCTGAAATTCTTCAATTCTTGCGATAGAACTAAGAAAGTTGGTACAATATTGCCGTTTCGCTCCCAGGTGAAGTACGCCAAGTTTTAATATGATACCATTCAGCATCGCAAAAAGTAAGAAAAATCAGGAGTACAGTCTGTCACCAGCACATATTCTGTTGGCCTTCCAGGTGGAACATGCCAGTTCCTACCTTCGTCCAGGGAGCAGATGATACGTCATGCTGAGTGATTGGTTCCTCCGTGCGCGAGTCCCAGCTGGTATTTCTGTTAAACATGACATAAATCAACAATGTCTTGTTGATCCCTGGCCGGAAGACTATGTCTCGTACTCGCAGTTGGTACTTCATGGTGCCCGTGTGGCCAGTGTTCTGCAGGATGTACGTCCTCATTGAAGCTGGTAAGACGGCTCGACATCCTTCCAATACCATGCCGTTCTCTGGTGATAGCTCATCTCGATAGTCCCAGATTGGCTTTGTATTTTCATTGATGTCTCCGGTCTCGGTCAGGCTTTCAGTATCTGTGCTGATAGCAGGGTCGAAGTCTTGTGTTTCAGCCTGAATCTCCTTAATTTCATCTGATGAAATTGCAATTAAATCGACCCTCATTCTTTCGCTGGACTTGGACTGATACCTTGTGCATCTGACATTTCTTGCTGTTGAACACCAAACATGCATTTTTTGCTGTTCTCATGAGTGCATACAGGTTGCAGCCATAATCTTCTACCTCGTTCCTCCCAGAAACTTTGAGGTCATCAGCTTTTTCAATGACACCTTCGCGTTCCCCAAGATTGCGTTCATGATTTGCTGGATAATATCTTGTGAGTTGTGACACCGATAGTCCAAATAAAAGAGAAGTCTGTTCCACGACTGCTGCTCAGTCTGTATTTTGCACTCAGACAGCAATTACTTAATACTGTAGTGACCGTTGCGCTCACAGATGTAGCATCGGGCATCTTTGTCTGGACATGCTTCTGCTGTTCGTTTGTGATCTCCACCACAGTTCTTGGCGTTGCATTTGATCTGGCGTCATCCCCGCACATGCCGTTCCAGAGCATTCACGGAGTCGATTGGGTCATGGTTGATTTCAGTTAGCATAATCTTCTATTTTTCCCACTGATCACGGCCGCCTCATGCTTCCGACCAGTTTCAGTGGCTTGTTCTAGGGTTAATGATTCGTCTCGTCCAAGCAACTCGATTAGGAGTGCTCGCGATAATTTGTTCAATCAATATGCGATCTTGATTATGTTCGGCTTCAAATTAGCATTTAGCGTTGGGGTCTTACACAAAATGCTCACAGATTCTCCTAACATCGCATGTAAAGTCTTCTGGCTACGAAATATGTACGAGTTTGTTTCACTTTGGATATCATATCCGAGGAAAATTGAATTTATCTGTGCATCAACAATACGCATTCAGTTCCGTTGTTATGATTTATTTTGGATAAATACGAAGTACATTGTATACGGCCAAGTTTTTAATGAAATCGGAAATGTTCTTCCTTGAGAGGTTTATCGTGTTCCATTCGAGCACTACACCATCTTTACTGGAACAAAAGTTATCACTTTGTATATATGAAGATAAATATAAATCAAATACCAATCCTATAGATATCAAATATACATACACACAATATACACACAAAATCAGCCATATCCAGCATATCTCATGGAGGATGTTACCGCCACCACAAGCTTAACACAATACATATAAATGTGAGACATGTTTGGATCTTTTCATTCGATCAGCCTGATCAATGTTTTGTGTGTAACTCTACCATCTCCGTAGAAACTCCCACGATTCTCTTCTTCTCTAAAAAAAATCTAAAAAAAAAATATATCTCCGCTTATAAGAGTGCCAATACATTGTGTCAACGTTTATCGTCTATGTTGAAAAACTTGACTGCATTCCCACGGAAGATTTTGTTCCGTTCCTCTGCTGTGAGGTGACTTAAAAGATTGTCCGCTACACCGTAAAGTTCCTTAATGGATGTGATACCACTCAGCGTACAGACAGGCCAGTCAGAGCCGAACATACAGCGGTCCACACCAAACAGCTCCAAGCATCTCTGAAAACAAGAAGCATTCAACATATTACATATGACTATGAGAAATGTTCAATAGGTGCATTGGTGTTGCTGGTGATATGTTCCAGATGAACATATGAATGATTAGCTATTGTGTTTAATACATGCATGTCATTATCTCTCCTATGAATAACAATACGACACGTAGCTCATATCAATTATCATACAGGCATGAATATTCATGAAGTATATGGTAGTCTCACTCACATTGATCCATTTACGATCTTGATCGGAGAATTTGCCCGCCTTCTGATCTGCCGTCAAGCCACCATCCATCGTGAAGAACTGACTTGATCTGCACGAGTAAAATTTATCTGACATATTAAGACCTAAAACGATAAGTTTTCAAAATAATGTATATACTACTGTACGAGATATTCAAGGTTATATTCTTGTCATCAAAAGCTATCAGTGTATAATCAATTTTGAAGGGACATCCTAACTTGTTTGAAACTAGCATTCATTATATAGTTACCTCCATAATACATACCAAACAAGCAGTGTTCAATATATAGGTTTGTATGAAGGTCGACCCACTTACAGTTTGCAGTAGACATTGGGATATCGCGACAGACTAGTTATCCACTCATCCCACGCGCCTGGGTCTATGTAAGGTTTGCCCATGTGGTCCACCACACAGTGATGTCTGCAAAACGATCGC
The DNA here is from genome assembly GCA_949152475.1 of Terebella lapidaria. Taxonomy (NCBI): domain Eukaryota; kingdom Metazoa; phylum Annelida; class Polychaeta; order Terebellida; family Terebellidae; genus Terebella; species Terebella lapidaria. The sequence goes on along the minus strand of OX424566.1, from coordinate 21,368,867 downwards.
TAACTTGGTAAAATTACTGGAAATACAAAGTTATTTGCAATCATCTGTATTATGTTTATTTGCTGGAAAGGTCCGATACTTACTGCGGAAATAACTTCATTATTTGTTGCAGAGGGTCCCTCATTTCTGCACTGTTGAGATGATAAACCGACCAAAAATAGGCAGGTAATTAGCAGTAAGCAATATGTTAATATGTATTCACATATGTATTTATTCTGTACTCAGTACTGGTGTTTCAGTGTTTGTTTCGTGCTATTTCCACAACCTTGTGATACACAGCTATAACACATCAATTTTACATGTAAATAGGGATAATAAATCGTCTACAAACCTGTTTATTAATAAACAGAATGGCACATTCCTATCAACCAGTTTTGAAAACCCTCGAAGTGATTCATCCTTTAAGAGATAACCTTCCGGTTCAAATTCCAGTATGTTACGGACGCCGAGAAATAATTTCTCCTTTGAGAATCTTTCAAGGATATCTTCGAGCTGTGAAAATAAATGTCCATTATATTTAGGTATCTATAGCTTCAGGAATAATTCAGTGTATAATTAAGTGCCCTGTATATATAACTTGTATGACTTCCAGTATTGTATACTAGTAGTTGTCCAGTATACACCAGTTCAGCACACCTTGGGATCATCCAGCTTAAAACCAGAGACAATGCCCGCAATTGTTTGGTTTTTGTTCTTTTTCGCAACATCCAGGACCCATTCTGCATTTAAACAATACACGTAGAGTTACAAAACTGACAAAAGAAAAAGATATTGCAGGAAATATTCACATTTGATATTGAAAAGATACCAACAACAACGTTATTGTACAACAACATTGCGAAAATTATAGAATGAACGTGTTCGGCAGGTTACTACGGTGCCCCTAATAGGACACGAGATTTTATTTTTTTTTTTAAACGTCTTATTTCGTCCCGACGAATTACATGCATCATGCATATAGTCTGTTAGATTCATGGAATGCGTTACAGTTATCCATATGTGTATCCTGAGTGGAAGAACAACCCCCTCTCCCTTCGCATGGACTGTGTCCCTACCCTCGCTACAATCATACCTTTTTCTAAACCCAGAATGGAACCCACTTCGCTTCTGGGGCCCGCTCATGAGCCCCAGACAGCACCCCCTCCCTCTTGATTGGGGCACGCTTGCTTCGTTCGTGTACTCATATAAATGAAGCGAGGAGACTATAATGCTTGATAATTCGTCGGGACGAAATACTAATTTGTCCAGACGAAATACTAATTAATCCAGACGAAACACTAATTCGTCCAGACGAAATAATAATTCGTCCACACGAAATATTAATTCGTTCAGATGAAATAATAATTCGTCCAGACGAAATAAAGCCTGCTCTAAAAATAGTTTTCTCATGTCCTATTAGGGGCACCGAAATAATAATTTGTCCAGACAAAATAAAACCTGCTTTAAAAAAGTTTTCTCATGTCCTATTAGGGGCACTGAAATAATAATTCGTCCAGACGAAATAAAGCCTGCTCTAAAATATTTTTCTCATGTCCTATTAGGGGCACCGAAATAATAATTCGTCCAGACGAAATAAAGCCTGTTCTAAAATAATTTTCTCATGTCCTATTAGGGGCACAGTAGTACACTGGTTATCGATATTAGAATCTCACAATTACCCGCTTCTTCCAATGAATAATCGGCCGCTACTTGTACAAAAATCCCCTGGGTTATTGGTGTTTTTGACAACTGAGCCTCGTATTCCTCTATTAGGATATTCCTGTTGACCGCTGATTGGTCCGTGGAGGGATATGCATATTTGAATCGATCCAAGTCCCACATATCTGAAACGGACAATCAATCAAAGGTCTTGGATGTATTAGAGAATTTCCGATTGAAGTGACTATCTATTGTAAAAGCGTATATAAAATAGCCTACATTTTTTCTCAAACAAATACCTTGAAAGTTGGATTAAACGCAGACTATTTATTGTACTGGATTATATATCATGGACAAAATTACCAAAATTAGCACTAGTATAATGAATCCAGTGAAGAACACACACTCACGAAAGTGAGAGTCCAAGGCCTCTATGTCTGCCATTCTGCCCAACCTGGATCATCAAATTCACACTGCAACACAGACACAAAGAATGGAGAAAGCTGTGCATATGCTGAAAATTTGGCGAGGATACACCGAGGTAAACTAGACGTCAAGGCCTAAAGATGCCTTGGAGGCATTTCGGTGTGATGATTAATTTATAATATATACTAGATATCGACGAAAATGAAAAATGTCGACTCCGCAAGACATGTTTGTCTAGGGCGACGAGTCCGAAAAAAAAGTCTGTTTCGCTCTACGACTCAGTGTTTCCGAGATATCGACGAAAACGAAAAATGCCAACTCGGCAAAAAATTTTTTAGTCAAGGTCAAAGTTCATCCATAATACATATAAGATAAATGTTGTCTAGAGCGACAAGTCCGAAAATAACGTCCGTTTCGCTCTACGACACACCGTTCCCGAGATATCGACGAAAACGAAAAATGCTGACTCGGCAAAAAAATTTCGGGTCAAGGTCAAAGTTCATCCGTAATACCCCTTAGACATGTTTGTCTAGGGCGACGAGTCCGAAAATAACGTCCGTTTCGCTCTACGACACACCGTTCCCGAGATATCGACGAAAACGAAAAATGCCGACTCGGCAAAAAAATTTGGGGTCAAGGTCAAAGTTCATCCATAATACCCTTTAGACATGTTTGTCTAGGGCGACAAGTCCGAAAATAACGTCCGTTTCGCTCTACGAAGCACCGTTTCCGAGATATCGACGAAAACGAAAAATGCCGACTCGGCAAAAAAATTTCGTGTCAAGGTGAAAGTTCATCCATAATACCCTTAAGACATGTTTGTCTAGGGTGACGAGTCCGAAAATAACGTCCGTTTCGCTCTACGAAGCACTGTTTCCGAGATATCGACGAAAACGAAAAATGCCGACTCGGCAAAAAAATTTTGGGTCAAGGTCAAAGTTCATCAATAATACCCCTTAGACATGTTTGTCTAGGGCGACGAGTCCGAAAATAACGTCCGTTTCGCTCTACGACGCACCGTTTCCGAGATATGCAGGATGCCTCAAGGATGACTCAGCAAAAAATTATTTCGACCTCTAGGTCAAAGGTCGTTTGACGTATCGATCCCAAAATCAATAGGGTTCTTCCCTGTTGATATATAAACCTCCGTGCAAAATTCTGCAACTATTGCCTGAATATTTTTCGAGTTATCGTCCGGAAACCAAGTTTCAAGATCAGCCTCGATTTCATCCTCAAGGACCTCACGGACCTCGGAGCCGGATCAAAAAAAATAATACACCCTAGAGATGTTTGTCTAGGGCGATGAGTCCGAAAATAACGTCCGTTTCGCTCTACGATGCACGGTTTCTGAGATATGCAGGAAGCCTCAAGGATGAATCAGCAAAAAATTATTTCGACCTCTAGGTCAAAGGTCGTTTGACGGATCGATCCCAAAATCAATAGGGTTCTTCCCTGGTGGCATATGAACCTCCATGCAGAGTTCTGCAACTATTGCGTAAATATTTTTCCAGTTATCCTCCGGAAACCAAGTCTCAAAATTAGCCTTGATTTCATCCTCACGGACCTCGGATCCGGCTCAAAAAGAATAGGGTTCTTCCACATATCATTTCTGACTTGTGGTGAAAATTTGACGAGCATCCGTCAAGGCAATCTAAAGTTATCGTCCGGAAACCAAAAGTGGTGGAATAGAAAAAGAAAAGAAAAGAAAAAAAAAAAAAATTCTGCTAAAAATTCTGTCGAAATGCCTTAATTAAAGTTATCGGTCGGAAACAAAAAACGGCGTAAAAAAAAGAAAGAAAGAAAAAAATAGAAAAAAAATTCTGCTGAAAACATCGAGGCATTTCTTCCGAAATAAATAAATAAATATGTTTTATTTTTAGGTTGCTGAACCTATGGTCCCATAACCTTTAGTCGTGGCGTCCGTCGTCGTCCGTCCACTGACTATTGAATGGAATAGGTATCTAGTATAAGGATCTTAGCCTGGGGCGTTTCTATCAGCGCTAGGGTCAGAGTTCAAAGGTGTCTGGAATGAAGGGAAAAGCCACATGCAAGGATTCTGGATTGTGATTCATCTGGTGGCCAAGAGGCATGGGGCGGCCATTTTTATGCCGAAAATAGCTGTTTTTGCGTGTGTGTTTTTCTTCTTTTCAAAAACTGTCTGATCAGTTTTGAGATTTTAGTTTCAAATTTGTTCTCTCATGTATCACAATAATGTGTATACTTTCCAATGCTCTTGAATCACCGGTCTGCGTGTGGCGGCCATTTTGATGTTTTCTACAGGGCCCAAATGGGACTTTCCCATGTTAAATTCTCCTATGCTTATTAATGGGTCACATTTTTCCTGATATCTAGCTTAATATTGAGAATAGAGACTAGGAATCAATTGTGGACATATAGGAAATGATATATGCTGAATATTCTCGTGACCTCGAATTTGACCCTTGACCTCGTTCCCAAGGTCAGAGCACAAACTGGCTAATACCTCACTCATATCGACTTTACAGCTTAGGAATCAATTGTGGACATATAGGAAGTGATATATGCGGAATATTCTCGTGACCTTGAATTTGACCTTCAACCTAATTTTCAAGGTCAAAGCACAAAATGGCTGATATCTCGCTTATTATTTATTTTACAGCTTGGAATCAATTGTGGACATGATATATGCTGAATATCCTCGTGACCTCAAATTTGACCTCTGACCTCATTCCCAAGGTCAGAGCCCAAAATGGCTAATATCTCACCTCATAACGACTTTACAGCTTAGGAATCAATTGTGGACATATAGGAAGTGATATATGCGGAATATTCCCGTGACCGTGAATTTGAACTTTAACCTAAGCACAAAATGGCTAATATCTCGCTTATTATTTACTTTACAGCTTAGGAATCAATTGTGGACACATAAGAAATGACATATGCTGAATATTCTGGTGACCTTGAATTTGACCTTTGACCTCATTTTCAAGGTCAGAGCACAAAATGGCGCATATCTCACTCATTATCGATTTCACAGCTTAGGAATCACTTGTGAACATAAAGGATATGCTGAATATTATTGTGAACTTGAAGTTGACCTTTGACCTCATTTTCAAGGTCAGAGCACAAAATGGCTAATATCTCGATTATTATGGACTTTGCAGCTAAGGAATCAATTGGAGACTGATAAAAAAAACTAGACGTCAAGGCCTAAAGATGCCTTGGAGGCATTTCGGTGTGATGACTAATTTATAATATATGCTAGATATTGACGAAAATGAAAAATGTCGACTCAGCAAAAAAAATTTAAGGTCAAGGTCAAAGTTCATTTGTATACCCCCTTAGACTTGTTTGTCTTGAGCCACCAGTCCAAAAATAACGTCCGTTTCGCTCTACGACACACCGTTTCCGAGATATCGACGAAAACGAAAAATGCCGACTTGGCAAAAAAATTTGGGTCAAGGTGAAATTTCATCCATAATACCCCTTAGACATGTTTGTCTAGGGCGGCGAGTCCAAAAATAACGTCCGTTTCACTCTATGACGCACCGTTTCCAAGATATCACGAAAAATGCCGACTCGGCAAAGAAATTTTGGGTCAAGGTCAAAGTTCGTCCATAATACGACTCGGACATGTTTGTTTAGGGCGACGAGTCAAAAAATAACGTCCGTTTCGCTCTACGACGCACCGTTTCTGATAGGGGTGCAACGATACACCGGTGGTTCGGTGAATCGCGATATAAGAGCCCACGATACGCATATCGTATCGCCAGGCATGTACCGAACATGCACGATATACATCAAATGATGAATGAAAGCGAAAACGTGTATCCGATTGCATGCGGTTATCCTCGAGTGATACTGAGCTAAAAATAGCTCTGTGGCAAACATTTCATTTCGCGCCTCGCCATTGGCTGAATCTAGGGGAAATCTTTGTCATTGACCAATCACAGTGCTTGTTTCGTTTTCCTGAGTAAAAAATGGCAGACCCCCCCCCCCCCCATCATCATCTATCGAATAACCATAAACAACTGATAAAAAGAATGTGGAAAACACCACAATCAATCAATGAAACATGAAGAACATTAAGATGTTATAATATTGTGGCCTCATTTTATCATTCAGCTCAAACTTTGGCCGTAGCCTGCGGGAATTCATGCTAACAGTTTTGGCAATACATATCGTGATACATATCGTATCGTGAGTGCTATATCGAGATACGTATCGTATCGTGGAAAAACATATCGTTGCACCCCTAGTTTCTGAGATATCGGCGAAAACGAAAAATGCCGACTCGGCAAAAAAATTTCAGGTCAAGGTCAAAGTTTATCGATAATACCCCTCAGACATGTTTGTGTAGGGCGTCGAGTCTCAAAATAACGTCCGTTTCGCTCTACGACACACCGTTTCCGAGATATCATCAAAAACGAAAAATGCCGACTCGGCAAAAATAATTTCAGGTCAAGGTCAAAGTTCATCCATAACACCCCTCAGACATGTTTGTCTAGGGCGACAAGTCCAAAAATAACATCCGTTTTGCTCTACGACGCACTGTTTCCGAGATATCGTCGAAAACAAAAAATGCCGACTCGGCAAAAAAAATTCGGGTCAAGGACAAAGTTCATCCATAATACCCCTCAAACATGTTTGTCTAGGGCGACGAGTCGCAAAATATAGTTCGTTTCGCTCTACGACGCACCGTTTCCGAGATATCGTCAAAAACGAAAAATGCCGACTCGGCAAAAAAAATTCGGGTCAAGGACAAAGTTCATCCATAATACTCCTCAGACATGTTTGTCTAAGCCGACGAGTCGCAAAATAACGTCCGTTTCGCTCTACGACGCACCGTTTCCGAGATATCGTCGAAATAGAAAAATGCCGACTCGGCAAAAAAATTTCAGGCAAGGTCAAACTTCATCCATAATACCCGTCAGGCATGTTTGTCTAGGGCGACGAGTCCAAAAACTAGACGTGAAGGCCTAGAGGCCTTGGGGCATTTCGATACACAACACAATCACAGGTGAACTGTTTATTACTGACAACTCTGCAGCCAAAATGATTATGTAGATACATCCATTTCAATCCAAGACGACGATCAAGATGACTCAACATACCCCTAAGACATATTTGCCTAGTGTCACGAGTCCGAAAATAACGACCGTTTCGCTCTATGACAAACCGTTTCCGAGATATCGAAGAAAACGAAAAATGCCGACTCAGCAGAAAAATTCAAGGTCAAGGTAAAAGGTCATCCCTAATACCCTTAAGACATGTTTGTCTAGGTCGATGGGTCCGAAAATAATGTCCGTTTCGGTCTACGACGCACCGTTTCCGAGATATCCAAGAAAACGAAAAATGCTGACGCGGCAAAAAAATTTCGGGTCAAGGTCAAAGTTCATCCATGATACCCTTCAGACATGTTTGTCTAGGGTGACGAGTCCGAAAATAACGTCCGATTCGCTCTACGACGCACCATTTCCGAGATATCGACGAAAACGAAAAATGCCGACTCGGCAGAAAAATTCAAGGTCAAGGTCAAAGTTCATCCATAATACCCCTAAGACATGTTTGTCTAGGTCGACGAGTCCGAAAATAACGTCCGTTTCGCTCTACGACGCACCGTTTCCGAGATATGCAATGAGCCTCAAGGATGACTCATCAAAATTGTTTTTGGCCCCTGGGTCAAAGGTCGTTCAAGGTATTGACCCCGTAATCGATAGGGCTCCTCTGCGACACTATATCAACATATATGTCAAGTTTCAGAATGGTAGCACAAGTACTTTTCGAGTTATCATCCGGAAACCATTTGACTCAAAATTCATCCTCACGGACTAACCGGACCTCGAAGCCGGCTCCAAAACAATAGGGTTCATCTATGTTATATATGTGATAACTGGTGAAAATTTCTCGAAGATTCGTCAAGGCGTTCTTAAGTTATCGTCCGGAAACCGAAAAGTGAAAAAAAAAAAAAAAAAAAATGAAAAAAAAAAAAGAAAAAAAAAAAAAAAAAAAATTCTGGCAAAACCATAAGGACATTTCGTGCCGAAATGCCCTAATAACGTCCGTTTGGCTCTACGACGCACCGTTTCCGAGATATCGACGAAAACGAAAAATGCCGACTCGGCAAAAAAAATTTGAGTCAAGGTCAAAGTTCATCCATAATACCCCTCAGACATGTTTGTCCAGGGCGACGAGTCTCAAAATAACGTCCGTTTCACTCTACGACGCACCGTTTCCAAGATATGCAGGAAACCTCCAGGATGACTGGGCGAAAACTCTTCTGACCTCTAGGTCAGAGGTCGTTTCACGGATTGATCCCAAAATCAATAGGGTTCTTTCCTGTTGGTATATGAACCTCCATACAAAGTTCTGCAGCCATTGCCTGTATAGTTTTTGAGGTATCACGCGGAAACAAAGTCCAAAAAATTAGCCCAAGGGCTAAGAAAGGTTACCGGACAATTTTGGCTTTAAGCATTGCAAGTGACATATGACTTTGAGATTTACTAATCAAGGTCATCTTTGTGAACTGCAATATCACCATTAGGTATGCTGCATATGACTTCATATATGTTCGTAATACAAACATATAAGCTCTATCAACAAGTATTTTGTCTGTAGAGGCCAATTTACACATGTCAGGTCAGGCAAGGTTGTGAGATTTGGATTTCAAGGTCATATATAAGGTCAAATTCAAGGTCTCCAAGAGATGTGCTATAAATACATGACTTCTTGTTAGCTTATACACAATCCTAACCTCTATGTGCAAGTGTTGAAGCCTTGGTGGCTAATTTACATATTTCACATCAGGCATTTAGCACTCAAAATCATCATCAGTTGTTCCATATATGATTTCCTATATGCTCATAATGCAAACTTAAGCTCTATCTACAAGCATTTCATCTGTAGAGGCAAATTTGTGCATTTTTTTTTTTACCCCAAAATGGCTGTCCAAAATTTTTTTCAAAGGGTGAAAACAATTTTTTTTGCCTAGAGATGGCCCAAAATGGATAGTAACGCGATTTGGGCTGAAAGAATTTTTTTTCGTCGACCAGTCAAAAATTCAAAATGGCCGCCATACCCAGACCGGCGATTCGAGGGTAACCAAACTTATAGACATCATAAAGGTACATAAGGGGAATCTTTTGAGTCATCAGAAATCACTGTCACTGTCACACAGTTTTCGAGAAAAGACAGACAAGGTGCAAATTTGGGCATTTTTCAACCAAAAAATGGCTGTTTTGATCTTTCAAGGTCATCCAAGGTCAAATTCAAGGTCACCACACAAGTCGCCATATATGACTTCCCATTTGAAAGTGCCAATTTCTAAGCTCTATCTTCAAGCGTTCTATGAGTACAGTCCTGGCAGCTCCCATTATGAAGGAAAAAAGTGCCGAAAATTTTCCAAGTCCAAAATTTTTTTCAAAAGGTGAAAAAAATTTTTTTGTCTAGAAATGGCCCAAAATGGATAGTAATGTGATTTGGGGCGAAAAATTGTTTTTTCGTCGACCCGTCGAAAATTCAAAATGGCCGCCATATGCAGACCGGCGATTCAAGGGCAACCAAACTTATACACATCACAGAGGTACATAACTAGAATCTTTTGAAACAAAAATCTCAAATCTGATCAGACAGTTTTTGAGAAAATGGCCGCCAAAGTTCAAAATTGACCGTTTTTCGACAAAAACGGCCGCCATTTTGAAAAAAATTAAAAAATAAAAAAACTAAAAAATACCTCCTTCTCAAATTATTTTAAGGTATGTTTTCCCAAATTTTCAGAAAGATTGGACCGTACACTTTAAAGATAAAAATGTGGACGGACGACGACGACGACGGACGGACGGACGGGCAGACGGAACGGACTTACGGGCCTTTCCCATGTTAAATTTCCTATCTCGACTGGCCCCTAAAATTGCAAAACTGGACCCTAAAATCTAACTTTTGGCCTAAACCATGGTTAGGGGCCGTTTTCAGCTTTTCCCAGGCCCCCAACTCCGTTCCGTTAGCCCGGACGGACGGACGCCGGACGCAACGCCACGGCAATAGGTTATCGGACCATAGGTCCGGTAACCTAAAAATACACGAATGTGGATAAAATAATTGTGTTGCAGTAACATGAATGTTTATTGGATGATTATGACATTATAATGACACCAAGTACATGATAACACAACATGTCATGCCGTTTCATTTTGGAGATCCACTCCAGACATGCGGTTAGTGAGGGTCTTCTTTCGCAAAAAAATATTTTTTGGTCAAACAGGGACAGAGTCATAAGGGAAATAAACGAATAGAGGTTCAAGAATACTTTTGACAACAATATGCTGACCAGAGTGCCAAATCACAAAAGTACATGTATGCCTGTGTTGATGAAAAGGTTTGAGGAAATTGGGTCACGCTGTGCTATGAAAATAGAGGATACCTCATGCAATTGCTGCAGCCAGAATTGGCAAATTTCAGAACTATTATTGTTCCTCATACTATCCCCCTATTTATCAATAATATATTTTGTGTGAAAACACTGTTAATATATATGTATAAACTGGAATGCTATACCTGGTAGTAATTGAAAATGAATACATAAGGCCATGTTGTTGTTTTTTCTTTGTTTCCGGTCAGCAGGCGGGTGAAAATAATAATTATTTTGAGAAAAAAACCCACAAAATTTCATGTTGTTATTTCCCCTAAAAAACACATTGAATATCGAGAAAGATAAGGAATGGTTTTCATTTTGCTGTTATGCCCTCTGTTGTTCATCAATAAAGTATTGTCAAATGCCATTTATTTTACATATTTGGTATGAGTTACTTTGGCCACACCAAATTGTAAAGTTGGTCTATGGATTTTTCCCCAAAATTTTCTATACGGAGATTTTTTTTTTTTTTTACAAGTAAAATTTTTCATCTATGGAATTTTTACCAGAATTTTCTATATGGAGAATTTTTTTTTTTTTTTACAAATAAATATTTCTTCTATGGAATTTCGACAATAATTTCTGGAGCGGGAATCATTTTTTTACAAAAAAAGTTTAGCTCAATAGACTTTCGACTAATATTTTCTAAACGGAGGGTATTTTGGTCAAATGTTACCACTCAGATTGTTATTACAGGTAACACATGTGCATTTAGGAGTTTTTACAATGAATTTTACATATATTCTTTAGCACACAAGTTGCTCAACTCATAATAACAAAAAATGAAACAAATCTGTGATTTACCCAGTTTATTATGGCCTCTGCTCTCTAGGCATCAAAATGAATGTAATTAATATAATCAGGTAGGGAACAGATTGTTAACATACATGATGGGATCAAGGATGGGTATTGAGGGATCTCAGTAGGTGAGAAATATGGGAAAAGATGTAAGTATTGGTATTATTAAATCTTTGGAAAATTTTGGGATTAGAAATTACCATGACACATATTTAATACCAAGAATAGTACAATTATCTGAAGAAAAATGCTTAGTAGTAGTAGTAGTAGTAGTAGTTTATTTACAACTTCAATATACAAAAAAACATTAATCACATTCATTCATCTCAACATCAAAACTATTGGTATATCTATTAGTAAATAAAATGATTTGTACATGTTAAATGATTTGAATGACAAAATATTTCATTAATGCATGAGATAGAACAATATATTGAGGTCGTGGGATTGAATTAGCTGTAGCTGTCTTCCATTCAACCCCAAAATAGATGTAATTATTTTGATACATAATATAGGATAAGTTATAAATAATAAAGGAATTTGCGATGCTGCATAACGACAGATGCCACAAAAGACCCCAAGCCACACCACGAGACGCCACGGGAGATGGAAGGCTAAGTGTATGGGGAATGAACACTGGACCAAGTCGACTTTCAAATAAATGGTGGAATATTTGAAGAAGAAAAAAACAGATTCAATTCATACTGTTAGTTATTTTTAGGTTACTTCGTGGCAGTCAGTGCAGAATATGTTTGTACAAGTTACGGATCTGTTATATGAAGCGAACAGTAGAGATTTTATTTTCCTTTTGGCTTGTTGTTTGGAAATAATGTTTTGGAGATTCAAAGCAGTTTGATTCCATACAGTTGGGAAATTGAATAACGGAAGTCTCCCTGCGAACCGAGAATTGCAGCGCTTGATGTGCAATAAATTTGACTGCCTTGTATGATATTTGTCACTCACCTGGTGGTTGTATTTAAATAATTCGTTGAAAGAAGCTGGTAGTTTGTTCCTGACATAATCATGCATGAAAAGTATTATTTCATATCTGTGTTGATCGAGGATATTTAAAATATTAGATTTGATAAACAATGGATCGGTGTGACTATTGTATGATGCATTATGTATGGTCCTTATTGCCCGTTTTTGCAGAATTATAGATCTTTTCATTGTAGAGGGGTTTGCATTGCCCCAAGCCAGAATTCCATACAGTATATATGGGTGTATTAGAGCATAATACAGTGTTTTCAGACTGTCAGGAGGCAGGATCTTCTTGACTTGTTTGATTTGGAAAAGCCCTCTGGAAATTTTGCTATTAATGTGAGATAAATGATACTTCCAGGACAAATGTTCATCGATGTGTAATCCTAAGAATTTAGTACTGTGTTCTTGATAATTTTCACCAATTTGTTGCAACGATGTGCCATTTATTTGCAGTGACAGGTTATCAGAATTATATTTCGTGTGTTGACTTCTAAAAATAACAAATTTGGTTTTTGTTGCATTCAGAGACAGTTTGTTGGCACAAAACCATATGTACAGTTTATTTATTTCTGCATTTGCGCGTTCAAAGAGGTTAGTTATGCTAATATCAGAGATAAATAGGGATGTGTCATCGGCGAATGATAATATGCTGGCATTAGTCGAGTTGGCTATGTCGTTTACGTAAATTAAATATAAGAGTGGTCCTAGTATTGATCCCTGAGGGACACCACAAGTGATGTCTTGCATATCAGATTTTTCATTGTCAAATTGGACATACTGCTTACGATTTGATAAATAGTTGATGAGCCACACTTTTGCGATCCCTCGAATGCCATAGTGATCTAGTTTTTTAAATAAAATATCATGATTGATAACATCAAATGCTTTAGAAAGATCGCAGAAGATTGACATCGTCAAATATTTAGAGGATAAGTTAATGTTGCTGGCTATGTCATTTAATAAATGTATTATTGGGTGGATTGTTGAGTGGTTAGGGCGAAACCCATATTGATGATTGTAGAATAAATTTTGACTATTCATAAATGATAGTATCTTATAGAATCTATTTCACTTAGTTGCTGTTTGAAATGTTCGATCTTCATTTGACTGATAATGCGCCTTTGAATTGGTGGATTATGTTTCACTGTTGATTTGTTTTCTTCAATAGTAAAAATGCCAAAATGGTCTGCTACATCTGTTATAAAAATTCCAGTTTTTATGTTTGGATTGATGTTGTTGGAAAACATGTGGTCTATTAAGGTAGCTGATGTATTTGTTATTCTGGTTGGTTTTGTAATTAGACGTACAAAACCTCTGGAAAAAATGTTGTCAACATAGTCATTTGTTTTGGCATGCACATTATATTTCAATAAATCAATATTCATATCTCCCATGATAAAGCATTTTTTATTTTCAGAATTTATAATATCGGTTGTGTTGTTGAGAGTGGAAATGAAAGTTTCTATATTAGCATGTGGAGGGCTGTTCGGTCTGTAAATAACACCAACTATTTTTCTTTGTTCGCTGTTAGATCCAGAACTCACCTCAATAAATAGTGATTCATAAACATGTTCGATGAAAGTGCTCAAATCGTCGCGTACTTTAAAATTGATATGATCTTTGATAAACAGTCCTACCCCTCCCCTGTTACTATTAGACCTGCTGCGAGAGATGAAATCATGGAAGCCCGGTAATTTAATTCTGTTATCCCTGTCGCATTTGTAGACCTCACTCACCCCTATAAAGTCGAATCCAAAATGTTCATCACATGAGTCATGAATTAAGTCTTTGAAGGATTCCCAGTTCGCAGAGAGACCACGACAATTCAGATGAAAATATGAAGTTGACCGTCCTTGAGTATGTATTAGAGTTTGAAAAGCTATTGAATCATAGTATTCGCATGTGTTTTGTATTTGTTCGTAAGGAGAGTTTAAATCGGAAATGATGTCATCGTTTGATTCATATGTATTCTTGAAATTGTATCTGTCGTTGTTGGTGACCTGATCCAGTGATATATTATCAATCATTGCTCATATAGCCCCCCATCACGTGTGGCCCCCCGTGGTAAGCAACTAGCCCCTCAAAGCATCTGTCCCCAGCAGCATCACAAACAATGAATCCATTTAAAATACAAAACAGCATGGTACAAAATCAGAGCGAGTACTGTTGGACCTTGGCCCGATATAGAGTATATAATGGGTGATAAATAATGGAGACTGTGATTTGATTTAGCGGAATACATTCGTAGTTTTAACAGATTACAACAGAGAGGGTTCTCTGCGCGCCACATTGTGCCACGCTGAAATCTCCCCCCCCCCCCACTACAATAAACAACTGCAAAGTTAATAAATATTTGGTAATTGAACCAGGTAACGAGAAACGTCATCTTTTTCGTATTCAATTTTAAGTTATGGAGAAATATTTACGAAAACTGGTCAATTTGCTAAAGAAAAAAAAAAAAAAAAAAAAAATTAGCCCAAAGGCTAAGATAGGTTACCGGACAATTTTGGTTTGGCCATGGCAGCATTGGCAGGTAACAGACCTTGAGATTTACCAATCAAGGTTCGCAGTGTAAACATATGACCTTGGGATTTACCAATCAAGGTCATCCGTATGAACTTCGATGTAACCATTACATGTATGTGTGCGGCATTTGATATTCTATATGTTGGGTGGAATCGTTTAGGCCGCTCAGGTCAATTTACACATTCCAAGTCAGACATTTGGCACTCAAGGTCATCTGACGTCAAGTTCAAGGTCATCATTAGTTGTGCCATATATGTCTTCCTATATGTTCATAATGCAAACATGAGCTCTATCTGCAAGCATTTCATCTACAAAGGCAAATCTGGGCATTTTTTGACCGCAAAATGGCTGTTTTGACCTTTCAAGGTCATCGAAGGTCAAATCCAAGGTCACCACACAAGTCGCCATATATGACTTCCCATTTGAAAGTGCCAATTTCTAAGCTCTATCTTCAAGCGTTCTATGAGTGCAGTCCGGACAGCTCCCATTATGAAGGAAAAAAGTGCCGAAAATTTTTTAAGTCCAAAATTTTTTTCAAAGGGTGAAAAATTTTTTTTGCCTAGAAATGGCCCAAAATGGATAGTAATGCGATCTGGGGCGAAAAAATTTTTTTTCGCCGACCCGCCAAAAATTCAAAATGGCCGCCACACGGAAACCGGCAGATTTAGGGCAACCAAACTTATACATATCACAGAGGTATATGAGGGGAATCTTTTGAAACCAAAAACTCAAAACTGATCAGACAGTTTTTGAGAAAATGGCCGTCAAAGTCCAAAATTGAGCGTTTTTCGACAAAAACGGCCGCCATTTTGAAAAAAATGCGAAAATCAAAAAACAAAAAAATACCTCCTTCTCAAAATATTTTTAGGCATTTTTGTGCAAAATTTCAGAAAGATTCGATCGTTAACTTTAAAGATAAAAATGTTAACGCCGGACGGACGGACGGACGACGGACGCAACGCCATGCCAATAGGTTATCGGACCAAAGGTCCGGTAACCTAAAAATGGCCTCAATTTCATCCTCACTGACCTCACGGACTTCAGATCCGGCTCAAAAACTATACAGCACATCTACATAATATATCTAAACAGTGGTGAAAATTTCAAGTCGATCCGTCGAGGCGTTCTCGAGTTATCACGCGGAAACGAAAAAAAAAAGAAGAATTCTGACAAAACCATAAAGGCATTTCTGCCGAAATGCCTTAATGATACATGATGAATATTCTCGTGACCTTGAAACTGACCTCTAACGTCATTTTCAAGGTCAGAGCACAAATTTGGCTAATATCTCGCCTATTATCGACTTTACAGTTTAGGAAATGATTGTGGACATATAAGAAATGATATATTTTGAATATTCTCGTGACTTAGAACTTGAACTCTGACCTCATTTTCAAGTTCAGGTCACAAAATGGCTAATATCTCGCTTATTATCTACTTTACAGCTTAGGAATCAATTGTGAACATGTCTGAAATGATATATGATGAATATTCTTACGACCTCGAATTTGATCTTTGACCATACTTTCAAGGTCCCTGAACAAATTGGCTAATATCTAAAACATATATTGTCCGTTAACCTTCCTTAGCAATTGGGCAAAATTTTACAAACATATATATTGTTGAGATAACTACCAGTAGCTGGAAAGTGAATATAATGCATTAAATACTGAGATTTGGGTGACTGGTGACATTCAGTGTCCGGGGTTTTTAGTTTACCGCCCCATGATTCGATCATCTATTGGGTTGCCAGTAAGCTACAGGTCCCTTGGGAAAACAGCAAATTTTGGACTTTGGCGGCCATTTTCTCAAACTGTCTGATCAGTTTAGAGATTTTTGTTTCAAAACATGCTAATTGAGGTCCTTGACATTGTGTATAAGGAGGGAGTGCCTTGAATCGCTCAAATCGCCAGTCTGCGCAATGCGTAAATTGGCCTCTGGGGCTAAAACACTTGCACATACAGGTTAGGATTAGCTTATCGGACGTCATATATGGTACATCTTTTGGTGACCTTGAGGTTGACGTCAGACGACCTTGAAGGCTAAATCTCAAGGTCACGCCTGACCTGAAATGTGTAAATTGGCCTTTACGAACAAAATACTTGTAGATAGACTTTATATCTGTATTATGAACATATGTTGTATACAAAATTGTAGGCAGCACACCTAATGTGTGAACAAAAGTACGATGCAGTATACCATAGAGCAATATGTTATGGCATATTTATGAGAAATACGCACTTTACATTTCATTAGGGGAGTGGGTTATGTTTATGTGAATATTTTAAATATTGACACACATATATGCACAATACATGTAGTTGTCATGATTACTTGTGGGAATAATAAGGACATATTTTAAAACATCAAAGTCATTAATATGTTGTATATTGATAGAATTATTGATATTTCCATGCAGTGTCTTTGGTGAAACCGAGGTATTTTTTTCTCAGCACTTTTTTGTAGCTTTTGCAATTAAAAATAAAATATCCACGTATATTGGTCATAAATTGTTATTATATTAACATTTCATTTGATTCCAAACATTTATTCACCAAAATTATGCTTGCAGCTAGAGTATTGGTCATTTTATGTCATTTTCGTAGTTTGGAGAAACCCATTCATTACGTGATCGCCATCTTTCACAAAATAGCTCACCGTGACGTAAAGCTACTCTGCCCACATGGCCATCATACTTTTTTGATTCCCAGATACATCGGATCATCAGAAAATCACAAAAATCTTTGGTCCCTAGAGATGGTACCAATTTCTCTCATATGGCCATCTAGCTCATGGACTACAGGAGAAGCACATGGCTAAGGCCGTGGTGTGTTAGGGTTTTCAAACACAAATAGGAATGCCATTCAACTCCATTGTAACGTTTTATGAGAGAAATCACTCTCAAAATGGATCAATTTTGATCAATTTAAGTATGTTGAAGCAATATATATAACTTATATAACTTACAAAATATGGAAAAAAAATTAGCACATGTTGTAGGAATAGATCACACGCTATAAGCATTTGACCGTAAGCTGCTAACATCTGGCGAATTCCTCGGCAAGCAAGCTCTCAGAAAGGGCCGGTTTAATTGTTCATAATAATATAGTGCTTTGATGCTCCATTTCGACCATATAAGAAAAGCAAGAGTACTAAGTAACCTTAACTAATAGCAATTTGCTTCATATCTCGCCACTGTAACACCTCATGTACAGAGGTGATACCCCACAATTATTGAGCTCCTATGTTTGAAGATAAGTCTTGTAGAAAACAACATAAAACAACATTTTTTTTGCACTTGAGAAAGCGAAAAATGTGAACGAAAAAGTGAGATTCTTTTCAGAAATTTTGATGGGACGCCCATTGAAAAAAATGCAAGGGGCAATATCGGGTTTGTTTCGGGGAAATGTGTTATTTACCCATATATGACCACCAGTTCGATTCCCTTTGGACTAAATGTGTCAGAATTTTCTAAGAGTCGATTGTCATACTGCTCTGTTTCCTACCCAACACTGTCTGCCACACCGCTGTCTACGCCAACACAGATCAAATGTAATAAAATGCTACCACCACATTACTAATATATTATATTTCTAATTCAAACAAAAATTCCTAGGTTTTGATTTTGATAACATACATAAAAGTAGACAATTTGCTTAAAATACGATTTTTGTTCATCAGAGTTCACTGACATTAGTTCACACCAACAAAACAATATTTTGTTTTGAATACGTAGTGTCTGACACAATTTTGCATGTACGAGGCAATTAGATTATAATTATGAATTTTATTATACAAGTTTGTAATGAAAGATAGTTAAAAGTGATAATCAATTATCACAAATTAGTTTATAATTATGAAGTGTATTATACATGTTTGTAATGAAAGATAGTTAAAAGTGATAATCAATTATCACAAATTACAATATATGCTTGAGGCATGCGCTTACAATTCAACGGTATATCTAGATAAGAACTGTTAGCATACTTTTCATAACGTGCACCAGAAAAGTATACAGATTGTGCCTGGCATCTTTCCAGAAATAGCAACGAAGAATTAAATACTACGAACTAAAACACAATAAACGGAGCCGTGTACAATGTTTCATAGTCCACACCCCATACAGATCAATACTGGTAGTAGTACCAGCGACCTGACGGTGATGACACCATTCCTTTGGGCCAGAGAATTCTTGGCAGCCTTCAGCTGTCCAAAACCACTATAGTGAAACTACAGCCGTATATGCTGGCGTCTCGGTCGAATATTACTCCGCTGTGTATAGGGCGTGTAAGTGAGATTTAAAACGTCACGTTATTTTACGTGATTTGACCTTTCTGGTGACATCTGATTCCCCTGTCAAATTTTTGGGTCAATTCGTAAAATTCTACATATTCGAATTCCTGCAACTTACACGGAAATTATCGGAAAATTATCGCATATTCGAATATTGATCATGACCCGTTCCTACGATTGGTAACGATCTAAATATGCATTTTTCATCAGCATTTCATTCCATTAAAAGGGATGAAAAATGTATGTTTTTATGTTCCAAGGTCATGACCTTGACGGGAGAAAAAAAGCTCATTCCCTTGAAACTACGTGACTAGTGTCCAAACCGTCGGTGGTGTTTGTGACTATATATGATATGGCATATGTTCTGTACACTTTTTGTTATACTTATAACATCACAAAAATAATCTTGTTATATTGGAATATGTATTCCAAAAACATGCTGTGAAACACAACATAGATCGGGGGCAAATTGACTATGAAAAAATATACCCTCATTATTCTAAACAGTTGTATGCTGTAGTTCAGAGCAAGTGTAATAAATGAATTAATTGATTGTAACAATATTCGTAATCATATTCTTGTATAGTGCTTCAGAAATCGAGTAAAATCTGCAAAAATTTCCCAAATTTAATTGTAAATTTGCCGTTTATTGTTATTACTCACCTCTAAACTACTACATGCTCCTTTTCGATCCTTTGGATCGTTCTGGATAGAAATTCGCGTACTGAAAGCAAGGCACGATCGTCTGCCTGCATGACTCGAGCGCTCCTTTTGCCGCCAAAACCGCCGCGCATATGCGCGCGCAGCTGCGCAGAAGCTTCACTTTTCTGTCCAAAACATAGCACCAAGGGTGCTGTAGCTTACCGGCAATCATGAGAAACGCAGAGTATTGATTTTCCAACATATACATTGTTACACTGATCTTGAACTCTAATTGTCAAAAAATGTTCGTAAATGTTGCTGGAAACACATTTTCTGTATGGACTATAGTACGAAATCAAATTACACATCACAAAGGTACATAAAGAAAATCTTATACATGATTTTGAGATAAACTGTCTGAATAGATTTAGACAAAATGGCCACCAAAGACAAATTTCATCGTTTTTGACCTTCCAAGGTCATTATAATAATGAGCATTTTATAGTCTAGGATCACCAACTCAAGTCGGTCTCTCTGACTGCACAATTATTATCCCCGGCAGACCTGTTCACTCCGACACATACTCAACCTCCTGGGAGGCATACAGCTCCATGTGCAGCCATTATTTGGCGCAGGGAAACTGTGCATACACAATTGCCATCTCTGTCTATTGCCAGGTGCCCAATTATACTGTTTGGGTGAACAGCATACAGCAGCGCAGGTGAATGCACAAACAGGGTCACCCATCCATGTATTACCCACGCCTAGCGTTGCTTAACTTCGGTGATCTTACGGGTACCGGTGTGTCATGCGCTACAAGGCCGTCATTGAAGGTCAAATTCAAGGTCATCACTCAAACCGCATTATATGATTTCCCATTTGAATGTGCCAATACTTAGGCTCTATTTTGAAGTCTTCTATGAGTTTACTCCGCACAGCTCCCATTATGAAGGAAAAATTGGGTGGAATTTTCTAAGTCCAAAAAATTTCTCAATGGCCAAAAAAAATTTTTTTTTTTTTTTTGCTGGAAATGGCTCAAAACGAATAGTGACTTGATTTTGGACAAAAAAATTTTTTTTTGCTGACCCGTCAAAAATTTAAAATGGCCGCCACACGCAGACAGGCGATTCAAGGGTAACTAAACTTATACACGTCATAGAGGTACATGAGGGGAATGTTTTAAAACAAAAATCTCGAAACTGATCACACAGTTTTTGAGAAAATGGCCATCAAGTCCAGAATTGGTCATTTTTCGACAAAAAAAGGTCGTTTTGACCTTCCAAGGTCATTGAAGGTCAAATTCAAGGTCATCACTCAAACCGCAATATATGGTTTCCCATTTGAATGTGCCATTACTTAGGCTCTATCTTCAAGTGTTCTATGAGTTTACTCTGCACAGCTCCCATTATGAAGGAAAATTGGGTGAAATTTTCTAAGTCCAAAAAATTTTTCAATGGGCAAAAAATTTTTTTTTTTTTTTTGCTGGAAATGGCTCAAAACGAATAGTGACTTGATTTGGGACAAAAAAATTTTTTTTCGCCGACCCGTCAAAAAATCAAAATGGCCGCCACACGCAGACCGGCGATTCAAGGGCAACGAAACTTATACACATCATAAAGGTACATAAGAGGAATGTTTTGAAACAAAAATCTCAAAACTGATCAGACAGTTTTTGAGAAAATGGCCTCCAAAGTCCAAAATTGGCAATTTTTCGTCAAAAATGGCCGCCAAATCGGCAAAAACGATTCAATCAAAAAAATTAAAAAAACGTCTTTAGATACTGGCCCAAGGTATGTTCTGACAAATTTATGGGGAAATTCATCACGTCAAAAAAAAGTTACAGACCCGGACGGACGACGGACGGACGACGGACGACGGACGGACGACGGACGAAATACCACGACAATAGCTTATCGGCCCAAAGGGCCGGTAAGCTAAAAACGACAAAAGGAAGCCCCTAGCACATAACTGGCGGGGATGGATGGGAGGGCCTTTACTGTAGTAGTTTAGAGGTGAGTAATAACAATAAACGGCAAATTTACAATTAAAATTTGGGAAGTTTATTTTATACATCACCAATCTAAACTACTACATGCTCCTTAGAATCAAAGGATAGGCGGTGGAGCAGTAGTGCTAGAGAGTCATGAAAACAGACGATAGTCTTGATTTCAAGCGAATCGCTAAAATGCTACATTTTCGATATATCTTTAGTAATATAATAAAGATACTCACCTAGCGGTGCGATCGCTTGCCTCCGACATGCACGAATTTCTTCTTCACCCATCGGTGGAAAACGGAACTCTACTTGAGACCGTAACAAAAAGAACTCAGGCCATCGTTTTTTAATTAATTGTTTTACGAACTTTTTTGCTTCAAAAATTTCAAGTCGGTCGGTAGGAAGGAATAAAAATAAAAGTTGCTGAAAATATGTGGTCGGGCTAATAAAAAAAAGTGTAACTGTGAAAAATTTATCATTTCTTACACGTTAATTTACCAGCGTGTTTGTGCACATAAAACCGCATGTGCATTGATATGCAGCCTAGAAATACCCCTTGGCATAAACATATCATATAGTCAAAACTCACCTATAGTAGGGGCATAGAGATGGAAAAAGTTTTTTTCACAATCGTTACCAGTTCTCTCGCAACCCAACTAAGACAGGATTTGCCAAATTTTCAGCTTGATTCCAATGACTGTATTACATTGCAGTTTGTTATTTTGATAAAGAGCAACGAAAATCTCATCACATTTCATCTCCTGAATCATTTCAATATTTCATCATGTACTTGCCACAAAATTCTTGATAATTCAAGTGTAAAAGCTATAGAATACATAAGGGCTCAATTTTTGAAGATCCACCTATGAAAGTACACATATAAATGATACTTGTAACGAGACTGATCATTGAATAATCTGAATATATCGATCACCAGATCACCAGTTATATCCAAATGGGGCATTCCAGTAATATCTGAAGAGAACTTGTAGAAGAACCATAGTCAAGCATAGACAGACAACCAGACATACAGATAGATAGGGAGAGTGAGACATATTATCAGTTTGAATTAGTGAAAGTCTTTTGCATAACCATGAAGTAAATTTTGCCCTGGTAAATTTTTATCAGGGCATTATTTTCAAGTCGGTGGGTAAAATAAAAATAAAAACAGGAACTGTTGAATTTATTTCTTATCGGCCAATTTTATGTGGAGTCGGCGGGTTTGTAAAACAATCATTCAAAAAATAATGGCCTCAAACACAAACACAAAGTGTTGCTTATATACACGTGCACATTAAAACCAAGACTTTTCTGTCCAGCTGGTTCAAACAACAGCTTGCGCTACGACCAGCGGACCCAGTCTAAATCTGGACGACTGGTCCTGAAGTTCGGCAGCATTGGACAGATAGAACCCGATGAATGTCGTAGAATTAGTCCACATTCCAGCCCTCACGATATATTCCAACGGAATATTCGACCTGGCCGCCAAAGACATCGAGATGTGTCGGATTTGGTGGGACGATATTTTGTAAGTGACTCGATCGTCAGCACCTGACTCCGCATAGACAGTCCTCACTACAACCTTCACCCATCGGGATAGTGTAGCTGTGGAGATATCCGTAGCCCTATTAGGATGATAGGAAATAAATAACCGCTTGCGATCTTTCCTGATCGATCTGGTACGATCGATGTAGATTTTCAGCACTCTTACCGGGCACAATAGAGCGTCCGGCTCATTCCGTCCTACGTAATCGCCCAGTGACGGAATTACGATAGGGGAGAACGCTTTCCCGCCCTCAACCGCAGCACGTGTTTTAGGCATAAAATCACGTACTGGGTATAAGGAAACGGACCCATCCGCGCCAAATGCGACTCGCGATACGTCGATCGCCGCGACATCTGAACGTCTTCGACCACTTGCTAGCATAACTAGCAAGAAAGTCTTAAGAGTTAACCTCTGCAAGGAAACTTCCTTGAGAGGCTCCCACGGTGCTTTAGTAAGACAATATAGCACAAAAGCCATGTCCCAATCCGGTAGAGTAGGAACTCCCCGTGGCCTTTGCGTCCTAAAGGACGCCAAGAGATCAGCAAGGATACGATTATTAGTTAAATCGATCCCCCTAGCACGGAATACAGGGCCCAGCATGGACCTGTATCCCTCGATCGTAGTAGGCTTCAAATTAAGCCTATCAAAGAGATAGCAGAGAAAGTCTAGCACTGCATTCAGAGGGGCAGAGAGCGGATCAATGCGCCTTCCGTTACACCAACGTACGAATACTCTCCATTTAGCCTCATACGTTTTAGAGGAGGATCTCCTATTCTTTCTCGCGAGATGTACGGACACCTGCTGAGAAAATCCTGCCTCCTGGAAGGATCGCTCGATAGCCTCCACACGTGTAATTTGAGCACGTGGACGGAATCGTGAAATATATCCCGCCCCGGTTGCTTCAGCAACCTGTCCTCGATCGGGAGAACCCGTGGTACATCGATCAGGAGGGACAGTAGCAGCGGGAACCACGCCTGCATCGGCCAGCATGGCGCCACCAACAGAATCTCGCACTGAGACCTGGCTACTTTGTGCAGCACTTCTGTTAGGAACCGGGTTGGCGGGTACGCATACCCGAACATCCCGTCCCACGACTGAGACATCGCGTCCACAGCCAGTGCCTCGCTCTCTGGCAGAGGTGAGAAGTAGACCGGAAGCTTGTGATTCCGAGAGGTTGCGAACAGGTCTATGTTCGGTGTCCCGAACGGCTGACAAACGCGCCGAAACACCCCCGGATGCAAACTCCACTCCGTGCCTATGATCTTGTCCGGTCTCGACAGAGCGTCCGCTAGGACATTCCTGTGACCCGGTAGGTGCCTCGCCCTGATAAACAGACGGGACTTGAAGGCAAACCTGATCAGACACTCGGCCTCCAAACAAAGCTGACTCGACCGAGTTCCACCTTGTTTGTTTATGTGCGCCACTACTGTGCTGTTGTCTGTGAAGACCAGCCATTTCGTCCCTGGGGGACTCTGAGGCCCCCAGATCTCGAACGCACGTCTCACCGCTCGCAGCTCCAGGACATTGATGTGCAACGCCCTCTCGCTCGTGTTCCACACAGCAGAGAGTCCGTGCTCGTCCATATGAGCTCCCCAAGCCAATTCTGACGCATCGGTGAAGAAGGTCCGATCGGGCAGATACTCCGCCAGTGGCATCCCTCGGAAAAGATTCCGATGGTCCCGCCACCAATGCATTGCTTCCCGAGCACGATCGTCCACCGATACGACTTGGTCTAGTCGATCGGTGAGGATCCGCCATTGCAATGCTAGACACCATTGAATGGGTCTGAGGAAGCACCTGCCGAACGGCACCTGTTTCTCCATCGACGCCAACAGACCGATGATGGACAGAAACTGTCGAGCTGTGATCGACGACTGCGTCAGCGCGACATCCATCGCCGCAATCGCCTTGACAACTCTCTTCCGCGGAGGAAGAGCTACTCCTCGATCTAGATCGTAATCTACCCCGACATACTCGAACCTCTGTGTCGGGGACAGATGAGACTTCGTCCAATTGGGGATCCAGCCAAGGCTGGTCGCCAACCTGAGGACGAACCCGGATTGCTCTATAGCCTGAGACGGGGAGTCGGCTATGATTAACCAATCGTCGATATAATGGTGGAATTGAATTCCAACCGATCGAAACCTGGCTGCCATCGTCCTTACGATACGGGTGAACACGTAAGGGGCGGTGGCTACTCCGAAAGGAAGTACCCTGAACTGATACACCGAACCCTCGAAGGCGAACTTGAGGTATCGCCGATCAGCTGGGTGTATGGGACATGTAAGTACGCGTCCTTGACGTCGATACTGACTGCCCACTTCCCCTTGGACAGAGCTTTCTGAACGGAAAGCGCCGACTCCATCTTGAACCTGGGTATGATCAGGAATTTGTTGAGGTTTGACAGATCGAAAACGGGACGCCACCCGCCTGTCTTTTTCGGCACTAGGAAGATGAGCGAATAGAATCCTCTCTCGTCCTTGACCACCTCGATCGCACGTTTCTCTAGCAACTGCTGCACCTCGTGCTGCAGAAGCTGAAACTTTTCCCGATCGCCGGGCACAGGGAAGAACCACGCTTTGGGTCTGATCGGTGGTTTTCCAGCCTCCCATCTGACGGTGAGACCGAACTTCACCCATGCCACGACTGAATTGTCTGACGACGCCAGATCGCTCCAGTTCTGGACGAACTGAGCCAGGCGTCCGCCAACTGGACCAGGTTGTGGAAGATCGAATTCCGACAGAACTGAACCTTCCACAGAGCCTACGCTTTCCCGCAACGAGTCACTTCTTAGCAGAAGATTTCCCTTTGCCCTTGAAGCGTCCACCCCCTTTGCCTCCACGCTTGCCATCCCCCTGAGGAGGGGGAGGCTGCGCCCCCCGAAAGGGCGGCTGCGCAGAAGCGGGTGCATGTGGTGCCTGAGGTTGGGCAGGCTTCTGACCCTTGGTCTTCTTGCCTGTCCCAGACCCCGCCGACTTCCCAAGCAAAGCCTTGGCCATAGCCTCATCCCGGAGATGTTCCCGCATGACGGAAATATCCGATCGAGAGAGGTTGGCGTAGGTATAACCTGAGAAAAGCGGCCTCCCACGTAGCTCAGCGACGTCCGTAGCGGACACGTCAAGCAGACGGAGATCGGCATCACGCATGGTGAGATCCAATTGTGCGCCCAGGTGCGCACTGTCACGCTCAGCAGCATGGACCACTCCGGCCAAGACGCCGAGTGCTGCATGAATGTTGGCGCGACTCCCCTCCTCCAGATCCGCCTCGTCCACAAACTCCTGAACCAAAGTGGTCAGGTGATCCGTCAACGAGAGCTGCCCCATT
Organism: Terebella lapidaria; assembly: GCA_949152475.1. NCBI lineage: Eukaryota > Metazoa > Annelida > Polychaeta > Terebellida > Terebellidae > Terebella > Terebella lapidaria. Next base: position 21,342,305 of record OX424566.1, on the reverse strand, counting down.
AATTGATGAGACAGCGTCTGCCAGTGAGAAAGGCGAGCCTTTTTCACATAAGCTGACCAGACCGTACCCTGCTTCCGGGAAAGCAGGTGAAGGTTAGGGTCTTCGACCGGGACGGAAGTCTGATGTCCACCCTCGGACTCTACAGTCCGATAGGTGAATGTCGGCTAGTCGGGAATGTCGACTCCGTACGAGCCACATCCTTCTTAGCCGTAACTCCCTTGTTGATCTTGTCGAAGGACTTGACCAACGCGGGAGCCACAGGGAGCCGGATCGGGCGACGAACTGGCGCCGACGCGAACCTACCGGTTCCCCGTGAGGGCCCTGGAGCATCGATCGGCAAGTCCATACGCCTTGCGACCGACTCCAAAGCCCACCGGAAGTTAGAACCCCCGGCCTGATCGGAAGTCTCATCCTCCGAGGAGGACGACTCCTGATCAGCTTCCACTCGACCCCCCCGATCGTTGGACCTCACAGGTCCGATCGAAGACCTCGATGACCCCAAGGGTACATCAAAGGACGGGCGAGGGAATGCCTGCTCAGCGATCGCGCCCGTCCGGCGACTTACATCCGCGTACACAGGACTTGAGTGGTCCTGAGGAACGACCCCAGCACCACCCGCCCGATCGTGCCCTGATCGAGGACCAGGAGCACGACCGCCAAGTGAAGACTCCCGATCGCACGAACGATCGAGAGCCTCACCCCCAAACAAAGGGAACTCTTCCCCCTCGAACCTCGAGACCGAGGACCCGAATGAGCCATCCAAGATGCTCCGCCGATCGAAGCCCGAAGCCTGATCGTCGCCCACCGAGAGGTCGGACGAAGCCTGAGCCACATCGAAAATCGATGTGGTCTCAGCACCACGGCGCTTAGAGGAAGCACGCTTCCTCTTCTTGGAAGGCCCAGGGGAAGAGACGACGGACCCCTCCACCTCGATCGGCCCCGACTGAGGGACGACGAAGGTGGAGTGCGGTTCCTTGGCTGCTTTCGCCTTGGCAAGAACTGAAACCTTCTTCTTAGAAGATTTCGACTTCTTGCCAGCAGGGGGAGCAAGCTCTCCCTGCGACGAAGGGGCAGCCGAAGAACCGGCCGGGACTCCCTGTCCAAGCAGGGAAGAGAGACCCTGAAGGGACGACAGCGACTGTGCAAAGAAGGATTGCACAGCCGCGTTGACCATGTCCTGTGTTAGCCCCAGGGGCTGGCTAACACCGGACGCAATCTGCGCCGTCACAGGCGGAGTCTCCACCTCCATGGGCGACTGGCGGACTTGCGGAGCCGAAGCTTCCGCAAGCCTCAAAGCATCCTGACGAGCCAACGAGGCTTCAGAATACTTTGCAGTCGCCTGCACGAAGGAAGAGGGACGCCAGAAACGGCACAGATCACACCTCAAATCCTCCATAGATACCGGGCCATGGTCCAAACAGTCGAAACACAAACTGTGTTTCTCCCCTCCTCGGAGGGTATTGACCAGACACTTCGGGCATGGACGTTCGTCCATGGCACCGGTACCAAGGGAGGATTGTGAAGTCATGATCACGAAAGGGAACTAACCACACACAGTAACAGGGCGGGCAAAATAAGCAAACCTGCGACTGCGCTGAAAAAGAACCCTAAGAGGACTACGAATATATAAACTACAGTATACGACAAAATATATACAGTAGAAAATTAACGTAGAACTATTGATAGATGTAAACAACAAGTACACTATCAAGTACGACGGATGGACGATAATAGGGTGAACTGGCTATACAAATCGCTGACGATCTAGCAAGTAACAAACTATCGACCAATATTTATCCAAATAGACACAAAACGATGTCTATGAACGTGGCAGGTGAAATTCCGTAAGAATATATCGCAAAAGTCTAGTTTGCAGACTAAATTCTACGAATTCACCGGGAACCAAAATCCAAAGCTGCCAAGCAAAAATGGCGGTGGACAGAAAAGTGAAGCTTCTGCGCAGCTGCGCGCGCAGCTGCGCGCGCATATGCGCGGCGGTTTTGGCGGCAAAAGGAGCGCTCGAGTCATGCAGGCAGACGATCGTGCCTTGCTTTCAGTACGCGAATTTCTATCCAGAACGATCCAAAGGATCGAAAAGGAGCATGTAGTAGTTTAGATTGGTGATGTATAAAATAAACGACCAAGTGGCAATGTTTGTCACCACTACGTACCTGAATACGTCATTTTACGACATATCAGAAACGAGACTTACAGGTCCTATATAGATCAGACTCTATCATACCAGCGAAACCGACTAACGGAACGCGCGTTCCCTCGATCAAAGATGGCGAGCAGTAGGTTTTGCTTCGATAAATTTTCAGGCCGATGCAGCGAATTAGGGCAATATTTGCATGTGATCTATACATAAAACAAAATTATAGATTGGTTAGTCAGGTAAAGCACCTGCTGTAGATAATACTATGGGTGTATCGCGTCATAAGAAAACACTGATAAGAAAACACAAAGATCAGCGGAACGCGAAGATCAACTTTTCAAACGATTAACGGAACGCAAGGAATTGACCTACGGAACGCGAAGTCATGAACATGAAATTTCCAGCTAAGAATTTATCCTCCAAACTGTATCCATGTTTGTTCACTGAAGTGTATCCATTTCAATCCAAGACGACGGTTTCTGAGATATGAATTAAAATAAACGAGATATGGCCGAAAATGAAATATGCCGACTCAGCAGAAAAAAAAATTACCCCTAAGATATCTTTGTCTAGTACCATAGATTTCATTCAACGATGTATCGTTTCCGAGATATGGCCAAAAATATAAAAACAAAAAAGATTGGCCCAGGATCAAGTTGACCCAACATACCCCTAAGACATATTTGCCTAGTGTCCTGAGTCCATAAATAACGTCCGTTTCGCTCTACGATGCACTGTATCCGAGATATGGCTGAAAACGAAAAATGCCGACTCGGCAAAAAAATTTCGGGTCAAGGTCGAAGTTGATCCATAATACACCTAAGACATTTTTGTCTAGGTCGACGAGTCCGAAAATAACGTCCGTTTCGCTCTACGACGCACCGTTTCCGAGATATCGAAGAACACGAAAAATGCCGACTCGGCAAAAAAATTTCGGGTCAAGGTCGAAGTTCATCCATAATACACATAAGACATGTTTGTCTAGGTCGACGAGTCCGAAAATAACGTCCGTTTCGCTCTACGACGCACCATTTCCGAGATATCGACGAAAACGAAAAATGCTGACTCGGCAGAAAATTTCAAGGTCAAGGTCAAAGGTCATCCCTAATACCCTTTAGACATGTTTGTCTAGGTCGACGAGTCCGAAAATGACGTCTGTTTCGCTCTACGACGCACCGTTTCCGAGATATCGACGAAAACGAAAAATGCTGACTCGGCAGAAAAATTCAAGGTCAAGGTCAAAGATCATCCCTAATACCCATTAGACATGTTTGTCTAGGTCGATGAGTCGGAAAATGACGTTCGTTTCGCTCTACGACGCACCGTTTCCGAGATATCGAAGAAAACGAAAAAAATTCAAGGTCAAGGTCAAAGGTCATCCCTAATACCCTTTAGACATGTTTGTCTAGGTCGACGAGTCTGAAAATAACGTCCGTTTCACTCTACGACGCACCGTTTCCGAGATATCGAAGAAAACGAAAAATGCCGACTCGGCCAAAAAATTTTGGGTCAAGGTCAAAGTTCATCCATAATACATTTTAGACATGTTTGTCTTGGTCGACGAGTCCGAAAATAACGTCCGTTTCGCTCTACGATGCACCGTTTCCGAGATATCAAAGAAAACGAAAAATGCCGACTCGGCAAAAAAATTTCGGGTCAAGGTCAAAGGTCATCCATAATACCCATAAGACATGTTAGTCTAGGTCGACGAGTCTGAAAATAACGTCCGTTTCGCTCTACGACGCACCGTTTCCGAGATATCGAAGAAAACGAAAAATGCCGACTCGGCAAAAAAATTTCGGGTCAAGGTCAAAGTTCATCCATAATCCCCTTTAGACATGTTTGTCTTGGTCGACGAGTCCGAAAATAACGTCCGTTTCGCTCTACGACGCACCGTTTCCGAGATATCGAAGAACACGAAAAATGCCGACTCGGCAAAAAAATTTCGGGTCAAGGTCAAAGGTCATCCATAATACCCATAAGACATGTTTGTCTAGGTCGACGAGTCCGGAAATAACGTCCGTTTCGCTCTACGACGCACCGTTTCCAAGATATCGAAGAAAAAGAAAAATGCCGACTCGGCAAAAAAATTTCGGGTCAAGGTCAGAGGTCATCCCTAATACCCTTTAGACATGTTTGTCTAGGTCGACGAGTCCGAAAATGACGTCCGTTTCACTCTACGACGCACCGTTTCCGAGATATCGACGAAAACGAAAAATGCCGACTCGGCGAAAAAAATTTGGGTCAAGGTCAAAGTTCATCCATAATACCCCTAAGACACGTTTGTCTAGGTTGAAGAGTCCGAAAATAACGTCCGTTTCGCTCTACGACGCACCGTTTCCGAGATATCGAAGAAAACGAAAAATGCCGACTCGGCAAAAAAAATTTGGGTCAAGGTCAAAGTTCATCCCTAATACCCTTTAGACATGTTTGTCTAGGGTGACGAGTCCGAAAATAACGTCCATTTCGCTCTACGAAGCACCGTTTCCGAGATATGCAATGAGCCTCAAGGATGACTCATCAAAATTGTTTTTGGCCCCTGGGTCAAAGGTCGTTTGAGGGATTGACCCCGTAATCGATAGGGCTCCTCTGCGTCACTATATCAACATATATGTCAAGTTTCAGAATGGTAGCACAAGCACTTTTCGAGTTATGACAAAACCATAAGGGCATTTCGTGCCGACTATGAAATGACAAACAAAATTGTCAAGATGACAAAATTGGAGCCAGATCAATGTTTTCACAAAAAGGTCTATTTTCACCCCAAATATGTTCCAAGTTAGATTCGAATGTGAAATCTCTCCTGGCCAAAACCTTGAGCTCAATAATAAAGGTTTCTCGTCTTGACAATTTTTGTTGAGGTCAATAATATATTTAAATAGCAGAAATAATGTTAACTTATTTGGTTAAAGCCACAAAATCTCTACTGGACAGAACCTTTACCTTGTTGAGCCCAATAATAATAAATATTTCTTGTCTTAACTATTCTTTTTGTGGTCAATAAAAAACTTAACTAGTAAATATTATGTTACCGTATTGGGTTACAGCCATGAAATCTGTACTGACGAAACCTTTACCTTGTTGAGCTTAATAATAAACGTTTCTCACTTAACTATTTTTATTGTGGTCAATAATAGACTTATATAGTAAAACTAATGTTATCTTATTCGATAATATTGTTTTGTTTTCACCATCAACATCAGTTCTCTACTAGTATCCTGAACAAGAATCCAGTTCCATTTGCTTATACAGTAAGGGGTATTGGAGTGATCACAGATGTCAAAGTGGGGGTATTTTAATGGTCGTAATAATTCATTTCACAATGACTGTCCATACGTTCATTATACTTATTTCTACCATTAAAGTACTGATCTGGAAACCATTCTGGTTATTTTATGCTCTTTTCGGTCTATATTCAAGAGTGATACAAACCATATATTCGAAACATATGGCATATAGGGATATTAGTGATTGAGAAAATAATTTCCGAAGGTGGAAATTTCTCGGCTTAAAATTGACCAGCATGACGTCAAAAACAAAACAAAAACGAACACCCAAATTGAATATTACTAGGAACAGCAAAAGTTTTGGTAGGGCCTACTTGTACTATTGATACTAGTATATTACATAATCTGGCACATTTTATTGGGAATTTTGGGCCTGCAATATTTGTATTTCAGGGAGGAAATTGGTATTCGTGTTGGAATCGAACACAATACATTTCCTAAATTGAGAAATGGGTAAAACACCATAATTATCCTAATTTTATAGTGAGAATCATCTTTGACATTATGAAAGAAACACATATGTGTATAACAGTAATTTCCACCTATTTGTTGAGTCACACATGGTTCATTTATTTATTTCAAGCAACATGGTTTTGCGCGTTCCGTTCATCAGGACATAAATTGTCTGCCGCTTTCCGTAAATCATTGTATTGCGTTCCGTTAATCAGTGCGGGTTTTCAGCGATAAGAAATATTCATTGTTTATGCGATTTTAAGTGGCATACAACCTGTTTATGATGTCTGCTGTCCAGAGCAATATGTGCTTCATCTACATACAACATAAACCATACAAATAACGCGAAATATTCCATGTTCCTTGCCAAAACACACGGTGGCTAGGCGTTACGGGTTATTCAGGGAGTGCCGCGTAAAATCATGAGTATTACGCATTATTCGTGAGGGAATGGCAGCCTGTGGTTGATCCCTAGCAGGAAAAACATACAATTTCGCTAACTATACCGTTTTGAAATGTCGGATTTGGGTTTGCACGGAACATTACACATATTCATGATTGTTGTTCAGAATTTAAATCAAAGAAATGAGCCAGTGTAGCGAGACCTTCGGCTGCACAATATCTGTCAATAGTGCTTCGACAGCTGCTCTACTCGGTTTTGGGGTTGAAAATGTTATGTATCGGCATTAATGTAGATAGGATAACAGGTCTATGATATTGAAAGTATGGGCTTCACCTGTGCCTCTCTTCAAAATGTTTCACAATGGTCGCAAGCGGCACGAATCTAGGTTGAATTTATCATTTGTTTAGCTGCTATACTTTACGCGATTTGCGTGAGGGCATTACGCGTATGTGCATGAGTAAATATTTTGTTGAGGTTGGGATATTTCTTTTTTTAATGCGAATTTTTCTCCAGTTTTCACTGCTCAATTGATGGAATGAATTCACGTTCAAAAGATAATGTTTTCACTTGGTGAGCTTCTGTGTAAAAGACACGAAAAACTCTTAGTATTGCAAAATTCAGATTTATGAAGATTGGAAGCAACATATGGAGGATAATGATAAGTGAGAACTATCGTCAGTACTGGACATTGTGCATCCTCAAATCATACTTTAAAAATCTCTGTGTATGCATTATCAGCTCCACTATCCCCGACAACGCTCACATGTTTCCTCATGCTGTAACGCGTGTGCAGATTTTCTCACTCAGGCCGATACGCGTAAACCATAAAAAGCTTCTCAGTTCAAAGAATACTCGATTAAAACAACTGGTTGCATTGTGTAACAATAAAGAAAAATTTCTCTGAGCATTCTATGATTTACCAACATGCACTTTGTTGGTTTCAATTGATAGCCGATGATATTTCACAAACGAGTCGCAAGCGTGCGTGTGTTGTCACGAACTGTGTGTCCATTTTCGTAAATATAACGATGTATACAAGTAATTCATAGTAGCATACGCAATGTTTGCTCATTGGGATGTTCCGTGGAAACAAAATTTCAGGAAGAAACTGAACTTTTTTATTGATTTTCCTCATTTGAAATGGGGACCTATGTCGTTTCCTGTGTCATTTCCTCACGAATAACGCGTAATACTCACGATTTTACGCGGCACTCCCTGAATAACGCGTAACGCCTAGCCACCGTGAAACAAATCGAAGCAAAACCTACCGCTCGCCATCTTTGATCGAGGGAACGCGCGTTCCGATAGTCGGTTTCGCTGGTGTGCTAATGTGACTGTGGACAAAACGCAACTGGGCGGAAATAAGCCACCGTAGGTATGGAATATGACATGTACGATCGAGAACTGTTTACTTACAACAATGCGCTGGTAGGCCTATCCTTAAACTGTTAAGGGCCCAATACTAGCTAATACTCCACCAAAACGTACATGTACGTCCGTGTGTTTGCGACCCATCACCAGTCAACTGGTCAAGTCGGACACAACAAGAGTAGATCTAGCATCTTTCTGACCGTTGATATTGATCGATGCCTTCTACTTAATCTAAACGCCAGTACCACTGGGGCGCATCTGCCCCTGCAAATATCGTTTTTTTACGACTTTTCGCCCATGGATGGTTTTCTACCACTGTCCATGGTTTTCGACGACGCCCATGGTTTTCTACAAGCGGTACACAGACATGGTGAGCAATTGGTGTCATTCTGAAGCAATATCATTGAAATTGAAAGTCAAACTGCTGAAAATTCGTGTTATGTTTCAGTTGAAGTTTGTACCAAATAGTTGTTGTCAGTTTAGAAGTAACTGTGCTGAGATAAGAACTCGAAACAAGGGAAATATGACAACTTCAACAGCTTCGTTAGGCCACAGTTCGATCTTCTCTGTCTCAGTTCCTATAGCTGACAGGGTGTGTATATAACTATGTCATGTCACTTGCTGAACATAAATTGTGTAGTATTTTCTTCGAAATAACCAGCAATAGTGCAAATTAAAATCGAGAAAGCCCATGGTTGTTGACAGCGGCAAAGCATGGATCCATGGTTAGTGTACGACCAATCCATGATTTTTCAAGACTCGAAGAAAAATATAAACCCATAAATTAAAAGCATTTAATTAGCATGAAAAAAATATATATAACTGCTTTATATAGTGTTGCCATTTATAGGGCCGGTAAGTCACGTGCCGTCACGGTGTGATTCTGGTGACCAACAAACATACACCAAGTATACACCTCTTGTTTAAAGTGAGTAATGCTCCATTTAGAACTCAAATATTCAGGTAACAAAAAAGCTGTATGTTCGTTGGTCACCAGAATCATACCGTGACGCCACATGACTTACAGGCCCTATTACAGGACTTCGATAAAGTCATTGAGATAATAAACTTATTTGCAATGAAATGTACACTAACACTGCATATATGCATCAGAAAATTCAGAGTTGTTTCACATTGCACTAGTCAGTGAGATGTCAGTGGTTGATTATTAATACTTATTTGTCCTTGGACAATATTTATTCATGTGAAAGTCTAAGGCAGTTACCTAAAATCAGTTTGATGACAAATGTTGTCAAATGTATCAAATGCTGTCACCAAAATTATACTGATTTAACACTTACTTTCTAATTCATAAAACTTTCTGATTGAATGTTGGTATATACTAGAGCCCTGCGCGGGTCCCGGGTACCCGCGCGGGCTGCGGGTACCCGCGGGGCAGGGCGGGTGTGGGTTACCCGCATTGTCACATTGCGGGTGCGGGGCGGGTGCGTGTTGTATCTCTATGTCACGGTGCGGGTGCTGGTACCCGCTGTAGAACTGGTGCGGGTGCGGGGCGTATGCGGGTCGAAAAATCCATGTGCGGGTTTCTTGATAACCCGCAGCGTTGTTATGGCATGTGATATATTCGATTTCATTGAGTCCTTTTCAGATGCTACCTGACGCATGTAATCATTGCATGTTGTATGGCCTCAGATAAGCAGATGACTATTAGCATCATTATATATTACATGTAATATTGTGTGGTATCTAATTAGTGCCTCTACCCCCAACACCCACATATTGCCCAACATATGTCTATTAAATTACTTTTCATTGGTGTGATTTCTATTGAATGGAACAATAGGGAACTAGAAATTAACTTGTCAGGGGGGATTCAAACGTATTCCATTTTGGAAACTACCGGGCTAATGGTGAAGTAATATATATGCCTGTTGTGGTAATCTACATGCCATGGGGAGGGACTTCAAAGTACAATAGACCTGTCTGGCTGTGTGTTGTGACAAAGGCGACTGGGCCATGTATTGTAATTGCACTGCCCCAGTCTAAGTATACATCTTGTAACCATCTGCTTCTGGATCTTTAGAAGTTTTTAAAATATAGATCAAGCTGTACTTGTGATACGGAGTTGATCCGTATTGGCAGGGGTCGTAGTGGGCTTCACTTGGATGTGAATATGAAAGATCTCTGATGTTTCACTCAGATAAAAACAACACGGCTGAGTTAACCTCCAGTACTGTGTTGTATTTGTTGCGGGTTTGGTGCGGGTTAATTGCGGGTGCGTAGCGGGTGCGGGCTCAATATGTCAATATATATACAATGGTATGGTAAAAACTATTGAGTTCAGACGTGAGAAACCAGATGCGTTTTGATAATAGAACCGAATAACCCCAGAGAATTGGAACAACGTTTGATGGCAGTAATAGCACCGGAACTGGTCCTAAAAGCAATCATAATTTATTTACATTTGATTTTAAGTTGAAGAAAACCATGGGCACTCTGTATCAAATAAAAAAAAAACCATGGGCTTGTCGTAAAAAGCAAAGACCATGGGCTTGTCGTAAAAATCCACGGGCTTTATATTTATTTCCCCGGGGCTTTGCCACACAAATACACTAATAAAACAACAACTTGTTGTCTGCTTTAGGTAGATATATTCATGATAATAATACAGGGCTCTGGAACAACGTATATGTTATTATTTAGCATATGATAACTCCACTATCTATGATTGCGCTATTATCTAGTCATATCATTATTTTTACTCAAGTACAGTCGCCTACAATACATTATTTACTAAAATATATCACTTAGTTTTCAATTCATGTTGTTAAAATAGCTTGGTCAAATACCATGATTAATTTGCGCTTTCAAATGTTTCTCGTCTAGAAAACCATGGGCATCGTCGAAAACCATGGACAGTAGTAGAAAACCATGGGCAAAAAGTCGTAAAAAACTGTTTTCTGCAGGGACAGGTGCGCCCCAGTGAGTACACTGGTACAAGCGTTAAGGCGTATAGACGCAGGCGCGAAGCGAAACCGAAACGGAATGTAGTGAAAACTACCGTTTCGTTAATTTAAGGTACATTGCGACGAACGCCATGGTGTTTCACCGGTCGCAGACATGTTACAAAAGTGTGCGGAACTCAGAAATGCATTACAATAGGATTATATTATCCGATTATCAACAACAGCGTTAGTAATGATACACACGAGAAGATACACGGCGCATTTTTCTTCCTATCTAGGCCTCACCTCTTCCAACACCCCTACCCCCATATCTACCAGAGCATTCCATGGAAACTCGATGAATATAGCCTAGTATCATTTATCTGTCAAAATACATTTACTTTTAAATGCTTTTGAACCCCAACATTTTAATTTTAAATTTGTTGCTTATACCAATCACATTAAAACCAATATATTTAAAGCAGTTGCCTTCGAAATATTTTTTTTGAAAACTATATTTCATATTAAACAAGCTAAACTAGCTGAATGAAACATACTCACATCAAAGGTAATGAAAATAACCAGTCCTCAGGGAAATTTTGCTCATTTGAACAGGCGGTTCTCACGTAAATACAGAACTTTGTCCATCACACGCAGATGTAAACAAAGCACAGAAGTGCGAGATAGACTGACACTTCCATGCATTATGATGCATATCATGGTATATCACGGATTATTTTCTCATAACTACACTATATATGCACATAGAACTGCAAAATGTACTCGATGTGGACTTTTAAGCGCGATTTGGGCATTTGTTTACATTCGGGTTTGATGCATATAGGCCTACACTTCGTTTGCTTATTTACAAAACCGGTACAAAATGAGCACTAAAACGGATGAAAAGACAACTCGGACGGACTGTAATCGTCAAAATCATTGTGCACACATTTTCTTATATTGCATTAGATGTGTCTAACAAAGAATTGGTCTTGGAAAAAAATATTGCATACATTCAAAGGCAGCAGGAAAAAAGGGAAGAAGAGAATAATCCTTCTAAATGTTGATGTTGACCCAACAATTTATATCTCGTGAACTTATTTGACTGAGATGACGTAATAGTTATGTGTATTCTTCATTGAACACGTTTAATTTCAGCGCGATTCGAAGTATAGTTGTCTCATATTTCTGTACGTACGCACATTGTAGACATTTCGTTCCGTTCTGGTGCATTTTGTAGTATGCGGTACATTCCGTTTTGCTTCGCGTTTTTCACCAAGCCACAAAATATGCCTGATCGATCGCCATTCGTGTAGTGTACGGAAGCGTAGTAGTGAACCGCAAAGATAAATAAATATCACACAGTTACGAAAGCTTGTTGGTCCCACAGTGGCGTTCTATTTATCTGGAGGTCGCCACTTTAAGGGCAGCCAGCGTGGCACAGGCCGTAGTTTTGTACTTTTGTTTAGGATCATCGGATCAACCTAAAATTTTGGGTGTCTGAATTAATCGGCTGGTGAAAAATTGTGGCAGTGTACGGTACTTGGGCCGAACTGCCGTGTCAATTCTTTTGTTAAATGGTGTTGAGTTGAGCAATAGCAAACCAGCTACGGATTACACGAAGGACTCCATTTGCAGCAATGTGTTTTCGGCCCAAGTATCAAACACTGCGCCCTAATACTACTCGTCCACTAAATGAATGTCATTTAATCCGTCTGCTACCTTTTTAATCCTTATTGAATATTGTAGGTAGGTAGGTAGGTGTTTATTTCGATCAACATCTGCACATTTATAACTTTGATATTAAACAATACATCTTTAACACGTATATTCCCGTGGTACCACACAAAGACACAATGTGTCTGTGCCCTGTTTGACAGACAATGATGATACCCTGTTTAAATGAATTTCGTATATACTAGTATACAAAACTGGGTGTGTGGACCGTACAAAAACAAAGCACGAGAAACCGAACGATATTACAAAATTCCTGAAACACAGCTGGAATTTCATAATTCCACATATTTCATTTCATAGAAGGCGCAGTGTATGATACTTGGGCCGTGTTTTCTTGCAAGCTGAACACTTGCCTTTTTTCGTACAAATTTGAACTTTTTCAAAAAAAAAAAAATCATGATCATTTTTCAATCATGATACTTTAACACTAACACCAATGTCACATTAGATTTATTCAATCAAGGTTTTGTTCAATTTCAACATGAATTTGAAGTCGCGAGACACAATAAAAATAATCGTGGCAGAATGAATTTAGTCGCAATATTTGTCTTGACTAAAATGATTTCTGTGTCGATATTTGCGCTGTGTGACAATAATCATGTTCATTGAGAAGCCACCGTATCCGAATACGGTGCATCTTTCGATGTGCTTCACGGCGCAAGCGGAAGAAGTATCCCCCAAGCGCACAAAAGCATGTTTTTCCGTTGGTTTTTACATAGGTTTCACGAGCACAAGTCGCTGCCTGAAAATTCTCGTTTCGCTCGCATTTGTTCTCAATTCTGAAATTCAAGCCCACGTGCGCCCCTCCCCCACCTCCCCCCTCCCCTGCCTCTTGGCTGAAGATGTCAGGGCTTTGCCACAAATGTTACGCTCTGATGAATCTAGTCTAGCAGTAGAGAGAGCCATGCACGAGTAGGCCTGCCATGTTTGGTGAGATGAAGAAGTGCTTTGGGTTGGTGACAGGACACGATGAGAATGTATACAGATCTGGGTCAGCCTAAGTGACGAATTGCCCTGCGAATTGTGGTCTACTTCAAAATTTAAATCTGAAATTTCTGAGGATCCGCGCATTGTAGATGTACGAAACCTCACAAACTATTTCTATATGCCATGTAGAAGATTAATATTGTTGTATAATTTGACTGAGATAAATGTTCATATCTCCAAAATATGGATATTGATAACAATAATTTCAGGTACATTCTGCACCAAGATTTACAAGGTGTTCATGCCAAAAATATACTCACACTGTACAATGGGTATCCTGCTATAGCGCCCGAGTCTTAGTTTTTCTATTATCCAAGTGAGTGTTGCACAGTTATAGTGCAAAGTTGACACTATTTTGCTGTCAATCAAAAATTCCAAAGCACATGGCTGCATTGATTTTTTGGTCCACGTTGCTGGCTTGACCCTCTGCCTGCAGAGTCACCAGTGCATGACCACTGGTCTGGAGGTCTGAGTTTTGAACATCGAGTCATGCTTGACTGTTTTGAGGAAAGGGTCAAGCCTGTAATGTGGACCAGAAAATCAGTGCAGCCATGTGTTCTGGGATTTTGGTCAAAGAGCAAAATAGTTTTACTTTGCACTGTCAATGTGCAAAACTCACTTAGAAAATGGGAAAACTAAGTCTCGGGCGCTACAGCAGGATATCCATTGTGCAGTGCGAGTATATTTTTGGCATGAATACTATTTCAATTTTTATGCAAGATGTACCTGAAATTATTGTTACTAATATACATGTACATATTTTGGAAAAAATGAACATTTATCTCAGTCAAATTATACAATATTAATCTTTTACATGGCTTATAGAAATAGTTTGTGAAGTTTCGTGCATCTCCAATGAGCGGATCCTCAGAGATTCCAGATTTAAATTTTGAAGTAGGCCACAATTCGCAAGGCAATTCGTCACTTGGGATGACACTTAATTCGTCACGGCGAATTCGACCAATTAGCCAAGGCGAAATATTAATATGCCACGGCGAATTACAGTAACGTTTACTTCTTAAATTGGTATTTCTTCATGGCGCACTGATATTTCGCCGTCACGGTTGCGAATTACATTTTTTGTGTCATGACACCAATATGCTTCTGTAATATTCGATATTATGTAATTGAAAACGAGTTCTTGCATCACATGTATGTATCCCTATTGTATCCGTATGTGTATAATCACAAATGACCATTTACGAATATTGTGTCTTTAGTACCAAAGGAATGAACATCAGATTGACAAGTCGTAGAAGGAAGGACGAACACTATCACATCGCACATACACCATGTATACAGAACGCTGCTCAGAGTGTGTATACTCAAGTATGAAATCAGTTTTCAACTCAAATACAAAAACACTAATCAATATCGTATAACACTACAGCATTTATAATGCAACAAATTAATTTTAATTAATCTTTTGATCGGATATACCATTATAATTCATGCAATAATTGCACATTCCACTGTTCATGTAATGTTAAGACATATATTTGTCTCGATTTGCTTATTTTGGGGGTAATTTAGTCCGTTACCCCCAGTAGACCTAGTAAAACTCGACACACCACAACCCGAACATCCGGAATTTCGTTTATTGAAAAGATTCTAACAACTGAAGTACATGTATACTTAGTGTATATGTGGGATGTGAATCAGTTTAAAGCCCTAATTACACGTGCACGTCGCCGTGTGCACGTCTCAACAACCATCCTCTATATTGAAAAACTTGACTGCATTCCCACGGAAGATTTTGTTCCGTTCCTCTGCTGTGAGGTGACTTAAAAGATTGTCCGCTACATCGTAAAGTTCCTTAATGGACGTGATACCACTGAGCGTACAGACAGGCCAGTCAGAGCCAAACATACAGCGGTCCACACCAAACAGCTCCAAGCATCTCTGAGAAAAAACAACGATTATTTTGTGTATGTCTGAACTGGCTACCCCATATACTAGTTTCATAAGCTGGTATACGCTTTCCACTTCAAAATTCGGCGGAAATTGCAGAAGAAACTGAACAGAGCATCTTACAAACCACTCAAGTTCCAGTAATTCCAATAGTATACATGTACAACAATTTACATCGCACCCGACCTACGTTGATCCATTTGCGATCGTCATCAGAGAATATCCCCGCCTTCTGTGCGGGGGTCAACGGACCGTCCTCGAAAAACTGACTGGAACTGCCGGGTATGATTGTCCAATATAATAGGATATCGTTAAAAAAAATATATCAAAACACGTTAAAAAGCTCATATTCATCATCTACAAATTACGATCTTTCACTTTAGTAATTGTCCTTGCATCCAATTCAACCACAGTGCGATATAATTACATTTGTCAACATTTACTCACAGTTCTTCTCACCCATTCTACATGTACTCACAGTTTGCAATAGACGTTTGGATACCGTGACAGTTCAGCAACCCATCTGTCCCATGTGGCAGGCGTTATCGTTGGGTTGCCCAAATGGTCCAAAACACACGGGTGCCTATGTGTAGAAGAACGTTTACAAGTATTCAGTGGCCTTCAGTTCATGGTCATTCTTTCTATTGATCTATATGTACTGGCTTCATTGTTTTTATTTACTTTTTAGTGTATTCTTGAAATTTATATTGCATTATTTTTTAATGTATTCTTGAAATCATATTGCACTACATTTACATGTAAAAAGGAATGACATTGCCTCTTGTCATTTCATCAACGATGCCTGGTTCCATGTCATAATTTTGATCTGTCCAAAAATAAATACTTACTCAGGGAAAAGTTTCACCAGCTGCGTCAAGGGATCTCGTGTCTCGTTGCTGCTAGCAACATTAAAAACAACATAAACATTAACAACAAATGATTTTACCAAGATATCATTTGATTGTATAATTTTATTTTTATATAGTTGACATGTATCTTTCAGTATTATGCATGCGCATGGCCCAATTTTCAGAATTTGGAGCTTTCGATGAAATATAACACTAATACTAGTACCTCATAGACAATAAACAAAAAGGAATTTTCTGATCCACCAGTTTGGAAAATCCTCGGAGTGTGTCATCTTTCAGAAGATATCCAACTGGATCGGGTTCAAGTTCCAGAACATTTCGCACGCCAAGAAACAATTTCTCATCAGAAAACCGTTCAAGGATGCCATCAAGCTGTGCAAATAATGATATTTTGTTTTGTTTCCAAAATTATTGAGGTGATTGACTGGGTTTTCTTTTTTTCCCCTCCAATTTCGGCTTTGAATATGCAATTTTCGACGAACTTTGCACACGAAAACTAATGTTCCAGTGAGCAGTATGTCCATAATAATAGTTATATATATCGTTCTATGGATTCACACACGGTTTCAAATTCCAATTTCATCGCAAAACAAAATAACCACTGGTGATGACTTACATTCGGATCGTTCAATTTGAAGCCTGCAACTAGTCCGACAATCGCATTTTTCTTGCTCTTCTTTGCCAGGTCGATGATCCATTCTGCATTTTCAAAACCATAGAATATTGTTTTAGCACACTTTGATTAATTCTATCTCTGTTTTTGTTTGTACTTTCATAACAGAAATGCAGAAAAATCTTTGTATCCTGAAATACACTGTTTTATCAGGTAATTATCGAATATATGCATGTATATTATTTATACATATAAGATATATATATATATTTATATACATAAATAAGATATGTATATATATTTATACACACAAATAAGATTTATTCAATTTTACACTCACCAGCTTCTGCCACGGCATCGTTTTGAGCAATCTGTATAAAAATTCCTTGAGTGATTGGAGTCGTGGACAACTCTGTTTCATACTCTTCTAGTGGACTATCTTTGTTGATTGTAGGTTGATCCACTGACGGGTATTGGTAATTGAACCGGTCCAACTCCCATATATCTTCAAGCAATCACATATTGGAATAATCGTAATCAAAGTGATCAGTATTAAACTTGCGTCATTAATTAATGTCCATGAATAATGAGTGCACATATAAAGTTTATGTAGTATTACTGACTTTTTCACACGATGCGCACTGTTTTAAAAGAGAATCTAAAGGGCTATACAAAAAGGAATTTATGTGAATAGCCTGTACATGTACCTTTTCCATATTGTACTTACGAAAATGGGAATCCAGAACGGTGAATTCTGCCATTAGTGTTTGCAATGTGAGTTACTTGCAGGTTGAACACTGTTGAAAAGATGATCTAATAATATGATAATAACCCTAACAATGCTGAAGAAGTAAACAAACTTTGAACCACTATAACAAGTTCACTACACCAGAAACCCAGAAGAGAGGCGTTAACCAACTTGCAGGCATTATTGAATGATGTGTATTTATACGTGTCTCGGTCGACCTAAACGGCAGTAGATGAACCTAGACAGGCCATCTCAGGTTGAGCGAGACACCCTGAGGCCTATACACTACACGCACAACGTTGGTGCACATGAGGAGAGAATTGAGGCTGTCGTGGCGGAATTTGAGGGGTGGAAGCTTGGAAGATTGGAAGATATTGTATTATCACGGTAACGGAACCTCAAATTCATGGACACCGAAAGTGTTACTGGCTCACCGCTGGACCAGCCAGTGGGAGCGTGAATATGTACATGACACACTGGCACTGCAGGCTACAGTATATTAATTATATTGGCCATTCAACTCAATGTTAAATGATCTTACTTAATTAACGGTCCATAACACCTTCCTAAAAAAAAATCCCAGCCTAACCACTATGCTAGTTTTATCCCTCAACGTATTGGGCATCGCGTGGTAAGCATGGATATATTTGACGACACATGGGATTTTTCGCTATTCTGCCTTGAATGGACCCGGGGTGAAAATACCCAAAATTATGGGTACTGATACCCATGCAAAACCCCTTTGATTCCCCAGCTCCTGAGAAGAACGCCAACAAGATACTGCCTTGAAAACCGGGTCATTATTTCCCAGCACTGCGTTCTTTCAGGTGAATATACACTCGTCCAGAAGTCTGGCCTAAAAAAATATATGAGGCGATGTTTAACAACAGTTTCCCTTTAACATGTTTAAATTGCCTAAGTGAAGTGAACGCTTGCTGATTGGCTGAGCGAATTACTGTACACTGCCCTTAATATATAGGCGTTTCTGAGATATATGAATTATATTTTGTCAGTAGGTAGTCTTATTCATGTATGTATGTAATTGTGAAACGAAGTATAAACCTGATATCCCGATTCAATTCTCTGTTTCAGTCCATCTAATACATATGCTACATGTGCTGGGATTTGCCAGTCTGCCAAATTCTTAGAATTGAAATTGTTGAAAACTCTTGCTGATTGGCTGAGCGAATTACTGTACACTGCCCCATGCACTGCCCTGCAGCCCTCTCTAGATCTATAGACTCGGTCCAGGCTACTCTGTCTAGCACGTAGGCCTACTGGTTTATCGCCCAGTTCTGTATTTATGCCTGTCCGACGATTTCTTTCAAAGACACGACTCGAACAATAGGCCTCACTCTCACATGCGCTGCATGAAATCCATATTTAATCCATTGTACGCCTACTTGATGCCTTTGCTTGATGCAATGGCAATCATAGCAATAGAAGGGAGACTCTTCTATAGATATCTATGATCTTTCTATAGGCATACTGTAGCATAACAAAGTTGGGACAAGGAAGTAGCATATGGGAGCGCTACGCGTTTATACAATCTTGCAGTGATGCTACATAGCAAACGCGACATCGTGGTAAATCCGACATGTGTCGGGTTTTCCGCGTGGAAAAACCGACATATGTTGGTTTTTCTACAGCAAGAAAATTCCCTGTGGGAAAAGCGACATGCGTGGCAAAAGCGACATATTGCTGCGGGTCTGTTATAGGGAAACAGACATATCGACCATATACGTGAAATAAGCAACACATTACTGCGAGGCTGCAGCATTACATAATTATCTAAGCCTTCAGCAAAACCGATCAGAAATCAAGATGATGAATGACGATACGGTGGCTGATAAATTTATTACGAGTAGTCTTGAATACTTAGTATACCAGGTATATCGTTTTCATCATTTGGACCCACTTGCGCAGACATATAATCTAGAAACATGACATTCAGCAGACGGAAAGCCAGTGGGGACATAGGAATTAGGAAATCCGCAGTATTAAACCATGATTTACTACGGAATACATATAGAATAATATAGTGGTAACTTGGGAATTTTGTTTCTGGAAATTTCAGGATGTTAAATCATGGTTTACTACTGCGGAATTCCAAATTCCCGTGTCCCCACTGGCTCACCGTTATATGTGTTATGTTGATTTATTTATTCATAGTGAGAACTTCAATATATATATATATTTTTATATATATATATATATATATATATATATTTTAATTTCAACCATAACAATTAAAAAATATATATTTTGTTGATTTCAAATGTATGATGTACTAGCTAGTAAGAATAATTCATTCTACCTTCAAGTACACATTTTTTAAACATATTTATAGAAGATGTTATATATTGTATGCTGATGCATGGAGTCTTTATTTGTGACTTGTAGATGTAGAAGCAAATACAGGAAATGAAACATGAAATTAAAAAAAAAAATCATCATTCATATACTCACTATCATTTTGTTGTAACATGAATTTCACCATTTAAAGTTGGAATCTATTTTAAAATCAGCCAAATCTAGCATTCTTGTTTGTCACGCAAACTTGAAAGTACATCGCGAGATTGTCAGGAATAAACAAGAAACATGTACAACTCGACGACAGATAATCATAAAATAGCCGTTAACTGTGCATGAAATCATCGGATAGAGAATGATCGGCCTGCATTCATAGCCAGTTGCCACAGTATCTACACTAATACCAATGACGTCACAAGACTGTGTGTAGCACTCGCCCGCAACGCGGGCCGCTCTGAGGAAAAATGGATGCGGCCCGAGTTTGAATCTCGATTTTTGCAACTCAATTTAGCCACATAATACACTTTTTCAGACCAAAATTTGCATGAATTCTCATTCTATAGACAAAATATAGCTATTGCAGACTGAATACATTTTGTCAATTCTAAAAGTGATTATAGCTTTAACAATCGAAAATCAGACTGTCAGTTTGGTATTTTTAGTATAATCTCTATTAATATTTGAGATTCCATTTGTAATATTAAATAAAAAGCATTTCCACTTTCTCAACAAAATATTTCTGACCAATCAAATTGGTTCACGAAAAGACAGTAGCCATGGAATAATCGAATGGGCGATAAAGGGTGGTGCATGTCGGGTTTTCTATAGGCCCTGGCAAAGGCGATCACTGCTGTTCGGTTTTTCGCCATGTCGGTTTTGCTATGCTACAGTGACAAAGCTGACGTTCCTGGCTTCGCATTTGCCATGGCACGAAACCACTGATCAGTGCACGAAACAGGCAGCCAGTGCTCTCGGCTGTGAGTAGAGCGGTTTTTGCTCTAGCACACCAGCAAAACCGACTAACGGAACGCGCGTTCCCTCAATCAAAGATGGCGAGCGGTAGGTTTTGCTTCGATTCGTATTGCTTCGATTCGTATTGCTTCGATACGTATATTCGTATCAGGTATTATTTATGTTGTGGTTTTTGTTTTGTTCGATTTTGTATTGTTTTTGACGTTTCGCTGGTCATTTTCAAGTCGAAAAACTTCCACCTTTGGAACTTATTTTCTCAATTACTAGTATCCCTATATGCCATATGTTTCGAGTGGTATATGGTTTGTTTCCCTTTTTGACTACATTTTGTTTTGTATAGACCGAAAAGAACATAAACTAACCAGAATGGTTACAGTAATGGTTTAAATTAGTATCATGAACATATGGACAGTCATCGTGGAATTTATGATCGATGTATACATTTTAGCTTTGAATTATAAGCTTTGACCTTGATTTATAAATAAGAAGAATGATCTGCACTGAAAATTGCCACACGCACAAAAACGTTACACCGATACAAAAACATTTTATGGTTACTCAGTATCCATGATCTATTTAACACCTCATGACATTGAAACAGTGATATGAAAACGCATGTACTTGCGGAAAAACCAGCATGAGATGATATTACTTTTTTGTTACGAAATGAACCATTCCATACATGGAACATGTGGCACGAAATCGTGTTTGAATCGAGGTAATCCAAGTGAGCTACTGCTAAGTGAGTGTAGTAAATGCCATACAGTAAATGGCACATTACAAACCATATATTAGAAATATGTTGTCTAAATGACAATATATGTCAATAAGTTGGGAAAATGGATACCTACAAGTTTTGTATTATGATTTCATTCTATCATTGAAATTTCACAAGCAATGTTGAAAGTCGTGTTTTCGGGAGACTAAAGCTTTTTCACGAAATTTGCCGTGAAGGTGCGATCTTGAATTCATTGTGAGAAAAAGTGAGAAAAAAATTTAATTTTTTTTTAAACAATCCCAACCTGATTGTATTCGGCTTATAGTAACAGCACACATAACTTTCGTCCAGTCATTCATCTTCAAGTTGCTGAGCTGCCCAACTAATTGAATTATCTGGGTTTGATATTATATGGTGGTAATCCTCTTTTTTCCTTTTTATTTCCTGTAGAGAATGGGCACATTAGCAGTCATCACAAAAAGGACCCCAGAATCGACTCCAGCATGCTCGAAAACATAAGAATAGACTTATTATCAGTCATCATATTATATATATTGGCCGAGATATCGCAATAGTTGATTCAACTGCAAGTAGTGGCAGCCATCTTGGATTTTTTGTCATAATTCCGGTAGAAGGCCAAACCCAGCTTGGTCCTATATCTAAAACCAATGAACATGTCCTAGGGTTGTCTGTACCAATTTTTGTGCTTTTACAATGTTGATATAGCAGTAATAGTGTAAGATATATAAAAAAATATATATGCACAAGGCACAAGGCGCAAAATGTTACGTAATCTGTTCTGGTGGATTTTTCTGGTGGATTTGAATATTCTTCAGATTTTGAGGCACCGACCCTAAATCTATTGTATTTGGTGTAGTGAAGCCACAAAATAAAAATGGTGTTTTTGTCCAGTCATTCCCCTCCCGCACAAAATTTGTTGCTAAGCTGTCTGACTAGTATGTATCCCCATTGTATCGATATGTGTATGATCACAAATGACCTTTTTACGAATATTGTGTCTTTAGTACCAACGGAACGAACATCAGATTGACAAATTGTAGATCACAAATGACCATTCATGAATATTGTGTCTTTAGTACCAACGGAACGAACATCAGATTGACAAATTGTAAAAGGAAGGACGTACACTATCACATCGCACATACGTCATGTATACAGAACGTTGCTCAAAGTGTGTATACTCAAGTATGAAATCAGTTTGTATGAAACTCACATACAATAACTATAATCAATATCGTATAACATTACAGCATTTATAATGCAACAAATTAATTATTATTAATCTTCTGATCGGATATACCATTATAAGATAGATTCATGCGGTCCATTACCCCCAGTAGACCTAGTAAAACTGGACACACCACAACCCGAATATCCAGAATTTCGTTTATTGGAAAGATTCTAACAACTAAAGTAAAAGTATACTTAGTATATATGTGGGATGTGAATCAGTTTAAAGCCCTGATTTCACGTGCAAGTCGCCTGTCAAATTCCCTTTGTGTGGCCGTCTCAACAACCGTCCTCTAAATTGAAAAACTTGACTGCATTCCCACGGAAGATTTTGTTCCGTTCCTCTGCTGTGAGGTGACTTAAAAGATTGTCCGCTACACCGTAAAGTTCTTTTATGGACGTGATACCACTCAGCGTACAGACAGGCCAGTCAGAGCCAAACATACAGCGGTCCACACCAAACAGCTCCAAGCATCTCTGAAAACAAAAAAACGAGAATTTCACATGTAACGTGAACAGAATACCCCGCTCATTAGTTTCAAAAGTTGTATGCGCCCTCTGAAACTAGACGTCAAGGCCTAAAGGCCTTGGAGGAATTTCAGGGTGAAGCATGAAAAAACAAAATGCTGACTCAGGAAAAAACCATGACGAAACTCCCAATGGACCTATAAAACATTTATGCAATTACATGTGTGTGAAGGACAAACTTGATACCCCTAAGACTATCTGTCTAATGTCGCACCGAATCCAAGATATCGACAAAAATGAAAAATGCTGACTCGGCAAAAAAAATTCAGGTGAAGGTCGAAGTTCATCCCTAATAACCCTTAGATTAGATTAAATGCAACCTTTGTGATCTTGGCGATCAACACCCTTAGATATGGTTGTCTAGGACCACGAGTCTGAAAATGACGTCCGTTTCGCTCTATGACGCACAGTTTCCGAGGTATCGACGAATACGAAAAATACCGACTCGGCGAAAAAATTCATGTCAAGGTCAAAGTTCATCCCTAATACCCCTCAGATATGTTGGACTAGGGCCACGAGTTTTAATATAACGTCCGTTTCGCTCTACAATATACCGTTTTTGAGATATCAACGAAAATGAAAAATGCCGACTCAGCAAAAAAAGTCATCCCCACAACCCCTTAGATATGTTTGTTTAGCGCCACGGGTCCGCGAAAATAACGTATGTTTCGCTCTACTACGCATCGTTTCTGAGATATCGACGAAAACTATAAAAAAATGCAAAATCAGCAAAAAAATTTCAGGTCAAGATCACAGTTCATCCTCAGTACCCTTTAGATATGTCGTTTAGCACCAAAATTGTCGTTTAGCAACAAAATTTCAAAGTCAAAGTTCATCCCTAGTACTCCTTAGACAGGTTTGTCTAGGGCCACGAGTCCGAAAATAACGTCCGTTTCGCTCTACTACGCACCGTTTCCGAGATATCGACGAAAACAAAAAATGCCAAATCAGCAAAAAAAATTTCAGGTCAAGATCACAGTTCATCCTCAGTACCCCTTAGACATGTCGTTTAGCACCAAAATTGTCGTTTAGCAACAACATTTCAAGGTCAAAGTTCCTCCCTAGTACTCCTTAGATATGTTTGTCTAGGGCCACGAGTCTGAAAATAACGTCCGTTTCGCTCTACGACGCTCTATTTCCAAGATATTGACGAAAACGAATAATGCCGACTCAGCGAAAAAATTTAACGTCAAGGTCAAAGATCATCCCGGATACCCTTAAGACGCGTTTTCCTAGGGCGACGAGTCCGAAAATAACGTCCGTTTTGCTCTACGACATACCGTTTCCGAGATATGCAGGAAGCCTCGAAGATGACTCAGCTAAAATTATTTCGAGTCCTACGTCAAAAGTCTTTCAACAGATCGGCGTCAAAATCAATAGGCTTCTTCCCTGGTGATATATGAACCTCCATGCGAAGTTCCATAGTCATTGCCGTAATACGTTTTGATTGATCGTGTGGAAACCAGAAACATTGATTTCATCCTCACAGACCCCGGAGCTGGCTCAGAAACAATAGGCTTCTTCTACACAAGATTTCTGACCAGCGGCGAAAATTTGGCAAATGTACATCAAGGCAAACTGAAGTTATCGTGCGGAAATCAAAAAGTGAAAAAAAAAGTTTTTGAAACCATAAAGGCATTTCTGTTGAAATGCCTTAATTATATAAGAATCGGACCGGAAGCATCTGACATACCATGCGAGTTCCAGCAATTCCAATACATGTATTTTACAACAATTTACATTACACACTCGACCTACGTTGATCCATTTGCGATCGTCATCAGAGAATTTCCCAGCCTTCTGTGCGGGGGTCAACGGACCGTCCTCGAAAAACTGGCTGGAACTGCCGGATAAAATTGTTTCTACAAGGATAGCGTTTACTTCCAAGAAAATATGAAAAGGCCCATTTTCATCATCATCTACGAATTAGGATTCTTGCCCTATAGTAGTTGTCTTTGCATATTCACCCACAGTGCAATATATTTACATATTATGTATATATTTTGTCAACATTTATTCACAATGGACTACTAGTAGTTCACAGAATTTTCCCGCCATGAGCTAATCTTCGGAAATATCTAGTTTCAAACGGACCAATCACAGTTGCGCGCGTTGCCCCAGGCAACAAGTGTAACCACATACGGGAAAACCCAAAGTGCATGTAAACACATGCGGGAATCAGTAGACCTAAGGACGTGGTTATAAATTTTGCGCGTGATATTTGTCGGTTGAAAAGTGCAATGTCGTGCGAACCGGCGATTATTTTCAATAAACTCATCTAAACTTGAGATATGACAACAGAATGACGTGTAGACTGTCTATTTGTGGTTTACACAGTCATAAAGGCTGAGAATTTGAAAGGTGTGGTGGGTACTCGATGCAGATGAAATCGAAGTGATTACCGTTGTAAGAGTTGATACTTTCGCTTCAAAATCTGCGCGCAGCAGTCATTGGTCGGCTGTCTGGTCTTTTCGGGAACATTCGGTAGAATTTGGCGGGAAATTCTATGAACTAGTCCATTCTACGTCCTCATCCTGCTTACAGTTTGCAAAAGACGTTTGGATACCGCGCCAGTTCAGAAATCCATCTGTCCCAAGTACCAGCTTTTTTTGGGTTGCCCAAATGGTCCAAAACACACGGGTGTCTATATGTGGAAGAGGGTTTACAAATACTCACTGGTCTTTAGTTTATGGTCATTCATTCTCAAAGATTCTGATATTATCTGATATTCAATCCCCTTTTTTCTTTCGAATGAACACTAGCAAGTGGCTGTAATTAAATTATAATTGCATTACATTATAAAAGCAATGACATTGATTCTCGTCATTTTATCAATGATGCCTGGTTCCTTGTCATAATTTTGATCTGTCCAAAAATAAATACTTACTCAGGGAAAAGTTTCACCAGCTGCCTCAATGGTTCTCGTGTCTCCTTGCTATTAGCAACATTAAAAACAACATAAACATCAACAACAAATGATTTCATCAAGATATCAATCAATTGTATAATTTTATTTTTATGTAGTTTCAGGCAAACTTTCAGGCAAACCTTTACTATTGAATTTGGAGCTTTCGATGAAATATAACACTAATACCTCATTGACAATAAACAGAAAGGAATTTTCCGATCCACCAGTTTGGAAAATCCCCGAAGTGTGTCATCTTTCAGAAGATATCCAACAGGATCGGGTTCAAATTCCAGAATATTTCGCACGCCAAGAAATAATTTCTCATCAGAAAATCGTTCAAGGATGCCATCAAGCTGTGCAAATAATAATTGCTCAAAATTATTCAGGTGATTGGGTGTGTTTTCTTTTTCTTGTGTGTGTTAAGACTGATTTAATATTGATATTTATAACATATTTGACAAGGTCGAGGTTAAAGGTCATCCCTAATACCCCTTAGACATATTTGTCTAGGGTGACAATTCGAAAATAATGTTCATATTGCTCTACGATGCACTGTTTCCGAGATATCGACGTACTAATCGAAGATGCCAATTCGGCAAAAAAAATCAAGTCGAAAATCATCCATATTACCACCTCAGACATGTTTGTCCAGGGCAACGAGTCCGAAAATAACGTCCATTTCCCTGTACTACACACCATTTCCGAGATATCGCAGAAAAAATAAAACTGCTGACTCGGCAAAAAAGATTCAGGTCAAGGTCAAAGTTCATCCATAATACCCCTTAGACATGTTTGTCTAGGGCAACGAGTACGAAAATAACGTCCGTTTTGCTGTGCGACGCACCGCTTCCGAGATATCGACGAAAATGAAAAATGCTGACTCGGCAAAAAAAATTTACGTCAAGGTCAAGGTTCATCCTTACTACCCCTCAGACATGTTTGTCTAGTGCAACGAGTCCCAAAAAAACCGTCCGTTTCGTTCTACAATGAACCGTTTCTGAGATATCGACGAAAACGAAAAATGCCGATTCAGCGAAGGTCATCCCTAATACCCCTTAGACATGTTTGTCGTGGGGGATGTGTCCGAAAATAATGACCGTTCGCTCTATGACGCACCGTTTCCGAGATATGCAGGAAACCTCAAGGATGACTTGGCGAAAAATCTTCTGACCTCTAGGTCAAAGGTCGTTCAACGGATTGATCCCAAAATCAATAGGGTTCTTCCCTGTTGGTATATGAACCTCCATGCAAAGTTCTGCAGCTATTGCCTGTATACTTTTTGAGTTATCGTGCGGAAACAAAGTCAAACAATCGACATGGATTTCATCCTCACGGACCTCGGATCCGGCAGAAAAACAATAGGGCTCACCACATAATATGACTACGGAAGCCCATAGGTGACATGCGCGTAAAAAATTTCTATGTCTTTTCCAGCAAAAACCTAGCACGTTCGAACGTGGAAGCATTTAACACTATCACGTTCGCACGTGGAAACAGTTTAGGCTATTGCGTTCACACGTGGAAAGTCCTAGGTTACCACGTTCACACGTGGAAGCATTTAACGCTTCCACGTTCGCACGTGGAACTTCAGGAGCTACCACGTTCGCACGTGCAAAGATTTGGGTGTGGTAGCATCAAATGCTTTCACGTGTGAACGTGGTAGCTTTGAATCTTTCTACGGGTGAACGTAGAAACCTACATCTTTCTACGTGCGAACGTGGTAGGTTTTAAAGTTTCTACGTGCGAACGTGAAAGCATATAATGTTTCCAAGTGTGAACGTGGTAGCTTTGAAACTTTCTACGTGTGAACGTGGAAACCTACATCTTTCTACGTTCGAACGTGATAGGTTATAAAGTTTCTACGTGCGAACGTGAAAGCATATATTGTTTCCACGTGTGAACGTGGTAGCTATGAACTTTCTACGTTCGAACGTGCAAGGTTTTTACTAGAAAAAAACACCAATTTTTTTTCCCGCACATGTCACCTATGGGCTTCCATATATGTCTGACCAATGCTGAAAATTTGGCGAATATACATCGAGTCAACCTAAAGTTATCGGTCGGAAACCAAAACGGTGTGGTGAAAAATTCAACTGGAACCGATGAGTAAGCAATATGACCGTCATGACCATAATAATATATAAGTCATTGTACGGATTCACACACGTTTTCAAATTTCAATTTCAATCGCAAAAAAAATAGGCTACACACTGGTGATAACTTACATTTGGATCGTTCAATTTGAAGCCTGCAACTAGTCCGACAATCGCATTTCTCTTGCTTTTGTTTGCCAGGTCGATGATCCATTCTGCATTTTCAAAACCAAGTATTATTTTTTAGCACACTGTGATGTCTTCTAGCCCTGTTTTCGCCTGTACTTTTCGTAACAGAAATGCAGAAATCTTTGAAATACACTGTTTTATCAGATAATTATCGAATATATGCATGTATATATATATATTTGTATTTATTTAAGATTTATTAATGTTTTACACTGACCAGCTTCTGCCACAGCATCGTTATGAGCAACCTGTACAAAAATTCCTTGAGTGATTGGAGTGGTGGACAACTCTGTTTCATACTCGTCTATAAGAATATCTCTGTTGATTGTAGGTTGATCCACTGACGGGTATCGGTAATTGAACCGGTCCAACTCCCATATATCTGCAAGTAATCACTCATTGAAGTAATCAAATTGTTCCTTAATTAAATTTGCGCCATCAATTAACATGAGTTCACATTGTACATATAAATGTACAATTAATGTAGTACTACTGTACTCTATGATAGTGGGGTTTGTTTTTGGATTCTTATTTATTTTTTCCTTTGTTCACATTTTTTAAAGTCCAACTTGGAGCCAGAGTAGGCCATTCAATTGTGGCTAATTAAAAGGGTCAATTCGTGCGCAAGAGTTACTAATCCGTGCGCAAGAGTTAGTATATCGTGGCCACGAATTAGTATTTTTTGACCACGATTTAGTATTTTGTCGCCACGAATTACTATTTCGTGTCCACGAATTAGTATTTTATGGCCACAAATTAGATTTAACAATTCGTGAAATTGTGCGCACGATTTAGCATTTCATGGCCACGGATTGGTATAACTAATCGTGGGCATGATTTACCAATTCGTGGGCATTTTGAAAAAAATTGCGAATAAAAAAAACTAAAAAAAATACCTCCATCTCAAAATATTTTAGGCATTTGTGTTCAAAATTTCAGAAAGATTCGACTGTAAACATTAAAAATAAAAATTGAACGACGGACCACGATGACAGACGACGGACGCAACGCCATGCCAATAGTTTATCGGACCAAAGGTTCGGTAACCTCAAAAAAAAAATCAGGGTAGGCCTAGGCCTATACATGTTGTACTTACGAAAATGGGTATCCAAAACGATGCTTTCTGCCATTATAGTATTGGCTATACGTGAGTCCGTGCAGGTTGAACAGGTTGAAAAGATTATCTTATAAGCCTATTAGCAGTCTTTCACTTTTGAGGAATAAGAACTAGTCGAACTCAAACTGGCGTATACCAGAAGAACAGACTGAGGGGTCGTGTCCACTCGCACTTGTCGAAATAATTATACGTAATTGACTGGATACAGTGTTTGAGGCCCGAGGTCGTGTCTGGGCCGTAGCAAGCTCGTGCGTCCGCGGCACAGACACGACCGAGGCCTCAAACACTGTATCCAGTCGATTAACTTATTATTATATGCCACATCATGATATATACACCCCTCGGGAGAGATATGATTACAGATGCTGACATTTTCTAGCCATTTTATGCCCTGAAAACAAAGCATTTTCATGCACTACAAAAAACCCGAAAACGTCATTTCACCAGCCTCGATCCAATTTTTCGGCCTGTGAATCTCACTCATTTGCCAATTATCAAAGCAGACTATGGACAAAAAATATGTCGCGTAAATATTATGACAATAAGGTCGTGTATATATAATTTGCTGTTTTGCACTGGTTTTTCTATTGTCAGAATCGCACACCATGAATCCCTCCATTCATCTTGATTTTCACACAACTTTTCGTGAGTCAATTTTCGTTCAAAGCACAATATGTCATACTTATCATGACGTGATAAATATTTTTCATTCCGAGTTGTTCCAAAGACTCAGTATTATTTATGGGCCGAATCTGCATTGTTATCCATATTTTCGAAATCTACATTTTAGGTGTGCCCGCGTCTGTTAATATTTGGCGTTTGTGTAGGCCTAGTAGACCAGAATGTTCTCAAGGCGCACAGAGAATTAAAATCACAAGGCCTACCCCACTGAATATGTAGGCATACATTGCTGTGAAATGTATAGGCGCCCTGACGTCGGCTGATGTAGCATTACATATCGAACAACACGATTGCAATTGCAAACCTCAAAATATATAATCGAGTGATGCCGTGCATACAAGTTGTAGGGAACCACTCTAATGTAACATTGCCCGATTAATATTTTATACATAATATCATGTTTGTCTTACCTAATTTATAGTTAGTTAATAATGTAATTGCTGTTATATTATCAGATTTGTCTCTAAACTTGCTCATCCACTTTTTCTTTTTCTTTCTTTAAGAAACTGTCATATATACAGACTGGTCAAAGTTCACGCCACAAACTTCCCCATAGAAAGTTATTCACTCCAGATTGCAGACACCGGTCCCCCTTCGGTCAGGGGCCGTTTAGTATGATGATACCCGGTGCGGGACCACGTTAATGGCACATGATTTCTCTTCGGTCATTAACTTGGCAGCCATATTTCACGATCCAGAAGGGGTGGGGGATTGTTAGTACATTTTGTTGTAGCCTAGATATATAGCATAGAAATAGAATGCATGTGAGCAGTTTGCTGTGTGATTTTATTGGAACAACGTCTACAATAAATGTTAAGCAAGTGACTCCCTCTTCTCGGTTTTTGACGCTTCATTCTACAAAGTGTTAGTTACATCTGATGACTCGATCAGGGTTGCTTGGTAGAGCCCTGATCTGGGAGTCCATTATGATGGGGGAACATATTAGACACATTTTAGCTATATTTACAGTATCTACTTGATTGATTGCAGAAGGCTGCATTTAAAGCTGCTGCCTTCGAATGTATGCAATATTTTTTTCATAATCAATTTTTTTGCTAAACACATCTAATGCAATATAACAAAAGGTGTGCTCAATGATTTTGACGATCACAGTCCGTCCGAGTTGTATTTTCATCCGTTTTAGTGCCCATTTTTTACCGGTTTTGTAAATAAACAAACGAAGTGTATCCATCAAACACGAATGTAAACAAATGCTCAAATCGCGCTTAAAAGTCCACATCGAGTACATTTTCCAGTTCGTATGTACATATATAGTGTAGTTGTGAGAAAATAATCAGTGATATACCATGATGTGCGTGGAACTGTCAGTCTATCTCGCACTTCTATGCTTTGCTTACATCTGCGTGTGATAGATACAGTTCCTGTATTTACGCGAGAACCGCCTGTTCAAATGAATAAAATTTCCCTGAGGACTGGGTATTTTCATCACAATTGATGTGAGTATGTTTCATTCAGTTAGTTTAGCATGCTTAGTATGATACATAGTTTTAAAAAAATATTGACTAGTTTCGAAGGCAGCTGCTTTAAAGTGATCTCAGATCAAGTCTAAGATCACAAAGAAACCTACCACTTATAACACAATTACAACACGTATACATATTTTTCAACCATACAAGTTGCGGGATTATCATACCAGCTACCTAAATATACAGCCTCAAACTAATATCAGTATGCATTTGTCACCAAAATTCCGCATTGAACGATTGATGATGACCAATTAGATGAATCAGCATTTATATCTAGCTGGTGCAAGCCAAAAGTTTGGTGCAAATATAGCAGCATCTGTGGACTAAACAGTCATTTCCAGTAAAATATCCGACACTTTCGCGATTGACGACAAAGGATGACATGAGCAAATATTCCAAACTCCCAATTATTGTTGTATTTACGAATAAATTATGGACCGATTTCCACCTTTTATTATTGCAAATACCATTAAACTTTACTTTTTCCATACAAAATATATGGCATATTTAACAACAAAAATAGCCCCATCCACAAAAGAATGTGCATATTTTGCGATAACAAATTGGTTTTAAGGTAGTCCGCTCCAAACAGTGAGGGAAGGGGGTCAAAGGGTTTTCTAAAATGAATACCTGTATCAACATAATCTAGAGCTTCAAAATGATATATTTTATAGAGTAACTGTTCAGCATCCTAAAACTGAAACGAAAATAGGGGGTCACCGTATCCGTTCGCACGGAAAACACGATGCAAGATGTGTATATGGACAAAAAAATGTGCAAAAATGCCAGAATTTATGTCATTTTAGGTAAATATGTGTGATTTTGATCGAATCTGTAGAAGAAACGAGCACGGTGACCCCCTATTTTCTTTTCAGTATTAGGATGCTGATCATTTACTCTATAAAATAATGTCAATTTGAAGAGATAATATTCAAGAAATGACCTTTTAATTTCGACTCTCCATTACCTCACTGTTTGTAGCGGACTACGTTAATACCAATTGCCTCGTTATTTGTAGATGTGATTATTGTCCGGGGGCCCGGATATACTAAAAACGCACTAATTTCAGCTGGTTCCGTTTTGCGAGGTCTCCCGCAGTGACGGGCAGAAAGTGATTCCACGGTGGACATACGTTGCGCGCTATTGTGTGGGCTTCGCCAGTTTACTATGCTGTGAACTGTAGTTCACAATGTCTCATGTCAGATATCACGGATGTTTGTGTGGTACAGCGGGGGTCGCAAATATTGTCACTCTGTCCAGGCAGTGATTTTTTGCACGCGCTGATATAACGCTGATGTAACATAATCATATTAAAATCGCACTTAGAATAGGATTTAGGGATATGCGCATAAAAAACCTGAAGTGAAGACTCGAGCACTGGGGAATAATAGGCGAGATATTAATTTAATTCATAAATAGAAAAAAAACAGCAAAACATTTCCTCCGGACATATTCTTAACACTTTCCATTCCTACTGTTCTGTAGCTTGGATTTACTTACACAGAAGCAAGAATTCAGAAGGCAATTGTATTTGTCAAGCATTGCTTAAGCGGAACATGTATTGTAGCATTATGACGTGGTGGGCTGCGCGAGTAGTGACACCACGGTTATGGTGCTGCAGTGAGGGCAGATGAATAAGACATTCGGTGACACTCCAGTAATGGGGTAGGCCTATAACTCTTTATCATGGGGTCACCGAACTTTACACGTATCATAACGTCTCAAATCACGGAAATAATATCGGAAACCCATTAGAGATGATGTATTGCTGATAATATTTATGCACACTCAGGACCTCATATGGTTCTCCGGTGATCTAGGAATGGTTATTCGATAAATAAAATTGAAGAGCGATAAACTTGTTAAATGTTAGACAAGAAGCCTTTGTTATATACATTAGGTATTTTACTTTTTTATATGTGGTGTGAGATGTAAAATAAATGTTATCCCACTATAATTCAATAATTTATACATTCACTCATTCGTATACTGTATCGTGGACATACTCCCGAACCTCCGCCTTTGTTGAAGTCATCGGCTATTGCTCGACGTTTCATGTGAACAGAAAATGCAAAATCTAAGGTCACGTGTTGACTCTCACAGAACCTGAATATCTTAAACCATTCTCGATCAAATATTGCCAGTTTTCTGACAGGATTTTAAAATATGTGTATTGAAAATTCGGAGCTCATATTGAGTACAATATGCAATTTTTTCCCAACAACACATAATTTATACAGATAACAGCATAAAGCACATACATTTATTCAGAAACATGCTGTTGAGGACAACACGTAGAACATCGACTGTCTTCTCGTGGTGCCCTGCGGAAAGTCATAAAAACAACAGGAATGCGATAAACGAAGAAGAGAGAGAAATATGAACGATACGTACTCCAAACTTGTGAGTTACCACCGTGCCCCTGTGATAGACTCGACGTAACCTCAGCAACACCTCAAGAGACGCGGAAGCCAGCCATGGACCCGAGAGACATGATCGGGGTAGTATTTGGTGACAGCTGCACATGGCGACTTGTACATGTATATGTATGTTTGTTGTACAAATATCAGGGGCGTGTTTAGGGGGGGGCCCTTGCCCCCCCCCCCCCAAAGAAGAAAAAAAGGAGGAAAAGGGGAAAAAGAGAGGGGAGGAAGTGTTTTCAAGATACATTACACCGGCAAGTAGCTTTAACTTCTGGGGCCCCATGTCGCAAGCAGTGTATTCACTCTATAGCCAACCCACCTGTTCTCAGTGGAAGCACTTTATGGCCTGCACCTTCTATAAATGATTTGAAAGCATTGAATGGCCAAATGCACTTAATCCTTTGATGGGGTCCAAAACCAAGTAATATTTTGGGTCATATTTTGTTTCAACTACAGTGATCATGCATTTATGGGTGTTAAGTTAATGCTTGATAGTTAGACCCAGGAGAGCTCAGGGATGCTGTATTAGGCACGCGAATACCACCAGCTTCTGGGGCCCTTGAGCGGGCCCCAGACCCCCGGCTGACAGGGACTTATTTCGACTTGCTAAACAACATTTCAGAACTAGGCTTTTCCCTCAAAATCCTAGATTTGCCTGAATCAGCCATGCAAAACACTCTTTAGGGAAATGGGAAATGGATGAAAGGAAACCTATAGAACACACCACTGCATACCCATTCAGCTTCTGGGGCCCTCAAACGGGTCCCAGACCCTTGGTCTTCACCACCTCGCTTCACGACATTTCATATCTTGGCCTTCCATCAGAACCCTGGATTCACCCAAGATCAGGTATACATAAACTCTCCAAGGCCATGAATATTGGACCAAGGAGAGCCCTAGAACACATCATTGGGGATGCATAAACCTTCAGCGTGTGGGGCCGATGATCGGGCCCCAGTCCCCCGGCCGACAGGGGCTTGCTTCATCTGGCTCAGTAACATTTCACAAATCGGCCTTCCCTCAAATGCCAAATCTGCGCCGAGTTAGCCATGCAAAAACTCTTAGGGGGGTGTGGGATGGACCAAAGGGAACCTATAAAAACACCGCTGGCTATGCATTGCAAATGCATTGCCACTGGCCATGCATATCCTTTTAGCTTCTTGGGCCCTTAAGTCTTCGGTCTTCGGCAACTCGCTTCGCAATATTCCATATCTTGGCCCTCCTTCAGAACCCTTGATCCACCCCTGATCAGGCATTCATAAACTCTTCAAGGCCATGAAATTGGTCCAAGGAGAGCCCTAGAACACACCATTGGGGATGCATAGACCTTGAGCGTCTGGGGCCCTTGTGCGGGCCCCAGACCCCGGCCGACACGGGCTCGCTTCGCTCGCCGCTCTGTCGATCAAAGGTTGTGCCCCCGCTCCCAAAATCCTATACCCGCCCCTGAATATACCCTACTTATCGGATTTATCCGGTCAGCATGGTAAACCCTACTCTACCTTCGGTCCATAGCAACGTGGTTGCTAGGGACTTTAATTCAGGCCTAGTATGCAAAATTATTTTTGAATTATTGAATAGATATCCCAAAAGGCTATTATACAAATATTACCACTTTTGTGGCACCTAATTCAATATTCACGGCGTTTGGGCCCTCAGCTACCATGGTTGCTATGGGACATAATTCAAGAATAGTTACTTAAACACCTAATTCTAATACACAGAGTTGGTCCTATAAAGGACCTATATATCATGCCAACCGAGGTACATGCTAAGTAAAACACATATTGTCGTCATACTAGTATATGGTTATAAATACAAGTTTCATTGGCTTAATCAATTGGTTTTTCCTCTGTGACGTTAATTACTCATTATAATAGTTGAGGCGGTACAAAAAAGTTAGCACAAAATTTCCACTAAACTATATTGTCATAACTAATCGAAATATTGACATGCTGTAAATACTATAATAATCCATAAGATTTGTTTATCATCTGCCGAAATAAGTATCCTGGCTTTAGTTGAACTTCCTGGCTTTAGTTGAACTCTGTCGATGGCGAATGGTTACTGGTTGGAGAAGGTATTTGAATCTATGATCGCGTGCACTTTCAACGACCCCTATTGTAATCATCGACCCCTCACAATCTCGATGCTCGTTGAAGACTTGGTCAAATGAAAACGCATGCTAGGTGTTCATTAAATGTTGACTATTTTAGTCAAGTTTGGTGAGCTGAATCATGCAGTTTCATTAATATCTACCAGGGGTCGTTAATTACAACTTTGCAAAATCATCTGAATCCGTTGCATTTCCTTTGCTTTTTTTCACATTTTCTTGTGGAATTTCTTATGAAATTTATAATGATTCAGCAGAAAACATCCAAATTATTTTTTTAAAATGTTGGTTCTGTCTGATTTAAAACGCCAAAAGAACACTTAAATGTGGAAATACAGCCGTAAGGGGTCGATGAATACAACGCACGCTACACCGTCGGGGGATTTCGATTCCAACACCGTCAGGGGATTTTGATTTTATCACCGTCAGGGGATTTTGAATTCGTCGATGGCGTATTCTTTTGGCAATCGATATTTATCTTTCAAATCTTCACAACAAAGAAATAATCGATCTATCCGCGCTGCTGGGGGCAGTGGGGGTAAATAAGGATACTATATTCATCGATTTGAATTTTTGAGTTTCTGTGAAATATGATGACCCCGATCAATTTTGAATTCATCAAATCTAAATGTAGAATTAGACTTATGGAAATCCCCTAAATTGAGCCGATCTACGTGCAAGTACCTCTTAATATACAGTGTAAGTAAACTCACGAAGAACCACACAAGGTTAGGATCAATACGAAATTATCGATCACCGAATAAAAAAGTTTTACATATTTCACTATTCAGAGCACATCTAGATGCCAAGAAAGAGGAAAAATTTGGTGTGTTTGATACGGTACCCAGAGATCTATTATGAACAAATTTAGAATGAAACAAATTTTTATCGTTTTAAGATTTTCTTCATGATATTTTTAAAATACCGTGGTGGGTGTTATTCAAAACTAAATATTGTTTGGAACACAGTTTATCTACTTTGATTTTTATAACTTGTTTACACTGTTTTTTTGGCGATATTTTCGCCATGCTAAAAGTTATCGTTCCATAACTTGGCATACTTCACCTAGGAACCAAGCGTCAATTTGCTACCAAATTTCAGACTTCTACCGTAAAAATTGAAGTTGCTTTGAAAATGGAGTTGGCTATCTAGCCCAATGTTAAATGTCAGCCCAAATTGGAATCTCGATAGTCTGAGCATATTAGAGGATTTGGTCTTGCTTACATTAATCGGGATTTGAAGTACAACTGTAATTTTTGACAAGAAGACACAATGGGGTGTATTCTAGACAAACATGTTGATTTTCGAAAGATTGCACAGCTACAAAACCGAGTAAATGCACAAAATTGTGTGCGGACCCAGAAATTGAATGACAGGGCTAAATTTAACATTGGGGTAGATTGCTAACTTTCCCAGTTATCGCAATAAAAGTTTGAAATTCGGTAGAAAATTGCCGTTTGACTCCCAGGTGAAGTACGCCAAGTTATAGAACGGTACCATTTAGCATCGCAAAAATATCAGCGAAAACCAGTGTAAACGAGTTAGAAAAATCAGAGTGTAGTATAACGATAGATTATTGAAGTAGATTCTGAACAATAGTTCTTTGGACGTGTATCGAGCATAATTCAAGAAAAATAACCTTTTTTATATAAATGGCTACTAGTATATGATACACATCATTGCGAAAATGTCAATTAGACGTCTACTAGATAATTTTGTGTTTTATTATTCTACATTATCGTACCATGCTATGAATGAAATAATATCCTGTTCATTTTGTGTGACGAATGTAGGCCTACATAAACTGCCAAGAATCTTCGCAGGGTCTTTGCTCGGCAAAAATCTTCAATCACAGGGGCATCTGAAAGCCTATTGGACAAAAAACGTTTGCCGAGCAAAGCCCCTGCGAGGAAAGATTTTTACCGAGTTGACACGTCGAGAATCATGGGCAAGCTCCCACCCAGTGAGAATTACCACAAGCGGGCGTATTCATTTGATGCCACTAATATTTAAAACCGAATATCATAAAATGTATTGAATATGTTTCTCGGTGTAAATCTTATGTAATGTTTTTAATTTTTTTCCATTGAAGACTGTACAGGAAGACAGCCGATTATGGCTATGCACGGCCTCAACAATCACTGTGTTAGTTTGTGTTGTTGAAAATAAACATTATTGAATTACAAAATAGAACAGTTCAATTTCTGACTGATCAGCACAGTGTTTCAGCACTAGTTTGTGAAACACGTACAACGAATGAACGAAAAATCAGAACCGGTGACATCTATGTTTTCTTACTGTGCCACTATTCAATGTATCTTTTCTGAAAAAAAATACAGGAAAATTCGTTAGATTGTTATTGTGTAATAACTCTACATCACAGTTTGTGTGTGTTGCTGTTATAAAGTAACTAACCGACTGGGATTTGACCTTGGCTTATTTAAAAACATAATTTTATTTAAATTATAATATACAAACATAATGAAGTTGAGGTAGTTACAATAAAATTAGTTACAATGAGAAATAAGACATAATTATTGGAAATGGGTTATGACTAAACAATTACCATGATATGTGGGTAAATAACACAAATATGAACGACAAAAATCAGAACCTAAGGCTGACACGTGTTCACAGTAAATACGATCTACCGTACATAATGATACATGGAAGAAACATAGTACACAAACTCAAAAAGAGATACATTTGACATAAATCTAAAATAGTACAATAACACATAATATAGGAAAGTGAAGAAATACAAGATAAGATTATATTTTAAACAAAACGGAGAAACATCACGAGATTACATAATGACAATGAAATGATATGGTATGGTATAAAGTATTATAGTATACAACTGTACTTGTATGTAAATAATATTGACAAGGCAAAAGGGTGGGTTGGGTGGGAAAATTGAAAGATTGAAAGGAAAACAAACCTCGAGGAGCTTCTAGTTGAAAAAAGTGA
The DNA here is from genome assembly GCA_949152475.1 of Terebella lapidaria. Taxonomy (NCBI): domain Eukaryota; kingdom Metazoa; phylum Annelida; class Polychaeta; order Terebellida; family Terebellidae; genus Terebella; species Terebella lapidaria. Next base: position 21,303,105 of record OX424566.1, on the reverse strand, counting down.
TTGTCATTGGTTGAATAATCAGGTAACGTTGTCAAGGGATACCAATTCTACATAAAATGCGGACTGTAGAAATTAGAAGAACGGATAAAAAGGCGGGAATGATAACCTTTGGGATAGACTACAGGCACGCTAACACACACAAACCCGTTTGTAGCCTGCGTCCACAAACTGATTAATATAGACAGGTGGCACGTACGTCTAAATATATCAATTTTGACGTTTTGAACAAAAATGGCTTCTTTTCTTATAGTACGCGATTGTTTGGCATGGCATTTAGTATGAATCTGGTTGTTCTATGATTCAGTGTTAAATACATTCAGGTAGTCCAAAAAGCCATGTAGTTATATGATTTCCCATACAATTCAATCACGAAGATATGTAAAACATAGATTGAACGACTTTGTCATTTTCTTAGTATAACTTTGATGATATACCAACCACAATGATATGAGGTGCTTCTTTCTATCCACTAAGACAGCTTACACTATGTCAAGGAATTAACAAATTGATTGGAAGGGTTTTCAATACGCCTATCACGTTAATGAACATGAACGCTGTTCATTCAAGTTTGCCAAACAGATATCTTTCTCTATTTTAAAAGAAAGATGAGGCTTTGATCGAAATCATCTGAACCCATGACAAATGTTCATGGACTTCATTTGTGTCAATATATTCAACCCAATAGCGAAAATAATTAATTTTTATTTGCTATTGTTCGTCTGTGCTTGTATATCGTTAATTAGTAATATAGCATATTTTATACCGGCGTTTTCCTACAAATTATGCAATGCTATACATTTTTCTCACGAGAGGCTCAACGTTCTATGAACCAACTGAACCAGAATAACACATACAAATTCCACATCAGATGCAAGTAGATCTCATCATTCATGTAGTTCATGTTAACACGCATTAAAAAAAATCGACGATCGTCTTTGACACGGAATCATATTATTTCATTTCTATAGACCTATTTTGGAATATTTGCACAGTTATTTTTTTCATTGTGAAACGCGCTTACTTGTTTCGTCACAAAGGTGTCATATATTCTTTATGTGCATGTGACTTGGACCGGATAAGTATTTCTATTCCTATGTAGAATAGGCTAGATGCATCAATGAGTCACTTTTTTCTATCAAAACTTGTCTCCTCTCAAAATTCAATATCAGGATGCCCACCAGCTCCTGTCATGTTCCTGTGTTTACAAGGAAGGGTAGGAAAAGGTCGCGTTGGTTTATAATACATTGTGGATTTGTGGAAACATGAGCCAATGGAAGACGAGAAAGTAAATCGAGCCTACCAGATCAGCCAATCACGTCCGCACTCAAATCCTGAATGTTTAAGTTACCATTTGACTGGGCCGATGCAGATTCACGCGCTATTAACCTCTTGACCGCCAGACCTGAAAAATTGTCCCACGCCGGGCATTTTTTCTAGCAAAATTGCAAGATATATATTTTGATAATAATATATTTAAAGAAAGACCCACAGTTGATTGAAATTAATCAAACAAGTATGAAAAAGCATCTAGCCTTATGCAAACAACATCATAGGGACTTGGTGTGTTCTGGTTACCATAGCAACAACCTCACAACAACCACTAATTCTTGAACTTTTCACAAATCTTGAAATAATATATATCACAGAATATTAATATCCCCATGTCTTTGATTATGAATATGATACATGCAACTCAGTTTTTTTCATTGATGTTAAATACCATACCTAGATCTAACTGGTACAAATGACAGTGAATTCAGTGGAGAATACCTTTGCTCAGCATGCTCACACACTTACATACATCTGTCAGACGACAACACCACGGAAAACCCTATAATTTCTCTTTCCACTACATGCATTCCCATTGTATTGATGTACTATTTTTACCTACATATCGATTGTAACGAACACTACAACAGTTTCATCAATATACAGAAGCTGCGTGGGGACTTTTGACTGAAAAATATAGACCATACAAGAAGAAACATGGGAATGAATTTGCGCCGGATATTTCCGGCACATAGGCGTCACACAATTACGTTTTGCGCCGGAAATATCCGGCGCTGTAGGCGCTGAAGAGGTTAACGAAAAGTCTGATTTGTCTAGTTATTTGAGACATCCAACTACTTTTCGAGACGCCATCCAAATATAGGCTTATGTAACACAATGGGTTTTTTTCTTCTCTTATTTACACATTCTTCGTTTATTTTGGAATGCACATAGAAACCAATTGATAAATTAGCCCAAGGGCTAAGATAGGTTACCGGACAACTTTAGTTGAAACAGGACAGGTGAGATATGACGTTAAGATAAACCAATCATCTTCGTGAACTTCAATGTCATCATTAAGTGTGCAGCATATAACCTTGTATTCATGTATGTTCAAAATACAAATACAAGGTCTATCTACAAGTCTTTTGTCTATAAACGAAATTTACACATTTCTTGTTGGACTCAATGCACTCAATGTCATCTGACGTCAAGTTCAACGTCACCCAAAAAAGCCACATATATATGTGGTATACATGTATATGACTTCCAATTCCAGCTATACCTACAAACATTTTTTGGCTGTAGAGGCCAATTTACACACTCAAGGGGCCTTTTAAGCAATTCAAAGCACTCCATCTTTATACACAATGTCAGGGACCCCAATTAGCATGTTTTATAACAAAAATCTCAAAACTGATCAGATAAATTTGAAGGAAAACGACCAAAAATTAAATTTGGGGCCTATTCAGCCTAAATTTCTAGCCTTTTGAGCAATTCAAGGCACTTTACACACTATATACATATTTATACACATCATGGCAAAAACTCCAATTACTATGTTTTGAAATAAAAATCTCAAAAGTGATCAGACAGTTTTCGATTAAAGACAAACAAGGTGCAAATTTGGGCATTTTTCGACTCAAAAATGACTGTTTTGACATTTCAAGGTCATCCAAGGTCAAATTCAAGGTCACCACACAAGTCTTCATATATGACTTCCCATTTGAAAGTGCTAATTTCTAAGCTCTATCTTCAAGCATTCTATGAGTACAGTCTAGGCAGCTCCCATTATGAAGGAAAAAAGTGCCGAAAATTTTCAAAGTCCCAAATTTTTTTCAAAGGGTGAAAAATTTTTTTTTGCCTAGAAATGGCCCAAAATGGATAATAACGCAATTTGGGGCAAAAAAAAATGTTTTTCGCCGACCCGTCAAAAATTCAAAATGGCCGCCACACGGAGACCGGCGATTCAAGGGCAACAAAACTTATACACATCATAAAGGTACATAAGGGGAATCTTCTGAAACGAAAATCTCAAAACTGATCAGACAGTTTTCGAGAAAAGACAGAAAAGCTGCAAATTTGGGCATTTTTCGACCCAAAAATGGCTATTTTGACCTTTCAAGGTCATCCAAGGTCAAATTCAAGGTCACCACACAAGTCGCCATATATGACTTCCCATTTGAAAGTGCCAATATCTAAGCTCTATCTTTAAGCGTTCTATGAGTACAGTCCGGGCAGCTCCCATTATGAAGGAAAAAAGTGCTGAAAATTTTCTGTCCAAAATTTTTTTCAAAGGGTGAAAAATTTTTTTTTGCCTAGAAATGGCCCAAAATGGATAGTAACGCGATTTGGGGCCAAAAAAATTTTTTTCGCCGACCCGTCAAAAATTCAAAATGGCCGCCACACGGAGACCGGCGATTCAAGGGCAACAAAACTTATACACATCATAAAGGTACATAAGGGGAATCTTTTGAAACAAAAATCTCAAAACTGATCAGACAGTTTTTGAGAAAATGGCCGCCAAAGTCCAAAATTGGCCATTTTTCGCCAAAAATGGCCGCCATTTTGAGAAAAATGCGAAAATCAAAAAACTAAAAAAAAAACCCCTCTTGAAATATTTTTAGGCATTTTTGTGCAAAATTTCAGAAAAATCCGCCTGTAAACTTTAAAGATACAGCTGTGGACGGACGACGGACGACGGACGACGGACGGACGACGGACGCAACGTGACGGCAATAGGTTATCGGACCATAGGTCCGGTAACCTAATAAAACGACGCTGCCAAGACATATTCACCGCATTTAGACTGATTTACATATACTAGTGAAGACGCGGAGAAAGACTAGTCCGATCTTTGGAGAACGGAGGAAAAATAAACGTAAGACAATTAGGATTTCGTAACAGATTTTGTAAAATTTGCCAGGACTTATTTTGCGAAACCAAAGACTATAGAAATATAAGGTTAGTATCATATGGCGCCCCGTTCGTGCCACCAAAAAGGGAAGCTATTTTTTTATTTATCTCATACGTATGAGATAACAAGTCATACGTAGGAGATACTAACACATACGTATGAAATACTAAGTCATACGTAGGAGATACTATGACATACGTAGGAGATACTAAGTCATACGTATGAGATACTAACTTATTTCATACGTATGAGATACTATCTCATACGTATGACTTATTATCTCATACATATGACTTAGTATCTCATACGTATGAGATAGTAACTCATACGTATGACTTAATTATTATCTCATACATATGACTTAGTATCTCAAACGTATGACTTTTTATCTCATACGTATGACTTTTTATTTCATACGTATGACTTAGTAAATCATACGTATGAGATACTATCTCGTACGTATGACTTGGAAAAAAAATAAATTCTCTTTTTTGTGGCACGAACGGGGCGCCATAGTATCTTATATACAGACCGAATTTACAAATTGAAGGACAATTTTTGGTTTGACGAAGGTGAACTCCTAGCAAGCGTACGTACCGTGATGCAATGATCGCACAATTATTTTTCGTTATGATGCGCACATTTTATTTTCGGATGTTTGGATGATTGCCCGGCGTTTTTATGAGGTTCCAACAGGTAGTTTGAAGAGGAAACAAGATAAGAAAAGCGCAGAAAAGCTCAACAGGTTTCTGGGTTATCGATAACCCTTTGTCATGAAGTTGCGTCCATTTTGATCGTCAGTTAGCAATTTTGTTTTTAGTTCTTCGAAATATTGTATGAAGCTTCTTTGGGCAAGGATGAACTTCTGTTTTATTTGGCCAAATGCATGGGGTCGTAAAAATTGGTCCAATGACAAAGGATATAGCACTTATAGTTAAACGCTGACTCCCTGTTTGTGACCTCGAATACGACTTTGTCCTACCTATGCTCACTTAACATTTTAACTCCGATCTGAAAAAAACTCTTCAACCACGCTGGTCAACCATGGCGCATCCGAACATGAAATATGTGTATCACGCTGAACAATCAGACTCCTTGAAGAAGTCGACGCTCGTGAAACAAAACTTATTCTTCGAAAAGTCCATGATAGATTCCCGCTCAATTTTTTTTTCTCAAAATCTACTCTTCTTTTAAACAATTGGGAAAAACTGTGAACATGCGATTTTTTCCCCCTTTTTCGTACTTGTATATGTTGGGACTACCGATAACCGATTTAAAGTATTGGCTTCCATTTCGGGTTCTGGTATGCAGGTGACGTTATGATGGAGGATGAAGATACCAAATCCATCTCCTCACAGCTGGAGTCGGGGCTTGACCGCCCTGATGCTGTTGACCTGGTGTCCAGGTATAGAGTGGCTGCGATCATTCTGTTTGTCCTGGGCTGGGCGTTTGTCATCTTAGGTATCATAATGATCCGAGTCGACCTGGATCTATGGCCGGTTGCCGTTGCTTTTTTCACTCTGGATGTATTGCAATGGATTATCAGTCTTGGGTTTTATGCCCATGCCAAGAAAATGGCACAATCGAAGGCAGCCGTGGGACCTCAGGTGAAGTTCGATGATCTATATAATTATATTGGCCTATAATATACTATACAGGCCCTATATATATATATTATATTATATTATATTATATTATATTATATTATATTATATTATATTATATTATATTATATTATATTATATTATATTATATTATATTATATTATATATTACATTACATTACATTACATTACATTACATTACAGGTTGATCAGGTTGCCGTTTCCCGCGTCGTCCTTACCCACCAACAAGCCGTTGCCCAGCAATTTGTCGTTGCCCAGCAACTTGCCGCGGCCCAACAATATGCCGCTGCCCAACAATTTGCGGCTGCCCAACAATTTGCGGCTGCCCAGAACGCCGCTGCTCAGAAGGCCGCCATGACTGCACAGTCCATGTCACCCGCATACGACGATGGCATTGCCGCCCAAACTGCTGAGGCCCAGGCAGTTGCCGCCAAGACAACTACATCCCCCAAGACTGATACAGCTGCCCCAAAGACAACTACAGCTGCCGCCAAGACTGCTACAGCTGGAAAGACCGCCAAGAAATCGTAACTTCACCAACAACTGCACCGGCGAGCTATTACTTTTCAGGAGGAGCCTATGTGTTTGACTTTCGACTTCCGCTATTATTACACCAGTACTTCCGGTTGGACCCGCACTCGAGAATAGTCAACATCTATATTAACACTTTAATAATACTGTACTTTAATGTCCGAGATTTTAAAATGTGACAATTGGCAGAGTGTTATGTTTTATCATTCTCTACTTTGCAGTGGTTTCTGCTGAACATCTCTCACGCTTGTATATGTAGTATATACTCTAACGTGATATATATGATATGATACTTTCATGGACAAGGGAGATAATGATAAAAACGAATCACTGAGACCACTAAAGTTCTGGCGAAGTTACATGATGATACCTATATGTACATGTACAAAAAGTCGGTAAGAATAAAATATATCATAAACATGTTGCAATATTGGCGTTAAACTAATACATCAAATGACGCGGGATTTACTGTCAGGCATAACTTCGTTACGTCTGTCTAAAAAGCGGATCACTTTGTTATTTACAACACAGATTATTTTGAAACAAAAATGTGCAACACGGGTACAAAAGTCACTTGTTTTAATAGAAATGTGAATGAAGTGTAAAAACAGTATTCAAGTATCATATATATTATGATACTTGCTCCTTAATCACTCCTCATGATTGCCATCATTTATGCATCATGATCTTGTATCGATATTGATGCGGGGGAGGTCAAACCTTGAAGACTCATTTCTTGAAATATTTGCACGAAAAATGTTTTCAAAGTGAAAATGCGCAGTTACTCTTTGGTGTTAAACAATATTCTTGATGTGTATGTGACTTGGTATGTATATTTTTTTCCTGTCAAAAATCAATATCAGATTCATACCAATTTTTGGGATGTTCGTGTGTTTACAAGGAAGTGTATGAAATGGTCGATTTACACTGTGGATTTGTGGAAATAGCCAACAAGAGTTGAGAATATCGAATCGACCTTCAATACGACAGTATCCAATCTCGTCTGCACAAGCTACATGTCTTGAATGTTCAGGTTACCGCTTGCCTCGACCCATTCAAATACATGGATTTATAATGATGCGCATAATCGTAGATACACTGTTTAAATAAGTATAGGCACAAATATTCTGATTCGTGTGAGTCCAACTAAAGTCAGAATACTTTTCTTATTAGCATGTGTAACGTATTGACTTGTTTTCTCACATATATATTAAGATATGAAATTATCTCATGTATAAGTGAACCTAGTCACGCCTATCTATTATGTGAACACAAATCGACATTACATATAAATTTACCACACAATATAATCTTTTTTTTTTCCATACCAGTCTGATAGTTTTATTAATTCATGATTTCAGCCTATATTAGCCGGTAACCTACAACGATTTTTTAAAAATTTCTGTGTGTTTTGTTTCTTCTGGGTTCTTATATAGGAACCAACTGACATAAAATGACGAAGCCAAGACATAGTCACCACATTTAGACTGATTTGAATCGAGTGAAGACGCTGATACGATCTTTGGAAGATAATGAACGTACAACAGAGGATATCATAACATATTTCGCCAGAAGAACTTGTCTTGCTGAACCATCAGCAGGAATAGAAGAGTAGTATAATAATATAGGCGAATTCCACTTTACATATTTATTGAAGGGCGATATTTGGTTTGACGAACGTGGATCCCTTGCAAGAGGACGTTTCATGTTCGATATGGTGCGGATATATTGGAATTTTGAATGTGTGAATGATTGTTCGGCGTTGTTATGGAGTTCCGATGGGTATTTCGAAGAGAAGAGAATCTTTGAGAGGCTGGTTTCTACCAATCACAGGACGATAACGAGACAATCAGAGATTGCAGACCCTCGCCCTTCAGATTTAGTAACTAAAATTAGGCGATAATTGAGAGTTTTGGTCTTAAGACCATCGGTTGTACGCGATACGATTGGGAATTGGCCAAAGAAAAATACAAAAATAAGTTGAAAATTTAATATTGATTAGAACCGGAGTTATAGCCAATTATGTGATTTTCTTTTTTCCGTTGCCATGGCAACCGTTTTTACCCGATTTTGGCAAAGTTTGAAAGGGACTGAGCCACTACCATAGCATTCCAGCCCTAAGAATTTCAAATCGATCGGACCGTTTGCCTTTGAGTTATGAGCACAGACATTTGCACTGAAAAGTCGCTGACAAAAAATAACCGAAATCGTGACCCCCAATTTTTCGACATCGGGCGATAATGGAGAATTTTTGTCGTACGACCATCGGTCGTACACCAAACGATTGGTAATTGGCCAAAGAAAAATACAAAAATAGTTGGAAAAATTAATATCAGGTAGAACCGGAGTTAGAGCCAATTATGTGATTTACTTTTTTCCGTTGCCATGGCAACCGTTCTCACCCGATTTTGGCAAAATTTTAGGGACTGAGCCACCACCATAGCACTCTTGCCCTATGAATTTCAAATCGATCCGACCGTTTGCCCTTGCGTTATGAGCGCAGACATTTGCACTGAAACGTCGCTGGCCAAAAAAAATCGAAACCGTGACCCCCAATTTTTCGACATCGGCGATAATGGAGAGTTTTGGTCGTACGACCACGGGCCATATATCAGATGATCGGGGATTGACCATAGAAAACTACAAAATTAATTAGAAACAAATTGTCTTGATTAGAACCGAAGTTATGGTCAATTATTGATTTTTACATTTTCCGTTGCCATGGCAACAGTTTTTGTCCGATTTTTACCAAATTCGAGGAGGACCGAGCCACTGAGATACCGCTTCATCTCTATAAGTTTCATCGGACCATTCTCCTTTGAGATATGCGCGCGGACAGACAGACAAACAAACAGACAGACATACAAACGGACAGACCCAATTACAATACCCTCTGCCCCTATCGGGGCGAGGGTAATAAATCGTCATGGCGCTGCGTCCATTGTAGTCGTCTAGCAGTTTTATATTATCAGAGACCCATAAGAGATTATGGGTTTCTGATATTATATATAGCTATTTGACAAATTAGTTCATTCAATGATAAACATGGTATAGTACTTAGGACTTGTAGTTAAATGCCGGATTCCTATTAGTGACCTTGAATATGACCTTGCATGATTTTTACCGATCAAAATCAAAGGTGTCCGTTGGACCCTAACTTTGGTGTTAGGTCGGTGTATCAAGTCGGTGTATACGTGGCTCATATGACCATGTTGACATTTAATTAAAAGTTATATTTTTTTTTACTTAGAATGTAATAGGAACTAATGGTGACAGTGTATTCTTATGTAGTCTGACTAAATTCTCTGGGATGCCGGTATGGCGGTATAACAACAGAGGATATAAATCATTTTTAGAAAAGAAGATTTTAGTGTCTTTTTTATGGAATAATTTCTCTAAGATAAGACAACTGAAATTTCAATAAATTTTAAATGTCTTGATCCTTTTTGGTTTCCAGCAGGTGACGATGGCTGATGAAGACGCGAAATCCGCCTCCTCGCAGGACTCCGGTACTAAGTTAGTGGACTTGGTGGACAGATGTAGAGATGCAGAGATAGCTCTGGCTGTCCTGGGCTGTGCGTTTCTTTTTGCTGGTGGTATATTGCTTAGACTGAAGCAGGACCTATATTCAATTGTCATTTGTTTCACCTTGGGCGGATTACAAGTGATTATCAGTCTTGTGCTGTACGTCTATTGTGTCATAATGGTGAACTCGAAGTCAGCCGTGGCACCCCAGGTGAAGTTTTATAGCCTATATGGCCCAAGTATCATACACTGCGCCTAATATATATATAATACCACTCCTCCACTAAATGAATGTCATTTAATCCGTCGTCACCTTCTTAATCCTTATTGAATAGAGGAAGGCGCGGGATATTATATTATATTATATTATATTATATTATATTATATTATATTATATTATATTATATTATATTATATTATATTATATTATATTATATTATATTATATTATATAAAATCCGGTTGCCGATTCCCGTGTCGTCCTGCTCAGGAACAAGCCGCTGCACAGGAACGCGCCCCTGCTCAGGAACAATCCGTTGCCCAGCAACGCGCGACTGTACAGCAATACACCTCTGCCCAGGAACAAGCCGCTGCCCAGCAATACGTCATTGCAGAGCAACTCGCCCTTACCAAGCAATACGTCACTGGAAAACAATTTACCGCAGAACAGAACGCCGCCCTTGCTCTCTTCGAGAAAGCTACCGCCCCGAATGCCTCGATTCATTCTCATGTTAAAGCTGCAATGGCAATTAGGAAAACATTTCCGAGGCCGTAGTACGAGATATGACTAATATTGAATCGTTACTTAGTCAACAACTGCACCAGTGAGGTATTAGCCTTTTCTGTAGGCGGAGCCTATGTGTTTGACTTCTAACGTCTACTATCTCAAGTGGTTGCTACATCCGGTTGGAGCCACACTCGACAATAGTCGATTTCATATTAACATTTTATCAATACTATTTATAATGCCCGAGATTTTAAAATGTGGCAAGTATTACATTTTATTATTCTATACTTTGCAATGGTTTCCGTAGAACAGCCCTCACGCTTGTATATATGTAGTACACTGACGTGATATATATTATTATATGATACTTTGTAGACAAGGGGGATATTGATGAAAAACGAATCGCCGAGACCGAAAAAGTTATTGTGAAGTTACATGATGATACATGTACAAAATGATGGTAAGAATAAAATATCTCATAAAATCTGGTACATCTCAAAGTTAATCTAATGCATCAAATTGCCCAAAATAAGTAATAGTTATACCTGTAGGTTACTTTACAGTATATTTCATTGCCTTTGTAGATATTAATCTCTGGACTCGGGGAGCATCCATTATAATACATAAATATATATATAAAATTAGGAACGTTATGAGGTACAAAAACGTATCTGACAAATAATATTTGACTGAATGTCATGAGGGACCTGTAGCCTTAATCATTATGACAGGATTTCTGAATTTGTACTCTGCTATAATTAAGGCACTGATTATGTGCTAGTAGCCAGATAAATGTAAATTTTGGAAAATAAGATTTATTAGAACTTAAAGGGTATATATCACGAAAATTGGATATTGGTTTTTGTTGTGTATGTGAAAGCACTATTTGAACTGAACAGAATGGTTTTTACAGCATATTGATATCATGATTCCTTCCAAAGTTATGACACTTTAAACATGTACATATTTACAGAATCTGACAACAGAGTCTGACAGCTAATTAATATGCAAATGAGATGTATGACGTCATTGACAGACTGTTTTTTAATTAGGCATTTTTAAATGGAATAAAGAGACCGTTTGTATCCATATTTGTTCACCAAAACCCATTTTTTGTGCCTTTTAGTTAGAATAATCAGTGATTTCAAGGAATTCGTGGTTGCCATGGCTACCATTGGTCTGGCTGGGCCCTTAGCAACCATGGTTGCTAAGGTCAATATCTAATTGAAAACAATATATACATGTATGAAACCATTTCAGACAATAGAGTAATGACAATATATTGAGGAATATATCATCAAAATGTCTGAACACAACCCTTAGCAACCAATACAGGCTTAGGAAACCAGTAGTAATGGTACCATTCATTTGTAATGGCTCTAAACGTTGGTGATTTCTCAGGGCTGTATCGGTTGCTAAGGTGTGTTTTCGAAGTATTTGTTGATCAATTCCACAAAATATAGTCACTACCCTGTTATCTAAATTGGTTTGATACTTTCATATCATGTTTTAACTTGAATACCAGCCTTAGCAACCTGGTTGCTAAGGGCCAAATCAGCCCATTGGTTGCCATGACAACCAAAATTTATATACACTCACTGACTATTCCTACTAAACGTTATATCTGATGAGTTTCGGTGACCAAATATGAGCTCAAATGCCTAATTGTGACATGTTAAAATTGCCTAATTAAAAAGCAAGCTGTCAATGACGTCACACATCTTATTTGCATATTAATTAGAAGACAGATTTTTCAAGACTATCTGGAGAAATTTGCCGGATTTTCAATATTAAAATAGCTATAACTTTTCAACAAATCGAGATATCAACATTCTGTAAAGACTGTTCTACTAAGCTCAACGAGTGGCTTCAAATAAGCTGATGTCATATTTTCGTGATATATACCCTTTAAAATAAACACTAGATCAGACTAATATGGTTCACGAGGCTCGACAAATTAGGACCAATATATGTCGGAAGAGATGGATGAAACTTGACATTTACACATGGAAACTATATCTACTACAATCTTTCATATAATTTATATTATTATATACACGTGAAAGAATTAAAATGAATAGGGCTGTAAAGCAGAAGTATGATCGGTGAGAAATTCCAATGAAATATTCGTGAATAAGGCGTCATTGGGGGTAAACCTCATTATCGCCCACTTTCCACAACGTCAGTAACTGCTGAAATAATATGTTTTATGTCAAATAACTTAAAGTACTAGTAAAGTGAAAATATGATGTTTTGTTATATGGAAGATCTCATTGATCTGAGCAAAATGGTCTTTACGGTATATCAATAGCTCTATTCGTTCAAAAGTTACGGCCATTTGAAACTGCCATTCCGGCACTACATTACAGAAGCCACTTGAAAAGTTCTAGCAACTCATCAATATGCAAATTAGATGCTAATGAGAATTCATGACGTCACGAGGGGAACAAATTTTAATTAGGATATTTCAAGCCATTATATAATGATTCTTATTGAAGGTTCTGACGATGTGACTAGTGTATATTATTATGTACCATACATAATCAATATCCACACAAACTGTACTGTTGCTATGGTTACCAGTCGTTCCCTATAGCCGTAGTTACCCATGGTTGCCATGGCCATTAACTGCCAAATCAGTCTATCCACAGACTTTCTGTCGATTATTTATGAAATAAATTATTATAGATCTCAAGTTGGCACCATTTTTATTTGTGCATACCCTGTTCCAAGTGGGTTTCTGGCCTTAGCAACCATGGTTGCTATGGGCCATACCAGGTCACTGGTTACCCTGACAACAACAGAAAAAGTGAAAACACTGATTATTCATATTAAAATCTGTATAGAATAAGTTTTGTGAATAATCATAACATTAAATGAATGAAAAATACATATCAAAGTACCTAATTAAAACAACTTCCCCCGATGACGTCATGAATATCTCATTTGCATACTAATTAGCTAAATTGTTTTGAAAAAGCAAATTTGCCTATTTCAGTCTTTAAAGTGCTATAACTTTTGAACGGATTGTGATATTTACATGCCGTAAAAACCATTTTGCTCGGATCAATGAGATCTTTCATATAAATTCACATCATATTTTCACTATACTAGTACTTTAAGCGAAAGTACAAAGCGGGTATACATCTGCCAAAATTCGTTATAGGCCGTCTGCCGGCAATTTTGCTGGAGTAATGCTTTATTCGAAGTGCCGTTTTTTCAGTGCCCCTTCGAATCTTGCATATGCTGTGGAATTAGACAATTTTTTATCTTTTACAACAGTGCTTGTATATCGTTTATGGATACTGCAACACACTTACACTAAAGCCATCGTTTATATACTCGAATTCACCATGTTAAATGCACCCCCATTTTAAAAGATAGGGAGGTGTCAGCAGCTTATCCTCAGGGCGAATAAATCCATTGGAATTTCTCATCGATCAGTACTTCCGCTTTACAGCCCTATAGATAAAAAGACAACCCAACTTTGTATATGAGAAGCAACGTTGCATAGGCCCGCATCTCTTAATCCAATAAATAAATCAAATGCGAATATGTACTTTAGCAGACACGCCCCAATGTTTCTCACCATTCCACTCAAAACAGAAGAGAAACAGCGAAGCACGTGCGTTTTATTTATTCTGGCATTTATTTCGTGTTGAAATGCCAAGACTTCAACTCGAAAGGACTGTAAATATGCCCGTCAAGAGCGTCAACCATCAAATAAGTACTTGTGCAAGTATATTTCCACGGATTACCAGCGTAAATGGAGTAATAGAATTTGTGGTAAATAAAGCTCGATTAATGTGTGTTTCGTACGTGGATAGCCGTAAAACAGAGTTACCAGAGCTAGTTATATATTACGAAAATGGGATGACATATCCAAATAACCTTGTTTTATCAACCTAGTCTCACTTAGGTAAACACTGAATATGCATGACCGACATCCTAATGTTGACAAGCGAAGATGCAACTGAGTATGGCTGGTAGTTGTCATACAAATCGCGCCAGAATCGTCAAGGTATCGGCTTCATCAGTCGGTATAGGTATATTCCTATACATGTATCTTGAAGCGATGCCTAACTCCACACGTATCTCAACGGAGACTTCAACAAAGGACTCACCATTGTTTGTACCGGAGACTGGTAAGTATATAGGCCCAGATCAAATTCTTGAACGCTGTAATATATCACGCCAGTGAACTTAAAAGTCCAACAGCTGCCGTCACGCATGTAAGCGGCAAAGTGTGAACAAAGTATCATTATTGGAGGCAACTCCTATGACTTTGGTATATATCTCTAAAATATTGGCATTCAACAAAACAGCGTTCTCCATTTCTTCTACATTATTTTGTATCTTGCTAAATGACAACACACGAATGTCTACAAAATCATATATATTGTATATTTTGCTGTTACAGTTGTGACACAACATAGCAATTAAACCAGCACTCTTGTATAATGATTTTATACACATACGATGCTATGCATATGATTCTTAAAACAAATAATGTTATAATATACAATGTATACCATTCCACAGTCAAAACGGTGAACACAGTCACACCAGGCCACTGTGGAATACAGTCCCGCTTGGAACACCTACACAAAGCCTGCCGTAACATTCGTTCCCGATACGCCAAGTACAAGGAACAAACGTTTCAAAACGTTCTAGTTGATGAGGCTCACAGAGTTCTCTACACGTTTATTCCCAAGTGCGGAACGACAACGTTGAAAGAAGCTTTTTACCGGGCGAACGATGGCGACTCGTCTGGAAAACCAAGTGGGAAAATCCGGGCGCAGAACCATTCGCTTCTAGAGGAAGTAGGTCTTAGGACGTTGTCGGATTTGGGAGTGGAAGAGCAGCGCTTGCGATTGCACGATTATTTCAGTTTCATCGTCGTTCGGCACCCGTTTGATCGCCTGTTATCCGCTTACGTTGATAAAGTCAATTCGTCGATTCCTACATTTCACAGGTACTTCCGGAAGGGGCAGCGGAAGTTGACATTCTCCGAGTTCCTCACTAAAATCTCGCACGATTACGCCTCAGGGAAACCATTGAATCCGCATTGGCGACCGTATTCACGTCTCATCAACCCATGTCAAATGTCGTACGACGCCATCGTGAAACTGGAAACGTTTGAGCAGGATATACCGTTAATAATGAACCAGCTACGCACCAGGGATGGAAAGGCGTTGAAGTTACCAGAAAGGCATATCAATAGGAATATTACGATGAAGTTCGCGGACACGACGAAAGTTTTCCACTCGCTAGATCCGGAACTAGTCCGTGCCGTGTATCACGTGTACAAACATGACTTCCGGTTCTTTGGCTACAAATGGAATCCGGTAGACGGCGCAACCTGTCACAATTTAAACAATAAGTCTTGTTGTTGAATGTTGATATATCTTATTTAGCAAACAATTCACACAAAAGTTTATGCAAGACACATCGTTATTTTCTTATCACGTTATGAGCCAAAAAGGCTGTTCATTAAACATATATTTTGTCAATAAATACCCTGCTGTGTTTTAATAGATAAATGGATGTGATATGCTGAACATATTTACAAATCATCTGAACCATGACAAATAGTACATGTTCCAAATCAGATACATGTACACGTGCATCCTATGCAATAAACCTATATATGTATCTATGTATCAAATCGTGTAGCAAAAAAGTGTATGAAAGGATATAATGGATATTTGAAATAACAGATAAAAAGTGTATTATTCCCTTTCTGCGGACCTGCTTTCACACTTTTGCACAGACATATGTTGTTCAACGTGAAACGCATTTACATATCAAGTGGCCACAACAGTGTGCTCTTTATGTGTGGCGAGATGTACCGGATATATACAATGTATTATGAAATAGAATAGGCGGAGTGCATCATTGAGTCAAAATCCATCATCGGATGCCCAGCAGCTATTGTAATGTTTCTATGTTCACCTCAAGGAAGTGTAGGAAATGGTCGCGAGGAAATATTATATTCAACTATGATGTAGAATAGGCTGAATAGGCTGCACCAAAGAGTCACTTTCCCCGAACAATTCAATATCGGATGCCTGTCACGTTTTGTAATGTTCGCGTGTTTACAGGGATGTGTAATGAGTAGTCGAACTTGTTTCACTTACACATAGGCGATTTGTGGAAATTTCAGCCAATGGGAGACGAGAATTGTAAATCGAGCTTACCAGATCAGCCAATCACATCTAGACATGTGTCTTGAATCTTTAGGTTACCGAATGACTGGGTGTAGCCTCAGATCTATGCGTTATATTAATGTGTGTGAAAGTAGATATAATTTATTGGTAGTTGTGATTAGTGAGTCTGAATTTCGTGACTTTGGGACATTCACAGTACGTTTCAGTGCACAATTCCAATATAGGTATATGTAACACATTGATTTGTTTTGTCGTATATGAATATACATTTTTTGCTATTTATATATGAACGTAAGTCTACATCAACCACATACTTCTCGAAAACAAAATATATGATCAGAAGCACTCTGCGAATAATCTATATACTATAGCAGCAGTTTTATATCAGCCTGATAAATTACTATATAGTTTACTAATCCATGTATTCAGAGTATATTTGTCGGTAACCTATATAGAGATTTCTCTCGAATTTAATGTTTGACGGTAACCTACAGAGATTTCTCCCAAAATTTCATTTTTCATTTTGTATTGAATTTGTTATTCATATAGATACTACCTGATAGAAAAAGACCATGCAAAGATATATTCACCCCATTTGGAGAGATTTGCATTGAGTGAATTCGTTGAGATAGATTAATACGATCTTTGGAAAACGGAGGAGATTGAACGCAAAACCGGTATGATATAGTAACAAATACGATTACATGTACATGTAATTTGCCAGAAGGACTTATCACGCGATAGCAAAGATAACAGAAATAAAGGAGTAATATCACAATTCAGACTGTATCCACTATTACAATGTTTGGTTTGACTAACGTTGTCTCCTTACACGCTTACTCATCGATCGCATAATGATTGTTCATTTCTTCGGATGTGTGAATGATTGTCCACTTTGTCATTCGGTTCTGATGGCTAGTACGCAGTTGAAACAGAGAAAAGAAGCTTAAAAAACTGGCTTCAAGATTCCCGGGAACTACACCTATTGTAGTAGTCCGTTAGGATATCCTTTATTCAATCGATTCGGCCATTTCTTGGGTCGCGAAAATTGGTCCAATGATGATAGCATAGGGGAATTGGAGTCGAATGGGGGGTGACCTTGAGTATGAACTTGAATGATCTTGACAGGTCAATCCCAAGGATGGACAATCCGTAGTCCGCTGGGGCCTAACTTTCAATTGGGAGAATATATCGGGTCATATCTGGCTGCTGACCTTGGAAGGTCATTAAAATGTACTAATTTTGGCGGACGATTTATTTGGCGGATTTGGCGGTAGGGGAAAAACCGCCAAATCAAATCGTCCGCCAATTTAAATAGATATATGATAAGAAATATATGTGGTCTTGAAACCGCCAAATTAAATCTCCGCCAAATAACGTGGGGCTCAAAACCGCCAAACTTAATAGCCGCCGAAATTAGTCGCTTTACAGTATATATACCCATTACCTGGAATGTGAAAGGAACTACGGTGACAGTGTAGTATCAGCTGTACTAAGGAGAAATTCAATGGCAAAACATTTTCTAGCTGGAAAAAGGCTCAGAAACAAATAGTGATTTGATTTCGGATGTTTTTCGCCAATCTAATACAAAAATAAATTGACCCCCATCTGCAGACCTGCAATTCAAGGGCAGCCGAAACTTATACACATCATAAGGGTACATATGGAGAGTCCTATGGATACATCAGAAAACAAGGTCATTGAAGGTCAAATTCAGGGTCACCACTAAACTCGCTATCTTGAAGTATTTGCGGTGTTTACCCCCATACATATCCCACAAAATTTCAAGTTCAACAAAAGTTTCAAGGGTGAAAAAAAAATTTGGACTAGAAATGGCTAAAAATATAGTCACTTAATTTCGGACCAAAAACCGTCATACGCAGACCATCGATTCAAGGGCATCATAGATTAGGGCCACGGGTCCGGAAACCTAAAAAGGGAGCATATATTTTTTAAAAATCATTTGAAAAAAGGGAGAAATCATTATTGCTATTATATTTAGCTGATAATTCCGAAAGTGCTTGGATCACGCGATATTTTGTTTCTTCGTGCTTTTTAACGTTGAGACTACTAAAAATTTCAATGAATTTAATGTCTTGACCCGTTTGGTTTTTAGCAGGTGACGATGGCTAATGAAGATGCGAAACCCACCTCATCGCAGGAGGAACCCGCTGCTGAAGTTGTGGATCCTCTGGTGAAGAGATTTAGAGTTGCTTGGATAACTCTGTGTGTCCTTGGCGGGGTGTTTTCAGCCATTGGCGTTATAACCTACAAGCTGCACCTTTTTCTGCTTGCCATGGTATTTTTCGGTCTGGCCGCATTAGAAGCGATTACCAGTCTTGGGTTGTACTGCTATTATCGGAAACGGGTACTCTCTAGGGCATCCGTGGCACCTCAGGTGAAGTCTGATTATATATACCCTACTACTGGACTTCGTGTGCAGTTCATGTAGGCCTATAGATGTTCATGTGTAGCTTATAGGTCCTTTATGTTCGCTCGTACGATTATATTTTTATATTATATTATATTATATTATATTATATTATATTATATTATATTATATTATATTATATTATATTATATTATATTATATTATATTATATTATATTATTGTTCAGGTTGCCGATTCCAATCGTTGCTGACAATGAACTCGCGGCTGGCTAGAATATTACGCCACTGCACATCATTATGCCGCTGCGAAACAATTTGCCGCTGCCCTGAACGCCGCCATGGTTGAAAACTGAAGAATGGCGTTGCCGCCCAAGCTGCTTACGCCCAGGCAGCTGCCGCCCAGACTGCCGTGCTTCCAGCTTCTGCTTCATCAACAGCTGAACTAGAGAGCTAATATTTTTAAGCGGAGCCTATATTTTGGAGTTTGTTTACTTCCCCTGCCTTAAGTTGTTGTGACTTCCTGTTGGGCCCACATTCAAGAACATTCATCTTCAAACTGACACTTTAATAATGTAATCAAGGATCCTAATAAATATAGTATTTTAATATAATTCTTAATGACCGATATTCCAAGTGACAATTTACAGAGTGTTTCCCAAAACACTTGTGTTACTTTTGGTCACGCTCTGTTTTGCAGTTCATTACTTTATTTCATTAAGTAAACAAGTCAGGGTGGTTTCTGGCAAACAGCTCCCACACTTTTATTATCAGTATTCAGTATATATTCAGTATTATGATACTTTGTAGACAAGGGAGATACAGATGAATAAAAACGAATCGCTGAGACCACAAAAGTTCTGGTGACATGATAATACATGTACATGTTCGAAATGTTGGTAAGAATAAAATATATCATAAAACATCGGTGTACTACAATGTTGGTTCAACGGGTAATCAGCTTCAATTTTATTGACTAAATCTAAAGGGCAATGGTTTGCAATTACTAATTCTGATATGCGCCAAATTGATCATTGTCACGTGACGTGCCTGCCAAGGCCACTGCCAAACAAAAAATATATATTCCAGGATCAATAGGCCACCTTACCTCATCCTGTACTATCATAAAAATAAAAATTATAACATATATTTGTTCTCATTATGTAACGCCCATATACTTGTATAGCTTGGCGAATAAAATATGTATACGACTATTGAGTACACAGTTCTGCCAAGGCTTTATATACAAAACAAGCTTCATAAAACTAAAATTATGACGAACGAAAAACGAGGAAGCAACGTTCAAATAAAATCAATTTAAAAAAGTCTTAGATTATTTTACTAACGTAAAGTACTGGAAACTAAATTAGTTTCCAGTACTTTACGTTAGTAAAATAATCTAAGACTATTTTTTTGGATATTACATATGTGAACCCAAGAAGGGACGTGATTGGTCAGTTGGAGAAATGGGCGGAGCTAATTATCCGGATCCACCAATGAGAGCAGAATCTCTGATCGCGAGAGTATTGTGAATGACAAGTATTTTGAATATGCTGTATACAGTACGATGACAAACAACATGTGAAATCAACAGATGATTGATAAATGTATACAAGTAGGGATGTTACGAAAATCAAAGGGGGAGGGCATTGACAATGTATGTAATCGCAGGCCCTGGTAAAGACTCATTAGCATGTTCCATCTGCGCAAGTAATTAAGTAGGCGAGTCGACTCATAATAAGTTATCTATTCATGATTTCGTGTTCATTTTAACTTTCTTTATAGCTATACAAGTTTTCAATACGTCAAGCAACGTTATGATTTATCGTAAAAATCCTAAATGATGAATTGTTGATTCTCATATCTCGAAGCCCTTCAAAAACTAAAATGAACTTTCATTCTTGCCTATATTTCGAATTTACACCACCAAAGGAAAAACAATGTTTGAAATCATCATGAAAATAAAAATGATTTCACAACAACAATAAAAACATGATGACCTTTGTCAATCGAACTTTGTAAATTGTATGCATGAACTTTTGTTATTTGAATTGCCGTGACTAGCCACAGAGCTTGGATGATACGTTTGGGAATATTTTACCTAGAACAGATTGTTCTGGAGCCTATACAATATACACCCTCCAGAATACACGCTGATGACCATAAACTGATAAAGTGAAGTCACGATGTCAACGAACTATTATTGTTTTGTTCGTGAAAATGTATCCAATCCATGGTTTTATTCTGTTCCCTTAGTTTTGTTATCGAAGTAATTGATTAATTATTTCTCAAATATGAGTTAAATGTGAAATGTGATTGGTTTCAATCTTGGCCACTTCTACGTGCATCTAACGGGAGTGCGAGTGTACCACCTGACTCATTCGCGAAGATACTCAGTAAATGGGGAACATAATCGAAAGGTGCAAATTGTATTTTGGCCCGCCTTGCCATATAAAGATATTCCAATTCACATGACTAAAATTATTCGATATTCATAGGACATGGTCGGTGCTGACCAGTAAGGCGACTGAAATTTGTCAACAAAATACTGACTTCGCTATGTATGAACGATTTTTTCAGAAGAGGGCATGAAATGCAAGGTGGGTCTTCAGCGAATGACCTCAATGAATTAGCAACTGGCGCAGGTACCCCATTCACACGAAAACCCAGAAACTGAGTACAGAGTATCGTTTTCAATGCTCATGTGACACGGACAGGCGACAATATGATCAACATGGTCAAACCCGACACAATAAATGGACAGGACATGTGAAATTTTGCGTAATCGTTAAAATATTGATCATAATGTCCTGTCACCTGTACCTGATAAACAGCTGCCACTGAATTTAATCGAGCTTGTTTCTCGAGAACTCACGGCGTTATCAACTGTTCAAATATGACATAAAGTGGATGATTAAATTAAATAGTGTATAACCCGTGTGTGAGCGACTATTGATCTTTACTGTACATTGTTCTTGACATTTATACGTATGTTTTATTGTTAGATCGCGGTGACAAAATTTGATGGATGCATTTGTTTCGCATTGGGCTTTTCAAGACACTTGATTATACCACAATTAAACGATTAATTTTTAATATTCATGACGGGTGTATTATCGCACGAATTGTAGATTATATCATGGTTATAATTATTGTATCTGCCAATCTAAAATACGATACATATACACATATAATGTGTTTGTAAAGATACGGACATTTCGCAAAGGCATATACACTTCCGTGCAAATGTCAAAGTATCTTTCATCATGCATTTAAATTCATGTACATATAATATTTGCAAACATTTATTCGGAAATCCAGTTGTATCATGCGGTGAAGTAATGCTACTATTGTTTGCTTCACTTCTATAGAAATTCACTGGTGTACATCTTGTTAATCCCAGGTATTTGATTAATAGCTTGTAGGTCTGACATTGCATGCCAATGTAGTTTGTTCACATAATTGATAATCGATAAATACCGTATGTTCACCTAGACTACTGCTCCTACCGGTCTTAATTTCTTAGGTCTGAACACGTGTTCATCAAAAGCAGCTGATGAAAATATGCGCGTGTACGCTTAATCTGTAAAGGAATGTTTAATCCTACGCGGTCGAAAATCACATGTGAGTACACAATCAAATAAATGTTTGTATATGGTGTATATTTTGCATCAATTTTAACATTGAGTTTTCCTGATGATTATAACATATGTTACATGAACAATTATCAATACTTGGAGCAAAAAGAAATCAATTTAAGTACTCGTATTCTCGACAATATCGACGGATGCATAATCGAAATGGATGTGTTCTTCTGGTGTTTATTGAAATGAACATGATTAGGGTCGTTGGATGCGTAGAACGAAAAATTACAGTTTGAAACTCTGTGGTGTTATTTCATGCGGCGAATAAATTTCTTTCAATTGCTTATGTCGTGCAGAGAATTTTAATCATTTACATGCGCGTCATACAGTGCATTTAAATCAATAGAAAATATCATTCTGAACACTGTGGAAAATATGCATACATTCATGCCTGTACATGTATGATATTGCAGTAAAAATACACCAATTTCTTCAAAAAACATAGCCATCAAGAAAAATATTATATAATCATATATTTGGGATATAGGCACACACACAGAAACTATACCTATATGAAAAATGTATGTATGTCATTGAATTTCTCCGCACTGAAATTAATTTCCTTACAGACATGTACTCTTTCATGGACGAGTAAATATTGTTGCGTGTCTCCGTGAAAATTTCATTATTTACTTTTTGGGTTCAAGTACCCGCTTCCAGCACGTATGTTACGCGCTTTTTTCTGTTCCGTATGAAAATCCTACTGAATAAAAAATAGTATATCATCGAATAGAGATATAGGTGTTTTCGCTCATACAATATGCTAAGTAGGATGTATATTATGCAACGTATTATTATTGTGAACAATTAATATGCATTTGACAACTATCGGTGATTTCAGAAAATACGATAGCCGGTCATCCGTGTTTATATGCATGGTATTTATTATTACATACTAGTATTACACATTGATCAGTATACATTAACAATATATATAGTCAGAAATATAGGCCTAGGCTATTAATCGTTACGTGAGCAAGTATTTTTTTATCATTTATCAGCAAGCTACCGTATCAGAAGACAGTGATGTGAAGTGTACTTAGAAATTGACCTTTGCTCTTCCGTAGCCCGTTTCAGTTTTGATGCACGCCCATTCAAGTGGTATCATTTCCTTCAAATAGCCAATATATATTCAATATCTATATATCCGTTCACATATTGAAATAAGTATAGGGCCTCTCACTTGTATACACGGAAACCAAAAGGGGTTATTTTATCTATTACATAGGCCTACACACACCGAAATTACAGGTATGTATAACCAATTAATCATGAAACAATGCATTTGAACAGGTAACTGTATAGAACTATGAAGGTAATTTGACTTATCAAAGGTGTTGAATTCAGGGGTGCAAAGGGCACTGTGCTTTGGAGCGCAAGGTTACGAGTGATATTACGTGTCCGCACAGTACGTATACACATCGTGGTGAACAATGGTGAATAATCATTAATTAGTCTTGCATATTTTGATCCCATGACCTGTTGCGTAGATGCATATCAATTAAAATGACCACCATATTATGTAGGTTATACGGCCATTTATTTATGTACCAGGCTAACTGGTGAGAATTTATTTACGAATGCTTTCGTGCAAAACTTGGATAGACATTGGGACTAGTTAATTATTTTTAATGACCCCGATAAATTATGCTCGCTTCGGATTTTTTTTATGTTGTTATGTTGTTTTGTTTACAAGATATTTCTAGTGCAATGTTGGTTAGTTCACATCTGGTTTTTGTGTCATATGTCAGTTTGGGTACTGTTTATGAACAAATTAAATATGTCAAGGGGGAAAAAAAAGAAAAAAAATACTCATTACCGATGGTTTCATAAATTAAATCTAAAATATATAGATATATTTGTAAATCGTTTAAGATATGCCTATGTAAGAAATAATAAATTGCACAAATCATTCGCATATAGGTTTTCCAGTGATCTCCAGTTGTCTGCGTCCACATAATATCGGCTACATAATGTTATTCATCAATAAACCCTTTAGTGGAACGTGTTCAAATGAAACATAGAAACACAATAAATAGCCTCTGCTAGTTATCGTCTTGTTCAGACTGAAAAATGGGTTTTCATCTCATATCCTCTCCCTTCAAATGCATGTGGCATATATATTATGGACACCCATAATCTTCATCGCCTTTATATTAAACCCATTAAAACTTAATCCGATTGTCTTCTTGCCTTAAAAAATACTTCTGTGTCACACCTAAAATGCACAATTGTATGAGCTTTAATTTGGGTGTGGAATGGATTTTATAGCCTATACGCATCAACGCCGACCGGGCCTTGTTTAAAGGAGTAATTAACAATACAAATTACATAATTACTTTCAGGTGTATGCCTTGAGGATGGACCCCGGGTCGCAAACACCCGCATTTCCCTTGCAACATCTAATGACATCCTTCTTAGCGGCTATAATGACAATACTTCTGTCATGGAGATATTTGTTGGAAGCAGATGACAACGCTGTTGGTGACGTCATAACTTCCCGCCAATCTGGGGCTTTACCCAGGCGTGACCGCCCACGAAGTGGGGTATTCCCCCATGATAAACAAAGTGCACCCATTGCTCCCGGGGGCAGCCGAGCAGACGAAAGCGAGGGAAAAGACGGCTGTCAAACGACTCATACAACAACTCAAAACAAGGGTCGTCAAGGGGTTTCACAGGCATTTACCCCCGAGCAAAGTGGGTCTTTTCCACGTACAAACGTTGGCACAGCGGGGCCAGTGACATCCATACCGTTGGAAACACCTGCATTACTATCGTCACCTGTGTTGTCAGACCGTCGGGGAATCGCCGCGGAGGAGGATGAGATCGAGGGTTTCCCCAATCAATATAGACGTAGATACAAGGCCCGTCCATCAACTGACCAGCAGTCCAGTTCAGTGGGAAGTCACGCGGGTGACTATTGCCCAGGTGCCAATTGGACAAGCTTGGAAGCTGGCAGATGTAAACAAAGATCGTTGTTGATGTTAAAACGCACGTGGCATGAAGCTGGCAACGACGACGACGTTGGCACTGAAATCACAGGTGCTGATGGCAGACAAACTGTAAACAGTGAACGTGTCAACACTGGCCGTCATAACCGTTCATTAACGTTGGATATTGATAGCGCGGAAGAGCAAGGGTCCATTTGTGTTTGCCATTGTGCCATTGGACCTGGTCAGTTGGATTACCGTGATATTTGCCGATGTCATCAGGCGGGTGATAACAGTGATAATGACAATGATACTGTGTTGTCAAGAGATACACGTGACCGAGGGACTGACCTCAGCTCGCAAGCAGACGATCGCGGACAAAATTCGACACGTGCTGCAATTTGTGTAAACATTGGTTTTAATAACAGCAACGGAAACCAGAACTCAGTGGAACAATCGTCTGATGCGATGGAATTCAACAGAAAATCGAACGCTCACTCGAGCAATGTGCACGATCGAATACAGGCGTGCAGCAGACGGACTTATGGTATTTCAAATAATATACAGCAAAAATTCAACGACGGTATCAACAAAGCCCTGTATCAGCTGGCCTCCTACGAGCCGGCGGCGTCTGATGCAGATCATGATCTAGATAGTGACGACAAAACGCCGTCGTTCTTCGAGTTCAAATCATCACATGACTCATTCTACGATTTTGACGACGCCTTTTCCACCGAGGCGATGTCCAGTCAAGGTCAAGGTCAACTAGAGTTCAAGGACACCAGCGGAGGTCGCAATAGTCCCGCGGCGAAAATCCCAAGGAGGGATGAGCCTGGCTTCTACAGCACCGCGTTTTTCGACGGCGATTTCGACCCTGAACCAATCGGCGATCAATCACTCGGGGCACCTGCCGATACCATTGCCAAAATAGGATCGATTGAGGATTTATTATCCCACGAGATGAGTTTCGACTGTGATGATTTGACTGCGGAGCCGATAATCGGCGACGAGGACGTGCAAACGTTCAGCAGCTCTGCCAGCAACAGTTCTACAAACTCAGACACTGAGCATGAGGTGGAAATCAGTGAATTTTACGACCGTACTCTCGATACAATAACGGAGGAGGATAGTGACGAAATCGAGGAATACACGCCGGGAGACCAAAGTCACGTGACCATCACGAGCGTCCCCTGGTGGAAAGTTGATCACGTGGACAAATATGGCGGCGACATGACGGATAGTTCCGGAAGTGACGAGGGGACACCACGTGACAGTCCGGCGTCCCCGACTATTCGGAAATATTCCAGTGACGGTGATTTGTCAAATGTCGGAATGAAAAGTGACCTACATGAACCAACTTCCCCCAAACGTGGTGCAATTCCCAAAATAAAAATCCATGCCCCGGAGGAACCCCATAAAATCGACAACTTTGCATCAAGTTACACAAAAAGTGAATATGGATTAGCCGAGGATATTTCCCGTGAATATGACGGTAATAATTCTGAAAATAGCGACAGTACCATCTGCTCAGACGACATTACAGATAAAACTGTCGAGACAGATGCTGATGATGGAGACATGAATTCCATTAGAGCTCGAGCTTCATTCTTCGAAGCAAACATTTCTAAACAACAGGATACTTCACGGGCACAGACGGGGGCCGTCTTAAAGAAAGAAAATGCAAAAAGCAATAACAACGATACAAACGACAATAGCCTGGGAAAATTCACAGCAGATGGTCAAATTTCGGCCGATGTTGACTCAGTTTTGCTGAGTGGGCGATGCGGCCTCGAGCAGAGCCCTGACCCTTGCGATAACGCACCGATAACGGACGAGCGGGGTACCGCAGGCAACCCAGAGTGCGGGGAAAATAAAGACAATAGACATTACACGAGCGTTTTGATTAATGATGCAAACATGCCCCGTCACACAAATCTCATTACCACGGAATTAACGAGCAGTGATCCCCTAGGAGTTGATTTACAGACCACTAAAGAAACAGCTCATCCCTCTTCATGGTCACAGGCTGGCTATAATGGGAGAGAGGAGGGAGGCGGGAGAGGGGACACTCTACCTAGAGACAGGTCTGCACTTGGCCCAGATGAACACAATAGGGATAATATTGATCGCAGCGAGACGAGGGACGCTCGGCTAGGGAACAAGCTTGCTCATTCCCACCTTCCCCCGGCCAAAACTGCAGGGGACAACGCCTTCTCTCCAAATGACTTTGACGTCGTGCAAGACGGCAAATATCACGTCGACGATAATTGTGTTGTGGACAATAACAGTGATATACTTGGACGGGATATAACGGCGTGCTCCACGCCCTCGCTCTGGACAGGTGCGACAGAAGATACCACGAGCACGACGACTACAGGTAAACCGGCGGATACCCCGTCCCACTCTAGACAAGCTCCCGGAGCCAGGCGAGGCCAGGTAGATGTTTTATTGGACACGGCCCAGCAAACCATCGGGACAAATGACTCACGTGTGAATTACGTCCCTGGCCCGTTGTCACAATTGCCATCAGTGGGCGACTGTTTGCCAAATTGTGATAGCAGTGATGGACATAACCAGTGTGACCTTGGCAGAGACCTTTCACTAGGCGGAAGAGCACTAGGCGAATGCGACTCGGAAATCAGAGGTATACACTTGGATATCTCACCTGATACAGGTGGTGGTGGAGATGCATTCAATACAACAAGGGCGCTGGTGTCTCGGTCCACAGAACACAGCCACCCAGTGGGGACCTCCTCATTAACATCGCCCACAGACGCGAGAACCAACAGAGGGCAGCCAAATAGTAAACAGAGTGCGTCTACACGGCGTGAAGAGCATGTAGCTGCTGACACAAAAATTCCGACGGTTGGGGATTTCGTGTTTAAACTGCCAAGGAGTAGTGCCCAAAATACAATCACCCAGAAGTCATCATATACATTCACTATCCCCAGTGACAATCGGGCAAGTGTTGGAGTAGCTGGCCAAGGGTACACCCCAGCGAGAGAGAGGGATATATCGGCGGTGACAGCAGATAAGCGGGGTACATCTGGGTCAAAGTTTCACATTCAAGGTAGCATTGAGGACAGGCCGGTGGATAAATTACATTCACCTGCACCGGGTGGACAGTCGCTAATGAACACTAACACTGGTAGCCCCAGGCAGCAGGCAGGGGGTGCTACAGTGAGCGGTGATTACATAGACAGGAGCCCAGTGGTGTCACAAATCAGCAGAGCCGTGAGTAATTCGATCAGTGAGCCGGCTAAAGTTGTTAAAAACATCGCTGGTACTTACCCGGGCAGACATTCATTACAGAGCAGTGGATTAACTGGTGATCTAATAAATTCTCGCCACAGTAGAGACCAAGCTGATGTAACAAGGCCGGATAACTATGCTAAATTAGGACATACAAGTTACGTCACTGAGCATACACCTGTGAACAAAAGTGTGGCACCCCCAGGGAATGACAATAGACAATATGTGATCGTTCCGGGTGCTACTGCAAATACGAACAGACGTTCAAATGTTGGATATAATGTTTCACAGAATGCAGATACACGATCCAAAATTGGCAACCCAGATCTACAGTGGGACGGTGTATCTGTAGGTGCGCTGCAGACATACAAGGGATCAAACGTCACTGTGTATCAGCCGAGTGCCACCTGTACAGCAATGGCGACATCGACAGCGCTCGCCAGGCGGGAATCCCCCCATGGAAGTCCCAGATCTCAAGATGGGGGAAGTACATCTGGAGCAGTTATCTCGGCAGTGGCCAGGGCAGAAGCCACGGCTGAGAACCCATACATTGCCGTGGCGAGGGCCTCAGCAAGGGCAGCTAGTGTCGCCACAGCCAGTGCCACGAATGCCCTAACTGAACCCGGATACGACGATGCTGATCCGGAACAAGCTGACATCAATGTCGTGATCTCCACATCGTGTACTCTGCGAGGTCAGGATCAGAACTTGCATCAGGATTCTGAGGGGATTCTAGATTCCCTGGGAGATCTTGCTGAAGTGAATGTTCATAGTGTCGGTGCTCCTAAGTCCAAGAAAAAATCCGGATCCAGAATAAAAGCTCTAACCGACGCCTCAACACAATCATCTCCAGATATCAGTCGAGGTGTCATGAGCCCAGGTTCACGAAGGAAACTGAAAATAACAATAGAGCATCCGCAGACGCCTGATGGATCCCAGAAAGAGATCCGGACTCTCGAGTGTGATCTGCCAGTTGCCAACAAGGACATGGATGTGACTTCAGTGATCAGTGACGCTGTGCGGCAGATCCTGCAGAATAACTCCCAGTCACTGCCTCATGGATTCATGTCAACAGAAAACTTCGACAAAACAGTTCAAAAGGTCACAGAACACGTGATCCATGCATACAAGCCGCAAGGAGATCCAGCTCCAGATGAGGCCAGTGTTGAAGATCCCCCACTTCCCAAGCCTGTGAGAAAGAAGAAGAAAAAGACAAAAAGCTCAGACGAAAAAGTTTCTAAGAAAAAGAAAAAGAAGTCCAAAGATCCAGCTGTTCTCTATGTGGCGACTCCATATGAGGAAAACTATGGAGATGCAGAGCCCGTGAGTCCCTACTCTGATGAATATAATCTGGATCATGCACCTTTCCCTCAAATCCGGGTTAACGATTCAGTTGTTCCACCTGAACAGATCGTTGAACAGCCGACCCCAACCAAGGTGAAGAAGGTGAGAAAGAGCTCTTCAGAGAAGCCAAAGAAGAAGAAGGTAAAACGCCTACAATTTGTAGAAATTGATACAGTGACTGTCGGAAAATTACCAGAAGATGACCAACAAGTGATAGCAGAAGTTGTAAACATTGGTAAAGGCGGGAAGGTGAATGTATCAGACTCGCAGGGAATTGTCTACGTCAAAGAGAAGAAAACAAAAAAGACAAAGAAAAACGGAAAGCTTAAAGGAATCCTGAAGAATGCGTCCCCGACATCACCGGACCCAGTGACCAGTGACACCACTGATCAAACGGACAGAGGTGACAAAGCAAACACTCAAGACGACGAGTCTGATCTTACGGACAGGAATAATCCATTTAAGGAGGACGGTGTATTGTACAGTGAAGTGAGGGCTTCTAGGGACACCCCTGAGAGCAATTACATTGACCACATATATGACAGTGGATTGGCGAAATCGTCCATGACAGGCCACCACCAGCCTGTCGAAGGTAAACATGAGTGCAGCCTCTCGCAGGGGCCAGAACGAAAATCAATATTGAAAAAGCAAGGTACGTCCGAGCTCGAGGTGGCGTTTTCTCAACGATCCCAGCGACAGACGCAAGAAAAACAGCCATACAAGTCGGTATTACAAGAGCCAGTGCCCGAGGTAAAAACAGTAGAAGCCGGAGTGGTAGAGCATGAGCCGGATCAATTACAGCAACAGGACAATAAAGAACGGCCATACAGTAGAATACATATATTACATTCGAGGAAAAACTACTTGACAGAGGATAAAACGGACAGTAAAACACCGACGGTGGATACAGTGAAAAGGCGAAGTGGCAGTGATCTACCCAAGGCTCAGAAACAGGACCCACAACCTCCGGGCCTGTTCGTGGTGGATATAAATTTCGAGAGTGCTTCAAAGCCGGATATAAACAAGTTAAAAGAAAAGGTGTTGTCAGCACGCCCCAAGGCACCTGCTGCTCTAGTTGCTGACTCCGTGTGGAATGCACGCATTGCCGCAGCTCGGAGTATTGATACGGGATTGAATACCATTGATGGTGGATTCACAAAGCAGTATTCAACTAGATCCCTGCCCGCCTCCACGACAGACTCGCCCGTGAGGAAGGCTAAATCGCTCGGGACGCTTCCAAATCAATATCTCGCTCTAGCCACCAGCGATGCACAGTCCCATTTCGTGGAAGCGTCCATGGATACGGACGCGACATCTGCTTATTTCGAGACCAATCTGGATGAGAAGGATCCTGAAAAATCCAAGTCTATGATAAATCTCCAAAACAAGAAACTCGTGGACGAGGAGTTGAGAAATCAGGAGATAAGTGACCAATATGATGGCTTTGGATATGGAACACTGCAAAATGGTGACGAGGATATGCGTAGTAAATCCGAAAGTGAACTGAGAATTTCACAGTCTCTGAGCAAGATGTCAATTCCGGATTGGTACAAACGCTCTCCACGGCGCGACCAGGAGATTGTGATCCTCAAACATGCTCGTCCCAAGTCCACTGAACAAGCGGAGTATGAACGGGGACAAGCTCCTTGGAAGGTAAACAGGAGTGACGTCACTGACAGTGTAAGTCCCCCCTCCAGTAAGCCCGTGGTCATTCAGCAGTCATTTTCGTACCGTCCAAGTATCCGCGGGCGAAGTCCAGTCATGCACGAGTTCAACAAGGACCAAGCCAAGCAGACTTTCGAGCTTCCCAGCGCCAAATTGAGAAGCAAATCCCAGGAACGCCTTCTCTTCCCTGTGACTCCATTCGAGGCAACCAGGCCGGCTACAGCTCCACAACAACAAGAGGAGCCGATGAGTCGTCGGCCTGCCAAGGAAGCCTACATCCAGATCCGAGAGCGATCTAAGTCGAGGGAGCGAGCAGATTTTCAGTGGGAACCTGTGGAAATCCAAGAGCAGAGCATGGATGCTCCTCAGGTTACCAGCACGTCAGCTGCAAATCGGGAATCCAGACCAGAGAGGAGAATAGAAAACAGACGCTCTCGATCCAGAATGCCATATGTGGGAAGTGACACTGATACCTTCATGATTGACCCGCCTTTGCAAGTGGAAGTGCAATCCAGTATCGAAAGGAATAACGTGATGATCCAGGACAGTATGACGTCACCTAAAGACAGTGGCCTCGGATCCTCATTCACAAGTACTCCACACTCGCCTGCTGATTCCCAGATACATGCACAGCCTCGACAACAGGAGAATGTTCAGGCTAGACACCGTGGAGAACCTGTCCATGAAAACATCGACTATCAGGCGCCAGAAACGTATATTCAAACAAGCAGATCACCCGCCACTCTACCAGAAAGTGAACAACTAGATCACTCACAAATTACAGTTGTTGAGCTGGATACTCAGGAAACGGACAATTTGCCACGAACGAGGCGAAAGAAAGTATCCAATAAGGATCCTTCAGCGAGAAAAATGCAAGGTAAAAAATCTCGCAAGAAAGCACAGGTTAAGGATGTTACGACGCAAGAGGCACTTCAAGCGCTGTTACTGCCCCAAGTGGACGACCCTGTTGACCAGTCAATGGACCAGAGCGTGGATTATGACAATAGAATAGCTGGAATTCCGAATGTTGCAACAGAAGAGGCACAAATACAACAGCACACAAGTGTTGTTTTGCAACAACAAAGCATCATGGAAAATATTGACTCTGACAATTTGACAAGCCGTGGCCAAGATCCAGTCATTGTCAACAAAAAACCCAAGAAGGTGAAGAGTCGTAAGAAGGTGGACGATTCGGGTCAACAAAGCCAAGGTGATCTGCAAAAGTCGGCGGGCACCAAGGGTTCATTTGAGAACATGTTGGATGGGTTGTTAGTACTTGAAAATCCACCGACAACTCTTATGTCTAATATCGATGAAAACAATAAAATTAATAGCTCATTTGCAGACACAAAAATGGAACCACTTGACCGCGCCCTGGCCATACTGAAGCTTAAAGACGATTTGAATGAGACTCCCAACACTGAAAATATGACGTCATTGTATGCCGTGCACGGCTCTCCACAGCTTGAAATCAAGCCTAGTCACACACAGGAGACTAGTGAGGGTGACGTCACAGTCAAGTGTAGGAACACGAAGTGCGGTCTCGTAGCAACTCTGGAAGATGCACGTGTCACTTACAAAACATGTCACAACTGTTACACGTACTACTGTTCACGTGACTGCCGCAAAGCACACTGGGAGCGCCACAAGAAGAAGTGTCACTACAGTCGCGTGAACAGCGCGTGTAAACACGTCGTCAAGAAATCTCGCGAGGATGAGGACGTTTCCAAGGAGATTGCACGCGTGGCACGTGCTGGGTACCTGTCACGTGGTCGCGGGTGTGTCATGCTCGCGTTCACATCCATCGGAGCGGCTGAGAACTTTCTCCAGCACGGTCTCGTTGCCTTGGAAACGCCACCAGTCTACCTCGCCGTCGGAGATTTCCAAGACGTGGAAAGTCTCGGGGAGCATTTCTTCGACCTCACGGAAATGTGCAAGACTTACAACCCAGAACTGAAATGCGTTCTCGAAGTTGCTATAGTAACGGGAAGCCCAGACGCCCAAACTAGTCACTACCCGCCACGCCGTGAGGGTCCAGTCATCAAGAAATGCGTGAAAATCCGCCTCAATTCTGAGGTCATTCACCCCAGAGGCAAAGACTCTGAAACCATGGAAACGCTAATCCTCACGGCTGTTCCAGGATCGGAGTTCACAGAGAACATGGAGGAACGAAAAGCGCGGGAAATCTGCTTTGTAAACATCCAGCGGAAGCTGCGCGAGAGGGGCGTGTCTCTACGTCATCAGTACCCGGATGTGTACAGTCAACTGTGTTCCTACGTCGCCGACAAGTTGCATTTCACACCGATAACTTTGTACCCGATTGATGCGAACACAGGGAAGAAGTTCATGTGTCTCATCATGCCCGAATCTGAACCGGATGTGGCTTGGGGCAACAGGACCGACCTCCTGGATCAGCTGGGACTGACCGCCAATGTCGAGCGGTCAACTACAGTGTAACCATGGTAACTGAAAGTTACAGCGTAGCCATGGTTACAATATATTTATGCCTGTATATATGAATTAGTAGTCGTGAATATGGCAGCATAACTGCAGAATGTAGCTCCAACTAAATGTCATGCATATCCAGGCCTAGGTCTAGACATGTTTTATGTAGTAGTTCAAAAATGCATTCAACACTCAATTATAGTTTTATTTATTCAATAGCTGTGTTGTCGTTAGTTTTAGTATGCAAAATTGGTGCTTTGTGAAAGTAATATCTACGTCAGACTCTAATTGCTAATTGCGAATATATCAATTCATGTACATTGAATTGGAATACTGAACTGATATGTACAAACTTGTTTAAATCTATATATGCGAACAAAGTCATGGTCAGTTTATGCTAATATATTTGTAAGTATTGAGATATTGTCATTCCATATTTGTATATCATGGCAAAATGATTTCATATCGGTATGAACTACTGCATGGATATACTGTATAGTGTTCATCATCATGATCATGGTTCGAGTGTGATTTATGCATATATTCGGTTAACTCATGTGTTGATTTCCTACATACTAGTATACAATATGGGGTGTTCTATTGCAAATTTTATCATGGAAATAACTTTAGCCAAAAAATTATAGTGTATATGATTTGCACGTGAGATATGCTATTGAACTAGAATCGTACTTTTGATTATGGCATGATTGAGCAATGTATATACTTAAAATTCGACATCGTTCGTTTTTAGCATTAACAGTTGCATTTTTATTCAAACGAATATTGTACTTATAAGCTGCAATTCTTACATGTATTATTACAATTCCTTGTTGAGCTTGTAATCTTAATATTGTCGTATTTGTTTGTACATTAATATTATTATTGACAGTATATTTTATTGTAGTTTTATCCCATATGCTATGGCAGTAATCTTTGTTAGTTATGTTTGTAATGTATAGTTGCATTCACGGAAGATACATTACTTTCACATATAGAGTTCTTACTTTAACCTTTTTCAGTAAGCCGTTCATTTGCCAGTCATACATATGTTACATTATACTTAAGAAACAGAATGTACATCTACGTTTCATTACGTGTGAGAGTGTATATGGATTTGCACATAACATGTGTCGAGAAAAGAATAAATTGAAATGCAACATAATTTGGGGTGTCTATACAAGCATACTACCGGTGTATTTATCAAGGAAATTTAAACGTTCTAGAAGATTAGGCTGAAAATTAAGTTTTATTCATGTGATGTTATCTTATAGTAATTTAGTAATAGTAATGAATATTCACTGACCCCGATCGGTTTTTCTTGATAACAAATTTGAAATGGATGTCATGTGACGGTTGAATTATCGGTTTGTATTTTTAGACCACGTTTATCGTTATAATTTACATACGTATCTGTGTTGGTGTGAAAAATGTCATGGTAAATAAACTGCAACTTCTAGCATATCATTTATCAAATACTTTGCCAATTTTTGGGAGCATTCCAAAGAAACGTCAATATTTTTGTGGTATCCTACAAGGCTATATATGCGTGATATCATTGTTTACATTTCAAAATGATACATTAAATTTGCTTGCGTTGCACATGTGAATAAATAGTACATGTACATTTCTCATAAATCGATATTGTAGTTGTGGGTTTCTGGCCCAAATACCGTTCATATCATATATATTTTGTCAATATATATCACACATTTCCATGGCTATAGCAAAACGTACATATATCGTATTTCCTGTTTTTGAGAACGATACCCATATTTCATTACGACTGCTATGTTAATGTGATTTTGTCCCCGCGTATATTTCAATGGTTGTTGGGCTGGCTTTGCAGCACATAAAATCGATAACATTTTCAAACCCACCAATAGCCTACCGTTTTCTACTGTACCAAGTACACTGGAACACTGTAGTGGCTTGCATGTTTGCTTTTTCAATGATCGGTGCGAATGCATAAATTCTCAGAAAAAAAAGTAACGCGCATTATCAAACGGTGACTAATCTCTATATTTTTTTTTTCATCACACATAAAAATGTAGCCCGTGCGCTGAATTATGTAGTCTCTGAAAAATTTAGTAGTATCCAACCGAGTCGCTAAATAAGGCTAGATGTCATTTTTGCATCTGTATTTATTTATTTAGGGCGGTTTTTTCGGCTGAAGCGTTCGTGTGGTCTAAGTGAGATATGAATAGGATAGTCTGAGTTGTGCAATTTCACATAACTGTTGGCAACCTTACAAAATGAGATGTAGTAGGTCCACATATTTGTTGATGTAGTGGTAACAGCGAGTGGTCTCCACCTTTTACGATGTAAGAAGCGTGGTAATGTAGTACTGGAGTAATGTCCGTTTTTGGGGGAGACAGCTTTCGAAGTAATGTATCATTCAATTCAACGTCAACTTCAGACGGACCTAAAAAAGTCACGGAAACGTTACATTTGAAGTTCAACATTCAAATTCAAAAGGATTGCATACATTATAAAATATCCACTTCAAATATACGTGAGTCGAAATACAAGATTTCTGCAATATGATACCAATATTCATAGTATTCATAGTTTTCTTTTCAAAGAAAACTTTTATCCTGTTCTTGTACGGTTCACGTGCTATTTTAATAATAAGTATGATTATGCACTCGACTGAGGAATTTGACCTTGTCCCTATTTGCAATCGTATCTGATAACATAGGGCATACAGCGGTTTAAGTGCTATATTGCATGTTCTGATTGCTTGTTATTTGTCTAATATCGGTGATATGCGATAAGTTAATGTCGTTATCCAGCCATCTCTTATCATTAGGAAGAACTGATTGTTGCGTGATTAAATCATTAAGAAACGGGTATCGATATACATGTAATATCATGATGATACTAGCTATGTCTCAAACAATGTACGCCAAAACATCTCATACGTATATGTTTTCATTGTCATTTATAAAATCTGTCATGCGATATTTTACAATTAATTGACAGCAGATATGTTCGAAATGATCACAAATCCATTGACGTTCTGTCTGAAATTTCTTAATCTAGTGCACACCAAATTATATACTAAAATAACGGAATTGGTTCAAAACAACCAGCACAATTTGAACCTTTATCCCTTCCCTCAGATATAAAAAAACTGGATGAAATATTTTGAAACATAAACAATAGCAAAGCAACGCCAGTTGGTAAACAACTTTAATTCTCAGTGTAAACACATGTTTTTCATAATGCATGAAAATTGAAACCGACTCGCAAAAAATCATAGCGTTTGGAACTGTGCGTTGGTGGAAATGTGCGTTATACTCAAGGATTGGCATGATGATAATAACCGCTACTTGGACTGTCCATGTAAAATGCTATCAGATTCATTCACCCATATACGGAGTATGCTACATTAGGTAGTATAACGTACGATAATAAATGCAAAATGTTTTTATCGAAATGGGGACTATCAGTACCAAAATAATGAATTATTTGTCGCGTATTTATCGTGCAAACCATGATAGACATTATATTTACTCCATGTAGCGATTGGCATTCGATGCATTTGTACAACAGGAAACCTACAAATCTATTATTCTACTAATACTTTTGAAACACCGCAATTCGAGCAAACAATATCACACGCGAAAATATACATGGCCGGTATTCCTCTGCCCAACTATTGTTATCAATATATGTAATACACATCAAATCAACAATTTAAAACGAATGACCTAACCAGGCATATAAGTAGAGCACATTATGCATATACATACCAAATAAATACAAAGTCTAACATGAAATCAGTTAGACATTATGGGTACGTACAATACTGAAAACCTGAACTAAACCGTTTTGTTTTCCTATGGAAACTCTGATTCTGCCCTGATTTGAGACATAATGATAAAAAAAACAGATTATGGTTCCAAGTATGAACACACAGATAACATTCGGTTGTAGAAATAACTCATCGATTACAGGCTTCCCTAATAAATTTGAAATAATAAATTCAAGAGGCTCGAAGCTGCACAAAGGCCCAGACTGCCCCAAATGACGAAAGCCTTTGACACCGCTTCACTGCAGTCTAGGGGCGGGGGAGGCGGCGCCTCGTCCATTCTCAATCCCCTCGTGAAAGTCGGGGGCGCCGCGGACTCCATTCCTGGGATATACACCTGGTCCATGGGACCCGATTCTTTGCCGTCAGCGCGTGAGAATGTGATTGAACCAAACGACCAGATCCAGACGTGGTCTATTCCACGCGAGGAAAACGAGTGCTTCTCACCACTCTTTGCTTGCATTTCCCACCGTCCCAGATCACCGTAAGCCATCATGAGGCCTCCAGTGGTTTCATTTACGTAGAAAGTCACGTTCCCGAAGCCGAAGTCACCATAGGTTCCGATGTAATCATCAAAATTTTCATTCGCGTGGACTCCGTTGGTGGACCAATCACCACTTCTGGAATATTCACTGCGGTACTTTCTCGTCTGGGGGAACTCACATGCTGACGTCACGTTGAGCCAAGGGGATTCCCCCATGAGGAGGTCCATGACGTAGATGTGGAGGAGGCGTCTGCCAGTGTGGCCAGGGTCATCCCCACTGAAGCTACTGTGTATGGCTAGATCAAGATCGGGGATTTGGGTGATTTGGGCCAGGTATCCCATACTGGTGCCAGTGTGTAAAACTATCCGCCAACCTGGAAAAACAGGATTCAATTACTAAATGGTGATTCGGAGTCTCTCTAGCTGATTCTATTTTTTATTTTTATTTTTTACGCATAGGAATTACATGGTCATGATAGTCATATACATGTACATTCATAAGTTGTGGCAAAATTGACTTCGGTTAGTTACTGGGACCTTTGAACTGGGCATATTTGAGATTTCTTGTCTACCTGTGGCACCGATGAAGCATTTGTGCATATAGATTTTTTTATATATGGCATCACCCTCCTTTGATATTTTCACGTTATCATTATATTGAGTTTCAATTAACTACCTCTGTAGAAACCGACTCTCCAGCCGAGTCCATATTCAAAGTGGCTATAGGACACAGGACTCTGAGGCTGCATGAAAGCCTCGTCCGATGACGTGGCTGGGATCGACTCAAAACGAGTGTGGGATTCCTCGATGACGTCACTGGGAATTACCCTCTCACCATCTTCAGTGATGCCGTAGCTGAGCTGCGCTTTGAGCCACTTCGTCAGATCCACGGCATTCGACACGATAGAGCCTGATCCGCCTATCTTTCCCCAGTAACTGTGATAAAAGTATTTCCAGTAAATATGTATAAATACTATTTTTTTTGACAATAAAAACCGAAGTTTAAACTCATGATGATGACGAATCCATAGTATTTAAATTACCTATGGTATTCTGGAGAAATCAGACGCATTTGCCCGTCGTAGTCCACTTGGTAAGTTTTGACGAGATCGGGCCGATAAATGTCCACCATGTGCGTAAAATCTGATGACGTCATTCCAAGCGGTCCAAAAATGTGTTGTTTCA
Organism: Terebella lapidaria; assembly: GCA_949152475.1. Taxonomy (NCBI): domain Eukaryota; kingdom Metazoa; phylum Annelida; class Polychaeta; order Terebellida; family Terebellidae; genus Terebella; species Terebella lapidaria. The sequence goes on along the minus strand of OX424566.1, from coordinate 21,263,192 downwards.
TGAGATTCTCCCAGGTGTCGCCACCTACCACCTCCGTCACGTGTGTCAACAGGCCGTACATTATGTTGTTGTACTGGAAATCCGTCCGGAATGGGATGGTGGGCTTAAAGAATCGGGTTTTACTGCACAGAAACGAATATTACATTGTTAGCAAATAGTCCTGCATCTTTATGAAAGGAGTAACATTTTCTGAAAATGTAAATCAATTATTGATTATCACTTTTGGGGTGAATGAAATCAAACATGAATTTTCAATGCACACTTTTGATATGAGCAGTAGGATAGTTATTATCTTCTTTAAAAAAACATATTATACATGGCAAAACATCAGAAAAGAAGAACTCACTAAGCCAGCGCCTCTCTGTCCAGATCGCTCTGGTGACGTATGTTATTGTACGGGGGGAACCCCACTCTATGTGTGAGTAAATCACGTAATGTGGCATTGTTTGTCCTCAACGCATCGTAGAAATAGAAGTTTTCTCCCAGGATCGTTCGCACTTCTGTATCCCATGTGTACCTATAGCAAGAATTAATTACAATTAGTATGGCCCTTATTGACACGTTGGTATATACTACCAAATCGTCATGGTGTGATAGAGCCTTTAGGAAAATGGAAGTTGGCCTGGGTCAGCACAACAATTAGAACATTTGGAAAAGATAAAAGAACGAAATATTCAAGGTACAGTGGAATTTAGTTATATACGGAACATATATATGGAACAATTCATGGACGAACTGTAAAATATCAAAATGTGCATGGTAGTAACATATATTCTATAGAAAATATATCCCAATTATCTGCGGCCAGCAGAGGCCCACCCTGATTTTATCAATAAAATTATTATGAATAGCGTGGCGGGTTCCTTATAGGTCGAGTAACAAGGATGACGGCCTCGTCAATTTGTTACCGTCATAAATATGTGCCACGTATGACGTACGATCGGCTCCTGACTTGGATTAATGTCTGTAGCTGTGGTCATAAAATCCAAAGTGCACAGCGGGTGATTCTAAGTGGCTTTCAAAGTCCCTACGATATATCTGCTAACTTCCTAGCCATGGGATTAATGAATAATAATAATCAAATGCCATAGCGATATCTCGGCATTTCCACCGCAGTGGGGCGCCACTAGAAACCCGTCCCTTCGCATGCGGTGAGGTCACGTGATAAACTAGCATCCTGTCCTTCACATATCCCATAAAACAAGCGGTTTCTGCCGGGAAATATCAAATACCAAGTCAAAATGAGCCCACCCAATGCCATTCCTGATTCACTCTGCAGTTAATCACTGGGGTTTACCGTTGGGTGAGGCAATTTGTCAATGTGTGCCTTTTTGTGCTTTTTGAGGTTTTTCATGCCATTGAATGAAATATTTTTTTCCTCAATTTTCATTTGTGTTATGGAGCTGTAGCGTGACTTTCTTTTCGAAATCACTATACCAGCATTGAATAAATCGAATCCTGAAGTTGGATTTTTTATAGACAATTATCGTTCGACCCCAAAGTCATAATGCCCACATCATGAAATACATCAGCGACGCTGAACATCATTTAAATTTTAAATGAGTATAAAAGGATGTTCATTGAATACATGTAGCATTCCATGAGTATTGCCCAATGGTGAATTACAATAAATTGTGAGACCCACATATATAATTGAAAATACTTGAATGTGAATTAAGAAAATCATGTTTTCAGCGGTAGTCCTCTGTGAAAGAAATAGGCCTATCAGCGGTTTATATGGGCCTACTATGCTATTCTATTGAATATATTTACTCATAGCATGTGCTGTAGGCCTAATTTCAAATATTCTATTGAATCAGATAAGTATTATTTTGATGTATATGTTGCGAAGCTAACGTCACTGTACATGTTGCAGGAACTCTACTCTCCTAAGGCCGAAATACTAGAATAACCCTACAGGAACACGGGACTGATAATTGACTTTACTGCAAAATACTCACCCTTCCTCTGATTGGTCCAGCACGATGCCTAGCAACGCCTCGGTGAATGCCTTGGACAGTGATGCGATCCCAAAGAGCGTCGTGTTGCTAACTGTGCTATTAGTTTCCAAGTCGACGACGCCGTAACCCTTGGCAACGAGAGTGTCGTTGCCACGGACGACGGCTATGTTGGCAGCCGTGAACTTCCTGCATCTTAACAAAGCCTCCATGAACTCATCTATTTTGTTTTCCAACTCGCTCGTTCCCTCGAGATCCGGCGTTGCTGAGGCAACTGGTGATATCATCAACTTCATCGTTGCCATGACAACACAGAAGATAACTCCAATGTCCGCCATTTTGATCCCTTGGTGTAACTTATTTCTAATTTATTATGTCCTTGTTTCAGTTAATAATTTGATTTGTGTTGCATCGTTCCTGGTTTGCAACTGGGCGTAGTTTTACTGTCGTTGTACAATACCCTTTAAAGCAGAAGTAGGCCTATCTCTGATTACATAGCACACGAATATCCGATGGCAAAGCCCTTTGTTTGTTAATGTATTGTTCACAGATAATATAACTAGGGTAAATATTTAAAGAAAAGATAGATTCGAGATTGGTCCGGTATCATTCACTGATAATGCATGGCAAAGATTAAGTAGTCAAAATACACATGTATCATGTTTATCTGCTAAATACCAGTATCCAGAAAATAGAGCCGTATTGTGTTCAATATTAAGTACATTTATAAAAACCAAATATGATGAACTGAAACATTTTCAGAAATGTTTAGTGATATGATACAAGCAACACACTACTCGCATTTATATCTATTTGCACGCATCTAGATTTATGAATATGAATTGGCCTACAAGTTCTATAAATATAAACAAGTATGACTCGAAATTATGCATCATGATCCAGTCACGCTCCAAATTGATATCCGGAATTTGACACCTTAAAGGTGTGCTGCAAAAGTTTGCAACTTTTAATTCGGTCCACATGTCTCTGCAAAATAATCCGCCTGCACACCAATGAAAACCCCTACATAGGCCTAAATTTAGTTCAAATGGAAAATTCCACATTTCCGAATATGCTGAAATCTCACGGTGATAATCTATCCAAAACGATGTAATACATCACATGTCTAAAAACTTGTTTTTGCCTTTAATAATTGGCAAATCATATATCCGATTTCATGTGACAAGGCCTATTCTGCGAGTCCTAGGCTAATGAATACAGTACACGCCAGCGTTAGATTTCCTGTGTGATGTTTCTACGCGACTAATTGTTAATAAGGTACTATTTAATGTAAATTGGATATAATTAATCAACTCCCACACTTGATCTGAAATTTCAGGAAATCCTGTACGTGAATTACAAATGTAGGCTATACTAACAGTCATATCGCTGATTGTTTTGTTTATTTTCGATCTGTGTACTGATGTTAGCCAAACCATGCAGAGTCGTGTAGTCTACTGAATGAACTCATAATCAGTACGACTTCAGTTCATACAGACCTCATGTTGAACTCAGAATACAATTCTCAATGTATCGCGTAGCTAATTTTATGTCAGCATAGGCCTACTGCGTGCGCACGTTGCTGATCTAAGCTTTTTGGTGGACGGAAAGCGCATGCATTATATTAATTTGCTCGTTATTGTGTCCAACTCGATAACATCCATCAAGAACAGAACTTCGTGTACTTTGAAAAGGCCTACTTCTCAGTCCGTTCCACGCCAATGATGTCAGTCATAACTCATGCAGGTGAGACCGGAATCCGCCTTAACCTCGTGAGCTGTGATATCTTATAAATCGGTTCGTCGTCGGACTGTTCGAGTTTCTTGAAAGATCTGTACAACTGAAAAATGAGAGGAAACGTAATCCTTCAATCATCAGAAATTTGTGAACACATTTTATCCATAATGACGCTATTTCCACAGAAAGTAAAAGCGCTTGAATTCACAAAACACGCCGCTTGAACATTTGAAGATCTGAATGACGGAATCGAGCCCGAGTTCTGTTTCTAGGGAAGCGCACGGATGCCTGGATCCGAGTCTTGATAACCTCCGAACTTCGTACCGCAACGGAAAAAAAATCCGCGAATGCCAAGACACCCTGCTGTTGAGTGATGAGCTTTTGTGAACCAGTGCCTATCTTAATCGTAAATAATCCAGGATTAACAAATGTGTCTGATCGGTTATCATCGGTGAGGGTCAAAAGTAAATTTATGTAGGCCTAGTAATAATATAGTGATCTATTTACCTACATTGTGAACTGATAAAGGCAAACACCATTGTCCTTTCCGTTTTGCAAATAATACTGGTAGTTGGGAACCAGGTTAGCCTATTACCTTTCAAAACATGTAAAATCCATTTTTTTTTCATTCATATTTATTTTGACAGGAATCATGCAGTTAACATCCATGTGCGTAGAAATAAGGTTCACTAGATTGTGTTCGGTAATCATAAAAATCATTCGAACCATCCCACAGTTGACTGAACTTTCATTCGTAATCTGAAAACCGCAAAATAAACATGGGCTTCATGCCTTCAACATACCGGCCATGAACATTCGCACATTTCCGTGAGTTTTACACGTACGAACAATACTTCTCATAATTGTTTCACATCCCCGGCCAAATCAGAAACAGAGAGGGACGGGGGCAAAATTCATGACGCTTCCTTCAGGTCGACGTCATTAAAGGTGTTAACGGCCCGCTATTGTTAAAACGAACCTGTTTTCAATAACTCACACTTCTCTCTCGTCAATACATTTTCTCGAATGCATGAAAACTCACCTGTTTGTAATAGATCTTACGGCGGCGCATCGTTCAGCATTTTAACTATTTCACCTTTGAAAAGTTTCATGGTTGCACTGAGCGAAACACATTGTTATCTCTCTAATTGGCAAATTTATAAATTCCAGATATAACATGTTTACGCATCTAAATTATTTCGTTGTGTTCTCACCCCCCCCCCCCCCCCTCTCCCCCGAACAAAGTAGCCTACGATAATGATAAGTACACTTATTATCGTATTATAATATGTTGGTGTAGTGACGTTGACCCCTCTGTTTCAAAGTATTTTATTACATGATTAAACCATAATTGAGGGACGCTTTACTTCCATATTATGAAACTCGTGACATGGTTGCAATAATAGATCTATAGTGCATATGGAAAAATCATACATATGCAAGCTGTTATTTGTCATGTTTGTTGATGCCGCTTTAATGAAGCCGCGTTCAGTTGAAAAGTTCCGATGCTTTTGCCTATATCTTCGTGTTGGGTGAATTTGGGTAGAAATTTAGTATTTGGTGAATATGTAGGTTTATGCCAAATTAGGAGACATTGAGATATAGATAACTAGGCGAATTGGAGGAGTATTAGAAGTTTTCAGTTCAACTGTTGAACTTGTGCAATATAGCGTGTCTGCTGTGACCTGTAACTAATACCAAGCCCGACCACTAGCTGACATAGTTATGAAATAACTCGGAATATGTCACTATCATGTTCGAAATATAAACAGACAGATCATCCACATTGTTCGTGAATGAGATTATAGAGTGTGGGCTCAACCGAGCAATCCGATTGGCTAAAGTGTTAGACCACGTGACATCGAATTTAACAAATCATAGTCCAGTATGATCCAGACTTTAAATCGAGTCAAGTCAAATGTATTGGCGGAATCTGATAAAACAATGATATATGCATGCGAAAACATTCATCACAGTATTTATCGCACATATATTGGTTGTTGTGATCTCGAAACAAAATATATACCTGAGGAAGTTCGAATTAAATCATGTCTAAATATATCTAATTAAAATTTACCTGTAATATACATGTAATATACAAACATTACTCACAATGACAGTCACGTGGACTGCTTGGTGTATTACCGTGTGATATTTACTACATGGAGTATATGTTCATTTACAAACTACTATATTACATAATGAATATACCTGAATACACAATGATAATGTTACATAAAGTGGTCGAACACTTCGCAAATTGCACAGTGTAGGGTATTCTGGTGCATGTCGTACCAGACCAGTTCGGGGCCACCGTTGTCCACGAGCGCTATGACCATGTCCATACCACCGGACGGTTCCCCTGGAAACCACCCAGTCCACGTGAGGTAGCCCCCACTCTCGTACCACATGAACGGCGGCCCGTACCTAGCGTCACCCAACGTCCAATACGACGTGCAAGACGTCTGAGCTGAAAATATCATGTTTGAGAAAGAGAGACGTTACATACGGGTGGGTTTGAATGGATCGAACTTCTAAGGTAAAAGACGCAAAGTGAAAGTTTACATGAAACTAGCTACTATAATAATTTTTGATTGCTTGGATACATTACCATGTATAGGCTATGCGATACACCATGAATGCACAATTGTTATCATTATAAAATTTGAGAAGGAACACATTGCATCGTGGGTGAGCTAGATTTGATCGAAGGTCAAGAACATGAAGTGAAGTTGAATGTGTTATTTCAAAAGAACATAATTATATGGAAATCATCATGCAGATCAGACATGGGGCAATTAATTTGAAAATTTAGTTTGCAGATGTATCTCCAGCGAAGGTCATAGAAGGTCAAGTTCGTCGTCAGAAACAGATCTATCATACATTGCACTGCATGTGCCATCCCATAAGCCATTGGCATAATTTGTGTAGGCCTATATCGCTAATTTACGCACGCTGATGAAGACGCAACCACTCGGACTTGTCCAATGGCGTATGAGGTCATACTCAAGGTCACAAATAGATCTACCATTTATTTTTTCCTTCGTGTCTCACATTATGTCGTTATGCTCGCATTTATGCCCCTGATTCCTGAACTGACAGAAACATAGAGGGACGACGAGTTAAGCTAAATAATTGCACCTTCCCCAGTACACCGACCTTGTTTGTGTATATAGCTAAGAGCCTTGTTCTCCGCCTGTGTTTGAACTTCGACCAGGTGGTGATACCACGTAAAACACTCCGGGTTCATCGCCGTACTGGGGTGCAGCAATAGAATTACATAACGTAAGGCAATATTCATTTTTAACTATGGTATGAGACATCACTCGGTTTTGAAGGGGGTGGGTATTCAAACGATAAATACATGAACGTGAATCACATTCTGTGCCATTCTATATGCATATAATATAGTAAACAACCGTGTGATCGAATCAAGCAGCCGGGCCTATAGATACGAACCTCCAATCGACGGCTGCCTCCATCACTGTGTAGCACTTGTGTACCCCCGGGCAGTACCATGCGTCCGTGGCGTAGGCGGATGCACAGTGGTCGCTTCCCAGGTAACACATGGGCGTCGTAACGTCCTTCCTCACTAAGGTGCGTTGATTGAAGATGTATCATTCAACTTATTATTCAACGTGAAATTTGGTGATGGTACAGTCTATGTGTACATGATATTATAATGCTGAAAATTACTCGAAAGAGGTAATTTTTCAATTAAAGGAACTCTGCACATGCCTTCGTTCATATGTCACTGGTTGTTCCACCGATCCCGATCATAAAATTACAGTTTCACAAGAGTGCACTGTGCAATTCCACAGGAATGGAATGTACAAATTTACAAGAGTGGAGTGCACGAATTAACAAAAGTGGAGTGTACATTTACAAAAAAAGTCCAGTGAACAATTTCACAAGAGTTGAGTGTACAGTTTCACAAGAGTTGAGTATACAATTTTACAGGAGTGAGTGTACAATTTTACAGGAGTGAGTGTACAATTCCACAAGAATGGAGTGTACAATTTCACAAGGGTGCAGCGTATAATTTCATAAAGTGAAGTGTACAATTCCACAAGAGTGGAGTGTACATTTTCTCAACAGTGGAGTGTACAATTTTACAAGCGGGGAGTGTACAATTTCAGAAGGGTGGAGTGTACAATTTTCAGAAGAGTGAAGTGTAGGCCTACATATTCACAAAATAGGGTGTAAAATTTCAGAAAGGTGGAAATAACAATCCCACAAAAGTGAAGCATACAATTTCACGAAAGTTGAGTGTAAATTACCACAAGAATGCAGTGCACAACTTCAGTGTTCAATTCCACAAAAGTTAGATGTACAATTTGAGTGGGGTGTGCAATTTCACAAGAATGGAGTGCACAGTTCAACAAGAGTGGTTTACAATTACAATTTCACAAGAATGGGGTGCACAATTTGAAAGTGGAGTGTACAATTTCAGAAGAGTGCTGATTACAAATTCTCAAGAATGGAGTGTACAATTTCACAAAAGTGGAGTGCATAATTTGACAAGAGAGTACAATTGTACGAGAATGGAGTGTACAATTCCACAAGAGTGAAGTGTACAATTTTATCAAGAGCGGAGTTTTCAATTTAGGAAAAGTGGAGTGTACAATGGTTTTATGTAGCCTACTCTTCTCATTAAATTGACATTATTAGAAAATATCTAAATACCATATAAAGAATATTCATCGGTTGTTGCAACTCTGTTTTCCTCTGCAATCGGAGACTGTCCTTCAGGTATGAAACATTGCGCGCGTCTGCCCGAGAGTCGCTGAACGCCGAAACCATAGCAACCGTCTAGCTCATTGCACTGGACAGCGCATGCGAAGTGTGACGTCACTGGTTCGGACCACGTGACTGACCCACCCGGAATGAAACCTTTGAATTGCGTATATTTCAAACCGGTTATTTTTGTGCTGTTCGTGAATGCTGGTGTTACCAGAATGATAGCTTGAATACAAAGCATGGACAATTTCCGAGCCGTTGGTTCCCTATCCATTCTGCAAATGTTGTTTTTTTTGGTTTTTGTGTGAAAAAAATTCCAATTAATTAGGCGAACAAATATTCCATGAGTTTCATTCTCGTCACAGGGATGCACACATTGGATTCGCAACTGGATTAAAGAAGATAGTATGCCTGGCAAAAGAATATCCTCATTAACAGGCAATGAATGCACAGATCAAGGAAGATGGTAACACCTGTACTTTATGTAAAACTTATGCCAATACATATGTATCACCACGAATCATCGTATATATATGATAATTTAGATCGATATAGCCAATCGCCATGCAGGGGCATACTCTAAATTGTTCGTGATGGGGAAGGTTTGCTGTATACAGATGTAATAAGACGCTGATCAAGCTTCGATGCCGGTGTGTACGGGTGATATGAATCATCTGATGGCACTGCCAGGGCCTATTGCTTGTGTAAATGTCTTAATGGCAATGTCTGTTTGCTAACATGCCCTTAAATGATAGCAAACGTTGTTGTATACTCCTATTGGGTTTGTTGACCTTCATGCAATGTCATTTTGCAGAATGCTACCTATATGAGTTTTGCGTCAGTCTTGGATTTCTGACACAGTCAAAACATTTACTTCTGATTATTTACATGATTGATCTGAACAAGCAAAACATTGACACATTTCCGGGAAAATATCCGACTGCAAACCGACGTTTATAACAATATTTGGCGAGCAGAACTATACCGAAGTATACACCGGTACTAACACTGATCCACGCTGTTGTCCTCCAATAATACATTTATCACCTTGCATGGAGTGTTGCAAAGGTGTTGGAACGTATGGAAGCATGGCTTTTTTAATAAAAAAAAAACATAATATAGACCTAAGTTAGGCCTTTGAGGTCTATTGTAGTAGGCCTAAGTTGTATTCTCCGAGTTGGTATTCACTATTCATCTGTTCGTGCATTATATTTCATAATACATAAATAATCATTTCACCGCGGAGAGAACATATGTTTTTCCACATTTAATTTATACAACAAAATTAACATCATGACAGTTGGAAGTGATATTTATTAATGTTACACACATATAAATTTTACATATTCAATATAAACTTATATGAATTATATACAACTATAACACACATTCATATCTCCGGAAATATTTCATTCACGTCAAATACTGTTTGAATGCATATTTCATGTGACTGCGGTGAGTTCAGTAGCCTGTGTCGTTGGCCTTTCTGTCGATTCTGAAATTATATAAAATACGAGAAAGATGCGTTTTGGAAGAAAATTATAGCGGAAGAATAGTATTCCAGTGGAAAAAAAAACTCTCCACGAAACACGAAGGTATTTATCGTAACACGTTTATTTAAATATCTCGCCATCTGCATCTTGTTCAAAGTCATGATGCACAATGTTCATTTCATAATTACATTTTGAAAAAATAATAATACACATTTGGAAGATTTGAAAAGAAAGTTACCAGAAGACTTTGACAACTTTATCCATACCTGGTTCGGTGCGAACGGTTAACAGCTCCGAGTCGTATATGTCAGCCTTAAGTCTCAGCGAGATAATCCCGAGATCGGTGAGCAGTGAGTCTTCAACGAGAAACTCCGAGACTTTGTCCGAGATCTCGCCGCTTCTCGCGAGACGATAGAGCTCGTGAACATCATCGCGCGATGCGCATTGCACGACGATATAGCGACCCGCGCGCGAAACCTCCGTCAAGCTTGAACCGTTGATGTCATGGAAATAGTTCACCAGTTTGTGCGGTCCTGTCGTGTCTTGAAGGTCAAGGTCATCTTGGAACCGGATGAAGATCTTGTTAAGAGCGTATTCGCGGAGTAGATCTTTGTGGAAAGGTTGTTTCGATCGTCCGGGACTGTCCGGTTTGTCGAGTTTGAACTGTACGAGTTCGGTATCAACGTGTAGAATTGCTTCACCTGGATAAAACATGCAAGAGTCATAATGCACATTTGCAAACAGCATATATGCGTATGTCACCAGTTTCATAGCTCATGGTATGGTATTTAATGCTAGATGAACTGTATTACCAAAAAAATGCCAAGGAAGTTAATGAGGCGGAAATAAATTGTGACATGAGCTCGACCAGGTCACGATGATACAAAATGAAGTATACAATAGATCCCAGGTTTCCATTAGGCTTACATTCATATCCAAAATATAATTCCGGAAATATATAATTTCATTTAATTGGCTAACGAATAGAAGACAATGACTCTGGTAGACTCGAATCGGTGGTGCGCCTACCCAACTGATAATGCACAGGTTATGCACTGCTAAATGTAACTGTTTCATACCTTGCATTTCAAGTTCGCAAACAACTCCATAATCCGATAATTAGCGGATTATAATTATAGCGATTATATGCACTGAGTTAATCGCTGTAAATCGTAGTTCTATATCAATATTATCTGTGTACCTTTTCTCTTTTTCCTTGTGGGCTTTCGAACTTCTGAAGTTCCAGCTAGCGGCTTGAGTTTGGCTGTGAATAAAACAAGTCCATGGTTGTTATGTAAATAATATAAAAGGTCCTTTAATAGTCAAAAATGGTCCAGATGGATTCTGGATAATTGGATATGAGCAGAATTATTGTGGTCCTTGAATTTCGTCACTCAATTACCAGATATCTGTGGCAAGCCGGATGCGTTGAGTGCCTGTATCAAATTTCCAACTTTGAAGTCACTTAGAGGCACCATAAGTCTCCATTTATACAAGACAGTAATGCATTTCTCCCGGTGACGTCCATAGTCACATGACTCGATCTCTGAAATCTCATTGGCTCCCAACCCGAGCTTCTTAGCCAATAGGCGCCAATGATTGTGAGCTTCATCCGCGGTGATATAGAAAGCCTCTCGCATCCGAACTGAAATGAGGATGTTATTAGTTATAATTGATTAGTTCTAATTGAATGAATCTGACATTATAGTTGAATACGTTTCCACCAAGTCCAAAGTATCTATGGTATTTTATTCAAAATAAATAGATGGAAACAAAACAGGGCGCACATGTATTCATAAACATTTCACCATTACTTTCTGTATTCTTTCCAAGAAATCTGGATTCAAATTGTCGTACACACCATATTTTCTAATTCAAATTTAAATTAAACTGATAATTTTCTACTCATAGTTGACCATGTGCCAGTTAATGAACCACCTACCCTCCCGGTCAAGATGTGGTCCCAATATCTTATCCACTCCTTCCTTTGATAGGCACAACTTGGTCACAATATCTGCCATTCTCTTCTGGCTGCAAGAGTTCAGTGTAACAACTAGACCGCGTAGGTTCATCGCCGGGGAACTGCGCTTCTTCCATCTCGTCAACATTTCCCAGCATCTTTCCTGGTTGGTGACAAACTTCGTAGTGATTTCTTTTGTTTCCTCCGCACTGAATCCAAGGCTCTTTGCTAATATTTTCCACTCATTGCTGACGTTTTCACAGACGATGTCCAGAATTTCTCTCCATCCTGTTTTCAATTATATACGATATCAGAAATACAAATTGAAGTACTAAAAAAGTACAGATAATTTCAGCAAAGTTGCTGATGAACTCAATAACTCTATTATTGAGCTCAATTTAGTATTCTTTCAATACTAAGTTGGTGAATAACTAAGTCATAGTAAATAGAAAATCATTGTTTTTTATTCGAATGCCATTATGAGAACATCATTATCAATATGCTTTCCTATCAATTATTTCAACATCAATAATCTAAATACATGTATTTGAAAACTTGACATGTGACATTTTTTTTCAGTTGACTTTTGAACAAGTCTTTGTGCGATTCAATTGGATATTTTCAATTGAGTTTTTCATTTTATTCTCAAAATTTATAGTTGTTAATTTGTTTTCATTTGTTTTGATGTTAACCAAGGATCATGATTATCTCTATTATCACTTTAACATAAACTACGGGGTGCGCATTTTTGAAAAATAGAGGTACAAATTTGAAGGTTAGTCTTGTACCCCCACTGAAGCGATCACACGCTGATTAACGCGTGATGTTGTTGTCAAACTCTGTAACATGGTTTCGCAGACTTACTGGTAGACCTGGTTTTGCCATACTCCATGGTTGAAGATCGTTCTGAATGACTATATGTTTGAACAAACGTCCGCCCTTGAATATAAGCACGTGCATGTTTATGAGAAATATGCACCTAAATACCTGGCGCGTTTTGATTGATAAGTAGATGTACTATTGAGAGTTGTTTAGCTGTAAACTTCCAGGATTGTTGTTTTTGTCCACTGTTGACGCTGATTTAAAATTCCATTTTTTTTATTACAGAAAGGGGAAAAATGGCTAAGATTAGCAACCACCGGATCGTATATAGTTGCTTCGACAAAGGCGGGGAAATGTGCATAAAACATAATATTTATCACACATATTTTCCAATCATTAGGCCCTATTATTTTTTAATTCTCGATTAATTAATATTTTATAACTCAGGCATATTTCAGAAGGTATTATACTGGAATTTGGTGGGGTTTTTTCCCCACTTTTTTGACAAGATAACTAGATATGTTTCAGGGAAACGGTTTTCAAGATACTTAGAGCACGAAATATTTCCTCTCATTTTGTTTTCTTTTAATTGTGTTCACAAATCTACATGTTCTTATACACAACACGGAAACAACAATAAAAACGTATAATGATGCCGGATAATGACATTGTTCCGACACCATAATGTTCCGACACCCCAATGGTCCGACATTCCACTGTCATCCAACTGTATTAAAACAATGTTGTGTCCGATCTAACTGTCATCTGACTGTATTAAAACGATGTTGTGTCGGAACAGTGGGTGTCGGAGTATAGGTAGACCCCAATGATGCAACTGTGCTGTGCAAATATAATATACACCTATACGAACGACATACGCCTGTGAATATCAGGAATATGTCAGACTTACTTTCGTTGTCCAACCCATTCTTGGTAGCCATAGCAACGACCTGTCCGTCTGAAATATCGACTGGTGATCGAAGACCATTCAACTTCGCATATCCCGATATATCATTACTCCATTTTCGATAATTAGTATCGAGTTACTTTGATATTGTACATGAAATATATCCAACGATTCCAATATTTATCCTCCCAAAATGTGACATGAATTAGATACCAAAACGCGCATACCAGCATTTATTTACATGGCGCGATTGATTCGCCTTTTATACCAAGTAGCCTACCTGTATGCATGATTTGATCAATACCAGGCATGATTTATACGACGATCTATTTGACACCGTCAACTCGATTGATCGAGAATAAATGACAATAAATGGAGTGTGTCTTGAGAGGGGTAGCTTGAGAAAAAAAGTTCTCTTTGAGTCCAATTAAGAAGCACTGCAAACAAACGGGGTTCCACTCGCAATTCTTAGTGCGCGAATTGATGCAATTTTTCGAGACTTATAGAGTCTGAATTAATACAAATTTCGAGCATTGTGGGGCATTGGAAAACATGTTGACAGGTACCGGTTTTAGTATTGTGTGCTAGGCCTTTATCGATTGGCTTGCTTGTTTATTCCTATTCAAACACATCGTTTATTATGGAACAAAATAGTCATTAATCAATCGACTACTACCCCCCCCCCCCCATAGACCAGAAGTATACGAGACTGTACCTGTACATACACATTTTACACTAAATTTTAGACTTAATCTAAAATAAAATTTTGACAAATATGAAGTACGTGTTTAAATCTGGTACGAATAATAATCGAAATGTACCACACGAATTTTTCAAGACCCTCGGACTCGATAGATTGTCAACGTTTTTCAATTTTCGTGATAGAATGAAATTCGGTAGATATTTGCCGTTTGATTCCCAAGTGAAGTGTGCAAAGTTTAATACAACGATACCGTTTAGCATCGCAAAAATATCAGCAAAAACAGTGTAAACGAGTTCAAGACCAGAGTATAATATGAATAATATTTTCACGAATATGATAAGGTCAACGGGAATAACTTTTTAGCAGAAAACTCGTTTTCCGAACGCTTGAAATCACGACCTATTTTCTGCCGTCTGTGATCTTCATATCATAACGTTCTTTCCTTAAATCAAGCACCGAAAGATCGATTTTTGGTTTTCTGGATCATGATGTTTCAAACCATCGAAATCATAACGTTTCGTATATTCGCTCAATGATATTAGCACGACAACTACAACCTTTTGATTGAGTTGATTCGAACTTCAGTTATGTCTCTCACACCATGTACAAGCCGAAGCCCCAGTTTGAGACCAATAGATCCGCGTCTATTGTGTTTTAATTTAATGATGTGCATGACATCTAAGATCATGCAATCTACCAAGTGTTAAAATTCAGCTATTATGAGCTAAAACATCGATTTCTGGGAATTGCTTAAATTTGCTCAATGTTTGAATAAAAGTAAATCGTGAATCTGACTAAATATCACCACATCATCCAATCAAAGTCACACAACGAATCTTTGAGCCCAACTGGGATGAATTGATGCATTTTTCAGTGCAGGAGATATAATTATATATTTTTTTCTAAATATAATTTTTTCAATTTCATGATTTTCAAATTAATTCTAATAATTTACTTTTATAGTTCTCTAATTAATTCTAATATTTAATTTATAATTTTCTAAAAATTATATATTTTCTTTCTAAATATAATTTTATTGGATTGGGGGGGGGGGGCGTGTTCTGTATTTATATAGTTGGCTATACAAACGCTATCCAAGACACGTAATGAGGTAATAATAATTACACAGATATATATGGTTTTGGTATTTTGAATTAGCCCAACCTTGAGGTTTTTTTTTTTTTTTAAAAATCAGTTAATATAGGCCTATAAGATTCAGTGGAAGAGAATCATTTTAGCATAAACCTAACAAGTGGTATTTTCACGTACATTGTAATTTGATTTGAACAATCTATAACAGTTATCAATGAACTGAAACCGTAAACACAATTTACACATAATTATTTGATCGCTAGAATAGTCTAATATGAATCTACATTATGGATTTTTATTTGAATCAGAAAATGGCGTAAGATGTCTCTCCCATTTTGTTGAATGAATTGATTTTATTTGATTCGCATGCATAAATACCGGTACATGAGGTCAGACTGACATTTGGTGTTCTCGATATAATGCGGAATGACGCTGTATTACGGTACAGAACACGTGCGCGCTGTTACCGTAATCACTCGACTCATCGCCGCGAACGCAGCACCGGGTCCTGGACCAGTCCACCGTCGAACCTCGAGTTTTCGTTGCTGGCTGGTGGCAAAAAATCGATAGCCACGGCAGAAAGGATTCACACTTCTCCTGTTCCAATAGTTCCGCAATTGGCAAATGGCTTAGTAGTAGCAACAGACAACACACAGAGAGACCAGTGAATATAAATTCTGCACTGCGTTCTCGATTCTGTGACCTACTCTTGGACGTGTGTTTTCACCCGCGGGCAAAACCAAAACAACAACACAAATGCGCAACGGATGAAGAGAAAATATGGCAGAAAACGGAGATATTGGCGTCCCTCCTTTACCGCCAAGATACCGATTTAGAGATCTAATATGGGGAGACCATGTGCTATCGGAAGAAGGCGATAACAGGTGAGTTGTTTATAATTGTTTATCACGTATCACATGTAAATTTTCATTTTGCGGGCAATATCATTTTTGGGACGTCATGGCATCTGGAAAGTTGCGAGATTCGGTTTTGCTCTGGACGTTTTCCCGCCAATTTCCCCCGAGTTTTTCATGTCCATATAGAGATAGACAGATATAGAGATGTGCAAACTAGTATTAGTACTGTGTTAAATATGATGTATTCCAAGTAATGTATTGACATTTGCATAGCAATAAACTATTTCCTCGTTACTGCATTATTGCATTCGATTAGGCAGGCTATGGCAGCTAGAATCTAGATCTACTTAAAAACCTATATATGCCTGCGGGACTACTGGTTTGAACCCATCGGCTGCATTATGCTGGCTGCATGCATTGGAAACAGTGCATTTTGAAGTATTGACTCTGCATTGTCATCTAGTTTGGCAGATTCACTCAGGCCCTCTGAAAAAGGGCAGCATGTAAAATAATGGACAATATCACAGTGACATTAGCGTACTCTGTGATGAATGAATGAATGAATGAATGATAGTCATCTTGTGTGGTCATGTTATGGCATTCCAACCACCAGTAAATACTGTAAACCCGTTGATGTTCGCTACCCTTTAATTTCGCTGATTTCGCTCTTTGAGCAAAACCGCAAATTTTAATGGATTGCAAACATTAAAAATTGCATTGAAACTGACATAAGGCCATCGTTTTTTAATTAATTGTTTTACGAACTTTTTTGTTTGAAAAATTTCAAGTCAGTCGGTAGGAAGGAATAAAAATAAAAGTTGCTGAAAATATGTGGTCGGGCTAATATAAAAAAGTGTAACTGTGAACAATTCAACATTTCCTGCACGTTAATTTACCAGCGTGTTTGTGCACAAAAACTCAATGTGCATTGATATGCAGCCCAGAAATAGCCCTTGTCATAAACATATATAGTCAAAACTCACTTTTAGTATGGGCATAGAGATGGAAAAAGATTTTTTTCACAATCGTTACTAGTTCCCTTGCAACCCAACTAAGACAGGATTTGCCAAATTTTCAGCTTGATTTCAATGAGTGTATTTAGGTGAGTAAAATATAAAAATTCAACTCTCTATGTTTTGGAATTAATACAGTGTGATGACATCAGGAAACAACATCATACTCCAACACAATGCAGCTTGATATTTTGATAAAGAGCAACGAAAATTTCATGACATTTCATCTCCTGAATCATTTAAATATTTCATCACTACTAAATTGTACTTGCCACACAATTTTTGATAATTCAAATATAAAAGTTACAGAATACATAAGGGCTCAATTTCTGAAGATCCACCTATGAAAGTACACATATAAATGTAACGAAATTGATCATTGAATAATCTATATATGGATCACCAGATCACCAGTTATATTAAAAAAAGGACATGTCAGTAATATCTGGAGAGAACTATGAGCAAGTTATTGTAGAAGAACCATAGTCAAGCACAGACAGACAACCAGACATACTGACAGATAGGGAGAGTGAGACATATAATCGGTTTGAAAGGAGACTAAAATCCTTTGCATAACCATGAAGGCAAAGACTGATTGTTTTGATGCTGTAAATTTTTATCAGGGCATTATTTTCCAGTCGGTGGGTAGAATAAAAATAAAAACAAGAACTGTTGAATTTATTTCTCATCGGCCAATTTTATGTGGAGTCGGCGGGTTTGTAAAACAATCATTCAAAAAATAATGGCCTAAAAGGAACAAAACGCAAACTTAAATGGTTAGCTAACAATCGCTTTTTCAAAAATGCGAACATTAATGGGAGCGAACTTCAATGGGTTTACAGTATAGCTTGACTCGTCATTTATTGACGCAATACGAGTCGAGTCATATAACATGTCATGTGTTATTAGCTTATCGGCCCTTTTGGCCCTTTTATTATCGTGGTTGTTCGTCCGTCGTCAGTCTGCCGTCTGTCTGTCGTCCGACCGGGTCTGTAACTTTTTTTTGGCAAGATGAACTTCCTCATAAATTTGTCAAAACATACCTTAGGCCAATATCGGAAGACGTTTTTAAAAATTTTTTTGATTGAATCATTTTCGCTGATTTGGCGGCCATTTTTGACGAAAAATTGTCAATTTTGGACTTTGTTGGCCATTTTCTCAAAAACTGTCAGATTAGTTTTGAGATTTTTGTTTCAAAACATTCCTCTCATGTATCTCTATGACGTGTATAAGTTTCGTTGCCCTTGAATTGCCGGTCTGCGTGTGGCGGCCATTTTTATTTTTTGACGGGACGGCGTAAAAAAGATTTTTTGTCCCACTTAATCGAGTCACTATTTGTTTTGAACCATTTCCAGCATTAAAAAAAAAAGAAAAAATTTTTTTTGGCCATTTAAATTTTTTTGGGACTTGAAAATTTTCACCCAATTTTTCCTTCATAATGGGAACTGTGCGGAGTAAACTCATAGAACACTTCCAGATAGAGCCTAAGTATTGGCACATTCAAATGGGAAATCATATATATTGCGGTTTGAGTGGTGACCTTGAATTTTACCTTCAATGACCTTGAAAGGTCAAAACGACCTTTTTTTCTCGAAGGAAACAATGATTTTTGTCTTTGGCGCCCATTTTCTCGAAATCTATTCAGACTATTTTCCTAGAAATACATAAGATCCTCCCTATGTACGTTTGTGATGTGTATAAGTTTTGTTGTCTGTGAAAATATGACATTAACGAAAAAAATCTTTCAAGATGTAACTTGATTTTGTATTATCATGATTATAGTCCGTACAGAAAATGAGTTTCTAGCAACGATTATGAACATGTTTTAACAGAAGATTTTGACACCAGTGTAACAATTTATATGTTGGAAAAACAGATTTCTATGCAACTCACATGATTGCCAGTAAGTTACAGCACCCTTGATGCTATGTTTTTTCATTGTCAGATATTGAAATGGTATTTATTTCTTGTGTATTATATTGTATAAACAATATAATACCAACTAAAAATACATGTCATGGGATTTGAATTTGTACTAGACTTACAGGTTCCATCCTAGTGGTATATGAGGGTTATGCCTTGATATCATTATGAGCTAGTATATACAAATGTTGACAAAAATTGAATAGCATGTAATATTCATATTGTATGTGACTGCTTTTGATGTCTTCCAGTTTCATGTAAACATATTTCATTTATATTATATAATGTTGTGTTCCTGTGACAAAACCAACTTCCGTGTACCAGGAGAACAAGAAGCTCAAGTTTAACTAGTATAATGTACATTATGTACTGTATTTTCGTTGATGTTTGTCTGTCTGTATGTACCAGTCGAGTGTACAATGTCATGTTTCTGCAATTTTGCAACAGGAAGGGAAAACGCACGAAAAACAAAATTTTGCAAGAAGACGTTGGTGAAACCGAGAGGTACCTCTTGTGTATTTTGGGGTGTAGTGTTCAAAGTTTGGTCTGCTGTAATTCCATTGTTTGGTGCTTGTAGATTCACTCTTTCCGCTCGGTTTGGGGTTTTCAACAGGCTAACATTCATTTTCTTCATAACTGCAGTAGGATTATTTTTTGGTTTGAGGCATGATTCAAATTTGTTTGCAATGAATGTTATATTAATTAAATGATTACTCACATGATGGGGCACATATAGGTTTACCCTTATACTATATACTAGTAATGAATTTATAAAAGAATGCATGTTAAAAGATATTACCGGTATACACATATTTTAGTTTCACTGTGAAAAATTAGCTTTTACTTTTAACAGTCTATACAGATGGTGCCTTATATGGCAAGCTGTTTGATGAAATAACATATTTACATTACTTCAGTCAATCTGTTCATTCACAGAATCATGCTGTATTGAAATGAGAGAGCTGATAGCTTATAGGACCAGAAGAATGAAAATTGCATGTTGTTCGAGGCAAAAGCTTTTAGAGTTCTCAAACTGAATTTGAGATTTCCATTCAAGCACTAATGGATATTTGAGAAAGGATTTTTCAATGTGTTTAGTCTCTATGAGTAATTGACCAGGTAAATCTATTTTTTCTCCCAGGAATGTAATGGCACTGCAGTAGATCACATGTCTATCATATCATGCATGTTGAAGTGCTTGGGCTTGCCGAGTCTACCTGTGGTCTTTTGGATCTGATTTGAGTTGTTTTTATTACGTGTGCATGGCATCTATTGGTGACAAGATATTTCTAGTCTTCTGGTAATTAATGATACCTGTAGTATACCTGTACTACCAAAATAAAAACCAGAAAAAATTGCATGCAAACTGAATGATATTCCTTTTCAGCCTATAAATTCGAAGCACCACAGAATATATCAAATCATGACCAGTATACCCCATATACAAAATATGTGTAATACATTGTGCATATATGATAATATTAAACTCATTGATTATCCAGGCATAATTGACACAGTCAATGATTTTTGTACTGTGAAGGAAATGATTCCAAGTTGAGGAACAGAAAATGTAAATAATAGAATCAATAATCTCTACCTGTAAGTTCCTGAAGACAATTTACTTTGTGAATACCTCGAGAGGTTACAAGTATTTTGTCAACTGCTCTTTAGATATCCTATGATCTTATCATATGGAGATCTGGGTATCAACGCACAACTGATTTTTGTCCTGGATAAATATTATGGTTGGGTATTAAGCATGTAAGTGTATGTATATGTGGTTCAATGAAAGATTAGATTTCTCCTTTTGAAAAGAAGATCCTTCAGGCAATCTCATTTATTTCATGGCCTGTTCATTCACCATACCGGTAATTGCACCAAAAAATATGAATAGGTAGTAGATTTAAAGATAATGCATACTAGAAAGCTATTTTTGTATTCTTGTATTTGCATGATTACTGTCTAATGGGTATACATTTGTATTATACATGTACAAAGTCATGTTTTGTCAGTTTTTCCCAATTGAAGTAGACAAATTGACATGATTGCTAAACAAACACATTAATGGTGTTTAGAACAATTTAATATCTTGATTATTGTACTTAAAGTTCTGTAGATCCAACAATTTTGACATAATTTCTGACGTTATCTGTTATTCGGAAACCTCCACAATTGCTGATAGATCTGCAATTTACACTTCCCATGTTTTGTGCAGTTCTATATATTCACAAGCCAGTGGTACTTGTTTCAACGAGTTGAATATTTCCTTCAGTTATCTTCTCATTTGGATAATATATATGGGCCTAACTGACATGATAACTAACTGATATATATATTTTCAACAAACTCTCCAAAAATGAGTTATGGCACACTGGATGAAACTACAATTTGATAATTTACAAATATACCTTCTATGCAAACTCTCTATATCTCACTTTATATATATCACTCTATATTGAAATATCAATACTATACAGTGTATTTACTTGGTAATTTCATACTAAATATTTATACCGAATATTACTGTTGATCTGATCTGCCAGACAGAGTATAGAAAAAGTCTGGGTGTGTGAGATAAGCCTGGAATTTGGACAAGTTCCCTGAATGATTTGCCATAAATATTTGTTCGAGAAGGAGCACTGTGTGAATTATGCAAGGTACTATTGTACAAATAGAATGATGGTTCTGTTTATAATCCAATTTTTTCCCCCACTGAATTGTACTCAATTACCGTACTTCTCCTGTGTGGCACACAGTCATTCCCTGTATGATAAAACTTCAATATTTGTAGAGGAAATTGAGACCTCAATCATCAGGATGTTGTACATGTATTTTACAGTTTCATTTACCCACTTTGAAAATCGATCTTTGGTGAAGTCTTTATATCCAGAGAAGTGTTCATTTAGCTGTTTAGAATTAGAGGGGTGTTGTCTTATGGGAACCATTGTATTGGATAAGAATTATATACATGTTCATTACCTACTCAGTATGTTGATATATAAATGCCATCATCATGCCTTACATTGACATTTTCATACAGTTCAGTAATACCGTATTGGTCGTAATAGTAGCATGGCAAACCAAAGCAAGACCCCCTGCAACAGCGCGCGCAAAAATGAGGTCAAACTTGAGGTAAAATTTTAAAACATCACTGAATAATATACCTATAGCCTCTAATCCTCTACATTATGATTCAAATAACATGAATGTGATTTGAACACTCCAAGATCTTATTAGAGAGATATGAAGTGAATTATTAGGTTACAAAAATTGAACATTTTTCGGCAAGAGAGGGGAGCGCTCTACTATTAGGGCAGGTGCCGCTATTAGGTCCAATACGGTATGTGTACTATTTATAAGGTAGAGTTACCGGCACCAATTATTTTTACTGAATTACTGGTATTTGATTAAATTTTCCATTCAGTTTGTATGTTGTGAATTTAGGATTGGGTCAATATTTGTTTGACTCTAGGACAGTGAAAGGGTCATATAGGAAAGGATTCCAACTCATAATTTTCATAAATTTGTACAACACTTGATAATTACTTAATTTTATGACTTCCATGGATAAGGTTCAACTTCATTTTGTAACTTTTCTGTTGAAGGAATTTCCAGGGAAAAACAACCCCAGTTTGATGTCCTTGAAACTCACAGGGACAAGTGCCAATGGTGCAGACTGCTGTATTAATCGCGACAATTGACCTATCAAGCCACTTGATTAAACAGATCATTACCCTCGAGTAAAAAAACCATCCCCAGTCGACCTTTTCAAAGAGGATCTAAGCCCTGCAGACTGTAGTCCTGCCACCAGCTCTTTGCTGTCAAGCTCAGCTTCTCCCAAGAACACTTCATCTGTTGCCATCGGAGACACTGTTATTTCCCCCAAAGTCGTCTTGGAAATTGCCTGTCTGGAAAACGTGGCCAACTTGTTTGTGGTTTGCTTTTTGTGATTGTGACTTCTTTTGTTGGTTTCGTCGTTGAAAAGATGACCAGAGAATCCACAAGACGTTGCATAATTGGATTGTCTGTACAGGCTGTACGTTGCATATATTCAATTTACAATTTTTCCAGATTTGTATTTTGTATTTGGAAAGAATGAGTATTTACATGTAGCCCAAGTCCATACATATAATCATGATAATATACTCATGCACATGTATATATAATAGTTTAATTAGGATAATTTTTGAACTTATATGAATATATATTTACAATTCCTACCACCATAAACCATGTTCATATGGATATATGATGCATTATAATGATGTGCTTATATGCACTGGAAATTGACGGAACTGGCTAGAGTTGTGGAATGTGGATAGTGAAAGCCAGGCAGAACGTGTATAATGAGTGCGGGTGGAATGGCGACAAACAACGTGATATTTCCCCTGCGGATGGGATTTCCTCCGGGGAACGCCTCACTGTCAATATATATTCATGGCATCGTTGGAAGAAGATTTCTATCAGCGACGTTGTATCTGTCGTCTGGACAGTAGAGCTGAAGTAGATACATATATGGTCATTAACTGAGTTCACTTGTTGTCCATTCCATAGTGATCTCAGTAATCTGGGATTTGACCCTGCACAGACTATGATGGCTTGATATTTTCTAGACTAGACTATTAGAGACTAGAATATGTTGCACTTAGAAATTACACGGATTTGATACCTGACTTCAAATTAGCTGTAATATTAGCTTTAGATGTTTTTGATTTCGGGTATCGTCTATTTATTTTTCAAGTGTGACATGTATCGCGTGATGTATAGTATCATGGCGTATCGATAATTCACATGATCATACGATATTTATATCTGCAGAATGAGTATCAGGAATCAATGTGTCGTGACAGCCCTAATCATGATGACGTTCCACAGAGGAAAATTTCTGTCTTCTGTTGAGGACAAAATACAAAAGTAATGTATAATTCAAGGTAGCTCTGAGATAATTAGCTGATGTCCAGAACAGACTCTGACATAGACTTTTGTTTTATGGTGAGATGGCACACCATACAATTCTGTAACCATGGCAACAGTGATGGTGATTGGAGATGGGTTTCATGTTACCAGTCCTGGTGCGGCACAGTGTATTCCATCTAGAAGTTTGCTTGAGGAAGAGTGGAAACTAGATGTTTTCACTTGATTTTTTCAGTGTTTTTACGGAAACAGGCTCAAAAGCACAGCTCACGTGTCAAAAGAAAACTGTTTACACTTTACAGTGTCTTTGACGTTTGTAATATCTTAGCTGTAATCAGATTACCCTTTAGAACACCATTTCCCTGTTCCTATAATCACTTTAGACATCGTATCGACACCATTAGGGGAAACGTATATTATATCACATATACCAGTGGAAGCATATTAGGGGATATAACTGCAAAAAAAAAGAAGAAATACTCGACACTCTGCAACAATATATCTCGGAAATTTTTGCCGTCAAAAAAACCCGTCTGATATTTGTTTGGTATCCGGAGATTGTCCATAGAGACGCCAAATGTTTGTTCAGAAAGCAGACACTTTCCCCCTTTCTCGGGCCCTTGTTACTACTAAATCGTGAGGAAAACTGCAAAATGGGACAGATTTTGTCCTCATATCGGACTGCTAATGTCCCACGTGGCCACCGCGACATGACTAAGTTGAGTGCCGTCCGTCCCGCCGATAAATGCCCCATCAAGGTTTATTTACATTCATGACGATCACCAGAGTTTTCAAGCGTTACTGTTTAACCCCCGTTCTGTTATGATTAGTTATGAAATCTGAATTCTTATATGGTACTTGACTGATTATTTCATGCAATTTTTTTTTCTCCAAGCCTTTAATAATGACTGTTTGGTCTTTACATACATGTACAATGCTAATGTTTTGCAAAAAAGACAAATGTTTGCGGTCCATTTATTTTGCGGATTTTGCAGTTTTTTTCCAACCGCAAAATTAAATCGACTGCAAATATTTGTCTTTTATGTAGATCTACATAATATACATGACAGCTAAAATCCGCAAACTATAATCTCCGCAGAATTGTCTGGACCTAAAAACCATTATTTGTCATTTTACAGAATCAATAAAAATATACAATTTTACATACATGTATGTATGTGACATACTCTTAACTGGTAATTACCTCACAGTATTTTGAGAGACAACATGGCTTTGCTCTTATAGTCTTCATGTCTGCACTACCTCACTAAAAAGTTAATCTGTTCTCTTCCCATGATATTACCAACTGTACATTTGTTTATTTGCATTATGTATTTAAGTAGGGCAAATGATGAGGTACATGTAGTTTGCAAGAAATATATGAGGATTTCTTCTCCTAGATCAAGCAAATTTAGATCCAGTCCATTATATTGCTTGCCAAAAATTTTGCTAGTTAAGTCCTTTCAGCAATGGCAGTAAAATATTTAGCATGCATTAAAACATCACTTTTACTGGTACAAATGGTACATGTACATAGGTAGTAAAAAAACATTATCTATACCTGTATAGGTCCATGGCAGTAGATGAGTAGAAATGCATGAGCTGTCGATGATAAAATTTTCCACTTTTTCATAAAACTGCAGATGTTGAATATGCTATGTAATACCTTAATGGGCTTCTTCTGCCTAGGGCCTCGCCGTACATTGTAGATATGACCATATTAGCGGATCACATTTCATCAAATATGCATAGAGAAGATCTCTGTTGCTGTATGCACAGCGTAAACTTGATACGTTTTCTAGCAAGGAGATGGATGGATCAATGCTGATATACTGAGTAAATGTATGTGTTAAAAAAGGATGCCAAAACTCGCCTGTATATACACGTATTATGTATACATGTAATAAATACCTGTAATATCAGTATAAAGGTGGACATGCTCACTGGGAAAACGTGCAACAGTTCAGGTGTGCTTTTCGTGAATTTACATGATCGAAGAAGAAAATGATGACAGTTGGGGGTTTAGGGTTAGTAGTAAAATATAATATTATTTGCATTTGCACTGTAGACAAGCGGTGGCGCGGTAAAATAATTTTGAACGGGCTTGGTGATCAATTTCGAACGGTTGGTGATCAATTTCGAACGGTTAGTGATCAATTTCGAACGGTCCGCACACTGAAACAGTGTGAAGAGTGTGTAAATTGTGAAGTAATTTCAGATTTATAGACATAAACTTTCAATTTGGGGACAAAGAAATGATCGTATGTCATTTGTAAGCAGTTGAGGGTTTCCAGGTAGACGTGGAAACACAAGTCATCTTTTATTTCCTGATGATTCCAGTTCGATGACAATTTGCGTAATATATAGACCAATTTTATTATCGTATATTGATGATTTTCAAAGAACATATGACCCACAACCTATATCTAAAAATTGAAGTATGAAGATCAAAGGATAAAGATGCTAACACCGTGATAAGAATAATATTGATAAGCGATCAATTTCGAACGGGCGGTGTTGATTTCGAACGGTTATTTTTCATAGGCGATCAATTTTGAACGTTCAAAAAATATTTTATTCCTCCTCTATAATGTTTTCTATGTGTTCCTATCGGCGTCATCATGGTCAGTTTTTGGTGATACCACTGTAAGATTCCTTATGATGACACAGAACACGCGGAAATGAGAATTAGCATAATTGTGCAAAGATAATAAAGGCTATAAGCCTTGCACTACAAATATATGGCAAAGGATATGCCAAGCGATGTTTGCACGGTTGTTGAAGAGGGTTGACTGATATTCAGACAAAAGGCTTGAGACACAGGAAGCCCGTTGAAAAAAATACCTGAGCAAAGGTATTTGTCAACCCCTAGAAATGTCAGATGTGTCTAAGAGACTGGTGGTTAAAGATGTACCACTGCCAATGGATGAAGATGGCGATGACTACGACTTTGTAGGATCAGATGTGACATCATCGTCCATTCAAAGATATTTTATGCTGGTTGAAGGCGAATTTTTTAACAGTTTATTATGTTCATTAGATATAGTATCACATTCATCGATAGAGCCTTCATATATATACTATCAATGTTTATATGAAGGACCGAAATGAGCTGGCCCGCCACGCCGAGATACCATACACCATAGCCTATGTAACTTTTTGGGATGTTGACCTGTATGTGCACATATATTAATCATGCATATACAGCTACATTTTACTACTGGATGGTATGTCAATGCTTGCGGATACCGATTATGATAATGCTTTATTCACAAAGGCCAACGGGCCCATATGCGTAGAAACATACAATATATATCGTGGTTTGAGACAAATAAAATACAGCGTACATCACAAGTAATGGTATTTATCACGGATAATTTCAGCGTTATATATAAAGGCAGCTAAACTTCTGATACACTCATCTTTCTTGTGTGACATGCTAAATTGAAAGCATGCTACTGTGCTACAGTTTGGTACAATGAATTTGTTTAAGTATTTCTGACTTAAATTATTATATACATGTAGTGGGCAAATTAGGACAAAATGACATTCATCTTCTATTAAATTGATATTATTTACTGATTTACAATACTGGCAAAAGCGTGCATCTTGTTTTGTTTTGTTGTGCCTGTTCTTCTCTATACCAAGTTTATGATTTGAACATCGAAATCTGGCCACAGATATTATGTGTTTCCAATATACAAATTAATGAACAAGCACTTTTCTAGAGTCAGTTCTGTTTTGTAATTTCGGTAGTAGTTTGACTTTTTACGGAAAATTTTTGAATACCAATTTTGTGTGCAAAATCTGTTACCCTCTGCCAAAATGTATTCACAAATAGTTCTGTATTCTTTATAAATACCACACATCCCCAAACCCGTGAGACAATATCATGCGAACATCAGTTACCCAGTTTTTACATCCGTTTTCCTCGTAAACTTTCAATATATTATACATTGCATTTTTTTTTCTTTTAACATCTCCATTTTGGACAATACTGAGCCAGAATTTGATACATTTCACATTGTATATGTATATCGATTACTAGTATGCGTTTTCCAGACATATTTTATACCCACCCGTACTACTAGACTAAGCACCTCATGTACTTGGAGAGGAGAGGGAGAAGGGGGGGGGGGGGTGGCTAGATGCTCAACATATATGCGTTTAATCAATTTTACAGTGTCATGTACAGTGTATGTATATAATCCTTTCAATGCTAAACACCAAATAGAATTTTGGCTTGTCATAGGCTTATCCGAGAGATAAAAGGTAATGAAAAATAATAATGACTAACCTACTAATATTTGTAACCCCCAACCCCCCACCCCCACCCAAGAAACAGAAATTAAAAGAAATCACAACACATACACAATTTTCACGGTGAAATAGTTGAGCAGAGCTATCAACAAACCGTTCGAAATTACTCGCATGACCGTTCGAAATTATCCGCCTGTCATTTATGAGCGTTCGAAATTGACCACATTTAAATTTTCTATTCTACTTGATTCGGGCTCGTTTTGAGGAATGTGCATCAATCAAACAGCATTACGTGATTCACTTTAGCTATGTCTAGGTACACGTTAAATTTAACGGACTCATCAAACGTTTGCACAAACTAATAACGACATTACATATTAATGACATGTGTACTGCTTCTCGCCATTCAAAAATAAATAGTAAATAATCATTAAAACTCCCGATGTGCTTCAAAAGCATTCCACAGGTCAGTAAAGTTTCACCGAGGTGGTAAATATAGATATTTGTGACATAAACATCAGACAAATATACTTTTCACCTACTCTGATATGTGGACCGTTCAAAATAGATCGCCAACCGTTCGAAATTGACCATCAACCGTTCGAAATTGATCACCAAGCCCGTTCGAAATTATTTTACCGCGCCACCGCTTATCTACAGTGTTTGACTAAAGTGTATCTTGATATGGTTGATGTCATTTAAATGCATCTGTAGTTAAATTATATGTACAAGCAACGTGAAGAAGAAATCACCCGATCTGAAATAAAGCAACTTCAGGGTTTAGAAATGTCCTTTGACACCTAAGTGGATTCGATCCTCTTATTTCCAATTTTTAGACGCAAAAAAAAAAAACAGTTGAAATGCTGAAGATTTCTACTACACAGTGTTCAGTGTTACGAATCAATTCCCTCAAGCTTCCTATGATGAACCCTCTGTGTTGATCCATGATTAATATCCTGATCCTCCGCCACAAATTGGTTCATCGCACTCGATGCCACAGAGTGCGAATGATGTTGTCATCTCCGTTTTCCTGATCAATACAGCTATTTATTTGTAAGCAAACCAAGCGAGAAAAAACCTTGGCTTCACCTTCCACTCCGCTCCACGAGAAAGACGATATCAAGAGGATGACCTTCACAGCTTCCTCAGTCCATTGATTGTTTCACTTATCTACTTACATTATTAGGTTGTAGATGCAAGAGTAGTTTCTTATTTTAACCTCTGGGTTCTATTTCAAATTATCAAATATTTTAACTGTATAATGTAGTATCGATAGAAATAAGAAAATCATACACCTTAAGCTAGAGTCACACCAACCCCGGATCCACTACGGATCATGGCGGACTTTCCCGGACCAACACGAACTGAAACCGGGGTGATCCGGGATGAAATGACGTTTTTTTTCAGTCAACGGTCGTCCGACGGCAATCAAACGCAGGCCACCCCGGATAATCACGGCACCAAGAAGGATGACCCCGGATAAACACGGTATAACTACGGATTGCTTCCCAGACCACCCCGGTGTTAGTACGATTGGTCCCGGAGCCTACACGGATCACCACGGACCATCCCATTTCACCCCGGACATGACACGGTCTGTCCCGGTTCATCCCGGCACAAAGACGGATCACCCCGGCACAATTACGGACAACCCCGGACCACCCCGGACTGTCCCGATCGTAGCCGATTGCTATGAAAAGGAGCGTATTTTGGGGTTGATGGCCATTGTTTGCCTGACCTCAGACGAGATCCGGGGTGGTCCGTGTTGGTCCGTGGCAGTCTGTATTGTTCTTCAGGACCGAATATACTTCCCAGATGACTACGGATTGCCACGGAGCCACTACGGTGCCAACACGGTACTTCCCGGATCGTCATGGTACAACTACGGTTCCAACACGGTTCGGCCCGATCTGACTTTTCACCACGGACCATCACGGACCATCACGGCAATTTTAAACAGTTTAAAAACGCCGGGGTCACTCCCCGGATTGCCCAGGATCACCCTGACACACCCAGGACGTTCCCGGACCGTCCAGGACTGCTACGGATTACTTTCCGGACCACCCCGGATTTAGATCCGGGACAATCCGGGGCGATCCGGGGTCCCGGTGTGACTGTAGCTTTAGATAATGATAGAGGAACGAAGTTCAACTTTGGAGCACTACCGTAATACATTTACATACATACAGACAGAGTGACACTTATGGTTATGGTATACCAGTGTACACTTGGTATTCCCTGTTTCTATGGTGACAGCATTGCCATAGAAAGGTCAGCAAGAAGATTATTTGCTGCAATATTGATTTGTTTCATGGGAGTTGGGGAGGGAGGGGGTGGGGGCTGGGGGCAAGAACCAACATTATTAGAGTAGAATGCACTGGTCATTTCCCCTGGAGATTTAAGTACCGGTACATTGATGGAGGTCAGTGGAGTTCTGAGGAAATAATTCAGTAGAGATTTTCCTCAGTAAGAAGGGATTTACAGCTGGGCCACTATCCGATCAGACAAATAAGGTCACAATTATCACAGCGTAGTATTGATTACTTCCTGCCAACTCCACAGATACTAATGAAAATTAGGTCTAAAATGTGTCAAGTACATGCAGATTAAAGTGTTCTATCGCATTAGCTATTTCAATAATTTTGTGACAAATAAATGAAGAATTATGAAATATTTGCATTACGGGTCAAAAGAAGTCGAGAAACTAATCTATATCTCCAGCTGTCTATCTAGCAACATTAGAACTGGGGAAAAAAAAAAATGCGATGATTGATTATTTGTCGCATGACGTTTCTATGCACAGATGTTGAGTCATTGCATACTGCAAAACAATTAAAAATTCTAAGATGAATGCTATTTGGGTAGTCATAATGAGAGCCCTGGATGATAATTCCGCAGGAACGATGCAAATTCAAAATGCAATTTGCAAAGATATCATCATTAATTGTATCCCCCGAACAAAGTTCGGCGGATACTATGGATTTGGCTTCGTCGTCCGCGTCCGCGCCCGCGTCCGCGTCCGCAGAGATTTTCTTGTGAACGCGCTACAGGCCGCAATTCTTACCCGATCACCATTATTTTTTGCAGGCACATATATAATGGTAAGATCCCGACACCAATCGATTTTGGTTGCCGTGGCAACTGAATTGGTCGTTTGGGGACACATTTTGCATTGAAAACAGCCTGTTTGAGACACATGGCTTGTGAACGCGCTACAGGCCGCAACTCTCACCCGATCACCATTATTTTTTACAGGCACATATATTATGGTAAGATCCCGACACCAATCGATTTTGGTTGCCGTGGCAACTGAATTGGTCGTTTGGGGACACATTTTGCATTGAAAACAGCCTGTTTGAGACACATGGCTTGTGAACGCTCTACTGATGGCAATTTTTGACGAATCTCGATAATATTTGGAAGTTTTGTTGGGAAGGGCTGTCATACGAAACCAATCGTTTTTTAGAATGATCATATAAATATTAATATGTTAACAGCCTAACTTATTACAGAATTTGGAAATATCCATTTTGACATGTGAGATCATTCCAATAGCCTGTACAATGGAAGGTAATGACACTGGTATCTTGTTCAGAATGGAGAACTGATGTTTTCAGTGAAAACAGGACAATATTACTGAATAAGTTAACATTAGTTTTACTAGTTAAGTCTATTATTGTCCACAATAAAAATAGTTAAGACGAGAAACGTTTATTATTAAGCTCAACAAGGTAAAGGTTTTGTCCAGTACAGATTTCATGGGTGTAACTGAATAAGTTAATATTATTTTCAATAGTTAAGTCTATTATTGACCACAACAAAAATAGTTAAGACAAGTAATATAGGGTTATTGCACAATATGGGGTTTTATGCCCGAGGGTCAAGTCTTTGAGAAGCCCGACGCGAAGCGGAGGGCTTCTTGAAGACTTGGCCCGAGGGCATGAAACCCCATATTGTGCAATAACCCGTTTATCATATGCCAGTCGATGTCGGGGACATTTTAGTATGTTTCAAATGACCGAATCATATCCGATGAGAAAGAAATAAGCAAGAAATACAGCTTTTATTCATACATTTTTTCGATTCACAGGCCATTTCAGCGTTCCAAGAGCATCAGCGTGAAACGTAAATTGGCGGCAAAAACGTCAAACATAACGGAATCGGACCAGGAGAGCGACCATGTGCTTTTGTTTACCCTTCAAAATAATGACGTTTTCTTGAGCTGGGAGCTGCCCGGGCAAGTGTGGAATTTACAGCCCGCCGGGCAAAAGTTTGTTATTGGAAGAATAGGCACAGCTATTGAAAAACAAAATACACAGAAATGGTGTATTTTCAGGTCTAAGTTTGTTGACAGTAATTTAAAATAATGTATAATAGCATTAACTACGCTATTAGCATCAACTGTCATTCTGGCATATGATAATATTTATTATTAACCTCAACAAGGTAAATGTTTTGTCCAGTACAAATTTCATTGGTGTAACCGAATAAGTTAACATTATTTTCACTAGTTAGATCTATTATTGACCACAATAAAAATAGTTAAGTCTATTATTGACCACAATAAAAATAGTTAAGACAAGAAATATTTATTATTGGGCTCAACAAGGTAACGATTCTGTCCAGTAGACATTATATGTCTGTAACCAAATAAGTTAACATTTTTTTTGCTACTTAAGTCTATTATTGACCTCAATAAAAATAGTTAAGATGAGAAACAATTATAATTGAGCTCAACAAGGTTAAGGTTTTGTCCGGTAGAAATTTCTGGGTGTAACCAAATAAGTTAACATCATTTTTACATGTTAAGTCTATTATTGACCATAATGAAAATAGTTAAGACAAGAAATATTTATTATTGGGCTCAACAAGGTGAAGGCTTTGTCCAGTAGAGATTTTATGGCTGTGACCAAATTAGTTAACATTATTTCTTGCTAGTTAAGTCTATTATTGATCACAATAGCTTTTCATGAAAACATTGATCAACTTTTACTTTGAATTTCAACTTGAGACCATGTTTGGCACAAATTATGAGTTAAAATATAACTTATGGTGAAAAATTCGATCTGGTTCCAATTTCTTCATCTTGAAATGCAGTTTTGGTCAACTTTTACTTTGAATTTCAACTTGAAAGCATGTTTGGCACATATCATGAGTCGAAATATAACTCATAGTGAAAAGTTCGATCTGGCTCCAATTTCGTCATCTTGAAATGCAGTTTTGGTCAATTTTTAGTTTGAATTTCAACTTGAAACCAAATTTGGCACATATTATGAGTTAAAATATAACTTATGATGAAAAGTTCGATCTGGCTCCAATTTCTTCATCTTGAAATGCAGTTTTGGTAAACTTTTAGCTTGAATTTCAATTCGAAACCAAGCTTGGCACATATTATGAGTTGAAATATAACTTATGACGAAAAGTTCTATCTGGTTCCAATTTCTTCATCTTGAAATGCAGTTTTGGTCAACTTTTACATTGAATTTCAACTTAATACCAAGTTTGGCACATATTATGAGTTGAAATATAACTCATGGCGAAAAGTTTGATCTGGCTCCAATTTTGTCATCTTGAAATGCAGTTTTGGTCAACTTTTAGTTTGAATTTCAACTTGAAACCAAGTTGGGCAGGTATTATGAGTTAAAATATAACTTATGACGAAAAGTTCGATCTGGCTCCAATTTTGTCATCTTGAAATGCAGTTTTGGTTAACTTTTACTTTGAATGTCAACTTGAAACCGTGTTTGGCACATACATGTACATGTATTATGAGTCGAAATATAACTTATGGTGAGAAGTTCAATCTGGCTCCAATTTCGTCATCTTGAAATGCAGTTTTGGTCAACTTTTACTTTGAATTTCAACTTGGAACCAAGTAAGTAAAATATTCTGAGTTGAAATATAAATAAGTGAAAAGATTGATCTATCTGTATTTTCGTTATTTTATCAAACAAGTCGAAATGGAAATTCATATAAAGAGATTTCAGTGGTGATTTTGAATTCGACCTTCAATAACCTCGGAAGATCAGTGCAGCAATTTTGGTGGGGAAAAGAAAACAGTTGTGACTTGAGATTTAACATTTCTCTGGTAATCTTTTTTAGCCCTTGCTCTAGTTTTTCACACTTGACAGTGATATATTTGGGGCAACAGAGATGATAGGGCTACGGGGGATACACCCAAGCGGTCGTAGGCGACCGGAAGCGTCTAGTTCACCTTGTCCGGGAAGAAGAATTGTTTTTTGGAATATTACCTGGTATTACTCCACGTACAGAAATTATTTATGACAATGAAATATTTCATGAGACTGTACCACAAGCGAATAATTGGACAGCATACATGTACGTACAAGTAAACAATATGAAATGATGTGACCATTGGCAAAACTTCATATAAAACATGCCACAATTGCGTGATGTTTCACTATGTTTTTCCCTTCCCAGGCATCTAATTGATATAACCTTTGAGCATTGATGAAATTAACACAGTCCAAAAGGGCACATTCGTGTTTTTTTTGTTTTTTGGGGGCCGAAATATCTTGCTCTATTTGTCGCGTAATTCTTCTGCTATGATCAATATCAGGGTAAATAGCTGAGTATCATTACCCAATACAATATGCCAAACTCCACGTGATGAAGCGGTTTCTACTAAAAAAACATGAGCGCAAAACTCCCCTACAGCCATACAGTAAAAGGGGCGTGCGCCCGGCAAGCACTCCAGAAGTGAGATGAGTATAGAATGCCCGCCCATTGAATTGACACACCATTCCATGAAATAATGATAGGATTGTGTTGTGGTAGGATTAATACCGAGGCTCTGTGCGTGTTCCGTCTTTGCGCGTCTGTCGATGATTGATCAATATTAACGTGTTGTGCAGGCGTTTTTGTTCATTTGGGCGAGCGTTTATGGAACAATGCATTTAGCATGTTTAGTGTTACCATTCTCATTTTGTCTGGTAAATTGTTCCGCAGGTGTCACATTGAATCTATTCATCATTTTATGTAATGATTTCTTCACTGCTATACCTATGATAACGATAACATTCTATAAATAGGAGACATAAAGCAATAGATCTGCGAGTAATGCACAATTGGTAACGGTGCTGAGGGTGAAAAGTATGGCAAGGTGCATGCAATCTCGTGACTCATTATGCCTACAACTATATTTAGCCTTGGACATCTACGGGCAATGAAAACTTTCCATGTCCAAGATTATGCAACTGACTCATTCTCAATCGCGTGCGCGGACGTCAGCAACTCATGATTTGTAATCAAACGCTTCCTAAATTTTTCCTCCAGGTTGATATTCAGTTCACATTTGAATAAAAACATCTACCTTTGCTTTCCAGATACATGTAAAGCTAGACTGACGTAGGCTATGTGTGTATGTAATTTAGCGAGTTTTCAGTCTTGACGTGCGACTAATCGATGTCCACAATCCCCTCATACCTTCCGTCATTGCCCTCTAAAAATACCGGGTAAATCTCTGTGACTGTAACTGTCTGCAAAAATAGAAATTTCTCCAGATGGGAGACCTGTCATCCTTGGTCAATGTGGTCAAAGGGGGTCCTTTGATTGCCCCACACCCCCCTCCCCCATCCCATCTAAAAATATCAATAGTATATCATATATGGGATATAGGGAGGGCGGGGGGGGTGCAGTAGATCTCCGGGACACAGGGCGGGTGATGGGAATCATTGATCATAGATAGGAGTCACATAGAACTAAGAGTATTTATAGAACTTTCGGGGATGCTATGTTCCCATGCCCAGTCCTACAGTGGCCATGTCCACAATGGGACCAAACAAAAACGTTGTAAACCCTCCAGACCACAGCCATGGCAAGCCCCCCTAAACCCATCTCCCTGTAGTTTACGGACAACACACTCGATCACAAGCATCAAACTGCTATATGTGGCTATATGTGACTTGTTTCACTACTTTGATGTCTTCACAACGCCTTTTTGGGACGCGATAATTCGTGAGAAACTCCACCCCTGCCGAGCATCTCTCGTCGTCAGTAAGTTTTCCCGCCTAAACCCTTCCATGGGATTATGTCGCGCGGAGACGATGTTTGACATTCTCAGTCACGGCACTTGAAAGGGTTTTCCCTCTGCATGGTAACCATGGCAACTGTTTAGCTGCCAAGGCGTGAAAACTGCAGAAATAAGTTGTCGAGAAAAATCCGGGAAAACAAAGTAATTCCCTCCATCTCTTTTATGGGCTTTCCTTGACACTTTGACAAATTGTCTGTGCCAAAGTGTGGCATATTCAAGACTTCGCCATGGCAACCAGTTAGCAACCTGAATAAAACCTGTTGCTTCGTCAATTTTATCCCACTTATATTGCGAAGAAAACAGTCGCTCGCTGATTTTATGTTCACTAAAATGTTTTATGGTAATTTTGTAATTCTGTTTTTCCATGTAAAGTGAGTTTTTATTCAAATGATTTTTGTTTAAATTAAACAGTCATTCTGGAAACAAGAAATGTGTTACACTGTGAGGCTGATAAGATATATAAGGCATAAGGCATATTATATAAGGCATATTATATATATTTTTGTGTGTGCTATAAATATGATTTATGTGTCTTTTTATCACCTCACACAAACATTACATCCCATCTTCAATCATCATTAGGCTGTGCTGTGGTCCATGCTTTTGTTGTGATCAAAATAATTGATCAAAGCAAGGCCCATCAGAATTGATGTAACTGTCATGAATATGAAGTCAGGTATATGCCAGTGATGTATTGCACATAATATTGTCTGCTCCATAAAACTGTCGCATTTGTCAAGGCCGTTCTTTTCATAATAATGCTGGTGTATCATCTAGATATAATGCTGGTGAAACAATCTAGGAGCTTTTATGGTAATTTGAGAGGTATTTATTAGATACATTTTGTAGTACTTGTTCATGGCTGTTGTGGATGGTTTGCCAGCTGGAATTCATCTGTAGTCTGCAGGTAGATAGATAATATTTCCGATGATTATTCATCTAATTCAGACTATCCATTACACAATAGTATTTTGACTTTGACTTTAAATTTATGCTGGTGTAGGTTTTTTGGTTTTCCTGGTTTCACTCCATGTACAAAAATGTTTATTATTGGTTGTGATAATATTTCCTGGCAGTAAAATTGATTTATATACCAGCAACGCACATGTAAAGGTAGAATCAAAATGGTGTGAGAAAATGGAACAGCATGTGTGCTTACATATCTTATAAAGTATTGAAAACAATATAAAATGATGTGGACATTGGCAGAACATGGCATAAGACATGATACAATTGCGTGATGTTTCACTATGTTTTTCCCTTCCCAGGCATCTAATTGACAAAGAGCCTTTGAGCCACGATGAAATTAACATAGTCCATTCTTGGCCTTAATACTTCCTCGCTCTATTTGTCTTGTAATTTTTCTGCTCTCACTATGATCAATATCAGGGTAAATAACTGAGTACCATTAACCAATACAGTATGCCAAACTTCACGTGATGAAGCGGTTTCCACTAAAACAAATGTAAGCGCAAAACTCCCCTACAGCCATACAGTAAAAGGGGCGTGCGCCTGGCAAGCACTCCAGAAGTGAGATGAATATAGAATGCTCGCCCATTGAATTGACACACCATTCCATGAAATAATGATAGGATTGTGTTGTGGTAAGGATTAATACCGAGGCTCTGTGCGTGTTCCGTCTTTGCGCGTCTGTCGATGATTGATCAATAATAATGTGTTGTGCGGGTGTTTTGTTCATTTGGGCAAGCGTTTATGGAACAATGCATTTAACATGACTGTTTAGTGCATTCTCATTTTGTCTGGTAAATTGTTCCGCAGGTGTCACATTGAATCAATTCATCATTTTATCTAATGATTTCTTCACTCCTATAACCATGATTACTGTAACATTCTATAAATAGGAGACATAAAGCAATAGATCTGCGAGTAATGCACAATTGGTAATGGTGCTGAGGGTGAAAAGTATGGAAAGGTGCATGCAATCTCGTGACTCATTATGCCCACAACTATATTTAGCCTTGGACACTCTACGGGGAATGAAATTTTCCATGCTCCAGATTATGCAACTGACTCATTCCCAGTCGCGGGCGCGGACGTCATCAACTAATGATTTGTAATCAAATGCTTCCTAAAGTTTCCCTCCAAGTCGATATTTAGTTCACACATGATAAAAACATCTACCTTCGCTCAGGATTCGAGATACATATAAAGTTAGACTGACTTTGGCTATGTGTGTAAATTCAGCGAATTTTCAGTCTTGACGTGCGACTAATCGATGTCCGCAATCCACTCATACCTTCCGTCATGGTTGTCCTCGGAAAGTACCGGACAAATCTCATGACTGTAACTGTCCGCAAATATATCTCTCCAGATGGGAGACCTGTCATCCTTGGTCAACGTGGTCAAGGGTGGCCCTTTGATTGCCTCACACCCCCCATCCCATCCAACGATATTGATAGTCTATCATGGGATATTGGGAGGGGAGGGGGGGGGGAGGTGCGGTAGATCTCAGGGACACGGGACGAGTGATGGGAATCATTGTTCATAGATAGGAATCACATAGATACTAAGAGTGTTTATAGAACTTTCGGGGATGCTGTGTTCCCATGCGCAGTCCTACAGTGGTCATGTCCACGATGGGACCAAACAAAATCGTTGTAAATTCTCCAGACCACAGCCATGGCAAGCCCCCCTAAACCCATCTCCCTGTAGTTTACGGACAACACACTCGATCACAAGCATCAAACTGTATACTGTGGCTATATGTGGCTTGTTTCACTACTTTGACGTCTCCACATCTATCGCCTTTTTGGGACGCAATAATTCGTGAGAAATTTCGCCCCTGCCTTGCACCACTCACCGTCAGTAAGTTTCCCCGCTAAAACCCTTCCATGGGATTATATCGTGCAGAGACGATGTTTGACATTCTCAGTCACGGCACTTGAAGGGTTTTTTCCTCCGCATGGTAACCGTGGCAACTGTCTAGCTGCCAAGGCGTGAAAACTGCAGAAATAAGTTGTCAAGGAAATCCGGGAAAACAAAGTAATTCCCTCCATCTCTTTTATGGGCTTTTCTTGACACTTTGACAAATTGTCTGTGCCAAAGAGTGGCATATTCAAGGATTTGCCATGACAACCAGTTAGCAACCTGAATAAAACCTGTTGCTTCGTCAATTTTATCCCACTTATATTGCGAAGAAAACAGTCGCTCGCCGTTTTCATGTTTACTAAACTGCTTTATGGTAATTTCGTAATTCTGTTTTCCATGTAAAGTGAGTTTTTAGCTTACCGTGCCGATAAGCTATTGTCGTGGTATTTCGTCCGTCGTCCATCCGGGTCTGTAACTTTTTTTTGACATGATGAATTTCCCCATAAATTTGTCAGAACATACCTTGGTCCAGTATCTAAAGACGTTTTTTAAATTTTTTTGATTGAATCGTTTTTGCCGAATTGGCGGCCATTTTTGACGAAAAATTGCCAATTTTGGATTTGGAGGCCATTTTCTCAAAAACTGTCAGATCAGTTTTGAGATTTTTGTTTCAAAACATTCCTCTCATGTACCTTTATGACGTGTATAAGTTTCGTTGCCCTTGAATCGCCGGTCTGCGTGTGGTGGCCATTTTGATTATTTGACGGGTCGGCGAAAAAAATTTTTTTTGTCCCAAATCAAGTCACTATTCGTTTTGAGCCATTTCCAGCAAAAAAAAAGAAAAATTTTTTTGGCCGTTGAAAAATTTTTTGGACTTAGAAAATCTCACCCAATTTTCCTTCATAATGGGAGCTGTGCAGAGTAAACTCATAGAACACTTGAAGATAGAGCCTGAGTATTGGCACATTCAAATGGGCAATCATATATTGCAGTTTGAGTGATGACCTTGAATTTGACCTTCAATGACCTTGAAAGGTCAAAATTGATGAATTTTGTGTTTGGTGGCCATTTTGTCAAAATCTATTCAGACAGTTTTTCTCAAAATAATGTATATTGTTTCTCTTTATCTACATTTGTGATGTGTAATTTGATTACGTATTATAGTCCATGCAGAAAATGTGTTTCCAGCAACATTTACGATCATGTTTTGACAATTAGAGTTCAAGATCAGTGTAACCATTTATATGTTGGAAAATCTGCGTTTCTCATGATTGCCGGTAAGCTACAGCACCCTTGGTGCTATGTTTATCACCTCACACAAACATTACATCCCATCTTCAATCATCATTAGGCTGTGCGGTGATCCATGTTTTTGTTGTGATCAAAC
Organism: Terebella lapidaria; assembly: GCA_949152475.1. NCBI lineage: Eukaryota > Metazoa > Annelida > Polychaeta > Terebellida > Terebellidae > Terebella > Terebella lapidaria. The sequence goes on along the minus strand of OX424566.1, from coordinate 21,222,544 downwards.
TAATTCATCAACGGAAGGTCCACGGAACTTGATGTAACTGTCATGAATATGAAGTCAGGTATATGACAGTGATGTATCGCACATAATATTGTATGCTCCATAAAACTGCCACATTTGTCAAGGTCGTTCCTTTCATAATAATGCTTTTATGTCGTCTATATTATGCTGGTGAAATAATCTATGAGCTTTTAGAATCATTTGAGAGGTATTTAATACAGAATACATAGATGTCGGTAGAGTTTTTGTATGGTTGCCAGCTGGAATTTGTCTGTAGTCTGCAGAAAGATAATATTTCCTGGGATTTGAGTGACTACATGTATTATCAAATAATTCATCAAGTTCCCATTAATCCGTAATATTTTTACTTTCGCTCCAGATTTATGTTGCTATAGGTTTAGTTTTCCTGATGTCTGCTTTTGATAGCTCAACTTATATATTACTCTTCCAGTATAAATATTGTTCTCAAAAACCACTTCCAACATATGACGAATGATATTACCGGATAAAAGATATAAAGTCACAGCTTACACACGGCTTTTTTCTTTGTTCACAAAAACTTCATCAGTTGATCAAGCCACAGAGCAGAAGTTTTGTTTCATATCGTACTCCCAGGTAGACAAAACAGTATTTCATCGATCACCATGGCAACTGGTTATGCAGAAGAGTTAGGCAAGATTCACTGCCCTTCTAAACCATGTTTACCAGCTGTGCCGTGAAGGTTTCTATACACATTGTTTTTCTCAGATCCAGACAGTTACATACCTGGGATAGACTGTGCTACGTAATGTTACAAAAAAAAACCTCTTCAATCTTTAGAAAAACGCAGTATTGTTTCCATTGGGGCTAACTTCTTTTTCTCACAAAAATATTGAGAACACAGAACAGTGATGAATTACATCTTACCTATATATATAAAAATTGAGTAGTTGCCAATAGATAATCATTCATCATTGACTGACATTTACCAGTTTTAAATATTTTGTATGATATTAAAAAAAACCTAGTATCAATATTTATGTACCCTGATTTTTTTTTTTTTTTTCATGTACACTGATGGCAGGCAATAATGTAAAAAAAAAACTTTCAATTAAAATCAAATACATCTAGTTGTAAACTACTCAATATACCTATGAAAATGTCAGACATATAGGTCACATACATGTTGATGCTGTGCCAAGTCCTGAGGATAAACAGGTGAATCTAACGGTATGTTCACAAAAAAACTTGGCAAAATTCCACAGCATTGTCTAAATGTTACACAGTATCTATTCAATATATGCAGGATGTATTACTAAAACCACAAGCTGTGGCCTTGTTAAATCAGGCAAGTGAAGAGAGGCCCAGGAAAACTGTAGCCAACATATGCTGGTGCAAATATATCAAATTTAGAAGTATATACAGGTAGACGTTAAAACCTCTCATGATAAATCACATTTTCACCTAGTATTATACTCATAAACACAAAACCATTGCCAAATGTAGTAAACAGACATTGTTTCCAACGTATCAAAATATTCTTTGAGTATTTGATGTACATGACAATGTTTTGTTACTTTTATTAATTATCACAATAGTCTTGGTATAAATTAGGGTCTCACTAAATTATAACATCAACAAGTTTTTCAATGCTCAAACTCCTTGGACTGGGTGATATTTGCTTGTCAAACATTATGATGAAACTGATAGGACTGGTCATAATGTACTCGACCCCTTGCTGTGTGATATCAGACAGTACACAAAGCATTAAAGTCAGCATTTTAAAATATATCTGAAAAGAAATACTCAACCATTAATAGTAAACATTACATTATTAAAAAATAACTGGCCATTCCAAATAGTATTAATATAAAATCGATATCATTCACTTATATGTACATGAAAATTTTGATTCGTTCAAATGAGATGAGTCCTTGTTTCTTACATACCTTATCATCTGATACATCATAGTAGTGCAAAAGATTTAATAACATTAATGGTATTGCCATTGATTTTCAATCTCACCAAAAAAGGCAGTCATGTAATATTGAACTGAGAGTAAGACCATCGTTGACAATCATCCTTGGCACAGTTCCGCCTGGGTGTAATAAAAACAGTCCTTCTTTGGATGCGACACAATAGTTTGAAAGATTGATGATTCTCGATATATGCACAGTTCACAAAGGTTGGCTGCTTTCCATTTAATCTTGGTGCAATAAATCATTCTGTGGCATGTTATTGATTTTGTGTCGTATGTGACAATTTTTCTCCTCATTGCCAGGATTTATCCTATTGTGCGTCTACGTACCCATTTAATTTGCCTTCAAGGTTATGAATTTCGCAATGGAATTCAGGAAACTGAACCGAGTGATTTTTTTTCAAAAAGAAAAACAACGAAAATATTCTCATCTCAAAGTGGAAAAAATATTCACATCCAAAATTGGATTGCCTTCTGATATTAGAATTATAAAATACATTTCCGAATTGAATACATGTATGTACTCTCAAGGCTTTCGTCACTGTAACTGTACTGAATTAGACAATAACTCTCCTTGGAAAGTACATGTAATTCTCTTGGAATAACGAAATTAATTTGTATAATTCATTTATTATGAACCGTCGTTCTTCATCAATCTGAGGAGAGCAGAAAATCACAAAATGCTGAGAAGGTGATTATGACAAATTGTCTGAGGATAATAGTAATTCTGAGAGGAATAGTGGGTGAATTGTTTCAATGCAATCCATTATGAATGATGATTGTAATCATGATTGAACATGCTCAAGTGACTCAAATGTGGAGGACCAAATCTACTCAGAAGCCAAAAGAACATGGAGAAATTGTAACAGTAACAACTCCTGTTGACAAATTACCATGATTACGTGATTGTACTCCACAGCATCTCGATCAATGTGAGTAGCCCGCTCACAGATCGGAGTTGTAAAGATTAGTGATTAATTAATTATCCAATTCTTCAAGTACCGGTACTGCTTCTGCAATCAATTCAACTTCACAGTAATTACAAGTGTAATGTCATGATGCCTGATTTACTGGATTTTTCCATGACAACAATTGCTGTGTGAGTGGAGCTTTGCATGCAAACAATCCAGGGGGTCCTCTAATTAGGAAATTGCGTGATGTATTGGACAAAACATTGCAAAGTTACGAACCTAGTTTTTTGTTGCACCATACTCATCTGGAATTGCATTTTATTGCTTCTTTTTGGGTGATCAATTTGTCGACCTTCTTCATGGTAGCACAGATAATAAAAAGAACATGAATTGAGTCTCTGAAAACTTTGTAAATAAACCACTATCAGAACAGGATATCAAAATTTTCATCATCGTCATCATCATGACCATCCATTCACTCGATGTCAACAGTTTAGATATTGGAAATATAATTTTGTATCCTATTCTTCATTTAGTCATTCATTAGAATAGTTCAAATTGTTTCACAGATCCTAAAAGTTAGGTTAAGAGACAGCAATCATCTCACACATGAACAATATATTTGATATGAATATGAGTCAACAAACATCATACTTATAATATTGCCACCTTCAAGTTTTACAGCTATGACAACCTTGTAACCCTGGCTGCTGTCAGGAAGTCCAAATCCCAACCCTTGCTTAATTTCCCTTGGGTGTCGTAATCTCGCGGTGACACTTTTCGTGGATATGTTTGTTCTAGGTGAATTTGTCTCCCGCAGGCCATGGAATCATGGATAGATACCGGTATTCGTTGTTACTGAAGTAGCCGGATATAAAAAGTAAAGGCAAGATCTGTCGCGGGTTTTGCAAGAACGGAGATTTTTCTTGTGGATACTTGAATGGGCCGCTATGAATTTTCTGAGATATTTGTTTCGGAATTGATGGGGTTTTGGCTCCGGTTGTGCACAGAAAGGAATTGGAAAGGGGGTTGGGGGGGAGGACATGGGGAGGTTCGTCGAAAAATAGCTTCACAGAGCTTCACACTGTAGTGACTGTCATGAGCCTGTCATGAAAGGAGCGATGGAGCCATGCTATTCGCACTCTTTCGCCCCCCTGACCTAAAATCGTCACGATGTGGACACGGCGGGAACAATGTTGAAACAACCTTGAACATCAGAGGTGAATTTAACAATCGCGAACAATCCAGCCAAAAACGAAGACTGGTCTGTCCTTGCGCAATGATTAAAACGGATAGCGCTTCCACGGTCACTGGTAATGATGTTACCATAGTTTCATTTCGGATAATCGAGCACCACTGCACCTTGAATACCGCGAAGTGGATAAAATTCAATTACGTCCTTTCACAGTCACAGTGTGATATCTTGCTCGACTGTGAGCGTGAGCGTGATCACCTCGATATCCATTCTTGTAAACGTGCTATGTTTGTACTGTACGTTTCTCTAGCCGTCGGACGAAGACCGCTGCGTGCGAGAATTTCCGTCGTAATAGATCTGGATTATCCCCTGATATAATGTATTGATTGGCAGGACAATAGACTCACGGAGCGGAAGTGTGTTACTTAATGTGAACGCTAGATGTCACGGCTTCGGTCTGGCAGGAGTAAATTAAGATTGTGACAAATGATGATTTGCAGTTCAGACTTATTGCCTGTGCATTGCATGGAAACTATACAATCTTGCTCTATGATAATATTTCAAACACGGATTATCTTTTCAATTTAATACTGGATTGTAAACATGTGGTTCTGCATTGTGAGATGTGCGAGTCACTGCAAATTGGTGTGCTCATTTTGGATATGGAATATCAAATATGCATCACAAGGATATCCTGGAAATGATGTTGAAGAAAAATATTGGCCTTGGGAAAAAATTAAGGTCAATGGGTACATCAGATTATCTTCTCTGAACAGCAGTATTGATTTCATTCTTGCTCTGATCGTGTCCCCTGCCAACTCCAGTGACCCAGAAATTGATGCAGTGCCGTGTGGCTGAGGCGAACCATGGAAAATCTCATGGAATTAATACCGACTTGGACCAACGCATGTATTTGATAGATTAAATTGTCATCCGCATGTATGTGTACATGACACCCAATTTTATGAATTACAGTCAATACAAGGAGAATGATGCTGTCAAAGGATGATTTCAGTCAATTTCATATCATACAATAACAAATTTCACCTAATGTTCCCAGTCATTCAAGCTTAATTTCAACATGCTTAAATACCAGTGACATTTTCCGCCGGTTGCGATGTTAAAAATTATTATCATTGGTATTAGCCGAACAACCATCAAAAAGCGTCCCGATTTCAGGGAGCAATTATACATGTAGGCCTCCTTGCAAATTGAATGGCAGTGTTAGTACTGCTAATATGGCTAAAAACAAGTATTGTAGCTTGTTATGGCTAAGTAATGGCTGTCTCCTGAGGGCATAATTTACCTACTGGGTAGTTCTGTTTTGTATGTTCAAGATAGAAGCCATTATAGATGATGCATGGATGATCAATTGTTGGGATTAATAAAAACGGAAATAAATAATGAAAAGAAAATAGACATGCTATTTCATTGATAGTTTTATAATATTAGATTGATATTATGTCAAAAGGTTCTTTCAGCCTGACTTCAAGCTGCATAAAATTGATAGGGCTTGTCATGATAAAATACACAATTTTCTAAAACAAATCTCCGGGAAATATTATCTGGAAAATCTTGAATTCCATTTTCTACAGCATCGACACACTGTGAATCTACTAATGAGCCTAAAAACTGATCCATAATGCTTGAAAAAACATACTACATTTTCATGCTTTCTGTGTTATTCCAAAGTCTTGGTACCTGCTCTATCCAGGTGCGAGATAATTGATTCTTGTGACATAGTCCCCTTCGTTGCCATGGTAATTGTCACTTGACAACGCACAAACATGGTCGTTGAAACCCTCCGTGCATTGTTCGTTCGGAAAACTTGAGTAGCAAAGGACAAGAACACGGAGAAGTCCGTATTGAATTCCGATATGAAACTTGAAATGTCCGTGTATAATGTCACAATTATCCTGGTGAAGTAACGTCAGCGCTATGTTACTTTAGAACGTATCTCATTTGTAAAATGCTTCTTGGTATTGCTGCTGTCAGGATTTACACAAGTTATAAACAATTTTGTTACATATTTATAAATATATCCACAATGAAATGGTGGAGCAAAATCTTCTACGATGTATATCATGGTATATATGTAATTGGTGATTTGTAGTTAATGATTTTGGAATAGTCATAGATGAGAAATATTAGGGAGCCTGGAAAACTATGGGACCAGCTTAATTATTCAGTCAGGCTATAAACTTGCATGAAGTACATTTACCGGTATGTAAGCATGGTAATTAAGTGAACTGGCAGGGTTCTACCTGGTTTTAGTGGCACTAAATATAATAGTCTGGATATTGATTGACAATACCCAGGTAGCACAGCTGAGCATTTTGACCAGCATATTAATATATCATCTGGCAGTGTAACCAACACCTACATGTACCTCCCCAGTTGCCATAGCAACCACATGTGTTGGTATACCTGTGATGATGACCAAGCCCCTGCCAAGCTCCCCCACCCCCCTACCCTAGCTACTTAACATGGACATGGTCCATTTACGTAGCCACTGCAAAATATCCATACATCCTTGAAGTTGAGTACGCCCCAAAGGGACATTGATTTTTCCTTTCCCTCGTGGATGCAAAGGCACAAGGACATGAAGTGTCCCATGCTGAGGTTGTGTCACTTAAAGTATGGATTCTGAGGTTCACGGGACTTTTTTCTCTGGGTGTTATCATCGATATCAGTATAGATGGACGTCATTCGCTGTTTCGAAATTGCAAGGATACCTTTGATTCATCGTGCATGGAAAAATGAGGTCACATTGCATGGTTGGAAGAGCAATTGCTGCTACATAAATATAGAGCACAACACCTTCAACCATATGATCCATACAATAGCCCATAGCCTTAAGGGGCTTCGCTTCAATTGGTCAGCGATAATAAAGGCAGAAGTTATGAGGCAAATCCCGCCGGCGAAGAAATCTTGTTAACCTCGCGGAAATATTGCGTATTGTCCTCGTTCTTTTGCCGACAAGGCCACGGCCGCAAAAGACGATGTCGCATGCCGCTTGAGTGTGGCCCTTTCGTCTTTTCCGCCATGTTATTAGCTTATGGAGACGGCTGGCCTTGGATTAACGATTTCATTCTGTATGGTGCGTCAAGCGCTGAACGACAGTAATATGATGTACATGCAATGGGAGGAACGCTATTGGATAGAATGTGACAAGGCGAATATAATCATATCGTATATTGTCGGGTTTCCATGATTTGCAATTTTATTGTCCTAGGGTACCCGCACTGGAGGGGAATTGTGTTTTGAGTCAAAATATTGGATGAACTGACGGAAATAAACGACTTCATTTCTTCATATGCGTTCAGTGGCAATATTCCGTGAACATTGTGGTATTCATGATATACAGTGAGTGAAATTGCAAGCATGGATTGTGAAAAAGTTTATGAGATGTATGCTATTACATTCCATTCTTTGGCTGCCCCGTCCACTCCAAATGAAATATTGAATCGACGGTAACAACGCAAGGTTACAGAGGCATCTGTTCTTCCAATAATCCTGGACGCCAAATGTTTAATGCATCTCACGAGAACAATGCCAGATATTTAATATCTGCAGTTCCGCGGGGCAGAAACGCTTTGATGTACATGTATGTAAATCAAGATACATTTGGGAGTCGTTTTACATGTAAGCTGCATGATGTCATCTGACCCACAATTCATTCACAGGGAAAAGTATTCTCTTGCTCCGCATTTTCCCAAGACTTGCACCTGCGCAAATTTACGGACGACTAACGAAGCACTTGCGTTCGGATGTTGGCAAGATGCGCTTGAATCGATAAATTAAGTATCAGCAAGCAGAACTCATGCTCAATGTGTGTACATTGTATGTGTTGATTTGGACTCGGTAACTTTAACCAAAAATCAATCGAGTGCAATTACTCTACAACGCCGGCTTATCCTTGGAATCAGGAAATGGTGAAAGGCAATGTTGTGTACTGGATTTTGAATAAAATCTGATATTATCTGGATCATGTTGAAGGATTGCCTGCATTGCGATGTGCATTGCACACAACTATGGAATAATAGTTGATGAATAAACAGCAGAAAAAGACGATGTAGAATCTGTGGAATTTTACTGCCAAATATAAGACAAATATGTTGACCACGATCAATGTACATACTGGTACCATGGAAACAAGGGAAATCCCATCCCGGGAAAACCCGAGGGAACAGCTCCAGCCGCTCTTGTCTGCCGAGGAATTCATGTCAAGGTAACCATGGTAACAAATGATTGTCAATTTATTATCTTCTCTAGGCTACGCTTGATCATGTGATTGATCGGTCATCACTGCTAATGTGGGAACTGTGTAGTTGTCGGAGATTATCGAACGGGTTCGTGTTTACTCTCGAATCGTCGCGAACACGAGCCATGTGACACTGGCTCATGTATTTTACATTATTTCATCTTTGCACACTCAAGAAGATCAATGCTTTCAGGGTTTTTTTGCGAGAAGTTTCATCATGTTTATATGGTCGCTATTGACAACATCGTCACATGTGGTGGTGATAAAGATAACTCATACATTGTGTAATATCATCGTCTGTGTATTGCATTAGATGCAATATTAATCATACATTGGATTATCCATCACTAGATTACATAATCCTTGCTATTACCATCATTGACACATATTTATCATCAATGTAATACATAATGCATGTAATACATATACAATATCACTTGATCACTTGTGCAATTTATCATGTGAAATCCTGAATCATCCATAAATTCTGCGCCTCTTCCACCCAGAGTCCCCACCGACTGTTTTGACCAGATATTCCCCCGCGTCCCAGTCACATGACTTGGTCCTGAGTTGTTATTCAGTCATTTTATCACCATGGTAATGTCAACATGGTACGGGTACATGATGTAGATACTAGTACCATGTAATACTGCCCAACCTATTACACAGACATTATCCATGTTTTAACGCTTGGCAGCTCCAACATCAATTGCCGAGTCGGAAATCCCGAGGGGGATAAAACTAAAAACAGATCATTCCGTAGTCCGTAACTGCAATACTTTAGTTGTGTTGTGTCTGCTAGGGCTGGTCGCAGGTGATTGTTTTATAGGTGGCGTCCCTTGTTGTTCAATGCTCACGGTTGCGGAATTCCCCCTCTGGCTTTTCCAAGCTGCAGTATCCAATATCCATGGCATTGGAACACCAGGGCAAATTGGGGACAAACACTTAGCGGAATTCAGTGTTCTATCCTGAATACAGGTCGTTTTCTCATCACTCATAAAAATGAAGTAATTTCCGATATTGCCATTGTTACTTGGTGTAATGAAATCTCTGTTTACGACCTGTTTATCATGTCAGGACAGACAGACAGACACTGCGACAGCATAGATTGTTTTGGTTCTATCAGACATACTTACTTGACATTGTAGACAAATTTATTGACTTTTTCTGGATATACAATGTTCATCTTCAATATAAACAATATATAATGTTGAGAATAATTTTGAATCATTGTACATGTAATGTCCTATGATGTTTTTTATGATGATTTATGAATTAAACTGCATGATACCACAAAGAATAATCAGTTATTTGTTAATTTTAATAGTTTATCCCTTGTTTCTCATAACCTCATGTATTTTATAATATTGAAGCACTCAACATAAATACTGGCAAAACTATTAGCTTCACTTGATATTTTTCATGCAGAAAATATCACTCTCAGAAATGAACACATAAAAATTTCTCATGAGCTAATGAACTCATTTCCATATGCTCCCCCGTCTGGAAAATCAACAGCTTTCTGCCGCAAAAACCATTAACTTCTCGTCTAGTTTGTGCCGGTGTAACACATGTAAAGCTGCAGAAAAGAGCAAAAATTCCTAATTGGCTCGGTGACTGGCAATTACACGCGGAGTTGATAACATCAACTACAGCCATGGCAGCAGTTACTGAGCCTCTGGTGTGCTCTGAATTTTTGCTCTTTTCTGATGTACTTAATTAAGTATTACCTAGTGTGTGGTAAAGATACACAATTTTTTTTTACTTGAGCAAGGAACTAATTAGCATTCAACTTTGCTGAAGGTATTTTCTTCCTGTATACAGTAAAATACAGTGACACTGTTGATCTTGTTGATTCACCCTCTAAAAGCTTTGTCTCATTATTTCATGGTGGTCTAAGTGTGTTTGTATGTGTATGAATCAATTAATCAACATTCTCCATGTTCTCAGGCACTACATAGAAAATCGTGTTATCGATTCAGTGTGTATCAACATTTTGTATACATATACGCGGCTCACTTCTCATCTTATTAACGATGTTAACCTAGTTTCATACCACCTGTACTCGTAATTGGCTGCCCGAGGAAACCATAACATTGCATTTCACTGTTGGACGGATAGAAAACTAATTAGTAGATGTTAAAGAATAGATGAAATGAATGCTTTGAACCAACTATAATCATGTAATGAATTATTCAAAAGCAAAATATGGAGACAAGACATGAAGAAAACACCCCATGCATGCAACTGGAAGCGAATCGTAGATTACAAAATACAATGGACACAGTAAAAATGCTTCTCAAAAATGCTTTTATCACAGAAATGATAAATCATCCTTCCACATTTCCAAGTGAAAGATGCGTTCATGATTAGAAACATACATACAACCTTTGATATAAATGCTTTTAACTTCACGATCTGTACCTGAGAACACAATGGATTTTTACACCGAAAGTGCGAGCATCAATCTGGGAAATGTGAGTTGCGAGAAATGGAAAAATACGAGAAGATCCGGTAATACTAATACCGTACACTTAAAAGCAGGGAAAAAGTCAAAACAATGACATGAGCGAGTGCGGCATTTATTTTAGCGGACACATCCTCTATTATAATCATGGACAATTATGTAATATGAGGATGGAACCCGATAGCTTGATGGACAACACATTTCTAGTCCATGTAGTCTAGACTTAAAAGCCTTGGACGGTAGCATCATCGTAAACTGGCTGTAATTACAATCACTAATGGAAAAGATGATTTGGTCATTTTGGTCGCAATTACATGAATTTCTAAATGAATATATGGAAAATATAGAGACCATGGTAAATAAAATTGCGATGCTATTAAAAAGAGAGCAATTTGTATTAATACACGAGACAATCAATGTGTAGGTTCAATATTCTCGGTGTAATTAATGGATATTGTGCCACTTTTAGCTGTCGAGTTTACAACTTAATTACATAATTTTATGATATGAATTGCGATTGAGATATGAATTGCTAGTAATTGTTATTACTTAAAATGTTCATTTATCACACTCTGTTCCCTGAGTACATTGTACTTGTGGTATACATTCTGTACTTATGTGTATATTTAGTTTTTGACAAATAAACAATAAAAATGGAAAAACAATTCCTGGGATAACTTGATAAAGCAGTAACATTTCTCAACTAAAGAAATGAGTCTATTTCCTGAAAACCTCTGTTCTTTTTTCTGCCATACATTATCAGATTATTGATGGTACACCTGCTGTCCCTTGGCTGTTTCAGATCAGTGTTATTTCCGAGAATGTCCGTGAAAAATTGTTACGTAATCTATTATTGATGGAGAAGTTCACACCTTTTGCATGAATAGGAATGCACTTGTGCGTCGTGATACTCTGTCTATGTGATTGTTCTCAATATTTTGTTGCAGAATTTATGTTGAAGATGAAAATGAGGTGGGAAGCAGTTAGATGTTCGAAAAAAATATTGGTTCATGTTTATACCTTTTTTCAGGGAAATCTGGTGTGATTAGCGTGGTTTGGAAAAGAATGACCTCAAAGTTACAAAATATTTTCAATTCTGTTGTCCCATGTTTGGATGACTCACAGATTCACTGGAATGGGGAAAATCTGCGCAGAATATAAACAAATATTTAGGCGTGCATAAAGTTGGTCAACTGCATTGAAGCACTTTTGAAACCATGGAGTGATCATGACAATACAGATCCATCCATTGTTATGAAGTGCATTTCTCTTCAAATCAGGACATTTGAGCCAAAATTTAGGTGTATTTCCTAGAAAGTCTGCATGATGGAAAATACTAGGAATTGACAGTGAGTTGGAGATTGACAGTGGAATTGTATCACATGAATTTCATTGATCATGTTGATATTATTCTCATAATCCTGGAAATCCTAATCAAAGAACTAAAAAACACAAATGCCCACACCGAAATAGCAGCAAAACACAATTTTGTGGAAACTATCAGGGTGGGCTGAATAATTTTCAGATGTCCAAAGAGTTCATTAGTGTGAAGTTGGTACACCCAAGTGAAGTCCGTTCAAAGCAATTATCTCCAACATGTTTTATCCTGGGAAGTATTCCCCTATCAGAGTGTGATATTGATCATAGGTACGGCTACAGTACATTTCCTAGGTCCCCATCATGGGATTGGATGCCAGATTTTTACTGTCCCATCTCTTGGTATTTGGCATTTGATGTTTTACTAGGAATGTATGGTACATGTAATGGTAATGTTTTGTTGTATTTAGGGTTACTCTTTAGAAACCATTATACATGTACATATAAAGTAAAAATGTAGGTAATTTAATACAAAGTACAGTCATCCCCCCTCAGACAAGACCCCTTTCTATAGAGACTTCCCTCTCTCTAAAGACTTTTCTAAGGTGCTAGGATGACTTTAACATGTAAATGAACCCCTCTAAGAAGACTCCTCCTCAGATAAGACCTCAATTTTGTGGCAGAAGGGGTCCCATCCACTACTGATTTTTTTTTTAAAAAAACCTAGTTTGTGCAGTTTGCACAGTTAAAACTGCCACTGTCATCAGTGAGACGCACACTGTGCTGTGATTGCTACGGTTTGTCCTGCCGCAGTATTCCGCGCACAGTGCGTGCCCCCTTTCTGTATGCTGGCATGTCCAGTCGTGAGGGGCTGAGATTACCATAATGTTGATTGAAGCCACCAATCCTTTCTACTGGCTAACCGACTGGACTGAATGTGTCCAAATGAGCATTGACCTTGATGGGAAAACCCCCAGAAAAGTATTCGCCGTCTCGTGGATTTAATGGTCAATCAGGGAACCCCATGCATCAACATGAGAAAACTCCATTTCTTTGATGGATTTGTGAGGTTCTCCACTTTCTCTCTATCCCCTTGAGCATTTTGTGGTCAGAACCATTAATACTAGCAATACCAAAGAATTGCGCAGAGTTTCTGCCTGAGAGCAGAACCGTGATTGTACCAATATATCACGGATTATTAATCCCCATCATCATGAAAAAAATGTTGAAATTCATGTTCGATGTTTGAATAGATATCCCAGCTATTAATGTTGTGGTATCGAACTTTCAGCTTAGATTTGTAGAAGAAACACAAGGCAAAATTTTGTATTTGAAATACATGTACACTCCAAAATCTCCTGCTCAGTGACAAATTGGATGCTGTTCTGCCTAAAATTCCCATATGGGAGTTACTTGTGATGGCGTCTATTTCACGGATGGACATCTCTCGGCTTTTACGGATAGAACATCGGCACGAGGCTGGCTTGCCGGGGGAGATAGGCAATAGATCTCCCCGATAGTCTGTGTGTGTTGCTAATAGAATGGGACATGTTTGGGGAATCAATGGGGACTAGCCAGTGAATGCAATGTGTATTCTTCGAGGGAGATAGATTTGATGTGGCTGTTGTATTGAGAGGGATCACATAAAAAAACTGTTGATTTTACCACAAGAATGATATGAAAATTCTCATGACGGCAATCTTTGAGATATATACAACCGGGTACATGTATAACAACTTTTCAATTCTGTTTACAGATATGCACAATTGACATAATCAGAACTGAATTGGTTGATTTATAACCTTGAAACTTACAGAATTCATTTCGTTTATTTTTGGCAACTTTTCTCCGAATTTAGATCTAAAGAATGTTGTGTCTCATCATCATGCCCCTAGACATTATGATCAAGAAAATCATAATGACCCCAGTTCTGAGGAAACTAATACCCTCTTTCGTCGTGTCTCTAATAACCTGTATCCTGTGCTCTCCACGCTATCAGATAACTAATGGAGAACTTCATCCCTATCATATAGAGTAACATTTATGGCATCGTCACTCGAACCTAATTCCATTATGTAATCACAAACTGTCACGATAAAATATCCCGAGAGCACTGCGAGAATCATTGCGTCCATCACTTTCACACCCAAGTTTTTTCTTCTTTCCCAGAGCTGGCATTTGATGTTTCACTGGCTTTCTCTGCAAGATGAGAATCCAATTTGGATAGAGCTTTTGTCAGTAATTGGCGACTAGACTGGCGTTTTACGTGGCCAAACAAATGTTCTTGTGGTGAAAGCAGGAGGAAAAACGTCAAGGGATTTGAGATAATCTTATTTTCGCAAGGGTCAATGTCATGGGAATGTCATGTTTTTTCGACAAGTTTCGGGAATATTTGAACAAAAAAAGTTGTGAGGCTCATTGGTATAAGTTTTGACCACATTTTGCTTATATATGGAAATATAAGCTTGATCATGTAGATCTCTACGAGGTCACATGATGTAGGTGGACTCTCTCAGCCAATCAGATACATATTTCTACTTTCTAGCTAAACCCCCCCCCCCCCCCCCCCACACACACACACCCATCCCTTACCAACTCCAAATCATTTAATATTGTTCCTTGCCCCTGCCCAACCCCCCACTCCCCACCCCCAATCATGACAGATAGCTTTATCGCCTTTTACCATAGCACGTAGATATAACCTTGTAGTTATTCCTCTAAGCCTCTTTATCAAGGATCCTTCGTGCAAGCGAGGAAACGCAAGAATTGATTTTTTCCCCTGCATTGTGCGGATGGGCAACCAAGGACTTCCCGATCTCACCGTCACCTCGAAGTCGAGAATTCCACTCTGCAGACTTTTGATGCCCACCTTAGCCAGCAGGTGATGGCCCAGCACAACGAAGCAACCAAGCACAGTCACACATGTGAGAGAAATCCAGGTCCATAAAACCACGGCGGGGCAGTGCTACAGACACACATAACATAAAGTCACTCGCTGGCCAGTGGAAAGGTTCGCAGTCAGTCACACACTGGCACATGAGAGTCGCACCTCAAGGATACCACCTTGGAGAACCTACATCTAAGGTGGTTTAAATCGTATTCGGCACATTGGCAACGTGGGACTTCCGAGTTATACGCAGAGAAATTCTCTCCGAAAAAAAAAACGCGAGCGAATTAAGGTAAAATCGGCCGGTTTCGGCCCTTCGTGGCAGGTCCCACTTGGCAGAACATCTGTTATCATTCGGAGGTTGGTGTCGTGTGGAACAGTGCAAGGAAGCCAGCGATGATGGGATAATCAAATCTCACCGTCGCAGTGTTGTGGAGGAATATTCACGTGCGGGGAAGATGTCTGCGCCGCGTGGAGATCTAATCAAACTTGTCTCGTGCCGTTGATGATACACTTGCGGAGACGTGTGAGAGAGATACGGAGAGGTAGTTTATATTTTTTTGCTCTTGGTCCAGTTGGAGGACAGAGCCAATTGATTTTTTACCTGCTTCATGACGGACTGAATCTACGGTTTGAACGTCAAGAGGATTATTAATCTGTAGGAGCACAAGGATCATCAATGGAATGGCCAATGATATATTTTCTGGAGTTACCTGGTATTGATGAAGTTTTGCTGAGTGTCTCGGTCATATTCTTCTAGGAGAATAGGCCCATTAGGTTGAAGCCATTCTGTTTTGCGATTGCCATTTTCCGTAATCTATTTCAATAGGTAGCTTGGATTGCATCTTTTGTAAGGGATATTAGCACTGGACATTTTTACTATATATGGATAAATAACAAAGGCAAAAGAAAACCTACAGGTTTCATGAATATCACAGACAATGCCATATGATATACGCATGTAGAGATATAAGGCAACTTCGTCCATGCAAATACTACCCAATTAGCGATGTTTTTACGAATATGGTCTCAGGTAATAGGGTACTCCCCTTCTCCCTAATATATGTATACCCAGGACGACCGGTAATGTTTCAATGGCGTCCACGGACAGGGAATCGCGAACAGGAAATGGCCAGTTTCCACTAACGATGCCCACCATTTCACACTAATGCGATAATGACCATTAGTACATGCGGCCGCTGGACGATGACGCTAGAATGTTTCGCCGGATGTCGCCTTACCCGCAATACATCTACCTTTAATTCAATGGCTGGACAGGCGACCATTGCAACAGGAAATGTCTGTTACGAATATATATGTCATTAGGGATGTCGGTTGCAGACAGTATTAGTTGCACACATTTTTTTCTTCCGTGTATTTGCCGCCGGGGATCAACACTGTATGGTGAATTTCCGCCTTTCGGGGACACAACCAAAGAGATTCTCTGCTTTGAGTTCTCTATTTCCGTGCAGAATTCCCCTGCAAATGTGTCAAGGTTATAGTGGTAGATATTAGCCACATTATGTTGTATTTTCGTTGGGCAATATATGGAGCACAGTTGAGTCAATCAAACATGTGCGATGCCTATGTTGTGGATGAGGGTCCTCTCATGTAAATTTCATGCAGCGAATCGAAGGCAGCTTTGTCAGTGCCGCAATATGATCAAGTTTATAGCCGTGATGTACAGCCACTTAGCATGCTTAGTGAGCCCTGTCACATGCTAATTTGTCGTGTAAAAAGGCTTTTAGTTTGAACATTTATCATGTGCATACTTGAAAACTGTAGTGGCTTTGGTTATCAAGTGACCAATTAAATTTTATTTTAAGTATCTACAACATACTATTACCGGGTATCAATGCAATTGAAGCTCATTTCATAGTTTAGCATACCAGTACATGTATATAATTATGTGCAGAGATTGCATGAAGTGTCCAGATTCGATGCTGATTAATTATCACCAGTTATATAATGAGTTATGTATTTCTGTTAACACAAAACTAGCATTGATTTAACTTGACCTTCCTGTCAACTCCTTCTGAGGTTCACCAACTACTCAGAGATTTATGGCAATTCCAGAAAATTTGTCGCCACAATTAACAATTTTCTTCCCATAATGTCCTGCCACTCAAGGCAAATGACACGACCAGTGCTGCCATCTGTTTCCAGGGAAAACCCAATTTCCCGCGCCCTGTTCAGCCATCTCGTGTCTTTCTCGAGCACACTCGAAGGCTTCCAGACGATTCATCAGAAGCCCTCCAGTGAAATGTCACCGATCAAAACGCTCGTGTTTTTGCCCTCGAGCGGGCTCCATCGGATGTCGAGAGCGGCTCGTCGTTCTTTGAGAATTTTCCGCTGTTTCATACGTTTCATCTTCGTGTGTCAAGCACCTTTCTTCGAGTTTCTTGACTGATATCAAGGGATATCCATCGTCGGTGACACATGCGCTCCGCGTGAATTAATCAGTCTCTTATGCGGATGTTATGGTCGAGTTACTACAGTTATCTCATAGATCCTCACGTTATAAAGATCGCCCGCTGATGCACTTGGCATATGGCAAGGGACAGGAGCATATCGGTCAATTTTCCTTCGTCTGCTGCTTGAACTTCAGTGCAAACTGCTCGATGGCATCAAAGGCAAACTGGTTCTACATTGTATTGATACAAAATGACAGCTAGTGTATAAACTTATCGTCTAATGAAGACTCAATTTTAGTTATATCCATAGTAGCTCATATCATGTATATATCATCATAGTGCAGAGGCTGGTGGCATATGGGAGGTCCTAATTAGTTTGTGTCAACCATTCCACATGTTCCAATGCTGAAATAAATCGGTGGATCACTTGTGGACAACTCCACTCAGCTCAGAAATAAACAATATGATGGTATGTTTATGTTACTCTAACTTACTCAGTATTGATACAAGTACATGTATATTGATAACTCTTGTCCCAGTACACTGCGAGTTTGGAACTCAATTATTTATTATACAGAAGTAGACGATAGAAGTACATTGTTCATGATGTTTGGTATGTCATTATGATGATACATACGAGCCATCCGTCCTAAATTCGCCGCATCCCTAAGTTCGCCAACTGCATATATTAGCAAAGCATTGAAGCTGTCTTTGTGAAAAACAAAATGATGGTAAATAGTCCTGATACCAGACTATCGAATAACGATTTTAATGGGTGTTTTGAAGGACATGAAAGAGCCCAAAAATGCTGTTGGCGAATTTTGGAATGCGGCGAATTTAGGACGGATGGCTCGTATGTACATTTACCATTAGCATTGATTAGTTAGAGCAACTGATTCCTGATTCCAACCAGCATCAAAAGGAAATTTAACATTGTTTCTAAATTATAAATTTCCTTCATGTTAATCTAGGTACATGTGTCACATCAAACCAAGAAAATACTAGTACAATATGTATCCCACAACAAATCTCAGACGGGTCATTGCAAAATGTACATGTTACTTGTCTTGTATTATGGGTATCTGTTGCTTGTATGTTGATGTGGACGGATGACCAGATGAATGTCCTCGGTCCCCAGGGGAAAAATCTGGGCTGTTGGGCTGGTTTTAGCAGGGAGATTAATACCATCTTGGTCATTTCTATGTGCTTAGGGGGCAATCAGAGGCTGTAATGACATGGGGTATACAATGTACAGGAAATTACTGTGCCAGTGGATGTCTTGTCATCTCTGTGCCTTCGGGCAAATGCTATGCACATACATGTAATATACATGATGAATATGGTGTTCTGTGGCATATTGCAAGTAAAATGATATACCTGATGAGAGTATCATTATTTTGTAGTACCGGTATTATCCCATAAATCTCTTCTCATAATTGGTCTTGGAGGAATGTTGAAAATGAAAGGCAGATGATACGTAGGTGCATGCATACACATATACCCGTATATTATCATAGAAATAAGAAGGCTTAGGGATTTGGCTTGGAAAATGTCTAGAAATGGAATTAAGTTATTATGGTTTTCCAAGACACGTGAGAAATGAAAATTGGAGTTTTGTGTTTGGAAATGGCAGACCTCTCTTCACAGGGCATTAGATTGTAACATTTTCCAAGGAGTTGGAGGAATATTCACCTCAGCATAGAGCGAACACGGCAGAAATTCTGCAATAAATGGTCGGCAAGTGAAGAGACAGGAAGCAGCGGAAAAGACTGCAGTGAAAAGTTCAGAACCATTTGCAAAGTAACTGCCAAGACATCTTGCAGGCAGACAAATACGTTCTGGAAATGGCTCTGACAATGTTGGTCTAAGGATGGACACATGTTCTCAATAAATGATCGCCCGCCTGAAGGTCAGGGCATGTCCGTTCCCAAGTGAAGTACATCGCTCGGAATTTCCGTAATAGGATTGTGCAGCTTCGCAAGGGACGAGCGACGATCACTTTGGCATTTTGCAATTGGCAAGTCGTTTCTGGAAATGGCATGGCCTTCGCAAGATAGCCAACTGGTGTGAATGTCGCCCATAAATTTACAATGTGTTGATGATGTCATCCAGCATTTTTCCCGAGTGCTTCTTCACCCGTTGAAGGTCAGATTGTTTTCACAGACCATCTCTTGCACTCTACTTCTATTTCGTTATACCAGTGTTAGTGCATTCATCTTCACCAGAACAACTCAAAAAGTTTTATGTTGGCAGGACAGAGCGGAATCGTGATAACAAAGTCCCGGATTCAATGATGTTTTCCATTGACTCTTTGAGAGGTCTTCCTCGTGTTTTACAGCATCGTTTCAGCACCGTCAATTGCAGATTGACAGGCACTTGAAGCTTTGAGGTGATAAATGGATTTCCAATTGCTCGCTGTTGATATAAACTTACTGACTTCTACTAAAACTCAACGGTTATCGTCAACTTTCGTCTTCATCTGGTAAAACAGGAATTTTTCCATTGCTGGATGTTCCATGAAGCTCAAAGGAATTTCCTTAATGTGGAACAATAGCTGGTTGACTGGAGGTGCACTACAACTGTCTCCCCCAAGGCGATACAGACTTCATTCCGGACAACAACAAAAACCTGTTGTCTTCCGCTGTTTGGTTTTGGCACAGAGGCCCTCACAAGTTACAACTAATTAAGCTTCCTCATGTGTCTCTGTTTGCTCAAGACATGAAGCAGGAAGAATTCACAGCTTGTTGATGCCATCAGCTCCTCCCCACTTACCCGTTGCCATGGTTATGACACAACACCTGCCCTACCTGTGTGCCCCCCCTCCCCCCCCCCCCCCCCCAAGGTTACTTGGTGTGCCATAACATTTTCCTGTTGTGTCTTTGCCTGTGTGTTAACATTTCCTCTGATGTTTGTTGGTTCTGTTGGAGTGATAACAAACTAGAGAGATGTTGGAATGGAAGTGAAGCACCTTGATAATGGGGGATTCAACATGTACAGTTTAATTCATGGCAAGGAATAACTGTTGCTCCTCAATGATATCATGATATCATAAAATTTTGCTCGTTTTACTCGCATGGACGGATTTACGTTGACCTTACAATAGCTAAGTAAAAATTTCAGTGATGCACTGTTAAGGCATAACTGCAAGATATGATTCATTGTAGTCAAATAAAGCGACGATGACATTGAAATGTCATCTACTGCACAGAGTGAGATTATTTATTCATAAAGTACCTGTACAGGTTGATGGGAAAGCTATAACGATGGCATGAACAGTCATGGACAGATCTTTTTCTGGCAGGATCAATACGAATCACACTTTAGCGATTACATTGATGTATTTAGCCGTATAATTTATAGCTTTGGGGATGAAAATTTGTCATTTGAGTGCACGATATGGACAACATGTGTTTGCTGCATGCAGAAGACGTAGATTGATCTGTAGGTCATGTGACATTGATTGTTGAAAGCGGAAGACAGACGGAAAACAAATGCAGCCACATATGTCTGGAGGTAAAGCAAAACACATGCCTTGAAGATTTATGCCACTGCGCGTGGACACAATTAATAGTCGATTAACTGCGGAGCTTGCAAGTGGAGACATGTCTCTAAACGAAGGAAGCATTCTGCGTGCCTAACCACTGGAGCCATGTGGATTTAGCGGGAGCTCTTTGAATAAATAATGTGGCAAGTGGAGGCCTAGAGGACATGTTCAACATGCTAACGGACATCACATCGATGGCTTGAACATGATTCATGGAACATTTAAAGCATGCATGCGGCAGAAAATGTCAAAATTGTTTGTGTTTGTATCGATTTTGAATGCAGATGTAAATACGAATTCTAGTTTAAAAAATTGATTCTGAAATTGAACACTCTGTCAGTTGGAATTGAAGTGGGGTGGAAGTGGCATTTGCATGTTTATGTATTGAAACTTCCTCGTTCAGATTAATCGAGAAAACGGAGCTCATTTTCCGTGCCTATTCAGCCATGAAATTAGAAATTCTATATATCACACCAGACAAAAGGCACGCCTGATATCTATTTGTATCTGTGTAATACTCTTCCGGAGGTACAGGAATAATGTCAAAGGATTCTCAACATTCTCTCGTAAATTGACGTAGCGAAATTGGAATATATTTTGGATGATTGAATCTCATGTTTCAGGTTGAAAGTGAATGACCTTTAACAATTAGTGGTGTCGTCAATGGGAGATCCAGGTCATTAAAAAACAGTGGCACGTTTGATAATATATATTTTTGCAGAGGTTTCGCTGGTGAAATACTATAAATGAGGGACTGCTGTTTAAAAATTGCAGATATTTTCATATTTTTATGATAATATTCACTGGGTATTTAATAAGGTTGTTTGTTTTAGATGATTGTGTCAAGCACATAAATGTTGGGCCATATCCAGTGTAAACATAGTAAATGTGGGTGGACTGAAAATAACTTTAAATACAACCATAGTATTTGGATATATTCATACACGTGGAGTAAAATAGATATGAATGGAAATATATTTGTTCTATTTATTGCCTTTTGACTGTGAAGGCGAAGGAGACCTGCGGAATCAGCATGGATGAACAAACAATTTTGACAAATTACCATGGCAACATAAGGACTATAAACCGTCTTAGCGATAGACGGTAAACATGATAAAGGAGCTGACTTCATCAACATGAAGGAAAGGTGATTTCAACGAACACTACCTCAACCTCAATGTTCAACAAGTGAAAGTAGAGAAAATGTAAAAAAAAATATCCTGGACCTAATTCAGAAAAGGCGAACATTGATCAAAGACATCATCGCAAAAACAGATTGTCAATAGGATACATTGACATTGACTTGCCAGCATGACCATTCACCAGATTACCTTGACCTACTTACGATAGGGTTTTGGCCAATCACGATGGCCAACCCGTGGATGCTCAATCGCCATTGGCTGAGACTGGACCACGAAAAAAACGCGCTTAGAGTGCAAAGCGCGCAGGATACCAATATCTCGTTGCACCCGGAACAGCACAGGATGGGTTTTCACAGCCCTGGTAACCATGGAAACGCGGGGATTATCACTCCCACCCCCAGTATGGATTACCTGTACCCCGACTCAAAGTAAGTTTGTGTTGGTTTTTGTGGGGTTTTGGTGGTGGTGTTTAGAGAATTGCAAAAAAAAAGGAAACATGTTGACCCTGATGTAAAAATGTCTAGATATGACAGTTTTCAATTTATGTATTATGGAGATAGTGAAACTTTCGCAAAATTTTCACATATAACTGGCCTTACATTACACAGTTGGTGTGTTGTGTTTTGTACCATGTTCTTGTGTACATTACCACATATTAAAACGCATCAAACCCATGTCATAAACATGGATAAATCTGAAAATAATACGCTAGCAAATTTAATCTTGCGGAAAAGTGGGAACACAAATTACCAAGTGATCATCGATGACCACTTACATGTACATAATGTATTTTCATGTGAGTCCAGAGCAAAACTGCTTGGCAAACTTTATCTTGTTTTTAGACCCCTTTATGTAAATATTGCCCGTGCCAGGGTACCATAGGTTGAATTTTCTGCGCCAGTGTTGTTATCTCTCCGTTTAAAGCCATTCATACCATGAAAAAGGTCATCCCTCTGTCTGAAATACCACAGAGAACCGTCATAAAAATAACAGAATCCAGATTCACTCGAGTGTTATCTAACGGGAGTTTATCGCGGTCAAGTGCGGCGCATAATACCGAAGCAGTGGTGACTCTGTGTTCCCCATATTGCATGAGTATATTTCGTCAGTTGCCATGGATACCAGTTGGTGCCACTGGCTTGTTTCTGCAATCTTCGACATCACAGCCTTTATTTCATCCCTTTCCACCATTTGCACAAGTTTCCATGCCTGGGAAACATGGAAAAGAAATGAAAAACATCGAAAAGTATCTTTTTGTACATTTATTCACATGTACCAGTGGGTATATATACATAATGGTGTTGTAACTTTTTATTGTCCTACAGTACAGAGTTTTTTGTTTCATCCATTTTTTCGTCATCATACGTGTAGATATATTCGTTTAATTCCGGTATGTATATATATACATGTATACATGTACTGGATAACTGAGGTAAAATCATGGCTATTTCATAGGTATCGTCTATGTTATTGGTCTTCTGCGCCATGTGCAGATGTGATATACTCCTATCAATCTGTCATAGCTAATGCATTCACATACGCTTTTATAACATAAATGTCCACCGTTAACGTGATCAAATCATATTTTCGTCATTGTGCGAGCATCTCCTGTGGATTTTATGATGGATGTAAAGACATCACGATCTGTTGTAAAATCTTTTCGCAAAGCCAAGCGCAAATCTTGCTTGATTCCAGTTATGTGATTTACGTAAAAGCTATTACATGATAAAAGTTGATGAATGGAAAAGAATTTATCACTTTTTACAATTTCACACGCATGAAATTCTGCAATCAGACACAAAAGCTTTGAGAATCTCGAGCACGATCCCGCGAAGAAATTGCATGTTGTATTCGCAGATTCACGTTAATACATAAATGCACGGAATGCGAATATGGACGTGACATCACGAAGGAAACTGTCGACAAAAATTTACATCTCCGCTCATGTTATTGCAATTTTCTCGCAATTCTTCGGAAGATTTTATTAGGGCAAATCATTTCCCTTCACGGCTTCTATTATCATGATTATGATATCTGTCAGCAAATATGGGAGATGATTAATCAAACGACACAGGAAATTTGTAGTTAATATGATGACCTTTCTAGCTTTGATGTGGGGGATGGCGATCCATTTACAATGGGCATCTCAAATCATATACGTAAATACTGAACTGCTTGCCGTATTTTAATTCTTAGACTTTTCATTTTCCCAGATAAGGAAATTTATCTGGCTGCCAAGAATGGGTTTTGATCTCTTTCATCAGAATTTCATTAATAAATACTAATCATGCTAGGGATGAAAAATGGGTAAAACAATGAAGTGCCATGGCGCAAAATTTCTTCAATTGAACAGCACTGAAATGTCAATAATGATAACATTTTGTCATACTTTTACACCTGTATCTGCGTATTGTGTAAATGCACATCAACTGAAGCAGATGTTACTCAATCGATACTCGACAAATGTACCAGTCGTAAACCTTGCAGCTGAACTGACGAGTAGATTATTGATTTGTTTTGATACACTCAACATGATCAAAGGGATTAACCCATGAACATGATAAAAATCGGAAGAAATTACCGGCAATTATGAACAGGGATGTTATTGATCGTTTTAACTTTCAAGTTTGAGCACGCTGGTACATGTAATGTATTTAATGTTTTTGAAGAGAAATTATCAACTGCCATAATACATGTAATATGGGTGTTAAATAGATTTTGTGATGTGTTTTGCGGTCCATCAATATAACAAATTCTACATGTTAAACCAGATGTGAGGTGTGTGGCTTTTTGTTGTTTACGTGAAATACTAATAAAAAAAGACGATTTGCTTGACTCATCATATGCGATTGCACCACACATAAATCTGAAGACATTTGATGAAAACCAACACCAACTCGATCAGCATTGTGTTATACTCATTCCATGCAGATATAACATGGTACATGATATCTGTACAGGAATAGCATAAACCTTGTAATTATCTTTGGCATGATTTTGACATTATCATGATTATATAGTACATGCTACAGCTTACGACATTCGAGTGATGTCATTTTGATGATTCACTTGAAAATTTACAGATATTTTTGTCTTACACGTGCATATAATAATACATGCCATTGTATAAATATGATAAATGTAAAGTGAGATTGCTTGAACTTTGCAATGTGCATCAGACAATTATAGCAATAATATCTTCTTCATTCATGCTAATTGAGAGTAATATCTGCATAAAATCATGTAGAAGACTCCAAATGTCATATGCCATGATATTTGCCACCTGTTTAGCACCTACATGACATATGCTGGCATGTGGCAGCTGTTATTCCACCCCGTATAATAAACATCATACTAGTATTGATAAATATGTACTAAAGTTGTGTTTTTATACATGTACCAGTATTTACATGTATATAATAGTGCATAAAAATATACAACATGTCCTTACGGGTTCATGTGCTGGTATTTGGTGCCATGCAGGTCATGCATTTGCATAATGTAGATATATACACATGTAATTCACAGTGGTATAAACTTATTGATAGTAAATTGAGGGTTCGCTCAGCAACATGCAACAAAGGGCGTACTGGAATCATCATGATCGTATATGAACAGACGAGTGTATTAACACGATAGATGTGTTTTACGAGTTTATGGTATTAAAATGTGCATGTATGTCTATGCAGTCGGCATATTTATTATTGGATTAAGACAATTTTATTGTCTCACGGAATACAATGCCCCGTGGATTAAATACTGACCTAATAGGAATACAAAGAGTAATATTTTATCCCACTGAAAAAAACTTGTTCTGTCAATCATGTATTTTAAAAGGATTATTACGATTACACAAAAGGACATTTATTGAGCCTACACATACTTATATGAGTGGTGTTGAATATACCCGGTCAATGATGCCTCATAGTTGGAATAGCAAACTGTAGGATAAATCTTGATAGGACATCATTCATCATTCAAAATGGGTATTGGACATCAGAAACCACTGAATACATTGAGAAACGATCAAAATACACAGTGAGTCACGTGCGTCATTCAGTGTTTTTGATCTGTGATTGAACCAAATTTGTACAGCATCATTATGCAGCTACATTATTTACAGTATGTGGAGCATACACTGTACAGTTCGTTTTAATGATTTTGAAAGAAAATAACTTGATGGGGAATGAAAATATACAACCTGCTAATCATAATCATAGTAGAATTTTGTGTGAAAATCATGTACTACTTGTATACCTGTGGGAATCTTCATTTTCAAGACTTTTATATTTCTACATAAAAACATTTGACTTTCAGGTACACAAATTAGAGAGAAAGTATTGAAGAAGACATTTCAATTTTCAATCAATATTCAATCAGTCCATACTTTGTATATTTTCAGAGTTCGGGTCGAGTTTTTCACCAACGAGCGATCGTTCAAGGAACGTTTACAACTGTACTTCATCAAAAACCAACGATCAAGTGAGTATTTATGTACTCACTGAATTTTTTCATCTAAGCATGCTATTTAGAGCATGTGATCATCAAATTTCTTCTAGAAACATGTACATGTAGGTTTTCCCACACAAAAATTGAACAGCAAGTATCTGGAATGCTGAATTTTTCACTGTCGAATTTTCTTGAATACTTTGTGTAAATTACCATGTTCAGTTTTTGGTGGGCAGAATTCATGGGCTACATATATATACCCGGTATATAGAAAACATATGAAGAGATCAAGTAATAAATTAAACACCAGGGGTCCGTTTCACTAAGATAGCGAGCTCGTTATATACGGTAAAGTCCTCCTTGAAGTTTATAACAATATAAATAAAAACACAAAAATAACTATGACAACATATTGTTAAAGGCGACGGACGGTGAAAAAATAATATTCAGGATTTTTTCCTTATATGATAGAGTCGTATGAGTTATAAAATGATAGCAACAATATTTTCAATAAATATGCATCCTGTTGCCCTGTGGGCGCTCTGTAGTGGAGACTCCCTTCAAGAAGCTTCCAGCGAATGATGTGACGTCACGATAGGTAAACCTCTGACGTTTTGGTGACAAACGGGCGCACGATCCTAGTCTGACATACAACATTCAAATGCAGATTGCGAAAATTTTGCCGCAGTGACCCCCAATTTTTTTTTCACTTTTTACATGTGTACAATCCACTAGACATGTATACTAAATTTTATAAGTTTTTACCGTATGGATTTTTTTCTGGGGCTGTTAATTCAATTTGAAATCAATAATATGGCGGATTTCGAAGGATAGCTAAACTCTTTCGAAAGTGTTTTGCAACAAATCCAACGCGGTGACCCCCAATTTTTATTCAACGATTTCAATCTACACATATCACTTGATAATCAGACAAATTTTGAGAAAATTCTGATGAGCACATATTTACCTGTGGGTTATAACTCATCACCCCTCTTGAAATATTTCCCGATTAGAGACCATGTTAGGGCATGGACTGTGCATATTTTTCAGGTTAACAATATATTTCACCATAACAGTGTCATCTATATACTCTCCCGAACATGGTGGCAAATTTTCATATCCTTCTGCCCAAAAATGGGTGTGTCGCAAATATTTAATGAACGCGATCTCATCGCATGAAAATTCTTTGACCTCACCGCAGTGATCACAGCAGCCGCGGAAAACGTACAGGTATCTATACAGCGGTATGGAAAACGTAATGACCTATCGTGACGTCACGATTCTTTTACCCGAAACACACGGCGTGGCTGGGGTACTGTGAACAGCATTTTGATCGTGCCAGACGCGCATTATATCGATGGAATTCGTACATTTATTTATTTCGTAGCATATCATATGAACATAAGCAATATATTTGTGCAAGAAAAAAACTTTACCGTCCGTCGTCTTTAACGATGGATACAACGAGCATTTTTAACCATGGAAATCTTAGTGATTGATAAACCCTCGTTATTAACGAGGATTCTTTAATTTAACGAGAATTTTGCGGCTAACGAGCTCTTTATGATCTTAGTGAAACGGGCCCCAGGTGTTATTATATCTTGTCAGCCGTGTCAAATAATTTCTTCATATATGTGATATTTGCATCACCAGGAGCACGACACTGCATTAATGTAATTGGATAAGATAAATGTTGACGGAGTGCACTTTTTATGAACAATTTTGTACGTTGACCTGATTATTGGGATTAATTTGAGTGATTCATAGAAAATTTATCTCTGAAAAAATACTTCACTGAAAAACACAGTTGTGACTTGTATGAATGAACCACTATATGTTTTCAATAGATGCGGGTACAACAAAATTATGTCAACTAGGCAAAAAAGGGTAGGATAGGTTTTATCGAAAGTATACACATCCAAATCCCACAAAATTTGTGTTATATTTATATATGTAAATGTATATAAAATGCTCATTTTGTATCCAATACAATACGATATTCAGCGAAACAAAAATGGAGCAGAATTTGTGAACATACTGTTGTCAGATCATCACATATATCTACTGAATTACTATTGCTGGCGTCTGTACAAACATAGTCATTTGAAGGTCGCTAGTCTTGCTCGAAGGTATAGTTACCATGGCAACCATAGTGTGCCATATTTAAAGAACTTACGACAGAGCTTTCGATGTCCCTGACTCTAATGTCATGTTTTCCTCACCCGAGATACCAACTTGGCCTGGTATCCTGTTTGCACCAAAGATAATTTGTAATCTTGAGCAGTGTATACATATAGTGCCAATAAGGATGTGAGGGTTTTTCATGACATTTTTTGATGTAATTATTGACAGTGAGATGATTTGGCAGAAATTATGCATTACAGAAAAACATCATACATGCAAAATACATTAAACAATAATCATGTGATAATGTGTGTACCCGGTATATTTGAGGTTTTAAATCATCGTAATAGGGCCAAAAACTAAATTCTCATTTCCCCCTGAAAATTGTCATGCTTTTTATCATGATTAATTGATTATCATTCCAGGTCTGCGGATACGAATATTCAACTTGTTCATCAAACTGCTATCATGTGTTCTGTACATCGTACGAGTCTGCCTGGATCATGCTCACGGGAATATGGTGTCAAGGTAATTCCATCCTCATTTAATACTTAACACTTAAATTTACATTTGATGAGGTTTAATTTTCCAATATAGTATTTCATATTTGATGTCATTAACTGTTAACCCTACATGCTTGAAATTCTTGTTTGTGTTGAATTAAGATCTCAGCAAATACTCCAAACTCATACTGTCATAGCACTAGTACCATTTCAAATTTTTCACCGAAGATCCCATCAGTATCTCACAGGAAGAGACCCGTATTTATAAGAAGTGCAAATATTTATCTTGAAGACTCTCCATTAACCTGAACACTCTCACTGTCAATTTAAAAACTGGACAATAGACAATGGTGTATGGCCTTTCACTGCTTAAGCAACATCTCGCCCCACTGGGGTGTTTGTAGTGTTCAAATGCCACATTACGGAAAGAAATAGCTGACAATTACGGACAAGATATTGCTCTCCTTAAAGGTCAGATATCAATATTTACTGACTTTCTCGCCCCGTTTTGTTTCGTGTTTTGTTTCTGCCAGCCCTCCCCCCAGTTGTATGCCCGGCCCGAACGGCACGGAGCCCGAAGACTTTCTCGGCCTGGCGAACGAAGTGGACTGGTACGTGTGCTGGTTTCTGTTCATTAAAAATTGAGAATTCTTTGGAAAATGTTGCAGCCAAATCTTATCAGTGGGAATGGTTTCCTTTCAATTTATGATTGGATGAAAGACAAACAAGATAGCAGAGAGAAAAAAAACAGTAATGATAGTGAACAAGAAAAAAAAGATTTATTTCACTGTAGAACAGATAAAACCCTGCCAAAAACACCTGATTTAATATGAGCTATGTTAACATGTTAAATATATATTAAATACATCTCTAACTCGTGTTTCCATGGTTACAGGGACAAGGTGTTCTGGGTGAACCGGGCGGAGTGGCTGTGGGGGGTCCAGGTTACCGTGGCGATCATAAGTCTGACGGAGACGCTACTGCTCACCTATCTCGGCTATAAGGTTTGTACAGTGAAAATTAAAATATATTTTTAGACTGCAACTTGAACAAAGATGTGAATTCTTTCTGCCAATTTTGCCAGTAAATGAAATATTTTGGATGATGAGACTGATATGTTTGAAATTAATCACATTTGAAATTATGATACATGTATCTTATAACCATGGTAATTTTGTTTGACAGGGGAATATTTTGCAGCAGATCATTTCCGCGAGTTTCATTTTGGAGGTTTTAATCACTGTTCCATTCATCATCACTGTGAGTTCAAATAAATGAATACTTTTTCTCTTCAATTTCAATGCAATGTCATGATAACTAAATACTGATAAAAATGTGCCTTCATATTTAGAGCAAAATTATGTTTCTTTTTCAGATTTTTGTGGTCCCAGGAAGAGATCTATTCATACCCGTGTTTCTAAATTGCTGGCTGGCCAAAACTGCACTGGAAAACATGCTTGTATGTACAGTCTTAACTTGCTCTACTTGATTATCTGCATTGTGTACATCATGTACATGTTATAGACTAAGTAATGTACATTATAGTTCGACGAAAAGACCTGTATGTTCAAATTTGTATATTCACCCCTCAGAACGACCTTCACCGAGCCATGCAGAGGTCACAGTCTGCCTTGGCACAGAGAGTACTTATATTGACTGCTACCATCGCCTGCCTTATATTCACCAGGTAAAGTGGTCCATTTATCATCAACATGGCAATAAATGTTAATACACATACTAATAT
Organism: Terebella lapidaria; assembly: GCA_949152475.1. Classification (NCBI taxonomy): domain Eukaryota; kingdom Metazoa; phylum Annelida; class Polychaeta; order Terebellida; family Terebellidae; genus Terebella; species Terebella lapidaria. The sequence continues at coordinate 21,191,629 of OX424566.1, read as the reverse complement.
ATAATTTCTTGGACAAAATACAAAAGGCTTCTGCAATTTCTCTCTGCAATTTCTGCGAATTTTCAAATTTTTGTTCAACATGTCAGCTGTAAATTGTATTGGTGATGTGACACATTCAAGTTTTGTTCACTTATGATCGTATATTTCCTCTTTATAAAACATTAAAACAATATTTGGATTTGTTTCTGAATAAACAATTGTAACTTTCCGTACCACTCCAGCGTATGTGGCATACAGCACTTCCAGCGAGGCGGCCGGAGACAGTTCACGCTGTTCGACTCGCTGTGGTTCGTGATCGTCACGTTCTCGACGGTCGGTTACGGAGATATCGCCCCCGATATCTGGCCCAGTAAACTGTTCATGATGATGCTCATAGCCATCGTGTTCATCGTCCTGCCTACACAGGTAATGGTTTCACATGTGGAAACTGTCACAATATTTGCAGTTACCACGATTAAAAAATTGTTTCGTGGATGTTTCAGTTTTGAGGATCACTATGGAAAATTGCGAATAAAAGTGCTTTATGTGCCAAATAGGGTATTTTAATGGATTTGATAACTGAACGTATATCTTGTAATGATGCAGTAATTTAACCACAACTTGAAAATACTTCACACAAACTAGGAATTTCAACATGCATCAAAACCATAATATCTTGAATTAAAACTTTTCATTCCCCCCCACTGACAGTTCGAGCAGCTTGCGTACACCTGGATGGAGCGACAAAAGCAGGGCGGGACATACAGCAGTCACCGTGCACAGAACGAGAAACACGTGGTTGTCGTGGCAACACTGCTCCACGCCGACACCATCATGGACTTTCTCAACGAATTCTATGCTCATCCAAAACTGCAGGTGTGTGGGCTGGATGGACAAGTTCGATTTGTATATGGAGCTGAATAATTCTGAGAAAAGTAGTAGATTTACTGATTAAGATATTGATTTTGAAGCTGAAGCTTGTAAGGACCGACGATTTCACTTCAACTTTCGATTCGGATCTGATATTGATCAAGCATTCCAGATTTAAAGACAAATATAGGCAAATGAATGTCTGTTTTAAATGGAAATAGAATGATAGTTATAATATTTTTCCGCCAGGATTACTATGTGGTACTGATGTCGCCCAGTGAGCTGGACCCGACCATGAAGATGCTACTCCAAGTCCCTATCTGGGCAGCCAGAGTCATTTACATACAAGGCTCCGCCCTCAAAGACTCAGACCTGTCCAGATGCAGGTTTGTGCCACAAATAATACCTCACAGTCAGGTAGTGTGTATGGGAATGAGAACGGCTACCGATAGTTTGCTCAAAATTTTACAGTGTGATCTTTAGTAAATATTTACTATATATTAAACCGAACTGATAGTTTGGGGATACATGTAATTGGCAATGAATTATGCTAATCTCAAATAATGAAATGCTTGATTCTGTTTTGATCATGCAAGATTTACATTTGTCTTGTTATGGTTTCAGAGTACAAGACGCCGAGGCATGTTTCCTGATTGCGGCCAGAAATTACACAGACAGGACTGCTGCTGTAAGCCTATTCTCATCATAGATTAATCTCTCAAAATTAACTTGCATGATAGGCATTTGATGCACAAAGGAAATTTTGAAAGATCAAATGATGTTATATTAGATTAGCAACACAAGATTAAGTGTAACGATAATAAATTGGAAATGAAAACTGCTAGAAATACAAAGCATTATGTTCATCATTGCATGCATTGCATTCTATTCAGGACCAACACACAATTTTGAGATCGTGGGCCGTCAAAGATTTTGCTCCTCACTGTCCACAATATGTTCAGATCTTCAGACCCGAGAACAAGATCCATGTCAAGTTTGCAGGTATGGAATAGTTTGGTAACTAAAATAGCACATATTCAAGCTTGAACTGTGTTTAGGAAAAGAAGAAAATGACTAATGCCATGGTTTTTCACTTGGTATCACAAATTCAAAATGAGGGCATATCAGAGAAAACTTGATCTCGGTACCCTGATATACCCTAGCACCTGAATCAATCCATATATTCTTGGTGTTCCCTCCAGACATGTATATTCATTAATGACATGTAATAAAATTTTCAACCATAATTAATAATTTTACCAACAGAACACGTGGTTTGTGAGGATGAGTTCAAGTATGCCCTTCTGGCTAACAACTGTCTGTGTCCAGCGATATCAACACTCGTCACATTGCTCCTGCACACATCCCGCGGGACGTAAGTACACATTAATCATGCTAATGTACCCCTTAGATATTTTTCATGTACACTTTGTATACATGTGAATAGGATTGAGGATGATATGTGATATACAATATGTCTGTTGTCTGTTGACAAAATTTGAAATTATTGTGGAATTAACTAAAGCATAAATCTATAAAATTGAGATGAAAAAAATTTAATTTTTCCATCAAGGAAATGGAAATTCTACTTCTTGGATAACAACTTCCAGATTATTGTTGAAAAACAAATATGCAAATTTATAAAAAGGAAATTCATTGAGCCTCCATTCCACAGTGAGGGACAGACGGCTAACGAGGAGTGGATGAAACTGTACGGGAAGTGTTCCGGCAACGAGATCTACCACATCAGACTGGGCGAGAGTCAGTTCTTCGGGGAGTACCGAGGCCAGAGCTTCACCTACGCCTCCTTCCACGCACACAGGAAGTATGTCGGACATTCTCGTGATCTGTTGTTTACATTTGTATATGGAGGGATGCATTTTGTAAATTTATAGTTGTATCGAGATTTTGAAGACGTAAACATTTTTATATAGTGGGATTTCAAGGAATTTGGAGGTTCACTGATTCATAAAGTCACTAACAATGTTGAACTTGCACAAAATCATTGCAAAGGTCACAAATCTACAAGTATTTTACAGTAAAACTCGCTCCAAAATAACTTCTATAATTTCTTAGATTTTTCTGTAAAAACTTGTTCCCCTTCCCTTCAGGTATGGTGTGGCTTTAGTTGGCATTAAACAAGATCTCCCCGGAGCCACCATACAGCTGAACCCCGGACCTCGACACATCATGAAAAACACTGACCTCTGCTTCTACATGAGCATCACGAAGGAAGAGAATTCCGCATTTATTCTGGCACATCCAAACGAGGACAAAGATACCAGCAAAACAGCGAACCCGTCGGCACCAGCGAATAAATTGTCGCCCTCGTCTGGGAGTTATTCCAAGATTGTTAGTATGATCGCCAGCGTAGGTGTGTATTTGTTTTGTTTTGGTTCTGGGGGATGATGCATAATTTTGGTGAAAGAATACTGATTGTAATACTGACTTGTAATGATTTGTACACTTCAATTATTTTGATATTTTTGGTACATTATATGCCAAAGATTATGAAGTCGGTATTGGGGTGTTATCTATTCATGCTTGGTTGTGTGGTATCTTTATTTATAAATTTGAGATCATAACATTACAATGTATTGACAAAATTGTGATTTATTTCGTGAACTTGATACATGTTTTGACGCTTTTATACATCTGTACAGTAATTATGATGATAGATATTGTGAATGTGCAATGTTTGGATATAATCTTCCAGCAAGAAAGCTGAAAATGCTGACTTTTCCACGTGAAAGTCTTCCAATATGTAATGAAACATGACTGTCAAATTCAGGAGCAGTCGCACTCATTGTCAGGGATGATGAGAAAGACTATGACACAGTTTCAAGTTCTGGTGATGAAAGTTCAAAACGAGGTTACTGAGAGCATAATATACTGATTTGTAGCAATTTAGAATTATCTTACTGGCTTTGCACTACTAGCGTTGCACTACTTCAATCACAGAATATCACTCTTTTGATCAAATCACAACTATAGCGCACTGAATCAAAGCAAGAAAGAAGCTATATAGACTTGATTAATCTTATTACAAGCAACCCTCGGAATATGAAATTTATGATATAAACTCTACTCACCTCTTTCATCACCATGATCACACTTATGATATTTCATCACTCATAACATATTTATTTCGCTTTTTAATGCTAGAAAATGACATACAAATCTTTCTACACCTGTAGATTTTCAATTTTCCAAGGCAGTAGAAGCGGGGCTTGGAATTTTCCCTTGGCGAATAATTTAGTATTCTTTAGTGTACTCTGACAGTAGACATAGTACAGGCTAAAACAATGATATGAATTGTGAAAAAATGCTAGTTTTAGACCTGCTTGGAGTTCAAATTATGAGCAATATTACCTTTTTGATGCAGGATTTTATCATAATACTATATAGAGGTATATCTTCTGCACAGCATTTATGTGTATGTTTAGTTTGTTTATGATTCTTAAAAGCATGTTTTAAGTTCAAATTAGAAGGAAAAGGTATCAATACGAATCACTGTAAATTTGAGTGTGCCATGTTGGCAACTGAAATGTTAACTTTGGGATATATTGTGTGCACACTACCTCAGTGGTTATAATCAAGTATACATGTTGCAATCAATCTATGTACATGTAGTGCAATATTACTGGATCTCCATCACCTAAATTTATTTTCTGTACCCCTCCCGTTCCCACACTCTTTGTTATATCAACTCTCTGTGACCTTCGCACGACCTCCACACGACCTTGGCACGTCCTGATATTTTCATTATCACACACAGGAGAAACTTGTGGTTAGTATGTCAATGATAGTAATAAATTTATGTGAAATTCAATCCGTTTTGACTGAAGTTAAATCATTCTCACTAAATATAACTGTGTCTAAAAGCAACATCATCATAAATGGAATTCCTAAGACTCAAATATACCTTTCTCTTTCCAATTTACTAGTACTGGCCGATAATCAAATTTCATAGAATAAATCAAATTGTCAAATTGAACAAATTTTTATTCCCCCTAGGATCAGTTGCGTTGGAGCTAGAACACCACCAGAAACACCCCCCGCTCGCCCCGAAGGAGTCCAGTCCCCCGAGCGGCAACAACTTACTAGAGCTGCCCCCGGGAATGACCCAGGCCAACTTACAGAAGCGACCCTCCATCGCCCCCGTACCAGCCACGCTCGATCTCAAGATCTGTCTGGAGTCAGAGTCGGAGAGTTCCGAGTCAGGCGAAAATGATGATTACGACGAGAACGAGTATGAAAGGCAAATATTATCTGGATATGAGAATGCATGAGATGTATTTCTGAGATAAATAATTTTGCAATACTTTGAAACATTAACAATTTCAAATTTGTATGAATCTGACATACCAAATGTTAATGTGTTTATCAAATGAATAGTTTTGCATTAATTCAATGAGTTCAGGTTTTGAAAATGACGAATTTGTTAGGAAGTGAGATAATTGAGTCTCTTTCAACTTTTCTCTAGCTGAACATGCTGAATGGAAAAAGAACTTCACAAATTATATGTCCAAATTTTTGTGGATGAGATTATTTTTATCCCTGCGACAGTTATGTGCGAGGGTTTCCACAAGTGACTCCCTACATTGGCACCAGTCCCACACTCTGTCATCTGCTCAAAAGTAAACGAGACATCTGCTGTCTCAACCTCACTCAGGTAAGAAAATGTGAAGATCAATTTAAAAACTTGATCTAGAGTGAGAAACGTTTTGTGAGAAAACATATTATAATACACCTACCTCTATAACATGTGCTGTAGTGCTAGACATGCTTAAATTGTTTACTCTTTCAGACGTGCAATCACTGTTCGCACCGCCACGCCCGCGAGTACAACTGGCAGACGAGAGCGATCATCGTTGCTGCGGACTACGCCAGTAATGGCCTGTACAACTTCATAGTACCGCTGCGATCTCACTCACAATCGAAACACTCGCTGCCACCGGTCGTGCTCTTGCTAGCGAGGGAGTGAGTCTGTTTGTCTCTTGAATGCACATTTCAATGATTGTTTTAGGAATCATTGATATGAATTGCTATTGGAATTAATATTTTACAAATGTGATATCTTGTAACTCGTGCTGTTAAGAAACAAATTTTTAACAGTTTCTCTTTTATCCTTTGTTTTCAGGCCGGACAAAACCTTCTTAGATACCATAGCATATTTTCCATTAGTTTACTACATGATAGGCACAATTGAGAGGTAAGCATTGTCAAGTTTTTCAAGTTAACTCCTGATATGATAACAATTTTGTAGTGCATACATTCCACGCAAGTCCTGTAGTCCATAGCAACCACCATTTTTTTAGGTTACCGGACCTTTGGTCCGTTAACCTATTGGCATGGCGTTGCGTCCGTCGTCCGTCCGTCCGGCGTTAACATTTTTATCTTTAAAGTTAACGATCGAATCTTTCTAAAATTTTGCACAAAAATGCCTAAAAATATTTTGAGAAGGAGATATTTTTTTGTTTTTTGATTTTCGCATTTTTTTCAAAATGGCGGCCGTTTTTGTCGCAAAACGCTCTATTTTGGACTTCGACGGCCATTTTCTCAAAAACTGTCTGATCAGTTTTGAGTTTTTGGTTTCAAAAGATTCCCCTCATATACCTCTGTGATATGTATAAGTTTGGTTGCCCTAAATTCGCCGGTTTCCGTGTGGCGGCCATTTTGAATTTTTGGCGGGTCGGCGAAAAAAAAATTTTTCGCCCCAAATCGCATTACTATCCATTTTGGGCCATTTCTAGGGCAAAAAAAAATTTTCACCCTTTGAAAAAAATTTTGGACTTAGAAAATTTTCGGCACTTTTTTCCTTCATAATGGGAGCTGTCCGGACTGTACTCGTAGAACGCTTGAAGATAGAGCTTAGAAATTGGCACTTTCAAATGGGAAGTCATATATGGCGACTTGTGTGGTGACCTTGAACTTGACCTTGGATGACCTTGAAAGGTCAAAACAGCCATTTTGGGGTCAAAAAATGCCCAGATTTGCCTCTATAGATGAAATGCTTGCAGATAGATCTCATGTTTGCATTATGAACATATAGGAAGACATATATGGCACAACTAATGATGACCTTGAACTTGACGTCAGATGACCTTGAGTGCCAAATGTCTGACTTGGAATGTGTAAATTGACCTGAGCGGCCTGAACGATTCCACCCAACATATAGAATACCAAATGCCGCACACGTACATGTAATGGTAACATCGAAGTTCATACAGATGACCTTGATTGGTAAATCCCAAGGTCATATGTTTACACTGCGAACCTTGATTGGTAAAAGGTCTGTTACCTGCCAATGCTGCCATGGCCAAACCAAAATTGTCCGGTAACCTATCTTAGCCTTTGGGCTAATTTCTTCAATATTCTTTGGAAATATTCTAACAATGCCATTTTTCACCACCAGCCTTGACGATTTGCTCAAAGCGGGAATTAACCTCGCCGACAATTTTGTGATTGTGAACAAGGAAAGTTCCAACGCTAACCTGGAAGATACACTGTCTGACTGTAACACCATCGTGGCCGTGCAAACCATATTCAGGTCAGGAATGTTAAATAATAAAAATATTCAGGATCTACTGATCTGAAACTTGGACATTTTGTCCGATATTGAAACTAATTGATTTTTGAAACCATGAAGTTTTGAATTTTCATTGAAAATATTTAAAATCTTCATTAATATTTTATTCATAACATAAAATCAAAGAAATAATAACATTTCTTGCAGGTTGTTCCCGTCTGCTAACATAATCACGGAGCTGTCTCAGGCGTCTAACATGCGTTTCATGCAGTTCCGCGCCAAGGATCACTATGCGCTGTCGCTCTCCAAACTCGAGAAGGTACGCCCTTCCGACCCGACTCGGGTAAATAACGTAAATAAGGAGAGACATGTATAGATAAGATACGTGATGAGTTATTTCTTGTGAATTGTATATTGTACGTATTTGAGTTATGTTTACCTTGACATGTTGGAGTTCGCATGTTTCGTGGTTTATATGGTTTAAGATGTTCCATTCATGTAGTGAAAAAAAAAATTTCTGAGTGCAGAGTTTACCATATTTCGTGCATTTTTGTTTCAAAGGATTGTAGTTTATTTTTACGTGAGAAGAAAACAATTTAGACTTCTCAGTAAATGTTTGTTATATAATATAAGTATATTTACAAGTTATTTGACATGTTGCATGATTAGAAATATAAAGATATATGTATGATTTACAGTATCATGCTTTTCTCTATAAGTATATGTACTATTAATGTATGGATATGAAAACCTGGAAAATATTCACTTACTTTACATTCTCGCCCCTGCCCCCATCAGAAAGAAAAGGAGCGCGGCTCCCACCTGTACTACATGTTCAGGCTGCCATTTGCTGGAGGGAACGTCTTCAGTGCGAGTATGCTGGACACGCTTCTCTACCAGGTATGTGAAGACTATCTTGAATCATACAGGCACACTCACAAAATTATCAATAAAAATGTGATGGAAATTTCATAAAATTGAAAATTAAAGGACATCTGAAGTTCCAAAACCTCAGTAAAAATGTGATGGATATTTCATGAAATTGAAAATTAAAGGACACCCCAAAGTTCCAAAACCTAATGATATTTCCTAACTAGAGTTGAGTCCATATACCAGTTTAATCATATTTGTTTCACTTGCTCCCACAAATTTCCTGTATATTTTGTGATCAGATGAATAAATTTTTACACATGTTTCACAGGCATTCGTCAAGGATTACCTGATCACGTTTGTACGATTGTTGCTGGGTATCGACCAGGCCGTCGGCTCAGGCCATCTACACTGTGTGAGTACTTGATGGAATACTATAGCTTACTCGCCAACACCCAACGAAGTGGAATTATAACAAAAAAATCCCCACAAAATTCAGGCTAGCAGTCTCAACTACTGCTGTAATTTGCAGCATTTTAGTTGTCATGTTTTGTAAAATTACGTTTTTGTGAACTGATATGTAGAAAATTTGAGTAAAGAATGGAAATACTGAGGTATAGGTTGTGATAAGTTTAAAACTATTATTTTTCTAAAAATCCTTACAGATGAAGATCACAGAAAACGACATGTGGATCAGAACATTTGGTCGTCTCTACCAGAAACTCTGCTCTACGACCTGTGAAATTCCAATCGGGATTTACCGAACACAGACGCAAGTGCACAGCCCAACGGAGTCATCCTCGGTAGGTTGAGCAGTTGCCTTGGTAACTGTAATTCTACGGGGTCGGAAATTTTTGGTTTTCGGTGTAAATAGATTGAAATGGTGGAGTTGCTCCCTATTGGTGGACATGTCGGTTTCGAAAGTTTTCAGTTTTGTTCTACCGCTCATTATTCTATTTTGACGAATGGGGTAAAAGGTCTGTCCACCAATATGGATCAAACCATGGAATTTTTTGTTGTTAAGTTCAGATTATGAAGAAAATGCATGAACACTGAATTATTACTATGTTTGGAATCTGAAGAGAGAAAACAAATTGATTCTCAGATTGCACATGCAAAAATGAAGTAACATGACAAAGCTTTGTAACAAACTTCTCAGAATCAAAATTTTTTGATGATTTACGATTTTATGTATGTGCATGTCATTGGTAACTTTATATATGTATATAATTTTTGCGTGTTGAGCAACACAACCTTTATTTCCATTTTGATTTAATAATGCTAACTTTAAGGTTTTTGGTATGCAATTAATCAGCAAATTTATGTGGTGTCTTTAATTTGCACCATATTATATAATGGTGATTTTCTGTCATATGGGGAATACAAGTATTTTGTTCTTAATGTTGAGCCCCCCACCGCAAATCAAACCTCAAATTTTCATTATTTTAATAGCTGAATATCAAAATTTTTATAGCAAAATATCAAACGTGATATGTCAAGTACTGTAAGTATCGCTTGTGCAGGAAAAAAAAATTAGCATACTTTTGTTGTTCAGTATGTGTAGCTTGATTCTTTTATGAAACTTGTCATGAATTGATGAATTTTGCGGAATTTTTTCACTCAAAAATCCTTCGGATTTTCATTTTTGATAACATTCATGACAAGTTTCTGGGAGATCTGAAACTTTGCAGTGGTTCTTCGTATTTTGTTACATGGTGCGATTGCAAGGCTATGTGTTTTTTAGAGAAAAGAAAAAAAACAATTTGGTTTACAGATGATGTGTGGTCTTTTTTGGTGTTGTTTATTTTGATGCTCATGATGCTGGAAAAAACTAAACTTATAATTTATTGTTCCTGCTACCTGGTACTTGATTTGTGTTGTTGGATTCTGCATGTCTCTAAAACTATCACTTTAAAACTAAGTCTCCGTGAATTCACAGGACCATATCCAGGAAAAAAATTCCCCATGATGCCAAACAAGAAATTCACTGTTCATCTGTAAAATACAATGATTCCATACAATACAAAAAATAAGATATCTCTCTCTCTCTCTACCCCCCATCTACTGAGAAGATGAAAAGTTGTATACCACATATATATATCTATACCACCCATGTGAAATCTTGCTGTTAATGTCTCGTTGTTGGCCCCCCTCTCCCAACCCAGAAACGCACGTTTTCTTTCCGACGACGAAAATCCCAACGAGATACGCACCGCAGCGCTGATTACCACGAGTTAGACAATGGCGACTCGGTAACGTCCTAGTGACAAGATGACTGTCGCAGTTTTCTTCTGTTCCATTTCAATTTGTCATTTCACCCTCACATTATCATGATTATATTCTGTAATTTCTTCCTTTCTTGACCATATTTTTCGGTCAGTCTCTCATGTAGGGTTTCACATTTGTATGATTTTCTTACACGCGTGCTTCGTAATTAATTAACAAATTTTTCATTCTTATGTGTTTTATACTAGCAATGTTTAAGATTTTTTAAATAACTTAATACATTATTCATGGTTATGCAAGCATGGTGTTGGTTCACTCACAGTTTGTTTATATATCATGTATATACAAATATATATAAGCTTAGTATTACTAATTGCATGCTTACATGTAGAATGCATGTTTTTTCCACATTTTAGATAAGTGAAGAAATAATATCGATGTGGTATTTCAACATTTGCATAATCACATTGATATTGTAATAACCATGTTAACGTCTACAAAACATTGAATTTCATGTCTGTACATGTATTATATAACATTGTTTGTATACCAAAATATTTATAGTATGTCAGTAATGTAATAGATTAGTGAAAATTTGAGAACAAAATTACCTTATCTGGAAAATTTTAGTTTGAAATACTGCATGCCTGTAATGGTATTGATGATAGAAGTTTTCCATACAACCTACTGGTATATACTCGAAACAAGCTAAAAATATATCTTAATATTAACGTGAGATTGTTTCACAAATGCATATTTTTAACTGCATAAGGCAAAAAAAAATTAGCCCAATGGGCTAGAAAGGTTACCGGAGAAATATACAGAGTTAAGCCGAGAAAGTTGAAGGTCAAATTCAAGGTGACCACTGAAATCGCCATATCTCTAACGGTGAAAATGGGATCATAGGTTAAATTCTAGATCACCAAACTATTCAGCATACATCATTTCCTATATGTTCACTATGGACCCCTAAGCTGTAAATTTGATAATAAGCGAGATATAAGCCATTTTGTAATCTGACTTTGAAAATAAAATGACTGACCTTGAAATTTAGGTCAAAGGTAAAATTCAATATCATTAAAATATTCAGAATATATCATTTCCTATATGTTCACAATTGATTCCTAAGCTGTAAAGTCGATAATAAGCAAGATATTAGCCATTTTGTCCTGTTGACCTTGAAAATGAGGTCAAAGGTCAAATTCAAGGTCACGAGAATATTCAGCATATATCATTTCCTATATGTTCACAATTGATTCCTAAGCTGTAAAGTCGATAATAAGCGAGATATTAGCAATTTTGTCCTGTGACCTTGGAAATGAGGTCAAAGGTCAAATTCAAGGTCATGAGAATATTCAGCATATATCATTTCCTATATGTTCACAATTGATTCCTAAGCTGTAAGGTCGATAATAAGCAAGATATTAGCCATTTTGTTATGTGACCTTGAAAATGAGGTCAAAGGTCAAATTCAGGGTCATGAGAATTTTCAGCATATATCATTTCCTATATGTTCACAATTAATTCCTAAGCTGTAAAGTCGCTAATAAGCAAGATATTGGCCATTTTGTCCTGTGACCTTAAAAATAGGTCAAAGGTCAAATTCAAGGTCACGAGCATTTTCAGCATATATCATTTCCTATATGTTCACAATTGATTCCTAAGCTGTAAAGTCGCTAATAAGCAAGATATTGGCCATTTTGTCCTGTGATCTTGAAAATAAGTCAAAGGTCAAATTCAAGGTCACGAGCATTTTCAGCATATATCATTTCCTATATGTTCACAATTGATTCCTAAGCTGTAAAGTCGCTAGTAAGCAAGATATTGGCCATTTTTGTCCTGTGACCTTGAAAATGAGGTCAAAGGTCAAATTCAAGGTCACCAGTATATTCAGCATATATCATTTCCCATATGTTCACAATTGATTCCTAATAAGCGAGATATCAGCAATTTTGTCCTGTGACCTTGGAAATGAGGTCAAATTCAAGGTCATGAGAATATTCTGCGTATATCATTTCCTATATGTTCACAATTGATTCCTAAGCTGTAAAGTCGATAATAAGCGAGATCTTAGCCATTTTGTCATGTGACCTTCAAAATGAGGTCAAAGGTCAAATTCAAGGTCATGAGAATTTTCAGCATATATCATTTCCTATATGTTCACAATTGATTTCTAAGCTGTTAAGTCGCTGATAAGCAAGATATTGGCCATTTTGTCCTGTGACCTTGAAAATGAGGTCAAAGGTCAAATTCAAGGTCACGAGAATTTTCAGCATATATCATTTCCTATATGTTCACAATTGATTCCTAAGCTGTAAAGTCGCTAATAAGCAAGATATTGGCCAATTTGTCCTGTGACCTTGAAAATGAGGTCAAAGTTCAAATTCAAGGTCATGAGAATATTCAGCATATATCATTTCCTATATGTTCACAATTGATTCCTAAGCTGTAACGTCTATAATAAGCGAGATATTAGCAATTTTGTCCTGTGACCTTGGAAATGAGGTCAGGGTCAAATTCAAGGTCATGAAAATATTCAGCATATATCATTTCCTATATGTTCACAATTGATTCCTAAACTGTAAAGTCGATAATAAGCGAGATATTAGCCATTTTGTCATGTGACCTTGAAAATGAGGTCAAAGGTCAAATTCAAGGTCACGAGAATATTCAGCATATATCATTTCCTATATGTTCACAATCGATTCCTAAGCTGTAAAGTCGCTAATAAGCAAGATATTGGCCATTTTGTCCTGTGACCTTGAAAATGAGGTCAAAGCTCAAATTGAAGGCCACGAGAATATTCAGCATATATCATTTCCTATATGTTCACAATTGATTCCTAAGCTGTAAAGTCGATAATAAGCGAGATATTAGCAATTTTGTCCTGCGACCTTGGAAATGAGGTCAAAGGTCAAATTCAAGGTCACGAAAATATTCAGCATATATCATTTCCTATATGTTCACAATTGATTCCTAAACTGTAAAGTCGATAATAAGCGAGATATTAGCCATTTTGTCATGTGACCTTGAAAATGAGGTCAAAGGTCAAATTCAAGGTCACAAGAATATTCAGCATATATTATTTCCTATATGTTCACAACTGATTCCTAAGCTGTAAAGTCGATAATAAGCGAAATATTACCCATTTTGTCCTGTGACCTTGAAAATGAGGTCAAAAGTCAAATTCAAGGTCACGAGAATATTCAGCATATATCATTTCCTATATGTCCACAATTCATTCCTAGTCTCTAATTTCAATATTAAGTGAGATATTAGGCTTAATGTGTCCCATTATAAAGCATAGGAGAATTTAACATGGGAAAGTCCCATTTGGGCTGAGTTTGGGCCCAAAATGGCCCACTTCGAGCGATTCAGAGCAACGAAATTTATACATGTCACAGGGGTACATAGGAGGAGTGTCATGTATCAATAAGAAAAAAAGTTACTGAACAGATTTTGAGAAAACGACCGTCGAAGTCCAAAATTGGCCATTTTTCGACGAAAACGGCCGCTCTGACCTTGAAACCAAAGTCAGAGGTCAAATTCAAGGTTACGACAATATTCAGCATATATCATTTCCTATATGTCCATAATTGATTCCTAGTCTCTAATCTCAATATTAAGTGAGATATTAGGCTTTAACCCCTTCACTGCGTATAGCCCGAGAAGGTCTCGGGCACTAACGTTAATTCCAGTGTGCGTAATGCCCGAGAAGGTCTCGGGCTCTGAACAATGTGTGATAAGTCAGTGTGGAGTGTCAAGATCGTTACCATATTTCACACAAGTTTGGTAAGCATGCACGGACACTGTAAGATAATGCAATGAGCATCATTTGGCCAGTCATCTCACATTCATGTATGTCTTTAGATGGGTTTCTGCAGAAGAGATGAGAACCGGCACGTATTTTGTGTACATGGCAATTTTGATTTATATGCACACATGGCAATAGATGCCATTAAAAATATTTATGTGCTGTTCAATTGGACAGTTATGGTGGCAACACGCTGCTCAACAACCGTGAACTCTTTAAGTAATAGCTTTTACATAATATATCTGATCAGGTCTATGGAACAGAGACATAAGTTTGTTTCTGATAGGAATAATTTAGTGGCCTGTGAAAATCATGCTTTGTTTGTTTAAATGTGATCTTTGCCATGGTAACCTGCTACGTAGCAAACAGATTTCTTCGGCGTTGCAGTGGTATTGATGAAAATAAAGTTTAGTATCAAATACATATAAAATTCACAATAATATTCCCATTCTTTGTTGAAATATTCATAATATCTGAGAATATTTAATATTTTGCCATTTTTCCTCCGCACAGGCGATTTCACTGAGCCCCGCAGTGAAGGGGTTAATGTGTCCCATTATAAAGCATAGGAGAATTTAACATGGGAAAGTCCCATTTGGGCCGAGTTTGGGCCAAAATGGCCCACTTCGAGCGATTCAAGCGCAACGAAATTTATAGACATCATAGAAGTACATATGAGGAGTCTTATGTATCAAAGAGAAAAAAAGTTACTGAACAGATTTTGAGAAAATGGCCGCCAAAGTCCAAAATCAGGCCTTTTTCGTCGAAAACGGCCGCCATTTTGAAGAAAAAGCGAAAATCAAAAAACTAAAAAATACCTCCTTCTTGAATTATTTTTAAGTATTTTTCTGCAAAATTTCAGAAAAATTTGCCCGTAAACAAAAAAGATAAAAATGTGGATGACGACGACGACGGACGACAGACGCAACGCCATGCCAATAGGTTATCGGACCATAGGTCCGGTAACCTAAAAATAGTTCTAAACATTACAATTTCTTGGACACTAGAAGTTATCTTTACCTGTTTACCAGTGATTTTAAAACACTGTTTAAACTAATTTCCATTCTCAACATTTACTATAACTTTAAGAGAAACATATTTTACTCCATAGCTAATTTATTTATAATTGAAGTCATGAACATGGAAAATATTGGTTTCGTGTTTTGCCACCAGGTGTCGTTCAGCATGACTGACGAAGAGAGGAATAACTCGGTACATGTGGAACAACAGGAGATCCTACACAATGTCCGCTCCCGCATGAAAATACTGGAAATACCCATCCGAGAATATGGTTAGTAGTCACACAAAAATTTTTCATTTATTTGACATTCGTATAATGTGATATATAATATTTGATATATATCTAAATGCTCAGCCAACCCCCAAAAAACATCCAAGATATTTAACTCTTGTTATGTGCATGAAGAATTTAAAAAATGACAAAATATTCGCTGGATACTGATGTTCATTTCCACATTGAATGCAGTTGTGAGGGCATGACAATTTTGACAACAATATTCAATGTCTTTCCAGGCCTGGGCAGTGAGAAGCGCCACAGTTTGTCGTACGTCATCATCAACCCAAGCTATGACCTTAAACTTCAGCGGGACGACATCATGTGAGTGTTTAAAAATCTTGGTCTGAATATAGAGATATACTTGAGGTGTATTTGACTATTGGTATGGTAAAAGCTTTTATTAGGACTGTTGTGTATTGTAGAAAACAAAAAATTGGTTGTCACGTCATGAAATTTTCAAATATTCACTTGTCTGTGAGTCAAAGGCTGAAATTTCAAGTAACGGATATCGGAAAAGTATTTTGCCTGACTGTTTTGATAACTGTTCCCTTCCATGAGATTATATAGTATACACACGTTAAACATCAATCCCTTATCATCCATATATTATGCATGATTTTCAGATACTTAATTCGCCCGAGTTCACTATCGCTGAAGCCCACGCCACTCATCGGTCACCGCAGTGATCCAGACAAGTTCTTCCCCGCCGGCGACGATCCCCCGCCCTCGGCTACTGATAAAACCCGGACTGAGATCCTCTGTAGTGGCGAAACCTCCCCGCAGACTCCAACTCTGGTCATCGAACGAGCCATCAGCGACGACGGGAGTGCCGTCGAAAAAACCAGCACGATTGTCGATTTGGGCGTCAGTGGGACGGTGGTGTGACGGGGATAAGCTAAACCAGAAAATAAAATCCCAAACTTTTGGGGTTTTTCACGTGGAAAAAAAGCTCAACAAGGCAAGAATCTTAACGTGAAGTTTTGGAATGTGAAGGTGATATTTTTTTCTCCCGAAGTGTGTTCATTTGCTTTTGCGAAAGGGGGGAGTTTGGGACGATGGGATAGATTTATTTTTTTCTCGAGAGTTCAAGCACATGTGAAAGGCTTTTAACGAGGGACTTAACCTGTAAAGAATGTCCAAGTATTGAAATGAATGTCCCGCCTCCCCCCATTCTGACACAAACTGCTGATTTTTGACTCACGAAGTTTAGACTTCCCTGGTGGAATCTGATGAAGTTCAAGCTGTTTATTTTTGCCATCGCTTGATGTTTTTAGCACCGATCGACTCACTCAGATGATATTTGTAGACATTTGAAGAGTAAATTGTCTTATGTCTGAACTTGTTAGTGCACATGTTGCCCCTAATTGTGATTGTTGTGTATTCAATTCAGTATTGTGTATGTTATTTTGTCCAACTTTCTGCCATTGACTGTTACCTGAACTGTATTTAGCATATTTTGTATCAAGTCTGTAAAAACATCCTGTATTCTGTGCAGTACTTTGGTACTACGTTGACCAAGCTGTTGCCTTCAAACTGTTTACTCAAATGATACAATTTATTACATACAATGAATGTGCTGAAAATTTCTTTCACTCGGAAAGCTAATGCCGAAGACGTCAAACAAACATACATGTAACCGGGCTTTCTAAGTGGTGATAATATCTGATTAAGGTGAACATTATTGTTTATTTATTGTTGTTGTTTAATTTATATTGTATGTTATGTTTGTATGGTGACAACCATCTTAGTTTGTTCGAGATATCAAATCATGATGAAATTCTTATAAGTGTGCAACTACTTATGAATGATTATTAAATGATGTTAACTGTTTAAAGTTTAGTGGATGGTAATATTTGGTGAAATTTGTTCATGTTGATCGATATCCGGAGGAAGTTTTTGTTGTGTCGTAAATGGAGTTGGATCTGAACTAGTACAGTATTATGTTGTCTTTATCTATTGTTTTATTTTCTTTATTCTGTTTCGTTTAAGTTTACAAATTGTTGTATTTCTCTCGTCACTGTTACATTTTGTGTGTAACAAAAAAAAAGTTGAATGTAGCCCCAGCCGTGGGCATTAGCTGTGAATTTGTGATACACATGACATATATTTTTTATTGAAGTTTAATAAATCTTTGAGAAATTTGAAGTTGCCTTGCTTCGTGTATAATCTGTTCGGCATGAAATTTTATGGACATTGCTGCTGGTCCTGACAAACCAGCAATGCCCGGTAACAATAATAACTGATACACACAATTTATGGTTATCTTGAGAAAAATAATCAACAAAATTGACAGTCAGAATATCTCATTTATTTTTGTAAATTCATACGGCTGTTACTCTTAGTTCCATTGCACTAAACAGAGACATTTATCAAGCAATCTACATTTATACACAAACAAATTCCATTCAGGTGCCCTCTTCCTAACATGCACACCAAAAAACGAATTCAACAATGATGATTGCACTGTATTGTACATTCTACAAATTTGAACAGTTGCATGATCATTAAATGCATAATTCTCAAAGTTGATTACTGCATATGTAACTCAATTAAATAGCAACAATGTACACGATAACAATAAATACACGACATGCTTATTTTTTAAAGATATTCTCAACAAAATTGCTTTAAATTAGACAAATCATTCAACATACACTCCACATGCATATTCCACATCAACAATCACACACTTTTCCTGCCTAATTTCATTGTGTATACAAGCTAGCTGCAAAGACAATATCACGTTTGATCATGCCAGATGCTTCCTCCATTTTCTGGAACAACACGGGGTCGCCAATTATTCTCGCAGCATTCCGTACATCTCGCAGTGTTTCGTCTAGTCGCTGTATGGATCGCACGATTATACCCTCTTGGATGTCTGTGAGCTTAGTGATGTCCGAAAACGGCTGAAAAATAGGACAGAAATGACGTTTTGGGTGTACTCTAGTAGTATTTAGTGAATTCCAATGAAATTATTTTATGAAGTGAATATCTCTCGGTGGTCGAAGAACATGAAAACTTAATAAATTCATGTCATTAGAACACAACTATTCATTGGATGAACTTCATTTAAAAATTGATACACATTTACAAATCACTTCATTTTTTACCAAAAATGCACAAAAAATTGAAGTACATTGCAAACACACTTCCAATAAAGAACTAAATATTCAATGAGAGGTGTTATAATAAACCTACCAATCCTCTAGCCCACTCAAAGACAACTTCCATCAGACCAAAGTGGAACTGCTCCACGTAATCGTCAGCTGGTATCGGGAGTCCACACTGTCGTTGTAGGAGGCCGATCTGGTGTGCCACGGTGAGAAAGTTCTCTTTTGCCTGGGGAGTGAAAGGTGTCAGGTTGAAGTCAAGTATGAAGAATTACAGCAAAGCTTGTGCACGAAACAACGGTAACAGTTAATTTGCTTTTCTTTTCAGGCATAGCAGACTTCCACCTATGAACATAGAAAATATTACAAATACCGGTATACACTGCTATAAATCCTACCGGTAGTCACAAAAGTTTTGTGTATCAACACTACACTATATTTATCAATAACTTGCTATATATAACCCAATGAATATATTTCAAATTTGTTTGAAACAACTCACCTTCACTAAGGAAGGTGCCAGCTCAGGCTCGCTGCATCGCTTCTGCTCAAATACAACACAAGACAGTACTGCGGCTATTTCTGTCGGGTGAAGTTCCGTCAAGATATTCTCAAAGACTAGCTCCGTGATGATCAGTTCGTGACTGCTGATGGAGCAGGCCACGCGACCCTTCAGCTGGACTGTGTTGTGATCGTCAATGTACTTCAGACTCCGCAGAACCTGACGTGAACAGAGTAATATGATAGTATCAGTAGTATTTAATTCTTTTGTAGATTGTCACCTTATAATCTGAGCAGACTATTATATTAACTGGATTGCAAATTTTTCCACCAAAACATATTTACTACTTTGATTTAATAGTAAATTCACACCATATGGCAACTTAGCAAGTACTTTTGGATTTCAAATTTGCACCTCTATTCTCTGTTGATACTCTGGCAATAGTTGCAGACTTTGGTCAGAGAGCAGGAATTTCTTCTGGTTGTATTCATCTTTCAGCTTCATGTTGGACCTCATCTGTTTGAACTATGAATGAGAAAAGATATTTGATTTGTTTCCAGCAAAACTGTAATCATGACTCTATTTCTACCACAAGTTTCACTGATGAGACAATATAGTATTTAGTAGTGTATGTAGTATACATATAGCAAAAGCAGTTTATCAATATATGACTGCAGTTATTTTTGTGGAGCAAATTTTCCACTTTTATACTCCTTATATATATGTGCACAACTGAGTAAATTCTCTCTGGAAAAAAGCTAACCACTTTGTATTCGTATACACACGTTTTCTTCAAACATTGGGTCGTGAATGCAGGAGAAGTTCTCAAACGACTCCTCGAGAAAAGCCAGTCGTCTGAAGTCCTCAACCATGTCGATATCACGTATGTGGAGGTCCTTGACAGGATCCAGCCCGGGAAACCCATTGGGATTTCCCTCTGTAAGACGCAGGAGTTCCTGTGTGGCCATACTAGTTGCCTGGCCGGGAGGGTCGTCTCTGTCGTTTGAGTATGTTTGTGTAGGGAAGGGGTGATAATTTATTTGCTTTAACATTTCGCTTTAACAAAATATCACCAGTAATATTTTTCTGTAAGTGTTTTATGTAGATATATGTGCTATTAAAAATGTGCTACTTCCACTCACCTGAATCGAGGTTGCTGCCTTTTCTTGATATCATCAACAATCCTCTCCGGTACAATTTTGACTGTCTTTAGAGTTATCACAGAAATATCGTCGCCCGAAACTTTCACCATCTTCTGCCCACATGAGCCTTCTGGACGGAACAGCTGATTGGCTGAAAATGGCCTCGGCATCGACGAATCAGAGTCCAAGGATTCACTATCTGTGGGACTGACTGTACTCTTGGTTTCACTTTCCCGGAAGAAATTTCCAAACTGCTGTGACGATTTTTGTTCGGCAAGGATAAGCACTGTGAATGTTCGTTCCTTGCTCGAAGCGGGACCGGTTTGTAGTATTATACCCAAGCAGTGGGGGTGCTGGGGAGTGTCTATTATCACAATGCGACCAGGTGTCAGTGATTTGATGGCTTGGGGATGACTCATTATTATTTTCTGGAAACAAAATGTAATTCCACCGTCACAACCAAATTTTTATATCAACTTGCAAATTGATTTTTTGTGACCGATTTTTAATGTAACAAATTCAAATCCACAAAATATATCATGCATATTTTAACGTAGACGAAAAACAATACATTATACATTGTCATGCCGACTAAACATCATATACCAGTATTAAATGTCGATGTACATTCATAAAATTCTTCCAAGACAGCCACAGACCTTGAGTTTCCCGTTGAGGCTGTGATATTCCTCACACGCTCTGTAGTACTGCTCCAAGTCTCCCGTGTAGTCCACGACTTCCGGCATTTCTCCGATCTTTCGGACTAAATCCTCCAGAGCCGTCTTATGCTTGGACACGTCTTTCTGGTTGTGGAACTCGGAGAAACTTCGTTTCATCATATCCTCCACACGAAGTTGTTCAACGCGGAGCAGATTGAGGATCATTGTGTAGGTGAGACGGAATTGTGATTGGAGCAGAGTTGGCTTGCCCTATAAATGAGAGATTTGCAGATGTGTCAACTCAGTATCACGTACTGACATTACTATCTTTATGGCATTGCCACTTTCAAAGGTCAGGCAAGAACTGGTTGCTAATCATGCTTATGATATTGACTTATTGAGCCAGTGTCATGTTTTCAATCGTTTGAATTATAATTGGGAACCAGATCAATTAATACCCGGTCACACCACAACAAAACACAAATGATAAACTTCACAAAAGAAACCTTCAGTAAAACAAAACCCGGCCAAACCCTACCTACCATCATCATCTTATGAAGATCGGACATCTCTGGCACATCAGCCTTGCAGAGGATGATCACGGTCCCGGTTGTGTCTAGGCCACGCCTCCCTGCCCGTCCAGCCATCTGTATGTACTCGCCAGGCAGCAGGTCTCGGAATGATTTGCCATCATGCTTACGTATGGAGTCAAAGACGACAGTTCTCGCTGGCATGTTGACACCCATCGCAAAAGTTTCGGTGGCGAATAGGATCTGGATGTAGAAAGTTTTGGTATCTTTGAAAGATATTCACAGACAACTGATCCTTAGCTCATTTTCAGGGGATAGTACTGTATGACAAATGGATGAATTCATGCCAATAATGTGGTACTTATTTTGTATAAGGTTCTCTGGTAAGAGAGTGCAGATGGTGGGGCAAACAAACTGCATCAACCTCATACATGATATGATATAATTGATGAAATAGCTATTTTACATATACAATGTATTTACGTATACTTAGGGAGGTGTGGGGCACACTCCCCACACCTCCTAAGGAACAACCGAAAATCACAAGATCTCACTTTGACAAGTCCCTTCTGGAAGAGCATCTCAACGACCTCCTTCAGGATTGGCAGTACTCCACTGTGATGGATCCCGATCCCGCGCTTTAACATGTCCTCCATCTGCTGGACCTGGATACAGGAAAGTTCGGTACCTTGAGTATACAATCATGTCCTCTGACTTTATGCCTGTACCAGTACACTTGATCGTATGACAGCTGTTTTGCATCATATTATTGAGGGCATATGTACTGCTGAAGTAAAGCTATCCAGTCTATCCAATTTTCCTAAATGTACTGAGTACTTCAAATCTACTAACACATGGAAATGGGAACATCAATGGAAGGCTTGTTGAATTTTCGCCCAAACGATATTGCCTTCCTTATAAGCAGCATTTGACAGTTATCTCCTTTCATAACACTTTACACATGAAATACCAACGAATACCGTGAATCCATATCCAGCAGTTTACCTGTGGTAGTTTGCGGTCAGGAGCCTTGAGTTTGGCTATCGATTGATGGAAGAAAATGTGCACTCCACTTTTCTCGCTTGCCGTCAGTAAATCAACACTCTTTAGGTGCATGGCGTTATCATCAATTCGCTTCTTCGAGAACGTAAAAGCCACGACTGGGAGTTTGTCCTTTTTCTTCAGCATGTCGATGACTGACAGCCAGACATTCTTGTCCTTCAAGCAGAAAAATCAACATTGATTTTATGGAATTTTATGAGAACTATTGATAAGTTTAATGAATGTCTTCGAAGCCCTAAAGTTTACATTGGAACCAAATCTCAATGGAACACAATACTGTCTCAACTGACTGTATATGATTGAAATTCTTACTAAGCTTCCGGCCATAATTGTTCATGAAGTATTTCATGTTTTCATTCAACATGTTAAATATGTCGTGACAAACTTTATCATACAGATACAGACCTGCTGTGGGGACGTGTAAGTCTTCTGTCCTTTGCCTCCCTGCCCAGACTTGTTAGAACGCTCTTTGGTTGACTCTAATGCCTTGTTGTACCTGTATTACATCGACAATAACGTCACATTTCCAGTTAATTTGGGAATACCATGTATTCAGACCACCACTGGAAGCAATGAGGGAAAACCTGCATATATTCAACAGCATATTCCCCATAGGTACTTTTTGTGTCAAAATGGCCACTCACCCCTGAGGTAAGAAATTTTTGCTTGCATCCAGTAGAAGGAAGAGTTCGCTGCTAGACTTGGGGTTGTTCCCAGTGTACAGGAAGTGTTCCAACGGTACGGGCCGCTTCTGTGTACTCACAACGTACATCCGCCGCTTCTTGGTGCGACTAAAGAACAAAGCAAATTACTTCAAGTTATTTGTAGTGTAATTTTAATTCATTGTATGATTCTTGGGAGCAACCAACCAATCAATGTTAAGAATTTGAGGCATCATTCTGAACGTGATGTTTCTGAAAAGCAGGTTTTATATCAATTGGAATAATTTATTTTTTTTAAAGGAGTTCACAAACCAATTTAAGCTTTTCTCTAAATGTCACACAGAGACTACCATACAATATCCACAAAACTATGTAGGTAAATCTATCCCTATACTAACCCAATCCACTCCGCAAACTCCAGTGTGTTAGGGACTGTGGCACTGAGCAGGATGATGTTAACGTGTTGTGGTAACATGATGAACACTTCCTCCCAAACCACACCACGCTAGCATAGAGAGAGAAATGAGGGGGGGGGGGTTATCATGAGGATCATGAGGATTATCATATATGCTAATTCGATATATATTCAGTCTGCGTTTTGATGGAATCACATATCATATTCACAGGTCCTTTAAATTTTTTTAATTTGAGTCAATTTTGAAAATTTCTTCAATTTCTAAAGTACAATCTGTGTTATCTCACCTCCGCGTCGTTGATGTAATGAACCTCGTCAAATATCACCCACTCAAGATCGCGTATCACATCTGAGCCGTTGTACAACATTGACCTTTCAATAGATTAAAATGTTGATAGATTCTGGCATTCACAACAGACATAACTTTTCTTCCTTTCAATGTATTGATCACTATGCAATTAACAATTATGAGCCAATACATTTGAACCATTTTGGAACCTAATATGGCATGTACATGCATAAATCCATGAGATTCAACACCACTCTGCACAATCTAAGTAAGACCAGATTCTTGTTTATTACAAGTCCTGGTGCCTGCATTATTTTGTATATTATTCTCTCTAATAATCAGATTCCTCCTGAACTTATTGCCTTGTATCTCTGCAAACACCCCACCTAAGAATCTCCGTAGTCATGATGAGACAGGCCCCCTGGGGGTTAATCTGTACATCCCCTGTTACCAGCCCAACGTCTTTGAAAGTCGTCTTGAAATCTCTGAACTTCTGATTGGAAAGCGCCTTGATTGGAGAGGTGTATATTGTTCTGTCGAAACAATTTTTTTATATCAATTATCATGTTTATTATGATGAAGTTTTCTTACAGTTTGAAGCCAGAAATTACTCTTCACTTAAACATGTAAAATTTAACCTGTATTGATGTGAAATCAATTTTTCACTATACAAATAGAAACGCATACAGTGTACACAAAATCATGAAATGACAGTGTTTGTCTGATTCGAGATTATCAGTGGATGATAAAATTTTACAGAAAACTTCGATACTCACCTCGTCATGTGTTTGAGTGAGAGAGCGATGGCGTACTCAGCCACTACAGTTTTACCGGCAGAGGTGTGAGCCGCAACGAAGACATTGTCGTGGTTCTCTAAGTGTAGGATTGCCTGCTTCTGGAAGACATCCAGCTCGAATGGCCACTGTACAAGGTGAAAATTAATGATTCATTAAAATTCAATATATTACCGGTGAACTATTACCGGTGAAAATTACCATTAATCATGTTAATAGATCATGCTGAATTGCCTGTAGCATTCATGCGCTTGACTTGGCACTTTTGAAATTCACCAGATGTATCTCAAAGGATATTCATTCCATGATGCAAATTGAAGTGAATTAATTTATTCCGGTTTCAATGAAAGATTGCTCAGTGCCAATGCTTTGACAGAAATCCTGAAAGTATTAATTTAATGAGTATCCAATACAAGAGCAATCGCTCGAGGAAAACCAGCAGAATGCATCACTTTGCTACATTTTATACCTTGTATGCCATGTCCGGGATTCTCTGGTGAAAATCATCGACAGAGGACTTCACATCGACCTTGATCGCCCAGCTTTCTTTTGACTGTTCCCCTGACACTTGTGCGAGGTCCCCAACCATCTCAACTCTTTCGTCCAACTGTAAAGATAATCAACTATATTTGTTCTTTTTTTTGGACACTGCTTTCCTCCCACTCAAGTTGCAATTTGTGTAATGTCAAAAGAATTTGAACATTGAAGCTGCAATACAATTGAATGTATACAATGTACCTTGATAATATCATTGATGGCATCTCTGTGTTTTTCGTCAACATCAGGAACCTGAAAAGAATCAAATACAACAATAACTTCAGTTGTACATGAAGTATTGAGCCAGTGTACAAATAGTGTAGGATTTTTCATGTTTTTTTTATCAAAACACTCACCGGTACATCTACATCAGGTTTGCTATCCTCATCTTTCAACTTTTCGTTGTTTTCCTCCTGTTCCACATCAAAATCATACAGATCTCCTTGGGCTAAGATGTCCACCAGACTGATGACCGATGGCTTCTCATGAAGATCAAGGACTTTTGACAAGGACTTCTTCTCAAATGTCACCCCTTGAGTGAATCCGGGTGGCATTGAGAGCAGATCTGGGGCAGGGAAAGATCATCGATCACACATGAAAAGTATCATCATAGATGCTACTAATTTTGCTACAGTTATATGTGAACCTCCCATGTGTTATGAATAATCACATTTGAATATCAGTACTCCACTTTGCCTCCACATACCATTTTCTAGGTCAACATTTGTTTCTTCTTTAGTTTCCAGCTTCAAGGCATCTAAGTCCACATCATCTAGGCCACCTGAAGAGGTTTGCGAAATGACAGTAAAACATCAAAAGTATCATCACGCGTGAAACTGCTATTTAAATATGCACAAAGGATTTTCCAGCATTTCTTTCAAATCCATACCTGGCCAGAAGGGAGCATTAGTAGAGTTTCCCCTGAGACTCTCACTCGGAGGTCCTGGAGGTCTGCGCAGGGATGTGGAATTCTTGGATGAAGCTCCCGCCTCAGGCAGGTATTCCTTCCAATGGAAATCATCATGTTACAGCAGAACTCAGAATAATGGGTTTTGAGTGGTATTTCTGGGTGTCATATATGGTTTTAAGTGTTACTGAAAAAAAAAAAGCTAAATCAATTACTGGAAAATTATTTCAAAATTACCAAAAAAGTGAAACTTTTTCTTCAAGGCTTACACTAACTTTCCAGACTGAAGAAATTAAAAAGTATTTGAGTCTAGTTTATCACGATATACAAATTATTATTTCTACCATGTTCACAAACCTCTTTGAAGCCAAGTAGCTGTCCTGTTGTAGGGTTTCTGTCCACTACAATTGTTGTTTGCACTGGAGTGACATCCAGAGAGTAGAGTCTTTCTGGATGACTTGTTCGGGGCAAAAACCTTTATAAGAGAAAACAACCATGTGTGACCTTGAAACAATCATCTTTCAATTCTATTGAGCTATTATATAATCTTAATATTCTATAAACCTGCCTGCCTGACCATATGCATAATGTGCCTTTTATGAGTGGAGTAATGTGAATAAAGTTTTAAAAAAGACTGAGACACAGGGAAATCACACATGAGCAGGATCTTACCATGCTTGATTAGCACCAACACTACTGACCTCTGTGCTCTGTCTATGCTGTGAATTGGTAACGACTCGGGAGCAGATAGCAGATCATTTAATTCCTCTTCCAGACTTGGCAAGACAGGTGGCAACCCAACTGGCAACTATGAACATAACAAAACATTTATAGACTATATACATTTATATATTATATGTTATATGTATGTATATACACATTTACAGGGAGTGACACAACAGTTCAGCACAATCTGAAGAATATCCTGGATATTTGGGTACTTGGTCAAAACAATTACTGGTTGACTGGTTCATACTTTCTACAACCGACATCTTTAGTTCAACATGGCATTGCTGATAACCTACCCATGTAAACAGGTTCATATTGAAAAATATACATGTAAACTACTGGAACAAATCCAGAAAAAAATTCTCTAACAGAGCATCAACACAAAAGAAAAACCAACCGTTGCCAGAGGGAGAATAATGCCCCCTTCCTTGCCATTTCGCTCTTTCTTGGGAATGACCTCAAGCTGTCCATCCACCCCGGTCTCCAACAGGTCAAAGTCCATGTCAGCCTTTGCTCACATTTCTATAACGGAAGTGGTAGGTTTATACATCATTTGCAGATGCTTTGTCTGAGCTGTCCATTTGCCAAATATTCAACATCCTCAAGTCGGTTTACAGGTCATGTTGTGCGCAATTTGCCAATTAGCACGATTTCGAAATCGCAAATTGCAAATTTCCAAATTGCGCACCGATTTCGAAATCATCACGTGTTTTCAAGATGACTAAAAATGAGCGGTTTGATAATGGCAACTGTGAACCATTCACAAATCGTGCAACGCGATTTCGAAATCGTTCGTAAGTGATGGATGACAAGTGGCCCCAGCCTGAGCGACGCGGAGCGTCTGAAATGGCTGTCATTCACCCTCGGGACGGAAATCGTTTGGACATCTTTTCAACTAATAAATCAAAAATTTCCACAACTGTACCTTCTAGGCCCCATCTATATACCTAGAGGACATAGGGGATACATATTTGACAAACAATCAATGACTTTATCACTGAAATATTCCAACTTGAAAACGCGAATCAGATTGTGACAACTTGACACATCTCATGGGCGCATCCATTTTTCCAGCTGTATTGACCTCGCAATTCACTTGGTGGCGCCACTTCTCATTATCTGAGATCGAGTTGTGGCGCCACCAAGCGAATTCGATGTCATACTATTGGGAAAATGGATAAACCCATGGCCCGGCCACGAACTTGTCAAAATCTGATTCGCGTTTTCAAGTTGGGATATTTCAGTGATAAAGTCATTGATTGTTTGTCAAATATGTATCCCCTATGTCCTCTCGGTATATAGATGGGGCCTAGAAGGTACAGTTGTGGAAAATTTTGATTTATTAGTTGAAAAGATGTCCAAACGATTTCCGTCCCGAGGGTGAATGACAGCCATCTCAGACGCTCCGCGTCACTCAGGCTGAAGTGGCCCTAGTTAAAACCAATCTGCATCAAATTTCACGCGTGACAATTCTGTACATGCACTTAAATCGAAGTGTCAAAATCGTCTGATCCGTTCCGGCTTCAGAGAAAAAAACTACATGGCTGAACCTACTGTTAGAACGTCGATCGAAAATGCAGGTTCAGCCGTGGAGCAGGGTTAGGTTGTAAGATTCACCTATTATCGCTCAAAATATTTTCCAACTTAAATTTCAAGACTGATGCGCAAAATAGCAATAACTTTATTTAGTTTTATGTAACAACAAACTTTACATTGCATAATGACGATATGGACTTTAGACATTCATCAAATGTCAACTTTGCACAACGAAACCTAGAACGGCGATTTTCCGGGAAAACCGTCGTGTCGGTATGGAAAGCCTAGAGACACATTCACAGGTCCGGTTGGTTATTCCTCCCTCATATTGTCAAATCTGAAGGTCCATGTTGTTGCTGTTTTTTCTCTGTTCCCGTCAATTTTTTTTTCTCAGAAACGCATACTAAAGCGAAAAGGGAGGAAAAAAACATCCACTTTCCAATTTTCGATAGATAATTTCATGGCCTAGATCTAATATGAAAAGTTTTGTTTGATTCACCACGCTGGATTGGAAAAATTATATTGTTAGAATAGTGGATTGTTGTGATGAGATCCGTGACGAGGTTAGTTCTCGTTTACTAAAAGATAAAACAGCTACGGTGTAGCATGTTGTTAAGGAATTCCGTTTCTACACAGGATCATTCTTCTATTCTCGACCAGACTGGAGATCGAGTGGTCAGCTTTTCAAATCAAGTTAATTATTTTGAGAAAATTGGTAAGGTGTAGGAATTGATTGACCTATCACAGATGCCCCCAAAAGTTGTCCGAGTTTCACAAAATACGTCAGAAAATGTCTCTTTGGCCAATATTAACGTTTTGCCGAAAACGTCGAAAATTATGTAAAAAGACTTGGACAAACTGGATTTGGGATAGGTTAATTAGAACACAGCTACCTAACTTTCGTTCCTCTAACGAAGAATAAACATGCAACCTTTACCAAAGCAGCATTGCGACGTGTTGTGGCTACACAAGTAGTGACACCACAGTAATAGCGCACACATACTGGTGCATTCATAAGACGATTGGCGACAATCGAGTAATCGGTATACCCAAAGACTCAACTCTTTGGTATATCTCTTTATCGTGGGGTCACCCAACTACACATTGATCAGGATGATGTGGCTGAACAGTGGGATTAGAGCAGTCCTCTGGGACGAGGTCTTCCTGAAAAGAGGGAAGCACCGTTACTAGCCTCTTGACATATTGTGACTACACAAATAGTGACACCACAGTTATATATTTTTAAAATGTACCATTGTTCCGAGCAGCTATTACCCATTTCAGAAACTTCTCGCCAAATGTTCCTATTCTTGGTACTAGCCTTCAGCCCATTGGATGACGTCATATGCCATTAGTGGAGGCAGATTTACATGTGTACAGGTGACACGTCACATTTCTTTCGGTGCTCATGATGAATCCATTATAAGTTGCTTACAAGTTGCAGTGCAAAATAAGATAGCAAACGGGGAACAGGTTTCCCAGATAACCTGATGGTTAGAGTTGTGCACAGGATCCAAGTAGCCTTCTGGGACCCCATTGAATTTGTCCTGGGGCCCTAGAATCCTCTACCCAAGACGGAGGGGACAGGAACACATAGCCGTGCCACACCATCATCCTCTCACTTTGACATCTCTGAGACAACTCAAAGAACCAAGACGGGCTGGCTATATTTATAGCAGACAGCACTTGATTGCGAGGCATGACGTGTACAGACATATTACAGTAGACTGAATTGATAAATGACATGCATCTCCTTGAAAATGCAATTTGAAGGTAAAGTGGCCAAAATAATCCTCTCGCGATCATTGGGCAAAATCGCCACATTACCCCCTTCTTACAATGTTGGTCCCCAACATGTTTCACCTTGGCCCATAACCTGCAAACACGTCCAAATTATTACATGACGGAATCAGACGTAAGCAAGATGAGCGGACCTTAATGGTCTATTTTGGAAGGATGAGGATCGTCCGCTGGACCTAACAGAGTACACTGTAATGTTCCTAGAATTTTTAATAAACCCTATTAAACAAGCTAAAATTTTGAACGAGGTGTTCCAGAAAGGATGATGGTCTGGGAAGGTCATTTGCCAAAATTGATGGTGTGCTGAGTGTTCGGAATCCAATTGACCTTTAAATTTAGACATTTTTTGAAATGACACAGCAGTGATCGAAAGTGAAAGTATCTCTGAAAAGTGGTTGCTCACTGCCCTCGCCAGCTGGCGCCAGCGAATGTGCGAGGATCCAGACAAAGCAGAGCTTCTAGGAGCGATACCAACATGTCTGCCCATGAAGTGCACGAAGGACGAGGATAGGGCTACTCACCTTCATCCATAGGTGGGGGACCCAAGGGAAGGGGTCCCCTCTCTCCTTTTGGGCGTCACAGGGGAAAACCCGGAAGTGGCCCGAGGCCCTTTGGGACCTCAGTGATGGAGGGCTGGAGTCCATCAGCGCCAAGTTTAACTATGGCAATGAACATCTCCACCCTGTCCTGATTACACATTGGCCCTGCATGCTCACCTCATTTCAGAACCAAAATGGGATGAAGCACAAGATCCAGGGCTACATAGGGTTGGTTCTTTGCATCCTGACTCAGAGCGGATGACCTGAGGTCGTTGACGCCCTGCTGTGCACAATTGCGAGCAACTTTGGCTTCGAGTAAACGGTGCTGTAGTTCCTCATTTTCCTGCTGCTCGTGAGCTGCGGCCAGATCCTGGTAGCTCTCAAGGCTGCGCTGGGTACCTTCCATCAGCCCCTGATCATGTGCAAAATCACACCTGCCACGAGAGCCCTCAGCACAGTACTGGTGCAGCTGGTCCAGAGAGCGGTCTATCTCCACTTTGAGATACCCGGATGTGGCGTGGGTGAGGGTATCTTACATTCCCAGGTAATGAATGACCTGAGGCACCGGCAGGTTGGCCAGCTCTGTATCATTGTGGCAGGCATTTCTGACTATCTCGTCGATGGTCCACCGCCTGGCCTACAGACTCACAGAAAGTCTCTGGCGGTGTTGGAACCGAATTGCCTGAATATCTCCTCTACCAGGTTCAGAGGTTCCAGGTCCAGAGCACCAAATGTAACCTTTAGCACCTGCTACTAGGACACAAGCATCCCGCCCTGCGACACGGTCACGGCAGTCGCCATATCTTAACCAAGGAATAGTCCACCAGACGAGATCCAACTGATACTTAACTCAGAAATACATCATCATGGTTATGTAGCTCAGTGTGTCGAGCTCAAGAGCCCTGGGAGTGGCATCTCAGAACACGAGCACATGGGTATGTTGCTGGCCAGCCTCACCAAAAATCAACCACTGGGATGGAAGCTCAGATAGTCTGACGGTCTGCCAGAGCTTGTACCCACCATCACCGGGCAAGAGACCATCAATCCAGGTGCGTGAGCACTGGGTTGAAGTAGCCCCCTCCTGGACCCTCACTGGAATTGTCCCCGGGGCCTTATAGTCCTCAAGGCGGAGGGGACATATAGCTTGGTGTGTAAAGCTCAGAGGCATGGGAGTGGCATCCCGGAACACAAGCACATGGGCATATTGCTGGTCAGCCTCACCAACAATCAACCATGCGGATTGAAGCTCAGATAGTCTGACGGTCTGCCAGAGCTTGTACCCACCATCCCAGGGCGAGAGACCACCAATCTAGGCGCCTGAGCACCGGATTAAAGTAGCCTCCCTACTGGGTCCTCATTAGATCTGTCTCCGGGGCCCTATAGCCCTCAAGGCGGAGGGGACAGGAGCACATAGCCATGCCAAACCGTCATCCTCTCGCCTTGGCAGCTCTGAGATAACTCAAAGAAATCAAGATGGGCTGGCTGTATTTATAGGAGCCAGCACACGAGAGCGAGGGCATGACATGTACAGACTTGTTACAGTGTAGTGGAACGATAAATGGCACTTGTCTCCTATGCGAGCATCGAAGGTGAAGCATCCAGTATACGGTGTCTTAAAGTGGTCAAATATTATGATTAATTTTGACATGATAGTGCTCTATTTAATTCATCACTCTTCCTTCTTTGATTTCAGCAAAATTGTTCTTTTAGACCATTTTGTTTTCTGGACGATGAGTTTGTCTTCATGTATTTGTAAAAATTATAAAAAAGCCAAAATTTTCAGAAATATGTCAGACTGTTCTTTTGTTTTTAGGATATCTCCGGGGTCTGGTTACAAGCGGACTGTGAGGGCAGATTTATTGTTGATTTTGAATCCATGCTCATTGATGAAAACTCAAGCCTATTGGCCGTGCGCCACTGATTCTGGGGTCGATCCAGTGTTTAGAAGTATATTTGTCAATCATATGTGGTTCAATGTATATCTCGAAAAATGACGGGATCATACTAAAGCTAAACAGATACTGTTTTCTAGGTCGTAACTATGAGCAATAGTACTTTGTACTATTCTTGATGAAGTTGATTTTAGTTTAGATTTTAGTTTACACCAAAATTTTTATCACAAAAATTTAACAAGTTGGCTACCCCAATCTTAAATTTAGCCCCATCATTGAATTTCTGGGTCCGCATAAGATTTTGTGCATTTGCTTACTTATGTAGCTGTATAGTATTTATGTAGAAAACACCACATTAGTGTGTCTTCTGATCTGAAATTACAATACATCATTCCTGGTGGTTGTAAACATGATCAAATACCAGAATATGCTCAGACTTCTGAGATGTTGTTTTGGGTTGAAATTTAATTTGGTTGTAGTTTACCAATTTTTGCAATATTTGCGATAGAAGCCGCAATTTGCGAAGAAAATTGCCGTTTGACTCCCAGATGCAATACGCAAAGTTAGAACACGATGTCAGTGAGCGTCACAAAAATATCAACGAAAAACATTGTAAACGAGTTAGAAATATCAGAGTAAGGCTTAGATATAGGGTAGCATCAGCCGAAACTATCGAAACAGATTTGAAAAAGTGAAGTACATGTAGGCATATAATGTTTCAATCAGAGAGTTCCGATGAAATGATAGCTACTTTTCTCTTCTGACTTCATTTCCCAGATCTTCAATTGGCATTTCGTCGAAGGCTTTCCATGAAAAAACTTTTTTTTTTAACCGGAAGTGGATTTCAGAACGGAAGTGGGCCGTTCAGTGTTTATGTCACAAATGTCACTTTTCTTGGCATTAACATAAGTCGAAACTTTCCCCCATAAATTGTTATCTTCGGGAATATATTTCAGGAAAAAGATCAGAGGAACGCCAAAGCTATATCCTACACACAAAAAACTCATTGGTAAGTGACATTTTTACATTCCATCATGCATTCCATTGCCAATGTGGTCGATCTCATGTCATGGTCTGATGATCATGATGATCATCAATCACCAAATCATCATCATCATCCATTGCATGCTGATGATGGGGGGGGGGGGGGGGATGGCCATGGCACTGTGAGCAGACTGTGAGTCCATTCACACTTGTCATCATAGTTTTGATGCGCCCATAGTCACACACACATTGTAAATGATAACTATGGACATACACAGCAGTTCAGCGCACACTGACACTGGCACTGCTCACTGACTCAAACTCTGTCACAGGCAGCAGTCCACCAGTTGGTGTTATGTTGATTGTTGGGTGATGTACATTTGCAAGATTCCAGGATCGTCGATCGACACTTTGGTGTTGTCTCTGACCAAGTAAAACAGGTGACATGAGTCAGTGTAGAAAACAATATCAGTAGCCAGCACGTGTACCCAGATGCATTTTTGCCATTTTACAACACTGTGTCACCCTGTGTAAACATTTTAATTCACTCAATATATTGAATAGTTACATCAACCTTTTGATACATGTATCAAATAGCTTAGTATCCTGAACTTTGGTAACACCCTTCAATTTGTATCTGACATTCCACTGGAAAAGAAATTGAACAATCCCTCTCTCG
This sequence comes from Terebella lapidaria, assembly GCA_949152475.1. Lineage (NCBI taxonomy): Eukaryota > Metazoa > Annelida > Polychaeta > Terebellida > Terebellidae > Terebella > Terebella lapidaria. The sequence continues at coordinate 21,157,273 of OX424566.1, read as the reverse complement.
TACAGGATCTGAACTTGCTTGTCATACGCTGCAGATAGTTTATGCATGTGAGGTATAATTTTTCCCTTACTTGACTGTTCTTTCCAAATAATGAAGTCCTGGCTTTTGAATTAGTCCATCAGATTTTTAATTTTATCCCCCGAACGAAGGTGGGCGTCTCTGCGAATTGTATGGTTTTGGGATTGTCTGGTTGCAAATTTGAACCAATTCTAATAATAATTTATATGGACATGTCTTTTGGAAAGATCATGATACCTGTAGCCATAGCAACCAAAATGGTCAATTGGTGACACATTTCGTAGCAAAATTAGGCCTTTAGACACAAATGGCGTCTGAATGCTCTATGGGTGGTAATTTTTCAGGATTCAATGCAATACTGTAAAAACACTTTTTTCGCGGGTATTAAATTTCGCGGTTTTTACCCCCCCCCCCCCAATTTCGTGGGGATTTAATTTTGCGGTTCAGTGATTGCCAGTAATCGCGTAAAGAATTTGCAGTTGATGGACATCACAGTATATCAATGCAATTGGTGTGAGAAATGGAAAGTCACAGGAAATCAAATCAGATTTTATTTGAAATTTTAAACACAAACGTCAAACAAGTCATGCTTAGTCTGCAAAAGCTTGAACTTGGTGCAGATGTCATCGGCACCAAGTTCAAGCACGTGCCATGCAGACGCTAGCGACCGGTATCTGGGCACTGTAACTAACGTAATTCTGCGCGTTATGATTAGCAACAGCGTATTGTGCTATGGACGGCCACAAACCTCAAAATTAATTTTCGCGGGAGACTTATTTTAGCGAGGTCTTTAATTTCGCGGATCTACCCTTACCGCGAAATACGCGAAATAAGTACCGCGCGAAAACTAGTACTTTTACAGTATTGAACAGGCATGTTAAACAATGCTCATACACATGATACACTAAACGGTGACCAGCCCAAGTATCATACACTGCGCTTTAATACTACTTGCCCACTAAATGAATGCCATTTAATCTGTTTGTAACCTTTTAAATCCTTATTGAATAAATAGGAATGCGCAGGATACGATACTTGGGCCACAAAACCTACATGACCTACATGTATGGGACATGGACACCCGTACTGGAATATCAAGCATGATGAACAAATGGGAAATAGATTTCACCTGTCAGAATTTTCTCATCTACCCGGTACACCAATCTTTGGGCAGTATAATGTTATGATCATCATTACTACATTAGGTCAGAGAGTGCACACATGTATGGTAGAATCTTCTATAATCCTTGTAAATCCTGGATTAGACCAATTGTTCTCAGAAGCATAGTAGCCATGGTAAGTACTGATTATTGAAATCATTGTTTTACCGATCTTTATGGTATTGTATACATTATAATCAGGGTAATGCTAAATATATTTTCCAATCTTCGATGAGGTATGTTAAACAACAAATTGAGTAGGACACACTGTAATATGCAAATCAGTGACAGTCATGCATGGGCTTTGATATTAGTATTCACTTTCCCATTTGGCATCCATAACAATACAAGTAGAGTTAGAACAGCATACATGTACATATACATTGAGGACAAAAAGCCGTAACTAGTTGGCTTTCTTGTCCACTCGTGTCTTTCAAATTACTAAAATATTCATACATTGAGGTCAAAACCATGATGACTTATTTGGTACTACCGGTATTCATTTAATAGCTTGAAATGAATACATGCACTGTAACAGCCATTGATCATGTTGATACTGGTATTTTGATATGACATTCATCGCTGTTCATGCATGTATTTTGCATAGCGTACCAATACGGTGTTGGTCCTGATAGTCATGATAGTAGCACTGCAGGCCAAAGCAAGACCCCCTGCACTAGCGCACGTAAAAATGAGGTCAAACTTGAGGTCAAATTTAAGAAAATCATTGAATAATATACCTATAGCCTTCAATCCCCTTTATTATGATCCAAATAACATAAATATGTGGACTGGAACGCTCCCAAGATTTTATGAGAAACATATGGAGTGAATTACAAGGTTACAAAATTTGAAGATTTTTGTGGAAAAGAGGGGGGTGCTCAACTATTAGGGCGCGTGCCACTATTAGATCCAATACAGTATATATATGCATTGATATTTCTGCAGATATACCTGTGTTACCAAGTTGAGGCTCAGTGAGTTGGCTGTGTCAACAATTGTTCTGCATGTATGCCCATGATACGGTAGCATGCCTAAAAGCAATACCAACTTCTCACCTAAATCTTAGCATCCCTAGAACTCTCGTCTTCCGATCAATAACTCCTACATACATTCTTGGCGCGACAGTCCCACCCTGATAATCAATGAATTAACGATGCCACGCTGCTATGACATCAAACATCGCGGCTATCCGCTTACAATTATTGTATAACGGGGGATTCTCAGGGCGCCAGTTTTGACCCTTTACTTCCCAGGTCATTGATTTGCTTATGTAGGTCTGCATCTCCCATTCCCAATACTCATGATAGGACATATATGTGTTTAGTAATACCATTGTATTACTGGTACTAGTACATGTAAGGTACAAGATCTGCACATTTCATGCTTGTGAATTTGATGGAGTCAGACTGCATGTACCACTAGTCTAGTATATTAGGGTATACTACTGTCCTAAGAGCTAAGTACATTTGTTGTTCAATTAATCAGGGGTATCCTCGACAAAGCATACATGTATGTTATTATAAGCTTTTAATCATAATTTAGTTTGATGCTGTATTCACCAAACTATATCCAATATCATGTACATCGATACATGTGGCAAGCCGATTAAATGATGAATACTTTAATACGTAACATCGAAATCTAAATCATATTGATTTTTCACACAAGGAATTTATGATAATAAACATGATCCCATGTTGATACATGTAAAACGCAGTAAAATACAAGTTCCAGTCTAGATTACTATGTAAGATTTTTCACTTAGCTGGCACTAGCTTACAGAGCGCAACACCCAACAGGTTGAACTCATTAATTCTGCAAATTGAACAGCTTGTTCTATGATTGTGCATAAATTGATTTGATTATTCAATACCCCCTGCCTCGGCGAGTGATCGGATATCTATTGTTTGAGGCTTTGTGGATCAGTCAATCACAAATTCTTTTGTTATGTAAATTTCTGTAATTCAAGCCTCCTGTTGATAAGCTTGGTTCGATTTTCACAATTTGTCTTTTCCAGAAAGTGAGATAAATTTCATTGAACAATGTAAATGTAATTGATATATTGCCTATAAAAAATTAGCCCAAGGGCTAAGATAGGTTACCGGACAACTTTAGTTGAAACAGGACAGGTGAGATATGACGTTAAGATAAACCAATCATCTTCGTGAACTTCAATGTCATCATTAAGTGTGCAGCATATAACCTTGTATTCATGTATGTTCAAAATACAAATACAAGGTCTATCTACAAGTCTTTTGTCTATAAACGAAATTTACACATTTCTTGTTGGACGTGACACTGAGATATAGCACTCAATGTCATCTGACGTCAAGTTCAACGTCACCCAAAAAAGCCACATATATATGTGGTATACATGTATATGACTTCCAATTCCAGCTATACCTACAAACATTTTTTGGCTGTAGAGGCCAATTTACACACTCAAGGGGCCTTTTAAGCAATTCAAAGCACTCCATCTTTATACACAATGTCAGGGACCCCAATTAGCATGTTTTATAACAAAAATCTCAAAACTGATCAGATAAATTTGAAGGAAAACGACCAAAAATTTAATTTGGGGCCTATTCAGCCTAAATTTTTAGCCTTTTGAGCAATTCAAGGCACTTTATACACTATATACATATTTATACACATCATGTCAAAAACCCCAATTACTATGTTTTGAAATAAAAATCTCAAAAGTGATCAGACAGTTTTCGATTAAAGACAAACAAGGTGCAAATTTGGGCATTTTTCGACTCAAAAATGGCTGTTTTGACATTTCAAGGTCATCCAAGGTCAAATTCAAGGTCACCACACAAGTCTTCATATATGACTTCCCATTTGAAAGTGCTAATTTCTAAGCTCTATCTTCAAGTATTCTATGAGTACAGTCTAGGCAGCTCCCATTATGAAGGAAAAAAGTGCCGAAAATTTTCAGTCCCAAATTTTTTTCAAAGGGTGAAAAAAATTTGTTTGCCTAGAAATGGCCCAAAATGGATAGTAACGCAATTTGGGGCAAAAAATTTTTTTTTCGTCGACCCGTCAAAAATTCAAAATGGCCGCCACACGGAGACCAGCGATTCAAGGGCAACAAAACTTATACACATCATAAAGGTACATAGAGGGAATCTTCTGAAACGAAAATCTCAAAACTGATCAGACAGTTTTCGAAAAAAGACAGAAAAGCTGCAAATTTGGGCATTTTTCGACCTAAAAATGGCTATTTTGACCTTTCAAGGTCATCCAAGGTCAAATTCAAGGTCACCACACAAGTCGCCATATATGACTTCCCATTTGAAAGTGCCAATATCTAAGCTCTATCTTTAAGCGTTCTATGAGTACAGTCCGGGCAGCTCCCATTATGAAGGAAAAAAGTGCCGAAAATTTTTCAAGTCCAAAATTTTTTTCAAAGGGTGAAAAAAATTTTTTTGCCTAGAAATGGCCCGAAATGGATAGTAACGCGATTTCGGGCAAAAAAATTTTTTTTCGCCGACCCGTCAAAAATTCAAAATGGCCGCCACACAGAGACCGGCGATTCAAGGGCAACAAAACTTATACACATCATAAAGGTACATAAGGGGAATCTTTTGAAACAAAAATCTCAAAACTGATCAGACAGTTTTTGAGAAAATGGCCGCCAAAGTCCAAAATTGGCCATTTTTCGTCAAAAATGGCCGCCATTTTGAGAAAAATGCGAAAATCAAAAAACTAAAAAAAAAACCCCTCTTGAAATATTTTTAGGCATTTTTGTGCAAAATTTCAGAAAAATCCGCCTGTAAACTTTAAAGATACAGCTGTGGACGGACGACGGACGGACGACGGACGACGGACGCAACGTGACGGCAATAGGTTATCGGACCATAGGTCCGGTAACCTAAAAACGCTGTTCAGCATGTTCAGATGATTAAATTTGCATTTTTGCACCATCAGGCTTGATATTTATACTGGTACCATGGGTACATGCATTTCCTCATTTGATTCATACTTGTACATGTTCGTGTTTGCAAAGTCATTCAGAAATTCATGCGACATTGATCATGGATTGTACATTGTTGATACATGTAGATATCGAGATTTTGTGTGATTATCACTTTAGCCAAAATATATGAGCGAAATTATCTTGAATACTGTACCTTTATTAGTTCGGTTACAAATGTTTTTGGCATTCAGACCTCGATCACAATTATTTATTTCTACCTCAACATGTATGTAGATTCATGAATTTCTCATGTGTACATATGCTAATGAATCTGGCTAGATAAGATTGATAACAGGGCAAAATTCATGTTGTGGTCAGTGTTAAAATAGCAAACACTAACACTGACAGAAATATTGTAATGAGTTCAGCATGTTTAGTCTGATGAAATACATTTGTTGGCATTAATCATCTATAGTTTTCATAGTACTTTTGAATATATTGATACTGTATTAGTCCTAATAGTAGCACATGCCCTAATAGTAGAGCGCCCCCCTCTTTTCCCCAAAAATGTTTGATTTTTGTAACCATGTAATTTACTTCATAGTTTCTAATAAGATCTAGGAATGCTCCAATCCACACAATCATTCTATCTGAATCATAATAAGGGGTATATTCAGCAATTTTTATTAGGTCACCGGACCTATGGTCTGATAACCTATTGCCGTCACGTTGCGTAGGTCGTCCGTCCGTCCATCCGTCCGTCCGTCCACATTTTTATCTTTAAAGTGTATGGTCCAATCTTTCTGAAAATTTGGGAAAAGATACCTTAAAATAATTCGAGAAGGATGTATTTTTTAGATTTTTTCGATTTTTCTCAAAATGGCGGCCGTTTTCGTCGAAAAACGCTCAATTTTTAACTTTGACGTCCATTTTCTCAAAAAGGTCTGATCAGTTTTGAGATTTTTGTTTAAAAAGGATCTCTAATGTACCTCTTTGACGTGTATAAGTTTCGTTGCCCTTGAATCGCCGGTCTCCGTGTGGCGGCCATTTTGAATTTTTGACGAGTCGGCGAAAACAAATTTTTTCGCCCCAAATCGCATTACTATCCATTTTGGGCCATTTCTAGGCAAAACATTTTTTTCACCCTTTGAAATAATAAAAATGGCGGCTGTCAAAAAAATTTTGGACTTTTTCCCTTCATAATGGGAGCTGCCTGGACTGTACTCATAGAACGCTTGAAGATAGAGCTTAGATATTGGCACTTTCTAATGGGAAGTCATATATGGCGATTTGTGTGGTGACCTTGAATTTGACCTTTGACGACCTTGAAAGGTCAAAACAGCCTTTTTTGGTTAAAAAAATTGCCCAAATTTGCTTTTACGAAATGCTTGCATGTAAGGCTTATGTTTGCATTATAAGCACATAGGAGGTCATTTATGGCACAGCTAATGTTGACCTTGAGCTCAACCTCGGATGACCTTGAGTGCTAAATGTCTGACATAAAATGTGTAAATTGGCCTCTGAGGCTTAAACACTTGCACATACAAGGCTATGATTGTGTATAAGCTTATAAGAAGTCCTGTATTTTGATGGAGGGAATTTATATAGCACATCATTGAACTTAAACGAAATTTTGCCTGGCTTGACATGTGTAAATTGGCCTCTACAGACAAAACACTTGTTGGTAGAGCTTACATGTTTGTATTATTAACATAATATTAAAGTCATATGCAGCATACCTAATGGTGACATTGAAGTTCACAAAGATGACCTTAATTGGTAAATCTCAAGGTCATATGCCACCTGAAATGCTTAAAACCGAAACTGTCCGGTAACCTATCTTAGCCCTTGGGTTAATTTTCTTAAAATTTAACCCAAGTTTGATCTCATTTTCACGCGCGATGCAGGAGGTCTTGCTTTGGCCCGCCGTGCTACTATTAGGACCAGTATGGTACCCATTTATGTACTGTAGATATACGTATCTACTCCACTACATGATATTGTGCTCGAAATACTAGAAATAACCTGTAACATATTATATGACATCAAGAAGAAAACAAATTTTAGGAAAAGTTTTAGACTCGTCTCTCTGAATCCAGGTTTTTTCACGAAAGTATTTATTGGTGATATGTACATGTATATGTTTATCAACATTTATACTTCAATTGTTTTTGTAGACTAGTGTAGGGCTAACAATGGTGACATAATGATATTGAAGTCTCCTAATCATGCTAATATGTATAGTGTTGGCAGACATCATGACGTTCCCAATACATACATGTACATTCATAGACTTTGATAGTGCTGGTTTTATACACATACATGTACATGTATACTTGAATGAGCTGTCACGATTTGAAACAAGATAGTGTCGTGACTCATCGGCATGTCTTTTGTGGACATTGAGTGTACTAGCAAACCCATCATGTATGTACATGTAAATGTACTGTATGACTTAAAAGTTATCAAGTTTATACATAGGTACATGTACATGTCAATATACTTCAATACATTTATACTTCAATAAGTTTATTTTATACATCACCAATCTAAACTACTACATGCTCCTTTTCGATCCTTTGGATCGTTCTGGATAGAAATTCGCGTACTGAAAGCAAGGCACGATCGTCTGCCTGCATGACTCGAGCGCTCCTTTTGCCGCCAAAACCGCCGCGCATATGCGCGCGCAGCTGCGCAGAAGCTTCACTTTTCTGTCCACCGCCATTTTTGCTTGGCAGCTTTGGATTTTGGTTCCCGGTGAATTCGTAGAATTTAGTCTGCAAACTAGACTTTTGCGATATATTCTTACGGAATTTCACCTGCCACGTTCATAGACATCGTTTTGTGTCTATTTGGATAAGTATTGGTCGATAGTTTGTTACTTGCTAGATCGTCAGACGATTGGTATAGCCAGTTCACCCTATTATCGTCCATCCGTCGTACTTGATAGTGTACTTGCTGTTTACATCTATCAATAGTTCTACGTTAATTTTCTACTGTATATATTGTGTATACGTATACTGTAGTTTATATATTCGTAGTCCTCTTAGGGTTCTTTTTCAGCGCGGTCTCAGGTTTGCGTATTTTGCCCGCCCTATTACTGTGTGTGGTTAGTTCCCTTGTGTGATCATGACTTCACAATCCTCCCTTGGTACCGGTGCCATGGACGAACGTCCATGCCCGAAGTGTCTGGTCAATACCCTCCGAGGAGGGGAGAAACACAGTTTGTGTTTCGACTGTTTAGACCATGGCCTGGTATCTATGGAGGATTTGAGGTGTGATCTGTGTCGTTTCTGGCGTCCCTCTTCCTTCGTGCAGGCGACTGCAAAGTATTCCGAAGCCTCGTTGGCTCGTCGGGATGCTTTGAGGCTTGCGGAAGCTTCGGCTCCGCAAGTCCGCCAGTCGCCCATGGAGGTGGAGACTCCGCCTGTGACGGCACAGATTGCGTCCGGTGTTAGCCAGCCCCTGGGGCTAACACAGGACATGGTCAACGCGGCTGTGCAATCTTTCTTTGCACAGTCGTTATCGTCCCTTCAGGGTCCCCTCCTGCCGGGTCTTTCTTCCCTGCTTGGACAGGGAGTCCCGGCCGGTTCTTCGGCTGCCCCTTCGTCGCAGGGAGAGCTTGCTCCCCCTGCTGGCAAGAAGTCGAAATCTTCTAAGAAGAAGGTTTCAGTTCTTGCCAAGGCGAAAGCAGCCAAGGAACCGCACTGCACCTTCGTCGTCCCTCAGTCGGGGCCGATCGAGGTGGAGGGGTCCGTTGTCTCTTCCCCGGGGCCTTCCAAGAAGAGGAAGCGTGCTTCCTCTAAGCGCCGTGGTGCTGAGACCACATCGATTTTCGATGTGGCTCAGGCTTCGTCCGACCTCTCGGTGGGCGACGATCAGGCTTCGGGCTTCGATCGGCGGAGCGTCTTGGATGGCTCATTCGGGTCCTCGGTCTCGAGGTTCGAGGGGGGAGAGTTCCCTTTGTTTGGGGGTGAGGCTCTCGATCGTTCGTGCGATCGGGAGTCTTCACTTGGCGGTCGTGCTCCTGGTCCTCGATCAGGGCACGATCGGGCGGGTGGTGCTGGGGTCGTTCCTCAGGGCCACTCAAGTCCTGTGTACGCGGATGTAAGTCGCCGGACGGGCGCGATCGCTGAGCAGGCATTCCCTCGCCCGTCCTTTGATGTACCCTTGGGGTCGTCGAGGTCTTCGATCGGACCTGTGAGGTCCAACGATCGGGGGGGTCGAGTGGAAGCTGATCAGGAGTCGTCCTCCTCGGAGGATGAGACTTCCGATCAGGCCGGGGGTTCTAACTTCCGGTGGGCTTTGGAGTCGGTCGCAAGGCGAATGGACTTGCCGATCGATGCTCCAGGGCCCTCACGGGGAACCGGTAGGTTCGCGTCGGCGCCAGTTCGTCGGCCGATCCGGCTCCCTGTGGCTCCCGCGTTGGTCAAGTCCTTCGACAAGATCAACAAGGGAGTTACGGCTAAGAAGGATGTGGCTCGTACGGAGTCGACATTCCCGACCAGCCGTGTTCGACCTGAGTCGATCGACACCTATCGGACTGTACAGTCCGAGGGTGGACATCAGACTTCCGTCCCGGTCGAAGACCCTAACCTTCACCTGCTTTCCCGGAAGCAGGGTACGGTCTGGTCAGCTTATGTGAAAAGGGCTCGCCTTTCTCACTGGCAGACGCTGTCTCATCAATTGATGGGGCAGCTCTCGTTGACAGATCACCTGACCACTTTGGTTCAGGAGTTTGTGGACGAGGCGGATCTGGAGGAGGGGAGTCGCGCCAACATTCATGCAGCACTCGGCGTCTTGGCCGGAGTGGTCCATGCTGCTGAGCGTGACAGTGCGCACCTGGGCGCACAATTGGATCTCACCATGCGTGATGCCGATCTCCGTCTGCTTGACGTGTCCGCTACGGACGTCGCTGAGCTACGTGGGAGGCCGCTGTTCTCAGGCTATACCTACGCCAACCTCTCTCGATCGGATATTTCCGTCATGCGGGAACATCTCCGGGATGAGGCTATGGCCAAGGCTTTGCTTGGGAAGTCGGCGGGGTCTGGGACAGGCAAGAAGACCAAGGGTCAGAAGCCTGCCCAACCTCAGGCACCACATGCACCCGCTTCTACGCAGCCGCCCTTTCGTGGGGCGCAGCCTCCCCCTCCCCGGGGGGATGGCAAGCGCGGAGGCAAAGGGGGTGAACGCTTCAAGGGCAAAGGGAAAGCTTCTGGTAAGAAGTGACTCGTTGCGGGAAAGCGTAGGCTCTGTGGAAGGTTCAGTTCTGTCGGAATTCGATCTTCCACAACCTGGTCCAGTCGGGGGACGCCTGGCTCAGTTCGTCCAGAACTGGAGCGATCTGGCGTCGTCAGACAATTCAGTCGTGGCATGGGTGAAGTTCGGTCTCACCTTCAGATGGGAGGCTGGAAAACCACCGATCAGACCCAAAGCGTGGTTTTTCCCTGTGCCCGGCGATCGGGAAAAGTTTCAGCTTCTGCAGCACGAGGTGCAGCAGTTGCTAGAGAAACGTGCGATCGAGGTGGTCAAGGACGAGAGAGGATTCTATTCTCTCATCTTCCTAGTGCCGAAAAAGACAGGCGGGTGGCGTCCCGTTTTCGATCTGTCAAACCTCAACAAATTCCTGATCATACCCAGGTTCAAGATGGAGTCGGCGCTTTCCGTCCAGAAAGCTCTGTCCAAAGGGAAGTGGGCAGTCAGTATCGACGTCAAGGACGCGTACTTACATGTGCCAATACACCCAGCCGATCGGCGATACCTCAAGTTCGCCTTCGAAGGTTCGGTGTATCAGTTCAGGGTACTTCCTTTTGGAGTAGCCACCGCCCCTTACGTGTTCACCCGTATCGTAAGGACGATGGCAGCCAGGTTTCGATCGGTTGGAATTCAATTCCACCATTATATCGACGATTGGTTAATCATAGCCGACTCCCCGTCTCAGGCTATAGAGCAATCCGGGTTCGTCCTCAGGTTGGCGACCAGCCTCGGCTGGATCCCCAATTGGGCGAAGTCTCATCTGTCCCCGACACAGAGGTTCGAGTATGTCGGGGTAGATTACGATCTAGAGCGAGGAGTAGCTCTTCCTCCGCGGAAGAGAGTTCTCAAGGCGATTGCGGCGATGGAGGTCGCGCTGACGCAGTCGTCGATCACAGCTCGACAGTTTCTGTCCATCATCGGTCTGTTGGCGTCGATGGAGAAACAGGTGCCGTTCGGCAGGTGCTTCCTCAGACCCATTCAATGGTGTCTAGCGTTGCAATGGCGGATCCTCACCGATCGACTAGACCAAGTCGTATCGGTGGACGATCGTGCTCGGGAAGCAATGCATTGGTGGCGGGACCATCGGAATCTTTTCCGAGGGATGCCACTCGCGGAGTATCTGCCCGATCGGACCTTCTTCACCGATGCGTCAGAATTGGCTTGGGGAGCTCATATGGACGAGCACGAACTCTCTGCTGTGTGGAACACGAGCGAGAGGGCGTTGCACATCAATGTCCTAGAGCTGCGAGCGGTGAGACGTGCGTTCGAGATCTGGGGGCCTCAGAGTCCCCCAGGGACGAAGTGGTTGGTCTTCACAGACAACAGCACAGTAGTGGCGCACATAAACAAACAAGGTGGAACTCGGTCGAGTCAGCTTTGTTTGGAGGCCGAGGGTGTTTCGGCGCGTTTGTCAGGCGTTCGGGACACCGAACATAGACCTGTTCGCAACCTCTCGGAATCACAAGCTCCCGGTCTACTTCTCACCTCTGCCAGAGAGCGAGGCACTGGCTGTGGACGCGATGTCTCAGTCGTGGGACGGGATGTTCGGGTATGCGTACCCGCCAACTCGGTTCCTAACAGAAGTGCTGCACAAAGTAGCCAGGTCTCAGTGCGAGATTCTGTTGGTGGCGCCATGCTGGCCGATGCAGGCGTGGTTCCCCCTGCTACTGTCCCTCCTGATCGATGTACCACGGGTTCTCCCGATCGAGGACAGGTTGCTGAAGCAACCGGGGCGGGATATATTTCACGATTCCGTCCACGTGCTCAAATTACACGTGTGGAGGCTATCGAGCGATCCTTCCAGGAGGCAGGATTTTCTCAGCAGGTGTCCGTACATCTCGCGAGAAAGAATAGGAGATCCTCCTCTAAAACGTATGAGGCTAAATGGAGAGTATTCGTACGTTGGTGTAACGGAAGGCGCATTGATCCGCTCTCTGCCCCTCTGAATGCAGTGCTAGACTTTCTCTGCTATCTCTTTGATAGGCTTAATTTGAAGCCTACTACGATCGAGGGATACAGGTCCATGCTGGGCCCTGTATTCCGTGCTAGGGGGATCGATTTAACTAATAATCGTATCCTTGCTGATCTCTTGGCGTCCTTTAGGACGCAAAGGCCACGCGGAGTTCCTACTCTACCGGATTGGGACATGGCTTTTGTGCTATATTGTCTTACTAAAGCACCTTGGGAGCCTCTCAAGGAAGTTTCCTTGCAGAGGTTAACTCTTAAGACTTTCCTGCTAGTTATGCTAGCAAGTGGTCGAAGACGCTCAGATGTCGCGGCGATCGACGTATCGCGAGTCGCATTTGGCGCGGATGGGTCCGTTTCCTTATACCCAGTACGTGATTTTATGCCTAAAACACGTGCTGCAGTTGAGGGCGGGAAAGCGTTCTCCCCTATCGTAATTCCGTCACTGGGCGGTTACGTAGGACGGAATGAGCCGGACGCTCTATTGTGTCCGGTAAGAGCGCTGAAAATCTACATCGATCGTACCAGATCGATCAGGAAAGATCGCAAGCGATTATTTATTTCCTATCAGCCTAACAGGGCTACGGATATCTCCACAGCTACACTATCCCGATGGGTGAAGGTTGTAGTGAGGACTGTCTATGCGGAATCAGGTGCTGACGATCGAGTCACTTACAAAATATCGTCCCACCAAATCCGACACATCTCGATGTCTTTGGCGGCCAGGTCGAATATTCCGTTGGAATATATTGTGAGGGCTGGAATGTGGACTAATTCTACGACATTCATCGGGTTCTATCTGTCCAATGCTGCCGAACTTCAGGACCAGTCGTCCAGATTTAGACTGGGTCCGCTGGTCGTAGCGCAAGCTGTTGTTTGAACCAGCTGGACAGAAAAGTCTTGGTTTTAATGTGCACGTGTATATAAGCAACACTTTGTGTTTGTGTTTGAGTTTCTTTTTGTTACGGTCTCAAGTAGAGTTCCGTTTTCCACCGATGGGTGAAGAAGAAATTCGTGCATGTCGGAGGCAAGCGATCGCACCGCTAGGTGAGTATCTTTATTATATTACTAAAGATATATCGAAAATGTAGCATTTTAGCGATTCGCTTGAAATCAAGACTATCGTCTGTTTTCATGACTCTCTAGCACTACTGCTCCACCGCCTATCCTTTGATTCTAAGGAGCATGTAGTAGTTTAGATTGGTGATGTATAAAATAAACTTCCCAAATTTTAATTGTAAATTTGCCGTTTATTGTTATTACTCACCTCTAAACTACTACAGTAAAGGCCCTCCCATCCATCCCCGCCAGTTGTGTGCTAGGGGCTTCCTTTTGTCGTTTTTTGGACAGAAAAGTGAAGCTTCTGCGCAGCTGCGCGCGCATATGCGCGGCGGTTTTGGCGGCAAAAGGAGCGATCGAGTCATGCAGGCAGACGATCGTGCCTTGCTTTCAGTACGCGAATTTCTATCCAGAACGATCCAAAGGATCGAAAAGGAGCATGTAGTAGTTTAGAGGTGAGTAATAACAATAAACGGCAAATTTACAATTAAAATTTGGGAAATTTTGCATATATTGCAGAAAAATCAAATTGAGATTAAAAAATGGCACACAATGTACCAGTGTCTGATTTCCTGAACTCTATGGTCAATACCTCTGCCAAGACAGTGACCCCAGTATGACAATGTATTGTCCCCCATGTCATGTCATGTATTGTATCGTGACCTTGTCGTGGCACATTGAAAAAAAAAAAAGTCTGAAAAAAAATAACAAGTCATGTTTTTGCACATTGATGGTTGGGTAGCTATCTGTTTTCATGCTATGTTTTATGACGTATTTTGTCATGTTATGTGAAGCGTGACTTCCAAACAGAGACAGCCTCCGAATGCCGTGGGATGTATGATGGACAGTAGCCATCCACACATAATGAATGTTTTGTCAATTTTTTTTCTAAACCATACATGATTTGTCAGCAGAAGAATGTAGTTAGTAGTTTTGCATGTAAGTTTTGACCGAGTGTGCATGGTCAAGATTTTAAGTGTATGTTTGGAGAGTGGGGGAGGGGGGGGGGGGGTTAAATGACCAGCCAAAAGTAGCCAAAACCATGTGTACATGTATGTATACAGTATAGATATGGTGTATGTACACTTAAGGGCATAAACATACACGACCTTGGAATGTCAAACGAATGTGTGAAGTCGTCTCTTCTAGGTATGTTAGTTTGTAAATAAACCCCCTATTGACTTCGTGTGATGGTCGAATTTATGATGGGCACGACTTGGCACCATTGAGTGTTCTGTACACGAAGTAGACTTCTAGCAATACTTGGAGAATACATGCACTGGTGTATACATAATCTGATTGGCTTTGTGCAACAGTGATTGGATTAACAGCGTAATTTCCATGCGGCAAACGTGCTGAAACACTTCTAAGAGAAGTTTTTTTTTTGCGTATTGGAGCCTGCAGGAAATTAATTCCTACCTGCAGGCAAAGTCAATCACATGACTTTCTGCTGTGCCAGCCAGTGGGCGGGCGTCACTTTTATTCCTTCCAAAAGAAAAGAGAAACAAACAAGAAAGAAGTCGTGGTTTTTACTGTGTGGGTCGGTCGATATTAAAGTCACCGCTCGCCAACAGTTGACGTTTGACGCAAGAGTGTTAGAATTTTGCCGGATGTTCAGTCTTCCTGTATGCCTTGATGGACCATACACGAACCATACACAAGTAGAAAGTTAACATCCTTGTGTGTTTATTTGTTCAAGCGATGGCTGTGTCGTGATTTGAAACTGTCGTCGATTTCATTCATGCCTTTGACACTGTGTTGATCGAGTGAGGGCAAAATGATTGGAGAATTTCGGAATACGCTCGCAAAACTGGTCAGGTATGTGGCTCAAATAATCAATAATGTGACTTGAGAACAATAACATGTGATTCTGATTGTTGTGTCTGTAATCATGTTCTGCTGATTACATAATTATCATGACTATTGATTACATCCTCGATGGTGTTATCATAAAATAAGTTACATGTACATTTGTAAATAGAAAAAAAATCATTTCAGGAGAAATTTCAGAAGAAAGATATGAAAATATGTTATCACATTCAGAGCTTCAAAAACTACAATGATTTGCAATTGGTGCACGCAGTAGTACATGTGTACATATACATGATGTATTTAAAAGCTTGGGACAAAGAAGTCTTGTGCATCGTTTAATGTTTGTACACATCTTCAGGAAATATTATACTTGTGATCATGATGAGATCACATATATTTATATTGATTAAGTTGGGGAATCTATGCATGTATGTTAGATCAGATATTGAATCTTTGACAGTGGTGTGTGTGGTCATCTGGTGTGGTCAAGAGACACCAGCTGTATCACCTGTTCATGTCGTACTAATTGCCCCCCTTAGACAATGTTCAGAGGCACACAGCTGACTGGCGTGGGTGACAGGATATTGGTGTAATTATGATATTTCTGTTAGCGGTCAGTGGGTGACATTTTTAAATATGTGTAGCAACAACTGTTATTGGTCACAGTTTGTGGTAGCATTTCCATCAATGTGTGACAATTTCTGTTTGGAAAACTTTCAACACTTTCCAATCATTGTTCTCACGTGTTCAGTAAACTTTCATCACTTTATTACAGCACCTCACAGTAGCAAAAAAATTTGTACAAGACAGAAAATGTTACAGAAAAACCTTAGTACAGCAGATTACTCACCTCATTCCCTGATTGTGTGTTCCCGTGGGGGTCGTATCGCTAGGTTTCTTGAACCAACACAGAGCCTTCGACTATGTTGACTGTGGTTCGCTTTATGTGGCCACCAAATATTTGTCTGAACTGAAATCCCGTCTAAACTGCATTCACAGCAAACAGACAAATTAGCCAGGTATATCATGGCACAATAGTGTGGTATTTGGATAAAGTTTGTTGTATATCTCAATATAAAATGTATATGGGTAATAATAAATGAGGTCATGCAGCATGGTCTTATCGTTATCACCGAATGATATCTCAATGTGTTTCCGGTATAGATAAGGTTGAGAGAGTGCTTGATTACATTAATTAATAAGGGAAACAATGCATGCACAGCATGCAAACTCTCTTTGTGAACCTATACACTCAATAATTTCTCTGTAAACTACTATGTTTAGCATGTTTATGGATGATGTTGACGATAAGATTTCAACTAAACACTAGACCTTCGTTGTGGTTCTCATATTAAGTAACTTAAGGTCATATTTTGCTTCACAGACTCGTGTGTCTTGCATTATAAATATATCATACCTGTCTCACATGGTCTTTATTCTAGATAAGTTAAATAAACAAAGGTATTACAAGCGAGCTCCATCGCGTTTCACTGCCTCGACTCTGCAGATTATTATACTAACGGTAAATTGCACCGACGAAAAGACTTGGGTAAACAAAATATTAATATCGGATGTTCAGCGATGTCTGGAAGTTTGGCCGATGACCATCGAACGGTGGATTTGCTTTTCACTGCGAAGAACCAAATATAGAACACATTTATATGCCGAGGATAAGTTTGTGTCAATATTTCTTTCTTTTTTCTTCAAAGAAGGGAACATGCCTGTTATGAAACGAATTTCGCGAGGCCTGGATATAGTGTTTGTCTATAGACATCGACTCAGCAGTTCTAATATTTTCGGCGACATTTGCCATTCTTGGCTTTGTGGATCGTGGATGCAAGTTGGAAATTGAGGAAATTGTTTTTCAGGAGTGACTTCGTTTACGCTTCCCAGTGAAACAAAATTGTGAAATGACGACAACTACATGTATGAACATTGATAAAGGAAAATATGCAAAAAAGTCACTTCCTCGCTATATTTCATGTCAGGAGCATATCATCGACCACCGTGGTAAAACACTCGCGGAGTGGCCACTCAACAGCATAACAAATTACGACAAGTTGTCACCGCTGCACCCGTCGTGACAACACTGTAAAAGTATACCTTATCGTATGATATGACTGGACATATACATATATATCTACTGCGTGCTGGGACCTACATGTGCTGAAATGATTCACATTATTTCACGCTGTGCTCTGACAATTTATGTGCGGACATTATCAGGAACTACATGGTACTGTATATGCACGATATGATAGTTTCGTGTATGTACATGTATTCGCTTGGTTATGGTACATCACATCACGTCATATGGTGTACATGATATCTGTCGAGGGTTTCCATGCTTTCCGGAGTGTATTTTAGTTGGAGGAAACCACCTTCTGACCCCGAGGACGTGAATGAAACAAGGAAATGTGAACAAATGTAGATCTAAAAATCTGCTGAAATTCATGGATACTTTAGACATTGGATCTATCATATACGTGCGGGAATGAAGTTATTGTCCGCAGATTCAGTTTGGATTATTTTGCATGATCTGTATTCAAGGACTTTTTAAACATGTTAATCAACATGCTAATATGTCCTTGTTAAACATGTTGAATATGTGTTACCATGGCAACAGGTTATTCAATCGTTATTTAAGAAATAATTATGTGTAGGAAGACAGAAAGTGGGGAAAAAAGGAAATGATATAGATGCAGTGTACAATAAACTGTACATGTACAGTAAATAACATGTACACATCGTACATGTGAGCTCTGAGCTGATCGTTCTGATGGAGGCTGAAGAATATTATGTGCATTCCGTAGTTGAAATCTCCCACCTGCAACTTTTAGCGACATTACTCGCTAAAATTGAATGACAACCACACCCCACCCCAGCCATCCCCCCACCCAACAACCGCACACCAACCCACCCACCTACTATGTAATATTGATCTGTCCCACACATTTTTGCTCCCACAGATGTTACGGGTGAAAGTACAGTCACTAAAATGCATGACAAAGCCTTGAATTATACGTCATGAATACTAGTAGTACTTTTGTGAATCACCTGCGGGACAGTTTTCAAATTCATGCAGTGTTGATAGTTTCACAGCTTGCCGTGGCCCGTTCCCGCGACTAACATGACTAAGGACAGAGTTGTAGTGGTCGAAACAACGGTACTGTCAACAGTTGGTCCAATAATTATAGATTTTCTACGCCCTGTTACCATGTGACCACACTGTAGTGGGTGTGTGCGATTTGCTCTCGAGTTGAAATGCGTGTGAATCCATGCATGCATGTCGGCTGTATAATATTTCATCTCTGCTTTTCACTCCTATTTTAATAATTATGCTGTTCAAGTGCACTGTATACAATTATTTTATGTTGTGATGCATTTTCGTGAAAGTTGCGGCCATTAACCAGTACCCGCCATGAATTATATCATTTGATTATATTGATCATTGAGGGGGAACTGTTGCCATGGAAACCATATATTGAAGTATCTCATTATTGATTTTTAACTCCAGCTGTGTTGACGTGATCGCTAAAAATATGACGCTCACCACATTCTTATCAAATTGCGATATCAACAAACGGCTGATGTGTTTAACTAGAGGAGGAATACGTTGATAAGATGAATGCACGGTCACCAACAAGACCTCAAGGAGATAGCGTTGTTATCAACTTTACAATCGGATTATACAACTCATCACACGAACGCGAATACTTTCGCATAATTGACATATACATGTAAGCAGAAACCCAGGGTTTCTGATGTAAGCTATAACATGAAAAATTCTACAAGGATCGGCACTTCAATTCGACAGCTTTGCCCGTTTGCTTTTTCGCGTAAATGCTGATCAAGTGCGGATTTATGTCTTGACCTCATTTGCATATTCATAAGTGATATAATCGGACCAGATATGAAGGATAGTATGGATTCGCCGGAGAGTGCTAGCCCAGTAAACAGTGGAGAAAGTCCAATGCATAGTGGATGGTATATGGATAGATACCTCGTGCTACACGAGAATAATAACAGGTTCGTACAAACATGGGGCAAAGATACATGTAATATCATATACTGCTAATGTAATAACTATATGTGTATTGTATTGTCCCTATACCATATACTCATGGTACACATACTTTCAATGTAGATGTGTATATACTTGATAACTGGTATCAATATCACCACTCACAAGACATACATTATGTTATTAATGACATATCACCATGGCCAAGATTGAGTATGACATTATGGTTGACAATATTGCTGACTCAATATATACAATATGGCTCAATATATATATATAACAATACCGGTACATTATCATTATGTCATCCGGTGTTTTCCAATAGATCAGACCTGAGATTAAAGAATAACAGTATTTCATTATTGACACCATTTCAGGACATCATAATACTATAAGTTATCATGGGCTTCAGACCCCAATACGGCGTGATATCTGCCTGAAGTCACCATATACCACGAGGCCGCAGGCCGAGTGGGATATGCTGACTGAAGGCAGATATCCTGCCGTATTGGGGTCTGAAGTCCATGGTAACGATTTTATCATTGGATTATATGGAGCTTTCCAAAACGACATCCGTATTACCCGCCTGAAGCCCACGATACAGAAAATATCGTGGGGTTGCGTCACAGCTCTCCAAATACGGCGTGGAAGTGTCGTAGTATTGACCAATCAGAATCGCGCATTTGCAGCAATCCGATGATAAATGTACATACATGTATGTTGGCTCATGTATATGTATTTCATATATGAAGTATTCATTGCAAAGGCATAACAACATCCAGTACACATGAATATTTGTGAATTGTAAATTTATTATTATGCTGAGGGGAAATGAATATTAAACGTTAAATTCACATAGTTCAAGTATTTTCACATAGTTTAAAATCTTCCGCATGTGTATGCACTGATACTTTGCTATTCCAGTGGTAAACGCCTACTTCATATATATGCTCAATATACATACAATACACCAATGTCAAGGTCATTTCACGTCATACATGTACTTGCTGCCTCACGACACACTCTCTGCACTGGGGTACATATAATGGACGTAAAAACCATTGAGTCTAGCTGTTTATTGTGGAGATGCATTGTAGGCTGTATGTGGCAATGAATAATAGTGCAGGTATTTTTACTAGTGACAGTACAATGTGATCATGATTGTAGGGCAAATACATTTATCAGGTTGATGATGGTTTGCAATACTTGATTTGGATTTACACGTATATCATTCTGATGCGACTCAAGGATTATCTGTGTACACCTGTGAGTGAATATTTGATAACATAATTATATGAACATGTACATGAGGAACAAAATTTGTATATTCTACAAATGAGATTTTTTTTTGTCACTAATTTCACGGGTTTGGCAATATTTCCTGGCATTGATATATTTACATTACCCAGTCATGCACGTTAAACTGTCACAAATTAGGTGTCATCATAACAATTTATTACATGTAATCTGATTGTCAATTATCATGGAAATGACATACATATTTATGTAGGGGTATTTTCTCAGTTATGTTGAGGGTGTTGATGTTTGACATACAACTGTCTTCTGCCTAATTAGTGGTTGTTGGGGGGTCAAGAAATGTGGAGAGGGGGGGGGGGGGGTGGAGGTTGTCATCAGTGACCAATATATATTCATCACAAGGACTGACCCCCCCCCCCCCACCCCCCTAACTCATGACTTTCCCTAGGCACTTTCCTAACACCCGATCAATTAATTCATGCACCTATGCATACCTGTATAGTACACTCATCTATATGATGTAGATGTATGGTATGGCCCACCCTTTCCCAATATACACACCTAGCCCCATTACATGTACACCTCCCCCCTCTCACACAAACAATGCACCCCACTATTCGCTGTATCTACCATTCACACCTGAACTATCACATCATGTGCTACGCAGCCACGGAAAAATGTGGGCCCATTGGCAACAATGACAGTCCATCGGGGATATATATATATGATGACATTTGTGTTGTGTCTATGTACATTGTATTTTCCACTCATCAATTGGTGGTTGCATGTCTGTCGGTTGTCATAGTGATATTTCATGGAAATCGGCGTTGGATAATGAATCTCAATTATGGCAAAGCTGTACATGAAGATAATGTGATCACAGGATTACAATTGCGTTCATCATGGATTTATGACAATATCTTTTGATTGTCAGACCTATCATTGTGCATTTGTTATAAATGACTAAAATGTTCAATCTTGATATGCGTATAATTCGGTGATGATCGATGACATTTTGACAATGGAATAGTGTTGATTTACTTCATGAATATTCATGCAGCACAAAACAAACATGGTTTATTCTGCTCAACGGAGGAAAAAGTTTAATATTGGAACACTTCCAAAGTAAGATTTCTCAAGTTTTACCACTGTCGTCATGAATTTGAAGAAATGGATGTTTAATGGGTTGAAGACATTTGTATGCTAGAATGTGACCAGCATGATACATATATACATGTAGTACATTTCCATTCTAGCCTACATGTTCAGATATCTGTATAAACATGATAAATCTATGCAGAGAAAACAATGATGTTATTCAATATGAATGTAAACTTCTTCGCTTGATGCCGTCACCAAGCCAGAACAAAAAGCAGTTATGAACAAAAAAAGGCCTTACATATGATGCATACAAGTTGTACACACAATACAAATGTAGTTAAAACCATGGAGCATGGCGTTATGCAATGATACGTCATGCAGACAATTCTCATGCATCTTGTGCCGTGAATGTCATGAACTCATGTACAATACAATACAATACACATCATGCACAAGTATGTTATATCATAGAACTATAGGGGGGACTACAATTCTATGGTTATCATCATATATATGCAAATGTATGATGTGCACGTGCATGGAATTACGAATATAAATTTCAAAAATCTTTGTAATCCTGCTTAGGTTAGCACACCATAAAATGCCTTCAGCGGTAGCTAGCGGTTTCTTTTAAAAACTTGTTAAAAGGATGCACAAAAGAAAACAGTTTTCATTTCAGTTTTCCTATGTACGAAGCTCGAACAAAACACCAGGTAAAGGACATTCATCCTTGGGGTTGAAAACTATGTCTTTGTTCGGAAAAAAAATATGGTTTATCGTTGTACCCGAGATAGGGTGACACTGAAATTGTGAGGAAGGTGCGGTATTTGACTTTCACCATGGTGATCTAACCCCCCTCATTGGCTAGAGAGGCCCCTATATACTATAGCTCACTAATGTGCTCGTACCGCACCTTAAACGAAATTGTGGCCCGAAGTTTGCTTTTAGAATTGGCAACTCATTTTGGGACTCGGGTTTTCAACTGGGTTGTTTTCTTTGTCAGCTTAAATCCGTCACCTTTTCGTCATTTTGCGTGTTGCATTTTACAAAAGTTTGTTCTTGTTGCAAATGCTGAAGTGGAGTTGAATTCTCTAGATTGCTTTCAAACTTGGAATCTTGTCTCAAAAATTGCTTCCCCAAGACGTGATAAGGAATATATCTCAACTGTTTATCGGAATAATCATTTGATTATCCATGCATATACATTGTAGATTTTTATTACCATCATATCAATACTCTGGCTATACAATGTCATGATGTTTATGAGCCACAGATCATTCTTGTTTTGAAACTGGATGACGTTATCAATTGGAATTTAACCACTTGTGATAAGCATGATAAGTACAGGAAATACAGATATATGTCAATTGCCGTGTGTGATAATCTATTGACATCATGAAAATGTAGGACGATCGAGACAATGAGTGCATGCTTACAGGACCAGGTATATACAGATGTAGTGCATAAGTATATTACATAATAAAGGAACGCCTAACTTGGCATAATAAGGATGCACATGATGAAGGATGCACATGTATATTAATAATGCAAGAGAAATGTTGCACTCGGATGCTACCCTGAAAACTTGAGGGAGAAAAACATACAAATATATTAAAATTTTTTTTTCATCTGTATCGTTTCAGAATCAGGACTGACTCGTCCAAATCTGACGACAATGTAGCCCTGTCCTCACAGCAGACAACTGGTTACCAAGGCAACCCGGGTGTGGGGGGTTACCAGAGGAGCATGTCTGTTCCCATAGGAACCACGGGGGTGCCCCTGTCCCCCACGGCAGACCCTGCAGACGTGGCACTTCTCATCAGACTCGAGGAGGCCAACAGGTGCGGAAATATTGATTGTAATAAAGTAGATCTATCTCTGGTAAAAGTATTCAAGAATTTTTGAAAAAGAAGAAAATGAAACAATATGTCATAGTATAACTTTATGACAAATTATAAAGTACCTGTAATAAAATAATTATGGTAGATAAGATTACGTATAGATTATGAAAATACAAATGTTTTCTTTCGATATGATTGAATCCACCACACTTCAATGTCTGCATGCCATGTTTTAACCTCTCAAAATAAAACGCATATACAATCATTGATATTCAGAGGGAAGATATCTTCTTGAAATGTTGTTTTTATAATTCTGTGTATGTATGATGCTAAACTTACTTCTATTACTGTCTTCACCAGCTTGTTGGTTCCTGGTCCATTTTAGAACTTAAAGTCCTTAAAATGTTAAACAACGCCTCATAGTTTGATTTTACTCAGGTGCCAAATATTTATTTATAGCTCAATATTTTCTTAAGAGTTACAATTCATCATGAAATGGACAACTAGAAGTCCAAATTACATAACAGGAGCTGTAGTTGTTTGCGCAAAGTTTTCCGATTGTTTGCCAGTCACGAAGCTTACCAATACCTTGCTTATGGTGTCACTTCAATCAAAATGTTGAAAACCTGCAAAAAACCCTCAAATCTCTTTCATCATAATAATATTCAATTGACATGCACTTTAGGTCTATGAATATGACATGTAAACAGGTGTATAGAAACTTTAGAATTTTTTCATGTCACTCTTTCAATTTGTTCAAGGTGTGGAGATGCTCATTTAACATGTTTAATCAAGTATTCATCCATTTACTTTTGTTGTCCTGTTCTGTGAATTCGCTCACTGTATGTATAGGATACAATGTATATCGAAAGTAAAAGTATTTTAAACAGAACTGAGCAAAACATATACATGATATATGAGTATTAAATCTTTCGCTAAATGCTCTTGGAATGTGAAACATGTAGATGCAATCATGCATCTATTTTACATACATAATACATCCTGATATAGCCAGTTTATTTCAAACATAAATATGGTAATGAGTAAAAAATATGTCAGCTATGCTTGTACCGCTAACTGTTGACAAACATATTTTTGAAAATGTACATGTACATATAGATTCAAGTTTCACAGTGTGCAGACAGATTTCCCGTCTCAATTCTGCTGTATAATCATGGTATTATACACAAGGCAGAAGTTACTGGCTTCCCATTTATGAGGCTAATTAGTAACCACTGTACGTAATGAACCGCCTGCTTCAAAACGAAGCTTATAAATGCAGCACAGTGTGTGGGCAGGAACTGTACTACAGGGGATTTACCTTTCAATCAACATGATCAATGCAAGAACTTTTTTCTGCCCTAGGATCAATTAAGGAAATAACAGATCTCTAGTTCACCTGATCTCTTTTATCATGTTCATATGTATGTTTCATGTTATATATATTTTCATGTCTTCAGCCATGAAGCCCACTCAGACATTCAATATTGGTCGCCATACTTATTTTGCATCAACACACACATGTGACATCACCATACATATACTAGTAGTGTACATTTCATAACATGCATGTACAAAGTTTTGTCCTCGAAATGACCACTTCAAATTCTTCTTGGCTTTTTGTCCAACTTTCTCCCTCAAAAAATGAAGAAAAAAAAATACCTCAGAAATATTCATCCATTAACACATGATTAAACAATATTTATATACCGTGGTACCCATGTTTGAAATATTGAGAATGTCCTTTATCTCCACTTAACCCTTGACCTACCACTGCAGACAACTGGAAGCGGACCACAAATCGGCGCAGTCTCTCATTGTTAACCCCGTGAAGACGCACTCCCGTGCTGGCTCTATATCCAGTATGATATCCAACACCAGCATATCCAGCAACGCGAGTAACAACCACCTGGACGAACTGTCTACAGGTAAGTTTTACTGTTTGCTGTTTTCAAAATGAATTTTTAAATGTACAATACCTGTTGGAATACATGCAACTGTAATCGGGAATTGTGAAATTCAAGATATTGCCATTCTAAAGAACTTTTTGTTTAAAAGATTTTATGTTGTCGAATTGCATGTAGTTTCACTATCAAATGTCAAAATGTTCAAAATATTGATTTCCTTACTGCAGTTGTCAAATTCTTCATATTTAATCAATCTCTTCATGTTTCCATGGTAACCTATTTGCAGCCAATCCTGAGGATCTGTGGGAGATTTGGGGCAAACTGATCGCAGACTGGGACAATGTCGCAAAACGCAAGGCTTCCTATATTAGGGTATGATCGGTGAAAAGATTTATTCACATTTGTACATGTAATTGCTGCGATAGAAATACTGGATTTGGCCCGAGTTAGTCATAAACTTTTGTTAACTGATAAGTCTGATTGCCTATCTTATCTATAGATTTAAATTACATATTTATACATGTTATATACTGTTGTGAATTTTCATTAACAAGTACTCATGCATTTCCTATTGGTTTTGAGTTGAATAGTAAATATTTCAAGGACTTCTATATAATTCACACAAGCACATATTATAAAATCTAATACTGTCATACGTACAGGAGCTGGTTAGACGGGGAATCCCACATCACTTCCGTGGTATCGTGTGGCAATTACTGTGTAACGCTCAGGGCTGTGAGGCTAAGCGACAGTACCAGGAATTGCTGAAAGTTGTGTCGCCATGCGAAAAGATGATCCGGCGCGACATCACGAGAACGTATCCAGAACACAACTTCTTTAAGGAGAAGGACGGACTAGGGCAGGAAAGCCTGTTCAATGTCATGAAAGTGAGTTCAGTTTCATCTTGAAGGGGGATTTTATCAATACATGTGATGAGAGATTTCATTTCCCTGCAAGATATTGTCTTGAGTACCATGGTTAAGAAAACTTTCTTTCAGTTAATGAGATATTTGAGAAAATTCACATACAATGTAGGCCTATTGGAATGCTATTGTTCCCATGCAATACAGAAACTCATGTAGCAAAGTTACAATTAATCTGTTATTCTAATCTCAACACTCAAAAGAAAAGTAATATCTAACAGAATTGATTCATGAATAGATTGACATATGGGTCATGACCTGTATATTATATCAGTATACAATATCTCTGTCCTCCCCCAGGCATACTCACTCCACGACCGAGAAGTCGGTTACTGTCAGGGCAGCGGCTTTATTGTCGGACTCATACTCATGCAGGTATGGCTTTGATAAAGCATTTTCTTGTTAACTCTTTGTTACAATGGTAGACGTGGTAGATTTGTCCAAATACTAAACTAAGTCTTACATAGTCTAAGTGCATTGTATAAAGAAATGGATATACGTGCATAGATATATTGCATGATTACGCTCAGTTTCTAAATAAAAATAATGTTACACTTTGGTGATATATCATGTATTTCATATTTCAACTGTAGAGGCATTTCATGATTTTGATTTTAAAAAACTTTACAGATGCCAGAAGAGGAGGCATTTGCCGTTACCGTGAAAATCATGCAGGACTATAAAATGCGGGACATTTTTAAGCCCAGTATGGCAGAGTTGGGTTTATGTATGTTCCAACTCGAATGTATGATACAGGTTTGTACAGAAGTTTGACTTTTTGGTTTAAATCAATATTTTAAAAACATACAATACAAGACTTTAGAACTCACAGTTACGATAGCATGTGACTGTTTCTATAGGTAAATATTGTTATGCCAAATTCCGCTGTGAAATAAAAATTATGCAAATCGAGATTATTTGATATGCAAAATGCGCTTCAAATCATATTATAAAAAAATATTTCTCAACCTTTGACCTTGTTCCCCATAACAACAATGAGGAAAACATTGACCCTTTTCCCTCCAGGAGCACCTGCCCCAGCTGTACAACCACTTTCAGGCCCAGAGTTTCTACGTGTCCATGTTCGCGTCATCATGGTTTCTGACGTTATTCACTCAGACGTTACCGCTTCCTGTAGCCTGTCGCATCTTTGACGTTTTCTTGGTCGAGGTGAGTTTGATGCAACTGATGAAATATCGAGTTCACTGCTTGCTGCTAAGGGAACAGTTTATAAAATGTTGATTTTGCAAAATGTTTCGAGATTGTTGTCGATCTACTTATCACTGATTTCACGAATCGTTGCATCATGCCATTAAATCATAACCAGATTACCAGTAATTGAAGGTTATTTGTATTGTTACATGATAATTAGAAATGCACGTTGTATGAAGTACAATGTACTCTTCAGAAATATTGTGTTTTGACATTTACCATTGTGAAATTGTTCTTCTAAACTGCTCAGCTATTCAAATTCATAAGTCAACGTAAGTGTGTTGTTCTCCAAATGGTATGATATATTCATGTATATGATACTGTTCGCAGGGCTTAGAGATGATATTCCGAGTGGGGTTCGCTATACTCCAGCTGAGCCACGATGAGTTACTCAGTCTAGACATGGAGGGGATGATCCGGGTACGTGACTACGTGTTGTGTGAGAATACGATGAATAATGACAGGAATAAATCATACACATTACCCGAATGTATAAAAGTGTTTTTAAAAAAATGAAAAATGGATTAACAAATCGAATTATGAATACACTTGTACATGTATGAAGAAATAATTTTGTTCAAAATATGTGAGATATTTGTATGTGATAGCCATTCAATTTACCTTCATCTGGAGTATTGCATTTGATTTTAACTCTGTATTTGTGTTTTCCCGCCAGTATCTACAAAAGGACATGCCTCTGGCCGTATCACTTGACCCAGACAACTTACTCAACACCGCATTTCAAATCAAGTTCAACACGAAGAAAATGAAAAAGTAAGTTTTGCAATTTCGGGTGGTTGGTTGTTGAATCACATGTTTTGAAACATTGGTAGTGCATTATGATGAGTATTATCATCTTCTGTATCATAATGCTCTCATTTTGAATCATAATGCAGCCATGAAATAAAAGCAGTGTGCAATTGGTCATAATGATTTTGTGAAAAATTTGCAAGAAAAGGGAACGTTACAAATGGAAAATGAAGGTTCTTGAATCAAAGCTGTGCAAATAATATAGAGTAATGCCTGAATTTTTATATAAGTATGATGTATCTCACTTCAATTAGCTCAAACACAGATGCATAAATATACTAAATGAGATTGCGAAAATCTGAAACTCGTAGAGAAATTCTTACATGTAACTCCAAGGCAAGAGCTCTGATTACATGTTCCAAGCATTTCCATGACAACCAGGTTGCCTATAGCAATTTGTCGACGTGTGCATTCAAAAGAAATTTTTGACAGTGCTCGCTATTCAACACCCGAGATAGAAAAAACTGATAGCTCATTCATGCGGAAAATGAAATGCGTGTTTTCTTGTGGCTATATTTTGGGCCGCCAGCATATTTCATGTTCAGCATGTTTTGAGGAAAAAAAAGTCTTATCTACACCTAAATATAGGTGCAAATTACACAAACGTTTGAAATTAGTCGACATTTTTCGGGCAAAAACATAGGGAAATGGTACAGATACGTGCAGAAATTTGAAACATGACACTTTATATGTGCATTGATCTTGATAAGTATCAAGTATGGAATGTAATTCATTACGATGATTACTGACATTACATTCAATACACTTCACATCGACACTTTCATAAAAAGACATTTCACTTCATAGCATTAGACATTGATAGTTCTGATATAAATTTTCAAGTACTATTTTTTTTCTTTACTTTTCTCAAGTGTGGTCTATTTTCACCAGGCTGTTTCGTCTTTGTGTGTGTTAAATCAACTGTGATTAGGGGGTGATAAATGGGCGAGGTTCACGAAAAATGGGTAATACAATAAGATAGCGACTTCGTCTGACCTAAAGATCATTCATACATTGGTCTACTGGTATTGTTCGTATGTATGAAGTTTGACCTTGGGGACTGTATATATATGTGGCGAGTTGTCACGAAATAAACAGCAAAATTTGCATGCAACAGGGTGCTGTCTCTGTAGGTTTCAGGGCATCATTGTACACTGGTACATGTCTAGAACTAAATCACTTTGTTTTGTGTTCCACTGTTTACACCATCTGATATACAGTGCATTGTATGGCAATGCCTGGTGCTATTACATAAATATGACATGATGAAGTTGCAGGGAATTGATGTGTAACATAATTATGTTACCTATTTTAGTGTGATAAGAATACATGTTTAATTCCATAACTACATGTACATGTATGATTATTATGGCATATGGCAGTACCAATTTTACGTATTTTATTCAGTTTGTATATCCAGGTAAGCATTAGTTTTGATCTGCTTGGTTTTGTTATCTGATGGATGTATTTATAATGTTGTATTAGGCAGACTTACAGCAAGCCATATGATGTATACCGTGTGCACTTTGCTCATTATCGTGAGTGATGTATCCATAGTTGAGGGTGTGAGCCAACCAGGTATTTACTTTCTCTTCAATTTCCTGAGGTTTCTCGGAGTTGGCACAGAATACTTTTTGCGGATTGGAATTTTGACTTGTTGAAATTAACAAAAGATCAGTATGAGCAGAATGCTATAAATAACAATAAAATATTCTACTGGAATATGCATGATATGTGGAGTGTCCAGTCAACATGGTCAAAATCAAAATAAACATTGTCAACAGCTTGGATAGCGAGTAGAAAATGCCTTTGACACAGTGCAAAGGGCCTTCTTTCGGCCAGTTATACAAACATTGGCGTTATTTCACCCCGGTGGTTGGAATTCAAAACGTGTACTTGGACAAACAAACACCGCCCTGTAAAGCCACAAATGTCAAATGATGCTCCACGATTTCTCTTCTTTTACCGAACAGGTGCTCAAATTCTAACCCTGACAAATAAATTAAGACCCTTGAGAAAAAAGTCTTTTTCACAGGATGAAATTAACTGCTTCGCCTTTTTTACTGGGACAAAAAAGAATGCTGGGTTGGAGGGGGGGGGGGGGGGGGTGGGTGAAGATTCTCGGGTGCAGTGTCAAACCCATACATACACATAGATATACATCTAGCCACTAGCCAAGTTTATAATAGTGTATATCGTAGAAGTACATGGACCTAATATATATATACACCTATACAGTGTGTGGAAAGATGTCTCGGATATCGACAACGAAACTTGAATACCAGACTTCATCAGATGATAGATATCGCTGAGCAGAAACAAGAAATCGTGTCGAAAGATTGCCTTGTGCCAAATTTGAGTCCTATTCATGATATTTTATGATACTTCACGATCACAGGAAGTAGAACGACCTTGGCTTGAACATGTAGACATGTACACTGCCTGACTTTAGGATGCAAAAGGAAAACATCACCGAATACACCTAGATGATATCTGTTGAACATGGCTGGAATGACTTGTGAACTTTTGGACGATATTTTCCAAACTGTTGCAAGTTCACGTCGAAAGATTGGAGGCGTGACATAATGGACTTTTATCAACCCCCTCAGAAAAACACACAATCATGCCGGAGTGTATTCTACTAGGGAGGAAGAACATGAAATATTACAGGAGCACACAAAACTTTTACCTGTGCACGTATCAATTTCGGAGGTGGGCTGTTGAATTTTGACGGGATATTGACATAATGAGTTTCACTCAAGGACAATTTCCTATTCATGTTTCGGCTGTTTTACCTGGGTCGTGCATTACTCATGCCTTCAACGCATGCATGCAATGTCCACGGAGTGAAACAGTGAATACCGTACAGAGATGTATGTTTGCTGGGACATGTCGTTGAAGTCTCCCAACTTTTTTTCAACGTTTGACAATGTACGACAGACGGAAGGCATGTAGATCACCCGATGGCAAATTTTCACTCGTGCTGGCTCAAACAAAGCCGATAGCTGAACATGTGATGTGGTTATCGGCGAAAGACAGTGGCAAAACATGAAAGAAAAATAAACCGCACATGGGGAAAATCGAACGCGAATCGTCTGCTGTTTTACAAGAGCCATACTCAACACCTGCTACATTGTGCAACGATTTTATTCCACACACGACAAAAATGTACATCCATTCTACTGACAAGGTGTTCGAGATAACAACGAAAGATGGAATTTTATCCGTGATTTTTCACACGTTGACCACATCGACAGCAAGGGGGAGTTCAATGCAGCTTGCAACTTGGCATCTATAGGCGAAAAATGTGAACAGTGACTTTTGGACACAGTCCTTGGCTTGTAAAACATATTTCGGACACCACTACACCAATGTACGCTATAGCGGCCGACGAAACCATAGTGGAAGTGAAACGTATACCTTGTTTCGTGTGTTTTTGCTGGTCGTTTGAACTTCTGACAAGTGTTCGACAGAATTTTTGGCATGTGTGACCTGCTAGAAGCTATGTCACATATGGATCTGTTTGTTTACTATGTTGTTGTTGTTGCTGAAATGACAAGCGATGAAATATAGCACGTATGTGTGTGTGTGTGCATATTGTGCATGAACTCGCAGCTGATAACAAAATTGGATTATATTTTGTACATGGATAATCTGCATTTACAATAATTGTACACAGATTAAAAACAGATTTCGGAGACTTGATATGCATGTGAATTTTCACGATGGAATAGGGGGTATCCAATCTCTCCCAACAATATCAAGTATCAATTAACTTGAATCAGATGGGATCAATTAACTAGGAGAATATACTTATCTATACATTGCTATAGAGGTATTAAATTAACAGTAAATGCCGTGACCTGTATTGAAATCACCCAATAACATGGATATTGACTTTTGCCGCGTTGAACATGCAGGTGTGTATGACTATGAAATGAAGGCGACAGTTTGCACGCGTGCGTGCGGCTTTTGCTTGAAAAACCGCACTAACACATCTGTGAAAACAATGGATTGTTGGTAAAGCTGAACTGTTCACTGTATGTCCTTAGATGAATACTTCTGTACATTCGTATACAGCATTGAGCCTCGGTATGCACAGTATTAGATGAAGCGAAAAAGCCATATATACCACTGCCTACCACATACTGTGCATTAATGTGGAAATATTATACATAGTGCATGTATGGTTGAATGGAAAAATGTTACGACACCCATGTTGCTTGGAGGTTGGACTAGTACATACCTGCGTTTGACATACGATGTTGTCATGCTGTAAACAGCGGTAAATTCTGACTGTTCTTTATGATAAACGACAGTGTTATGACGTGTTCATAGAGAATATACGACTGCAGGTCCTCCTGCATTTTTTGCTGCATACTCACGGAATTACGCACTTTATGCAAGGTGAACATTACTGATCATGCCAACTGATGGGGATAGATGAAATTAATGTGAGTCAAGTCATACTGGTCAAAAATCTGGTCAAAACCAAGCAGGAACAATAATGGATTACCAATGCTATTGGACGTGAAATTGACTGATCCGTCACTTTTGACTGTGTGTGGCTCCCCCTCGTGGCTCGAGATGGTACTAACACGATGACCAGGATGGATATGATCGAGGCAGAAGACGGGTTCTCTGTCTTCTTAGATGGCTTTGATGATGGGTAAGTTCAGATTGGGACTCACATTTGTGTGGTGATCGACAGGTTTTCAACAAGTTTCTGTCAGTTTCATTCATTGATAAAAACTAGATTCAAATTTTTCATCTGCAGAATTATCATGAATATACTGAATTACTAATACATGTATGAATTTTTTGTGACCTCCTTACAATAAATTGACAACCAGTGTTATAAATCCAATAATTAATTGACAATTTTTAATTGAAAGTTACAAATGTTACACATCGCATAAGATGTTCTCTATATACTATCGATTGTCTATCGAGTTTGAAAGTGTACAACAATTCAGTTATATCAATACATAACTGTAACACAGGCAGCAACATCTGTTCTTGTCATTGTAAAATATCGACGACGGGAATTTAGCCAATACTTTACTGAGAAGATGTGACATTTTTTTGCACGATGTTGAAGCCTGTTTTATGTTGACTCATCACTGAACATTTTCCCCAAGTGTTTGTTTTGCCAGCGTTGAAGATACCATGTGTTCAACATGTGTTCGCCTTTATCCAAACGGAAAAAAAAGAAAGAAAAAAATGGTACCACTTTTATTCAACAGGTGGCAGCAGTATTGTCGACTAGTTATTGCATTCATTCACTAGGTGGCAGCTCCAGCCTATACTTGTACAGACAAACATTCCCCCAGACATTAAACTGGCATTACCGGTAGTCTGATTCTCTCTGCAAGCTGGAAATTATTCATCGATTAGGAACCTGAAATGTTACATAATACATAAATGCAGGTGATTTGACACCTGGCGAGTCAATGATTGCTGATAGTGAGCAGACATAGATGTTTTAAATATTGTATATTAGCTAATTAGGCAAATGGTTAATTATGTGCTTTAATTATCGGAGCTACAGTGTAAAAAATGTCAGAATACTTTCAGTTGCTGCTACAAGTTCATAAAATATTTGAATATTATCTGCCTTTTTCACATAAAAGAAACAATGTTTTGTGAATGATGATATTTTTTCCATACAATTTCAGCTAGAGTCGCTAATATCGATTGTGTTCTCGAAAAAGCTAGCACCGCCCCAAAATTGGTCCCTGGGGATGGAACCGTTGGGTCTATGTACATGTATATTTGGACGCGATAATATTGATACAAGTCACATCATCATGTTTTGAATCCTGAGGGTATGACGGCCTACTTTGGAAGCCTGATATATCACCACATTATATTTCACAGGAAGGACATTATAGGACAACTAGGGAATTGATAATTAGCTGTTTTTTAAGGTCCATGG
Organism: Terebella lapidaria; assembly: GCA_949152475.1. Classification (NCBI taxonomy): domain Eukaryota; kingdom Metazoa; phylum Annelida; class Polychaeta; order Terebellida; family Terebellidae; genus Terebella; species Terebella lapidaria. The sequence continues at coordinate 21,123,065 of OX424566.1, read as the reverse complement.
GGTATACATTTTGTGCATATACAACTTATTGGTTTATCATGGAAAACATTTGGGTGGGATTCTTCAGCATTCGGAATGGTTTGGATGTGAAGTTTCCTTTTACTATGTTATGTTAGTTATACTATTACATGTACATCATAATACATTATCATATTATGATTACAGGTATAACTGTCTTGAAACTCTAACTGATATCATGATCATCCCCTTGTATTCGAACATACATGTATATCATATGTAATAGAGAAATGACTTCTAATTAATGCAGAACAATATGCACATCTCTTTCACTACAAATGCGTTGTGAGATCTTCTATTGATTTGCAAATTGATAACTGTGTCTCGTTTGTCAGATTTCTCGTTTCGGAAGTCAACTAGTGCATTGCTTTCACTTTGAAGCTTTAAGTTACATTGACAGTTGAGGTTTTACAGAGAAAATACAGTGCACTGCCCCACAATGGCTGTTACAGAAAGTGAAAAGTACATTCTTAACCATCTCAAACAGTTATAATAATGGGCTACTGTGCATTCTGTCTGGTTTACATGTCTATTCAACAATTTATCACATGACTGTAACCTAAATACCAGTATATTTAGGTTTCATTCATAACCCCAGGATGTCATCACTATTTTGTCGAGTCATACTCCTTGTATGTACTCACTGAGAAAATCACAGACACCAATTTTCACATATAATACAAATGTACTGTCAGATCTATAGAACAGCAGACAGTCAGTCAGACCCTGGAAGCAACAGGCAATAGCATGTACCCGGTAATTTCCCTCCCGTTCCCCTGATGTCCCCACCTCTTTATTCCCGAGATCAAATGACAAGCGATTTGCTTCTGAATTTGCGGATGTCGCTTCCTTGCATATTGTATTGGGAAAGAAAAATACAGGGCACACAGTCCGAATCGATTAGGGGAACAATTTATTTCGTGAGTAGATTACTAATTCACAGTCTTTGAGATTAGTAGCTCCACTGCAAGATTATGCATTCCAGTTTCTTACGACTGATATAAACCACATGTGAACTTTGAACCTGAATTTGAATGAAAAATGCGTAACTGGCAGAACTTTTGTGGAAAAAAAAATATTGCCTGAATAATGATGCGTATTGCTGTTGAAATTTTGAAAACTAGCTCTGCATTTGCATGATTATCAAGTATCTTGATTGGCATGATTAGCATGACTAATAATGCTAATCTGTTAATATCATCATCATATTACAGATATGAAGGCCGTACCGATTCGTGTCGTTCCAATTCCTTCTCGGAAAATTTGCCATCTTTAGCTTTTCCTGCGCTGAGTTCTCCAGAGTCGTATGAAATCTAATAAAGTCAGATTGCATCGTGCAGAGATGAGAACTTATGCGATGTTCATCACTCCACGGCAATATTCGTCACCGTTCAAGCACGGATAACTGCCACTCGAGTCCCGGAACCTCTTTAACCCTCCCCACTGAACATATCCATAGTCAAATAGGGGCCATAACCCCCTTCCGCTAAACCCCCAACCTCCCCTCCCCCCCCCCCCCCCCTCTCCTGCCTCCTGAAAGCAGTCCTTGATGCCTGGGGTTGGGAGGGGGGGGGGGGGGGTGAAGAGGGAGTATGATTTTAACCATATTTGAAAGTCAAGGGTTTCCGAGTTTCCCGAGGGTTTTTTGTGCCTTAATTGTGAAGGACGGGGTGTAGTCGAGATAGGTGAATAGGGTGATCACATCGGAAATCAGGAACTTTCATTGGCTTGTGGAACTGAAGGTGCGTAACCTGGAGGTTAAGTGGGATTTCCGGGCCGGAAAACCCATAGGGTCGGTGACTCCATAGCATGGGATTTGTTCGCTCGCGTGATTGCGTCTGAGGTGTTTAATTCAGCTGTCAACTCTCGCCATTGTCGTGGACAGTTTTGGAGATGCGGAAGGTGAAAGTGTCGTGGATTTTATTGGGTCGTTTCCATGGCAAGCCAATCTTATTTGCTTTATGTGTGGTTCATCACTTCATATATTCACTCATGGACTTGACTGTTGAATGCCAACATTTATGGCACATGTGGTACATGACTGACTGAGCTCACCGAAGGTCGTGATTCAGTTTGTCCTTATGAGGCCGGCATAAAATTGAGTATGAATATTTATGAAAATTAACGAATGCTTCATACCATTCGATGATCACTTTGTGAAAAAGATTAGTTCGCAACCATAATGCAGTTTGCCTTTAAAATGCCTCGTAAACATCATAAGACAAATTTATTAGGTCCTGTTGTTGTGCTATGTATAATCGAAAAGAAAATGTCCAATTTCTTGGTGGATTAATCTCTGCGACCGCCGATGTAAAATGCGCTCCCCGAGGCAGAAGTTCTGAAAATGAACAACGGCGAATGCAGTGCGTCCTTTACATTCAACACACGTATAAGTGTCTAAAACCTGTTCTAGCGCATTTTATCAAAGATTTCTTATGATGCAGCTCCCAGGAACTTCCCCACTGACAAGCTTGTTCATTACTTCTGCCTGGGGGAAAATTGTTCTGCAGATTGATGACACGCATGGTGCTCCATACATCGGATCAGTGAGGATTACGCAATTTTTCGTCCTCGATACTGTGATACGATACACCTCTTCAGTGTAGAGAATGAGCGGGAGCAAAACAGCATATTTTAGCCCCAATATCATGATTACAACATTTTTCATGACTATTTCGGGGATTCATTTTGCAGCCATATCCAATCAAGCCTGATTCTTATGCACATGATGCAGTAATACCATGAAATTATGATTGGAAAGCACTGTAATCATCATATATGCAAAGATTAGGAAATATCTGGGAAAAAATATCAGCATTAGTATAGTTTTCCAATAATAAAATGATATATATTTAGTAGAAATAGATTGCTTCACACTTATTACGTTCTTCTAGTATGATTAGATGATATATTAGATTTAATACTATACACAATATACACACATTTTTCAAATTAGGAGTGTAAGTGATGGGCTGCATATCTGGTGTGATTTAATCCTGCACTTGATTGGTTTCCATGGTAACAACCCCACCACCCCATGCATGTATACAGAGCGGGGCTCCTAATAAAGTATGGAGATTATTTACGGCTTGATTAAAGCAGAATTTCATCTCCTTCCGTTAATTGTTTGCACAGCAGTTAAGCCTACAAGGATCTTGATGCCTTTAGGGGAAAATAAACTCTATAAATGGGGTGTGGGTGAAGGGGGGGGGGTGCAGTGTAGGAAAAGGCCAGAGTAGAATTGATAAGGGTTCCAAAAGTGGCGCTGGACATTAGGAGGCAGAAATGCAAACAGAAACATATGGCGCGGCTCTTTGCTCACACATGTATCATTTTGTGGGCGGGCGGACAGCATCAACTTTTCAAGAAGAGGGTCCTGTGCATGTAATATGTCGGGTTACTCCCCTGGCTCACTTGAAGTATGGCTCCAGAAAAAAAAGAATAATACACGATGTATGATGCCTTTTTTCACCAATTTCTTGCCTGAACTATGTGTACATTACATTTGTGGAGCCAGAACAAGATGATATTAGCAATGCATGGATGAATAGATGTACACAAGTCATATGCAGACGTGTGTCATCCTTGGATTATATCGATTTGGATAGTTTCAGTGGGGAAATCAACATGTATCTCTAGTGTCCTCTCAATCATAATGGTTTGGCCCGCATAATCGCAATTATTCCATGCTGGGGTATAGTCATGGTACATGTAGTAGAGATCATGCTGGGAGTGACCCTTGGTCAGAATGGTCAACAATGTCTGATAGCCGGTCCACATCCTGATGGGCAGCACATATGAGTAATAGTTCTGGTATATTGACCAAGGATTAGGGGGTACTGACTGGGGAGTACTTCTCCATGGCACTGTGTAAATACTACTGTGAGTAGGACTAATGCAAATGAGCACCCTGTGTATGTGTCACTCTCTCAGCATTTCTCATTACACAATATAATTTATTGTAACCCCTCCCCCCGCCCCTTCCCACTGAAACTCATTTTGCACATCATAAGCTTTATCACTGGAAACCTCTATATTGTCTACAATGTTAAAACGTAGCCAGATGCAAGGAATCTTTGGAAATGCCACTTTACAACCTTGACCCTTGGACTATCTCCGCCGGACTGTTCGTGACACTGCGAGGTCTCCAACTTCGTTTTGCAATCTCATCTCGAGGTCTTGAGCTGTCTGCTGGTTTTCCCCACCTGGGAATTCCCCCCAAGCCATGGAAACCATCGATCCATGCAGTTCAAGAGTTGTTGGAATTTATTGACTGTGGAAATTGAATGTTAGATTCTGTTCCTTACTTGCTGTCAGATTTTTCCCCTGCTCAAAGATGTCTATCATAGTTAATATCAAGGGAATCAAACATTTTTATTGCATTTTGGACAAGAAATTAGAGAACCGGTGTTTATTTCCTGGATTTGCGAAAGAACGAAATTGTTTTATGATTAGGTGCACATCATATATAATGGATTTTGATCCGTCTTGGGAATTGAATCATTTCTCATTGCTTTTCTACACTGCAAGACCTCATCCAAGGGTGAGGTGTGGATCACAAGTTTGTTGAATGGTATAAGAAATAAAAGATGAACAATGTGGAGATATGGTGGAATGGATTTTTCAAGAAAAAATACCAAAAAATAGTAGATTCGGTATGATGCTCAAGTTGCATCAGAGCTTGTTGCATGTAGCATTGTTTATTGTCATCCTGAGGATTCTATGCCGGTTCTGAAAGGTTACATCAGAGAACAGGAATGGAAGAATAATAAACAGTGAGCTTCTCTCCCTTGCAGCGTCTGGTTTCTGTTGCAGTCAAGTAAGAGGCTTTTGTGAGTGGGTGAGTCAGATGCTTGAAAAAGCTTTAGAAAAATCTGGAGAACTTGCCTTTGCTGCCTCTGCATCTTGATAATGGCAGCTGCTACTGATGATAATAATAGTGATATTAGAGTGAAATCCGACTCACAGAGGGCAAGTGATGTGTTTTCTCAACTGGCTCTTATTCAAGCATAACTTTTGCCAGCTAGACTTCAGAACTACATTGGTGGACCCCCTGCCAGCTTTGGCAGCTGCCTACACATGCGGAGCCAGGCACTGGCCTCTGAAAAACTGTGCCAAGATTAGCACCACTTCTGCACTGCACTGCACAGTGCTGCACGGGATGGGGTGTCTATGGTAATATCTGTAGATCTGAGCAGAGTGAGTGCTACCATGGTGCGGTGTTCGCCGGCCGGGTTGGAAGTTTCTATGTTGATGGGGTGAGGGGGGGAGGGATGTTGTTGGTGGGTGTTGTCGGAGTTTCTCTCACAGCTCATGTGAGCCTGGTCGGAGTGAGCAAGGATCTGTTATATCTGCTTGCGTGGAACTTGCACATGTGGCTTTCCTGTGGCTTGGATGGAAGTTTGCCGTGCAAGAAAAAGTGTTGTATGTTCATAAAATGTACATTTGGAGCATAACCAGTTGGATTTTTAGTATTTCAGCAACCACCACAAGTAGGATAACATTTACGCATACAACTTGTGGATTGCCGATGATGATAATAGGATAACCGTAGCCCTCAAGCCTTGGATAAAAGTAGCGGTTGTTGTGGCATAATGTAGCATGTACACAGTGTGTGCAAGAGTAAATATTAGCTGTATAGTGGATTGGCAGCTGAACCACCCACAAATTTCTGTGGTGTTATTCTGGAAATACAACATTACCAGCAACATTTCCAGTAGCTTGCTGTCTTCGCCTATGTGCACTCAATTCTTTGCTGGGATAAAATCTTTGATTGCCGCGCGATCACAGAAACATCACAACTTTGAAAATTAATATTCAATACCCCCAAGTAATTATGGCGTTTTATTGATGTTTATAGCCGCTCATTTAACGCGGAATGTGTCGGCATTGAAAGTCAACAAATGAACAACTCTGTAGGAATGTTACAATAAGCTGGGATTCCTTATATATTTATGTGAATGCTGTTTTTCCGGAATTTCTCCTATTCTGTCGGCAGAGATAATATCCCATTTTATGACGGATATCTAAAGCTTCAACCTCTGGGGAGCATAGCAAACGCTTTTATGTTGCATTGAGTCATCACCGGAAAGCAGGAAAGCAATCTGTCCATCAGGTCCATATTTACGCAGCTATTAGGAAGCATCAGTTTGATCATGTTGATTTACAGTCATGTAGATTTCCGCTTGTCGAGTGATGCAGAACTCATGACCTCTGTATACATTTAATCTACATTTTATCAAAACCTATATCAATATATCTTATCATATGAACATAGTGGTCTATGATGCATGCAGTTTCTTAAGTGTTTCGTGACAGTTTATAATCAGAAGACAAATTGACTGTTGAGTATAACATTAGATATATGGATATTAGGATGATTTGGAAAGAGTTTCTGTCAGGAAGCATGGATAAAATTTGATACTGGATTGATGACTGTGGACTAAAGATATGCTTTATTTGCATCAAATACATGATATCAGTATATTCACTTGTACATTAAAAGTAAAAGAAGGGGAAATTTCTAGTTTGACCTGACAAGGACAACCGATGCTCACACCCAATATGCAGCAGTTGTCCACCCCCTGCTACTAGTTCAATTCCTCGCCTGTCCACAGCGTCCAATCCTTTCCGTCAGCCCACTTGGCGCTATCTGTATTCCACAGATTCAGTCCGCTAAAGCCCTGGATAATTGTGTAAAGGCCCCGTCCTGTTGACAGGTTTTTCCGTCGCTTAAGTTCGGAAGAGTTGCAGAAGGTGATTCACAGTGGGGCAATCCGCAATCGAATCTCAACGACTTTCCCTCCGATATTTCGAGATGGGACGATATTTCGCTGGAATGCCTGCGATTGGTCAATAACCACTTACTTGGAATAGTTTTGCCGTGATTCGGATTCTCGCAGACGGGTCAAAAATTTTGCTGCACACGTGTTTTTTTCGAGGCAACCCCTCTTGAAATTCAGTAATTGTTGTGGAAATTATAGCAACAATTTAGAGGCTGTAACTGTTTTCCATTTCATGTAGACAAGAGGCCATCGGTCACCACCCAGACAGTTTGGTAATGCAGTTTGGGATCAGGTTAACTTGTGTGCTGTGATGGTCAAGGCTATGTTGGAAAGTGTTGACAGAAAGTCTAATTTTTCCCTTCGAATATTCGCATACATGACATTGTATACATGGTGGTCTTTAGATTGTCTGCAATACTGAATACGTCATAGAATAAGAAACCGGTTATCTCTTATGGATTTCTGATAGAATATTGTGTTGAAAACAACTTTGCATCTAGAACTTGTGGAGCATATCGACTTGCCATTGAGCTCCATAGTATTGCAGGGTTTTCATGTCACCTCACCAATAAATTAGCCACTCCATATCCATGATATCGTTGCGTTGAAATACTACAGTACCGATTTCGCAAACCTTCACTACGAATCACTAGAGATGCAAGGGTAAAATGCTAAATGCTAGCCAGTATGATTACTGGCGATATGAGGCCAGCATCAACTTGCATAATGCCAATCCATCAGGCAGCTCATCATCTTAGTTGAGCAGGTGAGCACTGTCTCGCACAGATGTGCACATCCTTGATTTCGGATGCAAATTCAGACTCAAATATATACTGAACTTACAATGCACTTGCGCATGTGATGTACATTGTACATAATACAGTTGGTCTATAAACCAATCGTCCATGTGACATATAATGGCCTTCACCAAAACATGATGAATGTACCACAGTGCCAAGCAGCATCAGGCGATGCTCGCATACACGATGCTAGCATCAAATCGCACGATGCTAGGTAGGGCTAAGTTGCTAAATGCCAGGTTACCGGTACTCGTGCTAGCATTTTGGTGATACTTGGGAAAGGGGTACTGTAGTAAGGCCAATAATATGATGATCATGCATTGCTGTACAATTTACAACCACATATTATCACCGCGATGGCAAATTATCATGCCAAATTACCCCTGGCCTCATGCATCTTCCCATGCATAATTGGCTCGACTTTTCGTCCTATAATGATCATCGACTTGGCAGAAAGATGACCTCCTGACATGCAAAAGTATCAATCAAGAAATATTGATGAAGTACACCAATCAATTGTGCATTTCCTAATATAGCATGCAGGGATGGAGAGGCGGATTCCCATATTATAATGAAAACCGGTAAATTTTCACAGTGATAGTGTGAAATTTTGTTCGAATATATGTATTTGTGTCAATTCCCTGCAGAACACTGACTCTCACTGTGATGACATCGACAAGTCTGCTATCAGCTACAGAAGGTCATATTTCTCAATGGCGCCATGTGGGAAGTCAAATTTGAAATAACGGCTCCCCTCGGTGACTTGAATACTGATTGTATAAAAGCAAGAAATGTTCCTTCCTCTCAAATCCTGAGGTCTGATTCTGAATTCACGGGTGGAGAAAATACCCCCTTTCTTCGTGGTGAATGCGAGTCTAACTAGGAAATAGTAGATTCCGAGACGTTACCAGACTCGATAATTTGCTGGTGCATTGTAAGATGTTCTGGGATAAATTGGCACTGGTTTGCTTCAAAGCACTGGAAATTCTGGAATTAAGGTCGTTTTTTTCCAAATCAGCTTTTGGGGAGCTTTCGGGTATCAAGTGCTGGTAAATCATGCTATATGTTGTTTCATATACATGTACATACATGTATTTGCTTAGAATGACCAAGATAATTGTAGACAAATCTACTATATGCATGAGCTAGTCAATACACACAACACACTACAGATTATGTCTATCAGCATCATCTCCATTCATATTCTCATTTTATCCTCGATGAATTTGACAAAATCATAGTTTAGACAAATACATCCCCATAAATAGTGAGATTTTATGTTACAACTAAGGATTCTGGTGATACTAAATTCAATTTGCATACATAGTGGTACAATTTCCTCATAACCTGAATACGCTGCCTTTGAGCTTCTCCACTTTATGGAAAATCAGATGGAAGCAAATTTATATTGGCAAAAAAATTCCAAGCACATGACAAGTGGTCACACTGCCAATCTATTGAGTCTTATGCCCTGAATGCAAATTAGATGTCTGCTAAATTGCTAACTGCCCATCACGGCCTCCAGCTTTGGTGATATTGGTCAAAGAAGTAGTCATTGCACTTAGCATGCTTAGTGCAAGCCATTATTAAATGGCAAAATATAATTTGCGCCATTTCATGTAATGGATATATATCTTGTGGGCATGTGTTTCCGTTTAACATGTTCAATATTCTCAAGACATTACCCACGATTTGTTGTGGTCCTATTTAGGAATATCTGACCATCACCATATTAACATAAATTTTGTTGTTAGTGCAGAAAACTTCATAGGTATTGCGATATTTACATGTAGAAAGAATAACATTTGAGTCCTGTGAGCTCGATGGATTGAGACCAAAATTATAACAATGTGTTATTTGGGGTTTGACTGGACAATTATGAATTAAATATTCATGTGTGTTTATACAATGACAAATAACACATTTCACATATCTGTCAAAAAGCAGGCTCAATGGCATGATATTCTGAGTACATAGATTAGAACATTATCTATATATTGTGTGTTGTATGTATTTTATAAAGCTCATGGCTAAACATGATCCATCAATCTAAATGTATCATCGTCAAAACCTACTTAGTTGTCCTGCTCATATAAAATTCTGAAACTGTCAGCATCCCAGATGACAAATCAATCAACCAAGTATTGAAATGCCTTCATTTCAAACTGAGTGAAAACCTGCTTCAAATATGCCAAAATCTTCGTTAAATTACATCCAAAATTGGAATATTCGGATTCTACACCAAAATTGGTATTCCCCCCCCCCCCCCCCGCCCCCTTCATTCGATATCACTGATCCCTGGACCACCGACATTGACAATTCCCAGTCATTTTCCATACAGCATGTACAGATGATACATGTACCACTATCATTTAGTACTCTGCTCTCTTGTTTTTCCGCCAGTCGCAATGATCCATCGCAATGATTCTTGGCAACCATATCGATTTCATTTCATTCCACTGTTGTTTTCCAGTTCTGCCCTCAGCAATACCCACCCGTTCTGTTTTGTTCCGAGTGTAATCCATGCAGCTACAGATAAAAAAATTGCTGGTTGCTCAATAATCCCATGCAGTTTATTGTTGTGGATCGAGGGCTTTGTTTCCGCCAATAATCGGCAGTAAATTATCAACTGGAATGGATGATATTGTGCATCTATAGGGCAATAAATTATGACCTTATGATGAACTTCATTATGATAATCAGTCCTTTCAATTTGTGTAGTGATTTTCATGGTTCGGGACGTACGAGCATGAGTATTATATTTGCATGTTCACCTGTTCATATGCTGTGCTTCTGTAACATGTATGGGTGACACAGTTATCTTGTGTGCACTGCTTGCGTGTACCTTAATAATGTTAATATGACCTGTTTTTCCCAGCTCAAAAAAATGTCAACTCCATCTGAAGTACAAATGTAGCTAGCTTACAAGTGAACAGCCCTGCTGAGCTCCCAAAATCAAGATAGAACTACAATGTCAGAAAGTCAGATTTGCAATTAGATCTCGCTAGTTTGAATTTTCATCGCTGGCGTCACCCAAGTACATGTAGTGAGTAGGATTTGCAGTCAGAATCAAATACAGTGACTCAATTTCCAGAGCAGTTTGACAGTCTGTCTGGATGTGTTGTTGAAAAGATGGAATTTGGTTCCACTGTCAATGCAACAACTGCAGAAAAAATATACAGCTGTCTAGTAATGATATATCTGCATATCTCAAGCAGCACAGGCGTTATTGTATCCCCCGAACAAAGTTCGGCGGATACTATGGATTTGGCTTCGTCGTCCGCGTCCGCGTCCGCGTCCGCGTCCGTGTCCGCGTCCGCAGAGATTTTCTTGTGAACGCGCTACAGGCCGCAATTCTCATCCGATCACCATTATTTTTTGCAGGCACATATATAATGGTAAGATCCCGACACCAATCGATTTTGGTTGCCGTGGCAACTGAATTGGTCGTTTGGGGACACATTTTGCATTGAAAACAGCCTGTTTGAGACACATGGCTTGTGAACGCGCTATAGGCCGCAATTCTCACCCGATCACCATTATTTTTCGCAGGCACATATATTATGGTAAGATCCCGACACCAATCGATTTTGGTTGCCGTGGCAACTGAATTGGTCGTTTGGGGACACATTTTGCATTGAAAACAGCCTGTTTGAGACACATGGCTTGTGAACGCTCTACAGATGGCAATTTTTGACGAATCTCGATAATATTTGGAAGTGTTGTTGGGAAGGGCTGTCACACGAAACCAATCGTTTTTTAGAATGATCATATACATATTAATATGTTAACAGCCTAACTTATTACAGAATTTTGAAATATCCATTTTGACATGTACGATCATTCCAATAGCCTGTACAGTGGAAGGTAATGACACTGGTTTCTTGTTCAGAATGGAGAACTGAAGTTTCCAGTGAAAACAGGACAATATTACTGAATAAGTTAACATTAGTTCTATTAGTTAAGTCTATTATTGTCCACAATAAAAATAGTTAAGACGAGAAACGTTTATTATTAAGCTCAACAAGGTAAAGGTTTTGTCCAGTACAAATTTCATGGGTGTAACTGAATAAGTTAACATTATTTTTAATAGTTAAGTCTATTATTGACCACAATAAAAATAGTTAAGACAAGAAATATTTATTATTAACCTCAACAAGGTAAATGTTTTGTCCAGTACAAATTTCATTGGTGTAACTGAATAAGTTAACATTATTTTCACTAGTTAAGTCTATTATTGACCACAATAAAAATAGTTAAGTCTATTATTGACCACAATAAAAATAGTTAAGATGAGAAATATTTATTATTAAGCTCAACAAGGTGAAAGTATGTCCAGTACAGATTTCATGGGTGTACTGAATAAGTTAACATTATTTTTACTAGTTTAGTCTATTATTGACTACAATAAAAATAGTTAAGACAAGAAATATTTATCATTGGGCTCAACAAGGTAAAGATTCTGTCCAGTAGACATTTTATGTCTGTAACCAAATAAGTTAACATTTTTTTTGCTAGTTAGGTCTATTATTGACCTCAATAAAAATAGTTAAGATGAGAAACAATTATTATTGAGCTCAACAAGGTTAAGGTTTTGTCCGGTAGAAATTTCTGGGTGTAACCGAATAAGTTAACTTTATTTTTACATGTTAAGTCTATAAGTGACGACAATGAAAATAGTTAAGACAAGAAATATTTATTATTGGGCTCAACAAGGTGAAGGCTTTGTCCAGTAGAGATTTTATGGCTGTGACCAAATAAGTCAACATTATTTTTTTGCTAGTTAAGTCTATTATTGATCACAATAGCTTTTTATGAAAACATTGATCAACTTTTACTTTGAATTTCAACTTGAGACCATGTTTGGCTCAAATTATGAGTTAAAATATAACTTATGGTGAAAAATTCGATCTGGCTCCAATTTTGTCATCTTGAAATGCAGTTTTGGTCAACTTTTACTTTGAATTTCAACTTGAAAGCATGTTTGGCACATATTATGAGTCGAAATATAACTTATGGTGAAAAGTTCGATTTGGCTCCATTTTCGTCATCTTGAAATGCAGTTTTGGTCAATTTTTAGTTTGAATTTCAACTTGAAACCAAGTTTGGCACATATTATGAGTTAAAATATAACTTATGATGGAAAGTTCGATCTGGCTCCAATTTCTTCATCTTGAAATGCAGTTTTGGTAAACTTTTAGCTTGAATTTCAACTTGAAACCAAGTTTGGCACATATTATGAGTTAAAATATAACTTATGACGAAAAGTTCTATCTGGCTCCAATTTCGTCATCTTGAAATGCAGTTTTGGTCAACTTTTACATTGAATTTCAACTTAATACCAAGTTTGGCACATATTATGAGTTGAAATATAACTCATGGCGAAAAGTTTGATCTGGGTCCAATTTCGTCATCTTAAAATGCAGTTTTGGTAAACTTTTAGTTTGAATTTCAACTTGAAATCAAGTTGGGCAGGTATTATGAGTTAAAATATAGCTCATGACGAAAAGTTTGATCTGGCTCCAATTTTGTCATCTTGAAATGCAGTTTTGATTACCTTTTACTTTGAATTTCAACTTGAAACCATGTTTGGCACATACATGTATTATGGATCGAAATATAACTTATGGTGAGAAGTTCAATCTAGCTCCAATTTTGTCATCTTGAAATGCATTTTTGGTCAAATTTTACTTTGAATTTCAACTTGGAACCAAGTTTGTAAAATATTCTGAGTTGAAATATAAATAGGTGAAAAGATTGATCTATCTGTATTTTCGTTATTTTATCAAACATGTCGAATGGAAATTCATATAAAGAGATTTCAGTGGTGATTTTGAATTCGACCTTCAATAACCTCGGAAAATCAGTGCAGCAATTTTGGTGGGGAAAAGAAAACAGTTGTGACTTGAGATTTAACATTTCTCTGGTAATCTTTTTTAGCCCTTACTCTAGTTTTTCACAATTGACAGTGATATATTTGGGGCAACAGAGATGATAGGGCTACGGGGGATACACCCAAGCGGTCGTAGGCGACCGGAAGCGTCTAGTATTAATAACGTCGGTATAATCCACGAACAAATTGATTTTATGGAAACTGACTCCACAGAGCCTCATGCAGCCTAGCTCAATGCGGTTGGAAAGTGTGGATGATTTCCCCCCTAGTACCGAGATGAACTGAATCGTCGACAGCGGAAAAAGAGATCCCACGATGGATTGACTCAATAAAACATTTACACGAACGCAACAACGTGAGGGAATGTAAATTTCACAGACGGAAATGACTTGAAATCGTCTGCTCACATCGCAACCAAAAAAATAACCTGTCGCAACATCTCAAGTGCCTTACGATTTGAGTTGTCTGGAGAACTTGCTGTGATATCGGTGCCATAAATCGTCTTCCGTATCTTTTATCTGCTATATCACCAAAGACAGGGGAATGAGACACCACGCTTGACGACTGACTGATGTATACGTTGAAATCTGCCGAAGTTGACATTCTTGTTTAACCTGAGGGATATTTGACTTCATCTTCTAGTTGGCATTATTGCATAGGGAGACTTATAATTCATGTGCGAAGATTTAGGATGGAATATATTTGGTGATATCATGCATGACAATTTTAACAAATCTTGACCACGCATTGCTCCACTCAGCTGTTCATATTTAAGCGGAAAAAAGCCGAAAATGTTGAATCGCCTGTACCCGATCCCCGGCCAGAAGTCGGAGGAAAAGATGGTTGTTATGTGGAGCGGGGGTAAACCGACAACCGTCATCCGCAGCAAGGAAACCGGTACCGCAGAACAGGCAGTACTCCCTTTCCAGTACAGCGTACCACTCAGCAAGTACCACACACTGAGTACAATGGCCCAGCAACAGCAGCGGAAGAAGGTTCCCATGGAAACCAGGAAATCCCGGCGGGTTTTACCGCAGTTGGTGACGTTGCAGCAGTTGGCACCGAGAGAGGTCGTTGACCCGAATGCGGTGTGTACTTGTCCAGGTCGTCATGGCAACAATGGAAATCCTGTGCCTTATGGTAGTCATGGTGATAATGACGTGGAGAAGAGTGGTGTCCATGGAAATGATTCGGAAAAGACAGATCAGGATGGTAGTGAAGAGGAGAGGACTCGTAACCATGGAAACAGTGGTGCTGATGTCTCAAATGGTGCTGATGGTGGTAACCATAGCAACCATGTGATTAGTGCAGGAAATAACAATATTCATCAAGGTGCTCAAATCAACAATGAACCAGTAGAGGATAGTAACCATGGAAATGACAGTTACCATAGCAACCAGTGTAATGGAATTACTGATGCTCAAACTCAGGTGCATAACGAATCTCTTGATAAATTTTCAAGGTGAGTTTGCTTGTCCAAATTGGAAATTCACTGTACACATCAATTTAAATGTCTTGCGAACTCCCTATGTCAAAAACTTTGTTTATTATCAATTTGTGCCTTAGTTACCATTGTTACAATGAATCAAACTGCATGGAACTTACATCTTCCCATTACATATCACACAACTACATTCTGTATCCTCAAACCATGCTTCAGGAACAAAGTGGTATTATGTAAGTCAAATATAGGATGGGAGCTTGTGGGAAATTCCTGAGTGCTATTATCATGATTATGTCGGACAGAGTCCAAGGGCTCTGGCCATGAAAGGGTTTACCTCTCGTACATCTCATGAATAATTCATAAACTCTAATCTGATAATAAGTGCCCATGTCTACCATTTGATTGCCTTCTGGGGAACTGTGTCTACTACATGTATATCGCTGTCGCCTGTAGGCCTAGTGTACATGTATTAAACATACATTGTAATACATATAAGCTCAGATAGATTTACAAATAAAATACTTTTTGGTCATACTTTTTTGGTCATGTACATGTTTACCAGTTTGTCGTTGCCGAAAACCATGGAGAATATAGGGGGACTCACTATATTTCTATGCAAGACCAATTATTGTGATAGGTAATAATCAAATTCGCCCCTAGTGCCCCTTGACATATACCCAAAATCAACATCTTCAAGTACTGTCCAACTTTTGATGGTCATCGTTTTTGTCCTCTTCCAACATCATTGAAGTGACAATGAATAAGTCATAAAGTTGGACTTTGGGGCATCACTGCTTCCCATGTTACAATGTACTGAAGGAAGCCAGAAAAAATTATGTGTTGATGTCCATAGAATCACCAAATTTTTTTTCATAATATCATTGTTGAGGATTGGACTAATCGTGCTAATAGTAAATTGGAAAGTTTGGAGGAAATACATGTATTTGATCAATTACATGTATACAGGTCTGTTTATTGAATATATATATCAGAGAAGTGATCGGTGATCAAAATTGGGCCCAACAAGTTTCCTCAATCAAAGCTTGATTCTACAGAATCTATTTTTGAATGCACAATAAACCATCTACCGATAGAATTCCGAGTCATGGTTTTTCTCTGTGCTTGCCAACCGATGGAACTAATCGAATTACTCTTTCGGAAATCCTGGATAACCGATTTTACGTTGCGGAAAGAGCAGTTAACGCTCTTTGATTGATTTTGCCAGTGAAAAATTCTCTGGCATCAGTCAATATAGTCCTTATGTTTTCAGAGTGCTATATTGTAGCAGTACAAATTGCTGTCGTAGTGATCAATGCCAAGAAGGGATCAGTAGAAAAATATATATAAAACTATGTGAATGGAAGGCATATGTGCATGTAGCTATGTATGGTATGTACGTATGTATGAAAACTGAATTCCTACATTGTTGGAGTTGGATGAACATTTGATTGTTTCATTGTACTGTTGTATGCCAGAAATTCTTCCTGGTACTTCTTAAATATTTAGTGATCTCTTCCACTTGAGTTGCAATCTTACCTCAGAACAAAAATGGAACAATTTGTAACAAGAATACATTCAATTACCTCTTTTGTAAAACGCTCGATTAGTAGCAAAAGTAAATCGTAGACAGAATGGTCAGTTATATACACCAACAATGAAGATCTGATACATTATACTAGTAACCACACACAAATCATGTACATACATGTTCGTCGAATGATGTCTTTGAGAAATCCTCACAAGCAAATGGTAAGTTGTTGATGCAAAACTTGAGCCCAATAACCATGATAACGGTCAATCAAGTTGGCATTGACCAGGGTGAATCAATCAAATTAGCGGTTATTTGCTTATATAATTACATGTACTGGTAGTGTGACCAAACTGTAAAAAATAACTTGCAAGACGCCAGTGATCATTGTGATTGAGGGTAATAGCATTGGACATCTCTGCTGTTACTATGGTAACACATAGAAACTGAATGAGATTTTTTCAGGTCATTGTGTACCATACTTCAGCAATGTCCAAATGTATAAACTTCAATTATCTTTCATGTCAACCCCAAACGTCTTTTAAAAGAATCAGAATAAAATCCCCTGCTGAGCCTTTTCCTGACTTTCCAAGAAATTCAGTGACATCACAGTTGATTCTGTCTCCATGACATTTCCAAGGCACGGGGCAGCACAAAATTGCCCGGAAATTTCAAATGATCAAAGATTCATGCCCGCTTCAACATGCTCAAAAGCACATCTTCAACTGCATAGTGATGACTGCAGCGTGGTGGAGTGCATTGGCAATTTCCAGCATTTTTAGATGTCTCAGGATGGTTGCTTCAAGAAAAAAACTTTGAAATAGCTCCCGTCTGCATTAGTAAGAAAGGAATTCTGAATGCTGCACATTTACTATGGTCCTGATGTCACCATGACAACCATCTTGACAAAGATAGCACATGGTGTTCTGTGTTCAGTAAGACCCGGATATCATACGCTATGTCGGATTTGTCTGGGAATAAACGGTGAATTATGCGCACAATAAATTTCATGCAACATAACCCATGTCCACGACAAATAAACCCTCAGCTGCCCCCCTCCCCCTTCCCCTTATATATATTCAAAACTGGTTCTCCTTAAGCCTCTTGTGCATTGACATATTGGCAGTGACAGTTTCTCGAGGGGGGGGGGGAGGGTTCCATACCTCATACCTCATACATGGGACAGAAGTCACACAGATGTCCAGCTACACGTATTTATGGATCATGTGGATGGGGACCGGTCATCTGTAAAAGATTTTGGAGGTCGCTCGGGGATAAACTTGTCCGCCCCTTGGCAAGTTCTGACCACAGAGAGCGGCAATGTATGGAGTATTTTTATGAGCCTGAGAAGGTGGTCGGGAATATATGATTTCGTGGATGTGATACATCAACTACATGTATCTTTGGATATCCTATCTTGTTACCTGAGAATCTGATAAAGCTACACTGACTGCCATGTCCAAATTCTAATCCCAAAAGTCGTGAACATCTACAGTACAAACGTCAGTATAAGTTTTATGTTCATGTCTCAAGCGTTTTCTCCTGAGGGACATCGAAAGAGACGCACATAAAACAGAATGGTCTCATCAGAGATTTAACACCATATTGAGACCAGATTTGCGAGCGTGACAAAACGTCACTCTTTAGCCACGGGAATGAAGTGTTTAGGCTTTACGACATTTGGCGCCATCTCCGACAAAAAAAAATCTCAGAATAGATGCCATCCGATTTTGGAAGTACCCGCCAACATTTTTTCTATCACTGCCATCGTTCTTGCCTTGTATCTTTTTGGAACTTGGTTGAAGTGTCTGCGGACTTATTGTTT
The DNA here is from genome assembly GCA_949152475.1 of Terebella lapidaria. Taxonomy (NCBI): domain Eukaryota; kingdom Metazoa; phylum Annelida; class Polychaeta; order Terebellida; family Terebellidae; genus Terebella; species Terebella lapidaria. Next base: position 21,104,772 of record OX424566.1, on the reverse strand, counting down.
CCTTTTGGGTTTTCCATGCAAGGAGAAAATAATGATTATTACCCTGGACAGCCGTTCAAAATGTTGGATGTGGGATTTGCATTGGGCTGGCATATATTGATAGTATGCTGTATTTCATTTCAATTTTACGCAAATATTTTATTGGTTGTTATGTGCAAATTTCCTCCGTATTTTCACAAACACGATGTCATGTGACATGACATGATTTCTGCGAGAAAATCCTTGGAGAATCCTAGAAACCTACAAATGAGTCGAGAATCTTGTGTCAATCCTTTTGATGTTATAAAACGTGTGTGAATTGAGCATTACTGGGATTGCATTGCGCATTTTACCATGTTACCAGCCTCATGGTATACGATGAGTTCAGACAGATTTTACACCGTATCAGGGTTTGGAAGCTCCATGATAACTTATAGTATTGCCTGCCAGTCATGTTTCAAAGCAATTCTCGCTGAAAAATCATGCCTAATAAATATTCAGTCTCAGGGTGATGAATGGACACGACAAAAGTGATTTCTGAGAGTCTACAGGTGTTTAAGTAAATCATGTACATGTAGGTCTCTTAAAAATGTATGATTCATCATTTTCATGCATAAAAAATTATCTCTACCATGGTAATAGATCATGTCGCTAAATTCGCTACCAGTAGCAAAAAAGTGCATTAAAAACATGACCAAAAGTTACCAAAATATGCTGCTTTTATTTCATGGCAATTGTACCATTATATTCTATGTCTGATAAAACAGAAATATTGACTTTGATTTGGTTGTCATCCCTGCTTACTTAATCAATTGAGTTTGATCGTTTGTGTCACTACAGGTTGGAGAAAGAATACAACGCACTGAAGACAAAGGAACAGGAGGAGCAAGTAGAACTCAGGGTCAGTGGATTTTGTTTTGTATCTCTCATAATAAACTTGATAAATGTATATGATCTGATAAACATTGAAGCATGATATTACTTTATTTTCTGATATAAATTCTCACAAGTAGCTGTTCATAATGTTACCAGTTTGCTTATGAATCTTACCTGTCTTGCAGAGATTACGGACAGAAAACAGGTTGCTACGACAAAGAATAGACAATCTTGAAAAGGTCAGTTGTGTTTGCAATGCTAGGGAATGTATTAAACTTACCCTATGAAGGGCGTAGAAGGACATACTATGTTTACTTTTAATTCATTAGAAATGCGGAAAACAACAGGAAAACATCATTTCATGATTTTTATCTACACCCTTTCATGATCATTCACTGCCATTATTCATGTTTTTCGTGTGGGAAAAATAATGATTCGTGAATAACCCTGATAACTTACCAGAATATAAGCAAACAGCTCTGCGAAGAGTGAATTATTTTTGGTATGATGTTTGATCAACATTGTAAAAATCCAATAAACTTCGCAACAAAACATCCTGGCTCTGTGCTGTGCAAAATTATTCATAAGTGTTGACAATTCGGATTGCGCAATTAGGGTAATTTGATCAATATTATTCTGTTGCAAGCTTCTTTAATTGATTGTCGTGTACATGCATATTGTGTACATGTTACTTCAGACAGCAAACTAAATTATAATAGCTGAGCCTATTAGCTTGATTAGGGCATTAGAGAAAACATCAATATATGAATTACTATACATACATACATTATTTTGGACTCAATGCGTGAATATTGATTAGTTTTTATGGTGAACATAGTTCATTGAAATGTCCATATTCCTGATTAACAGATTATAAATTAACCATACAGTCGATAATAAAATTCTGAATCTCTTAACGTGCGGAATGTATGAAACGTCGCGATTAATTTTGAAGTACAAAAACTTATTTTGAACTACAAAATCCAGCAAATTCAAAACTAAAATCCCACTTTTCCTATCTGCCTACAGGAGACTGGTACGTTAGCAGACCGCCTGATCCAGGACCAGGTCAAGTATGCCCAGCAGGCCGAGGAAATCTTCATCCTCCGCCGGGATCTCTCTGTCACCCGACAACACAACCAAGTCGTCACTAACCAGCTCGAGGCCGCCAAGGATCGGGTCAGTTGGGGCAATCTGAGGATGCTAGACTGTTCAAGTCGTGTCAGAAATTAATCTTCAATTAGTGTCAACATGTGAACATAGGACAGTTGTTAGACACACAGTATGTAGATCTCTAGTTCTCTGTTGCCTCTTGGCCCTGTCTTCTTTTGTAAAACCTACATTTTCCTGCAACATGAAATGCATTTACACTCATAAGCATCACAAAAGCAATAAGAACAGTTTTCCATAATTGTCCATGACAAAGTCAAACATGTGAAATAAGCAAACAAATCCCGGTCACTTACAGTCGGACACGCAAAGTTCGACCGCGTCGGCAGACAGTTCAGATGACCGGTCGTCCAAAGACGAGACGATCGAGGAGTTGCAGAAAGAGCTGACCGATGTCCGACACCAGGCCGAGGAGTCCACGTCCACCATGAACGAACTCAAAAACAAGATCTCACAGCTTGAAAATGTATGTGTGTGGTTTAAATGATTTAATGTTTTGTCTGATTGGTATGTGAATTTTGGAAGCTTGGTAATCAATATGAAAATATTTTAGGTCATTAAAGAGCAACAACAGGCATGGAGAGATGATGCAATGGGAGTTCTGGGATCGATATTTCAAAATATTGTCATGATTAATCTAATATCGATTTCACGTTGTGACCATCTAACAAATCATAACTTTTGAAGAAGTATCACACAAACACATCACTTGAATCCAAGTTGAACTGCATGCATACCATAAATTATCTATTATCTGGAAATGATAGTAATAACAATGTACACATTTCCCTCCCCTACTGACAGCAAAACCAGCAGCTGACGAAGGAGCCGAGTTCAGAGATACAACACCTCCAGGAGGAACTGATCGCATCCAAGCTGCGTGAGGCTGAGTCTAATCTCTCACTCAAGGAACTCCAGCAGAAAGTCTTCGACCTTGAGAAACACTGGAAGGTCAGTGAAGAATGTTAGGTTAGTTTAATATGGAGAGTTAGCTGAAAACGTGTTAGAAAACTCAAATAATGATTGCAGAGGGGGGGGGGGGGGGGTCCTAAAAATTGTGTCTATAGATAATCAAGTAGCATTTTCGGAGATTCGAAATAGGGTATTGCAGCCTTTTGAAAATTGGTGTCACCTCGCCATGTATACATGCTAAAAATGAGGGAATGAGTTTCGGGGAAATAATATTATGTTGTTATACATACATCTATGCGGCTATACTTTTAATGTAGTATACACAGCATGTATATAGACACAAGGTAATACAAACCCTGTCATCTTTGCTTGACAGCGATACAATGAGAGACAGCAGCTACAGACTCCGCCCAAGTTCTCCAAGGACAAAGTTGCCCAGATGACCGAGGATCTCATGTCCACCAGAATCCGGGAGGCCCAGGCCTTCGGTGACCTCAAGGAGACAAAACTCAAGATGATGGAACTTGAGACAGAGGTATGAAAACTTCTAGCATTGGTAGGGTTGGGATTGGGAGGTCTTTGGATCTGATGGTTGTCCAGTCTGGGGTTTTACAGTCTTTTGTGACCTCAAGGCTGACTATATAGACCTTGTGGGGAAGGAAGGTCCAAGGAAGGTCGATCAGTATGATGCTCACCGAAGGCAAATCTGAAATACTTACAGTGTGTGCATACACTCATGTAAAACTTCACTCATTTCTTTAGTTCATTCATCACTTTTCTTCAGAACCACATCTGCACGCGCCAGATTCGACGCCTAGACGACGAGAATGCTAAGTTGAAGGAAGAGCTTGAGAAAGGGGAAGTACGGCAGAAAGAACTGCAGACCAGTATCAAGGAACTGGAGCGCAAAATCAGCGACAACGATTCCAAAGTAAGCATAGTATAAATACGAAGTTGTTTGAATATCTTTTATAGTTGCTATTTGAAATTCATTGAGGATTATGGAGTTCGAAAATATAGTTGGGAATCTTTTCTGGCAAGGGAATGTAACCAATCTTCTGATTGGTTTCAGTTCAAAGAAGATGGAATGATGACAAAAATCAGAGATGCTGAATATGCCCAGACAATCGCAGAAATGAGACAACGAATTGCTGAGCTGGAAATTGAGGTGAGTGGAAACAGTGAGTGTAAAAATCATGATACTCAAGATCAACCCCATATCTCACTGACAGTTTAGTGCTTTATCTCACAATTGTAACCCATCATCTCATAAATTGTAACCCTTCACCCTGCACAGAACCAGGAGCTGGTGACGGAGGGACAGTTACAGGAACGTGGAGACAAACAGGAGCTTCTCAACAAGATAGCCGACCTACAGGAAGAGGTGAGTTTGATAGTAGATGAAAGTGTCTTTCATCAATAACGTTAATGCAAGCCTAAAAGGATAATATTACTCTTTCTATTCTAGGTCTTGCAACTGAAGATGGCCCGACGGTTACAAAGTTTATCATCGCTTGCCCTAAACAACATAAACCTGGACTCAGAGAGTGAATATGATACAGATGAAGTCGAGACCAACCGTCTTCACTTGAATAACGACGATGACACAGTGTCACCAATCGACGCCTCAAAACGCCAACCTGTGCGACGGCCCCGTGGACTGCCAAGTTTTGACAGTTCCGACGATATTGACAGTAACGGTGATTCAAGTGAAAATGCATCGAAAGTCAAAGTCGTCCGGCAGAAAAAGAAATCCAGTGGGGATAAAAAAGCCAAGGAGCGTCTAAGTCTGGACTTCGATAAGACCCCCACTCAGGACTCTTTGAATGGCACGTTTTTCTCGCACGAAAATGGAAATGGAGTCGATACGATGTCCGCTAGTTTTAGCGAGTTCGGGGGTGGCCAGGATATTTCAACACTAACGAACGGTGCTATTAGTAATAGTTTGAACGTCCCTGCACACAAAGTGAAATCGAGAATCAACGAGGATCGCGGTAGCGGTGATAATTCGGAGTGAAAACACGAGAATATAAGAGAAAATTGACTCGAATTTTCTGCCTGTGTTTTCTAATACTACCCAAAGTGCAATAGAGGAAGGTTTCGAACGTACTGATTCTGTCGAACCTTGACTTTTTTGCTGCAGTGTATACCATTTTATATGTGTACGAACAATGTGCCAGTACCTGTGCCCATTTACTCAATGCATAAACAAATCTGTCTGGTATGTATTATACGCTGTTTATAAAACAACAACAATGAATTGAATGTGTACAATTTGATATTGCATTTTGTAGCCTCGTATATGACTATGACTGTGTGATCTTTCGTTTATGAAGACGGTACTCTGTGTATTGAAGAATGACTATTGTTGAAAAGTTGATAATAGGAATGTTGTATGGTACACTATTTACAATGTGTACATTGTTACTATGGTTAAGTTAAAGTCTTTCACATACTGTCTGGTTTGTAAATGTTACAAGCATCAAAGTTACATTTAATGGAAAATCACATGTATACGCATTAACACTAGTTGATGAAGCCTGGGAAAATTGTAGGTTCTTGTTCACAAGAAGAAAATGGGGAGAAATTTCTGAAACAGGCATGATAATAAATATGAAATATTGCATTCATCAATATATTTAGTGCCCAGTTTCATGGATATACATGTAGGTTACATTCCATAGACGAGATATTGTTGTTGATTCAGATCTCAAAACTGTTTGCAAGTGTTTCCTTTCTACATTTCTTCTTTCGACTATGATCTTTGATAACTGATAAGAAGTTCACCTCGGAATATTTCGTTATTTCTGAACAACTGACAGTTTGGAGAAACAAAATACCAGTACCTTTAAATTAGTAAGCTTTATCTTGGAGCTGAGGTTAATAATTTTCATGCACTTCTACAGCTCTCCATATTTATTATACGTGTAAGATTACAATTTCAACTGAGCGAACTCTGTGGATTCTTCGGATGCCAAATTGATGTTGAAAAAAGTAACTCGTGTTTTCATGTAGCATGCGTATTCAGGTTTTGTACATGTGATATGGACCGCTATATCCAATATTAAATGTCATACTACCGGTACCATTTATATTTTACTTGAAAACGTTTTCGTTAAATATGCTGCCGTGGACATAGATCTATTATATGGCTTGATGTTACACTGTCCATGTGTATACCACCTATTTCATGTATATCAGGGTAGCGCTATTTCAATTGTGGGTTCGTGCCTGCAAATTGTATACAGTGCATCTTGTACATGGGTAGATTCGTTCATGTAAAACTGTGGGGTACCACGTCGGGTATCTTGATAAACAATGCATTTTCTCAAGTTTTTACTGTGACGTGAAATTTGTGATAAATTAATTAATGTGTTGATGTGTAACTACTGATTTCTTGCTCTTATAAATGACTGCTTGCCATTACGTCATCTCTTGGGTTACAGGGGAAAAAATGAAGGATTTCAAGAAAAACTGGACTACTCTGTTTGAAGTACCGTATTGGTCCCAATATTAGCCAAAGCAAGACCTCCTGCAGTAACGCGCTCGAAAATGAGGTGAAATTTGAGGTAAAAATTTAAGAAAATCACTAAACAATATACCGATAGCCTTCAATCCCCTGATTATGATTCAAATAACATAAATATGTGGATTGGAACACTCCCAAGAGTTTATTAAAAAGATATGAAGTGAAATCCAAGGTAACAAAATTGGAACATTTGTGGAGAGAAGAGGGGGGCGTGCCACTATTAGGACCAATGCAGTATTCATTATTTTGAATAAATAATATCACTGGTTTCACGAGCACGATAGTAATGGTAGATTCAATGTCGTCTTCTTCGAAATGAATGCATTTTGGAAGTGGTTAAACGTAAAATGCCATCAAATTTCCAGGTTGAATATTTCTTTTTAACGTGGTATTTAATATTAACAATGTTTCGCTTTGTTCTGTCATGTGCATATTTATTTTATGGAGAAATAACTTTCATAGTCCACATGGCCTCACATAAATTATTTATGATTATTATCGTATATGCAATAAACTTTGTTATGGAACCGAAACTGCAGTTTTGTGTTGTTTTAAATATAAATCAGCATTTTTGGCTGCCACAATACGGTCCGAATTAATGAAGGGAATATGATCATGCATTGCAGGTTTTCACTACAATTTAGAACCACTCATTATCACCATGATGGCCAATTATCATGCACCGAACATATAGAATTGATCGGGCAGTGCTTGCCAGATTACCACTGGCCTTATACATCTTCCTAAGTATAATTGGCTCGACTATTTTTCTAGAATGATTAACGACTTGGCAGAAGGTTGAACCACTGACATGCAAAAGTACCACTCATGTGTGCTCATGATAAGTTGATGAAATACGCCAATCCATTGCCATGTTGTTAGGAGCATGCAGGGGTGGAAAGGGAGGGAGGAGGGGAGGTGGAGGGCGGGTTCACATGAGAATGCTTGACCAATGAAATGAACAGAATAATGAAGGAGATGGATATCTCAATCAAATATCGCAATGACAGTTCGAAATTTTTGTTTGAATATGTTTTCAATATATACTTGTATTGTGGTGTGCACAATTGGATAGAAAATCTATTCCGATGTTCCAAGGTTTTGATGACACGAGATATATTTACAATAAATAAACTAACCAGCAGCTTAGCAATTAAATTTCCCCACAAAGTCTTAAGGTAGTCCGCTCCAAACAGTGAGGGGAGGGGGTCAAAGAGTTTTTCAAAATAAATGACTATATTAACAAAAACTAGAGATTCAAAATGACATATTTTATAGAGTAACTGATCAGCATCCTAAAACTGAAAAGAAAGTAGGGGGTCACCGTATCCGTTCTCTTGGAAAACAAGATGCAAGATGTGAATATGGGCAAAAAATGTGTAAAAAATACCATAAATTAAGTCACTTTAGTAAATTTTGGTGATTTTTGATCGAATATGTCGAAGAAACCAGCACGGTGACCCCCTATTTTCTTTTCAGTATTAGGATGCTGATCAGTTACTCTATAAAATGTGTTATTTTGAAGAGATATTATTCAAGATATAACTTTTAAATCTTGACTTTTCATTACCTCCTTGTTTGTAGCGGACTACGTTAACAGGGTCGTTATTTCCATGCAGAACATTGACTCTCATTGTGATGACACCGACAAGTCTGCTGTCCCCAGAAAGTCATATTTCTCAATAGCGCCATGTAGGAAGTCACATCTGAAATAATGGCTCCCCTCGATAGCTCGATTCCTGATTGTGTAACAGCCATACTGCACTCAATTCTGAGGTCTAATTTGACATTTGCAGGTAGCATGGCAGAACATTCAAATTCTTGCCAAGATAATGTCTCTAATCACACAATCAACTCACTTTCAAAAGTAATATTTGACACCCAAGTAATTAGGACATTTTATTGATGTTTATGGCAGCATACTTCAATGTGTTTCAGCATTGAATTTCAATAACTGTAGGAATGTCACAATCACAAAATTACATGCTGTGTTGGGGAAGAACAAGTTGGGATTCTAATATTCCTGGATATTTCTGGATTTTTCTTCATTCTGTCAGCAGAGATAATATCCCATTTCATGACTGTTTTTCTGGATTTTTCTTCATTCTGTCAATAGAGATATATGCCATTTCATGACATATATCCGTATCTTAACCCCTGGGGAGCATAGCAAACGCTTTTATGTTGCATTAGGTCATCACCCGAAAAGAGGAAAGCATTCTGTCTCTCTTCACTTGGTTATTACCAAGCATTAGTTTGATCATGTTGATTTACAGCCATGTAGATTTCCGCTTGTCAAGTGATACAGTACTCATGACTTTTGTATACATCCAATTTACATTTTATCAAAACCTTTATCAATGCATATCTTATCATGATCCCATGAATTCAGTGGTAACGTGTATGTAGTTTCGTATGTGTTTCGTGACAGTTTTATAATCAGATGAGAAATTGACTGTTGAGTATAACATTAGATATATGGATATTATGATGATTTGGAAAGAGTTTCTGTCAGGAAGCATGGATAAAATTTGATACTGGATCTGATGACTGTGGACTGAAGATACATGTATGCTTTATTCATATCAAATACATGATATACATGGTATGAGTATATGCACTTATATTGATGAATAAACATGATAAAGTAAAAGAAGGAGAAATTGCGAGTTTGACCTGACAAGGACAACCAATGTGCACACTCAATCTGTGGAAGTGTCCACCCCTCACCGCCTAGTAGTCCAATTCCTCTCCTGTCCACAAGGTCCAATCCTTTCCATCCTCCCACTTGGCACTATCTGTATTCCACCGATTCAGTCTGCTGAAGCCCTAGATAATTGTGTAAGGGCCCTGTCCTGTTGACAGCTTTTGTCACTGCTTAAGTTCAAAAGATTTGCAGGTGATTCACAGTGGGGCAATCCGCAATCGAATCTCAACGACTTTCCCTCTGATAGCTAGAGATATGCCTGCGATTGGTCAATAACCACTTACTTGGAATGGTTTTGCCGTGATTTGGATTCTCTCAGACGGGTCAAGAACTTTGCTGCACACGTGATTCTTTCAAGGCAACCCCATTTGAAATTCAGTAATTGTCGTGACAATTATAGCAAGCAATTTGGAGGCTGTAACTGTTTTCCATTTCATGTAGCCAATAGACCATCGGTCACCACCCAGACAGTTTGGTAATGTAGTTTGGGATCAGGTTAACTTGTGTGCTGCGATGGTCAAGGCTATGTTGGAAAGTGATGAGAGAAAATCTAATTGTTCCCTTTGAATATTGCATACATGTACACATGATGGTCTTTAGATTGTCGGCAATACTGAATACATTGAATCAGAAACTGGTTATCTTTTATGGATTTCTGAATTTTGTGTTGAAAACAACTATGCATCTGAAACATTTTGGAGCATATTGACTCGCCATTGAGCTTCCTAATGTTGCGAGATTTTCGTGTCACCTCAGTAATAACTTAGCCATTCCATATCGTTGCATTGAGATACTACAGTACCAATTTCACAAACCTTCTTTAGTGATGCAAGGGCAAAATGCTAGGTGCTAGACAGTTTGATTACTGGTGATATGAGGCCAGCATCAACTCGCAAGATAGGGGGCTTGCGCAATGCCAATGCACCAGGCAGCTGTCTTAATTGAGCAGCGGAGCATTGTCTTGCACAGATGCGCACATCCTTGCTTTCGGATGCAAATTCAGACTCTAATATAAACTGAACTTAAACAATGCACTTGCCCATGCGATGTACAATGTACATAATACAAATGGTTTATAAACCACTCGACCATGTGACATATAATGGCCTTCACCAAAAAATACGGAATGCAAAATGCATTAATGTGCCACAGTGCCAAGCAGCGATGCTAGCATCGGGTGATGCTCGTACACACAAGGCGATCATCAAATCGCACGATGCTACAAATGTAGGTCAGGCAAAGTCAGTCTAGCATATGCTAAATGCAAGGTTCAGCATGCTAGCTTTTCGGTGAGGTTTTTTGAGATGGTTACTGTAGTAACACCAATAACATAATGATCATACATTGCAGTACAAAATACGACCACATATTATCACCGTGGTGGCAAGTTATCATGCACCCAGCACATCGTAGCACTGAGTGGTCTTTGCCAAATTACCCCTGACCTCATGCATCTTCCCGTGCATAATTGGCTCGATTTTTCGTCTTATTATGATCACTGACTTGGCAGAAAGATGAACTGACATGCAAAAGTACCAATCAAGAAATATTGATGAAGTACACCAATCAATTGTGCATTTCCTAATATAGCATGCAGGGATGGAGAGGGCGGATTCCCATATTATAATCATGATAATCATGATAATGAATACCGGTAAATTTTCACAGTGATAGTGTGAAATTTTGTTCGAATATGTATTTGTGTCAATTATCTGCAGAACATTGACTCTCACTGTGATGACATCGACAAGTCTGCTATCAGCTACAGGTCATATTTCTCAATGGCGCCATGTGGAAGTTAATTTTGAAATAGAGCCTCCCCTCGACGACTTGAATACTGATTGTATAACAGGAAGAATTGTTCCTTCCTCTCAAATCCTGAGGTCTGATTCCGAATTCGCGGGTGGAGAAAATACCCCCTTTCTTCGTGGTGAATGCGAGTCTAACTAGGAAATAGTAGCTTCCGAGATGTCACGAGACTGGAAAATTTGGTGGTGCATTGTAAGATGTTCTGGGATAAATTGGCACTGGTTTGCATTCCAATCGCTGGAAATTCTGGAATTACGGTTGTTTTTTTTTTCCAAATCAGGTTTTGGGGAGCTTTCGGGTATCAAATGCTGGTAAATCATGCTATATGTTGTTTCTTATACACACATGTATTTGCTTAGGATGACCAAGATAATTATAGACAAATTACCCCATCTTTATCCTCCATAAATTCGACAAAATCATAGTTTAGACAGATACATCCCATAATACATGTAGTGGGATTTTATGTCACAACTTGATAATGCGGGTTCTGGTGATACTAAATTCAACTTCCATACATGTACATAGTGGTACCGTATATTACCCCACCTTTCAATTTCCTCATAATCTGATTACGCTGCCTTTGAGTTTCTCCACTTCCTGGAAAGTCAGATGAAAGCAAATATATCTTGGCAAAAAATTCTGAGCAGATGACAAGTGGTCACACTGCCAATTTATCGAGTCTTATGCCTTGAATGCAAATTAGATGTCAGCTAAATTGCTAACTGCCCATCACGGCCTCCAGCTTTGGTGATATTGGTCAAAGAAGTAGTCGTTGCACTTAGCATGCTTAGTGCAAGCCATTATTAAATGGCAAAATATAATTTGTGCCATTTCATGAAATGAATATGTCTTGTGGGCATGTGTTTCCGTTTAACATGTTCAATATTGTCAAGACATAACCAGTGGTTTGTTGTAGTCCAATTTAGGAATATCTGACCATCACCATATTCACATGAATTTTGTTCTTAGTGCAGAAAGCTTTATACGTATTGCGAAATTTACATGTAGAAAGAATAACATTTGAGTCGTGTGAGCTCGTACATGTAGATCGAGAACAAAATTATAACAATGTATTATTTGGGGTTTGACTGGACAATTATGAATTAAATATTCATGTGTGTTTATACAATGACAAATAACACATTTCACATATCATGCATATCAGTCAAAAAGCAGGCTCAATGGCATGATAATCTGAGTACACAGATTAGAACATTTTCCATATGTGTGGAGTATGTTTTCTATAGAGCTCATGGCTATACATGATCCATCAATCTAAATGTATCATCGTCAAAACCTACTTAGTTGTCCTGCTCATATAAAATTCTGAAAATGTCAACATCCCAGATGACAAATCAATCAAACATGTATTGAATTGTACATGTATTTGTTTCAAATTGAGTGGAAACCTTCTTCAAAAATGCTAAAATCTTTGTGCAATTACAACCAAAGTTGGAAAATTCGGATTCTACACCAAAATTGGTATTCCCCTCCCCCCTCCATTCCATTTCACTGATCCCTGGACCACCGACATGACATTTCCCAATCATTCTCCATACAGATGATACATGTACCAGTATCGTTTAGTACTCTGCTCTCTTGCTTTTCCGCCAGTCGCAATGATCCTTCGCAATGATTCTTGGCAACCGTATCGATTTCATTTCATTCCACTGTTGTTTTCCAGTTCTGCCCTCAGCAATACCCACCCGTTCTGTTTTGTTCCGAGTGTAATCCATGCATCTATAGATAAAAAAATTGGCGGTTGCTCAACAATCCCATGCAGTTTATTGTTGTGGATCGAGGGCTTTGTTTCCGCCAATAATCGGCAGTAAATTGTCAACTGGAATGGATGATATTGTGCATCTATAGGGCAATAAATTATGACTTTATGATGAACTTCATTATGATAATCAGTCCTGTCTGTAGTGATTTTCATGGTTCGGGACGTACGAGCATGAGTATTAAATTTGCATGTTCACCTGTTCACTTTGGAATATTCGGTGGAGATTTTCATTTGCATACAATTTTATGATGTATGCTGTCCTTCTGTAACATGTATGGGTGACACAGTTATCTTGTGTGCACTGCTTGCGTGTACCTTAATAATGTTGATATGACCTGTTTTTCCCAGCTCAAAATAATGTCAACTCCAACTAAAGTACAAATGTAGCTAGCTTACAAGTGAACAGCCCTGCTGAGCTCCCAAAATCAAGACAGAACGACAATGTCAGAAAGTCAGATTTGCAATTAGATCTCGCTAGTTTGAATTTTCATCGCTGGGGTCACCCAAGTACATGTAGTGGGTAGGATTTGCAGTCAGAATCAAATACAGTGACTCAATTTTCCACAGCAGTTTGACAGTCTGTCTGGGTGTGATGTTGAAAAGATGGAATTTGGTTCCACTGTCAATGCAACAACTGCAGGAATAAAATCATGCAGTTGTGTAGTAATGATATATCTGCATATCTCAAGCAGCACAGGCGTTATATTAATAACCTCGGTATAATCCACGAACAAATTGATTTTATGGAAACTGACTCCACAGAGCCTCATGCAGCCTAGCTCAATGCGGTTGGAAAGTGTGGACGATTCTCGCCCTAGTACCGAATTGAACTGAATCGTCGACAGCGGAAAAAGAGGTTCCACGATGGATTGACTCAATAAAGCATTTACACGAACGCAACAACGTGAGGGAATGTAAATTTCACAGACGGAAATGACTTGAAATCGTCTGCTGACATCGCAACCGAAAAAAAGTCTGTCGCAACATCACAAGTGCCTTATGATTTGAGTTGCCTGGAGAACTTGCTGTGATATCGGTGCCATAAAGCATCTTCCGCATCTTTTATCTGCTATATCACCAATGACAGGGGAATGAGACACCACGCTTGACGACTGACTGAAGTATACGTTGAAATCTGCCAAAGTGGACATTCATGTTTAACCTGAGGGATATTTGACTTCATCTTCTAGTTGGCATTATTGCATAAGAAGAATCATAATTTATGTACGAATTTTTAGAATGGAATATATTTGGTGATATCATGCATGACAACTTTAACGGATCTTGACCACGCATTGCTCTACTCAGCTGTTTATATTTAAGCGTAAAAAAGCTGAAAATGTTGAATCGCCTGTACCCGATCCCCGGCCAGAAGTCGGAGGAAAAGATGGTTGTCATGTGGAGCGGGGGTAAATCGACAACCATCATCCGCAGCAAGGAAACCGGTACCGCATAACAGGCAGTACTCCCTTTCCAGTACAGCGTACCACTCAGCAAGTACCACACACTGAGTAGAATGGCCCAGCAACAGCAGCGGAAGAATGGAAACCAGGAAATCCCGGCGGGTTTTACCTCAGTTGGTGACGTTGCAGCAGTTGGCACCGAGAGAGGTCGTTGACCCGAATGCGGTGTGTACTTGTCCAGGTCGTCATGGCAACAATGGAAATCCTGTGCCTTATGGTAGTCATGGTGATAATGATGTGGAGAAGAGTGGTATCCATGGAAATGAATTGGAAAGGACAGATCAGGATGGTATTGAAGTGGAGAGGACTCGTAACCATGGAAACAGTGGTGCTGATGTCTCAAATGGTGCTGATGGCGGTAACCATAGCAACCATGTGACTAGTGCAGGAAATAACAATATTCATGAAGGTGCTCAAATCAACAATGAACCAGTAGAGGATAGTAACCATGGAAATGACAGTTACCATAGCAACCAGTGTAATGGAATTACTGATGCTCAAACTCAGGTGGATAACGAATCTCTTGATAAATTTTCAAGGTGAGTTTGCTTGTCCAAATTGGAAATTCACTGTACACATCAATTTGACTGTACTTCCTGTGTAAAATTTTTTTTTTTTATTATCAATTTGAAATAAATGCTGTGTTAGTTACCATAGTTACAATGATACAAACTGCATGAAATTTATCTTTCCCATAACATATCACACAACTACATGGTACCCTCAAACCATGCTTCAGGAATAAAGTGGTATTATGTAAGTCAAATAGGATGGGAGCTTCATGTAGGAAATTCCTGAGTGGTATTATCATGATTATGTCGGACAGAGTCCAAGGGCTCTGGCCATGAAAGGCTTTACCTCTCGTACATCTCATGAATACATATCTCTCATAAACTCTAATCTGATAATAAGTGCCCATGTCTACCATATGATTGCTTTCTAGGGAACTGTGTCTACTATATCGCTGCCGCGTGTAGGCCTAGTGTACATGTATTAAACATAATACATAAGCTCAGATAGATTTACAAATAAAATACTTCTTCAACATGTTCTAATCGTAGTTGTGCACAAAATAAAAAAATGTTAGAAAATTTTGGTCACGTAAATGTTCACTAGTTTGTCGTTGCCAATAACCACTATAGGGCGACTCGCTATATTTCTATGCAAAACCAATTATTGTGACAGGTAATAATCAAATTCGCCCTAGTGCCCCTCGACCTACAGTATACCAAGAATCAACATCTTCAAGTATTGTCCAAATTTTGATGGTCATCGTTTTTGTCTTGTTCCAACATTATTGAAGTGGCAATAAATAAGTCATAAAATAGGACTTTAGGCATCGCTACTTCCCATATGTTACAATGTACTGTAAGGAAGCAAATGAAAAATTATATTCTTTTGAGTGCTGAGGTTCGTAAAATCACCAAATTTTGTTTTTCATAACATCATTGTTGAGCATTGAACTAATCGTATATTGGAAAATTTCGAGGAAATTATTGACCAGTTACATGCATACAGGTCTGTTTATTGAATGAATATATATCAGAGAAGTGATCGGTGATTGAAATTGGGCCCAACAAATTTCCTCAGTCAAAGCTTGATTTTACAGAATCTATTTTTGCCTGCACAATAAAACGTCTAGCAATAGAATTCCGATTCATGGTTTTTCTCTGTGCTTGCCAACCGATGGAACTAATCGAATTACTCTTTTGGCAATCCTGGATAACTGATGTTACGTTGCGGAAAGAGCAGTTAACGCTCTTTGATTGATTTTGCCAGTGAAAAGTTCTCTGGCATCAGTCAATATAGTCTTTACGTTTTCGGAGTGCTGTTTTGTACATTACAAAATGCTGCCATAGTGATCAATGCGAAGAATGGATGAGTAAAAAAATATCTATATAAAACTGTGTGAATTGAAACATACAGTGCCATCCATTAATTTGGAGCCACTTTAGCGAGGTCTTGATTACCAGAGGCTGGTATTGGAGTCATATGATTTTGAGCGTATATTTTCAATAAACCTAGTGATACAAATTACAGGCTACATTAGGGTTACAATAAGAGTGATAGTCATAACGATTTGACTGGATCTTCCCCTTGTTCTGGATCAATATTAGATCACACAATCTTTGGGGAACATTTAATCGTTGAAATCCATTCCTCGGGTATATATTCAATTTCAAAGCATTTCCTGCTCAGAATCTTTCGGGGTGGATGACGATATTGGATAAAATACACTACTGTAAAGAATTTGAGGTCAGTGCTCGCCCACAGATCGGGAAGAAAAGTCCTAGATCCAGATGTGCAAATCCGGATCACCTGTATGGTCATGTGACACTACAGAATCTATATTGTCTAATTAATAGTCCAGAATTAGTATTAGTCCAGAATTTAATTAGTAGTCCAGAATTTCAATAGGTGGTAAAAATAAAAACAAGTACATAACACATCAATAACCCAATGGCTGTATAGCATTTTGAAATATGTCACTATTTTTGGGTGGCTCCAAATTAATGGACGGCACTGTATGTGTAGCTATGTATGTATTATGTAAACTGAATTCCCATTTTCTTAGAGTTGGATGAACAGTTCATTGCTCATGACTATATGCCAGAAACTTTTTCTCTCAAACATCTACCTCAAAACAAGTCGGAAGATGTTAATGTTCATTGTATCCTTTGCCAAAAGCACAATTAGAAGCAATATAAATTGTGGACAGAATGGCCAGTTATTTACACCCACAATGAAGACCTGATACACTATAACCACATACAATGTTTGTCGAATGATGTCGTTGAGAAATCCTCACAAGCAAATATTAAGTTGTTGATGCAAAACTTGTGTAAGCCCAATAACCGTGATTGCAATGGATAATGGTCAATCAAGTTGGCATTGACCAGGGTGAATCAATCAAATTAGCGGTTAATTGCTTATATAATTACATGTACTGGTAGTGTGACCAAACTGTAAGAAATAACTTGCAAGATACCAGTGATCCTTGTGATTGACGGTAATAGCATTGGGCGTCCCTGCTGTTACTATGGTGACACATACAACTGAATGAGATTTTTTCAGGTCATTGTGTACCATACTTCGCAATGTCCAAATGTATAAACTTCAATTATCTTTCATGTCAACCCCAAACGTCTTTTAAAAGAATCAGAATAAAATCCCCTGCTGAGCCTTTTCCTGACTTTCCAAGAAATTCAGTGACATCACAGTTGATTCTGTCTCCATGACATTTCCAAGGCACGGGGCAGCACAAAATTGCCCGGAAATTTCAAATGATCAAAGATTCATGCCCGCTTCAACATGTTCAAAAGCACATCTTCAACTGCATAGTGACGACTGCAATGTGGTGGAGAGGTCTGGCAATTTCCAGCAGTTTTAGATGTCTCAGGCTGGTTGCCTCAAGAAAAAAACTTTGAAATAGCTCCCGTCTGCATTAGTAAGGAAGGAATTCTGAATGCTGCACATTTACTGTGGTCCTGATGTCACCATGACAACCATCTTGACAAAGATTGCACATGGTGTTCAGTAAGACCTGGATATCATACGCAATGTCGTATTCATCCGGGAATAAACGGTGAATTATGCGCACAATAAATTTCATGCAACATAACCCATGTCCACCACAAATAAACCCTCAACTGCCCCCATCCCTTCCCCTTATATATATTCAAAACTGGTTCTCCTAAGCCTCTTGTGCATTGACATATTGGCAGTGACAGTTTCTCGAAGGGGGGGGGGGGGCGAGGGTTCCATACCTCATACCTCATACATGGGACAGAAGTCACACAGATGTCCAGCTACACGTATTTATGGATCATGTGGATGGGGACTGGTCATCTGTAAAAGATTTTGGAGGTCACTCGGGGATAAATTTGTCCGACCCTTGGCAAGTTCTGACCACAGAGAGCGGCAATGTATGGAGTATTTTTATGAGCCTGAGAAGGTGGTCGGGAATATATGATTTCGTGGATGTGATACATCAACTACATGTATCTTTGGATATCCTCTTGTTACCTGAGAATCTGATAAAGCTACACTGACTGTCATGTCCAAAAATTATAAGCCCAAAAGTCATGAACATCTACAGTACAAACGTCAGTATAAGTTTTATGTTCATGTCTCAAGCGTTTTCTCCTGAGGGACATCGAAAGAGGCGCACATAAAACAGAATGGTCTCATCAGAGATTTAACACCATATTGAGACCAGATTTGCGAGCGTGACAAAACGTCATTCTTTAGCCACGGGAATGAAGTATTTAGGATTTACGACATTTGGCGCCATCTCCGACAAAAAAAAAATCTCAGAATAGATGCCATCCGATTTTGGAAGTACCCGCCAACATTTTTTCTATCACTGCCATCGTTCTTGCCTCGTATCTTTTTGGAACTTGGTCGAAGTGTCTGCGGACTTTAATTGTTTCCTTTTGGGTTTTCCATGCAAGGAGAAAATAATGATTATTACCCTGGACATCCGTTCAAACTGTTGGATGTGGGATTTGCATTGGGCTGGCATATATTGACAGTATGCTGTATTTCATTTCAATTTTACGCAGATATTTTATTGGTTGTTATGTGCAAATTTCCTCCGTATTTTCACAAACACGATGTCATGTGCATGACATGATTTCTACGAGAAAATCCTTGGAGAATCCTGGAAACCTACAAACGAGTCGAGAATCTTGTGTCAATCCTTTTGATGTTATGAAACGTGTGTGAATTGAGCATTACTGGGATTGCATTGCGCATTTTACCATGTTACCAGCCTCATGGTATATGATTATAGGCAGATGTTACATCGTATCAGGGTTGGAAACTCCATGATAACTTATAGTATTGTCTGCCAGTCATGTTTCAAAGCAATTCTCACTGAAAAATCATGCAAAATAAATATTCAGTCTCAGGGTGATGAATGGACACGACAAAAGTGATTTCTGAGAGTCTACAGGTGTTTAAGTAAATCATGTACATGTAGGTCTCTTAAAAATGTATGATTCATCATTTTCATGCATAAAAAATTATCTCTACCATGGTAATAGATCATGTCGCTAAACTCGCTACCAGTAGCAAAAAAGTGCATTAAAAACATGACCAAAAGTTACCAAAATATGCTGCTTTTATTTCATGGCAATTGTACCATTATATTCTATGTCTGATAAAACAGAAATAATTGACTTTGATTTGGTTGTCATCCCTGCTTACTTAATCAATTGAGTTTGATCGTTTGTGTCACTACAGGTTGGAGAAAGAATACAACGCACTGAAGACAAAGGAACAGGAGGAGCAAGTAGAACTCAGGGTCAGTGGATTTTGTTTTGTATCTCTCATAATAAACTTGATAAATGTATATGATCTGATAAACATTGAAGCATGATATTACTTTATTTTCTGATATAAATTCTCACAAGTAGCTGTTCATAATGTTACCAGTTTGCTTATGAATCTTACCTGTCTTGCAGAGATTACGGACAGAAAACAGGTTGCTACGACAAAGAATAGACAATCTTGAAAAGGTCAGTTGTGTTTGCAATGCTAGGGAATGTATTAAACTTACCCTATGAAGGGCGTAGAAGGACATACTATGTTTACTTTTAATTCATTAGAAATGCGGAAAACAACAGGAAAACATCATTTCATGATTTTCATCTACACCCTTTCATGATCATTCACTGCCATTATTCATGTTTTTCGTGTGGGAAAAATAATGATTCGTGAATAACCCTGATAACTTACCAGAATATAAGCAAACAGCTCTGCGAAGAGTGAATTATTTTTGGTATGATGTTTGATCAACATTGTAAAAATCCAATAAACTTCGCAACAAAACATCCTGGCTCTGTGCTGTGCAAAATTATTCATAAGTGTTGACAATTCGGATTGCGCAATTAGGGTAATTTGATAAATATTATTCTGTTGCAAGCTTCTTTAATTGATTGTCGTGTACATGCATATTGTGTACATGTTACTTCAGACAGCAAACTAAATTATAATAGCTGAGCCTATTAGCTTGATTAGGGCATTAGAGAAAACATCAATATATGAATTACTATACATACATACATTATTTTGGACTCAATGCGTGAATATTGATTAGTTTTTATGGTGAACATAGTTCATTGAAATGTCCATATTCCTGATTAACAGATTATAAATTAACCATACAGTCGATAATAAAATTCTGAATCTCTTAACGTGCGGAATGTATGAAACGTCGCGATTAATTTTGAAGTACAAAAACTTATTTTGAACTACAAAATCCAGCAAATTCAAAACTAAAATCCCACTTTTCCTATCTGCCTACAGGAGACTGGTACGTTAGCAGACCGCCTGATCCAGGACCAGGTCAAGTATGCCCAGCAGGCCGAGGAAATCTTCATCCTCCGCCGGGATCTCTCTGTCACCCGACAACACAACCAAGTCGTCACTAACCAGCTCGAGGCCGCCAAGGATCGGGTCAGTTGGGGCAATCTGAGGATGCTAGACTGTTCAAGTCGTGTCAGAAATTAATCTTCAATTAGTGTCAACATGTGAACATAGGACAGTTGTTAGACACACAGTATGTAGATCTCTAGTTCTCTGTTGCCTCTTGGCCCTGTCTTCTTTTGTAAAACCTACATTTTCCTGCAACATGAAATGCATTTACACTCATAAGCATCACAAAAGCAATAAGAACAGTTTTCCATAATTGTCCATGACAAAGTCAAACATGTCAAATAAGCAAACATGTCAAATAAGCAAACAAATCCCGGTCACTTACATGTACAGTCGGACACGCAAAGTTCGACCGCGTCGGCAGACAGTTCAGATGACCGGTCGTCCAAAGACGAGACGATCGAGGAGTTGCAGAAAGAGCTGACCGATGTCCGACACCAGGCCGAGGAGTCCACGTCCACCATGAACGAACTCAAAAACAAGATCTCACAGCTTGAAAATGTATGTATGTGGTTTAAATGATTTAATGTTTTGTGTGATTGGTATGTGAATTTTGGAAGCTTGGGAATCAAAATGAAAATATTTTAGGTCATGAATGAGCAACAACAGGCATGGAGAGATGATGCAATGGGAGTTCTGTGATCGATATTTCCAAATATTGTCATGATTAATCTAATATCAATTTCACGTTGTGACCATCTAACAAATCATAACTTTTGAAGAAGTATCACACGAACACATCACTTGAATCCAAGTTGAACTGCATGCATACCATAAATTATCTATTATCTGGAAATGATAGTAATAACAATGTACACATTTCCCTCCCCTACTGACAGCAAAACCAGCAGCTGACGAAGGAGCCGAGCTCAGAGATACAACACCTCCAGGAGGAACTGATCGCATCCAAGCTGCGTGAGGCTGAGTCTAATCTCTCACTCAAGGAACTCCAGCAGAAAGTCTTCGACCTTGAGAAACACTGGAAGGTCAGTGAAGAATGTTAGGTTAGTTTAATATGGAGAGTTAGCTGAAAACGTGTTAGAAAACTCAAATAATGATTGCAGACGGGGGGGGGGGGGGGGACTGGGGGTCCTAAAAATTGTGTCTATAGATAATCAAGTAGCATTTTCGGAGATTCGAAATAGGGTATTGCAGCCTTTTGAAAATTGGTGTCACCTCGCCATGTATACATGCTAAAAATGAGGGAATGAGTTTCGGGGAAATAATATTATGTTGTTATACATACATCTATGCGGCTATACTTTTAATGTAGTATACACAGCATGTATATAGACACAAGGTAATACAAACCCTGTCATCTTTGCTTGACAGCGATACAATGAGAGACAGCAGCTACAGACTCCGCCCAAGTTCTCCAAGGACAAAGTTGCCCAGATGACCGAGGATCTCATGTCCACCAGAATCCGGGAGGCCCAGGCCTTCGGTGACCTCAAGGAGACAAAACTCAAGATGATGGAACTTGAGACAGAGGTATGAAAACTTCTAGCATTGGTAGGGTTGGGATTGGGAGGTCTTTGGATCTGATGGTTGTCCAGTCTGGGGTTTTACAGTCTTTTGTGACCTCAAGGCTGACTATATAGACCTTGTGGGGAAGGAAGGTCCAAGGAAGGTCGATCAGTATGATGCTCACCGAAGGCAAATCTGAAATACTTACAGTGTGTGCATACACTCATGTAAAACTTCACTCATTTCTTTAGTTCATTCATCACTTTTCTTCAGAACCACATCTGCACGCGCCAGATTCGACGCTTAGACGACGAGAATGCTAAGTTGAAGGAAGAGCTTGAGAAAGGGGAAGTACGGCAGAAAGAACTGCAGACCAGTATCAAGGAACTGGAGCGCAAAATCAGCGACAACGATTCCAAAGTAAGCATAGTATAACTATGAGATATACCGGACTATGAGATTGGATAACGGACCCTGTTTTGTTTGCTCGGAATACTTGATACTGGGTATTGATTCCACGTCTATAAATACGAAGTTGTTTGAATATCTTTTATAGTTGCTATTTGAAATTCATTGAGGTTTATGGAGTTCGAAAATATAGTTGGGAATCTTTTCTGGCAAGGGAATGTAACCAATCTTCTGATTGGTTTCAGTTCAAAGAAGATGGAATGATGACAAAAATCAGAGATGCTGAATATGCCCAGACAATCGCAGAAATGAGACAACGAATTGCTGAGCTGGAAATTGAGGTGAGTGGAAACAGTGAGTGTAAAAATCATGATACTCAAGATCAACCCCATATCTCACTGACAGTTTAGTGCTTTATCTCACAATTGTAACCCATCATCTCATAAATTGTAACCCTTCACCCTGCACAGAACCAGGAGCTGGTGACGGAGGGACAGTTACAGGAACGTGGAGACAAACAGGAGCTTCTCAACAAGATAGCCGACCTACAGGAAGAGGTGAGTTTGATAGTAGATGAAAGTGTCTTTCATCAATAACGTTAATGCAAGCCTAAAAGGATAATATTACTCTTTCTATTCTAGGTCTTGCAGCTGAAGATGGCCCGACGGTTACAAAGTTTATCATCGCTTGCCCTAAACAACATAAACCTGGACTCAGAGAGTGAATATGATACAGATGAAGTCGAGACCAACCGTCTTCACTTGAATAACGACGATGACACAGTGTCACCAATCGACGCCTCAAAACGCCAACCTGTGCGACGGCCCCGTGGACTGCCAAGTTTTGACAGTTCCGACGATATTGACAGTAACGGTGATTCAAGTGAAAATGCATCGAAAGTCAAAGTCGTCCGGCGGAAAAAGAAATCCAGTGGGGATAAAAAAGCCAAGGAGCGTCTAAGTCTGGACTTCGATAAGACCCCCACTCAGGACTCTTTGAATGGCACGTTTTTCTCGCACGAAAATGGAAATGGAGTCGATACGATGTCCGCTAGTTTTAGCGAGTTCGGGGGTGGCCAGGATATTTCAACACTAACGAACGGTGCTATTAGTAATAGTTTGAACGTCCCTGCACACAAAGTGAAATCGAGAATCAACGAGGATCGCGGTAGCGGTGATAATTCGGAGTGAAAACACTTGAGAATATAAGAGAAAACTGACTCGAATTTTCTGCCTGTGTTTTCTAATACTACCCAAAGTGCAATAGAGGAAGGTTTCGAACGTACTGATTCTGTCGAACCTTGACTTTTTTGCTGCAGTGTATACGATTTTATATGTGTACGAACAATGTGCCAGTACCTGTGCCCATTTACTCAGTGCATAACCAAATCTGTCTGGTATGTATTATATGCTGTTTATGAAACAACAACAATGAATTGAATGTGTACAATTTGATATTGCATTTTGTAGCCTCGTATATGAATATGACTGTGTGATCTTTCGTTTATGAAGACGGTACTCTGTGTATTGAAGAATGACTATTGTTGAAAAGTTGATAATATGAATGTTGTATGGTACACTATTTACAATGTGTACATTGTTACTATGGTTAAGTTAAAGTCTTTCACATACTGTCTGGTTTGTAAATGTTACAAGCATCAAAGTTACATGTAATGGAAAATCACATGTATACGCATTAACACTAGTTGATAAAGCCTGGGAAAATTGTAAGTTCTTGTTTACAAGAAGAAAATGGGAAGAAATTTCTGCAACAGGCATGATAATAAATATGAAATATTGTATTCATTAATATATTTAGTGCCCAGTTTCATAGATATACGTGTAGGTTACATTCCATAGACAAGATATTGTTGTTGATTCAGATCTCAAAAACTGTTTGCAAGGGTTTCCTTTCTACATTTCTACATTAATTTTCTTCTTTCGACTATGATCTTTGATAACTGATAAAAAATTCACCTCTGAATATTTCGTTATTTCTGAACAACTGACAGTTTGGAGAAACAAAATACCAGTACCTTTAAATTAGTAAGCTTTATCTACCTTTAAATTAGTAAGCTATATAGCTCTCCGTATTTATTATACATGTAAGATTACAATTTCAACTGAGCGAACTCTGTGGATTCTTCGGATGCCAAATTGATGTTGGAAAAAGTAACTTGTGTCTTCATGTAGCATGCGTATTCAGGTTTTGTACATGTGATATGGACCGCTATATCCAATATTAAATGTCATACTACCGGTACCATTTTATATATTACTTGAAAACGTTTTCGTTAAATATGCTGCCGTGGACATAGATCTATTATATGGCTTGATGTTACACTGTCCATGTGTATACCACCTATTTCATGTATACCAGGGTAGCACTATTTCAATTGTGGGTTCGTGCCTGCAAATTGTATACAGTGCATCTTGTACGTGGGAAGATTCGTTCATGTAAATCTGTGGGGTACCACGTCGGGTATCTTGATAAACAATGCATTTTCTCAAGTTTTTACTGTGACGTGAAATTTGTGATAAATTAATTAATGTGTTGATGTGTAACTACTGATTTCTTGCTCGTATAAATGACTGCTTGCCATTACGTCATCTCTTGGTTTACGGGGGAAAAAGTCAAGGATTTCAAGAAAAACTAGACTACTCTGTTTGAAGTACCGTAATGGTCCCAATAGTAGCACGGCGTGCCAAAGCAAGACCTGCAGTAACCCGCTCAAAAATGAGGTAAAATTTGAGGTCAAAATTTAAGAAAATCACTAAACAATATACCGATAGCCTTCAATCCCTTGATTATGATTCAAATAACATAAGTATGTGGATTGGAACACTCAAAGAGTTTATTAAAAAGATATGAAGTGAAATCCAAGGTTACAAAATTGGAACATTTTTGGAGAGAAGAGAGGGGCGTGCCACTATTAGGACCAATGCAGTATTCATTATTTTGAATAAATAATATCACTGGTTTCACGAGCACAATAGTAATGGTAGATTCAGTGTCGTCTTCTTCGAAATGAATGCATTTTGGAAGTGGTTAAACGTAAAATGCAATCAAATTTCCAGGTTGAATTTTTTTTTTAACGTGGCCTTGATATTAACGATGTTTCGCTTTGTTCTGTCATGTGCATATTTATTTTATGGAGAAATAACTTTCATAGTCCACATGGCATCACATAAAGTATTTATGATTATTATCGTATATGCAATAAACTTTGTTATGGAACCGAAACTGCAGTTTTGTGTTGTTTTAAATATAAATCAGCATTTCTTTGCTGCCACAATACGATTCGAATTAATGAAAGGAATATGATCATGCATTGCAGATTTGCACTACAATTTATAACCACTCATTATCACCATGATGGCCAATTATCATGCACCGAACATAAAGAACTGATTGGGCAGTGCTTGCCAGATTACCACTGGCCTTATGCATCTTCCTAAGTATAATTGGGTCGACTTTTTTTCTAAAATGATTAACGACTTGGCAGAAGGTTGAACCCCTGACATGCATAAGTACCAATTATGTGTGCCCATGATAAGTTAATGAAATACGCGAATCCATTGCGAGTTTAATGTTGTTAGGAGCATGCAAGGATGGAAAGGGAGGGGGAGGGGGGGGGAGCAGGTTCACGTGAGAATGCTTGACCAATGAAATGAACAGAATAATGAAGGAGATGGATGTGCCTTTGTTTCATTCATCAGATATCAATCCATGTATCAGGTATACCATGTATCAAATACATGGTATGAGTATATGCACTTATATTGACGTATAAACATGATAAAGTAAAAGTGATACGCAAACTCAATCTGTGGAAGTGTCCACCCCCACCGCCTACTAGTCCAATTCCTCTCCTGTCCACAAGGTCCAATCCTTTCCATCATCCCACCTGGCACTATCTGTATTCCACCGATTTAGTCTGCTAAAGCCCTGGATAATTGTGTAGGGGCCCCGTCCTGTTGACAGGTTTTGCGCTGCTTAACTGTTCGGAGGAGTTGCAGAAGGTTATTCGCAGTGGGGCAATCTGCAATCGAATCTCAACGACTTTCTCTCTGATATTTAGAGATGGGACGATATTTCACTGCGATTGGTTAATGCCTGCGATTGGTCAATAACCACTTACTTTTGCCGTGTTCCAGATTTTCCTAGATGGATCAAGAATTTTGCTGCACAGGTGTTTCTGTTGAGGAAACGGTATTTAAATTAAAGTAATTGTCATGAAAATTATTGCAACTGTAACTGTTTTCCATTTCATGTAGCTAATAGGCCATCGGTCACCACCTAGACGGTTCGGTAATGCAGCTTGCGATCAGGTTAACTTGTGTGCTGTGACGGTCAGGGCTATGTTGCAAAGAGATGACAGATAATTTAGTTGTTCCCTTTGAATATTCATACATGATGGTCAAGTACAACGGATGTGGACTATCGGCAATACTGTATACATGGAATATTGTGTTGAAAACAACTGTGCATCTGGAACATTCTGAAGCATATCGACTTACCATGAGCTTCCTAATATTGCGGTGTCACCTCAGCAATAAATAAGCCACTCTATATCATTGCATTGATATCAGTGAGTTTATTGCCCGTTTTAATTCCTTGCTTCAGGTCATATCAATATCCCTATATCTAAGTATCAGCATTTGTTTGCTGCTAAAATATGGTCTGAATTACTACAGTACGGATTTCATAAACCTTCCCTAGTGATGCGAGGGCGAAATGTCAAATGCTAGCCAGTTCAGTTACTGGCGTATGAGACCAGCATCAACTCGCACGATATGAGGAACTTGCATGTTGCTAGCACATCAGGCAGCTGTCTTAGTTGAGCAGGCGAGCATTGTCTCACATAGATGCACACATCCTTGATTTTGGATGCAAATACAGACTCTAATATAAACTGAACTTAAACAATACATTTGCGCATGTAATGTACAATGTACACACATTGTCTATAAACCAGTTGACCGTGTGACATATAATGACCTTCACCAAAAAAATTTGGATTGCGATATGCATTAGTGTGCCACAGTGCCAAGAAGCGATGCATCAAGCGATAGTCACACACAAGGCCAGCATTAAATTGTATGATGCTAGGTAAGGCAAAGTTAGGCTAGCATGTGCTAAATGCAAGGTTCAGCATGCTAGCTTTTTCTGAGGTTTTGTGAATCGGTACTGTAGTAACGCCAATAACATAATGGTCATGCATTGTAGTACAAAAAACGACCACATATTTTCACTGTGATGGCAAATTATCGTGCATTCAGCACATTGTAGCACTGAGTGGTCTCTGCCAAATTACCCCTTGTCTCATGCTTCTTCCCGTGCATAATTGGCTCGACTTGTCACTCTGTGATCATGATGATGATCACCGACTTGGCAGAAACATGAACTCCTGTCATGCAAACATACCAATCAAGAATATTGATGAAGTACACCATTCAATTGTGCATTCCCTAATATAGGATGGAGGGGGGGGGGGCGGATTTCCATATGACAATGAATACCGGTAAATTCTCACTGTGATAGTGTGAAATTTTGTTTGAATATGTGTTTGTGTCAATTACTTGCAGAACATCTCTCACTGTTGTGACAATGACAGGTCTACTATCAGCAGAATGTCATATTTCTCAATAGCGCCATGTGGGAAGTCAAATTTGAAATACCGGCTCCCCTCGGCGACTTGAATACTGATTGTATAACAGCAAGACATGTTCCTTCCTCTCAAATCCTGAGGTGATTCCGAATTCGCGAGTGGAGAACATACCCCGTTTCTTAGTGGTGAATGCGAGTCTAACTAGGAAATAGTAGCTTCCGAGACGTTACCAGACTCGATAATTTGCTGGTGCATTGTAAGATGTTCTGGGATAAATTAGCACTGGTTTGCCTCAAATTGCTGAAAATTCTGGAATTACGGTTCTTTTTTCCAAAGCAGCTTTTGGGAAGAGCTTTCCGATATCATGTGCTTGTAAATCATGCTATGATGTTTTGTATACATAATTTGCTTAGGATGACCAAGATAAATGTCAATACACACGATACACTACAGCTTATATCTATCACCGTCATCTCCATTCATATTCTGTCATTTTATCCTCCATAAATTTGACAAAATCATAGTTTAGATAAATACATCCCCATAATAGTAAGATTTTATGTTACAACTTGATAATGGGGGTTCTTGTGATACTAAATTCAATTTGCATACATAGAGGTACCGTATATTACCCCACCTTTCAATTTCCCCATAACCTGATTACGCTGCCTTTGAGCTTCTCAACTTTATGGAAAATCAGATGAAAGCAAATTTATATTGGCAAAAACATTCCGAGCACATGACAAGTGGTCACACTGCCAATTTAACGAGTCTTGTGCCCTGAATGCAAATTAGATGTCAGCTAAATTGCTAACTGCCCATCATGGCCTCCAGCTTTGGTGATATTGGTCAAAGAAGTAGTCATTGCACTTAGCATGCTTAGTGCAAGCCATTATTAAATGGCAAAATATAATTTGTGCCATTTCATGTAATGATTATATCTTGTGGGCATGTGTTTCCGTTTAACATGTTCAATATTGTCAAGACATAACCGACGGTTTGTTGTAGTCCAATTTAGGAATATCTGACCATCACCATATTCACATGAATTTTGTTCTTAGTGCAGAAAGCTTTATACGTATTGCGAAATTTACATGTAGAAAGAATAACATTTGAGTCCTGTGAGCTCATACATGTAGATCGAGAACAAAATTATAACAATGTGTTATTTGGGGTTTGACTGGACAATTATGAATTAAATATTCATGTGTGTTTATACAATGACAAATAACACATTTCACATATCAGTCAAAAAGCAGGCTCAATGGCATGATATTCTGAGTACATAGATTAGAACATTTTCCATATGTGTGGAGTATGTTTTCTATAGAGCTCATGGCTATACATGATCCATCAATCTAAATGTATCATCGTCAAAACCTACTTAGTTGTTCTGCTCATATAAAATTCTGAAACTGTCAGCATCCCAGATGACAAATCAATCGAACATGTATTGAATTGTACATGTATTTGTTTCAAATTGAGTGGAAACCTTCTTCAAAAATGCTAGAATCTTTGTTAAATTACAACCAAAGTTGGAATATTCGGATTCTACAACAAAATTGGTATCCCCCTCCCCCCTTCATTCGATTTCACTGACCCCTGGACCACCGACATGACAATTCCCAGTCATTCTCCATACAGATGATACATGTACCAGTATCATTTAGTACTCTGCTCTCTTGTTTTTCCGCCAGTCGCAATGATCCATCGCAATGATTCTTGGCAACCGTATCGATTTCATTTCATTCCACTGTTGTTTTCCAGTTCTGCCCTCAGCAATACCCACCCGTTCCGTTTTGTTCCGAGTGTAATCCATGCATCTACAGATAAAAAATTTGCTGCTATATTTAGAGATGGGACGATATTTCACTGCGATTGGTCAATGCCTGCGATTGGTCAATAACCACTTACTTTTGCCGTGTTCCAGATTTTCCTAGATGGATCAAGAATTTTGCTGCCTAGGTGTTTCTGTTGAGGAAACGGTATTTAAATTAAAGTAATTGTCATGAAAATTATTGCAACTGTAACTGTTTTCCATTTCATGTAGCTAATAGGCCATCGGTCACCACCTAGACGGTTCGGTAATGCAGCTTGCGATCAGGTTAACTTGTGTGCTGTGACGGTCAGGGCTATGTTGCAAAGAGATGACAGATAATTTAGTTGTTCCCTTTGAATATTCATACATGATGGTCAAGTACAACGGATGTGGACTATCGGCAATACTGTATACATGGAATATTGTGTTGAAAACAACTGTGCATCTGGAACTTTTTGGAGCATATCGACTTACCATGAGCTTCCTAATATTGCGGTATTAATGTCACCTCAGCAATAAATAAGCCACTCTATATCATTGCATTGATATCAGTGAGTTTATTGCCCGTCTTAATTCCTTGCTTCAGGTCATATCAGTATCCCTATATCTAAGTATCAGCATTTGTTTGCTGCTAAAATATGGTCTGAATTACTACAGTACGGATTTCATAAACCTTCCCTAGTGATGCGAGGGCGAAATGTCAAATGCTAGCCAGTTCAGTTACTGGCGTATGAGACCAGCATCAACTCGCACGATACGAGGAACTTGCATGTTGCTAGCACATCAGGCAGCTGTCTTAGTTGAGCAGGCGAGCATTGTCTCACATAGATGCACACATCCTTGATTTTGGATGCAAATACAATACAGACTCATTTGACATCCTTGATTTTGGATGCAAATACAGACTCTAATATAAACTGAACTTAAACAATACATTTGCGCATGTAATGTACAATGTACACACATTGTCTATAAACCAGTTGACCGTGTGACATATAATGACCTTCACCAAAAAAATTTGGATTGCGATATGCATTAGTTTGCCACAGTGCCAAGAAGCGATGCATCAAGCGATAGTCACACACAAGGCCAGCATTAAATTGTATGATGCTAGGTAAGGCAAAGTTAGGCTAGCATGTGCTAAATGCAAGGTTCAGCATGCTAGCTTTTTCTGAGGTTTTGTGAATCGGTACTGTAGTAACGCCAATAACATAATGGTCATGCATTGTAGTACAAAAAACGACCACATATTTTCACTGTGATGGCAAATTATCGTGCATTCAGCACATTATAGCACTGAGTGGTCTCTGCCAAATTACCCCTTGTCTCATGCTTCTTCCCGTGCATAATTGGCTCGACTTGTCACTCTGTGATCATGATGATGATCACCGACTTGGCAGAAACATGAACTCCTGTCATGCAAACATACCAATCAAGAATATTGATGAAGTACACCATTCAATTGTGCATTCCCTAATATAGGATGGAGGGGGGGGGGGGGGGCGGATTCCCATATGACAATGAATACCGGTAAATTCTCTCAGTGATAGTGTGAAATTTTGTTTGAATATGTGTTTGTGTCAATTACTTGCAGAACATCTCTCACTGTTGTGACAATGACAGGTCTACTATCAGCAGAATGTCATATTTCTCAATGGCGCCATGTGGGAAGTCAAATTTGAAATAACGGCTCCCCTCGGCGACTTGAATACTGATTGTATAACGGCAAGAAATGTTCCTTCCTCTCAAATCCTGAGGTCTG
Source organism: Terebella lapidaria (assembly GCA_949152475.1). Lineage (NCBI taxonomy): Eukaryota > Metazoa > Annelida > Polychaeta > Terebellida > Terebellidae > Terebella > Terebella lapidaria. Next base: position 21,073,033 of record OX424566.1, on the reverse strand, counting down.
ATTCCGAATTTGCGGGTGGAGAAAATACCCCCTTTCTTCATAGTGAATGCGAGTCTAACTAGGAAATAGTAGCTTCCGAGACGTTACCAGACTCGATAATTTGCTGGTGCATCGAAGATGTTCTGGGATAAATTGGCACTGGTTTGCTTCAAATCGCTGGAAATTCTGGAATAACGTTTTTTTTCCAAATCAGCTTTGGGGAGCTTTCGGGTATCAAGTGCTGGTAAATCATGCTATATGTTGTTTCTTATACATACATGTATTTTCTTAGGATGACCAAGATAATTATAGACAAATTAAAAAATGCATGATCTAGTCAATACACCCGATACACTACAGCTTATGTCTATCACCATCATCTCCATTCATATTTTGTCATTTTATCCTCCATAAATTCGACAAAATCATAGTTTAGACAGATATATGGCATAAAAGTGGGATTTATGTCACAACGTAATAATGGGGGTTCTGGTGATACTAAATACAATTTCCATACATGTACATAGTGGTACCGTATATTACCCCACCTTTCAATTTCATCATAACCTGATTACGCTGCCTTTGAGCTTCTCCACTTCATGGAAAATCTGATGAAAGCAAATTTATATTGGCAAAAAATTCCGAGCACATGACAAGTGGTCACACTGCTAATTTAACGAGTCTTATGCCCTGAATGCAAATTAGATGTCGGCTAAATTGCTAACTGCCCATCACGGCCTCCAGCTTTGGTGATATTGGTCAAAAAAGAAGTGATTGTACTTAGCATGCTTAGTGCAAGCCATTATTAAATGGCAAAATATAATTTGTGCCATTTCATGTAATGGATATATATCTTGTGTGCATGTGTTTCTGTTCAACATGTTCAATATTCTCAAGACATAACTGGCGGTTTGTTGTGGTTCAATTTAGGAATATCTGACCATCACCATATTCACATGAATTTCGTTCTTAATGCAGAAAACTTCATAGGTATTGCGATATTTACATGTAGAAAGAATAACATTTGAGTATGGTGAGCTCAAAGGATTGGGAACAAAATTATAACATTGTGTTATTTGGGGTTTGACTGGACAATTATGAATTAAATATTCATGTGTGTTTATACAATGACAAATAACACATTTCACACATCTTTCAAAAAGCAGGCTCATTGGCATGATATTCTGAGTACGTAGATTAGAACATTATCCATATGTGTGGTGTATGTATTTTATAAAGCTCATGGCTAAACATGATCCATCAATCTAAATGTATCATCGTCAAAACCTACTTAGTTGTCCTGCTCATATAAAATTCTGAAACTGTCAGCATCCCAGATGACAAATCAATCAACCAAGTATTGAAATGCCTTCATTTCAAACTGAGTGAAAACCTGCTTCAAATATGCCAAAATCTTCGTTAAATTACATCCAAAATTGGAATATTCGGATTCTACACCAAAATTGGTATCCCCCCCCCGCCCCCTTCATTCGATATCACTGATCCCTGGACCACCGACATTGACAATTCCCAGTCATTTTCCATACAGCATGTACAGATGATACATGTACCACTATCATTTAGTACTCTGCTCTCTTGTTTTTCCACCAGTCGCAATGATCCATCGCAATGATTCTTGGCAACCATATCGATTTCATTTCATTCCACTGTTGTTTTCCAGTTCTGCCCTCAGCAATACCCACCCATTCTGTTTTGTTCCGAGTGTAATCCATGCAGCTACAGATAAAAAAGTTGCTGGTTGCTCAATAATCCCATGCAGTTTATTGTTGTGGATCGAGGGCTTTGTTTCCGCCAATAATCGGCAGTAAATTATCAACTGGAATGGATGATATTGTGCATCTATAGGGCAATAAATTATGACCTTATGATGAACTTCATTATGATAATCAGTCCTTTCAATTTGTGTAGTGATTTTCATGGTTCGGGACGTACGAGCATGAGTATTATATTTGCATGTTCACCTGTTCATATGCTGTGCTTCTGTAACATGTATGGGTGACACAGTTATCTTGTGTGCACTGCTTGCGTGTACCTTAATAATGTTAATATGACCTGTTTTTCGCAGCTCAAAAAAATGTCAACTTCAACTGAAGTACAAAATGTAGCTAGCTTACCATAGAACAGCCCCGCTGAGCTCCCAAAACCAAGATAGAACTACAATGTCAGAAAGTCAGATTTGCAATTAGATCTCGCTAGTTTGAATTTTCATCGCTGGCGTCACCCAAGTACATGTAGTGGGTAGGATTTGCAGTCAGAATCAAATACAGTGACTCAATTTCCAGAGCAGTTTGACAGCCTGTCTGGATGTGTTGTTGAAAAGATGGAATTTGGTTCCACTGTCAATGCAACAACTGCAGAAAAAATATTATACAGTTGTCTAGTAATGATATATCTGCATATCTCAAGCAGCACAGGCGTTATATTAATAACGTCGGTATAATCCACGAACAAATTGATTTTATGGAAACTGACTCCACAGAGCCTCATGCAGCCTAGCTCAATGCGGTTGGAAAGTGTGGATGATTTCCCCCCTAGTACCGAGATGAACTGAATCGTCGACAGCGGAAAAAGAGATCCCACGATGGATTGACTCAATAAAACATTTACACGAACGCAACAACGTGAGGGAATGTAAATTTCACAGACGGAAATGACTTGAAATCGTCTGCTCACATCGCAACCAAAAAAATAACCTGTCGCAACATCACAAGTGCCTTACGATTTGAGTTGTCTGGAGAACTTGCTGTGATATCGGTGCCATAAATCGTCTTCCGCATCTTTTATCTGCTATATCACCAATGACAGGGGAATGAGACACCACGCTTGACGACTGACTGATGTATACGTTGAAATCTGCAGAAGTTGACATTCTTGTTTAACCTGAGGGATATTTGACTTCATCTTCTAGTTGGCATTATTGCATAGGGAGACTTATAATTCATGTGTGAAGATTTAGGATGGAATATATTTGGTGATATCATGCATGACAATTTTAACGAATCTTGACCACGCATTGCTCCACTCAGCTGTTCATATTTAAGCGGAAAAAAGCCGAAAATGTTGAATCGCCTGTACCCGATCCCCGGCCAGAAGTCGGAGGAAAAGATGGTTGTTATGTGGAGTGGGGGTAAACCGACAACCGTCATCCGCAGCAAGCAAACCGGTACCGCAGAACAGGCAGTACTCCCTTTCCAGTACAGCGTACCACTCAGCAAGTACCACACACTGAGTACAATGGCCCAGCAACAGCAGCGGAAGAAGGTTCCCATGGAAACCAGGAAATCCCGGCGGGTTTTACCGCAGTTGGTGACGTTGCAACAGTTGGCACCGAGAGAGGTCGTTGACCCGAATGCGGTGTGTACTTGTCCAGGTCGTCATGGCAACAATGGAAATCCTGTGCCTTATGGTAGTCATGGTGATAATGACGTGGAGAAGAGTGGTATCCATGGAAATGAATTGGAAAGGACAGATCAGGATGGTAGTGAAGTGGAGAGGACTCGTAACCATGGAAACAGTTGTGCTGATGTCTCAAATGGTGCAGATGGCGGTAACCATAGCAACCATGTGATTAGTGCAGGAAATAACAATATTCATCAAGGTGCTCAAATCAACAATGAACCAGTAGAGGATAGTAACCATATAAATGACAGTTACCATGGCAACCAGTGTAATGGAATTACCGATGCTCAAACTCAGGTGGATAACGAATCTCTTGATAAATTTTCAAGGTGAGTTTGCTTGTCCAAATTGGAAATTCACTGTACACATCAATTTAAATGTCTTGCGAACTCCCTATGTCAAAAACTTTGTTTATTATCAATTTGTGCCTTAGTTACCATTGTTACAATGAATCAAACTGCATGGATCTTACCTCTTCCCATTACATATCACACAACTACATTCTGTATCCTCAAACCATGCTTCAGAAACAAAGTGGTATTATGTAAGTCAAATATAGGATGGGAGCTTGTGGGAAATTCCTGAGTGGTATTATCATGATTATGTCGGACAGAGTCCAAGGGCTCCGGCCATGAAAGGCTTTACCTCTCGTACATCTCATGAATAATTCATAAACTCTAATCTGATAAAAAGTGCCCATGTCTACGGTTTGATTGCCTTCTAGGGAACTGTGTCTACTATATCGCTGTCGCCTGTAGGCCTAGTGTATTAAACATAATACTTAAGCTCAGATAGATTCAGCAAGAAAATACTTCTTCAACATGTTTTAGCGTTTTGAAGAATCATGCTTATACACAAAATAAAAAAAAATGTTAGGGAATTTTGGTCATGTAAATGTTTACTAGTTTGTCATTGCCAAAAACCATGGAAATATAAGGTTTCTCGCTATATTTCTATGCAAAACCAATTATTGTAATAGTTAATAATCAAATTCGCCCCGAGTGCCCCTTGTCCTATACCCAAAATAAACATTTTCAGATACTGTCCAAATTTTGATGGTCATCGTTTTTGTCCGCTTCCAACATCATTGAAGTGACAATGAAGAAGTCATAAAGTTGGAGTTTGGACATCGCTGCTTCCCATGTTAGAATGTACTGTAAGGAAGCAAGGAAAAATTATGTGTTGAGGTCCATAGAATCACCAAATTTTGTTTTTCATAATATCATTGTTGAGCATTGGTCTAATCCTGTTAATCGTGAATCGGAGAATTTGGAGGAAATTATTGGTCAATTACATGTATGTACATGTAGGTCTGTTTATTGAATGAATATAATATATCAGAGAAGTGATCGGTGATCAAAATTGGGCCCAACAAATTTCCTCAATCAAAGCTTGATTCTGCAGAATCTATTTTTGAATGCACAATAAACCGTCTACCGATAGAATTCCGAGTCATGGTTTTTCTCTGTGCTTGCCAACCGATGGAACTAATCGAATTACTCTTTTGGAAATCCTGGATAACCGATTTTACGTTGTGGAAAGAGCAGTTAACACTCTTTGATTGAAATTCTCTGGCATCAGTCAATATAGTCCTTATGTTTTCAGAGTGCTATATTCTGATATTGTAGCAGTACAAATTGCTGTCGTAGTGATCAATGCCAAGAAGGGATCAGTAGAAAAATATATATAAAACTATGTGAATGGAAGGCATTATATGTGCATGTAGCTATGTATGGTATGTACGTATGTATGAAAACTGAATTCCTACATTGTTGGAGTTGGATGAACATTTGATTGTTCCATTGTACTGTTGTATGCCAGAAATTCTTCCTGGTACTTCTTAAAGATTTAGTGATCTCTTCCACTTGAGTTGCAATCTTGCCTCAGAACACAAATGGAACAAGTCAGGAGAAATGTTGAATGTATAAGTAACAAGAATACATTCAATTACCTCTTTTGTAAAACGCTCGATTAGTAGCAAAAGTAAATCGTAGACAGAATGGTCAGTTATATACACCAACAATGAAGATCTGATACATTATACTAGTAACCACACACAAATCATGTACATACATGTTCGTCGAATGATGTCTTTGAGAAATCCTCACAAGCAAATGGTAAGTTGTTGATGCAAAACTTAAGCACAATAACCATGATAACGGTCAATCAAGTTGGCATTGACCAGGGTGAATCAATCAAATTAGCGATTAATTGCTTATATAATTACATGTACTGGTAGTGTGACCAAACGTAAGAAATAACTTGCAAGACGCCAGTGATCATCGTGATTGAGGGTAATAGCATTGGACATCTCTGCTGTTACTATGGTAACACATAGAAACTGAATGAGATTTTTTCAGGTCATTGTGTACCATACTTCAGCAATGTCCAAATGTATAAACTTCAATTATCTTTCATGTCAACCCCAAACGTCTTTTAAAAGAATCAGAATAAAATCCCCTGCTGAGCCTTTTCCTGACTTTCCAAGAAATTCATTGACATCACAGTTGATTCTGTCTCCATGACATTTCCAAGGCACGGGGCAGCACAAAATTGCCCGGAAATTTCAAATGATCAAAGATTCATGCCCGCTTCAACATGTTCAAAAGCACATCTTCAACTGCATAGTGACGACTGCAGCCTGGTGGAGTGCTTTGGCAATTTCCAGCAGTTTTAGATGTCTCAGGATGGTTGCTTCAAGAAAAAAACTTTGAAATACCTCCCGTCTGCATTAGTAAGAAAGGAATTCTGAATGCTGCACATTTACTATGGTCCTGATGTCACCATGACAACCATCTTGACAAAGATAGCACATGGTGTTCTGTGTTCAGTAAGACCCGGATATCATACGCAATATCGTATTCATCCGGGAATAAACGGTGAATTATGCGCACAATAAATTTCATGCAACATAACCCATGCCCACCACAAATAAACCCTCAACTGCCCCCACCTCTTCCCCTTATATATATTCAAAACTGGTTCTCCTAAGCCTCTCGTGCATTGACATATTGGCAGTGACAGTTTCTCGAGGGGGGGTTCCATACCTCATACATGGGACAGAAGTCACATAGATGTCCAGCTACACGTATTTATGGATCATGTGGATGGGGACCGGTCATCTGTAAAAGATTTTGGAGGTCACTCGGTGATAAATTTGTCGGCCCCTTGGCAAGTTTTGACCACACAGAGCGGCAAGGTATGGAGTATTTTTATGAGCCTGAGAAGGTGGTCGGGAATATATGATTTCGTGGATGTGATACATCAACTACATGTATCTTTGGATATCCTCTTGTTACCTGAGAATCTGATAAAGCTACACTGACTGTCATGTCCAAAAATTATAAGCCCAAAAGTCGTGAACATCTACAGTACAAACGTCAGTATAAGTTTTATGTTCATGTCTCAAGCGTTTTCTCCTGAGGGACATCGAAAGAGGCGCACATAAAACAGAATGGTCTCATCAGAGACCATTGATGAGCAAGTAGAACTCAGGGTCAGTGGATTTTGTTTTGTACTTAATGAACATTGAAGCATGATATTTTCTTTTTTTCGTTGTAAATTCTCACAAGTAGCTGTTCATAATGTTACCAGTTTGCTTATGAATCTTACCTGTCTTGCAGAGATTACGGACAGAAAACAGGTTGCTACGACAAAGAATAGACAATCTTGAAAAGGTCAGTTGTGTTTGCAATGCTAGGGAATGTATTAAACTTACCCTATGAAGGGCGTAGAATGACGTACTATGTTTACTTTTAATTCATTAGAAATGCGGAAAACAACAGGAAAACATCATTTCATGATTTTCATCTACACCCTTTCATGATCATTCACTGCCATTATTCATGTTTTTCGTGTGGGAAAAATAATGATTCGTGAATAACCCTGATAACTTACCAGAATATAAGCAAACAGCTCTGCGAAGAGTGAATTATTTTTGGTATGATGTTTGATTAACATTGTAAAAATCCAATAAACTTCGCAACAAAACATCCTGGCTCTGTGCTGTGCAAAATTATTCATAAGTGTTGACAATTCGGATTGCGCAATTAGGGTAATGTGATAAATATTATTCTGTTGCAAGCTTCTTTAATTGATTATCGTGTACATGCATATTGTGTACATGCACTTCAGACAGCAAACTAAATTATAATAGCTGAGCCTATTAGCTTGATTAGGGCATTAGAGAAAACATCAATATATGAATTACTATACATACATACATTATTTTGGACTCAATGCGTGAATATTGATTAGTTTTTATGGTGAACATAGTTCATTGAAATGTCCATATTCCTGATTAACAGATTATAAATTAACCATACAGTCGATAATAAAATTCTGAATCTCTTAACGTGCGGAATGTATGAAACGTCGCGATTAATTTTGAAGTACAAAAACTTATTTTGAACTACAAAATCCAGCAAATTCAAAACTAAAATCCCACTTTTCCTATCTGCCTACAGGAGACTGGTACGTTAGCAGACCGCCTGATCCAGGACCAGGTCAAGTATGCCCAGCAGGCCGAGGAAATCTTCATCCTCCGTCGGGATCTCTCTGTCACCCGACAACACAACCAAGTCGTCACTAACCAGCTCGAGGCCGCCAAGGATCGGGTCAGTTGGGGCAATCTGAGGATGCTAGACTGTTCAAGTCGTGTCAGAAATTAATCTTCAATTAGTGTCAACATGTGAACATAGGACAGTTGTTAGACACACAGTATGTAGATCTCTAGTTCTCTGTTGCCTCTTGGCCCTGTCTTCTTTTGTAAAACCTACATTTTCCTGCAACATGAAATGCATTTACACTCATAAGCATCACAAAAGCAATAAGAACAGTTTTCCATAATTGTCCATGACAAAGTCAAACATGTCAAATAAGCAAACATGTCAAATAAGCAAACAAATCCCGGTCACTTACATGTACAGTCGGACACGCAAAGTTCGACCGCGTCGGCAGACAGTTCAGATGACCGGTCGTCCAAAGACGAGACGATCGAGGAGTTGCAGAAAGAGCTGACCGATGTCCGACACCAGGCCGAGGAGTCCACGTCCACCATGAACGAACTCAAAAACAAGATCTCACAGCTTGAAAATGTATGTGTGTGGTTTAAATGATTTAATGTTTTGTCTGATTGGTATGTGAATTTTGGAAGCTTGGTAATCAATATGAAAATATTTTAGGTCATTAAAGAGCAACAACAGGCATGGAGAGATGATGCAATGGGAGTTCTGGGATCGATATTTCAAAATATTGTCATGATTAATCTAATATCGATTTCACGTTGTGACCATCTAACAAATCATAACTTTTGAAGAAGTATCACACAAACACATCACTTGAATCCAAGTTGAACTGCATGCATACCATAAATTATCTATTATCTGGAAATGATAGTAATAACAATGTACACATTTCCCTCCCCTACTGACAGCAAAACCAGCAGCTGACGAAGGAGCCGAGCTCAGAGATACAACACCTCCAGGAGGAACTGATCGGATCCAAGCTGCGTGAGGCTGAGTCTAATCTCTCACTCAAGGAACTCCAGCAGAAAGTCTTCGACCTTGAGAAACACTGGAAGGTCAGTGAAGAATGTTAGGTTAGTTTAATATGGAGAGTTAGCTGAAAACGTGTTAGAAAACTCAAATAATGATTGCAGAGGGGGGGGGGGGGGGTCCTAAAAATTGTGTCTATAGATAATCAAGTAGCATTTTCGGAGATTCGAAATAGGGTATTGCAGCCTTTTGAAAATTGGTGTCACTTCGCCATGTATACATGCTAAAAATGAGGGAATGAGTTTCGGGGAAATAATATTATGTTGTTATACATACATCTATGCGGCTATACTTTTAATGTAGTATACACAGCATGTATATAGACACAAGGTAATACAAACCCTGTCATCTTTGCTTGACAGCGATACAATGAGAGACAGCAGCTACAGACTCCGCCCAAGTTTTCCAAGGACAAAGTTGCCCAGATGACCGAGGATCTCATGTCCACCAGAATCCGGGAGGCCCAGGCCTTCGGTGACCTCAAGGAGACAAAACTCAAGATGATGGAACTTGAGACAGAGGTATGAAAACTTCTAGCATTGGTAGGGTTGGGATTGGGAGGTCTTTGGATCTGATGGTTGTCCAGTCTGGGGTTTTACAGTCTTTTGTGACCTCAAGGCTGACTATATAGACCTTGTGGGGAAGGAAGGTCCAAGGAAGGTCGATCAGTATGATGCTCACCGAAGGCAAATCTGAAATACTTACAGTGTGTGCATACACTCATGTAAAACTTCACTCATTTCTTTAGTTCATTCATCACTTTTCTTCAGAACCACATCTGCACGCGCCAGATTCGACGCCTAGACGACGAGAATGCTAAGTTGAAGGAAGAGCTTGAGAAAGGGGAAGTACGGCAGAAAGAACTGCAGACCAGTATCAAGGAACTGGAGCGCAAAATCAGCGACAACGATTCCAAAGTAAGCATAGTATAAATACGAAGTTGTTTGAATATCTTTTATAGTTGCTATTTGAAATTCATTGAGGATTATGGAGTTCGAAAATATAGTTGGGAATCTTTTCTGGCAAGGGAATGTAACCAATCTTCTGATTGGTTTCAGTTCAAAGAAGATGGAATGATGACAAAAATCAGAGATGCTGAATATGCCCAGACAATCGCAGAAATGAGACAACGAATTGCTGAGCTGGAAATTGAGGTGAGTGGAAACAGTGAGTGTAAAAATCATGATACTCAAGATCAACCCCATATCTCACTGACAGTTTAGTGCTTTATCTCACAATTGTAACCCATCATCTCATAAATTGTAACCCCTCACCCTGCACAGAACCAGGAGCTGGTGACGGAGGGACAGTTACAGGAACGTGGAGACAAACAGGAGCTTCTCAACAAGATAGCCGACCTACAGGAAGAGGTGAGTTTGATAGTAGATGAAAGTGTCTTTCATCAATAACGTAAATGCAAGCATAAAAGAATAACATTACTCTTTCTATTCTAGGTCTTGCAACTGAAGATGGCCCGACGGTAACAAAGTTTATCATCGCTTGCCCTAAACAACATAAACCTGGACTCAGAGAGTGAATATGATACAGATGAAGTCGAGACCAACCGTCTTCACTTGAATAACGACGATGACACAGTGTCACCAATCGACGCCTCAAAACGCCAACCTGTGCGACGGCCCCGTGGACTGCCAAGTTTTGACAGTTCCGACGATATTGACAGTAACGGTGATTCAAGTGAAAATGCATCGAAAGTCAAAGTCGTCCGGCGGAAAAAGAAATCCAGTGGGGATAAAAAAGCCAAGGAGCGTCTAAGTCTGGACTTCGATAAGACCCCCACTCAGGACTCTTTGAATGGCACGTTTTTCTCGCACGAAAATGGAAATGGAGTCGATACGATGTCCGCTAGTTTTAGCGAGTTCGGGGGTGGCCAGGATATTTCAACACTAACGAACGGTGCTATTAGTAATAGTTTGAACGTCCCTGCACACAAAGTGAAATCGAGAATCAACGAGGATCGCGGTAGCGGTGATAATTCGGAGTGAAAACACTTGAGAATATAAGAGAAAATTGACTCGAATTTTCTGCCTGTGTTTTCTAATACTACCCAAAGTGCAATAGAGGAAGGTTTCGAACGTACTGATTCTGTCGAACCTTGACTTTTTTGCTGCAGTGTATACCATTTTATATGTGTACGAACAATGTGCCAGTACCTGTGCCCATTTACTCAATGCATAAACAAATCTGTCTGGTATGTATTATATGCTGTTTATAAAACAACAACAATGAATTGAATGTGTACAATTTGATATTGCATTTTGTAGCCTCGTATATGACTATGACTGTGTGATCTTTCGTTTATGAAGACGGTACTCTGTGTATTGAAGAATGACTATTGTTGAAAAGTTGATAATAGGAATGTTGTATGGTACACTATTTACAATGTGTACATTGTTACTATGGTTAAGTTAAAGTCTTTCACATACTGTCTGATTTGTAAATGTTACAAGCATCAAAGTTACATTTAATGGAAAATCACATGTATACGCATTATCACTAGTTGATGAAGCCTGGGAAAATTGTAGGTTCTTGTTCACAAGAAGAAAATGGGGAGAAATTTCTGAAACAGGCATGATAATAAATATGAAATATTGTATTCATCAATATATTTAGTGCCCAGTTTCATGGATATACATGTAGGTTACATTCCATAGACGAGATATTGTTGTTGATTCAGATCTCAAAACTGTTTGCAAGTGTTTCCTTTCTACATTTCTTCTTTCGACTATGATCTTTGATAACTGATAAGAAGTTCACCTCGGAATATTTTGTTATTTCTGAACAACTGACAGTTTGGAGAAACAAAATACCAGTACCTTTAAATTAGTAAGCTTTATCTTGGAGCTGAGGTTAATAATTTTCATGCACTTCTACAGCTCTCCATATTTATTATACGTGTAAGATTACAATTTCAACTGAGCGAACTCTGTGGATTCTTCGGATGCCAAATTGATGTTGAAAAAAGTAACTCGTGTTTTCATGTAGCATGCGTATTCAGGTTTTGTACATGTGATATGGACCGCTATATCCAATATTAAATGTCATACTACCGGTACCATTTATATTTTACTTGAAAACGTTTTCGTTAAATATGCTGCCGCGGACATAGATCTATTGTATGGCTTGATGTTACACTGTCCATGTGTATACCACCTATTTCATGTATATCAGGGTAGCGCTATTTCAATTGTGGGTTCGTGCCTGCAAATTGTATACAGTGCATCTTGTACATGGGTAGATTCGTTCATGTAAAACTGTGGGGTACCACGTCGGGTATCTTGATAAACAATGCATTTTCTCAAGTTTTTACTGTGACGTGAAATTTGTGATAAATTAATTAATGTGTTGATGTGTAACTACTGATTTCTTGCTCTTATAAATGACTGCTTGCCATTACGTCATCTCTTGGGTTACAGGGGAAAAAATGAAGGATTTCAAGAAAAACTGGACTACTCTGTTTGAAGTACCGTATTGGTCCCAATATTAGCCAAAGCAAGACCTCCTGCAGTAACGCGCTCGAAAATGAGGTGAAATTTGAGGTAAAAATTTAAGAAAATCACTAAACAATATACCGATAGCCTTCAATCCCCTGATTATGATTCAAATAACATAAATATGTGGATTGGAACACTCCCAAGAGTTTATTAAAAAGATATGAAGTGAAATCCAAGGTAACAAAATTGGAACATTTGTGGAGAGAAGAGGGGGGCGTGCCACTATTAGGACCAATGCAGTATTCATTATTTTGAATAAATAATATCACTGGTTTCACGAGCACGATAGTAATGGTAGATTCAATGTCGTCTTCTTCGAAATGAATGCATTTTGGAAGTGGTTAAACGTAAAATGCCATCAAATTTCCAGGTTGAATATTTCTTTTTAACGTGGTATTTAATATTAACAATGTTTCGCTTTGTTCTGTCATGTGCATATTTATTTTATGGAGAAATAACTTTCATAGTCCACATGGCCTCACATAAATTATTTATGATTATTATCATATATGCAATAAACTTTGTTATGGAACCGAAACTGCAGTTTTGTGTTGTTTTAAATATAAATCAGCATTTTTGGCTGCCACAATACGGTCCGAATTAATGAAGGGAATATGATCATGCATTGCAGGTTTTCACTACAATTTAGAACCACTCATTATCACCATGATGGCCAATTATCATGCACCGAACATATAGAATTGATCGGGCAGTGCTTGCCAGATTACCACTGGCCTTATACATCTTCCTAAGTATAATTGGCTCGACTATTTTTCTAGAATGATTAACGACTTGGCAGAAGGTTGAACCACTGACATGCAAAAGTACCACTCATGTGTGCTCATGATAAGTTGATGAAATACGCCAATCCATTGCCATGTTGTTAGGAGCATGCAGGGGTGGAAAGGGAGGGAGGAGGGGAGGTGGAGGGCGGGTTCACATGAGAATGCTTGACCAATGAAATGAACAGAATAATGAAGGAGATGGATATCTCAATCAAATATCGCAATGACAGTTCGAAATTTTTGTTTGAATATGTTTTCAATATATACTTGTATTGTGGTGTGCACAATTGGATAGAAAATCTATTCCGATGTTCCAAGGTTTTGATGACACGAGATATATTTACAATAAATAAACTAACCAGCAGCTTAGCAATTAAATTTCCCCACAAAGTCTTAAGGTAGTCCGCTCCAAACAGTGAGGGGAGGGGGTCAAAGAGTTTTTCAAAATAAATGACTATATTAACAAAAACTAGAGATTCAAAATGACATATTTTATAGAGTAACTGATCAGCATCCTAAAACTGAAAAGAAAGTAGGGGGTCACCGTATCCGTTCTCTTGGAAAACAAGATGCAAGATGTGAATATGGGCAAAAAATGTGTAAAAATACCATAAATTAAGTCACTTTAGTAAATTTTGGTGATTTTTTATCGAATATGTCGAAGAAACCAGCACGGTGACCCCCTATTTTCTTTTCAGTATTAGAATGCTGATCAGTTACTCTATAAAATGTGTTATTTTGAAGAGATATTATTCAAGATATAACTTTTAAATCTTGACTTTTCATTACCTCCTTGTTTGTAGCGGACTACGTTAACAGGGTCGTTATTTCCATGCAGAACATTGACTCTCATTGTGATGACACCGACAAGTCTGCTGTCCCCAGAAAGTCATATTTCTCAATAGCGCCATGTAGGAAGTCACATCTGAAATAATGGCTCCCCTCGATAGCTCGATTCCTGATTGTGTAACAGCCATACTGCACTCAATTCTGAGGTCTAATTTGACATTTGCAGGTAGCATGGCAGAACATTCAAATTCTTGCCAAGATAATGTCTCTAATCACACAATCAACTCACTTTCAAAAGTAATATTTGACACCCAAGTAATTAGGACATTTTATTGATGTTTATGGCAGCATACTTCAATGTGTTTCAGCATTGAATTTCAATAACTGTAGGAATGTCACAATCACAAAATTACATGCTGTGTTGGGGAAGAACAAGCTGGGATTCTAATATTCCTGGATATTTCTGGATTTTTCTTTATTCTGTCAGCAGAGATAATATCCCATTTCATGACTGTTTTTCTGGATTTTTCTTCATTCTGTCAATAGAGATATATGCCATTTCATGACATATATCCGTATCTTAACCCCTGGGGAGCATAGCAAACGCTTTTATGTTGCATTAGGTCATCACCCGAAAAGAGGAAAGCATTCTGTCTCTATTCACTTGGTTATTACCAAGCATTAGTTTGATCATGTTGATTTACAGCCATGTAGATTTCCGCTTGTCAAGTGATACAGTACTCATGACTTTTGTATACATCCAATTTACATTTTATCAAAACCTTTATCAATGCATATCTTATCATGATCACATGAATTCAGTGGTAACGTGTATGTAGTTTCGTATGTGTTTAGTGACAGTTTTATAATCAGATGAGAAATTGACTGTTGAGTATAACATTAGATATATGGATATTATGATGGTTTGGAAAGAGTTTGTGTCAGGAAGCATGGATAAAAATTGATACTGGATCTGATGACTGTGGACTGAAGATACATGTATGCTTTATTCATATCAAATACATGATATACATGGTATGAGTATATGCACTTATATTGATGTATAAACATGATAAAGTAAAAAAGGGAAATTTCGAGTTTGACCTGGCAAGGACAACCAATGCGCACACTCAATCTGTGGAAGTGTCCACCCCTCACCACCTAGTAGTCCAATTCCTCTCCTGTCCACAAGGTCCAATCCTTTCCATCCTCCCACTTGGCACTATCTGTATTCCACCTATTCAGTCTGCTGAAGCCCTAGATAATTGTGTAAGGGCCCTGTCCTATTGACAGCTTTTGTCACCGCTTAAGTTCGAAAGATTTGCAGAAGGTGATTCGCAGTGGGGCAATCCGCAATCGAATCTCAACGACTTTCCCTCTGATAGCTAGAGATATGCCTGCGATTGGTCAATAACCACTTACTTGGAATGATTTTGCCGTGATTCGGATTCTCTCAGACGGGTCAAGAACTTTGCTGCACACGTGTTTCTTTCAAGGCAACCCCATTTGAAATTCAGTAATTGTCGTGAAAATTATAGCAAGCAATTTGGAGGCTGTAACTGTTTTCCATTTCATGTAGCCAATAGGCCATCGGTCACCACCCAGACAGTTTGGTAATGCAGTTTGGGATCAGGTTAACTTGTGTGCTGTGATGGTCAAGGCTATGTTGGAAAGTGGTGACAGAAAATCTAATTGTTCCCTTTGAATATTCGCATACATGTACACATGATGGTCTTTAACCCTTTCACTGCCGGAGGCGACTTTAGTCGACAGAGGGGTTCACTGCCGGAGGCGACTTTAGTCGACCAAAATTAGGGGAAATCAGGGCAAACTAAAAAACGAGAAATTGATATTCTATTTAGTTTCAACAGTGAAATTTTGCAACTTAATTTGTATATAAAGTAATTACAACAACCCCACTTGATATTTTAATACAATTGAAAATGTTTCAAAACAAATATGTGATTTAAAAAATATACTTTGAAATAACTTGGCAATGGGAGACAAGGTCTGAAATAGTTTTTGGCAGTGAAAGGTTTAGATTGTTGGCAATACTGAATACATAGAATCAGAAATGGGTTATCTTTTATGGATTTCTGAATTTTGTGTTGAAAACAACTATGCATCTGAAACATTGTGGAGCATATTGACTCGCCATTGAGCTTCCTAATATTGTGAGGTTTTCGTGTCACCTCAGTAATAACTTAGCCACTCCATATCGTTGCATTGAGATACTACAGCACCGATTTCACAAACCTTCCCTAGTGATGTGAGGGCGAAAGGCTAGGTGCTAGACAGTTCGATTACTGGTGATATGAGGCCAGCATCAACTTGCATGATAGGAGGCTTGCGCAATGCCAATGCATCAGGCAGCAGTCTTAATTGAGCAGCGGAGCATTGTCTTGCACAGATGCACACATCCTTGATTTCAGATGCAAATTCAGACTCTAATATAAACTGAACTTAAACAGTGCACTTGCCCATGCGATGTACAATGTACATAATACGGATGGTCTATAAACCACTCGACCATGTGACATATAATAGCCTTCACCAAAAGATGCGAAATGCATTAATGTGCCACAGTGCCAAGCAGCAATGCTAGCATCGGGCGATGCCCGCACACACAAGGCGAGCATCAAATCGTATGATGCTAGGTCAGGCAAAGTTATTCTAGCACATGCTAAATGCCTGGTTCAGTATGCTAACATTTTGGTGAGGCTTTGTGAAATCGTTACTGTAGTAACGCCAACAACATGTTGATCATACATTGCAGTACAAAATACGACCACATATTATCACCGTGATGGCAAATTATCGTGCACCCAGCACATCACAGCGCTGAGTGGTCTTTGCCAAATTAACACTGGCCTCATGCACCTTCCCGTGCATAATTGGCTCGGCTTTTCGCTCATTAATGATCACTGACTTGGCAGAAAATGAACTCCTGTCATGCAAAAGTACCAATCAAGAAATATTGATGAAGTACACCAATCAATTGTGCATTTCCTAATACAGCATGCAGGGATGGAGAGGGGGGCAGATTCCCATATGAGAATGAATACCGGTAAATTTTCACAGTGATAGTGTGAAATTTTGTTTGAATATATGTTGTGTCAATTCCCTGCAGAACATTGACTCTCACTGTGATGACATCAACATGTCTGCTATCAGCTACAGAAGGTCATATTTCTCAATGGCACTGTGTGGGAAGTCAAATTTGAAATAACGGCTCCCCTCTGCGACTTGAATACTGATTGTATAACAGCAAGAAATGTTCCTTCCTCTCAAATCCTGAGGTCTGATTCAGAATTTGCGGGTGGAGAAAATACCTCCTCTCCTTGTGGTGAATGCGAGTCTAACTAGGAAATAGTAGCTTCCGAGACGTTACCAGATTCGATAATTTGCTGGTGCATTGTAAGATGTTCTGGGATAAATTGGCACTGGTTTGCTTCAAATCGCTGGAAATTCTGGAATTACGGTTGTTTTATTTTCCAAATCAGCTTTTCGGGAGTTTTCGGGTATCAAGTGCTGGTAATTCATGCTATGTTGTTTCTTATACACACATGTATTTGCTTAGGATGACCAAGATAATTATAGACAAATTAAGTGCATCTTTATCCTCCATAAATTCGACAAAATCATAGTTTAGACAGATACATCCCATAATACATGTAGTGGGATTTTATGTCACAACTTGATAATGCGGGTTCTGGTGATACTAAATTCAATTTCCATACATGTACATAGTGGTACCATATATTACCCCCACCTTTCAATTTCCTCATAATCTGATTACGCTGCCTTTGAGTTTCTCCACTTCCTGGAAAGTCAGATGAAAGCAAATATATATTGGCAAAAAATTCCGAGCAGATGACAAGTGGTCACACTGCCAATTTATCAAGTCTTATGCCCTGAATGCAAATTAGATGTCAGCTAAATTGCTAACTGCCCATCACGGCCTCCAGCTTTGGTGATATTGGTCAAAGAAGTAGTCGTTGCACTTAGCATGCTTAGTGCAAGCCATTATTAAATGGCAAAATATAATTTGTGCCATTTCATGAAATGAATATGTCTTGTGGGCATGTGTTTCCGTTTAACATGTTCAATATTGTCAAGACATAACCAGTGGTTTGTTGTAGTCCAATTTAGGAATATCTGACCATCACCATATTCACATGAATTTTGTTCTTAGTGCAGAAAGTTTTATACGTATTGCGAAATTTACATGTAGAAAGAATAACATTTGAGTCGTGTGAGCTCGTACATGTAGATCGAGAACAAAATTATAACAATGTATTATTTGGGGTTTGACTGGACAATTATGAATTAAATATTCATGTGTGTTTATACAATGACAAATAACACATTTCACATATCATGCATATCAGTCAAAAAGCAGGTTCAATGGCATGATAATCTGAGTACACAGATTAGAACATTTTCCATATGTGTGGAGTATGTTTCTATAGAGCTCATGGCTATACATGATCCATCAATCTAAATGTATCATCGTCAAAACCTACTTAGTTGTCCTGCTCATATAAAATTCTGAAAATATCAACATCCCAGATGACAAATCAATCAAACATGTATTGAATTGTACATGTATTTGTTTCAAATTTAGTGGAAACCTTCTTCAAAAATGCTAAAATCTTTGTGCAATTACAACCAAAGTTGGAAAATTCGGATTCTACACCAAAATTGGTATTCCCCTCCCCCCTCCATTCCATTTCACTGATCCCTGGACCACCGACATGACATTTCCCAATCATTCTCCATACATTTAGTTTAGTACTCTTTAGTACTCTGCTCTCTTGCTTTTCCGCCAGTCGCAATGATCCATCGCAATGATTCTTGGCAACCGTATCGATTTCATTTCATTCCACTGTTGTTTTCCAGTTCTGCCCTCAGCAATACCCACCCGTTCTGTTTTGTTCCGAGTGTAATCCATGCTTCTACAGATAAAAAAATTGGCGGTTGTTCAATAATCCCATGCAGTTTATTGTTGTGGATCGAGGGCTTTGTTTCCGCCAATAATCGGCAGTAAATTATCAACTGGAATGGATGATATTGTGCATCTATAGGGCAATAAATTATGACTTTATGATGAACTTCATTATGATAATCAGTCCTGCCTGTAGTGATTGTCATGGTTCAGGACGTACGAGCATGAGTATTAAATTTGCATGTTCACCTGTTCACTTTGGAATATTCGGTGGAGATTTTCATTTGCATACAATTTTATGATGTATGCTGTGCTTCTGTAACATATATGGGTGACACAGTTATCTTGTGTGCGATGCTTGCGTGTATCTTAATAATGTTGATATGACCTGTTTTTCCCAGCTCAAAATAATGTCAACTCCAACTAAAGTACAAATGTAGCTAGCTTACAAGTGAACAGCCCTGCTGAGCTCCCAAAATCAAGACAGAACGACAATGTCAGAAAGTCAGATTTGCAATTAGATCTCGCTAGTTTGAATTTTCATCGCTGGGGTCACCCAAGTACATGTAGTGGGTAGGATTTGCAGTCAGAATCAAATACAGTGACTCAATTTTCCACAGCAGTTTGACAGTCTGTCTGGGTGTGTTGTTGAAAAGATGGAATTTGGTTCCACTGTCAATGCAACAACTGCAGGAATAAAATCATGCAGTTGTGTAGTAATGATATATCTGCATATCTCAAGCAGCACAGGCGTTATATCAATAACCTCGGTATAATCCACGAACAAATTGATTTTATGGAAACTGACTCCACAGAGCCTCATGCAGCCTAGCTCAATGCGGTTGGAAAGTGTGGACGATTCTCGCCCTAGTACCGAGTTGAACTGAATCGTCGACAGCGGAAAAAGAGGTTCCACGATGGATTGAGTCAATAAAGCATTTACACGAACGCAACAACGTGAGGGAATGTAAATTTCACAGACGGAAATGACTTGAAATTGTCTGCTGACATCGCAACCGAAAAAAAGTCTGTCGCAACATCACAAGTGCCTTATGATTTGAGTTGCCTGGAGAACTTGCTGTGATATCGGTGCCATAAAGCGTCTTCCGCATCTTTTATCTGCTATATCACCAATGACAGGGGAATGAGACACCACGCTTGACGACTGACTGATTTATACGTTGAAATCTGCCGAAGTTGACATTCATGTTTAACCTGAGGGATATTTGACTTCATCTCCTAGTTGGCATTATTGCATAAGAAGACTCATAATTTATGTACGAATTTTTAGAATGGAATATATTTGGTGATATCATGCATGACAACTTTAACGGATCTTGACCACGCATTGCTCTACTCAGCTGTTTATATTTAAGCGTAAAAAAGCTGAAAATGTTGAATCGCCTGTACCCGATCCCCGGCCAGAAGTTGGAGGAAAAGATGGCTGTCATGTGGAGCGGGGGTAAACCGACAACCATCATCCGCAGCAAGGAAACCGGTACCGCAGAACAGGCAGTACTCCCTTTCCAGTACAGCGTACCACTCAGCAAGTACCACACACTGAGTAGAATGGCCCAGCAACAGCAGCGGAAGAAGGTTCCCATGGAAACCAGGAAATCCCGGCGGGTTTTACCTCAGTTGGTGACGTTGCAGCAGTTGGCACCGAGAGAGGTCGTTGACCCGAATGCGGTGTGTACTTGTCCAGGTCGTCATGGCAACAATGGAAATCCTGTGCCTTATGGTAGTCATGGTGATAATGATGTGGAGAAGAGTGGTATCCATGGAAATGAATTGGAAAGGACAGATCAGGATGGTATTGAAGTGGAGAGGACTCGTAACCATGGAAACAGTGGTGCTGATGTCTCAAATGGTGCTGATGGCGGTAACCATAGCAACCATGTGACTAGTGCAGGAAATAACAATATTCATGAAGGTGCTCAAATCAACAATGAACCAGTAGAGGATAGTAACCATGGAAATGACAGTTACCATAGCAACCAGTGTAATGGAATTACTGATGCTCAAACTCAGGTGGATAACGAATCTCTTGATAAATTTTCAAGGTGAGTTTGCTTGTCCAAATTGGAAATTCACTGTACACATCAATTTGACTGTACTTTTTTTTATTATCAATTTGAAATAAATGCTGTGTTAGTTACCATAGTTACAATGATACAAACTGCATGAAATTTATCTTTCCCATTACATATCACACAACTACATTTTGTACCTCAAACCATGCTTCAGGAATAAAGTGGTATTATGTAAGTCAAATAGGATGGGAGCTTCATGTAGGAAATTCCTGAGTGGTATTATCATGATTATGTCGGACAGAGTCCAAGGGCTCTGGCCATGAAAGGCTTTACCTCTCGTTCATCTCATGAATACATATCTCTCATAAACTCTAATCTGATAATAAGTGCCCACGTCTACCATATGATTGCTTTCTAGGGAACTGTGTCTATTATATCGCTGCCGCCTGTAGGCCTAGTGTACATGTATTAAACATAATACTTAAGCTCAGATAGATTTACAAATAAAATACTTCTTCAACATGTTCTAATCGTACTTGTGCACAAAATAAAAAAATGTTAGAAAATTTTGGTCACGTAAATGTTCACTAGTTTGTCATTGCCAATAACTACTATAGGGCGACTCGCTATACTTCTATGCAAAACCAATTATTGTGACAGGTAATAATCAAATTCGCCCTAGTGCCCCTCGACCTACAGTATACCAAGAATCAACATCTTCAAGTATTGTCCAAATTTCGATGGTCATCGTTTCTGTCTTGTTCCAACATCATTGAAGTGGCCATAAATAAGTCATAAAATAAAACTTTAGGCATCGCTACTTTCCATATGTTACAATGTACTGTAAGGAAGCAAATGAAAAATTATATTCTTTTGAGTGCTGAGGTTCGTAAAATCACCAAATCTTGTTTTTCATAACATCATTGTTGAGCAATGAACTAATTGTATATTGGAAAATTTCGAGGAAATTATTGATCAGTTACATGTATACAGGCCTGTTTATTGAATGAATATATATCAGAGAAGTGATCGGTGATCGAAATTGGGCCCAACAAATTTCCTCAGTCAAAGCTTGATTTTACAGAATCTATTTTTGCCTGCACAATATAACGTCTAGCGATAGAATTCCGATTCATGGTTTTTCTCTGTGCTTGCCAACCGATGGAACTAATCGAATTACTCTTTCGGAAATCCTGGATAACCGATGTTACGTTGCGGAAAGAGCAGTTAACGCTCTTTGATGGATTTTGCCAGTGAAAAATTCTCTGGCATCAGTCAATATAGTCTTCACGTTTTCGGAGTGCTGTTTTGTACATTACAAAATGCTGCCATAGTGATCATTGAATGGATGCTGCCATAGTGATCATTGAATGGATGAGTAAAAAATATCTACAGTGGATCCTGTGTTAAAGACCACCTGGATTGAGAGACCACCCTGTGTTTTAAGACCACTCCACATTGTCCCAAGTGGCCTTTTATCATGTAAATGAACCTGTCATGAGAGACCACCTGTCATTTAAGACTGCCTTTTTGGGGTCCCTTTGGGTGGTCTTAAAAGACAGGATCTACTGTATATAAAACTGTGTGAATGGAAACATACAGTGCCATCCATTAATTTGGAGCCACTTTAGCGAGGTCTTGATTACCAGAGGTTGGTATTGTAGTCATATGATTTTGAGTGTATATTTTCAATAAACCTAGTGATACAAATTACAGGCTACATTAGGGTTACAATAAGACTGATAGTCATAACGATTTGACTGGATCTTCCACTTGTTCTGGATCATAGATCACACAATCTCTGGGAAACATTTAATCGTTGAAATCCAGTCCTTGGGTATATATTCAATTTCAAAGCATTTCCTGCTCAGAATCTTTCGGGGTGGATGACGATATTGGATAAAATACATTAATGTAAAGAATTTGAGGTCAGTGCTCGCCCACAGATCGGGAAGAAAAGTCCTAGATCCAGATGTGCAAATCCTGTATGGTCATGTGACACTACAGAATCTATATTGTCTAATTAGTTGGTAATCCAGAATCTCAAAAGGTGGTAAAAATAAGAAACAAGTACATGACACATCAATAACCCAATTGCTGTATAGCATTTTGAAATATGTCACTATTTGTGGGTGGCTCCAAATTAATGGACGGCACTTTTGTGTAGCTATGTATGTATCATGTAAACTGAATTCCCACATTCTTAGAGTTGGATGAACAGTTCATTGTTCATGACTATATGCCAGAAACTTTTTCTCTCAAACATCTACTTCAAAACAAATCGGAAGATGTTTCGGAAGATGTTAGTGACATTTCCAAGAGGCACAGGGCAGCGTAAAATTGCCCGGAAATTTCAAATGATCAAAGATTCATGCCCGCTTCAAAAGCACATTTCAACTGCATAGTGTCGACTGCAACGTCCAGCAGTTTTAGATGTCTCAGGATGGTTTTTTTCAAGAAAAAAACAGCTTTGAAATAGATCACGTCTGAATTAGTAAGAAAGGAATTCTGAATGCTTCACATTTACTGTGGTCCTGATGTCACCATGACAACCATCTTGAAAAAGATTTCACATGGTGTTCAGTAAGACCTGGATATCATACGCAATGTCGTATTCATCCGGGAATAAGCGGTGAATTATGCGCACAATAAATTTCATGCAACATAACCCATGTCCACCACAAATAAACCCTCAACTGACCCCATCCCTTCCCCTTACCGTATATTCGCGCATATAAGGACATTGTCCTTATATTCGAGCCTGTCCTTATATTCGAATATAAGAACATGTCCCTATGTTCGAGAAGGTTGACTTTTTTCACGCAATAAAGCAATATTCGTTTATAAGGACACCCATGTCCTTATATTCGAGACACTTGGGTTTTGGCGCCAAAAACGCAACGGTGTCCCGAATAAAAGGGCACCCATTGCATGTGCTATCACGTGCTGCCAGGCTTACGACCACTGTCGGTAATATATATACACGAGGTTATTGGGAACTCATTCAAAATAGGCCTCCAATACCTACCTGAGCCAACACTTATAATGTAATTTGACATCAGTGGTGGTTGTGACTTGTCTAGCCCCTTCACTGCATATAGCCCGAGAAGGTCTCGGGCACTAACGTCAATTCCAGTGTGCGTATAGCCCGAGAAGGTCTCGGGCTCTGAACAATGTGTGATAAGTCAGCGTGGGGTGTCAAGATCATCACGATATTTCACACAAGTTCGGTATGCATGCATGGACACTGTGAAATAATGCAATGAGCATCAGTTGGTCAGTCATCTCAAAGTTATGTATGTCTTTAGAAGGGCTTCTGCAGAAGAGATGAGAACCGGCACATATTTCGTACATGGCAATTTTGATTTATATGCACACATGGCAATAGATGTCATTTACAATATCTATGTGTTGTTTTTTTGGACAGTTATGATGGCAACACGCTGCTCAACAACCGTGAATTCTTTAAGTAATAGCTCTTACATAATATATGTGATCGGGTCAATGGGATGGAGTCGTAAGTTTGTGTCTGGTGGGAATAATCAGTGTCCTGTGAAAATCATGGTTTATTTGTTTAAATGTGATCATTGCCATGGTAACCTGCTACATAGCAAACAAATTTCATCGGCGTTGCAATGGCATTGATGAAAATAAAGTTTAGTATCAAATTCATATAAAATTCACAATAATATTCCCAATTTTTGTTGAAATATTCACAATATCTGAGAATATATCATATTTTGCCATTTTTCCTCCGCACGGGCGATTTCACAGATTCTCGCAGTGAAGGGGCTAGAATAGTTGCACATGAAGGTTAATTTGGCTATTATTCAATTTAGCTTACCATGTTCTTATATGCGGGTTATTGGGGGTGTCCTTATATTAGAATATAAGAACATGTCCTTATATTCGAGACACTTTGGTTTTTTGGTGAGAGCCCCAAAACGCAATATTCCGGATATAAGAACATGTCCTTATATGCGCGATTATACGGTATATATATTCAAAACTGGTTCTCCTAAGCCTCTTGTGCATTGACATATTGGCAGTGACACTTTCTTGGGGGGGGGGGCGTGGAGGTTCCATACCTCATACATGGGACAGAAGTCACAAAGATGCCCAGCTACACATATTTATGGATGGGGACCGGTCATCTGTCAAAGATTTTTCCGCCTGTTGGCAAGTTCTGACCACAGAGAGCGGCAAGGTATGGAGTATTTTTATGAGCCTGAGACGATGGTCGGGAATATATGATTTCGTGGATGTGATACATGAACTACATGTATCTTTGGATATCCTATCTTGTTACCTAAGAATCTGATAAAGCTACACTGACTGCCATGTTCAAAAATTGTAAGCCCAAAAGTCGTGAACATCTACAGTACAAACGTCAGTATAAGTTTTATGTTCATGTCTCAAGCGTTTTCTCCCGAAGGACATCCAAAGAGATGCAAATAAAACATAATGGTCTCTTCAGAGATTTAACACCATTTTGAGACCAGATTTGCGAGCGACACGGGAATGAAGTGTTCAGGCTTTACGACAGTTGGCGCCATCTCCGACAAAAAAAGCCACGGGAATGAAGTGTTCAGGCTTTACGACAGTTGGCGCCATCTCCAACAAAAAAAAAATCTCAGAAAAGATGCCATCCTATTTTGGAAGTGCCCGCCAACATTTTCTCTATCACTGCCATTGTTCTTGCCTCGTATCTTTTCGAAACTTGGTTGAAGTGTCTGCGGACTTTAATTGTTTCCTTTTGGGTTTTCCATGCAAGGAGAAAATAATGATTATTACCCTGGACAGCCGTTCAAAATGTTGGATGTGGGATTTGCATTGGGCTGGCATATATTGATAGTATGCTGTATTTCATTTCAATTTTACGCAAATATTTTATTGGTTGTTATGTGCAAATTTCCTCCATATTTTCACAAACACAATGTCAGGTGACATGACATGATTTCTGCGAGAAAATCCTTGGAGAATCCTAGAAACCTACAAATGAGTCGAGAATCTTGTGTCAATCCTTTTGATGTTATAAAACGTGTGTGAATTGAGCATTACTGTGATTGCATTGCGCATTTTACTATGTTACCAGCCTCATGGTATATGATGAGTTCAGACAGATTTTACACCGTATCAGGGTTTGGAAGCTCCATGATAACTCATAGTATTGTCTGACAGTCATGTTTCATAGCAATTCTCACTGAAAAATCATGCATAATAAATATTCAGTCTCAGGGTGATGAATGAACATGACGAAAATGAAACAAATCGTGATTTCTGAGAGTTTACAGGTGTTTAAGTACATGTAGGTCTCTTAAAAATGTATGATTCATCATGTTCATGCATAAAAAATTATCTCTATCATGGTAATAGATCATGTCGCTAAACTCGCTACCGGTAGCAAAAAAGTAAAAAACATGACCCAAAGTTATCAAAATATGCTGCTTTTATTTCATGGCAATTGTACCATTATGTCCCATGAATGATAAAACTGAAATAATTGACTTTGATTTGTTGTCGTCCCTGCTTACTCAATCAATTGATTTTGATCATTTGTGTCACTACAGGTTGGAGAAAGAATACAACGCACCGAAGACAAAGGAACAGGAGGAGCAAGTAGAACTCAGGGTCAGTGGATTTTGTTTGTACTTCTCAAAAAAATGTATGTAATTTAATAAACATTGAAGCATGATTTATTTTTTTTTTTCGTTGTAAATTCTCACAAGTAGCTCTTCATAATGTTACCAGTTTACTTATGAATCTTATCTGTCTTGCAGAGATTACGGACAGAAAACAGGTTGCTACGACAACGAATAGACAATCTTGAAAAGGTAAGCTGTGTTTGCAATGCAAGGGAATTTATTAAACTTAACCTATACTAATTATGGGGCTCTAATTATGAATGAAAATCCCACTTTTTCTATCTGCCTACAGGAGACTGGAACGTTAGCAGACCGCCTGATCCAGGACCAGGTCAAGTATGCCCAGCAGGCTGAGGAAATCTTCATCCTCTGCCGGGATCTCTCTGTCACCCGACAACACAACCAAGTCGTCACTAACCAGCTCGAGGCCACCAAGGATCGGGTAAGTTTGAGGGAATCTATGGATACTAGACTGTTCAAGTCAGAAGTTAATTTTTAATTAGTGTCAACATGTGAACATGACAGTTGTTAGACACACAGTATGTAGATCTGTGTAATTGTCCACGACAAAGTCAAACATATCAAATAAGCAAACAAATCCCGGTCACTCACAGTCGGACACGCAAAGTTTGACCGCGTCGGCAGACAGTTCAGATGACCGGTCGTCCAAAGACGAGACGATCGAGGAGTTGCAGAAAGAGCTGACCGATGTCCGACACCAGGCCGAGGAGTCCACGTCCACCATGAACGAACTCAAAAACAAGATCTCACAGCTTGAAAATGTATGTGTGTGGTTTAAATGATTTAATGTTTTGTGTGATTGGTATGTGAATTTTGGAAGCTTGGTAATCAATATGAAAATATTTTAGGTCATGAAAGAGCAACAACAGGCATGGAGAGATGATGCAATGGGAGTTCTGTGATCGATATTTCCAAATACTGTCATGATTAATCTAATATCAATTTCACGTTGTGACCATCTAACAAATCATAACTTTTGAAGAGGTATCACACAAACACATCACTTGAATCCAAGTTGAACTGCATGCATACCATCAATTATCTATTATCTGGAAATAACAGTAAAAACAATGTACACATTTCCCTACCCCACTGACAGCAAAACCAGCAGCTGACGGAGACAAGCTCAGAGATACAACACCTCCAGGAGGAACTGATTGCGTCCAAGTTACGTGAAGCTGAGTCTAATCTCTCACTCAAGGAACTCCAGCAGAAAGTCTTCGACCTTGAGAAACACTGGAAGGTCAGTGAAAGATGTTATGTTAGTATAATATGGAGAGTTAGCTGAAAACATGTCAGAAAACTCAAATAATGATTGCAGAGGGGGGAGGGGGAAGGAGTTCCTAAAAAATTGTGTCTATAGATAATCAAGTAGCATTTCCGGAGATTCGAGATGTGGTATAGCAGCCTTTTGAAAATTGGTGTCACCTCGCCATGTATATATGCTCAAAATGAGGGAATGAGTTTCGGGAAATAATATTATGTTGTTATATATACATGTATGCGGCTATACTTTTAATGTAGTATACACAGCATGTATATAGACACAAGGTAATACAAACCCGGTCATCTCTGCTTGACAGCGATACAATGAGCGACAGCAGCTACAGACTCCGCCCAAGTTCTCCAAGGACAAAGTTGCCCAGATGACCGAGGATCTCATGTCCACCAGGATCCGTGAGGCCCAGGCCTTCGGTGACCTAAAGGAGACAAAACTCAAGATGATGGAACTTGAGACAGAGGTATGAAAACTTCTAGCATTGGTAGGGTTGGGATTGGGAGGTCTTTGGATCTGATGGTTGTCCAGTCTGGGGTTTTACAGTCTTTTGTGACCTCAAGGCTGACTATATAGACCTTGTGGGGAAGGAAGGTCCAAGGAAGGTCGATCAGTATGATGCTCACCGAAGGCAAATCTGAAATACTTACAGTGTGTGCATACACTCATGTAAAACTTCACTCATTTCTTTAGTTCATTCATCACTTTTCTTCAGAACCACATCTGCACGCGCCAGATTCGACGCCTAGACGACGAGAATGCTAAGTTGAAGGAAGAGCTTGAGAAAGGGGAAGTACGGCAGAAAGAACTGCAGACCAGTATCAAGGAACTGGAGTGCAAAATCAGCGACAACGATTCCAAAGTAAGCATAGTATAAATACGAAGTTGTTTGAATATCTTTTATAGTTGCTATTTGAAATTCATTGAGGATTATGGAGTTCGAAAATATAGTTGGGAATCTTTTCTGGCAAGGGAATGTAACCAATCTTCTGATTGGTTTCAGTTCAAAGAAGATGGAATGATGACAAAAATCAGAGATGCTGAATATGCCCAGACAATCGCAGAAATGAGACAACGAATTGCTGAGCTGGAAATTGAGGTGAGTGGAAACAGTGAGTGTAAAAATCATGATACTCAAGATCAACCCCATATCTCACTGACAGTTTAGTGCTTTATCTCACAATTGTAACCCATCATCTCATAAATTGTAACCCTTCACCCTGCACAGAACCAGGAGCTGGTGACGGAGGGACAGTTACAGGAACGTGGAGACAAACAGGAGCTTCTCAACAAGATAGCCGACCTACAGGAAGAGGTGAGTTTGATAGTAGATGAAAGTGTCTTTCATCAATAACGTAAATGCAAGCATAAAAGAATAACATTACTCTTTCTATTCTAGGTCTTGCAACTGAAGATGGCCCGACGGTTACAAAGTTTATCATCGCTTGCCCTAAACAACATAAACCTGGACTCAGAGAGTGAATATGATACAGATGAAGTCGAGACCAACCGCCTTCACTTGAATAACGACGATGACACAGTGTCACCAATCGACGCCTCAAAACGCCAACCTGTGCGACGGCCCCGTGGACTGCCAAGTTTTGACAGTTCCGACGATATTGACAGTAACGGTGATTCAAGTGAAAATGCATCGAAAGTCAAAGTCGTCCGGCGGAAAAAGAAATCCAGTGGGGATAAAAAAGCCAAGGAGCGTCTAAGTCTGGACTTCGATAAGACCCCCACTCAGGACTCTTTGAATGGCACGTTTTTCTCGCACGAAAATGGAAATGGAGTCGATGCGATGTCCGCTAGTTTTAGCGAATTCGGGGGTGGCCAGGATATTTCAACACTAACGAACGGTGCTATTAGTAATAGTTTGAACGTCCCTGCACACAAAGTGAAATCGAGAATCAACGAGGATCGCGGTAGCGGTGATAATTCGGAGTGAAAACACTTGAGAATATAAGAGAAAATTGACTCGAATTTTCTGCCTGTGTTTTCTAATACTACCCAAAGTGCAATAGAGGAAGGTTTCGAACGTACTGATTCTGTCGAACCTTGACTTTTTTGCTGCAGTGTATACCATTTTATATGTGTACGAACAATGTGCCAGTACCTGTGCCCATTTACTCAATGCATAAACAAATCTCTCTGGCATGTATTATATGCTGTTTATAAAACAACAACAATGAATTGAATGTGTACAATTTGATATTGCATTTTGTAGCCTCGTATATGACTATGACTGTGTGATCTTTCGTTTATGAAGACGGTACTCTGTGTATTGAAGAATGACTATTGTTGAAAAGTTGATAATAGGAATGTTGTATGGTACACTATTTACAATGTGTACATTGTTACTATGGTTAAGTTAAAGTCTTTCACATACTGTCTGGTTTGTAAATGTTACAAGCATCAAAGTTACATTTAATGGAAAATCACATGTATACGCATTAACACTAGTTGATGAAGCCTGGGAAAATTGTAGGTTCTTGTTCACAAGAAGAAAATGGGGAGAAATTTCTGAAACAGGCATGATAATAAATATGAAATATTGTATTCATCAATATATTTAGTGCCCAGTTTCATGGATATACATGTAGGTTACATTCCATAGACGAGATATTGTTGTTGATTCAGATCTCAAAACTGTTTGCAAGTGTTTCCTTTCTACATTTCTTCTTTCGACTATGATCTTTGATAACTGATAAGAAGTTCACCTCGGAATATTTCGTTATTTCTGAACAACTGACAGTTTGGAGAAACAAAATACCAGTACCTTTAAATTAGTAAGCTTTATCTTGGAGCTGAGGTTAATAATTTTCATGCACTTCTACAGCTCTCCATATTTATTATACGTGTAAGATTACAATTTCAACTGAGCGAACTCTGTGGATTCTTCGGATGCCAAATTGATGTTGAAAAAAGTAACTCGTGTTTTCATGTAGCATGCGTATTCAGGTTTTGTACATGTGATATGGACCGCTATATCCAATATTAAATGTCATACTACCGGTACCATTTATATTTTACTTGAAAACGTTTTCGTTAAATATGCTGCCGTGGACATAGATCTATTATATGGCTTGATGTTACACTGTCCATGTGTATACCACCTATTTCATGTATATCAGGGTAGCGCTATTTCAATTGTGGGTTCGTGCCTGCAAATTGTATACAGTGCATCTTGTACATGGGTAGATTCGTTCATGTAAAACTGTGGGGTACCACGTCGGGTATCTTGATAAACAATGCATTTTCTCAAGTTTTTACTGTGACGTGAAATTTGTGATAAATTAATTAATGTGTTGATGTGTAACTACTGATTTCTTGCTCTTATAAATGACTGCTTGCCATTACGTCATCTCTTGGGTTACAGGGGAAAAAATGAAGGATTTCAAGAAAAACTGGACTACTCTGTTTGAAGTACCATATTGGTCCCAATATTAGCCAAAGCAAGACCTCCTGCAGTAACGCGCTCGAAAATGAGGTGAAATTTGAGGTAAAAATTTAAGAAAATCACTAAACAATATACCGATAGCCTTCAATCCCCTGATTATGATTCAAATAACATAAATATGTGGATTGGAACACTCCCAAGAGTTTATTAAAAAGATATGAAGTGAAATCCAAGGTAACAAAATTGGAACATTTGTGGAGAGAAGAGGGGGGCGTGCCACTATTAGGACCAATGCAGTATTCATTATTTTGAATAAATAATATCACTGGTTTCACGAGCACGATAGTAATGGTAGATTCAATGTCGTCTTCTTCGAAATGAATGCATTTTGGAAGTGGTTAAACGTAAAATGCCATCAAATTTCCAGGTTGAATATTTCTTTTTAACGTGGTATTTAATATTAACAATGTTTCGCTTTGTTCTGTCATGTGCATATTTATTTTATGGAGAAATAACTTTCATAGTCCACATGGCCTCACATAAATTATTTATGATTATTATCGTATATGCAATAAACTTTGTTATGGAACCGAAACTGCAGTTTTGTGTTGTTTTAAATATAAATCAGCATTTTTGGCTGCCACAATACGGTCCGAATTAATGAAGGGAATATGATCATGCATTGCAGGTTTTCACTACAATTTAGAACCACTCATTATCACCATGATGGCCAATTATCATGCACCGAACATATAGAATTGATCGGGCAGTGCTTGCCAGATTACCACTGGCCTTATACATCTTCCTAAGTATAATTGGCTCGACTATTTTTCTAGAATGATTAACGACTTGGCAGAAGGTTGAACCACTGACATGCAAAAGTACCACTCATGTGTGCTCATGATAAGTTGATGAAATACGCCAATCCATTGCCATGTTGTTAGGAGCATGCAGGGGTGGAAAGGGAGGGAGGAGGGGAGGTGGAGGGCGGGTTCACATGAGAATGCTTGACCAATGAAATGAACAGAATAATGAAGGAGATGGATATCTCAATCAAATATCGCAATGACAGTTCGAAATTTTTGTTTGAATATGTTTTCAATATATACTTGTATTGTGGTGTGCACAATTGGATAGAAAATCTATTCCGATGTTCCAAGGTTTTGATGACACGAGATATATTTACAATAAATAAACTAACCAGCAGCTTAGCAATTAAATTTCCCCACAAAGTCTTAAGGTAGTCCGCTCCAAACAGTGAGGGGAGGGGGTCAAAGAGTTTTTCAAAATAAATGACTATATTAACAAAAACTAGAGATTCAAAATGACATATTTTATAGAGTAACTGATCAGCATCCTAAAACTGAAAAGAAAGTAGGGGGTCACCGTATCCGTTCTCTTGGAAAACAAGATGCAAGATGTGAATATGGGCAAAAAATGTGTAAAAATACCATAAATTAAGTCACTTTAGTAAATTTTGGTGATTTTTGATCGAATATGTCGAAGAAACCAGCACGGTGACCCCCTATTTTCTTTTCAGTATTAGAATGCTGATCAGTTACTCTATAAAATGTGTTATTTTGAAGAGATATTATTCAAGATATAACTTTTAAATCTTGACTTTTCATTACCTCCTTGTTTGTAGCGGACTACGTTAACAGGGTCGTTATTTCCATGCAGAACATTGACTCTCATTGTGATGACACCGACAAGTCTGCTGTCCCCAGAAAGTCATATTTCTCAATAGCGCCATGTAGGAAGTCACATCTGAAATAATGGCTCCCCTCGATAGCTCGATTCCTGATTGTGTAACAGCCATACTGCACTCAATTCTGAGGTCTAATTTGACATTTGCAGGTAGCATGGCAGAACATTCAAATTCTTGCCAAGATAATGTCTCTAATCACACAATCAACTCACTTTCAAAAGTAATATTTGACACCCAAGTAATTAGGACATTTTATTGATGTTTATGGCAGCATACTTCACTGTGTTTCAGCATTGAATTTCAATAACTGCAGGAATGTCACAATCACAAAATTACATGCTGTGTTGGGGAAGAACAAGCTGGGATTCTAATATTCCTGGATATTTCTGGATTTGTCTTCATTCTGTCAGCAGAGATAATATCCCATTTCATGACTGTTTTTCTGGATTTTTCTTCATTCTGTCAATAGAGATATATGCCATTTCATGACATATATCCGTATCTTAACCCCTGGGGAGCATAGCAAACGCTTTTATGTTGCATTAGGTCATCACCCGAAAAGAGGAAAGCATTCTGTCTCTATTCACTTGGTTATTACCAAGCATTAGTTTGATCATGTTGATTTACAGCCATGTAGATTTCCGCTTGTCAAGTGATACAGTACTCATGACTTTTGTATACATCCAATTTTCTTGGGTTACAGGGGAAAAAATGAAGGATTTCAAGAAAAACTGGACTACTCTGTTTGAAGTACCATATTGGTCCCAATATTAGCCAAAGCAAGACCTCCTGCAGTAACGCGCTCGAAAATGAGGTGAAATTTGAGGTAAAAATTTAAGAAAATCACTAAACAATATACCGATAGCCTTCAATCCCCTGATTATGATTCAAATAACATAAATATGTGGATTGGAACACTCCCAAGAGTTTATTAAAAAGATATGAAGTGAAATCCAAGGTAACAAAATTGGAACATTTGTGGAGAGAAGAGGGGGGCGTGCCACTATTAGGACCAATGCAGTATTCATTATTTTGAATAAATAATATCACTGGTTTCACGAGCACGATAGTAATGGTAGATTCAATGTCGTCTTCTTCGAAATGAATGCATTTTGGAAGTGGTTAAACGTAAAATGCCATCAAATTTCCAGGTTGAATATTTCTTTTTAACGTGGTATTTAATATTAACAATGTTTCGCTTTGTTCTGTCATGTGCATATTTATTTTATGGAGAAATAACTTTCATAGTCCACATGGCCTCACATAAATTATTTATGATTATTATCGTATATGCAATAAACTTTGTTATGGAACCGAAACTGCAGTTTTGTGTTGTTTTAAATATAAATCAGCATTTTTGGCTGCCACAATACGGTCCGAATTAATGAAGGGAATATGATCATGCATTGCAGGTTTTCACTACAATTTAGAACCACTCATTATCACCATGATGGCCAATTATCATGCACCGAACATATAGAATTGATCGGGCAGTGCTTGCCAGATTACCACTGGCCTTATACATCTTCCTAAGTATAATTGGCTCGACTATTTTTCTAGAATGATTAACGACTTGGCAGAAGGTTGAACCACTGACATGCAAAAGTACCACTCATGTGTGCTCATGATAAGTTGATGAAATACGCCAATCCATTGCCATGTTGTTAGGAGCATGCAGGGGTGGAAAGGGAGGGAGGAGGGGAGGTGGAGGGCGGGTTCACATGAGAATGCTTGACCAATGAAATGAACAGAATAATGAAGGAGATGGATATCTCAATCAAATATCGCAATGACAGTTCGAAATTTTTGTTTGAATATGTTTTCAATATATACTTGTATTGTGGTGTGCACAATTGGATAGAAAATCTATTCCGATGTTCCAAGGTTTTGATGACACGAGATATATTTACAATAAATAAACTAACCAGCAGCTTAGCAATTAAATTTCCCCACAAAGTCTTAAGGTAGTCCGCTCCAAACAGTGAGGGGAGGGGGTCAAAGAGTTTTTCAAAATAAATGACTATATTAACAAAAACTAGAGATTCAAAATGACATATTTTATAGAGTAACTGATCAGCATCCTAAAACTGAAAAGAAAGTAGGGGGTCACCGTATCCGTTCTCTTGGAAAACAAGATGCAAGATGTGAATATGGGCAAAAAATGTGTAAAAATACCATAAATTAAGTCACTTTAGTAAATTTTGGTGATTTTTGATCGAATATGTCGAAGAAACCAGCACGGTGACCCCCTATTTTCTTTTCAGTATTAGAATGCTGATCAGTTACTCTATAAAATGTGTTATTTTGAAGAGATATTATTCAAGATATAACTTTTAAATCTTGACTTTTCATTACCTCCTTGTTTGTAGCGGACTACGTTAACAGGGTCGTTATTTCCATGCAGAACATTGACTCTCATTGTGATGACACCGACAAGTCTGCTGTCCCCAGAAAGTCATATTTCTCAATAGCGCCATGTAGGAAGTCACATCTGAAATAATGGCTCCCCTCGATAGCTCGATTCCTGATTGTGTAACAGCCATACTGCACTCAATTCTGAGGTCTAATTTGACATTTGCAGGTAGCATGGCAGAACATTCAAATTCTTGCCAAGATAATGTCTCTAATCACACAATCAACTCACTTTCAAAAGTAATATTTGACACCCAAGTAATTAGGACATTTTATTGATGTTTATGGCAGCATACTTCACTGTGTTTCAGCATTGAATTTCAATAACTGTAGGAATGTCACAATCACAAAATTACATGCTGTGTTGGGGAAGAACAAGCTGGGATTCTAATATTCCTGGATATTTCTGGATTTGTCTTCATTCTGTCAGCAGAGATAATATCCCATTTCATGACTGTTTTTCTGGATTTTTCTTCATTCTGTCAATAGAGATATATGCCATTTCATGACATATATCCGTATCTTAACCCCTGGGGAGCATAGCAAACGCTTTTATGTTGCATTAGGTCATCACCCGAAAAGAGGAAAGCATTCTGTCTCTATTCACTTGGTTATTACCAAGCATTAGTTTGATCATGTTGATTTACAGCCATGTAGATTTCCGCTTGTCAAGTGATACAGTACTCATGACTTTTGTATACATCCAATTTACATTTTATCAAAACCTTTATCAATGCATATCTTATCATGATCACATGAATTCAGTGGTAACGTGTATGTAGTTTCGTATGTGTTTCGTGACAGTTTTATAATCAGATGAGAAATTGACTGTTGAGTATAACATTAGATATATGGATATTATGATGATTTGGAAAGAGTTTCTGTCAGGAAGCATGGATAAAAATTGATACTGGATCTGATGACTGTGGACTGAAGATACATGTATGCTTTATTCATATCAAATACATGATATACATGGTATGAGTATATGCACTTATATTGATGTATAAACATGATAAAGTAAAAAAGGGAAATTTCGAGTTTAACCTGGCAAGGACAACCAATGCGCACACTCAATCTGTGGAAGTGTCCACCCCTCACCGCCTAGTAGTCCAATTCCTCTCCTGTCCACAAGGTCCAATCCTTTCCATCCTCCCACTTGGCACTATCTGTATTCCACCGATTCAGTCTGCTGAAGCCCTAGATAATTGTGTAAGGGCCCTGTCCTGTTGACAGCTTTTGTCACCGCTTAAGTTCGAAAGATTTGCAGAAGGTGATTTGCAGTGGGGCAATCCGCAATCGAATCTCAACGACTTTCCCTCTGATAGCTAGAGATATGCCTGCGATTGGTCAATAACCACTTACTTGGAATGGTTTTGCCGTGATTCGGATTCTCTCAGACGGGTCAAGAACTTTGCTGCACACGTGTTTCTTTCAAGGCAACCCCATTTGAAATTCAGTAATTGTCGTGAAAATTATAGCAAGCAATTTGGAGGCTGTAACTGTTTTCCATTTCATGTAGCCAATAGGCCATCGGTCACCACCCAGACAGTTTGGTAATGCAGTTTGGGATCAGGTTAACTTGTGTGCTGTGATGGTCAAGGCTATGTTGGAAAGTGGTGACAGAAAATCTAATTGTTCCCTTTGAATATTCGCATACATGTACACATGATGGTCTTTAACCCTTTCACTGCCGGAGGCGACTTTAGTCGACAGAGGGGTTCACTGCCGGAGGCGACTTTAGTCGACCAAAATTAGGGGAAATCAGGGCAAACTAAAAAACGAGAAATTGATATTCTATTTAGTTTCAACAGTGAAATTTTGCAACTTAATTTGTATATAAAGTAATTACAACAACCCCACTTGATATTTTAATACAATTGAAAATGTTTCACAACAAATATGTGATTTAAAAAATATACTTTGAAATAACTTGGCAATGGGAGACAAGGTCTGAAATAGTTTTTGGCAGTGAAAGGTTTAGATTGTTGGCAATACTGAATACATAGAATCAGAAATGGGTTATCTTTTATGGATTTCTGAATTTTGTGTTGAAAACAACTATGCATCTGAAACATTGTGGAGCATATTGACTCGCCATTGAGCTTCCTAATATTGTGAGGTTTTCGTGTCACCTCAGTAATAACTTAGCCACTCCATATCGTTGCATTGAGATACTACAGCACCGATTTCACAAACCTTCCCTAGTGATGCGAGGGCGAAAGGCTAGGTGCTAGACAGTTCAATTACTGGTGATATGAGGCCAGCATCAACTTGCACGATAGGAGACAGCAGTCTTAATTGAGCAGCGGAGCATTGTCTTGCACAGATGCACACATCCTTGATTTCAGATGCAAATTCAGACTCTAATATAAACTGAACTTAAACAGTGCACTTGCCCATGCGATGTACAATGTACATAATACGGATGGTCTATAAACCACTCGACCATGTGACATATAATAGCCTTCACCAAAAGATGCGAAATGCATTAATGTGCCACAGTGCCAAGCAGCAATGCTAGCATCGGGCGATGCCCGCACACACAAGGCGAGCATCAAATCGTATGATGCTAGGTCAGGCAAAGTTATTCTAGCACATGCTAAATGCCTGGTTCAGTATGCTAACATTTTGGTGAGGCTTTGTGAAATCGTTACTGTAGTAACGCCAACAACATATTGATCATACATTGCAGTACAAAATACGACCACATATTATCACCGTGATGGCAAATTATCGTGCACCCAGCACATCACAGCGCTGAGTGGTCTTTGCCAAATTAACACTGGCCTCATGCACCTTCCCGTGCATAATTGGCTCGGCTTTTCGCTCATTAATGATCACTGACTTGGCAGAAAATGAACTCCTGTCATGCAAAAGTACCAATCAAGAAATATTGATGAAGTACACCAATCAATTGTGCATTTCCTAATACAGCATGCAGGGATGGAGAGGGGGGCAGATTCCCATATGAGAATGAATACCGGTAAATTTTCACAGTGATAGTGTGAAATTTTGTTTGAATATATGTTGTGTCAATTCCCTGCAGAACATTGACTCTCACTGTGATGACATCAACATGTCTGCTATCAGCTACAGAAGGTCATATTTCTCAATGGCACTGTGTGGGAAGTCAAATTTGAAATAACGGCTCCCCTCTGCGACTTGAATACTGATTGTATAACAGCAAGAAATGTTCCTTCCTCTCAAATCCTGAGGTCTGATTCAGAATTTGCGGGTGGAGAAAATACCTCCTCTCCTTGTGGTGAATGCGAGTCTAACTAGGAAATAGTAGCTTCCGAGACGTTACCAGATTCGATAATTTGCTGGTGCATTGTAAGATGTTCTGGGATAAATTGGCACTGGTTTGCTTCAAATCGCTGGAAATTCTGGAATTACGGTTGTTTTATTTTCCAAATCAGCTTTTCGGGAGTTTTCGGGTATCAAGTGCTGGTAATTCATGCTATGTTGTTTCTTATACACACATGTATTTGCTTAGGATGACCAAGATAATTATAGACAAATTAAGTGCATCTTTATCCTCCATAAATTCGACAAAATCATAGTTTAGACAGATACATCCCATAATACATGTAGTGGGATTTTATGTCACAACTTGATAATGCGGGTTCTGGTGATACTAAATTCAATTTCCATACATGTACATAGTGATACCATATATTACCCCCACCTTTCAATTTCCTCATAATCTGATTACGCTGCCTTTGAGTTTCTCCACTTCCTGGAAAGTCAGATGAAAGCAAATATATATTGGCAAAAAATTCCGAGCAGATGACAAGTGGTCACACTGCCAATTTATCAAGTCTTATGCCCTGAATGCAAATTAGATGTCAGCTAAATTGCTAACTGCCCATCACGGCCTCCAGCTTTGGTGATATTGGTCAAAGAAGTAGTCGTTGCACTTAGCATGCTTAGTGCAAGCCATTATTAAATGGCAAAATATAATTTGTGCCATTTCATGAAATGAATATGTCTTGTGGGCATGTGTTTCCGTTTAACATGTTCAATATTGTCAAGACATAACCAGTGGTTTGTTGTAGTCCAATTTAGGAATATCTGACCATCACCATATTCACATGAATTTTGTTCTCAGTGCAGAAAGTTTTATACGTATTGCGAAATTTACATGTAGAAAGAATAACATTTGAGTCGTGTGAGCTCGTACATGTAGATCGAGAACAAAATTATAACAATGTATTATTTGGGGTTTGACTGGACAATTATGAATTAAATATTCATGTGTGTTTATACAATGACAAATAACACATTTCACATATCATGCATATCAGTCAAAAAGCAGGCTCAATGGCATGATAATCTGAGTACACAGATTAGAACATTTTCCATATGTGTGGAGTATGTTTTCTATAGAGCTCATGGCTATACATGATCCATCAATCTAAATGTATCATCGTCAAAACCTACTTAGTTGTCCTGCTCATATAAAATTCTGAAAATATCAACATCCCAGATGACAAATCAATCAAACATGTATTGAATTGTACATGTATTTGTTTCAAATTGAGTGGAAACCTTCTTCAAAAATGCTAAAATCTTTGTGCAATTACAACCAAAGTTGGAAAATTCGGATTCTACACCAAAATTGGTATTCCCCTCCCCCCTCCATTCCATTTCACTGATCCCTGGACCACCGACATGACATTTCCCAATCATTCTCCATACATATGATACATGTACCAGTATCGTTTAGTACTCTGCTCTCTTGCTTTTCCGCCAGTCGCAATGATCCATCGCAATGATTCTTGGCAACCGTATCGATTTCATTTCATTCCACTGTTGTTTTCCAGTTCTGCCCTCAGCAATACCCACCCGTTCTGTTTTGTTCCGAGTGTAATCCATGCTTCTACAGATAAAAAAATTGGCGGTTGTTCAATAATCCCATGCAGTTTATTGTTGTGGATCGAGGGCTTTGTTTCCGCCAATAATCGGCAGTAAATTATCAACTGGAATGGATGATATTGTGCATCTATAGGGCAATAAATTATGACTTTATGATGAACTTCATTATGATAATCAGTCCTGCCTGTAGTGATTTTCATGGTTCAGGACGTACGAGCATGAGTATTAAATTTGCATGTTCACCTGTTCACTTTGGAATATTCGGTGGAGATTTTCATTTGCATACAATTTTATGATGTATGCTGTGCTTCTGTAACATATATGGGTGACACAGTTATCTTGTGTGCACTGCTTGCGTGTACCTTAATAATGTTGATATGACCTGTTTTTCCCAGCTCAAAATAATGTCAACTCCAACTAAAGTACAAATGTAGCTAGCTTCCCAAAATCAAGACAGAACGACAATGTCAGAAAGTCAGATTTGCAATTAGATCTCGCTAGTTTGAATTTTCATCGCTGGGGTCACCCAAGTACATGTAGTGGGTAGGATTTGCAGTCAGAATCAAATACAGTGACTCAATTTTCCACAGCAGTTTGACAGTCTGTCTGGGTGTGTTGTTGAAAAGATGGAATTTGGTTCCACTGTCAATGCAACAACTGCAGGAATAAAATCATGCAGTTGTGTAGTAATGATATATCTGCATATCTCAAGCAGCACAGGCGTTATATCAATAACCTCGGTATAATCCACGAACAAATTGATTTTATGGAAACTGACTCCACAGAGCCTCATGCAGCCTAGCTCAATGCGGTTGGAAAGTGTGGACGATTCTCGCCCTAGTACCGAGATGAACTGAATCGTCGACAGCGGAAAAAGAGGTTCCAC
Organism: Terebella lapidaria; assembly: GCA_949152475.1. Lineage (NCBI taxonomy): Eukaryota > Metazoa > Annelida > Polychaeta > Terebellida > Terebellidae > Terebella > Terebella lapidaria. The sequence continues at coordinate 21,031,783 of OX424566.1, read as the reverse complement.
GATGGATTGAGTCAATAAAGCATTTACACGAACGCAACAACGTGAGGGAATGTAAATTTCACAGACGGAAATGACTTGAAAATGTCTGCTGACATCGCAACCGAAAAAAAGTCTGTCGCAACATCACAAGTGCCTTATGATTTGAGTTCCCTGGAGAACTTGCTGTGATATCGGTGCCATAAAGCGTCTTCCGCATCTTTTATCTGCTATATCACCAATGACAGGGGAATGAGACACCACGCTTGACGACTGACTGATTTATACGTTGAAATCTGCCGAAGTTGACATTCATGTTTAACCTGAGGGATATTTGACTTCATCTTCTAGTTGGCATTATTGCATAAGAAGACTCATAATTTATGTACGAATTTTTAGAATGGAATATATTTGGCGATATCATGCATGACAACTTTAACGGATCTTGACCACGCATTGCTCTACTCAGCTGTTTATATTTAAGCGTAAAAAAGCTGAAAATGTTGAATCGCCTGTACCCGATCCCCGGCCAGAAGTTGGAGGAAAAGATGGCTGTCATGTGGAGCGGGGGTAAACCGACAACCATCATCCGCAGCAAGGAAACCGGTACCGCAGAACTGGCAGTACTCCCTTTCCAGTACAGCGTACCACTCAGCAAGTACCACACACTGAGTAGAATGGCCCAGCAACAGCAGCGGAAGAAGGTTCCCATGGAAACCAGGAAATCCCGGCGGGTTTTACCTCAGTTGGTGACGTTGCAGCAGTTGGCACCGAGAGAGGTCGTTGACCCGAATGTGGTGTGTACTTGTCCAGGTCGTCATGGCAACAATCCTGTGCCTTATGGTAGTCATGGTGATAATGATGTGGAGAAGAGTGGTATCCATGGAAATGAATTGGAAAGGACAGATCAGGATGGTATTGAAGTGGAGAGGACTCGTAACCATGGAAACAGTGGTGCTGATGTCTCAAATGGTGCTGATGGCGGTAACCATAGCAACCATGTGACTGGTGCAGGAAATAACAATATTCATGAAGGTGCTCAAATCAACAATGAACCAGTAGAGGATAGTAACCATGGAAATGACAGTTACCATAGCAACCAGTGTAATGGAATTACTGATGCTCAAACTCAGGTGGATAACGAATCTCTTGATAAATTTTCAAGGTGAGTTTGCTTGTCCAAATTGGAAATTCACTGTACACATCAATTTGACTGTACTTCCTGTGTAAATTTTTTTTTTTTTTTTTATCAATTTGAAATAAATGCTGTGTTAGTTACCATAGTTACAATGATACAAACTGCATGAAATTTATCTTTCCCATTACATATCACACAACTACATTTTGTACCCTCAAACCATGCTTCAGGAATAAAGTGGTATTATGTAAGTCAAATAGGATGGGAGCTTCATGTAGGAAATTCCTGAGTGGTATTATCATGATTATGTCGGACAGAGTCCAAGGGCTCTGGCCATGAAAGGCTTTACCTCTCGTTCATCTCATGAATACATATCTCTCATAAACTCTAATCTGATAATAAGTGCCCACGTCTACCATATGATTGCTTTCTAGGGAACTGTGTCTACTATATCGCTGCCGCCTGTAGGCCTAGTGTACATGTATTAAACATAATACATAAGCTCAGATAGATTTACAAATAAAATACTTCTTCAACATGTTCTAATCGTACTTGTGCACAAAATAAAAAAATGTTAGAAAATTTTGGTCACGTAAATGTTCACTAGTTTGTCATTGCCAATAACTACTATAGGGCGACTCGCTATACTTCTATGCAAAACCAATTATTGTGACAGGTAATAATCAAATTCGCCCTAGTGCCCCTCGACCTACAGTATACCAAGAATCAACATCTTCAAGTATTGTCCAAATTTCGATGGTCATCGTTTCTGTCTTGTTCCAACATCATTGAAGTGGCCATAAATAAGTCATAAAATAAAACTTTAGGCATCGCTACTTTCCATATGTTACAATGTACTGTAAGGAAGCAAATGAAAAATTATATTCTTTTGAGTGCTGAGGTTCGTAAAATCACCAAATCTTGTTTTTCATAACATCATTGTTGAGCAATGAACTAATTGTATATTGGAAAATTTCGAGGAAATTATTGATCAGTTACATGTATACAGGTCTGTTTATTGAATGAATATATATCAGAGAAGTGATCAGTGATCGAAATTGGGCCCAACAAATTTCCTCAGTCAAAGCTTGATTTTACAGAATCTATTTTTGCCTGCACAATATAACGTCTAGCGATAGAATTCCGATTCATGGTTTTTCTCTGTGCTTGCCAACCGATGGAACTAATCGAATTACTCTTTCGGAAATCCTGGATAACCGATGTTACGTTGCGGAAAGAGCAGTTAACGCTCTTTGATGGATTTTGCCAGTGAAAAATTCTCTGGCATCAGTCAATATAGTCTTCACGTTTTCGGAGTGCTGTTTTGTACATTACAAAATGCTGCCATAGTGATCATTGCGAAGAATGGATGAGTAAAAAAATATCTACAGTGGATCCTGTGTTAAAGACCACCTGGATTGAGAGACCGCCCTGTGTTTTAAGACCACTCCACACTCCACTCCAAGTGGCCTTTTATCATGTAAATGAACCTGTCATGAGAGACCACCTGTCATTTAAGACTGCCTTTTTGGGGTCCCTTTGGGTGGTCTTAAAAGACAGGATCTACTGTATATAAAACTGTGTGAATGGAAACATACAGTGCCATCCATTAATTTGGAGCCACTTTAGCGAGGTCTTGATTACCAGAGGTTGGTATTGTAGTCATATGATTTTGAGTGTATATTTTCAATAAACCTAGTGATACAAATTACAGGCTACATTAGGGTTACAATAAGACTGATAGTCATAACGATTTGACTGGATCTTCCACTTGTTCTGGATCATAGATCACACAATCTCTGGGAAACATTTAATCGTTGAAATCCATTCCTCGGGTATATATTCAATTTCAAAGCATTTCCTGCTCAGAATCTTTCGGGGTGGATGACGATATTGGATAAAATACATTAATGTAAAGAATTTGAGGTCAGTGCTCGCCCACAGATCGGGAAGAAAAGTCCTAGATCCAGATGTGCAAATCCTGTATGGTCATGTGACACTACAGAATCTATATTGTCTAATTAATTGGTAATCCAGAATCTCAAAAGGTGGTAAAAATAAGAAACAAGTACATGACACATCAATAACCCAATTGCTGTATAGCATTTTGAAATATGTCACTATTTGTGGGTGGCTCCAAATTAATGGACGGCACTTTTGTGTAGCTATGTATGTATCATGTAAACTGAATTCCCACATTCTTAGAGTTGGATGAACAGTTCATTGTTCATGACTATATGCCAGAAACTTTTTCTCTCAAACATCTACTTCAAAACAAATCGGAAGATGTTTCGGAAGATGTTAGTGACATTTCCAAGAGGCACAGGGCAGCGTAAAATTGCCCGGAAATTTCAAATGATCAAAGATTCATGCCCGCTTCAAAAGCACATTTCAACTGCATAGTGTCGACTGCAACGTCCAGCAGTTTTAGATGTCTCAGGATGGTTTTTTTCAAGAAAAAAACAGCTTTGAAATAGATCACGTCTGAATTAGTAAGAAAGGAATTCTGAATGCTGCACATTTACTGTGGTCCTGATGTCACCATGACAACCATCTTGAAAAAGATTTCACATGGTGTTCAGTAAGACCTGGATATCATACGCAATGTCGTATTCATCCGGGAATAAGCGGTGAATTATGCGCACAATAAATTTCATGCAACATAACCCATGTCCACCACAAATAAACCCTCAACTGACCCCCTCCCTTCCCCTTACCGTATATTCGCGCATATAAGGACATTGTCCTTATATTCGAGCCTGTCCTTATATTCGAATATAAGAACATGTCCCTATGTTCGAGAAGGTTGACTTTTTTCACGCAATAAAGCAATATTCGTTTATAAGGACACCCATGTCCTTATATTCGAGACACTTGGGTTTTGGCGCCAAAAACGCAACGGTGTCCCGAATAAAAGGGCACCCATTGCATGTGCTATCACGTGCTGCCAGGCTTACGACCACTGTCGGTAATATATATACACGAGGTTATTGGGAACTCATTCAAAATAGGCCTCCAATACCTACCTGAGCCAACACTTATAATGTAATTTGACATCAGTGGTGGTTATGACTTGTCTAGCCCCTTCACTGCGTATAGCCCGAGAAGGTCTCGGGCACTAACGTCAATTCCAGTGTGCGTATAGCCCGAGAAGGTCTCGGGCTCTGAACAATGTGTGATAAGTCAGCGTGGGGTGTCAAGATCATCACGATATTTCACACAAGTTCGGTATGCATGCATGGACACTGTGAAATAATGCAATGAGCATCAGTTGGTCAGTCATCTCAAAGTTATGTATGTCTTTAGAAGGGCTTCTGCAGAAGAGATGAGAACCGGCACATATTTCGTACATGGCAATTTTGATTTATATGCACACATGGCAATAGATGTCATTTACAATATCTATGTGTTGTTTATTTGGACAGTTATGATGGCAACACGCTGCTCAACAACCGTGAATTCTTTAAGTAATAGCTCTTACATAATATATGTGATCGGGTCAATGGATGGAGACGTAAGTTTGTGTCTGGTGGGAATAATCAGTGTCCTGTGAAAATCATGGTTTATTTGTTTAAATGTGATCATTGCCATGGTAACCTGCTACATAGCAAACAAATTTCATCGGCGTTGCAATGGCATTGATGAAAATAAAGTTTAGTATCAAATTCATATAAAATTCACAATAATATTCCCAATTTTTGTTGAAATATTCACAATATCTGAGAATATATCATATTTTGCCATTTTTCCTCCGCACGGGCGATTTCACAGATTCTCGCAGTGAAGGGGCTAGAATAGTTGCACATGAAGGTTAATGTGGCTATTATTCAATTTAGCTTACCATGTTCTTATATGCGGGTTATTGGGGGTGTCCTTATATTAGAATATAAGAACATGTCCTTATATTCGAGACACTTTGGTTTTTTGGTGAGAGCCCCAAAACGCAATATTCCGGATATAAGAACATGTCCTTATATGCGCGATTATACGGTATATATATTCAAAACTGGTTCTCCTAAGCCTCTTGTGCATTGACATATTGGCAGTGACACTTTCTTGGGGGGGGGGGGGGGCGTGGAGGTTCCATACCTCATACATGGGACAGAAGTCACAAAGATGCCCAGCTACACGTATTTATGGATGGGGACCGGTCATCTGTCAAAGATTTTTCCGCCCCTTGGCAAGTTCTGACCACAGAGAGCGGCAAGGTATGGAGTATTTTTATGAGCCTGAGACGATGGTCGGGAATATATGATTTCGTGGATGTGATACATGAACTACATGTATCTTTGGATATCCTATCTTGTTACCTAAGAATCTGATAAAGCTACACTGACTGCCATGTTCAAAAATTGTAAGCCCAAAAGTCGTGAACATCTACAGTACAAACGTCAGTATAAGTTTTATGTTCATGTCTCAAGCGTTTTCTCCCGAAGGACATCCAAAGAGATGCAAATAAAACATAATGGTCTCTTCAGAGATTTAACACCATTTTGAGACCAGATTTGCGAGCGACACGGGAATGAAGTGTTCAGGCTTTACGACAGTTGGCGCCATCTCCGACAAAAAAAGCCACGGGAATGAAGTGTTCAGGCTTTACGACAGTTGGCGCCATCTCCGACAAAAAAAAAATCTCAGAAAAGATGCCATCCTATTTTGGAAGTGCCCGCCAACATTTTCTCTATCACTGCCATTGTTCTTGCCTCGTATCTTTTCGAAACTTGGTTGAAGTGTCTGCGGACCTTAATTGTTTCCTTTTGGGTTTTCCATGCAAGGAGAAAATAATGATTATTACCCTGGACAGCCGTTCAAAATGTTGGATGTGGGATTTGCATTGGGCTGGCATATATTGATAGTATGCTGTATTTCATTTCAATTTTACGCAAATATTTTATTGGTTGTTATGTGCAAATTTCCTCCATATTTTCACAAACACAATGTCAGGTGACATGACATGATTTCTGCGAGAAAATCCTTGGAGAATCCTAGAAACCTACAAATGAGTCGAGAATCTTGTGTCAATCCTTTTGATGTTATAAAACGTGTGTGAATTGAGCATTACTGTGATTGCATTGCGCATTTTACTATGTTACCAGCCTCATGGTATATGATGAGTTCAGACAGATTTTACACCGTATCAGGGTTTGGAAGCTCCGTGATAACTCATAGTATTGTCTGACAGTCATGTTTCATAGCAATTCTCACTGAAAAATCATGCATAATAAATATTCAGTCTCAGGGTGATGAATGAACATGACGAAAATGAAACAAATCGTGATTTCTGAGAGTCTACAGGTGTTTAAGTACATGTAGGTCTCTTAAAAATGTATGATTCATCATGTTCATGCATAAAAAATTATCTCTATCATGGTAATAGATCATGTCGCTAAACTCGCTACCGGTAGCAAAAAAGTGCATTAAAAAACATGACCCAAAGTTATCAAAATATGCTGCTTTTATTTCATGGCAATTGTACCATTATGTCCCATGAATGATAAAACTGAAATAATTGACTTTGATTTGTTGTCGTCCCTGCTTACTCAATCAATTGATTTTGATCATTTGTGTCACTACAGGTTGGAGAAAGAATACAACGCACTGAAGACAAAGGAACAGGAGGAGCAAGTAGAACTCAGGGTCAGTGGATTTTGTTTGTACTTCTCAAATAAATGTATGTAATTTAATAAACATTGAAGCATGATTTATTTTTTTTTTTCGTTGTAAATTCTCACAAGTAGCTCTTCATAATGTTACCAGTTTACTTATGAATCTTATCTGTCTTGCAGAGATTACGGACAGAAAACAGGTTGCTACGACAACGAATAGACAATCTTGAAAAGGTAAGCTGTGTTTGCAATGCAAGGGAATTTATTAAACTTAACCTATACTAATTATGGGGCTCTAATTATGAATGAAAATCCCACTTTTTCTATCTGCCTACAGGAGACTGGAACGTTAGCAGACCGCCTGATCCAGGACCAGGTCAAGTATGCCCAGCAGGCCGAGGAAATCTTCATCCTCCGCCGGGATCTCTCTGTCACCCGACAACACAACCAAGTCGTCACTAACCAGCTCGAGGCCACCAAGGATCGGGTAAGTTTGAGGGAATCTATGGATACTAGACTGTTCAAGTCAGAAGTTAATTTTTAATTAGTGTCAACATGTGAACATGACAGTTGTTAGACACACAGTATGTAGATCTGTGTAATTGTCCACGACAAAGTCAAACATATCAAATAAGCAAACAAATCCCGGTCACTCACAGTCGGACACGCAAAGTTTGACCGCGTCGGCAGACAGTTCAGATGACCGGTCGTCCAAAGACGAGATGATCGAGGAGTTGCAGAAAGAGCTGACCGATGTCCGACACCAGGCCGAGGAGTCCACGTCCACCATGAACGAACTCAAAAACAAGATCTCACAGCTTGAAAATGTATGTGTGTGGTTTAAATGATTTAATGTTTTGTGTGATTGGTATGTGAATTTTGGAAGCTTGGTAATCAATATGAAAATATTTTAGGTCATGAAAGAGCAACAACAGGCATGGAGAGATGATGCAATGGGAGTTCTGTGATCGATATTTCCAAATACTGTCATGATTAATCTAATATCAATTTCACGTTGTGACCATCTAACAAATCATAACTTTTGAAGAGGTATCACACAAACACATCACTTGAATCCAAGTTGAACTGCATGCATACCATCAATTATCTATTATCTGGAAATAACAGTAAAACAATGTACACATTTCCCTACCCCACTGACAGCAAAACCAGCAGCTGACGAAGGAGACAAGCTCAGAGATACAACACCTCCAGGAGGAACTGATTGCGTCCAAGTTACGTGAAGCTGAGTCTAATCTCTCACTCAAGGAACTCCAGCAGAAAGTCTTCGACCTTGAGAAACACTGGAAGGTCAGTGAAAGATGTTATGTTAGTATAATATGGAGAGTTAGCTGAAAACATGTCAGAAAACTCAAATAATGATTGCAGAGGGGGGAGGGGGAAGGAGTTCCTAAAAATTGTGTCTATAGATAATCAAGTAGCATTTCCGGAGATTCGAGATGTGGTATAGCAGCCTTTTGAAAACTGGTGTCACCTCGCCATGTATATATGCTCAAAATGAGGGAATGAGTTTCGGGAAATAATATTATGTTGTTATATATACATGTATGCGGCTATACTTTTAATGTAGTATACACAGCATGTATATAGACACAAGGTAATACAAACCCTGTCATATTTGCTTGACAGCGATACAATGAGCGACAGCAGCTACAGACTCCGCCCAAGTTCTCCAAGGACAAAGTCGCCCAGATGACTGAGGATCTCATGTCCACCAGAATCCGGGAGGCCCAGGCCTTCGGTGACCTCAAGGAGACAAAACTCAAGATGATGGAACTTGAGACAGAGGTATGAAAACTTCTAGCATTGGTAGAGTGGGGATTGAGAGGTCTTTGGATCTGATGGTTGTAAAACCCCAGTCTGGGGTTTTACAGTCTTTTGTGACCTCAAGGCTGATTATATAGACCTTGTGGGAAAGGAAGGTCCAAGGAAGGTCGATCAGTATGATGCTCACCGAAGGCAAATCTGAAATACTTACAGTGTGTGCATACACTCGTGTAAAACTTCACTCATTTCTTTAGTTCATTCATCACTTTTCTTCAGAACCACATCTGCACGCGCCAGATTCGACGCCTAGATGACGAGAATGCTAAATTGAAGGAAGAGCTTGAGAAAGGGGAAGTACGGCAGAAAGAACTGCAGACCAGTATCAAGGAACTGGAGCGCAAAATCAGCGACAACGATTCCAAAGTAAGCATAATATAAATACTAAGTTGTTTCGATATCTTTGTATAGTTGCTATTCGAAATTCATTGAGCTTATTAAGTGTATATTGTTGATACTGAGTTTGAAAATATAGCTGGGGATCTTTTCCTGGCAAGGAAATGTGATCAAACATCTGAATGGTTTCAGTTCAAAGGAGATGGGATGATGACAAAAATCAGAGATGCTGAATATGCCCAGACAATCGCAGAAATGAGACAACGAATTGCTGAGCTGGAAATTGAGGTGAGTGGAAACAGTGAGTGTAAAAATAATGATGCTCACTCAAGATCAACCCCATACCTCGCTGACAGTTTAGCGCTTTATCTCACAATTATAACCCATCATCGCATAATGTGCAACTCTTTACCTTGCACAGAACCAGGAGCTGGTGACGGAGGGACAGTTACAGGAACGTGGTGACAAACAGGAGCTTCTCAACAAGATAGCCGACCTACAGGAAGAGGTGTGTGTTGTGAAATAGTAGATGAAAGTGTCTTTCATCAATAACGTTAATGCAAGCATAAAAGAATAACATTACTCTTTCTATTCTAGGTCTTGCAACTGAAGATGGCCCGACGTTTACAAAGTTTATCATCGCTTGCCCTAAACAACATAAACCTGGACTCAGAGAGTGAATATGATACAGATGAAGTCGAGACCAACCGCCTACACTTGAATAACGACGATGACACAGTGTCGCCAATCGACGCCTCAAAACGCCAACCTGTGCGACGGCCCCGTGGACTGCCAAGTTTTGACAGTTCCGACGATATTGACAGTAACGGTGATTCAAGTGAAAATGCATCGAAAGTCAAAGTCGTCCGGCGGAAAAAGAAATCCAGTGGGGATAAAAAAGCCAAGGAGCGTCTAAGTTTGGACTTCGATAAGACCCCCACTCAGGACTCTGTGAATGGCACGTTTTTCTCGCACGAAAATGGAAATGGAGTCGATACGATGTCCGCTAGTTTTAGCGAGTTCGGGGGTGGCCAGGATATTTCAACACTAAAGAACGGTGCTATTAGTAATAGTTTGAACGTCCCTGCACACAAAGTGAAATCGAGAATCAACGAGGATCGCGGTAGCGGTGATAATTCGGAGTGAAAACACTTGAGAATAGAAGAGAAAATTGACTCGAATTTTCTGCCTGTGTTTTCTAATACTACCCAAAGTGCAATAGAGGAAGGTTTCGAACATACTGATTCTGTCAAACCTTGACTTTTTTGCTGCAGTGTATACGATTTTATAGGTGTACGAACAATGTGCCAGTACCTGTGCCCATTTACTCAGTGCATAACAAAATCTGTCTGGTATGTATTATATGCTGTTTATAAAACAACAACAATGAATTGAATGTGTACAATTTGATATTGCATTTTGTAGCCTCGTATATGAATATGACTGTGTGATCTTTCGTTTATGAAGACGGTACTCTGTGTATTGAAGAATGACTATTGTTGAAAAGTTGATAATATGAATGTTGTATGGTACACTATTTACAATGTGTACATTGTTACTATGGTTAAGTTAAAGTCTTTCACATACTGTCTGGTTTGTAAATGTTACAAGCATCAAAGTTACATGTAATGGAAAATCACATGTATACGCATTAACACTAGTTGATAAAGCCTGGGAACATGGTAAGTTCTTGTTTACAAGAAGAAAATGGGAAGAAATTTCTGCAACAGGCATGATAATAAATATGAAATATTGTATTCATTAATATATTTAGTGCCCAGTTTCATAGATATACATGTAGGTTACATTCCATAGACAAGATATTGTTGTTGATTCAGATCTCAAAACTGTTTGCAAGGGTTTCCTTTCTACATTTCTACATTAATTTTTTTCTTTCGACTATGATCTTTGATAACTGATAAAAAATTCACCTCTGAATATTTCGTTATTTCTGAACAACTGACAGTTTGGAGAAACAAAATACCAGTACCTTTAAATTAGTTAGCTTTATCTTCCTTTAAATTAGTAAGCTATATAGCTCTTCGTATTTATTATACATGTAAGATTACAATTTCAACTGAGCGAACTCTGTGGATTCTTCGGATGCCAAATTGATGTTGGAAAAAGTAACTTGTGTCTTCATGTAGCATGCGTATTCAGGTTTTGTACATGTGATATGGACCGCTATATCCAATATTAAATGTCATACTACCGGTACCATTTTATATATTACTTGAAAACGTTTTCGTTAAATATGCTGCCGTGGACATAGATCTATTATATGGCTTGATGTTACACTGTCCATGTGTATACCACCTATTTCAGGTATACCAGGGTAGCGCTGTTTCAATTGTAGGTTGCTGCCTGCAAATTGTATACAGTGCATCTTGTACGTGGGAAGATTCGTTCATGTAAATTTGGGGTACCACGTCGGGTATCTTGATGAACAATGCATTTTTTTACTGCAAGTTTTTACTGTGACGTGAAATTTGTGATAAATTAATGTGTCGATGTGTAACTACTGATTTTATGCTCGTGTAAATGGCTGCTTGCTATTACATCATCTCTTTGTTTGTGGGGCAAGATCAAGGATTTCAAGAAAAACTGGACTACTCTGTTTGAAGTATCCATTATTTTGAATAAATAGCATCACTGGTTTCAGAACACAATAGCAACGGTAGACTGAATGTCGTCTGCTTCGGGATGAACGCATTTTGGTAAGTGGTTAAACGTTAAATGCAATCAAATTTCCAGGTTGAATATTTCTTTTTACGTGGCAATGATATTAACAATGTTTTACTTGTTCTGTCATGTGCATATTCATTTTATGGAGAAATAACTTTCATAGTCCACATGGCATCACATAAATTATATATGATTATTACCGTATATGCAGTAAACGTTGTTATGGAATCGAAACACCAGCTTTGTGTTGGTACAAATTCCAAAAATAGTAGAGTAAATTGTGTGTACTGGGATTTTTCTTATTTTTCATGTTATTTCAGTATCACCATATTCGGAAGGTCTTTTTTGCCATATTTAATTATCGGCATTTGTTTGCTGCCAATATATTGTAACGCCAATTACTCGCACATTACTCTACAATTTATGACCACATATAATCACCATGATGGCAATTATCATGCATCCAACATACTGCTAGTAGGACATAACCGTCATTGCCAAATTACCGCTGGCCTCATGCATCTTCTTGCATATAATTGGCTCGACTTTTTGCTCTATAATTATTGGTCACCAATTTGGCAGAAAGATCAACCCCTGACACGCACAAGTGACACTTAGAGACATTGATGAAATATACCAGTCCACAGTGCATTTCCTAATGAAGCTACCAGCATGCAGGGATGGAGGGGGATCTCATATGGGAATTCATACTCAATGGAATGAAAAAATCAGTTACACATCTAGAATGCAAATAAATGCCTTTATTTCATTCAGCAGATACAAATTTTCATAATGATCACCATGAAAGTGCAAAATTTTATTTGAATATGTTTTCATGTTTTTAATATCGTGCAGAACATTGACACTCACTGTGATGACAACGACAATTCTGCACCCGATACAAGGTCATATTTCTCAATAGCGCCATGCAGGAAGGCAAATTTGAAATAATGCCTCCCCTGGGCGACTTGAATCCTGATTATTATGCTCTTCCTCTTTCATTCCGAGCTTCGATTTCGATGTCACGAGTGGAGGAATAGCCCCTTTCTTTGTGCTGAATGCGAGTCTTACTAGGAACTAGTATAGCTTCTGAGACGTTACCAGACTCAGTAACTCGCAGGTTAATTGAAAAATGTTCTGGACAAAATTGGCATTGGTTTTCTTCAAATCGTTACAGTCGTTTTCTTTTGGTGGCGAGTGTTTTCTGGCATTATATGCTGGTCTCATGTATATGTATTTCCGATGGTAAATCTTGATTTTTGGTAGTTTTATGTATGGATATGCGCTTATGATCACCGTGATAATCAAGAACAAATTTAATAAGGCTGTTGAATATCATCAGCTTTTATGTCTATCACTACTATTTCCCTTTGAATTCTGTGATTTTTCCTTCCCACAAATCCAGTAAAGTTGTGTGCACCTCCGTAAATTAAAGAAATTTCATGTTCCAACTTGGTAAAGGGGGCTCTGGTGATCACAGCGATATACTGTTTTAAATCTAATTTGCATGCATATTGGTACCGTATATTACCCTACCTTTCAATTTCTTCAAAACCTGGTTACGCTGCCATCCAGTACAGAAAATCAGATGAAAAAAATTCCAAGCATATAATAAGTGGCCACACCGTCATCTTAGCAAGTCTTATGCCTTGAATGCAAAGTTAATGCCAGCTAAATTGCTAACTGCCCATCACAGCCTCCAGCTTTAGCCATGTTTGGCAAAGAAATAGTGCAACCCAATAGTTTTGTGGAAAATATATAATTTGTGACATTTCATGTAATGGATATTTATATATTGTAGGTATGTGTTTTCGTTTAGCATGTTTAATATTGTTTTTCTTTTCCAACTTTTCTTGTTGACCGATTTGTGAAAAACTGACCATAGCCATGAATATTACTCTCGGTGCAGAGAAAAATAATATATGTATTGCAATATTTATATCCCAAGGGCTGATGAATTGAGAATGAAATTATAGCACTGTGTTATAACACTGAATAACTATGAATTAAATATTCATATGTGTTTATACAACGACAGGATAGATTAGAACATTATCCCTCTGTGTATGTATTTATGTGACACATGGCTATACATGATTCGTCATTCTAAATGTATCATCGTCAAAACCTACTCAGTTGTCCTGCTCATATAAAATTCTGAAACTGTCAGCAACCCTGATGACAAATATATCATTACTAGACAACTGTATCAAACAAGTATTGAAGCTGCCTTATTTCAAATTGAGTGAAAACCTGTTTCAAAAATGCTGAAATCTTTGTTAAATTACATCCAAAATTAGGAAATTCGGATTCTACACCAAAATTGGTACCCCCTCCCCAATCCATTCGATCAGAAATACATGATGAGATTATGTATTTCTGATTCGATTTCACTGATCCCTGGACCACATCTTGTTTTTTTTTCCGCCAGTCGCAATGATCCATCACAATGATTCTTGGCAATCATATTGATTTCATTTCATTCCACTGTTGTCAGTAATACCTACCCATTTTGTTTGTTCCGAGTGTAATCTGTGCACTTACAGATAAAAAGTTTGCTGGCTGATCAATAATCCCTTGCAGTTTATTGTTGTGGATCGAGGGCTTGGTTTCCACCAATAATCGGCAGTAAATTATCAACTGGTATGGCTAATATTGTGCATCTATAGTGCATCTATAGTGCAATAAATAATGATTTATGATGAACTTCATTATGATAATCAGTCCTATTAGTCTAAATAGTGATCATGGTTCAGGATGTACGAGTAGGAGCATGATATTTGCATGTTCACTTCCGAATACACGTGTTCAGTGGATACTCCCCTTTGCATATATTCATAATTGGGCTTTTATATCGTGTATGGGTGACAGAGTTATCTGCTACTTAAAGTCTTGCAAATATGTCGGGATAGATTACCCGTTGGAGCTCATTCACAACTGTTTGCATGTATTTTCATACGAGCCGCTTTCAGCGGCATAAAATGTCATCTCCAACGGAAGTAGTTGCAAGTGAACAGCCCTGCTGATCTCCCAAAATAAAGACCGAACGACAGTGTCAGAAAGTCAGATAGTTATATGCAATTAGATCTGGGTAGTTTGAATTTCCATCGCTGGCGTCACATAAGTACATGAATGTAGTGGGATGTCTTTTCTGCAATGAAATACAGTGACTCAGTTTTACAGAGCAGTGTTAAGCTGTCTGGATGTGTCATTGATAAGATGGAATCTTGATGCACTGTCAATGCAACAAATGCAGAAAAAATATACAGTTGTCTAGTAAGGATATAATATACTTCCAAGAGTGTGACCAGCCAAGCACTGAATTCAATATTCCTCAGTACTCAGGAATATTATAATGCATGACAATGATGACGCTGAACTCATTATTTTTATCCATCACTATGTAATATTCCGCAATCATTAACTCTACCCCCCCCCCCCGTAACAATTTCCAAACTGTTAACAAGAACTCTATGTTAGCTGCAGTTGCTAGGCAAAGCTGTTCCCAAATACTAAAGAACAGAAGTAAACATGCTCTCATAATTAGACGCCCAGTATAGGTTTTGCTTAATAAATTCTTTGGCATGGCACACCCAACCGACCTTTTCAAGATTGTCTATATTTTGTCGTAGCAACCTGTCTTCTGTCCGTAATCTCTGCAAGAGTGGTAAGATTCATCATTAAAATGGTGACATATAAACATATAAACTGACAAATAAACTGATGTATATTCTAAATGGAGGAACTCATAATTTTGTTCAAACATAACATATTATGCATTAACTATATACATGATATACGATCGAACAGGGTTAGTGGTATACTGCATAAAAAATGTCAAACTCAACATAATGTGATGTAATTCGAATTATAAGTTATAACTTTAATGTTAGCAGAGAGTGAGGGATACACACAAAAGAGTTATGTTCCAAGTTTGTTTCAAACATACATGTATATATCAATCAAGGAACGCACACAACAAAATCCACTGATTTTGAGTTCTACTTGCTCCTCCTGTTCCTTTGTATTCAGGGCGTTGTATTCTTTCTCCAACCTGTAGCGATAAAAATGCTCAATATAAATATATCAAGTAGGAACAACAATTATAAAACATCATGAAAAAGCTCCATTCAGTTTTATTATCCATAGAATAGATAATAGTATAGTTGCCATGAAACAAAAGAAACGTATTTTGGTAACTTGTCATGTATTCATAAGTATAAATTCACATGGTTGACACCAGTAGTGACACGATCTGCATGTATTACCATGTTAGCCATAGTTTTTTTTATGCAAGAATCATGCAATTTTTAGGAGACCTATTTAAACACCTGTGGATTCTTAGAAATTTAAATAACTATGGAATGATTTTTACAAAAAATTTTGTTGTGCTCATTCATCTCTGAGACTGAATGTTTATTTATGCATGAAACATGACTTCCAGACAGTATACACATGTATGCCTGTCCTTGAGCACATACGTGTAGGTTGGAGTAATTATCCTCCTAAATTGTGTTTGATATTCTGGAATCACCACAACATTTTTTTTTTTACTAATAATCAATTATTGTGTTTTTGTTACCAGTACATGCTACCAGAAGGAAGTTGCTGATTGTGAAAAAATGTTACACATGTTCAATTAAAAACAAAATCAACATTTTTTTTCTTCAATTACCACATAATTATTGGGTTACTCTGATAATCTCCTCAGTCTACACGGATTATTGCAGTAAGTTTTACTGCTGATCTGAATGCACAATATGTCACTGGTGGTGGATAATGTGATTAGTTGTACATTGCATTCACTCTCTTACGGTGTAATGCAAAATAAACACTTCTACTTGTTGTGAATGAGGAAATAATTCACAAAACAACAGTAATTAGATGGTATCCCGACAAATGTTATCTGAATATTCATTGTGGAAACGTAGTGTAGTGTAATGGGCATTGGTAAACAAACAATACACGTACATATATTTTGGGGATGACCAAATCACAAAATGTCACATGTTTACATGTAGATCCAGAGGCATTCACATTATTCTCTGCCACATTCACAATGCAATCACTGTTATGCTGATTTTATAACACCCAAAGAACTGAAAGAAGAAACCATGTCTTGTCACATCGTGTTTGTCAAAATAAAGAGGAAATTCGCCACATCCCCAAATCAAGAAGTAAAATTACATCTGTAAATTGACAGGAAACACGGTGTAAGTGCGATCTTCACTCTTACGGAGGTTTTAAGCACTCTTTCGGTAATAACGCGCTCTTATGGTGAAAACATGTGAGCATATGGGGCACAGAAACGACAGCAAGGAGTGAATTGCACAACAAGAAAATGCAGCTAACTGCGGGAGACGACATTAGAGCTCGAGCACACCAACAGCACCACGAGACCTGAATATATCTTACACACTCCCTACCCCCCCCCCCCCGCCCCTTACAAAAAAAGAAAATTTAAACATATCATGTCCCACATGATTCCAATTCATTCCCGTATATTATGATGGCCCCTACTTCAATCATATTCCTAATGAGTAAACATTTATTTTGAACTCAATGAAACAGATACGCCTGAAAATGATATTGAACCTCAATAAAATATCCTTAAAATATTGGAAACTATGAGGAATATCTGCATCTGATATCATGATATAGATAACACATGCAAACTGAGCAAATTAAGACCAGTTTAAAATAAAAAGGTTTCGCAACCCAGCATGGAACACCTTGTCATGTGATAAAATATGTCCAATTACGGTAAATGTAGTCGTGGTACCGTAGATGAATCGTTGTGTTTACTTCATTACGCCAAAGAAGGCCGCGCGCAAGGTTACATGTACATGCATGCACAAAATGCTGCACAGAAAATTGTACGTTCCAAAGTACGCGTCATTGCGGTAAAATTTGCTTTGCATTCTGGGAACGTGAATTTCCATCGGCTCCGCCATTTTGACGTTTTCCAGACGAGCTGACCATTTTGCGTAATTTTCTCAAACCTAACACATCGATTTATGCATTATATATCTGTGGAATATTCAAAGCTTGCCATCAAATCGAGATATTTCATGTCAAGGACGAAGAAAATAATCATTTGAAGTAGGTGTACAAAGGTTTACATGCGAAAACGGGCGTCGATAGGTTGGCATGAAACCTCCATAAAAAAGTCAGCATATAGACATGTAGAGAGTTGGGGGCTTCGCCCCCAACGCTCTAATGTCAAAAATTGCAAGAAGACCGTAAAAAGGAGATAAGCAAGTGTGTGCATTGAGTGTCTGTATAACGCCAGTAGGATCTGGTATGATTTTAGTTTTTGAATATGATATTGAAAGCAGTATTTATTGCATTCCCGTGACGGTCCTGGGATCGCTGTTGTTGAAACGCGTATACTATTCAGTGTATATCGAGGAAAATATGAAGTTTATCCTTCACAGAAGGGCTTTGTTATCAACTACAAAGTGCTCTGAGCCAAAGGAAATATATGGAATGCAACTGGTGTCGTTAAATTCGAAGGAAAAGGGAAATATATAATTAATTTTGATTCGTTGACAACACACTCTTGTGGTGTAAAGAACTCTTGTGGGGAACATTCCTTACAAAGAATTCCTCCGGATCACTTCCTGAAATATATAGATTAATTGTGATCCCTTCACACTTTGTTTCAGATATTCTTCACCAAAACCATGTTCTACGCAGAAAAGATTCCGCTTGTTATTAAATAGATACAAGCAGATAACCCTAAGTGATACTGAAAAATGTAGCTTTACGGACAGTACAACGGATCATAAATGTATGCATAAAATAATCTGTCTATAGATACCCAATTTTGTAGAGTGCTACAACATGTGTTACATGCTGACACAACCATAAATCTCAGCATGCCTAATACTATATGTAGGCATGGTTCAGTTGCAGGGTTCAGTTGCAAGGTTCTGTTCAGTTGCAGGGTTCAGTAGGCGGGGTTCAGTTGTCAACATACGCTTCCTCACCCTTGAACAGTGTCTTTCTTTTTGATGTATTACATTTATTTGAAAATAGAAAACTCATAAGGATATGATTTCATCATGGCTTCTATGCACCTATCTGTATTCCATGTATTCCCTATCTATATTCAACATATATAACTTTTATGTGAATATATTCAATTACAAATCAATGTGGTGTTTGATGTTGAAATAAATTGATTGATAAAAATAATCATCTATACATTTATATGTAGCGAGTACAAATGACCTCTTCAGCGTTTCTCATGCCCGGGTGTCTGTCCAGGAATTTCACCTATAGTGGTTTAGAAAACTATAACGTCAATATGTTTAAACACGAATTTCTCAGCTGTACCTGATTTGAATGTGCTTTTAAAAGAGACCCAAATTGTCTTCACAGCCACTTTAGCATGTTTAGCCAAAACGCCACCGCTTACAGCAAAGGCATCCAAAACAGTTCTTTGTATTAAACAGAAGAGTGCGTTGTTTCAAATTGATGATACCGAACACCTTATTTCTTGATTTATATAACTATATAATTGAAGCAAACACATCATATGCAATCCATTACTTATACTAATGGTTACTGCGAATATAATATGGAAATTGTGCATTTATTGAACATATCACCAATATGTGTTTTTCACTACAATATTTTCTCAGAGTTCTTTGTAATACTCCGAAAGAGTGCTATTCATGTAGTTTATAGAAATTACTAGCATACCTCCCGATACTATCGAAAATGATAGTAAAAATATATTTAAATTATCAAAAACAACTTCATCTATCATAATACATGACATAATTTCATGAGCAATCGCCGTATGATATGTAAAACACTCCACGATACCACCCTTTTGGCTCGCGGTGTGTGGGGGCCGTTGGCTGGAATCGCGTTCTTGTTAAGAATTAAGCCTTTATATCGAACTACGTGTCTTGCGAGTATCCTATATATATTCCGACACTCAATGCAATACCTTTTACATGATTATTCCGTATCAAGCCATTAAAATAGTTAGAAATTCAACATTACTCACGTTTCCAGTCATGCTTATTTGCCACAAGAGTGCCTTCATACACCACAAGAGTGCGTCATCGCTGAAAGAGTGCTTAAAAACTCCGTAAGAGTGAAGATCGCACTTACACCGTGGGAAAACACCTCTAATTTGCAGAGAATGGATTTTCAGCATTGTTTGTTAGTTTGCAAATTTTGTCTGTTGCAGCCCTCTCCCGGATTTCGTAACATTTGCCGCAAGACTGCCGATTGCAGCGGGTCAAAGAAACAGGCAAAGTGGCAAAGTTAAGACCACTGCAGAAGAACATCTCGAATTGGACGAATCAGGTGATTTTTAGCAGTGTTGTTATGGCTACCATGCATGGAACAAAAGGTCAAAGAGTGGTAACTCATTCAAAACAACTGCTTTGACCCATGCGATGCTATAACTGGTACGAAGCTGGAAATCCAAAATAAACTTTCCAATATATGTATGGCCAATTGGTTCATTTGGAAAGGTCACAAATGTTCTCGAATAACCCTGATATTATGTATGGGTTGTCTACACCATATGCAGGTATTCAGTTTGTACACGATTATGAAGAGATGCGTTCAACTGAGAACAGTTTCCGGTAAAATTATGTCACGTCTTGGTCCAGAATTTAGTATAAGTGTATACATATTTCCGTGACTTTTGTTTGTGGGTTGAATATGGTTTAACACTCAAGCAAGATTATCCATCATTCATAAGATTTCAGGAGTATATGAGATAATTTATATATTCTCACACATATATATATATTGGTTTTCCGAATCACTAAACCCAACATTGACACGGTTGTCAACTTTCAGATAAAATGAGCCCCTATGGAACACATCAAACCATTCGACCATTTCCATTCATCAAAATAGAACCAAACACACGTCGCTGTTCGAATAAATCGGAGACAATATACATATCCCCACTGCGAATCCCAAGTCGAACATTCGGAACCACTGTCCAGGGTCATCATCATTTCTTCGCACACAGAAAAGCCAATGAGAACAATAAGTCCGCAGACACTTCAACTAACTAAAAAAAGAGATACAAGGCAAGATCAGCAAAAAGAAATGTTTTCCGGAAACTTCGAAAATAAGGTGGCCTCTTTTCTGTTTTATTCTCTGTTGGAAATGGTGCCAAATGTCGTAAAGCCAAAGCACTTCATTCCCGCGACTGAAGAATTACGGTTTGTCACGCTGGCAAATCCGGTGTCAGAATGGTGTTTAATCTCTGATGAGACTGTTTTGTTCTATGAGCGTCTCTTTCGATGTCTCTCTGGAGAAACCGCTTGAGACATGAACATGACACTCAATGACTTTTTGTAGATATTCATGATTTTTTAGCTCTATAATTATTAGACATGGCAGTCAGTATTTTTTCTTAATTTCGAGAAAGAACTTGATGACAATGCCATGAAATCCAAAGACAGTATAAATCACATCCATGAAATTATATATGCCCGACCAGTAGGTGAACAAGGGTGAAGGTAACATTGGTTACTACATTGCATGGAATTTATGGTGTGACTATCCACCATTTATTCCCGGATGAATATCACACTGCAGATGATATCCAGGTCACACAAAAATGCCATGTGCAATCTTCGTCACACTGGTTTCCATGGTGACACTAGGACCGCAGTGAATGTGAAAAATTTAGAATTCCTTGCAGCAGCTTCCGACAGGTCCAGCATCGAATCAAGGAGACGAATGTAGGTGGAGCTATTTCATGTATTTTCTCTCTCGAAGAAACCAACCCAAGACATCGAAAGTGGCCTCGGTCGTTCGAGGAAGCTGCTTGGAATTGCCAGAGCACTATACCTTGTTGCAGTAATCGTGCTGCAGTTGAAAACTTGCTTTTGCAGCGGGCATGAATCTTTGATCATTTGAGATTCCGGGCAATTCTATGCTGACCAATGCCTATTGGAAATGCCATGGAGACAGAGATCACATGTGATGTCATGAATTTCTTGAATTTCTTGAAAAATCAGGAAAAGGCTCAGCAGGGGGATTATATACAGAAGAGTAGGAAAGGGGAGAGGGGGTTGGCATGAAAAATTGAAGTTAATTCATTTAAAGACTATCACTGCAGTACAGAAATGGTGCATAACAATTCCTAGGGAAGAAAAAGCACAGTGACCAAAATTTCATATCCCACAAACAAGCTCTCAATAAATGTATAAATATATGTAACAAAACACGTGACCTAATTTTACCGAATTTGAACGCATCTCCTCACACATCATGTACATACTACATACTGAAGACATGTATATGGTGTAGACAACCCATGCACAATTTCTCCGTTGTTTTTTTGTGACCTTTGTGACCTTTCCAAATGAACTAATTGGCCATACATGTATTGGAAAGTTTATTTTGGATTCCAGCTTCTTACTAGTAATAGCCTCGCATGGGTCAAAGCAGCTGTCCTGAATAAGTTACCACTCCTCGACTTTTTGCTGCATGCATTGTAGCCATAGCAACATTGCTAAAATCACCTGAGTCGTCCAATTCGAGATGTTCATCTGCAATGGTTCTAACTTTGCCACTTTGCTGGTTTCCTCGCTCCCACTGCAATCGGCAATTTTTGCGGCAAATGTTATGCAATCTAATTCCATCGTAATTCCACCCGGGAGACTGCTGCAACAGACAAAATTCGCAAACCAACGAACAGTGCTAAAATACTTCCCAATCTCTGCAAATCGGGGGTGTTTTCCCGTCAATTAAGAGATGTAATTTTGCTTCTTGATTTTGAAATGGGCAGGGTTTGGGGAGATATATTCTGCAAACATTTGACACTTCTTTGCTCATGTTGGTCAGTTGAGATGACATTGAATGTATTTCCATTCGTCGTCCACTTTCATTTGTGATGAATATTTTATTGGTCATTATGTGTGAATTTCCTCCTTATATTGACAAACACGATGTGACAAGACATGGTTTCTCCTTTCAGTCTTTTGGGTGTTATAAAATGAGCATTACAGTGCTTGCATTGTGAATGTTGCAGAGAATAATGTGAATACCTCTGGATCTAAATGTATGTAAACATGTGACTTTTTGTGATTTGGTCATCCCGAAAATGTATGTACATGTATTGTATGTTTACCAGTGCCCGTTACAGTACAATACATTTCCACAACGAATATTTAGTTAGCATTTGAGAGGATACAATTCAATTACACTGTTTTGTGAATAATTTCTTCACTCATTCACCACATGTTGAAGTGTTTATTTTGTATTACACAATTTACTAAGAAATTGAATGCAATGTACAGCCAATTACATTATCCACCGCCAGTGACATGTTGTGCATTCAGATCAGCAGCAAATTTTGCTGAAAAAAACAACATGTAGACTGAGGAGATTACCAGAGTAATCCGATAATCATGTGGTATTTAAAGGTTGACCAGAGAATGTGCATTATCTGTGCGTTTCCTTTTTCTGAACATGCAACAGGTTGTTTTTCAAGGAATTGCCACATTCTCCACTGAAATGATTTTTGTTTTTCACAATAAGCAACTTTCTTCTGGTAACATGTGCACATAAAAACAGAAGAATTGATTATCAGTAAAATATGTCGTGCTGATTATGGTATCAATCATGATAGCACTGGTATCAACCATGGGTATTTATACTAGTAAATACATGACAAGTTACCAAAATACGTTGCTTTTGTGTCTTGGCAACTGTACCATGATGTATTCTATGGATGGTAAAACTCAATGGAGCTTTTCATGGATGTTCTATAATTGTTGTTCCTGTTTGATTAATTTATTTTGAGCATTTTCATCCCTACAGGTTGGAGACAAAAGGCAAGGCGCTGAATACAAAGGAACAGGAGGAGCGAGTAGAACTCAGGGTCAGTGGATTTTGTTTTATATTTTCCTTAATGGGTATATATATGTATGTTTGAAGCAACCTTGAAACATAATTCTGGTACGTTTAATTCTCACTATCTGCTAACATCAAAGATATAACTTATATTTCAAATTGCATCACAATTTGATGAGTTTGATATATTCTATGCAGTATACCACTAACCATGGTTCATCGTAGTATATCTTGCATACAATGAATGCATAGTATGTTATATCCAATTCGATAACAATGTATAACAAAAATATTAATTCCTTCATTTAGATTATAAATTATCACCAGCAGCTGTTTATATGTCACCAGTTTGATTATCAATCTCACCTCGTTTTGCAGAAATTACAGACAGAAAATAGGTTGCTACGACAACGGATAGACATTTTTGAAAAGGTCTGTTGTGTTTGTCATGTCAGGGAATTTCTTGAACAAAACCTATACTGGACTACTAATCATGAGGGACTTAGCATGTTTACTTCTGTCCTTTAGTTTTTGGGAGCAGCTTTGCCTAGCAACTGCAGGTGCAGCTTACATAGAATTCTTGTTAACAGATTGTTACGGGGCTTTGGGTTAATGATTGCTGAATATTATATAGTGATGGATAAAAAATAATGAATTGAGTGTCATCATTGTCATGCATTAAAGTATTCCTGAGTACTGAGGAATATTGAATTCGGTGCTTGTCTGGTCACACTCTTGGAAATATATTAGACATATCACTACTGGACAACTGTATGGTATACTTTTTTTCTGAAGTTGTTACATTCAACTACATTGAAGTT
Organism: Terebella lapidaria; assembly: GCA_949152475.1. NCBI lineage: Eukaryota > Metazoa > Annelida > Polychaeta > Terebellida > Terebellidae > Terebella > Terebella lapidaria. The sequence goes on along the minus strand of OX424566.1, from coordinate 21,007,526 downwards.
GAGAGTGCATCAAGATTCCACCCTACAACGACACATACAGACAGTCTAACACTGCTCTGTAAAACTGAGTCACTGTATTTGATTTTCTTTGCAGAAAATACTACCCACCACATGTACTTATGTGACGCCATCTAATTGCAAATCTGACTTTCTGACATTGTCATTCTGTCCTGATTTGGGAGCTCAGCAGGGCTGTTCACTTGCAAGCTACTTCCGTAACATATTTTATGCTGGTGAAAGTGGCTCATGTCAAAGTACATGCAAGCAGCTGTGCACGAGCTCCAATCTAAAACCTATCCTGACATATTTGCAAGAGTTTGAGTAGGAGATAACCCTGTCACCCATACACGATATGAAAGCCCAATTATGAATAGATGCAAGGGAAATATCCACTGAACACATGTATTCGGAAGTGAACATGCAAATATCATGCTCCTACTCGTACATCCTGAACCATGATCATTATTGAGACTAATATGATTGATTATGACCTTATGAAGTTCATCATAAGGTCATAATTTATCACCCTATTAATGTACAGCAAGACACATTCCAGTTCATAATTTATTGCCGATTATTGGCGGCGACAAAGCCATCAATCCACAACAATAAACTGCATGGGATTATTGAGCAACCAGCAAATTTTTTATCTGTAGGTTCATGGATCACACTCGGAACAAAACAGAACGGGTGGGCATTCCTGAGGGCAGAACTGGAAAACAAGAGTGGAATCAAATGAAATCGGTATGGTTGCCAAGAATCATTGCGATGGATCACTGCGACTTTTGGAAAAAAAACAAGAGAGCAGGATACTACACGACACTGGTACATGTATCATGTGTATGGAGAATGACTGGGAATTGTCGTGAAGGGTGATCCAGGGACCAGTGCAATTGAACAGAAGGGGGCTTTTGCATAGCAATAAATATATGTAATCTCACACATTTGAATATATTATTGGGTTATCCTGTAAAGTCATGTGTTCCTATTTCTGACCAAACTTATGAAATCTTATTTGGGGGTGAATCCGAATTGTCCAATATTGGACGTTTTTCATGGAAATGTTAGCATAATATTATTTGAAACAGTCTTTCACATAATTTGAAGTAAGGCAGTTTCAATACTTGTCTGATTGATTTGTCACCTGGGATGCTGACAGTTTCAGAAATTTGTATGAGCAGGAGAACTAAGTTGGTTGTTGATAGTACATTGATATTGATGGACTATGTTTAGGCATGAGCTCTGTAGAATACATACACCACATGGATCATGTTCTGTTCTGATCTATGTACTCAGTATATCATGCCATTGAGCCTGCTTTTCGACATATGTGTGAAATGTGTTATTTGTCAGCGATTTGGAGCAAACCAGTGCCATTTTTAAATATTTTTCAATGCACCAGCAAGATATCAAGCCTGGAGCATTCCGCACAAAGAAAGGGGGTATTTTCTTCACCTGTGACATCAAACTCATACCTCGGATTCCAAGAGGGAAAGCATAGTCTATAGACCGTCTGTCTATATAATATAATATATACAGATATATCTATATATACAATCAGTTCAAGACGCCCAGGGGAGCCATTATATCAAATTTGACTTCCCGCATGGCGCTGTTGAGAAATATGACCTTATATGGGGTCCAGAATTGTTGTTGTCATCACAGTCAGAGTCACAGTCAATGTTCTGCACGAAATTAAAAACACAAAATTCAGATAAAATTTTGCACTTTCATCGTGATTATTGTGAAAATTTGTATCTGCTTATTTATTTGCATTCGAGAAGTATAACTGATATTTTCATTCCGCTGGGTATGAAAACCCAGTATGAATTGCCGTATGGTCCCTCCCACCATCCCGCATGCTGGTAGCTACAGTAGGAAATGCACTGTGAATTGGTATATTACATCAATGTCTATTAAGTGTTACTTGTGCGTGTCAGGGGTTCATTTTTCCGCCAATTCGGTGACCATCAATGAGCGAAAAGCCAAGCCAATTATGTGCAGGAAGATGCATGAGGCCAGGGATAATTTGGCAAAGACGGTCATTCCTACTAGCAGTAAGTGTTGGATGCATGATGGTGCTTGCCACCATGGTGCTTGTATATGGTCGTAAATTCTACAACAATGCATGGTCATCATAATACTGGTGTTACTAGTAATTAAAACCATATTTTGGCAGCAAACAAATGGTGATATTTAGATATGGTGAAATGACCTGGAAATCATCATTAAATATGGTGAAATTGATATGACCTAAAAATAATTCTCAATACGCAAAATTCATTCTACTATTCTTTGATTTTGTACCAACACTAATCTGGAGTTTCGATTCCATAACAAAAGTTATTGCATATATTGTAATAATCATAAATAATTTATTTGATGCCATGTGGACTATGAAAGTTATTTTTCCATCAAATAAATTTGCACATGACAGAGCAAAGCAAAACATTGTTAATATCAAGGCCACGTAAAATAGAAATATTCAACCTGGAAATTTCATTGCATTTTACGTTCTACCACTTCCGAAATGCATTCATCTCGAAGAAGACGACACTGAATCTACCATTACTATTATTCTCGTAAAACCAGTGAAAATATTTATTCAAATAATGGATACCATACTGGCCCTAATAGTGGCACGTGCCCTAATAGTAGCGCGCCCCTCTCTTTTCTCCAAAAATGTTTGATATCTGTAACCTTGTATGTCACTTCATATCTTCTCAATAAACTCTTGGAGTGTACCAATCCATATTTATGTTATTTGAATCATAATCAAGGGGATTGGAGGCTTGGGAATATTATTTAGTGTTTTTCTCAAATTTTGACCTCAAATTTGACCTCATTTTTGAGCGCATTACTACAGGAGGTGTTGCTTTGGCACGCCATGATGCTAATAGGACCAATACGGTGCTTCAAACAAAGTAGTACATTTTCTTTCTAGAAATCCTTGATTTTTTCCCCGTAAAGCAAGAGATGACATAATGGCAAGCAGTCATTTACACGAGCAAGAAATCAGTAGCTACACATCAACGCAATAATTTAACACAAACTCCACATCACAGTAAAAAAAAATTTGTACAAGATGCAATGTATACAATTTGCAGGCAGCAACCCACAATTGAAATAGAGCTTCCCCGGCATACATGAAATAGGTGGTATACACATGGACAGTGTAACATCAAGCCATATAATAGATCTAAGTCTACGGCAGCATATTCAACGAAAACGTTTTCAAGTGATATATAAAATGGTACTGGTACACGACAGTTAACATTGGATATAGCGGTCCATATCACATGTACAAAACCTGAATATACATGCTACATGAAGACAAAAGTTTTTTTAACATCAATTTGGCATCTGAAGAATACACATAGTTCGCTTGGTTGAAATTGTAAGAGCTGTAAAATTTAATGAAAAGAATTATCAAAGCTCTAAGAAAAAGCATAATTTAACAGCACTGGTATTTGTTTTCTTCAAATTGTCATTTGTTCAGAAATGACGAAAAGTTCCAGTGGTAAAAAAAAAGTTTCAGTGTGTGAAAGCTACATGTATATCTATAAAACTGGGCACTAAATATATTGATGACTACAATTTCTTGTTTGTTAACATGCCTGTTGCAGAAATTTCTTCCCATTATCTTCTCACAAGAACCTTAAATTTTCCCAGGCATTATCAACTAATCCTGAATGCATTTATACCAATCACGTAGACATAAATGTGATTTTCCATTACATGTAACTTCGATGCTTGCACATTTATATTATCAGCTTTTCAACAGTAGCCATTCTTCAATGCACAGGGTACCGTCTTCATAAACGAAAGATCACACAGTCATATTCATAGACGAGGCTACAAAATGCAATATCACATTGTACACATTAAATTCATTGTTGTTGTAAATGGGCACAGTAAATGGGCACAGGTACTGGCACATCGTAATACATAAATAAAATGGTACATTATACCTCATGTAGGAATCACGCTCTGTGATTGGCCAATACATGTGAAATAATATGCTGTTCTGGAGCCGACTGCAATAAAAGATATACTAACCGGTTGGTAATTTGATACACTAACCGCCAGAACCATTGGTCTTTGTCTATGATGCATTTTCATTTGAATCACCATGACTGTCAATATCGTCAGAACTGTCGAAACTTGGCAGCCCGTGGGGCCGTCGCACAGGTTGGGGTTTTGAGGTTTCGATTGGTGACATTGTGTCATCGTCGTTATTCAAGTGAAGGCGGTTGGTCTCGACTTCGTCCGTGTCATATTCACTCTCTGAGTCGAGATTAATGTTGTTCAGGGCAAGCGATGATAAACTTTGTAACCACTGAGTCATTTCAACTGCAAGATCTGGAATGAAACCAAGTAATATTATTCATTTAAGCTTGCATTAATGTCATTGATGAAAAATATAATATATAAATAAGTCTATCTCTGTTTCTATTTTTTTACAACACACACCTCTTCATGTAAGTTTTTTGGTTGAGAATCTCCTGTTTGTCTCCACGTTCCTGTAACTTCTGCCACCAGCTTCTGGTTCCGTGCAGGGTGAATGGTTACACTTTGTGAGATAGAGGTTTATACTGTGGCGATTTTGCCCAAAGATCGCGGCAGGAGTCTTTGCAAAACACTAACCAGTTTTACGGCCTATTTTAAGACTGCTCCAGTTCGGAGCGTGCGTTGCCCAGCAACGCACTGTACTCAAATCGCGCCCAGTAAACTATAACAATGGTTTGACCTAGTTTCTCCTCCCGCCTCTTGGCTCGATATATACGCGAGCATTGACTTGGTCTGTGAGATTGTCCCAGAGCAAGCCGAGAGGCAGGACGAGAGGCTCGCCATGAGCTTTACGTCCCTGTGTCTTGGGTAAGGCCCTCGTGGGCCCTGGGGACGATTTCCATTGGGGGCCCAGGTGGGGGAGACCGTTGCTGACTCAGGGGCTCACGCCCTGTGGATCACCGGTTTCTTACCACCTGGGGTGGTGTGACACAGGCTCAGGCTGGCTCAGAGTTCCATCTCTGTGACAGTGCCTTCGGCGAGGCCGGCCAGCAACATGCCCATGTGTACGGGTTCCATGGTGCCGCTCCCATGGGATCTTGGGCTCTACATACGGCTACATTACCATAACTGTGTAATATGCATGTTGTAGTTAAGGAGTTGGTGAGATGCATGTGTTATGTCGTAGTGTATGACGGCCGGACTCGTTCCGGGCTGACTGTACCTGGTTGTAGTGTTCCGTAGAGTAGTGCCGGACGCTCTGTAGCGGGCGCCCGCCGAACTTTACAATACTTTGTGAGATAAAGGAATAAACTTTTATCTCTGAGTGAGATGCACGCCTTTACACTCACTGTTTTAAACTCACTCTATTTGCGGCTCAGTAATTTGTTGTCTCATTTCTGCAATTGTTTGTGCATATTCAGCATCTCCGATCTTACTCATCATTCCATCTTCTTCGAACTGAAACAATTCGGAAGATTTCCTTGCCAGAGGAACATCCCCATACCTCTGTCTCAAGTTCCAACATCTTCAGTTTGTTGTCTTTGAGGTCACTAAAGGCCTGGGCCTCACGGATCCTGGTGGACACGAGATTCTTTGTCATCTGGGCAACTTTGTTCTTGGAGAACTTGGGTGGAGTCTTTTGTTGCTGTCGTTCATTGTAGCACTGTCAGGAGAAAACAGTAGGGTTTGTGATGTTTATATTCACACATTGATCAAGCTGAGTATATCACATAAAAAACTAAAATTGCATAAACATGTATGCAGATGAGACCTACCCTTCTGCCACAAAATTAAGGTCTGAGAGACCACTGTATCAACACTATCCTGTCCCAATATGACCAAATTATTCCTTTATTTTGAGCGTGCACTATACACTGCATAAGTAACAAAAACGCTGCTATAGTTGATGTCAAATCGTAAAACGTGATCATTTACAGACATCATTTATAAACCTCCCTCTGCATTTGTACTGTAAATTGAGTTCTCCGATAACTAGAGTCAACTCTGCCCAATAAATTCATGTGACACCTTCCAGTGTTTCTCAAGGTCGAAGACTTTCAGTTGGAGTTCCTTGAGAGATTAGACTCAGCCTCACACAGTTGGGATGCGATCAGTTCCTCCCGGAGGTGCTTTATCTCTGAGCTCGGCTCTTTTGTTAGCTGTTGGTTTTACGGTCAGTAGAGGCGGAGAGGTGTACATTGTTAATTTTGTTATTTCGAGATAATCGTTCACACAAGTACATAAGTATTAAATCTCGGAATCAAACATTAATTATTCACAAAGGTTTTTACTTAAATTTTTGTCACTTCAATTTCCAAGTTTATTCACATGCTAACCACCATAACAACATAACCATTGATATCGACAAAATCGTTCGATCCACACACGTACATTTTCTAGCTGTGAGATCTTGTTTTTGAGTTCGTTCATGGTGGACGTGGACTCCTCGGCCTGGTGCCGGACATCGGTCAACTCATTCGTTGGTGCCGGACATCGGTCAACTCATTCTACGTTTTCATTGTTCATGTGAATATCAATACAACATGATACAATGATCATTTTAAATGGAAAACATGATCAATAATCTGTGAATATAGGCTTTTCAATGAAATGTTTTCACCATGAAAATAAATAAATATTCACACCCAAATCAGGCTAAGAGACTGAACTATTATAATTTGGTTTGATGTCTAAACAAACTGAAGCACATTAATCAACTAGTATGCAACAATTTTTTCCTTCGTCCATTTTTCCAATCTCACATGAACAATATTTATCACATTACCATGATTACCGATTACCCTAGTTACGCAAACAGAACTGCCAGTACTTATAAATAATTTTGCACAGCACAAAGTCAAATTCTTGATGACTTCTCACGATATTATTCGAGCACAACAAATACATTGCAACCCATTCTTCACATGGGCTGCTTGGTTACTTTCTGCTAAACTATTCACGAAGTCATTAATTTCCCAATAAGCAGTAGATGATCATAATGATAACCATGGTTTTCTTTTGTTTTCCGCATTCTCTAATCATCAGAATTGGATCAAGAAGTGCTAATTGACCTGTTTTTAACAAAGGCTTTTAAATGATTTCACTTCATTTTATTGATCGCCATTCTGTCTTGCATCTATCATGTCTATGCTGCTGTTTTTATGCTTACCTAACAATAACTTTCGTGCAATGTTTCTGAATGTTCCATTTCTGGTGCAATGGTATTCATTTCTTCAGCAGGCAATTGCATTCCAAATTTGCAATTAAGAAACAAGGATAATTCCCAAGAGTCTGACCACGCTGGAATAGGATTTCTCAGTTACTAAATACTAGTATTGCCCATTATTCTGGCATATCATGTATGATAATAATAAAATTATGTGTCATTAATTAATTAATTTATCTATCATTATGATTATTTCTCATCATAATCAACCATAGTTTGAATTCCACATGTGTCCACATTGCCATTTCGGAATAATGTGAAACATGTAGAAACAGATGTACCATTGGTATTTATATCACCCCACAAAGTAAACATGCTAAGTGCCTCATAATTAGACCCCCAGCTTAGGTTTTCTTCAATAAATTTCCCGGCATGGCAAACCCAACTGACCTTTTCAAGATTGTTTATCCGCTGTCATAGCAAACTGCTTTCTGTTCGTAATCTCTGCAATCGAAATAAGATTCATGAGCAAATATAAGCAAACTGGTAACATTATGAATAGCTGCTGGTGAGAATTTTTACCAGAATATGAAATGATATCATGCTTCAATTTTAACTAAATAGCATACATCAATTTATAATGAGAAGTACAAAACAAAATCCACTAACCACTAACTACTTGCTCCTCCTGTTCCTTGTCTTCAGCGTGTTGTATTCTTTCTCCAGCCTGTAGTGACACAAACGACCAAAATGAAATAAAATCTACAATATAGAATATGTATGATACAGTAAATCTGTTTTGTCATTCGTACAATACATATTGGTAGAGTTGGTATGAAACAAAAGCAGCATAGTTTGGTAACTTGTCTCTTGTCATGTAGTTTTTAATGCACAAATTCACTGCTAGTAGCTAGGCGTTGGTTACTATGGTAACGATATTTTTTTGGCATGAATCATATCCGAAAATACTTAAGCACCTGTAAACTCTCAGAAATTGAAATAAATATGGCATGACTTTCTCTCTTGTTCATGTTCATTCATCACCATGAGACTAAATATTTATTCATTCATGGTTTTTCAGTGAGAACTGGTATGAGGCATGACTGTCAGACACTATGTATATAATGTCTTTTGAGCATATTATAGGTTGGCTGGAGAAATTATGCTCCCATATGTGCAACATGTTTGGTTTTATTGAATATGAAATGTTGGCACGTTCAAGGTAACTTTTGAACTTGTGAAACAGTAGATTTGGAATTCTGAAATCACCACAACGTCTTTGTACTGATAAACAATTATTCTGATTTAAATGTGTATATGCTACCAGGAGGAAGTTACTAATTGTGACAAATACTCAGATATGCACAATTTAAAACAGCTTTATTGGACAAAAACTGTACAGAACCTGGCAGTTCCTTGAAAACAGCCTGTAGCATGTGCAGAAAAAAAATATTGTCATGAAAACGCGCAGAATTTGTCATGAAAACGCGCAGAATTCGCTGATCAATCTTCAATTACCACACGATTACTGAATTACTCTAGTACTCTCCTCATTCTTTGAGGGTTTTATTCCGTCTCAACTTTTTCACTGCTGTCTGAATGCGCGAAATGTCACTGCTGGTGGATAATGTAATTGGCCACGGGCGATGGCCGTAATTAAATTGAATCTTGATAAGCGCTAACTTACTTCGTTTTTGAAACATTCATGTGCTCTTGAATGTCATGATAAACATACAATAAACTAAATTGCTGTTCCATGGGGTTTGTTTCGGATTTTAAAATTATTTTCATAGGTTGTTGGGCAGTTGTATACTAATTCCATCAGGTGTACAGTAGAAACAACTACAGTTAACACACTGTCTGCCCCTGATGACGCCAGTGTCTCTCTGGATTAACTATTTGGTCAGGCTTTGTTTATATTGCAAAATGTTGTATTTTACCTTTGTTATCATGGTTATTGGCATCATCAAAATCTGACTGTATTGATGGCAATAGACTGATACTTACATTACATATAGGTCTACATGTGTATCGGATGATTTCCCATCATTCAATAATTCACATTGTCCTTTGCCATAATACGATGTAATCACAGTAAATTTCATGTTATAACACCTAAAAGACTGGCTTAAGATTTTCGACTCTTCCGTGGGTTCCCAGGACTCTCCAAGTATTTCCTCAGGAAAACCGTGTCATGTCACATCTTGTTTGTCAAAATATGGAGGGAATTTGCACATAATGGGCAATAAAATATTCACGGAAAATTGAAATTGGGTGATGCCTGGAAATACATGTACGATCAATATCATCTCAACTGACCAAAACGAGTGATGAACAAATCCAAACTGTCAAAGTTTACAGAAAATATCTCCCCAACCCTGCCTCATCCCATGATCAAGAAGAGCAATGTTACATCTCTAACTTGACAAGGAAACACCTCTGATTTGCACCGGTCGTTGGTTTGTGATTTTTTTCTGTTGCAGTCCTCACGCTGGGGAACCAGTAAACCTGGGTTTGGTCGGCGCATCCTGGGTTTTGCAACGAACATCCTTCGGGAAAAATGGCGGCCGCCACGAACGAGACAGTCGCGACTCGAAAGCAAAATACTGACATGGATGATACAATAACGTACCATACCAAAATCACTTTGCGCAGTATTGATAAGGATGCTCGTAAGTAGTTAACAGCGCACAGAATAGCGTGTGGTGATACGAGAAGTTGTGGAAAGCACAGTTTTGAGGCGAAAACATTGTTGCAACGCCCAACCTGTTGGCAACGCTAAACCTGGGTATATAATCCTATTTTGAATTATGTACACTGCGACAGGCCATTCATGAGTAAATGTAACGTATGTATGTACGCAATAAGTTATTGCCCTGCTCATTTTTGGGCATTTGCACATTCTCGGGGATGTCCAGTTTGCCCAGGACAATCTTGGAATATAAACAATATTTACACGAGACCACAACTCGTGTAAAATGCCCTACAATATTTTTATCGGGCCATATTTAGTTCCCCTGAGCCGAATGGCAGCGGAGCTTTAGCAATGCCATGTTGTCCATCGTCCGGCTGTCCGTCGTCGTCAAGTTTTGGTTATCTTTATAGTTTTTGGCCAAATCAATCTGAAATTTTGCACAAAAATACCTAAAAATATTTCAAGAGGGAGGTATTTTTTAGTCTTTTGATTTTCGATTTTTTTTCGCAAATGGCGTCCATTTTAGACGAAAAACGGCCAATTTTGGATCGAAGTCAAGTCACTATTCGTTTTGAGCCATTTCCTCCCCCCCCCCCCCCAAATAATATTCTTTTTTCAGCTTTGTGAAAAATTCCGACTTTTTTCCTCCATAATGGGAACTGCCGCAAGTGTACTCATAGAATGCTTGAAGATAAATCTTAGCTATTGGCACTTTCAAATGGGAAGTAATATGTGATGATTTGTGTAATGGCCTTGAATTTGACCGTCTGAACTTTCGTAGCGGAGCGCTCAAGGTCGAGAGAATATTTTTTTTTAAGTTTTGCAGTTGAGTTGTATGGGGCCCAGATATACATCGGGTGGACGTTGTCACTTTAACATAATTCATTCTGGTTACAGAAAAATGCGCAAATATCTAAACTAGTAGTTGGAGCCAAATGAATTGTCATGATTGTGCTTTATTATGCCACAGGAAAGAAATTATATCTGTGATGGAAATAAAATAATAGTAATGTGTGGCCCTCATTATGACATCATACTTGTAAGCTAAGGCCTACAAGTGCATGCATCAACATTGCCCTGATTAATTTCGGTAAGGCATCTTGCCACCTACACTTCTCATGCTCCTTTTTATTTCGCAAAACATGAGCATAGGGTTGACGGTTTGCTGCCAAAAAGTGGAACAAACCATGTACCACCACTGCATATGTTCACCCCATTCCGCTTGCTCTTTCCCCCAGTTGTATACTGTACATACCAAAGACTAACTCGTTAGTCCGGACTGACTCAATCCGACTTACTGTGGTCCCTTTCCTGTGATATAAAGCCACAAATAAAACTTCCGTGGTTTAGCGTTGCACAATCACATCGCTACCGATATTCGGGTAGTTCTACTAATTTTATCATATACTTCATGGTATATCCACTCCAAGTTACATGATGGGTATTTGGATGACAAATGTATACTATTTTACAACAAATTATTGATGATAATTTGCCGTTTGAGTGGTGTTTCCTTGCCAGGAATGGCTCTGGGACAGAGCCAGGCAGTAAAGTCGAATAAAAAACGAGGTACTGCCAGACTATCCAAAACTGTTATAAATCTATTGTGTCATGAATAATATACACAAAGTGCGTGAATGAAGAAAGTTTTTCCCACCTTTCACTGCAAAGAAGAAGTTTTAGTATTTTTTCTTCAAATCTGACAAGAAATTCTGAAACTGAAACAGGAAATGGCTGTGTGTATACTGTTGGTCAAAAATTTGGTATGTAGTACATAACTCCCATCCTCCAAAATGCCAAAAGTTTCACTTCGACAGTCGCGCAACCCCTCTGGAAGATTTCATCTCACCTTCAACTTCTGATATAAATCTGCTAAACCAAATTTTGGTTGATTTGGTATCGATCAAAAGATCGAAACTGACTTTTGCCGAGTTGTATATTTGTGCACCAAACCTCAGAGACCCCTGGCGAATGAAAGCTCACAGACAAAAATGACCGGTGGGAAAAACGAAATTACACCTCGTCTGAGGTTGTGGAAATTTCTTGTATATAACTCACTTCCTCGACTGCTAAACTGCTGCTAATGGAGAGATTATAGGTGACTGAAACTAGTTATATTAAAAAGTCGTGGTGCTCAATGAAAAATAATAAACCGTCGTGCCAACATCATTATGTTCTGCCTGGCTCTCTCAGAGCCATCCTGGCAAGGTGTTTCCATATTGTCGTCGCCTCAATGTTTTCGTCTACACCCAGGATGTTCGTTGCTTAACCCAGGATGCGCCAACCAAACCCAGGTTTAGCGGACTGGTTCCCCAGCGTGGTCCTCCAACGGGAGGAATTACGACAGAATTAGATTGCATAACATTTGCCGGGAAAACTGCCGATTGCAGTGGTGGCAAAAGTTAGAACCACCGCAGACGAACATCTTGAATTAGATGAATCAGGTGATTTCTAGCAATGTTGCTATGGCTACCATGTACGGAGCAAAACGTTGAGCGAGTGGTAACTCATTCAGGTCGGCTGCCTTGACCATGCGAAGCTATTACTGGTAAGAAGCTGGAAATCCCAGATAAACTTTCCAAAATATGACCAATTGGTTCTTGTCGAAAGGTCACAAAAATGATTGAATACTCATGAAATTATGCATGCGTTGTTTAAACCATACACAGGTATTCTGTCTCAGTATGTACATGATGTATGAAGAGATTCGTTCCCCTGAAAACAGTTTCTGGTAAAATTATGTCACGTGTTGGAAAACAGTTTCTGGTAAAATTATGTCACGTGTTGGTTCAGAATTATCTTTGTTATGTACGTGTATACATATTTTGGGGACATTGTTTGTGGGATTGAATGTGGCTTAATGCTCAATCAAGATTTTCGGAAGTATATGAGATAATTTACATTGGCATGCAAGACTAAGTTTTCCGTATCACTGAACCCAACATTGACACAGTCGTCAACTTCCAGATATAAAGAGCCTCTATGAAACACATCAAACCATTTCACCAACTCAATTAATCATAATAGAACCAAACACACCTCCCTGACTGAATAAATCGTGGACAATATATCCTCCCCCCCCCCCTTTATGAATCCCAAGTCTAATATTCCGAACCGCTGTCCAGAGTCATGATCATTTCTGCTTGCACGAAAAAGCCAACCGAGAACAATAAGTCCGCAGACACTTCAAGCAACTAAAAAAATATACGAGGCACGAACGGCAAAAAAAAAATGTTGGAGGAAGCTTCTAAAATCGAGTGGCATCTTTTCTGGGTTTTTTCTGTCGAAAATGGCGCCAAGTGTCGTAAAGCCAAAGCACTTCATCCCGCGGCTGAAGAATGACGTTTTATCACGCTTGCAAATCAGGTGTCAAAATGGTGATAAATCTCTGACAAGATCTTTTTCTTTTATGTGCGTCTCTTTCGATGTCCCTATGGAGAAAACGTTCGAGACGCGAACATAAAACTCAATGACTTTTGTAGATATTCATGACTTTTGAGCTATATAACTATTAGACGTGGCAGTCACTGTTTACTAGTTTGGAAGACTGATGACAATGCCATGGAATCCGAAGACAGCATAATCACATCCATGAAGAGATATCCATTTAGCTCACTTTGGGTGATTTGCCATCATAAAAATATTCCATACCCTGCTGTTCTAGATGTGGTCAGAACTTGTCAAGGAGCAGACAAATTTATCCCCGTGTGACCTTCAAAATCTTTTACAGATGACCAGTCCCCATACATAAATAGCCAGGCATCTGCTTGATTTATATCCCATGTATGAGGTATGGAATCCCCAGAGAAAGTGTCACAGCCAATATGTCAATGTACAAGAGGGCGAGGTCTACGAGTCTTGAATATACAATATATAAGGAAAAATGGGGCATGGTGTTTTTTCTGGACATGGGTTATGTCGCATTCAATTTATTGTGAGCATGCTCACCATTTATTCCTGGATGCACATACATGTATCACGTATGATATATGTCTAACAAAAATGCCATGTGCATTGTTGCAACTGTTGTCAAGTTGGTTTGCATGGTGAAACCAGGACTGCAGTGAATGAGAAAAAAAAAGAATTCCGAGCAATAGCTTCAAAGGGATCCAGCATCGAATCAAGAAGACAAGAACGAAGAAAACTATTCTCCGAAAGTAGAAAGGAGATCAATCTCAAGGTTTTCTTTCTGAGAGAAACCATCCTGAGACATCTAAAGTGGCCTTGGTCGTTAGAGGATACCTACCCTCAATCACGATTATCACGATTATCATTTGGCCTCTTTCAAATTATGTCTTACAATTGGGTCACCCCACCAGTACATGTTATTATGTAATCAATAACAATAACTATAAATTTGATTATTTCACTCTGTATTATTCAGAGTAGCCTAACAATCAGTGTACATGAATAGCCTGTGGTAATAATCAATTAGATTGTTGTTTTTCAAAAAAATTAAAGTATATCTCTCTCCTGAGTATTTCTATGCATTTTTGTGCAAAATTACAGGAATATTCTACCGTAAACTTTAAAGATAAAAATGCAGATGGACGATGGACGACGACGGACGATGGACGCAATGCCATGGCAAAAGGTTATCAGACCAAACATAATAATTTACAAGAGTGTGACCAGACAAGCACTGAATTTAATATTCTTCATTACTCAGGAATACTATAATGCATGACAATGATGACACTCAATTCATTATTTTTATCCATCACTATATAATATTCAGCAACCATTAACTCTAACTCCAGTAACAATTTCCAACCGTTAATAAGAGTTCTATGTAAGCTGCATCTGCAGTTGATAGTCAAAGCTGCTCCCAAAGACTAAAGGACAGAAGTAAACATGCTAAGTCTATCATAATTAGACCCCCAGTATGGGGAGGACTAAACGCAACAGAATTATGCTTCAAGATTGCTTCAATCATACATGTATATCAATCAAGAAAAGTACAAAACAAAATCTACCAACTCTAAGTTCTACTTGCTCATCCTGTTCATTCGTCTTCAGCGAGTTGTATCCTTTCTCCAATCTGTAGTGATAAAATGCTCAAAATGAATAAATCAAATAAGATCAACAATTATAAAACATCCATGAAAAGCTCCATTGAGTCTCTCAGTAATTGACACAACTATAGAATGTTTTTTTTAAAAATTTTTGTCGTGTTCATTCATCACGCTGAGACTGAATATTCATTTACACATGAAACATGGCTTTCAGTCTCAGATAATACATACATGTATGCCTTCTTTCAGCACATATGTGTAGGTTGGAGTGATTATCCTCCCAAAATGTGTTTGATATTCTGGATTCACCATGACATGTGTTTTCATTAATAATCAATTCTTCTGTCTACGTGCACCTGTTACCAGAAGGAAGTTCCTAATTGTGAAAAATTCTCTAGCATGTTCAATTCAAAACAGGCTATTGGACGAAAACTGTCTCAGTGGAGAATGTGGCAATTCCTTGAAAAACAACCTGTCGTATGTGCAGAAAAGAGGAAGCACAGAAAATCCACATTTTCTGATCAGTCTTCAATTATCACATGATTATCGGATTACTCTGATAATCTCCTTAGTCTACACGGATTATTGCATTAAGTTTTACTGCTGAGCTGAATGCACAACATGTCACTGGTGGTGGATAATGTAATTGGCTGTACATTGCATTCATTCCCTCACAGTGTAATGCAAAATAAACACTTCAACTTGTCGTGAATGAGGGAAGGAATCATTCACAAAACAGTTGTATCCTGACAAATGCTATCTGATTATTCATTTTGGAAACGTGTTGTACTGTAACGGGTATTGGTGAACATACAGTACACGTACATATATTTTGAGGATGACCAAATCACAAAATGTCACATGTTTACATGTGAAAAGAGAGGTATGCACACTATTCTCTGCAACATTCACAATGCAATCAATGCTATGCTCATTCTATAACACCCAAAGGACTGAAAGGAGAAACCATGTCTTGTCACAGCGTGTTTGTCAAAATACAGAGGAAATTCGCCACATCCCGAAATCAAGAAGCAAAATTACATCTCTAGTTGATGAGAAAACACTCCTGATTTGCAAAGATTGGGAGGTATTTTCAGCTTGGTTTGTTGGTCTGTAAATTTTGTCTGTTGTAGCCGTCTCCCGGGTGGAATTACGATGGAATTAGATTGTATAGCATGTGCCGCAAGAACTGCCGATGGCAGTTAGGCAAGGAAACCAGCAAAATAGCAAAGTTAGGACCACTGCAGATGAACATCTTGAATTAGACGAATCAGGTGATTTTTAGCAGTGTTGTTATGGCTACCATGCACGGAGCAAAAGTTCGAAGAGTGGTAACTTATTCAGGACAACTGCTTTGACCCATGCGATTCTATAACTGGTAAGAAATCGGAAATCCAAAATAAACATTGCAATATACGTATGGCCAATTGGTTCATTTGGAAAGGTCACAATTGTTCTCGAATAACCCTGAAATTGTGCATGGGTTGTCTACACCATATGCAGGTATGCAGTATGTACACGATGTATGAAGAGATGCGTTCAACTGAGAACAGTTTCCAGTAAAATTATGTCACGTGGTGGTCCGGAATTATCATTGTTACATACGTGTATACATATTTTGGACTTTTGTTTGTGGGATTGAATGTGGTTTAATGCTCAAGCAAGATTATCCAGGATTCATAAGATTTCAGGAGTATATGGGATAATATATATCGGCACACAAAATAAGTTTTCCGAATCACTGAACCCAACATTGACACGGTTGTCAACTTTCAGATAAAATGAGCCCCTATGGAACACATCAAACCATTCGACCAGTTCCATTTATCATAATGGAACCAAACACACCTCGCTGTTCGAATAAATCGTGGACGATATATCACCCTGCAAATCCCAAGTCGAACATTCCGAACCGCTGTCCAGGATCATCATCATTTTTACTCACACAGAAAAGCCAACGGAGAACAATAAGTCCGCAGACACTTCAAACAACTGAAAAAAAGAGATAAGAGGCAAGACCAGCAAAAAAAAAATGTTACAGGAAACTTTCAAAATCAGCGGGCCTTTTTTATGTTTTTGTTTTCTGTCGGAAATGGTGCAAAATGTCGTAAAGTCAAAGCACTTAATTCCCGCGAATGAAGAATGACGTTTTGTCACGCTCGCAAATCCGATGTCAAAATGGAGTTAAATTTCTGATGAGACTATTGTGTTTTATGAGCATCTCTTCCGATGTCCCTCTGGAGGAAACGCTTTAAACACGAACATGAAACTGAATGACTTTTGTAGAGATTCATGACTTTTGAGCTTATCAGACATGGCAGTCCGTTTTCTCGAGAAAGAGATTGAAAGAGATTTTTAGATGCCATACAATCTAAAAACTACGGTTCCCTCCGATAGGACATGATGAAAAAAAAAATACTTCGTTCGCATGAAGTACTAAGTCGTTCGCACGAAATACTACTTCGTTTGCACGAAATATTAGGTCGTTTGCACAAAGTACTAAGTCATTCGCACGAAGTACTACTTCGTTCGCACAAAGTCCTAAGTCATTCGCACGAAGTACTACTTCGTTTGCACGAAGTACTAAGTCGTTTGCATGAAGTACTACTTTGTTTGCACAGAGTACTAAGTCGTTTGTACAAAAAAATAAGTCGTTTGCACGAAGTACTTAATCTTTTGCATGATGTAATGTTACATAGTTGACAAACCAATCTACATCATCTTACCCCATTAAATAACAAGCGCTACATGGCGCTCCACATGGTGCTTCAAATTTGGTGCCTTATATCTCCATAAGCACCACATGGCGCTCTAAATCATCCAGGCTTCCCCTGGCAAGAATTTTAGCCTAAAATATTCCTGACCAATTAGATATTACTGAATAAATCTTCTGCTATTATTTGAGGTAAATTTATCTGTATCGATGGAATATTCATTATTCTATTAGTTGAGTAATAAATGTAAATAGAGGTATCCAGATTTAGAACGTGGGGAGGAGCCTGAAATTTGACCATGGTAATTGAAGGGTTAATTGGTAACATCAGGATCAATCATTTCATATGTTATTACAAGTTTCGAATACTATGTATGGATATGTGAATGACTTATTATTTCATGCGAACGACTTGGTACTCCGTGCAAACGAAGTAGTATTTCTTGCAAATGAAGTAATACTTAGTGCGAATGACTTATTGCGAACGACTTAGTACTCTGTGCGAATGACTCAATTCTTCATGCAAACGATGTAGTACTTCATGCAAATGACTTACTACTTTGTGTAAACGATGTAGTACTTCATGCGAACAACTTAGTACTTCGTGCAAACGACTCCTCGTGCGAATGAAGTAGGTTTTTTTTCATCATGTCCTATCAGGGGCACAGTAAAACACGTATAGATCACATCCATGAAATTATATAGTCCCGACCACATCATTGCCCCCATAAAAATATTCCATACCCGACTGCTCTGTGGACAGAACTTGCCAAGGGGCAGACAAATCTATCCCCAAGTGACCTCCAAAATCTATTAGAGATGGCCGGTCCCCATAGATAAGTAGGTGGACATCTGCGTGACTCATGTCCCACATATGAGGTATGGAACGCCCAGGGAAATTGTCACAGCTAATATGTCAATGTACAAGGGTGGTAGGTGAACTAGTTTTGAATATGTAGTTAAGGCAGAGGGCAGTTGGGGGTTTATTGTCCGTAGGCATTAGTTACTACATTGCATGAAATTTATTCTGTGCCTATCCACCATTTATTCCCGGATGAAAATCGCACTGTGGATGATATTCTACACTATCTGATGCCACACAAAATTGTCATGTGCAATCTTTGTCAAACTGGTTTCCATGGTGACATTAGGACTGCAGTGAATGTAAAAAAATTTAGAATTCCCGGAAGCAGCTTCCGACAGATCCAACATCGATTCAAGGAGACAAATGTAGGTGGAGCCATTTCATGTTTTTTTTCTCTCTCGAAGAAGAAACCAACCCAAGACATCTAAAGTGGCCTCGGTCGTTAGAGGAAGCTGCTTGGTATTGCCAGAGCACTCTAGCATGTTGCAATCATCACGCTACAGTTACAAACGTGCTTTTGAAGCGGGCATGAATCTTTGATCACTTGAGATTTCCGGGCAATTCTACGCTGCCCCATGCCTCTTGGAAATGCCATGGAGACAGAAATCACCTGTGATCATTCAGAGGCTATTGCTGCAGTACAGAAAGGGTGCATAACAATCACTATGGAAGATGCACATATGCAAATGCACAGGGACCAAAATTTTCTATCCCACAACAAAAGTCGTCCCCAAAGTATGCATACATGTATTTAACAAAAATAGTTCTGGACCAACAAGCGACATAGTATTACCAAAAACTGTTCTAAGTTGAACGCATCTCTTCATACATAATTTCAAGGTTATTCGAAAATGTTTGTGACCTTTCCACATGAAAGAATTGGTCATAAATATATTGTAAAGTTTATTTTGGATTTCCAGCTTCTTATTTGTAATAGCCTCGCATGGGTCAACACAGCAGTCCTGAATAATGAGTTACCACTCTTCAGCTTTTTGCTCCATGTATTGTAGCCATAGCAACACTGCTAAAAATTACCTGATTCGTCCAATTCAAGATGTTCATCTGCAATGGTCCTAACTTTGCCACTTTGCTGGCTTTCTTGCTCCCACTACAATTGGCAGGTTTTTTTTGTGGCAAATGTTATGCAATCTAATTCCCTCGTAATTATACCCGGTAGAGGCCTGCAACAGACAAAATTTGCAAACCAAGGAACAAGGGCTGAAAATATTTCCCAATCTCTGCAAATCAGAGGTGTTTCCCGTCAATTTAGAGATGTAATTTTGCTTTTTGTTTCTGGGATGAGGCAGGGTTTGGGGAGATATCTTCTGCAAACTTTGACATTCTGGGTTGTTCTCTGCTCACGTTGGTCAGTTGAGATGACATTGATTGTATTTTCATTCGTCGCCCACATTCAATTTGTGATGAGTATTTGGTTGGTCATTATTTCATCCTTATTTTGACAAACACGATGTGACAAGACATGGTTCCTCCATTCAGTCCTTTGAGTGTTATAAAATGAGCATTACTGTGATTGCATTGTAAATAATGCAGAGAATGATGTGAATACTTCTGGTTCTATATGTAAACATGTGACATTTTGTAATTTGGTCATCCCCAAAATATATATACATGTATTGTTTGTTTAAATACATATAAACATTGTACGTTGCTCAGTACAGCAAAATAAATTTCGACAACGAATATTCAGTTAGCATTTGTCAGAGTACAATCTAATCACGACTGTTTTGTGCATGATTCCTTCCCTCATTCACCACATTCACCATTTAGTAAGAAAGTGAATGTAATGCACAGCCAATTACATTATCCACCGCCAGTGATATGTGGTGCATTCAGATGAGCAGTAAAACTTGCTGAAAGAATCCATGTAGAATCAGGAGATTACCAGAGTAATCTGATAATCATGTGGTAATTGAAGATTGATCAGAGAATTACATTTTCTGTGCGTGTTTTTTTCTGCACATGCAACAGGTTGTTTGTCAAGGAATTGCCACATTCTCCACTGAGACAGTTTTTGTCCAATAGCCTGGTGTGAATTGAAAATGTATGAGAAATTTCCACAAACAGCAACTTCCTTCTGGTAAGGTAACATGTGCACGTAAAACAGAAGAATTGCTAATCAGTATATAATGTTGTGTTGAGTTCAGACTATCAAACACATTTTGGGAGGATAAATACTCCAACCTATATGTATGTGCTCAAAAAAGGCACACATGTATGTATTGTCTGAAGGTCATGTTTCATGCATAAATAAACATTCAGTCTCAGTGATGAATGAACACCACAAAAGTAAAAGAAAAATCATTCCATAGTTACTTTAATTTCTGAGAGTCCTTAGGTGTTTAAATAGATCTCCTAGAAATGTATGATTCTTGCATATTATAATGGCTATAATAGATCGTGTCGCTACCGGTATCAACCATGTGTATTTATACTAGCAAATACGTGGCAAATTAACAAAATACGTTGCTTTTGTTTCATGGCATCTGTACCAATATGTATTCTATGGATGATAAAACTCAATGGAACTTTTCATGGATGTTTTATAATTGTTGTTCCTGTTTGATTTATTTATTTTGAGCATTTTTATTGCTACAGCTTGCATGAAGAATACAACGCACTGAAGACAAAGGAACAGGAGGAGCAAGTATAACTCAAGGTCAGTGGATTTTATTTTATACTTTTCTTGATTGATAACACATGTTTGATTGATTCAATCTTGAAACATAATTCTTTTGTGTTTATTCCTCATAATCTGCTAACAATAAAGATATAACTTATTATTCAAATAGCAGCATAATATGTTGAGTTTGACATATTTTATGAAGTATATCACTGACCCTACTCCATCGTGGTATATCTTGCATATAATGAATGCATAATATGTTATATTTAAACAAAATTATGAATGCCTTCATTTAGAATATACACCAGATGGTCATATGTCACCAGTTTGATTACGAATCTTACCTCGTCTTGCAGAGATTTATTTTCGGACAGAAAACAGGTTGCCACGACAATGGACAGACAATCTTGAAAAGGTCAGTTTTGTTTGCCATGCCAGGGAATTTATTAAGCAAACCCTACTGGGCGTCTAATTATGAGAGACTTAGCATGTTTACTTCTGTCCTTTAATTTTTGGGAGCAGCTTTGCCTAGCAACTGCAGGTGCAGCTTACATAGAATTCTTGTTAACCGATTGTTACGGGGCTTTGGGTTAATGATTGCTGAATATTATATGGTGATGGATAAAAACTAATGAATTGAGTGTCATCATTGTCATGCATTTTAATATTCCTGAGTATTGAGGAATATTGAATTCAGTGCTTGTCTGGTCACACTTTTGCTCGCTATTGCCATGGTGTTGCGTCCATCATCCATTGTCGTCCATTGTGCATCTACATTTTTATCTTTAAAGTTTACGGTCGATCTTTCTGTAATTTTGCACAAAAATGACTAAAAGAGAGAGAGATATATATTTTCAGATTTTCGATTTTCACATAAAAAAAAAAAGAATAATCTGATTGATTATTACCACATGCAACTCATGTACTATAATTGTTAGGCTAATCTGGATAATATCATGGAGAATTCGTGACATGCATGATATGTGTTGAGGCTTGTGTAAGCTCAATGATGAACAATTAATCTGGTATTGAACAGAGTGAAATAATCAAGTTTGCAGTCATTGTTATTGATTACATAATAACATGTCCTGGTGGGGTGACCAAATTGTAAGAAATAATCTGAAATGACCAATCGTGATTGAGGGTAACAGCATATTGGACGAGAACTCCATTACCATAGTAACACATAGATTGTTTTGGTCACTTTGCATTTGCATCTTATGTTTGTTATTCATCCTTGATGTACTGCAGCGATAGCCTCCAATAGCATGAACGTCAATCATTTTTATGTCACCCCCTCCTATCCCCCTCCTATCCAGTATCTATATAAAATCCCCTACTGAGATTTTACTGACTTTTAAAAAAATTCATTGACATCACAGCTGATTAGTGTCTCTCCATGACATTTCCAAGAGCTTCACAACACAGCGCAGCGTAAAGTCGCCCGGAAATCTCAAATGATAAAAGATTCATGCCTGCAAAAGCCCATTCAAAAGCATGTTCTCAACTGCAGCATGACGACTGCAATGTGGTAGAGTGCTCCGGCAATTCCGAGCAGCTTCCTCTAACAAGCGAGACCACTTTTGATGTCTCAGGATGGTTTCTCTCAGAATGAACAGCTTGAGACTGCTCTCCTTTCTACACTCAGATAATTGGTTTCTTCGTTTTTGACTTCTTGGCTGCTGTTACCCGGAATTCATTTTTATATCATTCACAGCAGTCCTAGTGTAACCATGGAAACCAGCTTGACAAAGATAGCACAAGGCACATTGCATTTTTGTTAGACATATATCATGCCTGACACATGTATGTGCATCCAGAAATAATTGGTGAGCATGCACATAATAAATTTGATGCGACATAACCCATGTCCATGAAAAACACCATGCCCCATTCTTCCTTATATATTGTATATTCAAGACTCGTAGACCTCACCCTCTTGTACCTTGACATATTGGCTGTGACACTCTCTCTGGGCGTTCCATACCTTGTACATTGGATATTAGTCAAGCAGATGTCCGGCTATTTATGTATGGAGACTTTTCATCTGTAAAAGACTTTGGAGGTCACTGGGGGATAAATTTGTAAGTCCCTTGGCAAGCTCTGACCACAGAACAGTAGGGTATGGAATATTTTTATGAGGGCAAAGAGGTGGCCCGGAATATATAATTTCCTGGATGATGTGATTTATACTGTCTTTGGATTTCATGGCATTGTGATCAGTCTTCCAGAATAGTATTGTTTCTTGAAATTAGGGGAGAAACACTGACTGCCATGTCCAATAATTATAGAGCTCAAAAGTCATGAACATCTACAAAAGTCACTAAGTTTTATGTTCGCATCTCGAACATTTCCTCCAGAGGGACATCGAAAGAGACGCACGTAAAACAAAACGATCTCGTCAGAGATTTATCACCATTTTGATACCTGATTTGCATACGTGATGAAATGTCATTCTTCAGCCGCGGGAATGAAGTGCTTTGGCTTTGTGACATTTGGCACCATTTTCAGCAGAAAAACCCCAGAAAGATGCCACTCGAATTTCGAAGCTTCCTCCAACATTTTTTTTGCCTCATATCTCTTGTCTGCAGACTTATTGTTCTTCGTTGGCTTTTTCGTGCGAGCAGAAATGATGATGACCCTGGACAGTGGTTCGGAATGTTCCACTTGGGATTCGTAGAGAGGCGGGGATGGGGGGGGGGGACGATATATTGTCCAGGTTCATTCAGACAGCGAGGTGTGTTGGTTTTATGATGGTTAATTGAGTTAGCGGAATGGTTTGATGTGTTCCATAGAGGCTCATTATATCTGAAAGTTGACAACTGTGTCAATGTTGGGTTTAGTGATTTGGGAAACTAAGTCTTGTGTGCCAACGTAAATTATCTCATATACTTCCTGAAATCATTGTGGATTTTATGAATCCTGGTTAATCTTGATGAGCATTAAACCACTTTCAATCCCACAAACAAATCCCAAAAGTATGTATCTATACATGAATGTAACAAAGATAATTCTGGACCAACACATGACATAATTTTACCGGAAACTGTTCTCAGTGGAATGCATTTCTTCATGCATCAATTGCATGGGTACTAGTATTAGATAACTTTTGCAAATGAACCAATTGGCCTTACATGTATTGGAAAGTTTATCTGAGATTTCCAGCTTCTTGCCAGTTATTATAATAGCCTCGCCTGGGTCAAGGCAGCTTTCCTGAGTGAGTTACCAGTCGCTCAACTTTATGCTCCGTACATGGTAGCCATAGCAACACTGCTGGAAATAACCTGATTCATCTAATTCAAGATGTTCGTCTGTGATGGTTCTAACTTTTGACACCACTGCAATCGGCAGTTTTCCCTGGGAAATGTTATGCAATCTAATTCCGTCGCAATTTCTCCCGTTAGAGGACTGCAACAGACAAAATTCACAAACCAACGACCAGTGCTGGAAATATTTCCCAATCTCTGCAAATTAGAGGTATTTCCCTGTCAATTTAGAGATGTAATATTGCTCTTCTTGATCTTGGGATGAGGCCAGGTTTGGGGAGATATTTTCTGCAAACTTTGACAGTTTGGATTGGTCATCACTCGTTATGGTCAGTTGAGATGATATTGATCGTACAAGTATTTTTAGGCATCAC
The DNA here is from genome assembly GCA_949152475.1 of Terebella lapidaria. Classification (NCBI taxonomy): domain Eukaryota; kingdom Metazoa; phylum Annelida; class Polychaeta; order Terebellida; family Terebellidae; genus Terebella; species Terebella lapidaria. Next base: position 20,982,777 of record OX424566.1, on the reverse strand, counting down.
CCAGTTTCAATTTTCCTTGAATAATTTATTGGCCAATTTGTACAAATTTCCTCCGTATTTTGACAAACAAGATGTGACATGACATGGTTTTCCTGAGGAAATACTTGGAGAGTCCTGGGAACCCACGGAAGGGTCGGAAATCTTATGCCAGTCCTTTGGGTGTGATAACATGAACATTACTGTGATTGCACCATGAATGTTGCAAAGGAGAATGTGAATTATTGAATGATGGAAAATCATTTGATAAACATGTAGACCTATATGTAAACATCTGAATTTTTTTCGATTCGGTACATGTGATGTACCATGTGTACTCTATGTTTGACAAAACGGTATAATGTGCCATTCAAGAGCACATGTAAGTTTCAAAAACGAAGTAACTTAGCGCTTATCAGGATGCAATCTAATTAAGGCTATCTCCCGTGGATCATTTCTGCCCTCGCTCACCACAAGGTGAAGTGTTTGTTTTGTACTACACATCTTGACATGTGTGTGAATGCAACATACGACCAATTACATTATCCACCAGCAGTGACATATTGCGCATTTAGACAGCAGTGAAAAAGTTGACACGAAAAAAAAACACTCGAAGGATGGATTACTAGAGTAATTCAATTATCATGTGGTAATTGAAGGTTGATCAGCAAATTCTCTGCGTTTTCATGACAATTGTTTTTTCTTCACATGTGCTAAGACTGTTTTCAAGGAAATGCAAGGTTCTCCACTGTTTTTGTCCAATAAATTGTGCATGTCTGTGTATTTTTCTTAATTAGTAACATCCTCCTGGTAACATGTACACATTTAACTCAGATGAACTGTTTATCAGTACAAAGATGTGGTGATTTCAGAGTTTCAAGTCTACTGTTTCAAAAATGGGCTACATTGAACGTGCCAACATTTCATATCCAATGAAACCAAACATTTTGCATGTATGGAAGCATATTTACTCCAACCTATAATGTGCTCAAATAGACGTGGAATCAATACCCAGTATTAAGTATTCCGAGCAAACAAAACAGGGTCCGTTATCCAATCTCATAGTCCGGGGACAGAAAGTCATATCAGGCATACGAAGTGAGAGAAAACAAAAATGACAGGGAAACTCATGAACCCCCAAAAATGGCCATTAGGAGGTGAAATCAGGTGTTCCGGAAAGAGTGAGCATTTCCTGCCCCACTAGTGGCACCCATCATGAATTCCCCAAAATTAACATGAAAATAGATCTAGTTGCATGGCAGACATGGATTTGCTGTATTTATCAACCAGATCATGATGACGCCCATAGAATTTCTTAAACGCAGCTATAAGTCTTGGTAAAACATATCCTTGTCGCAGCAGTTTAGAGACTAGCTGGGCACTTCGATACACAAAGTCCTCATATTTGCAACTAGCTCTGGAATAGCGTATAAGTTGAGAAACAAACACACCATATGCCGGTGACATAGGAATGTTGCTGCTTAGAAAAGGGAAATTGACTATGGAAAAATTGAAATCATCACGTTTATCATATAATCTAGTTGACAGGTTAGAATCATTATCAATCTCCAACCTCAGGTCTAGATAGTTGGAAAAATTAGCGGAGTCTGTAGTATCTTTAATTTCAAGTTCCTTAGGATATATGACATCCAAATAATCACCAAACTTGGGATTATTTAGCGACAATACATCATCTATGTATCGGAAAGTGAAATTAAAATTACATGTTAGTTTCTTAGAACCTCCTCGTTGTAAATGTTGGATAAAATCTGATTCATATGAGTATAAAAACAGGTCTGCCAATAATGGTGCACAGTTTGTACCCATGAGAATACCAATAGTTTGTTGAAATATTCGACCGCCAAATTCCACAAAAATATTATCAATCAGAAAATTAACCATATTTACCACATCTATTTCAGTATATTTGTATGGGGCATCAGAGTCGCCTTTAACAAAATAAGCGGTATTATATTTAACTACAATATAGTGGTAACGACGTTGTCCCTTTTTAGAGAAAAATGAATTATTGATTAGTTTTTTAAGCTGAGACTTCAGTTCAGAATGAGGTATAGTTGTGTACAAAGTGGAGAAATCAAATGTTTTGATAGACGTTACTTTTGAGAGTGTGTGAGCATGTAGATATTCCAATAAAGATTTGGAATTTTTTAATATCCACATTTGGTTTATACCACTTCTAGAATAGATGGTTTCAGAGTACTTTTGGAGACCCTGTTTAATTTTAGACAATATAACAGTTAATATTTTAGAAAGGGCTTTGGTAGAACATGACGCTGAACCTGAATATATCTTTGTTTGTGTGGATTTTTGTGCAACTTTGGGATCCAATATAAGTTTGGTAGATTAGAATCTTTACATGAGGTAGTAATACCAAACGAATGCAATACAGACACATGATTTGATAAGATATCCTGTTTGGGCACGGTAATGGCTTGGTATGTACTATTGGAATTAGTATTGTTGGCAATACCCAGTTCGTCAAACAGACACTGTATATAGTATGCTTTACAAACAAAAACAACATTATTAGAAGCTTTATCTGCAGGGACAATGACGAACCTTTCTTGAAGTTTCAACAAACTATTAGTAACCACGGGATCATTGAAGACAGAGCTGTATTTAGTACTAAATGACTTTGACAAAACATTAATGCGTTTGTTTACCAATGACCTAATCTGTTTGACCCATTCTGACAGAGAATCAGTTTCTGCCTTTTCTCGCTTTGTCCATTTTTTGGCATGCTCCTCAACTGCATCCATGATTACTTTGAAATTGTATCTCCATGAAAACGAAGTGGGCTCTCTATATTTGGGACCTTTGGATAAAATGTCTTTCAATGATTCATTCTCCACTATATTGAGGTCGCCTGAAATAACATGCCCAACTGGATCGTGTATGAACGGAGAGTTAATGCAAGTGCAGGAGGGTGGGTTATGTAAGAGATCATCAATATCCAAATCATTCAATGTTTGTTTGTAGTTGAATATCTTGGAAGCAACAGATTTGGTATATGAGTAGGATATAGATGGAGCGGCCGTGTCAGTGAAGTATGATGGTACCTGGGACTGAACAGACTTATGATGTAATATATTACTGATGTTAATTGCATCGATACCTTTATTGGCAAATTTTATCTTCAGAAAAGACCGTTTGGGTGGTATATATTCGGAAGTCTGTGTTGGCTTATAAAGCCGATGATAAACAATATCCATGATAATGGAATACAGACGAAATTCATAGCTATTGGTATTTCTGATATAGTGGGTAGGATATTGGTCCTCTAGTTCTTTAAGTTTAACATGAGGTATGGCAAATAATTTAGTGCGAACATAGTGTAGTCCTAGTGGTTGTTTCAATATTCCAAGTAGATCATCAAAGGAAATATTATGAATAGATGGTCGATTATAACGTCGTTGTCCATGGCTTCGTTTCCTACGTTTAAATGATGTAAATAAATTCATTACATTGACTGAATTGCATCCTGGGCTTGTCAGGTTTCCCACTGAACTGATATTATCGTTACAGCCATAAGGTGTAGCTGTGCCTAGTTCACGTATCCAATGTTCTTCTCGTTTCCTGCGGGTGGGTGTACTTGATGAGGGACTATTAGTATGGTGGTATTTTTTTTCTATGACTCGAACTTTCATTGACAAAATAGAATGGTCATCCTGATTAAAATGTTGATAAAGTAGTTGATTAGAATTATTATTGATGTTGGAACGATGACCATTAACTCTCTTGTTAAGCTGTCCTTTGGTTTCTCCAATATATACGAGACCACATATAGTGCATTCAATTCCATATACGATATTGCTGGTCTTGCAATTGATGTTTTCATAACTTTTACTAGTATATGTGTGTTTGGTAAGTGAACTTGTGAACTGTGAATCTGTAATTAATATATCACAAGTTTTGCAGTTTTTAGCTCTACATTTATTAATACTATATTGACAATCATCACCCTCTGCCTTCATTATATCTGGAAGTTTGATTTTGCAATTTCTAATATTAATAAAATCACCCGAGTTGTTGTACCATAGGGAACGATCAGAAGAGACTATGTATGATGTTTTCATAATATCTGCTAATATCTGCTAAAGACATTATATACATAGTGTCTGACAGTTATGCCTCATAGCAGTTCTCACTGAAAAATCATGAAGGAATAAACATTTAGTCTCATGGTGATGAATGAGCATAAACAAGAGAAAAAGTCATGCCATATTTTTATTCCAATTTCTGAGAGTCTACAGTGTATAAGTATTTTCCTGTATGATTCATGCGAAAAACTTATGGTTACCAATGCCTAGCTACTGGAAGTGAACATGTGCATTAAAAATACATGACAAGTTACCAAAATATGTTGCTTTTGTTTTCGAACAAAAATAATTTACTGTATCGTTCATATTTTATATTGTCGATTTTACTTCATTTTGATTGTGTTGATACATGTTGGAGGAAGAATACAATGCGCTGAAGGCAAATGAACAGGAGGAGCAAGTAGAACTCAGGGTCGTTGGATTTTATTTTGTACTTCTCATGATAAATTGATGTACACAATTCAGTTGAATTGAAGCATGATAGACGTGGAATCAATACCCAGTATTAAGTATTCCGAGCAAACAAAACAGGGTCCGTTATCCAATCTCATAGTCCAGGGACAGAAAGTCATATCAGGCATACGAAGTGAGAGAAAACAAAAATGACAGGGAAACTCATGAAACCCCCAAAAATGGTCATTAGGAGGTGAAATCAGGTGTTCCGGAAAGAGTGAGCATTTCCTGCCCCACTAGTGGCACCCGTCATGAATTCCCAGATCTAGTTGCATGGCATACATGGATTTGCTGTATTTATCAACCAGATCATGATGACGTCCATAGAATTTCTTAAACGCAGCTATAAGTCTTGGTAAAACATATCCTTGTCGCAGCAGTTTAGAGACTAGCTGGGCACTTCGATACACAAAGTCCTCATATTTGCAACTAGCTCTGGAATAGCGTATAAGTTGAGAAACAAACACACCATATGCCGGTGACATAGGAATGTTGCTGCTCAGAAAAGGGAAATTGAATATGGAAAAATTGAAATCATCACGTTTGTCATATAATCTAGTTGACAGGTTAGAATCATTATCAATCTCCAACCTCAGGTCTAGATAGTTGGAAAAATTAGCGGTCTGTAGTATCTTTAATTTCAAGTTCCTTAGGATATATGACATCCAAATAATCACCAAACTGGGGATTATTTAGCGACAATACATCATCTATGTATCGGAAATATTATTTCATTTTTCGTTAAAAATTTTCACCAGCAGCTGTTCATAATGTTACCAGTTTGCTTATATTTGCTTTATTTAAATCTTACCTCGTCTTGCAGAAATTACGAACAGAAAACAGGTTGCTATGACAACGGATAGACAATCGTGTAAAGGTTGGTTGTGTTTGCCGTGCCGGGAAATTTATTAAAGAAAACCTAAACCGGGGGTCTAATTATGAGAGACATTAGCATGTTTACTTCGGACCATTATTCCTTGGGAACAGCGTTGGCTGGCAACTATTAATATGCAGCTTAGAAGTTCTTGTGGGGATTGTGGGTACAAATATCTATTGGTACATCTGTTTCTACATGTTTCACACCATTCTGAAATGGCAAAACATGTGGACTTCATACTATGGTTGATTATGATGGGAAATATTCATAATGATGGATAAATTAATGAATTAGTGACACATAATTTCATTATTATCATGCACGATATGCTAGAATAATGGGGAATACTAGGAACTAGTAACCGAGAAATCCAATTCCAGTATGGTCAGATTCTTGGGAATTATGACTGGTTTTTTAATTGCAAATTTGACATGCAATTGCCTGCTGAATAAATGAATATCATTGCACCAGAAATGGACCAATCAGAAACTGGTTTCAACATTGCATGAACCGACATTCAGTACCTAGTGCATTTAAGGTAATGAAAGTTATTGTTAAGTAATCATATAAACAGCAGGTCCATCGACATGATAGATGCAAGACAGAATGGCGATCAATAAAATGGAGTGAAATCATTTAAAAGCTCTTGTTAAAAATAGGTCAACTAGCAATTCTTGATCCAATTCTAATGATTAGAGAATACGGAAAACAAACGAAACCATGGTTATCATTATGATCATCTACTGCCACTAATTATGCTTTCAGGAAATAAATGACTCCGTGATTAGCTCAGCAGAATATAACCAAGTAGCCTATGTGAAGAATGGGTTGCAATGTATTTTGCTTCTTGATTAAAATTGTGAAAATTCATCAAGAATCTGACTTTGTGCTGTGCAAAATTATTTATGAGTACCGGCAGTTCTGATTGCGTAACTAAGGTTTTCATGGTAATGTGATAAATTTTATGGGAGAAATAAAAAATGTTGCATTTTAATTAATTAATTACTGTCTGTATGTACTTCAGCTTGTTTAGACAGCAAACCAAATTATAATAGTTCAGTCTATTAGCTTGATTAGGGTGTGAATACCAGTATTGATTCATTTTCATGGTGAAAACATTTCAATGAAAAGTCTATATCAACAGATTAATTATCACTGTATTGATATTCACGTGATCAACGAAAACACAGTTGGTAGTAAAATTCTGACCTCTAAACATGCTACAGAATGTGTGAGGTGTCAAGATTCATGCACCTTGAATATTCAACTGCAAGCCACTCAGGAAATAAAAACTAGAATCATATTTCTATACATCTTTCACTAATCCCACTTCGCTATCTCCCTACAGGAGACTGGTACATCAGCAGACCGTCTGATCCAGGACCAGATCTGGATCCAGGATCAAATCTTCATCTCTCCATGACAAAGTCCGAAACAATAGAATGACAAAACAATGGTCACTTATAGTCTGACACACAGAGTTTGACCACGTACTGATGACCGGTCGTTTTTCCATAGACAATGCCACTGGTAAGGAGATATGCGGCCGGTATAACACCTAGCAAGGCTGTAACTGCGTCACTGCAAATGCTCTCATGTGTGCAGAACCTGTGGGAGTGATGGACATGATGCCCCACACCACGACACTGTCCTCCCCACTCAAGTGCAGGCGTCAAAAAACTTATAGACAGTGGTTGTCTGCACGGAGTGCCCCCCTTGCTCCACAGCCTGTCCACATGGGAACAGGAAATCGCAGACGACTCAGACATACAGTTCATTCTCAATGGGATTACCAACGGTTTTTCACTGATAGATCCGGATATCAACCCAGTGCGGATTCCACATGCCACAGTTCCAAACAGCCGCAAGATCCAGCGCCACTGCGAGAGGGTGTTGGGGCCATCATCAGTGAAGAACTGGATGTAGGAAATTACAGTTGGGTTTCCAAATTAGTTGGAAAAAAATGTCGTGGACCCATGTCAAAAACTCTGCATTGTGATAGATACTGTCAATAATTCTGTCTCTCTTGATGGTGCCAAACTGTCAGAAACACGTTGCCTCGTCAAATCGTTCCTATAGAAGAGAGCCACGCGTCGCCAACTTGAATCACTTGCTGGAAAGTTGGCATGGGCAGCACACGTAGCTACATGGGGAGGACCCATCTGAAGTCAGTGTTCACCTTGCTGGCCACACTCAAACAACCTTCCCACAAGGCACTACTCAGTCCAGTGCTGCACGATCTGGACTGGTGGGACTTTTTCGCTGAACGAATCTGGGGCATGATGGATACTGCGGAACTCTACCTAGACGCAAGTACTGAGGCTGGTGGAGTCCTCTACCAGGGTCAATGGTACTCTGCGCTCTGGCAGCCAGATCTTAGTCAAGAACACATCAACACGAAAGAGTTGGCAGCGGTCGCCCTTGCAGTGCTTATTGTAGTTCACGTTGACAGTTCCGTGTGTAACCAAGCGAGGAATGCCTCGGCCAGACTGGGATTTGAACCCGGGACCTCTCACACATCAGCCATCCGCTCTACCAGATGAGCTAAAGGGATATCCCACTAGCCAAGCTAGTAGGAGTACAATTTCACACATACCAGAGAGGTCACACATTTCCGGGGGGGTTTGAAACCTCGTCCCGAGGTGAGGAGCTTTAGCTCTTCTGGTAGAGCGGATGGCTGATGTGTGAGGTCCCGGGTTCAAATCCCAGTCTGGCCGAGGCATTCCTCGCTTGGTTACAATTGGTGGCAATGTACCTCTCAATATACCTCTCACACATCAGCCATCCGCTCTACCAGATGAGCTAAAGGGATATCCCCACTAGCCAAGCTAGTAGGAGTACAATTTCACACATACCAGAGAGGTCACACGTGACAGCCCATGTCTTGAACAACGGCACCGCCAACAACCGCACCTGCTTGTCTTTGCTGAAACTTACGTCAGAGTTGGCCTTAAGTACAATTTCCAGATCAGCATTCGACATATCCCCGGTCGGACAAACGTATGTGCTGACGTCATATCCCGCCTCCACAAGCCAGGGTATATGAGTAAATTTTGTTCAATGTTCAATATATCCACTTGGGACATTGATTGTCCACGTCACATGTCGCTGAACTCAATGTCTGCTCTTCTCTACAGCCTGGACCAAGAAGTCAGACACTGGCGCAGTCTGACGTACGCAAACACAAACCTTACTACCATTTATTCGTTTTGGATTTGGACATTTACATTGGACATGTATATTCATTTGATCACATTAAAACCTGTCCACAATGTCGATCCGTGTTTATGTATATCAAATTACCGACCGGTTAGTATATCGTTCATTGCGGTCGGCTCCAGCAGATTACCAATTGCAGAGCGTGATTCTTACACGAGGTATATTATATCATTTTACATGTGTACGAACAATGTGCCAGTACCTGTGCCCATTTACTCAACACATAAACAAATCTGTCTGGCATGTATTATACGCTGTTTATAAAACAACAACGAATTGTATGTGTACAAGTTGATATTGCATTTTGTAGCCTCGTATATGAATATGACTGTGTGATCTTTCGTTTATGAAGATGGTACCCTGTGTATTGAAGAATGACTATTGTTGAAAAGTTGATGATATAAATGTTGTATGGTACACAATTTACAATGTGTACATTGTTACTATGGTTAAGTTAAAGTCTTTCACATACTGTCTGATTTGTAAATGTTACACGCATCAAAGTTAATGGAAATTAGCATACATATATATGATTGGTATAAATTTACAGTTTGTTGAAACAGCCTGAGAAAATTCTAGATTCTTGTTAAAAGAAAGTGTGAAGAAACTTTAATAATACCCGGAAGTCATGTGAACAAACATGTAATATCAAATTCACCATGATATTTAGTCCCCAGTTTCATATAGATATCCATAATGGTTTACATTCCATAGACAAGATACTATTGTTGGTTCAGATCTCAAAGTTGTTTGTGCACAGGTAACTTAAGGAGAACTAATTTCGAAGTCCACTAGGCATCACATAAATTATTTATGATTATTACTTTGTTCTGGAACTTTGTTATCTGAACTTTGTTATGGAACCGAAACTTTGTTTGATCTTAGTAGTTATGGCAATAGTCTTATATTACAGATCGGTCTTTCAAAAAAGTCAATTTCGTCTCAATATACCATGATTCAAACAGAGAATCAAGTCAAGTATGTCTATCAGTGATACAGTTTTATTCTGGCTTGTATTTACAAACACATTTAATCCACAATGCACAGGTATGATAACAAACAAAACATTCAGTCTACCGAATGAATGAATCAGTACTCGCACATTCATCAATCCCTTCCAATCAGATCTGATTTTCACATTTACTCAACAGTTCATGGCGGAAACAACAAGCACAAAATTATGGCAAAAATCAAGGTATTCCTCAGTATCTCACTGGTGTGGAGCTTGAGACGGAGCTGGTATGGCCATGAGGGGAGAATCAAGTTTCTCAGGCTCTGTGACTGGACTTGGCTGGTAGGAAGTGATCCAGTCTTCAAGGACCAGGGATCCTTCATTATCTCATTGATGAGGAGCTGGGGTTGGAGCTGGTACGGCCATGAGGGGAGAGTCAAGTTTCTCAGGTTCTGCGACAGGGCTAGGCTGGTAGGAAGTGATCTTGTCTTCGAGGGCCACGTATTGGGATCTAACTGCTTCGCTGTGCTGTTTTCGAGAAAGATACGCGAAAACATTCAATTCAATATCAGTGATAATTTCAATATTTGAATATGGTCAACCCAATCTCAAGTTCCAATGATTTGAATGATGATAATAATATGTCAAACTTTTATAGCGCTTAATTTTGTTTAACGAAGAACGAAAGAACATCGTTTATGAGAACAAGTTTCAATGCTGAAAGAACCTGAGCTCTGTGATCATGGTGATAGTGAATATTTTACCCAGAGTCAGAAGTTTGATGAAATTTAAATTATACCATACAAATTCTCCCTCTTCTTGGAAAGTCAAGGTAAGGTTATACAAGTTACCATGGTAACCGTACCTGAGTGGTGGGCTTGAGTTTGGTGATGAGGGGGTCAAGCAGGGCTGGGATGACCTTGTGGTGAACCCACCAGAGCAGACGCAACAGGTGTCGCAAGACGTTCTCTCGCGACGTGAACGGCTAGAAATGGACGACAAGAAGTATCCGTGTAAGTGTATGCAATTAAAGCAGAATTAATATATATAGAGTGTTGTAGTGTAGGTCTGCAGTGAAATTTCGGTGAATTGGATGAAATATATCGGCTCTTCTACATAAGAAAGACATTAAATTTCATTATACACGCTCATGGTATATTCAACGAATCTATTCTGAATACTTCCTGGAAGAAACATGTTATATATTCAGTACATGTATCTTGAAAAACCACTTACCAAAAAGAACTGGTCGAAGACTGCCTCACATAGTGCTGCCTGGGAAAAATCATCGGCCATCCCGATAAGTGACGACACTAAGATGTGCAGAGTCATATCATTGTACACCGTGTCCTGATCACACCCGGATAGTATCCGCAATACGCGAGACACTGCCAGATAGTCGTGCTGCTTGGCCACCGTGTACGTGTAGTGTAAGAGCATTGTGGTTGCCATGGTGTTTTCCCGACACACAGCCAGGATCTGTCCGGGGGGTGGGGCCATCTGAGAAAGGAAATGGGTGAGGGGTTATTAAATGATAATTCGAAGGCTATTCAAGCTAATAAATATCATTTCATGACGAAACAGATAAAACAGAAAGCTGAATAGTCACAACATTTGAAACTCATCGCTGATTGATTGATTATCACTGAACACATTATTATCATTACATCCAGTGTACACATTCCTAAATTTGTGGCAATAGAGAGGTCAACTTACCTGAGGGAAGTCATCCTCAGACTTGCGACTCGAGATTGCCGCGATCTGGTCCTCAACCATCAGCGTCACGATACAGGGAATGTAGCGGGTCACGAACGACGGGTCCTGAGACATGTCAGGAGTGTGAAAAGGGGGTCAGAAAATGTTTGGAAACATGAAGTTGTCCTCACAGACTGGTGTAAATATTATGAATAGTTTATGAACTCTTAAATTTCTTATGCAACCTTTATTTCAACAAGTCAAGTTTTTCAGTTAGGGTTGTGGCATGGTTACCGAAATGATTTTGACAAAATCCACCCAGAATATATATGAACTTACTGTACAACAAAAGGTTTTTACTTGACTAGTGGTAGTGGCATGGAAGGTAGTAGAAGATTATGCACCCACCAGTTTTGGTTCCTTGAAGCGCTGACTGTCGATCATGTGCCACGCCCCCAAACCCAGCGATAACATTCGCAGTAACAGCAGGAGTTCATCATTGTGCTGGGGAGAGTGTTGGATAAAACTTTTGCATTGTAAGGAATGGAAGAAGTTATCAAACAATTCTTTTTTTATTGTACATTTACTGTGGTATTGGCATGACAGGACTAGATCTGCCTCAAATTGAAAGTCCATATATAGCCATTACATGTACCATCAGTATGGTTACATCATGATGTAGTCAACTAAACTTCCATCATGATGCAACCTAATATATCAGAAAATGTAATTAAAACAAGACTACTCAGTATTGTAAACATACTATTTTTTCACGGTTGGTTTATTTTACAGATTTCACAGTTGGAACAAAAGCCGTGAATATTAATCCTCGTGAAAAAGTACAAAACTGCACAATTTAATTCCCTAATAAAAAAAAATGCCAATTACAGTGGTATTCCTCATAACAAAACACACTGATGTTGTCTTACCCTAGGCATGCCTTCAATAGAGACACTGTGTTGTAGTGCTTTCATAGCCGACATTGCAAGTGTGTGTGTCGCGTGCGGGTCGCAGAGTATCATCGATAAATCTCCGAGAACCTGCTCATGTCCACGACGCATGCTGTCAAGGAAACCTTGCAGTTCCCTCGCTCGCTTGGAATCGACAAACTTCTCCCTAATGCAAGCGTCAAGACACCAAGTGTATTTATGACAGGGATCAACGTTCACTATCTCGTTTGCCTCGTTGTCATGGAGAGCCATAAGAAGTTCAGCTCGCAGCGAGCAGTAGTGAACATTCCGAGTGCGAAGGTATAAAGTCCGCAGAAACTGGAGAACCATGTCGTACAGTTTGATGTTTTGCCCGACCATTTTCGCGAGCTGTTGGACGACATCATCTTGTCGTCTCGTCTTTGGAAGCATCGTGAAGAAAGTTTCCTCGTTTGATTCGTGGTTGAAGAGAATTGCTTCTCGATCATCAATGTATTTTCCAAAGAGCGGTGACACTTCATCGCCGAATATTGCTTGGTTGTCCTGCCAAATTTGTTGTTTGACTTCAATCGGAGCCTCTTTGTAGAGCATTTTGTTCTCGAGTACCACATTCAGATAATCATGCTTGATCTTGGGCAGATGCTTCATGATTGCCATGACGACTGGTCGAAGAGCTTTGACTTTTATCACTGGAAAACACTTTGCGAGGAGGTCATTGAGCAACTTAGACTTTCCCTTGTCATTGCCCTCAGCTATCTCCGACACTCTGTGAATGAGTTTCTCTCGAAGTTCCTCCATGACGGATCGATGGAAATCCAAACGTTGAACAGAGTGGAGATCCAGAAATGGAAGAGCTGGTCGCAAGGAAGGCAGCAAGATACCATTCTGATCCTGTAAATAATCAAACATGACAATAAACATTCCACCCCGACTAATTAGCTTAAATGCTTTTGTTCCGGGGTGTGGGGTGTGGGTGTATTGCCATCTGACGCAAGATAGAGGGCAGTTGGGGTATGTGCATGTGAATTGGTGGCCTGTAGATTGCAATTAGATGCTGTGGCTCATTCCATTTGTATAGCCAGTCAATGCAGGGCCAAGTCACATGAAATTTGGGCAGTCTCATGCTTCCGGATGCCTAAAGTCGTATGCGCAGGCTGACTCACTAAGGGCTGGCTGAGGCATTGCATGATACTGTATGATACCTGCGGCAATGTGTCATCAGTTATGCTATTTATTATATACTAGTATTATCATGATTGTATGCAGAAGTGGACTGAAACTGTTAAATTTGAGGAATGTTTGCCTTATGGATCTATATCCAGGATGTTATGCACCGTTGCACCACCCAGGGTTACTGTGCAAGCGATGTATTGACTATAGATCGCTGTGCTGAGTCAATGGCTGGCCCTGGAGCTGGAAAAGTGAAAATTTTTATTGAAGTATTTGGGGGCATATTTGAGGCTACTGTGGGGTGATTTCTGTCAAAAATTTCAAACAAACTGACTGTTCATTTCTACACGTATTTCGTGGAGTTTTTGTTGAATTCTTGCGCCATATTCTGGGCTGTTTTGCATGTGTTTGTCAGAGGTCAACTAAGTATTTGCACACTAGGTTGAGGTCACATTATGTGCCCATGTTCATGCACATGGGCAGATTGTGTCACCTCGACCTAGTACGCAAATATTTAGCTGACCTCTGACCTGCGCATGCGCACAATGGGATCTGGCGACCTGAGATACCAACAAGAACTCGATGAAATGTGTGTTGAAATAAATGGACATTCGCATAATACATTTTTAAAAGAAATCCCCCAACTAAGACTGCAGGGATGTCGCTGCACAGTAGCTGCAACAGACCACACAGTCTTTGGTATGCATTGTACGATATATATGTCTCAAATACTTCGAACAAAATTTTCAGTTTTCCCAGCCAGGCGCCAGCCATTGACTCAGCACAGCGATGTATATATAATACATGTGAAGTACCTATTTTACAATGTGTACCTATTTTACAACGCTCAGAAATAGGCCCGTCACCTGTACAGTAACAACTTACACGGTGGCTAGGCGTTACGCGTTATCCAGGGAGTGCCGCGTAAAATCGTGAGTATTACGCGTTATTCGTGAGGAAATGGCAGCCTCTGAGTGACCGTTAGCAGGGAAAACATACAATTTCGCTAATTCTACTGTTTTGAAATGTCAGATTTGGGGTTGCACGGAACATTACACATATTCATTATTGTTGTTGAGAGTTTGAATTGGTGAAAGAAGCCAGTGTAGCGATACGTTTGGCTGCACAATATCTGTCAATTTTGCTGCGACAGTCGCTCTCCTCGGTTTTTGGGTTGAAAATGTTATGTATCGGCCTTAATATAGATAGAATGAGAGGTCTATGATATTGATAGTATGGGCTTTGCGTGTGCCTGTCTTCAAAATGTTTCACATCGGTCGCAGGCGGCACGAATCTAGGTTGAATGTATCATTTGTTTATTTGCTATACTTTACGCGATTTGCGTGAGGGCATTACGCGTATGTGCATGAGTAAATATTTTGTTGAGGTTGGGATATTTTTTTTTTAATGCGAATCTTTCTTCAGTTTTACTGCTCAATTGATGGAATAAATTCAAGTTCAAGAGATAATGATTTCACTTGGTGAGCTTCTGTGTAAAAGACACGAAAAACTCTTAGTATTATTAATTTTAGTTTTATGAAGATTGGGAGGAAATTATTGATGATAATGATAAATGAGAAGTATCGTCAGTACTCGGAACATGTGCAGCCTCAGATCATTCTATAAAAATCTCCATATATACATTATCAGCTCTCCCATCCCCGACAACGCTCACATGTTTCCTCATGCTGTAACGCGTGTGCAGGTTTTCTCCCTCAGGCTGATATGCGTAAACCATGAAAAGCTTCTCAGTTCATAAAATACTCGATTAAATCAACTGGTTGCATGGTGTAACGATAAAGAAATATTTCTCCGAGCATTCTATGATTTACCAATATGCACTTTGTTGGTTTCAATTGAAAACCGATGATATGTCACAAACGAGTCGCAATCGTGCGGGTGTTGTCACGAACTGTGTGTCTATTTGCGTAAATATAACGATCTATGCAAGTAATTCATAGTAGCATACGTGATGCTTGCTCATCGGGATGTTCCGTGGAAACAAAATTTTAGGAAGAAAATGAACTTTTTCATTAATTTCACTCATTTGAAGTGGGGACCTGTGTCGTTTCCTGTGCCATTTCCTCACGAATAACGCGTAATACTCACGATTTTACGCGGCACTCCCTGAATAACGCGTAACGCCTAGCCACCGTGACTTATAGTGCAACAGAATAAAGGTGTAGACGGCCGAACTGGAGAGGTGCTCGGGTTTAGGTCCCGCTCGGAAAATAGGCACGTTACCTGTACATCGCTTGCATGGAAACACCCAGGGCCAATTCCATGCCCATGGATATTTTGAAAATGGGAGTCAATACAAAACGCCCTATTATCGCTCACTTAGACATTGAAAACCTGAATTTCACCTGAAATTCTTCGATAGCTGTCAAAGGATCGGTACAATTTGTGAGAGCTTCGCGCAGGTAATCGGGTCCCGGGATTCCCACGTCTTCCAGGCTTTCCATTATGCCAGTAAATTCTATTTCTAAATTCACAACTCAAGAAAATAGGTAAACACAGTGAGTTTATGCCGGCATTCACAAGGTGGCGGTACCGATCTCCCATGCAACTTCTGCCACCTGGCGTATGAAATCATTACATGGAATGACGGTACTAAAATTTCGGGGTAGGGAAGTGACGGTATACTGAAACAAGCATCACAACAGCAGAACTTGAGGTTACGTGTGCGGCCACAGGGACAAAGGAGAGTAGAACCAGTACTCGAGGCTGAGTGAATACGAAACAAGAAAATGCAGCTAACTGCGGGAGACGACATTAGAGCTCGAGCACATCATCAGCACCACGAGACCTGAATATATCTTACACACACCCCCCCCCCTTTAAAAAAAAAGGAAATTGAAACATATCATGTCCCACAAGATTCCAATTCATTCCCGTATATTATGATGAAACACATAGGCCTACTTCAATCATATTCCTAATGAGTAAACATTTATTTTGAACTCAATGAAACAGATACGCCTGATAAAATGATATTGAACCTCAATAAAATATCCTTAAAATATTGGAAACTACCGGTATGAGGAATATCCGCATCTGATATCATGATATAGATAACACATGCATACTGAGCAAATTAAAAGACCAGTTTAAAATAAAAAGGTTTCACAACCGAGCATGGAACACCTTGTCATGTGATAAAATATGTCCAATTACGGTGAATGTAGTCGTGGTACCGTAGACGAAACGTTGTGTTTACTTCATTACGCCAAAGAAGGCCGCACGCAAGGTTACATGTACATGCATGCACAAAATGCTGCACAGAAAATTGTACGTTCCAAAGTACGCGTCATTGCGGTAAAATTTGCTTTGCATTCTGGGAACGTGAATTTCCATCGGCTCCGCCATTTTGACGTTTTCCAGACGAGCTGACCATTTTGCGTAATTTTCTCAAACCTAACACATCGATTTAGAGATTTTATGTCAAGGACGAAGAAAATACTCATTTGAAGTAGGTGTACAAAGGTTTACATGCGAAAACGGGCGTCGATAGGTTGGCATGAAACCTCCATGAAAAAGTCAGCACATAGACATGTAGAGAGTTGGGGGCTTCGCCCCCAACGCTCTAATGTCAAAAAATCAAGGATAAGTAGACACGAAACTCATTTCTTGGTTAAACAACCAAACAAAATTGTTGATAACAATATGAAACAATGAACTCGAATCGTATTGTAACTCGAACTCGTATTGTAATAACTCTATACTTCCCTCTCACAGAGAACAATTCTCGTAAATGGTCTTACACTACCATAATACCTCCAATACTGGTGCAGAGCTTGTCCATGCGAAAATTGATTATTACTCGCATTTGTTTGTCGATTCGTCCATTATTCTTGCCAAAATGTGTTTTAGTTGCACTTTCCACAAACGACCAAGGTGTATGTTTTCTTTGTTTAATATTTGCTACTTAACTTTGTTGTAATCTGGGATTGTGACATAAAATATGGATCATGTCATCGCTGACTTAATTCGGTAACAATAAGTCCACGCATGGACAAGCTCCTCACCAGTGGTACCATGGGGTCAAAATTACACTAACAGATATAGTACGGCTAACGCCGCACAATGATTTATGAGGCCTGTTTGACGCCCTCCAGGTTCTTCTAATATCAAATAACCAACCATGGATTTCATACTACGACCAACCAAGTAGTCCAAATGGAGTATTTTTGGTTTCTCATTATTTTCTAAATTCATAACTGGTCATAACAATAATCCTCGTAAATAAGATCACCCATGGTATTATTTTCGTGAAAAAAATAATGGAATATTCTTTGAATCGCGCTTCCATGGTAAGTCCGAAAATAAGATCACGATTTTTACTATACTACTTTGTTAAAAACAAACACACAAACATAACACCAATTGATTTTATCGGCAATTTTTATATATTGGGCCTGGGCCTAAAAAAAGCTGTGATTAGGGTCACCCTACCTAGCCCTGAAAACAAGGCAAAAGCAGGGTGTATTTTAAGATTTTTTTTCTTCACGATCTTAAAATACACCCTGCTTTTGCCTTGTTTTCAGGGCTACACCCTACCGACCCTAGCTCAAAGCACCCTACTGTAATTTTTTTTAGTTATTTGTTTTTATTTTCAGGAATGGCTCACATTCCTGGCCAGCATTTTCTTGCTTAAATTAATTTAGTGGCAGGTTAAATGTACACAAAACATGCAATTTCCATGTGCCAGCAGTGTAGACATTGCAACATGTACCTACAGTGGTATACAGAAACAGCCATTTCATGATGGCAGTGGACCTAAATTAGTTGTAAACAGCCTAGTTTGTTCCTATTGATTCATAGAATAACATCAATTTATTCATTGAAGTCTTTATTTTATTCAATGTATTGTTTTTCATACTTGTTTCTTGTACTCGGCAACTGCCTGATAGCATTTGGGACTGTTCATAATTATGTTTTCTGAACATGGTTCTTTTTTTTCGTCTAGGCACGTCAATCATCAGATGATAAAGGAAAAAAAATTCACAAAATAAAAATAAACCTACTTACCTACTCTAATTTTTTTGACCACTTGACCCTAAACACAGCATTTAATTTTTAGGCCCTATCATTAGTTCATTCCATTGTTTGTCACATTAATTGGGCTTGTTGCCAAAAATGTTTACGAATTAAACTAATAGCTATAATACCCGTATGACTTTCTGTATGTTCACAATATATAAGAAGCTGAATCTCTATCTTTTGGCATTGAGTGTACATGGACCAAATTACACATCTCCATTGTGGTCATTCCATTTTGTATGGACACTCATAGTCATGGTCTGAGGTCGATCCGGCTGAAGATAACCCAAAAATGCACCATACATACGACTTCCTGAATGCTCGTGATACTAACATAAGCTTTATCTCTATGAAATTCAGTGTACATAATCCAATTTACAATTTTTTACTTTTAGTGTCAGTGCTTCATTCATTTATTATATAAGACAACTCATATGCCGGTGATGCCTTTTTTTAGGTTACCGGACCTATGGTCCGATAACCTATTGCCGTCGCGTTGCGTCCGTCGTCCGTCCGTCGTCCGGCGTCCGTCGTCCGACGTCCGTCCACATTTTTATCTTTAAAGTTTACAGGCGGATTTTCCTGAAATTTTGCACAAAGTTGCCTAAAAATATTTCAAGAGGGGGTTATTTTTTTAGTTTTTCGATTTTCGCATTTTTCTCAAAATGGCGGCCATTTTTGACGAAAAATGGCCAATTTTGGACTTTGGCGGCCATTTTCTCAAAAACTGTCTGATCAGTTTTGAGATTTTTGTTGCAAAAGATTCCCCTTATGTACCTTTATGATGTGTATAAGTTTTGTTGCCCTTGAATCGCCGGTCTCCGTGTGGCGGCCATTTTGAATTTTTGACGGGTCGGCGAAAAAAAAATTTTCGGTCCCAAATCGCGTTACTATCCATTTTGGGTCATTTCTAGACAAAAATTTTTTTTTCACCCTTTGAAGAAAATTTTGGACTTTTTTTTTTCAGCAATTTTTTCCTTCATAATGAGAGCTGCCGGGACTGTACTCATAGAACGCTTGAAGATAGAGCTTAGATATTGGCACTTTCAAATGGAAAGTCATATATGCCGACTTGTGTGGTGACCTTGAATTTGACCTTGGATGACTTTGAAAGGTCAAAACAGCCATTTTTGGGTCGAGAAATGCTCAAATTTGCACCTGGCCTGTCTTTTCTCGAAAAATGTCTGATCAGTTTTGAGATTGTTTCAAAATATTCCCCTTATGTACCTTTATGATGTCTATAAGTTTTGTTGCCCTTGAATCGCCGGTCTCCGTGTGGCGGCCATTTTGAATTTTTGACGGGTCGGCGAAAAAAATTTTGTTTGCCCCAAATCGCGTTACTATTCATTTTGGCTCATTTCTAGACAAAATAAAAATTTTCACCCTTTGAAAAAAAATTTGGACTTAGAAAATTTTCGGCACTTTTTTCCCTCATAATGGGAGCTGCCAGGACTGTACTCATAGTACGCTTGAAGATAGAGCTTAGATATTGGCACTTTCAAATAGGAAGTCATATATAGCGAGTTGGGAGGGGACCTTGAATTTGACCTTTGATGACCTTGAAAGGTCGAAACAGCCATTTTTGGGTGAAAAAATGCCCAAATTTGCCTCTACAGATGAAATGCATGTAGATAGAGCTTCAGTTTGCATTATGAACATATAGGAAGTCATATATGGAACAACTAATGATGACCTTGATTTTGAACTTGGATGACCTTGAGTGCTAAATGTCTGACTTGAAATCTTGAAAGTGGCCTCTGAAGCATAAACTTTTGCACATACAGGTTAGGATTGTGTATAAGCCTGTAAAAAAGTCATGTATAAATGGCACATTTTTTTTTTTCACATTTTTTTAACTTGACCTTAAAGACCTTGAAGGGCGAATCTCAAAATCTGAAATTGGCCTCTACACACGAAATACTTGTTGATAAAACTTATATGTTTGTATTATGAACATACGAAGTCATATGCAGCATACCTGATGGTGACATTGAGATTCACAAAGATGACCTTGACTGGTAAATCTCAAAATCATATGTCACGTACAATGCTTGAAACCAAAATTGTCCGGTAACCTATCTTAGCCCTTGGGCTAATTTTTTTAAAAAAATTTTGTTTTTAAAAACTGCATTATGTGTGTGTACCTGCTCGTTCTTACAAACAAATGTCCCTAGCCACCTACTGTGTATGTGAATTTCTTCTGATTGTCCCGGCTCACTGACAAGAAAACCACGCGCAATATACAAAATGTATAATATATTATAATAATGTGTCACGGAATACAGTTATTTCCGAAAACGAGACCATGGTCTTATTTTCGGAATATATCTTTTAATGGGTCTAGTCCCATTATTTCCGTGAAAAAGATTTATGAATTATCGTTTAAACAAAAACATATAAAAAAAATTGACAACCTGAAGCAAAAATTGTCCATTTTCCATCCTTCAAACAGCTTTTCGAGTTTTCAGCAATAAAATTCCGTCATTTTTCAGCGTGAAAGATAAATCTTGTTTTTTGAAGTTGATGGCGAAAAAAATCAACATACAAAGGTATATTCATTTTAAAATTATAACTTGGTACGACTACAGAATGCTCATGTATTAGTGGCAGTAATTCAACATACTAGGCCATATCATAAGTCAAACATGATGCGATCACATCTGACAGCTATATTCTTTGCATCCAGCATCATGTACGAACTAGCGTGTGGAATTTGTCTTTCGATAGTATCCAGTAATACTTGATTTCATAATTTCATTTTCTGAAATTGCAATATATGCCATTCAAACGCTACCAAAATGTTTTGGTGTATTGTGAAGTGTTCGGAAATATTATGAAGGGTTTGAAACCACGAGCGGTACAAATTATCAAAAAGTAATTAATACCTTTTTCTTCGTACAGTGCGACCTTTTAGTTATATATCGATGGACAGGCAGCCATAAAACTTTTATGACCAATTCCAGGTTTCAAACTGAGTATCGAGTATATACAGTGTTGTACACACGTGCACCAACGTAAAAGGTAAGGTATATATCTATAGTATGTACATAGCCTACACCCGACCACAATTGGTATACATACATTGTGTATCATTAATTGATCACCGAACATAGCCATTAATTGATGATAGTAGACGCATGCGCTATGTTTCAATGTATTTTGCATACAAACGTATACATGTATATGAATTTGCCGCGAGGGAAGATACAATTCTTCGTTAGTTTTTATTGTAGCTTGCAAACAACAAAGCACACCTTGAAAATGGTGTTCTTATTGTGATG
Organism: Terebella lapidaria; assembly: GCA_949152475.1. Classification (NCBI taxonomy): domain Eukaryota; kingdom Metazoa; phylum Annelida; class Polychaeta; order Terebellida; family Terebellidae; genus Terebella; species Terebella lapidaria. The sequence continues at coordinate 20,961,061 of OX424566.1, read as the reverse complement.
AAAGCAAGTTCTTGCAAGGAATATTATGGACATTAGAAACGTAACATGGATAACACTATGGTTAATAATAGAACAGGTCCAATGTTTCTTTGAAGCTGGTATCTTTTTTTGTTCTAGGTGAGTTGATATATTATCAATTGTTCAAAACATGCTCCTTGATACCAGTATGATGTTTACAGTTAGAACGAAGGTGAGATAAAATGAGCTGTAGAGTAAACAAAAATGTAAAATGTAAACAAATGATTTGCATGCAACAGTAAATGAAAAAAGCCAGTAAATAGTCACACATTTTGAAAATAATGTATCCCATTTCCTCTATCATATGAACAATTGTATGACTGACAGTTTATGGTGAACACCGACCATTAATTTATGGGACACGTGTCAACCACCAGGTGGCGTTACTAGTGGATGACGAACAGGAGCAAAACCAAGGTCAATTATTGTATTGATGAAAAGATGCGCAAGTTAGTTTTTCTCTCGAAGCAAGGAATGTGGATATTATTATGTGGGTGACATTATTTTTTCATCGCGATAGTGTGTTATAGTCATATGCCCTGTTGGATATTTCTCCTTGTGAGGTTTGTTGAATGCTATTATTTGATGGAATCGAAATTCTTATTGTTGAATAATGAAGTTAGCCTGATCAAGTTTATTCAGACACCTCATAACAGACCAGAGTTCTCTCTGAGTTTCTTTGTCCTCAGGCAAAATATATGCACCAATTTTTTTTTTTTGCTGCACGGTCAACCTTTCGATATCAGAGAGTAAGCGACTCCTAATTGTATATAGTCTCTCGTTTATGGAGGTATTTTCCCAAAGAAAACGAATTCCGTCGCTCGAGGCATTTTACAACTTGGAGTAGAATTCTACTTTCGCCAACACCTCAACAATTATAATCATCGTATAGTAATTAATTGGTCATTCATTGTGGGTAGTCCAAATCAGTATGTATATGGGAATGATTTGAATACAATACATTCATTACTGTGCGTTTGGTATGTGTTTTCATATTTGCCTGTGTATTTCTTTCATTATTGTATGGAGAGCAACCATTTTCTTTTGTGAGGATACAACAGGCAAGTTAAAAGTGTTTCAATATTTTTCAAAAGTTCTTGAAATCGAATATACATGTACATTGCATGTGCAATTGTGCATCAGTGTAGAAACTGCGCCGAATTACATGTACCTTGAAACTGCACTGACACACATTAATAATAATAAATAATTAAAACTATATTCATGTGATTGGCCGAATTATTCCCGTCTTGCAATGAATTGGGCAGGTCATGGACCACTTCCAAAAAGTTGCGCAGTCTCATTGTCCTAACGGGAAAGCACGGGACTGTAACTGTCTTTGTAGGGCAATAACACGGTTACTTCATGTGATTTCAGTTCGTCGTCGAACAATGGGAATATCTGATCGTATCTGATTGGCTGATTTCTCTTGCTGTCTTGTGGTCTTTTTTTCCATTTTGTGCTGTATACGTGAAGAAAGTGTAGCCTACTAAAGATGAAAAAATCACTTCGTGAAATAACTTGTTTATTTTCCCTTGATATTCATTTTTTTTCTTTGCAGGAGTAGTTGGTGTGAAACATCGACACAGACAGACATTTGATACTCTGTGGTGCGAGCTTTGACGAGAACAATGCTACTCGTCCTCTTAGAAAGCTGAATATCGGAATCAGGACACTCCAACACGAAGGGCAACCAAGTACAACTTCCAGGATGCAAACCTCGATTCTTTCCGTCCAATCAGAGTCCTTGTCTCATCGGGTATGATCTTCAGGGATAGTAAGGCGTTTGGTCCCGATTTCGTCTGCTTCAACTTGATCTCAAAGATAGGAAATGGTTACAAAATCAGTATTTGATGGTCCTGAGAGTAAAAATCCCCAAAGGATACGGAAGAAATATGGGAATCGAGAGAGGTCGACGATTTCGTTTTGGATATGGATCACTGTGTTTAACTTGTGCTTGTATTGTGGAGATGGAGCAAGAACTGGTCGACCTTTAGTTGGTAAGTTAATACAACATCACTTGGTATCATAGAATATCACAGGACCGTTTTTGACAGCACTACATTGGTGCCGTATCCAGGATAAAATTAAAATAAAGTAGGCAACAAGTGGTTGCATATTCTTACAATTCCAGTGGAAACTAATTTTTTTTTTACACTTAAAAAGGGATTTTAATGGTTTTCGTCAAACGCCAATTCAGAATTTTCTGGACGCCATATTGCTGGTGGTCTGCTGCAGTCGAATCTCCGAGATGAGCACAGTTGCAAGTCGCAGTGCGTGTCTCTGGATTGGTGTTTGGCCCTGGATTTTGACTATAGTACATTGACGTGTTGGTTCCATGGTTTGAATTCTGTGTGTAGTCCCCTACAAGTGCTTCCGGGAGCAAAACATTTCAAACATGTTGAATGTCGTAAGTGAAACTTGAACTCCTCAGAATATCAAGTCGTAGGTCTATCAGGTCTTTCATACTCTGAACTACTTTAATTAGCTTTCACCAGTCCAAAGAAAACAAATAGGTAAAGATCACGATTGTGAGTTTATACATATACAAATATCCCATGAAAACCGAATAGGTTGTGTTTTCAGCGGGCGTTCCTCAAACAACACCGACGGGTATCACCGGACTGGCCGTGACGGCTCTTCAAAATGTTAATGGTGAGTCTTTTTGTGGACAATTGTGGAAAACCAATCTTCCCAAGTCATAGAAATGTGATACACGTATGTGCAATTCAGTGTAGGAACCGAAAGTAAATCGCATCATAAACAAAAACAAAATTGTTGTCCAAAGTGTGATCTAATATAGATTTCTGATTGCAGAACAATTCCGAAATGCACATACCATCGGCGGTACACGTATGCCAGCCGTGTACACATGGATAGATTGTATCCTGGCCTGTAGTGGGAACTGTCGGGCTGTAGACTTTGACAACAATGATAACTCGTGCTGGCACCATTATGGGCTGAGAGGCTGTGACGCCCCAAACGCACATAGATCCGGGAGCTATCACTACCGTATGAAAGGATGCGAGAGGGCGATTAATGATCCAGCAAATGGTGAGTCCCTCGGTGGCTATTTAATTAGTTGAATATACATGCACCTGTTGGTATTGTTTGAACTACATGTTTTAAAGATTGTTTTTGAAACACGTTTCAACATACACATAATGTGTTCTCACGTTTTGTAGTTTTCTCTTTCTATTGCCATACCAATATACATGTATCACAATTTGGTTTAGCAAAAGGTCAGTATAATATTGTCATGAAATGAAAATCAATTATTAAACCATAAAAAATGATGCTAGATGAAAATAATCAAATCGCGAAAACTTTCTCACAGTCTTGCCCCAGATTGCACGCCTGCCGCCGGTCACCCCAGTGATAGAGCGGCCCCCTACAGGCCTCGTGCTCAAGGCACCCGGGGTGACGACGTGTGGCCGCCCCGCGGTCCCGCCCTCAGGCAGCCGTATCATTGGTGGAGACGAGTCACGTGCCCACAGTTGGCCATGGCAGGTGGCATTGCGCAATATCAACGCGCGCAGTTCGCGGTGCGCGGGAACGCTTGTCGCACCGCAGTGGGTGCTCACTACTGCACATTGCGTAGACCAGTGAGTGACCAGTGTTTTTCACGAATCATTTTTTTTGCTAAGGGTATCTGAAATACTTAGTTCGATCAACGTAAGTAGACGTAAAAAATCAACGTAGGCCTAAAAAGGGTATTTAAGGAAACAGTTTTCAGATCAAATTTCAGATCTCCCGAGTTCAGTATTTATATATATTTTAAGGAACCCGTGTTTTATTGGGGTAGTCATACAGCGATGAAATTATAAATGAGAATTCAGTAGAATTATTATATGTTCAGGGACCAGCAGCCGTCTAACTGGTTCGTTTTGGCCGGGGCACACGATCTTCTGACCCTGGAGGCCGATAGAGCAGTGCATGCTGTATCCAGAATCATCATTCATGAAAGGTAAAAACGTCGAATCTAGTCACAAACGTATTATATCAGTTGACAATATTGCCAATTTTTACACGGTAACAAACGTAGATTTAATACCTCAACGAAATCCTCGTTGGGTGCTAAGTGCAACTAATTTCCATGACAACAATTATGGACACCGATTATGAACACTTGACAAATTATTTTAACATTTTAATTTATGCAAATCATCCGGATTTTAAAAAAAAAATCTATAAAAAAAACATAAAAAATATGTATTTGCAGATTTGATTTGAACACGTTCGACAACGACATTGCCATGTTGCGGCTGACTGTTCCAGTCCGATTTAGCCCCCATATCAGTCCCGTCTGTATGCCTCCGCCCAACTCCATCCTGGCACCCGGGACTCAGTGCATTATCGCAGGATGGGGGGTGGCAGGTAGGTGCAATATTCGGGCAGATCCATTTTTGTAGGGGTGGCAGATATATGGTACATGGAAGGGGTGAGAAGTGGGTGGGTAGGTAGGCTACCTTTGTCGAGTAGTTGTATTATTGTAGACAGTTGCATTAGGGCTCTTGTCGAATAGAGGTAGCAGATAGGCACAATATTGTGTACAGGTGTATTCGTGCATGAAGGGGGTTGTAGGTAGGTGCAATGGTTCCATTGGGGGTAGTTCCATTGTTGCAGAGTGAACTTATGGTAATTGTAATGGGAGTGTCCGATGTCCAGATAAGGAGTGACAGGTAGGTGCATTATAGGGGCTACATCCATTTTGAGTGGGTGGACAATAGACGCAGTATCAGGTGCAAGTCCATCTATTGCACGATGGGGGTGCATGGGCAGGTCCCAAACAGGCCAATTATCGCAAAGGGAGTTGTGAAGGGTATTCTTCAGATAAATAACAGTTAGTGAGCGAGCCAGAGCCATTGTTGTTCATGGTAGGAAGGCCTGGCTAGGTTTATTTATATGAGGCAGAATTGGCATGTCCAAAACTTCCAAATTATACAATCTTTACAAAGAGATGTAATATGTTTTCATATATAAGTGTACACAATATGAAAATTCCATGTCATTTTACAATGCAATTTCAGCTAATGGGAGACGTCCTCTCAAACAGGCCACGGTGCCCGTGGTAGATTTGAACAAGTGTAGAAGGCCTGATTGGCTGGGCTCGGAGTTCACTTTGACTGATAACATGATGTGTGCTGGATACGAACATGGAGGCGTCGACACTTGTCAGGTTTGTTCCTTCAAATAGCAATTGATCAGAATCGAAGCATGGGGTTTTAGTGATAAAAATTAAATGAGAACAAGTCCAAATTGTAGTTCATCTGTCAAATTCAATGTGATTAATGTAGATATATACATGTATGTATGCACAAAACACATATTGCTTCATGTTTAAATTTTATTTGCAATATCATTAATTATCCACCGATAGGGAGACTCGGGAGGTCCGCTAGTTTGTTACGTGAACAACCATTGGATACAAGCCGGTGTGACGTCATTCGGACGCGGCTGCGGAATGCCCCGGAAGCCGGGCGTGTACACTCTCGTATCTAAATTTGTATCGTGGATTCAAAAAGTAATAAATATATACTAGAATAGCTACCATTACAGGGCAGTATTCTGTTCATATTTTTCCGACAACAACAACAACAATAATGAAAAAAAAATCGGTTGGGTGCAGGCCACTACACGTATTATATATCACCATTTTGTGCACGATTCCACTAGAAATATTTTCATCCGTCGATATCATATTTCTATCCAGTCTATCCTGTCGTTCGTGTATTTCCCCTTTGACTGTCCCCCTGTTTTCACTCCGATATCCGCCTGTGTCTGTTTCCGCCAAACGTACATAACGGCATCAAACACGTCAAACGCGAGCGCGATCATCAATAATGCCACGGCAAACTCAAACCGTCCGATGCAGTCACTGTCCGTAGGCATTCTTGAAGGTTGCTTTACTTTGAAATATCCGCGCGATTCATACAAGTAAAGCCATGTTTCTATAGGAATTTGAAGCGTTTGTATTCCCTTATGTTGTCAGAGACAAAATGTTGAGTGAATAGAGTTATATCCCCTCGATTCTGTGATATCAATGTGCATGGGTGCTATCGAATACTCTGAATATATTCTGACTCTCGGTGTATCTGGTAGTATAACTAAATACTAGATACACAGTATATTATATAGCGATACTAGAAATGACATTCATCTATATGTATGTGTGGTTGTCTGGTGTATCCGGGTCAAATTATAGCACAAACGAATACATTCCATTGTTATAAAATAACATATACAATGAAAAAAAACTTGTACTAACGTATAAATTAACGTTCATGAATGTTATTACACTTCCCATTACATGTATGTTGCGACCGAGGCTTTAATTCACACATCTATAAAAAGTTGAACGAATATCATAATATCTGTGGTATTTATTGTTATTCAATTGGCTAGCATGTATTGGCTGAGAATGATACATCCTACAAAATACGCTATGATGATCATTTTATGAGGCTTGCACGTACGGGTACAGAGAACTGCATCAATTGTGGACGGTTTGTTGACTTTTGCACATACATTAACAAAATTGGTAATTACTGTCAATATTGGACACGAATTGGTATTTACTCTAATCGCCCCCAAAAGGCCCTAAAAGCGGGTCCAGGATTTTTTTTATTGAGGGTTATTGAAATCCATCATAGGAACAGACCTCCCCCGTTCCCCCCCCCCCCCCCCCCCCGTGGATCCGCCAATTTGAGTTGCTCGCCATCATGCATTAAGTACCATTTTGAACCCACTGGAAATATAATTACAGTAGTGTGATATTCTTTCTTTAGTGTGAGATAAGAAAAAAAAGTAAGTTCATATTATTCATTTCCATCTATATTTCGTTACTTCAAAAAGTCTATACAAACGCTAGAAATTTTTAATAATTTATTAAACAGCTTTTTTTTCTCACAAGCACTTGTCTTCAAGCCTTCATTCGACAATAAGAACATACACGCAGCGTAAAGTATTATCACGACCTTGTTTATCATAATCACACCTAACATTTAGCATGTAAATTTTCTCTAACGAAACAATTCAAGTACTGATCGAAGGCGCTAACTCTAGAAACGCGAAATGTTTTTCTTATTGGTAATATACTTTTAGATATCACATATAATGAATATTAAACCCTTTAATGAATGTTTCGTCAAATTGCTGTAACGACATCATCGCGGTTTTTAGCGACGCTTGGGTCGTGACAACAAAAGTTGTTTGTGAATGACAACAAAAGCCCATTATATGACCACATGCATATATATCATGTGTAAAGGAACGAACTGGTAGTGTCACATGTCAACTGTCCTATTTCTGCCTAGGGCTAATCTGTACCTGTCGTACAAGTTATAAAGTTCTGCAACCAGTTCAGCAACAACCAGTTCATTGGCGTTGATACCGATAAGTCTCAAAACAAACACACCGTCTTTCTTCAAGTAATCGATGACGAATCGTCGGACATTTTTTCTATCATCCTTTCTGTCTGTTGACTTTAATCTATCCATCGCCCGCAGGTGATGTTTAATATAACGAATTTGGTCCAATGAGAGCATGACACGCAGCAACCACGTGACTAAATTAGCAATGTTGGCGAATGCGACGAAGACTATCCAGAACCATATGAATATGTAAATTTTCTCGTTGAATAAGTTAATTGGCAGGACGCATTGTACAGTGTGGCGCTGTATGTTTCCCAGAGTTCTTATGTAGAAATCGCAGAGGGTGACACGTGGAAATCTTTCGGACGCGGCCCAGTCCTCCTGTTTGATGAGCTGCTTGATGACGTCATATCCGTATAGATGATAATCCGTTCCGAGGAAGGCGTTCAAGAGAAATAACTGGCCCACGGCGTTGCCAACGAACAGAAACTTGTGCAGAACGTAGAGCACTACCAGGAAATTCCCGTATCGTCGTCCGCAGATCAAGCAGCAATTTCTCGACAGGAAATGTTTGCAATTGACGAGGCAACCCTTCCGGAACTCACGCGTTGCTCCCAGATAGCGATCCATGTGTATCGCCATGAATCTTATCGTCTTCTCTCGCTGCTCCGTGTATGACGTATGCTGCAACGTCATCGCCGCTTCTACGATGTTGTTCAAGTCGAGCCCCGCTTTGTTGTTGAGGAATCGCCAGAGAAAACAAGGTAAATAGAAGAGCAACGCTTGGAAAAGCAAGATCATCGGGACCCATTGGTAGTACCCAATGGATGCCTTCGGTTCACCCTCGTCTGGGATTTCCTTCTGGATAATCGGGACGTAGTACGTATTGGAGACCCAGCATAGTTTATTAGTGAAGTCCTCGTGGTTATCCGTGAATTGAGCTGGACACCAACATTGGATCGGCTCGCCTACGTATTGCTTCGTGCTGACCACGATAGCGAAAATCACGAGAATGAAGGTAGTGTACCGATGGTTCAGTTTGTCCACATAGTCATCGTCAGCCCGTATTTTACTGTCACCCGCTGCGCCTAAAACTCCTAGAATTCGTTCCATCGCGATTTATTTGTGCGCACGCGCGTTTCCAGGGACGTCTGTTATTGGCTAATCGAATATTCCGGGATAAGACATGTGACGACTTATCCAAGATGTGATTGGTCAATTCTTCATTGTCAATGTGTTGTCATAAACTAAATGATAAAGACATGACTTTTGTCTTACAACATGACCCCTTATTGCTTCTAGCCAATCAATCAACGTTCATTAGCAACATTCCGACTGTTTCTTCAGTTTCTCTGTCTTGAGTTGGTTTGATAGTGAATCGCAGAATCATGGACATGAATTCATGCACTGTCCTTGACTATCCTAGCTGCCCGTGGTGTAAACGTTCTGGTCTCACATACACCCAGCAGGCCCATTTGAAATAACACTTACTAGTATTCGGAATAATTATTAATTAGTCCATGATATATAAGGTGTATGTTGAAATCCGTGAAAAATCCGAAATAATCCAAATGTCACTTGTATGTGGCGAAATTAGCACCCACGACAGATCTTCTTTGCTGGATAAAACTCGTCAAAGATCACATAACAATAATCTAACTTGGCAGAGTTTCTTGTAAGATCATCCACATTGAACGTTGAAATATTTCTCGTGTCAACAGTCCAAAAACATGGCAGATTAACGTAGAGTAAACGGATTCCAAATTGGAGCGGAGTTAGTCCACATAATGCTCCTATGAAATGAATCAAGATTTGTTGACCGTGAAAACAAATCAATACCATATGATAATACAGTGTCGCCATGCCCCATCGGACGCTTTCTTCGAGTACACAAACACACACCTTGTAGTGGGTTTGATGATCGATCGAGAACTCCAGACATTTACAATATATATCTAAGAGATAATGAAACTGTCTTTCGTGTAGTATTATGCCGTGAACGACGTTGATTCGATTCAATCCGTGCGTAGCGATACTAAGTAAATATTGTGGCGTTAAACTCTCCTAGAAATTGGCATTGAATTCGCCCACTACACACCGCCGTGTGTCGCGAAATTCCATTGCTACCATCCTAGAATCATTAGTGTGACTGTTAAAAAGAGTCGTCCTTTAATGCCATTTGCGTGCAAAATGACTAATATTTTGTTTTTTTTATTTTTCGAAAACGCACTTTACAAAATGTCAATTTTTGTTTTCAAGAACAACGAACTAGAAGTGAGTTCAGAGGCAGAAGATATTTTTTTACTAAAGTGTGTTTGGATTTTCTTGTTCAGTGGTGGAGAAAATACTGCGAGATTTTCACGTGGATGCGATGCAGAACATAGAGTAGAATTTCAGTATTATTGTATGACGGGTGGGGGATGTGTGCACATAATAGATGTATTATTTCAGGGGTGAGTTTTGTTCATCTATTAAATTTGAGGCCTGAAGAGATATATTCAGAAAAAAGTGACTAAAAACGGGTGTCTGACGATCGAACAACGGACAAAACGGTTTGATATTACGAAATTTTCGTGCGTGTCATAACGCGTTATGTCTAATTCCCCTATTTGCTCAAGTGTTACATACCGGTACATCCTACCTCATTGCATATGCAAGGGCGCCTGGTTTGTTAGCAAGTAAATGTAATCGTTGATTGGTAACTCACACCGGCGGTAAATCACACGAAGGCTCGATCATATTTCCATTTATCAATCAAGATAATTTAGCTTACGACGAAGTGATTTAAAAGATATGACATTATGGAAACATGCCCATGGAGCAAATTATTCGATCGTCACTTAAATATTCTACTGGCGAAAAAAAACACCTCGCCTATGGTGACGCGTGTTACGGAGCTACGGGGTTGTTTTGAAATAAAAGTAAAATACCACAAATCGGGAATCTAACAATTGTCGAAATACGCCTACGTTTCCGATGTATGTTTTTATGAAAAGTCATTGCATCTCCGGTGGGACTTGAACCCACAACCTCCGGATTAGATTTGCGACGCGCTACCAATTGCGCCACGGAGACGTCAAAACTTCGATTTTGTGTCTTCGATGACTCTAAACCTGGAAATGTGGTGCAATATGTTGGTTATAGGTCAGAGTCTAACATAAACTGAAGAGCAAATAAAACAGGTTTGTTTCTTGAAGGTTTTTTTTCGGTTTAGTTTCTATATTGTCTGGCAGCCATTTAGGTGTGTCACCTATATTGGAGTCTTTTAAATCAAACAAAACATAAGTTTTTAGTCGTGTACGCCTATTCTAGTTCAGTCCAATAACAGAACGTGAGTAGTGCTACGCCTATAATTCATGCACCACCATTTCGTATCAATTAACGTAGTCCGCTACAAACTTAGAGGTAATGAAAAGTCAGAATTTAAAAGTTATATTTTGAATATTATCTCTTCAAAATAACATATTTTATAGAGTAACTGATCAGCATTCTAATACTGAAAAGAAAATAGGGGGTCACCGTGCTGGTTTCTTCGACATATTCGATCAAAAATCACAAACATTTACTAAAATGACTTAATTTATGGTATTTTTACACATTGTTTTGCCCATATTCACATATTGCATCTTGTTTTCCAAGAGAACGGATACGGTGACCCCCTATTTTCTTTTCAGTTTTAGGATGCTGATCAGTTACTCTATAAAATATGTCATTTTGAAGCTCTAGATTTTGTTAATACAGTCATTTATTTTGAAAAACTCTTTGACCCCCTCCCCTCACTGTTTGCAGCGGACTACCTTAAGGCATAAGTTTCTTGGAGAAAGACATCAAGATAAATATGTATCTGAGGGCATATATACAACTTATGAATGGGGTCGTTGCAACAAATGATCGAGATGTTGGAAAGATAGAAGCAGTGAAAATGAAGGGTTCAGTTTACAGTGACACTATAACACAACAATAAATCTGCACGTTATGATATCGAACTGGATGATCGAGCCATACGGAAATATTGCAGCGATGACACACTTATGATGTGATCAGATGTGATATAGACGTGCAATCTCAGTCCATGCACGTTATCATGTACGTTCAGGAAAATGATAGGGTTGGCCGTTAGTCTCATGGGATTCGCATGTTCTCTGGCTAAGTCCATCCTTGAAACTCGGATTATCCACCAACATGTACTATCAATGTACTCAAAAGGCAGAGGCGTTTCAAAATAATGGTGTCCATAATTCGAAATCAGATGCGATGTCATACTTAGCGTTTGAAGTAACACCCGACCGTTTCAGCCGATCCATTTCGGATAATATAATAATACATGTATATTGTTCACTTTTGCATGAGCTGAATAAGGTAAATAAACGCCGTGAAGTGTAAACAAAGTCGATTCATTAAGTAGGTGAGTGTAAAGTATTTTTTATCCTTATAATTACCAAAATCCCTGTATTATGTTGCATACTGTTTACAGTTTTATAAATTAACATAGATACTATGCATTTTTGTTATTTCTAACAAAAACACTGAATTTTGTTTGAAACCTGAATACTCCATGACAATAACAGGACATGCACTGTTAACAAATTATAAACACTGTTCTAAACACTGATATTCAGATCACATCGTTCAAAATAAGTTCGTAATACCAGCCGGGTTATTACAATCAATAATGTGGGGCACACGATAGCATCACTGTGCCTGTATTGGTGTCAGCTTATGCAAACTTATGAAAACATCCCCGTATATTGAAGCCATTCCTGTTATAAACCGGCAGTAGATACCAGCATCATACCACTGCAATATCGTTGCGCATGCAGTACTACATTAGATTGGTGGTTAAACTATCCGCACGATTATCGATATGGACGCCAATGCACGGATATAGGCCAATGCTTTATATATTGAAAACATACGGGTTGATTCATTGGCACCAGCAGTCCAATAAAATGCACTTTTCTATGCAAGCTACGTTTACATCTATGCATCATATTTATTGACATCATTTTCCAGTGAATATTCGGAAGTCATCACTGTATAATATTAGGATTGAATGCGTCTGACTTTAATTACCTGTAAATTTTTCTGACAATACTTCAATACCGATTTCATTTCAAGCAAATAAGAGAAGGGCATATAATACAGTCTCTTTGAAGCTTCTGAATCAGAAAAAACAACAACATTTGAATCCGGTTGAAATAAGTCAACGTGCTGATACTTTTCGATATAGAAGAGAGAGATACGAGTCAAACAACTGAACATTTGGATAAGATATCTAGCTTGCATCTTACAAACAAACTTTGAAGATGAGTGGTATGACGAAGAAGGAAGCCAAAAGCCTGTTCCAAGCCGCAGACAAGGACAGCAACGGTAACGTGTCCTTGTCCGAGCTGATCGACTTCCTAACGGAGCCCTGGGGAGCAGAACAGGCGGAAGACTTTGGAAAGGTGAGTTGACAAAATAGTATCCCCAATTCTCCACACCCGTTTTCTATTTTGTTGTAGAGTCTTGTGTTATATACTAGTGTAAACTAGTTGAAAATAATGTATTCCGTCAATTTAAGGACTAAAGAATGTCCAGATCCCTATAAAAGTGTTTTAAAAACGGTCACGTATGCATATTAGGCAAAACATATCAATACATGAATTACAAGTACGCGTGTACCATCATCAATATTTACATTTCTAATAGATTAGTCATTAGTTATAAATAACTACATGTACTATCATTTTTTTACATTTGTAATGAATTAGTCATTGGTTATAAATAAGTACATACTATTATCAATATTTACATTTCTAATGAACTAGTCATTGGTCAAGCCTAAAAATAATGCTGTGTTCAGGGTCGTCCGACCGACTCTAGCTGATAGCATCCGACTCTAAACTTTTTTTTTTATGAATACATCTAACTGGATCAGTCAAGGTGAATCTTCCAGCCTGTCACTATCGGGAGCGAAACAATTCTGGCATGTTTAACCCAATGTCAACAATCGGCTTCATCACAAGCCGTAAAATTAGAGAGCTTTCTCTGGGGGAGAAAGCTTTCTCAATTTCTGTCTGGTGCCTTGTCCAGTGTTCCCCAGTACACGTGTGTGATCATGAACCAACTTTCCCCTGACACTGAATACTGACGAAAGCAATCGATAGTCACAAATACCTGTAGTAACATACTAGTATCATGCTGAAATATCATGCATAAAATGTTTTTCAAGAAATGGGAAAGTTGACTGCCCATCCATGATAGTGACCTCCCCGGTGGGAAACTGACTGACCTGCATCAGCCTGGCAACCACCTGTTCTGGCATTTCACGGTTAAATTAATTAGGTGGCAAGTCATTTGTATACAAACATAAATTTCTGCCGGCAGAGTACTGTATGTTGAAACATGTGTGTTTTTGCTCAGCTTGACTGGAAAAGTCGTCAACAAGAGAGGGGAGGGAGGGGGGACACTGCAGTGGCAGTGGCATTGGATACAGCACTGCACTGTAGACTCTTCGAGACTTGACTACCAAGTCTGAGGGAGGGTTTAGTGCTGCTTCCGCGGGAGGTGCATAGATCCAGAAGCAGCCAGTTCATGGTGGCAGTGGACCTACATATAGATCGGCTATAATGGCCAAGTTGTTCCCAATGATTCCAACTACTCTATATTTTCCAATGATTCTAACTACTCTATATTCTAACTACTCTATAGTTTTTAGCACTTGACCCTAAACACAGCATTCATTTTTCAGGCCTTATAAATGAGTACATCTACTATCATCAATATATACATCTCGAATGGATTAGTCATTGGTTATGAATAAGTACATGTACCATCATTCAATATTTACATATTTATAGAATTACCCATCAGTTATAAGTATGACACCACTGCCGTTTTTATTGCAGTATATTATGAAGGAGTATGACACGGACAGGAATGGCTCTCTGTCTCTGAAGGAATTCACACAAGGAATCAATGCTTTCTGTGAGACAGTGGAAGGATTGTTTGGTCTGTCCGACTCCGATTGAGCGGGCGCCTGTTGGACCCTCGTTAATATTCGGATGATATAAACTATGTACAATACATATTTATAATATTGAAATGGATATACCATTACTGAAAAGCGTTCTTCCTAACCTACACAAGTAATAGCTGATATTATTAACTTGGCACGAATAATCTTCTCTCATTGGTTCATTTGTACCACGTGTCACTCCCGTGATATGTATGTTGGATCCTGAAATAGTATATTGCATTTGTGTATCGGACAGCGCGGTCGCCTCAAACAATCAGCTTGTCTGTTCCTTGAAAAAAAAGTATATTGGATCAAAGCATGTATATGGGATTGCGTATATTGGACGATGACGCGATAGCAGCCAATCAGCGTGGTTGTTACAAATAGCGTGCTGTTAACAATATAGCAAATATTGGATGCTGGTCGTCCAATACAGAGTTTACGGGATTCAGAAAAGCTATATTGAACTCGGCTGCGCCTCGTCCAATATAACTTTTCTTCATCCCGTAAACTCTGTATTGGACTCCCCATCATCCAATATTTGTATAATATAACGGTTGTATTGTCTATAATCCATTCAAATATGTTAATTTCAATTATACTAGCTCTTTGCATGATTTACACCCTCATTTTGTTGCCTCAATAAATAGTTATGAATTGTCTCTGATACCTATCGAATGCAATAAGTTAGATCAGAATAAAAGCGTATAATTCTTGTGTGTTTATGATTTAATTTCTGCACAGTATATCATCGTGTTGAAACCTATAGTAATATTCCTTGTAATGTAGTGGGTATTGGTGCCTTAAAATTTAACGATTTTATATCTTCCGTCGAAGTTATACAAATAATTGTGCACAATAAATAAATAACATTATAGGCGAATCAATTTCTGCTCTATATGGGATGCTCTGAAGTGCTTCGTACAATGAACTTTCATCTCTTTATCTGCCAATGAAGATGATATTGATATCAGTACATTTCGCAAAGAAAACAATCATTTTTGCAAAGACACCAAATTTCGGATTCCGCACCAAAATATTAGGTGGTTTTAGTACAAAAATTGCGTCTCCGGTGGGACTCGAACCCACAACCTCCGGATTAGAAGTCCGACGCGCTATCCATTGCGCCACGGAGACGGTAAGTACGGCACTGTATGGCGTTAATTTTTGTTTCAAAACGGGTGGTGACACGTGTTGTAGCGTGTATTGAAGCATAGACGTAAAGGATCTCCTTCAGGTCTATGATTGAATAGGCTGAGAGCGGTGAGGGGGGGGGGGGGGGGGGGGGGCGGTGAGGGGGAGAGAGAAGTGCGTGCGTGAAGTCGTCAAGGGTGTCACATGCAAAGGCTGCTTACCTATTTAACGATAAATTTGCGCCATTTCAATGAAATAGATTTACTCTGGTTTGTACAAATTTGTACACGATAATTGATACCGTGTAGTTTTTATAGATATAACTCAAAACATACGGTACTAGGCTAATTCAGAGGTATAATCACTGCCACAGAAACACAACATTGTGAGCATCTCCTAAAAAGTAGGTGTAGCCTATATATTAAGTATGTGTAGGTCTATATATGGGCCCAAAGAAAGAGCGGACATGATACATTTTCGTGAGATGCATGCCCTTTTTTATTTGTTCAGTCTGCTACCAAAGCTGACTGTAAGCCATGGTTAACAGTATGGGCGAATTTATTTCAATATTGAGCTGGGGTTGAATGAACGAGTTTTTTTCCATGTGAATTAAAACATACAATAATGTTATACTACAACCTAACTTCGTTACATTTCACAATTCTATTGAGATGCCTAAATGTACATTGTATATAGGTTTCAATATTTTAGGCCCTAATATTGAATACTCCTTAATACCTGGCATTAAAAATCAGTCAATTATAATTTATTTCATTCAAAGCTTAGCATACGATCAAGATACGCCTATAAATAGCAGACTCATGGTGAATCTAAAAGACCATTCGTGTTACTAAACGAGTCTTCACTCCGTGCCACATTGCGAGTGCACAGGTGTCACCGAACGATGACAATAAGATGGCTACATGTAATTGAAGCAGCTGCCTTCGAATGTATGCAATATTTTCTACAAAACTAAATCTTAGTGCAACACATCTAATACAAGATAATAAAACATGTGCACACTGATTTTGACGAAAACACTCTGTCCGAGTTGTCTTCTCATCCGATTTAACACACATTTTATGCCAGTTTTGTTTATAAACAAACGAAGTGTATCCATCAAACTCGAATGTAAACAAATGCCCAAATTGTTAAAATTCCACACTGAGTACATTTTCCAGTTTGTATTTGCAAATATGGTGTAGTTATGAGAAAATATTTAGTGATATACCGTTTCATGTGTGGAATTGTCAGTCCATCTTGCATTTTGACGCTTTGTTTACATCTGCGTGTGATGGATACAGTTCTTTTGTTTATATACAAAACTGGCGTAAAATGTGTGTTAATTCGGATGAAAAGACTGATCGGACGGAGTGTAATCAAACTGGTGTAATCATCAAAATCAATGTGCACATGTTTTATTATCTTGTATTTGATGTGTTGCGCTTAGATTTAGTTTTGAAGAAAATATTGCATATATTCGAAGGCAGCTGCTTTAAAGACGTGTAAATTTGAAATTTCAGACCACAATATTTAATCACTATCGTCTCCGTGGCGCAATGGATAGCGCGTCGGACTTCTAATACGGAGGTTTTAAGGAATGAGAAAGCTGGAGCAATTGGTGGAGAATCCGATATTTGGTTTTGCTTGTATCGTGTAGAATACCGGATAAGAATTCAATGTGACGATCTAGCTTGTGAAGCTGAACGCCAGCCAGCAAAATAAACAGTAAATGAGCGATTCACTGAGAATATTTATTGTGTAAATTAATATTTGCATCATATAACAAACATTGAAATTATAATTGAGCGTCCATGAATTATAGCCAAAAAGGTTTGTAGACATTTTTGAAAATCAAAATATTATTATTGTATGTATTTATAAGTCACTCAAAAAAATATGGCAAAACTGTATGGGTCATTCGACCTCACACTTCATAAAATCATACTTGTATACTAAATACTACTGTCTATAGGCACATATAAAAACTACATTGTACACAAAGATCGTGTATTTCTCAATACAAATAGTATTTCATCCTCATGTAAAAAAAGGATTATTAATTGACATCCAAGTAGTGTATGTTTCAGCTAAATTTTCATGGACAACATACTGTAATTATTCTAGCTAAGGTCAATGGTATATACCTGATTTTGATATCTAACGATAGAAGTGAGTAATAAAAATTGCACCTACGACCTGCAGTGAATCCGCGGCCGAGCACGTTAACAACTGAGCTATCGTACATGAACATAATAAACTGTTAGTTTCATCAGATGTAAGAAGTCTATTCTTCGCCGATTGAGAATATCCTGCGTAAAGTGTCGTTTAGAAACATGCCTTCAGGATCGAGTTTTTCCCGGACCTTCAAGAAGGAATCCAGCTGTTTACCATACATAGTTCGTACGTGTGGATATGTCTCCTCACGTATCTGTTAAACAAATTCATAATTAGTTCCACTGTAGCAAATTTGACTGTACTACTTTACATTGTACACTGAGAGACACAATCTAATACAATGTACATTACGAAGTTGTCTTCCAGGGGTATCATGTTGTTATCTTATAGATTAATCAAATATATTCAAAGGTATCAGGTACATTTGCCCAGTGCATTCGTCCGGCTGCGTTCAATGCGATTCGCTGAAAAGCCGACATCAATTCATCCTGTTCAACACGTTTGCCGTACGGCCTAGATGTGAAACATTCAAACAATTCTTTCGAGAATCAATCATCAGGAATCATATACCTTGTACAGAAAGCAGTATGAAATACTGAATTTGAGTTATGACAGTATATATATATCAATATACGCACTGATATACACATAAATTCACGTATGCCACGTCCATTCCGTACGCCGGACTCAGCGTAATATCGTCAGCCTGGGAAAACCGCACCACGACAGGGCAAAGTGCGGGATAGTTGCGTCTGCTAATCCATTCCTTAAGTTCATACAGAATCAGTGCCGTCTTGTGTCTGGGATATGAGTGATTAATCATGGTTTCATTTCGTTTGAATATGACCATTTTATTTTTGGTATTATTTCAAATCAATAGCTACCAAGCCCCCACCCTCCCCATCCATGTATCAAAATGGAAGGATACATATTGAATAGTATAATTTTAATAAGCACTTCAGTCAATTTTAACCAGCAAAGTATAGTCAATACAAAACAACTACATTTCTTTTTCCGTTTCAAAACAACCACAACTTGACTCGTTCGTGTTTATGGTAAGTGGATTTTTTTACATGCATATTACAAATGTTAAAACGCCCACAAATGTGAAAACCCACAAATGTGAAAACGAATTTTGTAAATCACCCACAAATGTAAAAAAATCAACCACAAATGTGAAAACGTTTTTTGTCAACTACCCACAAATGTGAAAATCTTCACCCACAAATGTGAAAAAAACTTCACCCACAAATGTGAAAAAAAAAATCAACCACAAATGCGAAAACGATTTTTGTCAATTGCCCACAAATGTGAAAATCTGACACAACATTAGCTTCAACATGAGGAATGTTTTTAGGTTACCGACCTTTGTTCTATTAATTGCACAATTAATACTTTCCCCTATTATCATCATTTTTCCATAAAAACCTTCATATCTCAGTAAATATTGATCGTAGAGCAAAAAGGACGTTATTTTCGGACCCGTAGGACAAATTGGCCATATACTGGTGTGGTTTAGTATAAGATTACACCTGTGATGTCAAATTACACCAAACCGGAAGTAGAAATATTTTTCAAGGAAATGGGCTCAGGATGCCCAAGGATCAGTTATTAGGCCGTTTTGGTGTGTTTGAAGGCCAAAAATTTACACTTTCCCCTATTATCACCCACTTTTCCATAAAAAAAACCTTCATATCTCAGTAAAGATTGATCGTAGAGCAAAAAGGACATTATTTTCGAACCCATAGGGCTAATTGGCAATATACTAGGCGTGGTTTGGTATCAAATTACACCTGTGGTGTCAAATGACACCAAACCGGAAGTAGAATTATTTTTCAAGGAAATGGGCTCAGGATGCCCAAGGATCAACAAGGCCGGACGAACAACATGCCCAAGCGTTGTGGTTCCGGGGACCCCTCCCATGGTTCTCGGGCCTCACGTAACGGCAACATTACTATTATTATTCATTATATGATATGTGATATGTGATGTGATGTTTGTCTACTAACCATGCCTTGACGGTACTAACCTCACGGTGGCTAAGCGTTACGCGTTATTCACGGAGTGCCGCGTAAAATGGTGAGTTTTACGCGCTATTCGAGAGGAAATGGCAGCCTCAGAGTGATCGTGAGATGGAAATACATACAATTTCGCTATTTTTACCGTTTTGAAATGTCGTATTGGGGTCTGCACGGAACATTACACATATTCATGGTTGTTGTACATAGTTTAAATTAAAGGAATAAGCCAGTGATAAAATTGTTTACGGAAGACAGATGGAAGGACAACGGACGCAACGCGATGCCAATAGGTTATCGGACCAAAGGTCCGGTAGCCCAAAAAATCTTTCAGAAAAGTGCTTCCCTGTATTCTTAGGCATTTTAGCGCAAATTTCGAAAAGATTCGACTGTAAATTCGAGATAAAAATAAAAATGTAAGACGTATGACGGACGACGACGGATGAAGGACGCAATGCCATGCAATGGGTTATCAGAACAAGGTTCCGTAAAAAGACATAACAATAAAAGACATTCCTCATGTGGAACCTAATGCTGTGATTGAATTTCACATTTGTGGGCAAATGACAAAAAACGTTTTCACATTTGTGGTTAAAATTTTTTTTCACATTTGTGGGTGGATTTTTTTTCACATTTGTGGGTAATGATATTTTCACATTTGTGGGTGATTTACAAAATTTGTTTTCACATTTGTGGGTTTTCACATTTGTGGGCGTTTTAACATTTGTGGGTTCAACAACCGTGTCCAAAGACATGATCTGATATCAGAAATCTGACCTCGGTATTGCCCACTCGAATGGCTCATGTACATTCAGCCAAGGCATGGTTTGTAGTTGATTCCCTGGACGGGTGATCTCAACGCGCTTCTTCGTAATCGCATAGTAGAACTGAGACGCTTTGATGGCAATGTTTGGGAAAAACGTACTGGAAACGGGAAGACACACGCGATAACTAAACGTATAAACCAAATTTAGATTCATCAGTATGCACACACACAGACAAATATCTGCCGGCACTGCCACTTCGTATTACTTAACTGCTCCACTAGGAGTATATGGATATAATGATGTTTTGTTGAAGATATAACTAAATGTTATATGTAGTTACATGTAGCCCTACATACATACCTGAGCCACATGAGGAACTGCATGAGATGGCGTCGAAACGCAGCGACCAGAAACATAACTAATCCAGGAGTCACCGGTGGCTAAAAATGACAACACAACACCCAGTTTTACGAATGGAAAAGGTGCTTATTGTAAGATCACGAATCGGTTACAATAAATAATGTAAATCATGTGAATGAATATAGGTTATAAATGTGTGTATTGATGTTTAATAATAATGCGTTTGGAACATTTGTAAAACATTATAAAGAATTTTTTATTAGACAAACATTCATAGACATACAGGACGTTTACAGTAACTTACACGAAAAGTTATGACAAGTGTGAAGAAAAATGAATTGTGCACGTTTTTGCCGATTTTTGTGTGGTATGTAATGGGTCTGTCGTGCAGCACGATGCAGGTGGGAGCAACCCCCGTTTGTTACACTACAGGGTAAGTGTATGTTGAGTAACAACTCAACTTGAGTCTGCTTTATGTTTAGTACTGCGATTTTCGTGTTATATGTATGCCCGTTCTCGAGTAGGCCTAACTCAGCTCGTTGGGATCAAACGCTGAAGCTACTCGAGAAGGGTTGGTGTTTGAATTTTTAAATTTTAAATATGAAAATTTGAAGAAAAATATGTAAAAGGTAAATGATGTGATATCAAACAGCAGGCGATTGGTTGTGTTTGAAATCAAATTGATTTCAACATTATAAAGATGGTCGCAATCGTGGCGAGAAAGATTTGATACTGACAGGAAATTAGAATTAGAAATTTGTACCTTATCATACCTTGGAAGTACGGGACATATGGCAGACGACAGCTCCCTCTGTGTGTGGGTACCAGCAAAATGAGAAATAATCGGAGGCGTTGCAATGTACGTCCAGATTCTCTAAAACCTTCAATCAGAAACCCGCGAGAGAAACGAAATGTCTAGTTTTTAGTTATTGTACCATAAATGATGGATTTTCTGTTCGACTATTGCATTGAGCACAACGAAGAAAATTAGTTTCGAGTAAGCGATGGTAAAATTCATTGATTATTTTATCGTCAGCTGCATTGAAATTGCGATAAAAAATTCTGATGAAGTTTAATTAAAATTAAACAGAAATTTACACAATAACTGCTAAACTAGTGGGTGGGGCCTATACTGGGGTGGGGCCTATATTTTATATGCCAATTTAACAAATTGCTCACATCTTTCAGTTCCACTCCGTGCATGACCAGATTGAGGTCTGACTTGTTCTGACACTGTAACGTCACTGAGAGGATGACGCCCAGAGCGCCCAGGCCGAGACACGCCGCGGAAAACGTCTCGGGGTCGTGATCTCGCGAGAGGTGGAGCACCTCACCAGACGGCGCTAGCAGTTCGATCTCCAACACCTGCAGGTATACGAACACATATAGGATTGCCATTTAACTCCATTATAACGTTTTATGAGAGAAATCACTTTCAAAATGTTTCAATTTTCATAAAATTTCAGTATGTTGAAGCAATATATATAACTTACAAAATATTAAAAAATCAGCACATGTTGTTGGAATAGATCAAACGCTACAAGCATTTGACTGTTAGCTGCTGACACCTGGCGAATTCCTCAGAAAGCAAACTCCCAGAAAGGGCCGGTTTGTTTATATGTATTCATGCGCACAGTAACAGCTCCAATCAACATGAAAATTCACATGTACATAGAGGAATACCCATAATACCACTATACAAACCAAAACAGAGACATTTTAAAGTGATACATGTGCATTTGGAGGAGAAACTGGGAGTTTTTAAATAATATAGTACTTTGATGCCTCATTTTGACCATATAAGGAAATCAATACAGGTCCATAACCTAAATAATGGCAATTTTCTTCACATTTTACAATTATAACACCCCACATACAGAGGTGATAATCCCCAATTATTGAGCTCTTATGTGAAAAGGGAAGACTTGTAGAGAAGAAATAAAACAGTGATTTTTGCACTTAAGAAAGGAAATATTTTGAACAAAAAAGTGAGATTTTCTTTGGAAATTTTGATTTGACGCCCGATCAAACATGCTCAAGGACAATTTGGGGTTTGTTTCAGATAAATGTATTATTCACCCATATATTACCATCAGTTTGAGTCCCCTTGGACTAAATATGTCAAAATTTTAAAAGAGTTGGTAGTCCTACCCCGCTGCTTAGCACCAAACACTTTCTACCATACTGCTGTCTACACCAATAGTATTCAAATGTCGCAAAATGCTACCACCACACTCTCAATATAGTATATTTCTAAATTAAGCAAAAATTCCAAGGTTTTAATCTTGACAAAACACAAAAACGTAGACAATTTGTTGAAAATATGGTTTCTGTAAGCCAGAGATCACCGACATTAGGTCACATAGGTGCCTTGTACAGGGGACTAATTTATGTGCTGTATGAAATTTATTTATAAAACACATTTATATGATGGACTGCAATCGATCAAACGGCAAGAGACACATATGGGGTCAAAAATGTGGTTCTACGGCAATATCGAAAAAAAAATATGGTAAAAAAATCGGAAAAGTGCGTACTTGACCAGATATGGTGCCAAAATTGCAAATAATATACCAAATGCATTCTGCAATGCCTAACCTAGCTTATTTATGATCGACTATATAGGTTGTGGTGATGAATTTCAGAGACACCTAGTATTATCCACCGTTCAATTTTTGGTGGCCATTTCGACACCTTTTTCGGTTAGGCTGTGTCTGAGTCCAGTAGTCCTCAGTGAAAGTGTATAATATTTTACAGTGATTTGAAATATTGGTTACTATATGAAAATAAAGAAAATAAAAAGGCACTAACTCCATGTCTTTAGCATTCAAGGGGGGGGGGGGGGGGGATAAACACCGCCGCTATTAGCATGTAGATATAATCCTACATATGTAATAAAATTCCACGTGAACGAAAACTATGGTTGCAATGGTGAAAAATTCATGAATACCGCACACTATCCACACACAAATTAAAGAAATGCCACAAAACCTGCTAAAAATCTATAATACACAAAATTCCATGTCCTCGGTTTAGGTATACGAACACATATAGGATTGCCATTTAAGTCCATTATAACGTTTTATGAGAGAAATCACTTTCAAAATGTTTCAATTTTCATAAAATTTCAGTATGTTGAAGCAATATATATAACTTACAAAATATTAAAAAATCAGCACATGTTGTTGGAATAGATCAAACGCTACAAGCATTTGACTGTTAGCTGCTGACACCTGGCGAATTCCTCAGAAAGCAAACTCCCAGAAAGGGCCGGTTTGTTTATATGTATTCATGCGCACAGTAACAGCTCCAATCAACATGAAAATTCACATGTACATAGAGGAATACCCATAATACCACTATACAAACCAAAACAGAGACATTTTAAAGTGATACATGTGCATTTGGAGGAGAAACTGGGAGTTTTTAAATAATATAGTACTTTGATGCCTCATTTTGACCATATAAGGAAATCAATACAGGTCCATAACCTAAATAATGGCAATTTTCTTCACATTTTACAATTATAACACCCCACATACAGAGGTGATAATCCCCAATTATTGAGCTCTTATGTGAAAAGGGAAGACTTGTAGAGAAGAAATAAAACAGTGATTTTTGCACTTAAGAAAGGAAATATTTTGAACAAAAAAGTGAGATTTTCTTTGGAAATTTTGATTTGACGCCCGATCAAACATGCTCAAGGACAATTTGGGGTTTGTTTCAGATAAATGTATTATTCACCCATATATTACCATCAGTTTGAGTCCCCTTGGACTAAATATGTCAAAATTTTAAAAGAGTTGGTAGTCCTACCCCGCTGCTTAGCACCAAACACTTTCTACCATACTGCTGTCTACACCAATAGTATTCAAATGTCGCAAAATGCTACCACCACACTCTCAATATAGTATATTTCTAAATTAAGCAAAAATTCCAAGGTTTTAATCTTGACAAAACACAAAAACGTAGACAATTTGTTGAAAATATGGTTTCTGTAAGCCAGAGATCACCGACATTAGGTCACATAGGTGCCTTGTACAGGGGACTAATTTATGTGCTGTATGAAATTTATTTATAAAACACATTTATATGATGGACTGCAATCGATCAAACGGCAAGAGACACATATGGGGTCAAAAATGTGGTTCTACGGCAATATCGAAAAAAAAATATGGTAAAAAAATCGGAAAAGTGCGTACTTGACCAGATATGGTGCCAAAATTGCAAATAATATACCAAATGCATTCTGCAATGCCTAACCTAGCTTATTTATGATCGACTATATAGGTTGTGGTGATGAATTTCAGAGACACCTAGTATTATCCACCGTTCAATTTTTGGTGGCCATTTCGACACCTTTTTCGGTTAGGCTGTGTCTGAGTCCAGTAGTCCTCAGTGAAAGTGTATAATATTTTACAGTGATTTGAAATATTGGTTACTATATGAAAATAAAGAAAATAAAAAGGCACTAACTCCATGTCTTTAGCATTCAAGGGGGGGGGGGGGGGATAAACACCGCCGCTATTAGCATGTAGATATAATCCTACATATGTAATAAAATTCCACGTGAACGAAAACTATGGTTGCAATGGTGAAAAATTCATGAATACCGCACACTATCCACACACAAATTAAAGAAATGCCACAAAACCTGCTAAAAATCTATAATACACAAAATTCCATGTCCTCGGTTTAGGTATACGAACACATATAGGATTGCCATTTAACTCCATTATAACGTTTTATGAGAGAAATCACTTTCAAAATGTTTCAATTTTCATAAAATTTCAGTATGTTGAAGCAATATATATAACTTACAAAATATTAAAAAATCAGCACATGTTGTTGGAATAGATCAAACGCTACAAGCATTTGACTGTTAGCTGCTGACACCTGGCGAATTCCTCAGAAAGCAAACTCCCAGAAAGGGCCGGTTTGTTTATATGTATTCATGCGCACAGTAACAGCTCCAATCAACATGAAAATTCACATGTACATAGAGGAATACCCATAATACCACTATACAAACCAAAACAGAGACATTTTAAAGTGATACATGTGCATTTGGAGGAGAAACTGGGAGTTTTTAAATAATATAGTACTTTGATGCCTCATTTTGACCATATAAGGAAATCAATACAGGTCCATAACCTAAATAATGGCAATTTTCTTCACATTTTACAATTATAACACCCCACATACAGAGGTGATAATCCCCAATTATTGAGCTCTTATGTGAAAAGGGAAGACTTGTAGAGAAGAAATAAAACAGTGATTTTTGCACTTAAGAAAGGAAATATTTTGAACAAAAAAGTGAGATTTTCTTTGGAAATTTTGATTTGACGCCCGATCAAACATGCTCAAGGACAATTTGGGGTTTGTTTCAGATAAATGTATTATTCACCCATATATTACCATCAGTTTGAGTCCCCTTGGACTAAATATGTCAAAATTTTAAAAGAGTTGGTAGTCCTACCCCGCTGCTTAGCACCAAACACTTTCTACCATACTGCTGTCTACACCAATAGTATTCAAATGTCGCAAAATGCTACCACCACACTCTCAATATAGTATATTTCTAAATTAAGCAAAAATTCCAAGGTTTTAATCTTGACAAAACACAAAAACGTAGACAATTTGTTGAAAATATGGTTTCTGTAAGCCAGAGATCACCGACATTAGGTCACATAGGTGCCTTGTACAGGGGACTAATTTATGTGCTGTATGAAATTTATTTATAAAACACATTTATATGATGGACTGCAATCGATCAAACGGCAAGAGACACATATGGGGTCAAAAATGTGGTTCTACGGCAATATCGAAAAAAAAATATGGTAAAAAAATCGGAAAAGTGCGTACTTGACCAGATATGGTGCCAAAATTGCAAATAATATACCAAATGCATTCTGCAATGCCTAACCTAGCTTATTTATGATCGACTATATAGGTTGTGGTGATGAATTTCAGAGACACCTAGTATTATCCACCGTTCAATTTTTGGTGGCCATTTCGACACCTTTTTCGGTTAGGCTGTGTCTGAGTCCAGTAGTCCTCAGTGAAAGTGTATAATATTTTACAGTGATTTGAAATATTGGTTACTATATGAAAATAAAGAAAATAAAAAGGCACTAACTCCATGTCTTTAGCATTCAAGGGGGGGGGGGGGGATAAACACCGCCGCTATTAGCATGTAGATATAATCCTACATATGTAATAAAATTCCACGTGAACGAAAACTATGGTTGCAATGGTGAAAAATTCATGAATACCGCACACTATCCACACACAAATTAAAGAAATGCCACAAAACCTGCTAAAAATCTATAATACACAAAATTCCATGTCCTCGGTTTAAATAATGGCAATTTTCTTCACATTTTACAATTATAACACCCCACATACAGAGGTGATAATCCCCAATTATTGAGCTCTTATGTGAAAAGGGAAGACTTGTAGAGAAGAAATAAAACAGTGATTTTTGCACTTAAGAAAGGAAATATTTTGAACAAAAAAGTGAGATTTTCTTTGGAAATTTTGATTTGACGCCCGATCAAACATGCTCAAGGACAATTTGGGGTTTGTTTCAGATAAATGTATTATTCACCCATATATTACCATCAGTTTGAGTCCCCTTGGACTAAATATGTCAAAATTTTAAAAGAGTTGGTAGTCCTACCCCGCTGCTTAGCACCAAACACTTTCTACCATACTGCTGTCTACACCAATAGTATTCAAATGTCGCAAAATGCTACCACCACACTCTCAATATAGTATATTTCTAAATTAAGCAAAAATTCCAAGGTTTTAATCTTGACAAAACACAAAAACGTAGACAATTTGTTGAAAATATGGTTTCTGTAAGCCAGAGATCACCGACATTAGGTCACATAGGTGCCTTGTGCAGGGGACTAATTTATGTGCTGTATGAAATTTATTTATAAAACACATTTATATGATGGACTGCAATCGATCAAACGGCAAGAGACACATATGGGGTCAAAAATGTGGTTCTACGGCAATATCGAAAAAAAAATATGGTAAAAAAATCGGAAAAGTGCGTACTTGACCAGATATGGTGCCAAAATTGCAAATAATATACCAAATGCATTCTGCAATGCCTAACCTAG
Source organism: Terebella lapidaria (assembly GCA_949152475.1). NCBI lineage: Eukaryota > Metazoa > Annelida > Polychaeta > Terebellida > Terebellidae > Terebella > Terebella lapidaria. Next base: position 20,933,080 of record OX424566.1, on the reverse strand, counting down.
CTTATTTATGATCGACTATATAGGTTGTGGTGATGAATTTCAGAGACACCTAGTATTATCCACCGTTCAATTTTTGGTGGCCATTTCGACACCTTTTTCGGTTAGGCTGTGTCTGAGTCCAGTAGTCCTCAGTGAAAGTGTATAATATTTTACAGTGATTTGAAATATTGGTTACTATATGAAAATAAAGAAAATAAAAAGGCACTAACTCCATGTCTTTAGCATTGGTCTTTAGTGCATTTGGAGGAGAAACTGGGAGTTTTTAAATAATATAGTACTTTGATGCCTCATTTTGACCATATAAGGAAATCAATACAGGTCCATAACCTGCATCGGTACTTAACGTTGTACTTATTCCCCGATTCTGACCGTCATCACCTTCTCACTACAATTAAGTATCGATAATATCATCTAGGATTTTCAATGTTTGCCTAATCCGAAGTGGACTATATATACCAGCAAGCGAATATGCTAGAAATTGATACTATGGTCGAAACTTTCTCATGTATAAGATTCGGTGGCTAAATTCAGTATTATCGGAAACACATATTTCTAATGGGTCCGTAGTATTATGTTCATATAGGTTACTTCTTTTAAGCAATTTTTCAAAAGTATTTCATAATCAAAGCTAAGCCTATGTATCTACGAAGCACATAAAAGCTACAAAGGGAAGCATTGTACAACCAATGAGATAAAGACCGTAGAATCATGAATATTCGCTCATCATTTACTACGGCTGCGAATCTGATTTCTTTAATCATAGACCTCCATGCGTTCTTCAACTCACATAGGAGGACATGCTCCTGAACTTGGCGCCAGAGCCGTGAGCTCCGGTTGATAATGCTCCGGCCAGGGTCAAGTCGGTCACCACTGGCAATCTGGAATGGTATAAGCTATCCGAGTGAATTTTCGATTAAATAGTTCTCAATCAACGAGGCTAAATATGTTAAATAGATCAAGGCAATATTCAACGCACAATTTTTTTTAAAAAGAAAATTGACATAAATATACTGCATGTATTATTGATCCCTCGAATGAGTTGTTGTCTGGGTCGAGATGACCATTCGCAGGACAAGAAAACATAGATGGTTAAAACTCACACTGCCAGAAGAAGTCCTGCTTTGTCAAGAGCCAGGTTCAGATCTGTTAGAGTTATACCAGCTTCAGCAACCACGATGCCGTTGTCTGGATCAATCTACATATACACACGTACACCAAGTACGACAGATCTGTTGTTTTGCCACAAAACTTACAATATTTGAAGTGGTAATGACACCAAAAATCACTATAACCATTGAATTGAATTTCAGTTATAACAGTTCCTAGTGAAACTATACAACAACAAAATATTGCCCAAGAAATGCGCAATTAAGAGTAAATCAGGACTTTATTCACGGATATATCCTTGGCATCATATAACCCACTTTTTATAAGGCGCACCAACGACGGAACGAACTGCTTATAGTACATTGAACATTTCTTTTCCTCTTTACAATTGACCTTTTTATTTGTTTATTTTTATTGTACATAATATATACGTCTTGCAGAACCAAGAAATAAATACATGATTATTTCCTCATAATTTTACCTCTGTCACCCTGTTCAGCTTAGCCATAGAGACCATGTAGTCATTTGTTAGCGGAAGTTTGGAAGAGGAATGACCCTTTCCGACAACTTTCACGTGTTTCTTATCCAGCCTCGCTGCAGACAATATCTATGGGTGAAACATCATTTCATTCAATAATTTACAAACATATACTTATCCATGCAGAGACTTGATCGACATACGTTTTTTTTCATGCGGTTATTACTAAACGGGCGGATTTTCCTTGAACTGCACGTTGAATCACAAGAAATGTTCGCACGAATTTGAGTGTGTCAGGCCGTGTTGTGTTAAGAGTCTGCTTAGCCTCCACCAGATTTCCTAAAAGTATCAGGCAGCACGGAATATTGGTACACACATACGCACACCACAAACAACTTTTAACAAAAGCCAATATTATATGCAACACGCAATTTATAAATTCTCGTGTACATGTCAAGTGAAAACTTGTTCTTTGGACTCCTGAATAAAAGAGAAAAAGCCGTGCAAAATAGCCTAATATTCAACAGAAAATATCGTTTCACTTATCATTATTTATTTGACGTTGAGGGGGTTGTAAATTTGAAGAACAATATTTGAAAATATCGTTTACACACTGATGGATGACCCAATATTTTCTTGCAAACAAATTCTACCAGAGCAAAGTCTCAACACAACATGGTCTGACAATAAACAATATTGAAAATTCATACTTGTCTGAGTTCTCCAGTGTTTTCGGGTTGGAAGTATAATTCTGGAGAGCACTTTGCCGTTCGATAGTAATTGTTGAAAACATATCCTCTCGTGCCTTTGGCCTGTATAACAAATGAATTGTCTATTTTTTATTGTTGCATACATGTATATCAATACATTATATTAGACCAATAGCGCCTATGCACACGTTGCTACTAAACTTGATTTCATTGTGCTTGGAATCATAGTGGTGAGATCACTTTGTGTACGGAAGCGTAGAAGGGCCACCCGGGAAAATTATTTTTTTTTGAATTCCCGACTTAGTATCTCGATAATATCGAGTTAGTATCTCGATAATATCGACTTAGTGTGGAACAGGCACAGGAAAGAGATTTATTTTTTTTTAAATTCCCGAGTTAGTAACTCGATAATATCGACTTAGTATCTCGATAATATCGAGTTAGTAACTTGATAATATCGACTTAGTAACTCGATAATATCGACTTAATATTTTAGGGTTGTCCGGCCCATGTGTACATGTATGTATAATGTACATGGGTAACCATTAACGACTGTGTCAATTGGCGTATATGTCCACGTGTGAACATTGAAATAAATGATATCTAAAATGAAAACTCTGATGTGAATATCAATTACATTAATTACATAATAGAGTTCTAACAGTATTTGACCCTCATATAAAATCAGTATTGTTTATTTGTTTTCTCATTATGTATTTGCATAAGCAGACTATACATCATGTGCTGTGATTTAAGTCGAGATACTAAGTCGATATTATCGAGATACTAAGTCGATATTATCGAGATACTAACTCGATATTATCGAGTTACTAAGTCGATATTATCGAGATACTATCTCGATATTATCGACTTACTAAGTCGATATTATCGAGATACTAACTCGATATTATCGACTTACTAACTCGATATTATCGAGATACTAACTCGATAATATCGAGTTACTACCTCGATATTATCGACTTACTAACTCGGGAATTTGAAAAAAATAAATCTTTCTGTGCCTGATCCATTCTTAAGTCAATATTATCGAGATACTAAGTCGATATTATCGAGTTACTAAGTCGGGAATTTAAAAAAAAAATAATTTCCTGGGTGGCCCTTCTACGCTTCCGTACTTTGTGGTCATATATGAGGGGACAAATTGAGGCCATGTTTAGGTCACTGTGTGGGGTCTCCATAGGATATATGCAATGACATCACTGCGTGCACACTGCCACAACTATTAGTACATTTAACCACTTACCTTATTAACACATTGATGCTTAATTAGGCCTACCCGTAAAACTCGGTATACTTTGGTTGACCCACTTACGCTCGTATAGATTGAGCGCAATCTCCGAAAAGCGATAAGCTTGCTAGGTCTAATACAGAGTGACTGTATTTTCACAAACTTACCAAAGCACACGATGCCATTTCGAATCTATGTGCAACCAAAAACAAAGATTGCTCAGGTGTTCGTTCCTTTCAACGCATCAAAATAAGTTGCTCCTAGGTTGTACTTTTCGTCAGCTTTCTTCAAGTATTGAATGTATAGTATATACGACGGGTGGTTGGTTTCTTTACGCTTTACGCTAGATACACTGGGCGGGAACCTGTCCATGCGATGAATGTTTTTTTTTCAGGTGTTTGTGGACGATTTTTTCTGGTGTGTGGCAGATTTGTTCAGGGGAAGGTATACATGTGATGGCTCCTGGAGGTGGTCACGGTAAAACCGATTTTTAATATCATTATTGGGGAATACCGTAATTATGTGAATACAGATATGTAAAAGTAATGTATTTTTGTCATATATACTTGTCATCACGTGGTTCTACCAAATACTCTTAATCTGCTAATTGTACACCCGCTATTGCTTTTCTTCGTTGAAAATTAAATAAATCAACAACAAAAATTGTCCTTTTCAGGTCCCAGAAATTTCAGTTGCTTCAGTATAAGACAGACTTGGCTCAATGGAATTATTGTCAATTACTCTATGGAATAATTCAATGACCTACATGGAGATACAAATTTGTCACTGGAACCAGACTTGTTGGAAGCAACAAAACCAGCATTCACCAGATGGGAGCACTGTCGACACGTTGTGACGGGTTGGCTATACGCTTCTCGTTTTCATGTTCCGTTTGGTTGTTTTCCAACAAAAAGCGAAGTGTGGGTCACAAAATTATGCGGAAAAGCAGACACGTTTTAACAAACAAACAAGCAAACAGTGATAATGACTATCTTGAAATCTTTTTGTTGCTTGTCAAACGTGAGATCGGGAAGCATAGCATGCGGTGTATATTCACTGATGCTCTCCATAATCGATGCTGGACTTGAAGCCTACTATTTGCGAGGATATATGGCTATGCACGTGACAAGGCCTGGTGGCGAGAACAACCTGAGTAACCTCACAGTCAATCACAGCATCAATGTCCCAGCCAACAACTCTGGCGTGTGTGACGAGGATCTACCTATCCAATCACAGAACGTTTTCCAGACGATATTTCTGGTCGCCGCTTGCTTGTTGTTGTGTACTTCAGTGTTCCTCATTATTGGCGTCAGTTTGGACAAGAAAAGTTTGTTAGTCCCATGGCTGAGCGTCATGGTGATCAACGTTGTCCTGGACACAGGAATCATGGTCTACCAAACCACACTAGTCAGTTGCGTGGCTGATCCCTGGCTCATCATGCATACGTCATTCCTATATATTATAATCATAGAGATGGCCATATTGCTTCTGCTGACGGTCCTTAATATTTACTGCATACTGTGTGTGTTCTCCCAGTACCAAGAGCTGAAGGCAGGTCGGGGCACACGCGAGTATGTCCGGCGAAACAGCACTCGGATAAACTACCAACGGGGCTCACAGCACGCCTACGCTGCTGTTTACGCTGCGGGTCGATGATTCCTTTCCCAACTCCACCCATGGCCGGGTGAGCCACTGCCACACTGCTTGTCCCTCGGGACAGCCATCGCAGCACCGTGATGTCGCAAACCATGATGTCAGTGGTCAGCAATCATCTTTCTGAAAACACAGCCCGGCCTCATCTGCTACAGCAAACCAGCAAAGACGATAATAGCCCATTGCCCCACCCATGTTTTGGACTTTTCAATTATTTAGACCTTCTCCCCCTATTTTGGATTGTTCCATTCTCTAAAAAAAACGTTCTGTGTGATACCATATAATGTCGACTAGGACATGTAATTTATACTAGATGTAGTTGGCACAATCTTTGCAGGCAGTCTCATCCTGGTTTAACATTCAATAGATTATTACTAGATTATTCTATTTCTTTGTGTTCAATAATTAATATAGCCAATGAATAATAATATCCGAGTTGAATTGCCATCAATATTATGAATGTGTTGCTATTGGTGTTCTTGTAGTCTGATGTTCAATGTGCTTACAATTGCCTGTGATTTTCAAACATATTTTGTGTCTGTATATCCATGTATATGGGTATACTAACTTCCATGTTTATCCCTGCTTACAATTGCCTGTGATTTTCAAACATATTTTGTGCCTGTATATCCATGTATATGGGTATACTAACTTCCATGTTTATCCCTGCTTACAATTGCCTGTGATTTTCAAACATATTTTGTGCCTGTATATCCATGTATATGGGTATACTAACTTCCATGTTTATCCCTGCTTACAATTGCCTGTGATTTTCAAACATATTTTGTGCCTGTATATCCATGTATATGGGTATACTAACTTCCATGTTTATCCCTGCTTACAATTGCCTGTGATTTTCAAACATATTTTGTGTCTGTATATTCATTTGTATAATTCAATGGGTATACTAATTTTTGACATTAGAGCGTTGGGGGCGAAGCCCCCAACCCTCTACATGTCTATGTGCTGACTTTTTCATGGAGGTTTCATGCCAACCTATCGACGCACGTTTTATCATGTAAACGTTTAGATACCTACTTCAAATGAGGATTTTCTTCGTCCTTGACATAAAATCTCTCGAATTGATGGGAAACTTTGACTATTCCACAGATAAATCAGGCATGAATCGAAGTGCTAGGTTTGAGTAAATTACGTAAAATGTTCAAATTATCCAAAAACGTCCCAAAATGGCGGAGCCGATGGAAATTGACGTTCCCAGAATGCAAAGCAAAGTTTACCACAATCACGCGTATTTTGGAACACAATTTCTGTTCAGCAATTCGTGCATGCATGTACGCATGTGGGCATCTGCGTGTGGACATTTTTGGCGTTATGAAGTGAACACAACTATTCGTCTGCGATGCCACGGCTACATTTACCGTAATTTGACGTATTTTATAAAATGACAATTAAGCTGGTGTTCTGTGCTGGATTGCGAAGTCTTTTTATTCTTGACTGGTATTTTAATTTGCCCAGCCCAGTACAGGCATGTGTTGGGCTATATCTGATGATATCAGATGCAGATATTACTCATAATTTCCAATGTTTTGAGGATATTTTAATGAGGTTCCATATCATTTTAGCAGGCGTATAGATCTGTTCCATTGATCGATTTTAAAATTAATGTTTACTTATTAGTAATATGAATGAAGTAGGCCATGTTTTTCATCCTAGTATGTGGAGATGAATTGGAATCATCAGATCATATAGGGGATAAAATTATGGCTTTTTTGCGGGGGGGGGGGGGGGTAACGTTGTGTAAGATACATTCAGCTGTCGTGGTGCTGAAGATGTGCTCAAGCTCTAATGTCGTCTTCCGCAGTTTGCTGCATTTTCTTGTCGTGTATATTCCGCATACTCTGAGTGTCACATAACGTGGTGTAGTCTCAAAACTGATCAGATAATTTCCGAAAAAAAACCCGAGGATAAACCAAATTTAGGGCCTGTTGAGTCTAGATTTCGAGACTTTCGAGTGATTCAAGGCACTCCTATCCACCTTCGGACACAATGTCAAGGATTACCATTAACAAGTTTTTTTGTTTTATAAAACGGCCGTCAAAATCCAAAATTGGCCGGTTATTCAGTCGAAAATAGCCGCCATTTGATAAAATACTTCTCTCTCGAAATTTCAGAAAGATTCGATCGTAAACTTTAGATATTAGATTGTGGACGGACGACGACGACGACGGCCACAAAGCAATGCCAATAGGTTACCGGACCACAGGTTCGGTAACCCAAAAATATGGACGACGACAGTCAATGATCGCAACGCCATGGCAAAGGTTATAGGACCATAATTATGTACGGTAACCAAAAAAAAGCATAGAGTGACCAAATGAGCAAACGCTTTGAAATTTCACGCTTTCGTTGTTTTATTTAATGTAAATATTCTCTGTTTTTATCGACAAAGTCGACAGTCACTTGTGAGGCTAACCAATGCTATCATGTTCAATACAGTTGTTTTTATGGTGTATATATAGTGATACGGTGCCTACTTTGTGAATGTCAAAAATGCTGAGTACAAAACAGCAAAACATACAAGCATTTGATTGCTTCGTTGACTGTTACTAGTAAGTGATGGCTACGAATAACTATTGCGTTAATATTTTTTGTTAATTCTTGGAAACAACGTGTACATACATCCATATACATGTACATTCAATTTATCAGTGGTTGTAACGATCTTGTTAAAATTTCATTAAAGACGTTTTGTTGTCTGTGGTAAAACTTTTCACAACACAACGTTTCAGAAAAAGAAGAAATGGCCAAAAATGGAGGTAAGTTTTTCACAATACACCGAGACAATCAGAGATTGCAGAATCTCGCCCCTTAAATTTTGTTACTATAAAAATCAAAGCAGATGATCCTTACATTTTCTAACTTGGGCAAAAATAGTGAATTTTGGTCATACGATCATCAGTCATTTATCAAATTGTGATGAATTCGCCACAGAAAAATACATAGTACCAATGGTGCTACAGCTTACCGGTAGGTTATGAGGAATTCAGAGTATTGGTCTTCCAAAATTTGAATTGTTTCACTGATCTTCAACCCTATTGTCAAAACATGTTCGTAAATGTTGACGAACATATTTTTTTCTGTATGGATTTTTTCAAATTACATCTTGAAAGGTTTTTCTCGTTAATGACAAATATTCACAGACCGTCGAGTCAAAGAAAACTTAAATACACCACAAAGGTACATGGAGGGTACATGAATAAGGTTGTTTTGACTTTCCAAATCATCCAAGTTCAAATTCAAGGTCACCATTCAAACCGCAATAGATCTATATGATTTCCTATTTGAATGTACCAATACTTGGGCACTATCTTGGAGTGTTCTAGGAGATTATCCCGCAAAGCTCCCAACATTAGGGAATAATTGGGTGAAATTTGTCCAAAAAAATTTTCAACGGCCAAAGAATTTTTTTTTGCTGGAAATGGCTCAAAACGAATAATGACGTGATTTCGCACAAAAACAATTTTATTCGCCTGTCAACAAATCAGAATGGCCGCCCCATGCAGACCGTCATTTGAAAGGCAACAAAACTTACATACTAGTACATCCCAAAGGTACATAAGGAGAATCTTATGCATGATTTCGAGGAAAACCGTCTGTATAGATTTTGAGAAAATGGGCACCAAAGACCTCAATTTTTCGACAAAAAAGGTCGTTTTGACCTTCCAAGGTCACCACTCAAACAGCAATATATGATTTTCCATTTGAATGTGCCAATACCTAGGATCTATCTTGTGTTCTATTATGAAGGAAAAATTGGGTGGAATTTCCTAAGTTCCGAAAATATTTCAATGGCCAAAAAAAAAAAAAAATACTTTTTGCTGGAAATGACTCAAAACGAACAATGGCTCAGTTTGGGACCAAAATTTTCTTTTCGTCGACCCGTCAAGAAATCAAAATGGCCGCCACACGCGGACCGATCAGAACTGATCAAACAGTTTTTGAGAAAAAGGCCATCAAAGTCCAAAAGTAGCCAGTTTTCGTAAAAAAATTGCCGCCAAATCGGCAAAAACGATTGAAAAAAAAAAACGAAAAAAAACGTCTCAGGGTATCAATCCAATGAATGTTTTAGTACATTTTCAGAGAAATGCATCAAGGCAAAAAAAGTTATTTGCCGGACGGACGACAGACGATGGACGAAAAATCACGACAATACCTTATCGGCCCATGGGTCGGTAAGCTAAAAAAAACAACATAGCAAACATTAATCATGAATAAAAGTAATTATTTCGATTTTGACCTTTCTCTCGACCACCTGAATTCTTGATACTGTCCTCCAATACTTTGCAAACTTTCTCAGAGCTACGCTTCCTACATTATGGCCAGTATTCGTTTGAATATCGTCAGTGTATTGGGAATTACAACTACTTAAAATATCGCAAAAGGGTGATTTCAGCTGATGACCCTTACATTTTCGACCTTGGGCGATAATAAGAACATCTGGCCTTATACGTCCATCTGTCACATGGCAAATGATGGGGGAATTGGCTATAGAAAAATATAAAAGCAATAGGGAATATTAATCATTAATATAAACTGAGTTATTGCATTTTTTTCGGTTTTGACCATTTCTCGTAGTTTGACTTTGAGCCATAAACTTGCACATTATTGTTTATGATTAACGCACAACTCGTGAATGAAAACAGTTCAAAAACATTGAATTGTTTGAATGGTGAATTGTAACGTTACTTCCTATCTACCACCTCATATATATACGCATATTATTATGGCATACTTGTACATGTACCAGATAATGCTATGGTTGAACTTGAAAAGGAAGTTTGCAGTATACATCCTAGTGTATTGCAAACTGTGGGTGGCTTGTACAAGAAACATAATATTACATACCATACATTTCGCAGCATTTACTTTACATGGAATGGGTGGTTTATCATGTACCAGTGACTGCGAGACTTCCTATTCATGTAAGCATAAAACAATTTTGGGTATAAGACTACAAAGTGTGCTTCTATACCTTCCAGTGGCATAGCTGAAAATCAGGAACCAATCTCTTATAGGTTTTTGCTGAAATGTAATGGTGCTGATGAACATATATATAATGTTCTTTAAATTGTTTTAGTTGAAATTTTTTTTTCGTATTTAAATGCTGTTGATGTATACAACATTCTGTTACTTTTTAAGTATTTGTAGTGAACAGAGATATTTTCCTGTATTATTCAAACGTGTGTTTTTTTTATAGTCCTGGTTGGTTCAGGATGAGGTATTTTTAACTTTTGCATGGAGAATACTTCAAAGATATATGCCACAATGCACTTTAACTGACTTTTGAAAGCAATGCGTTGCCGAGCAACAGTATACATGAATATCAGTGTGTGTATTAACTGCTACATTTATCGGTATGCTTTCTTCATGTTTCTCATTGATCAAACGCAAGGTTATGTGTACACCTATATCTCAGATTGTCAGACCTGACGTAGATTCCTGGCACAAGATACAATACATGTACCCATACTCTATATTAACCTTGTATTTACTGTCAACGGTCATTATTTCTTCGAATTTTAAAGCAATTACCATATTTTCATGACGAATGGTAGTTGTTTACGCTCCAAACAACTCAATGCAACAAACATTTGGTGGACGCATGCTGCCTATGAAAGCTGCAATGCGCAGTGTAACCAGTTTTGGATTCACGATTATTGTATGATCGTGAATAATTGTTTCGGTGTATTGTCATAACTATCAATATTTGTATATGAATTGTGAATATATTTCACGAGAACCAGCGACATCTTTATTGTATGTATCTGATTTGCCAATAAATGTACCGCTTTGATTGTTTGTACTTACCCATTAGGCAGCAGGTATTGTACTCAATTAGGCCTACATCAGAAATGTTTCAGAAACTAGAATCATTAAAAGTCTGATGAGATGCCTTTGACTGACTCTGAAATTAATCAGTAAATTGAACGAAACTGATCACAACATCATTGACTTGTTTTCCTAATAAATACTATATTATCAGCAAAAAATAGAACCATTTTGACTAGAACACTACTTTGGATGGGTACTATTTTTTCGAGTGAATAATTTTTCTAGGTGTCCATGATTTCAATTCAGGGCGTGGGGAGAAATATATCGTCGTTCGCCAGTTGCGGTCACAAATACTGGAATACAGATACTTGCGGAATCCCCCAAAATCACTTATGATTTCAAATTATACATTTGCTGATACTGACTAGGCCTATGTTGTAATAACTCAGTAATATTAACTGATTAATATTATTAAATATTACATCCATAAATGTTTAATGGACGAAAGGTTTGCCTTGTCCAGTCCTACATGAAATGTTCGTATTACCATCTCCTATATGACCCTGTTCCTATATTACCCTGTCCAGTAATTAAACAAACTTTTCGAAACACTTGTATACAACAAGATTCTGTTTACAGAATAACAAGGTCAAAGGACGGTGAAAATCAAAACAAATTCAAAGAGCATTCCTCAATGTCTCGAAAGATTTTGGCAAAGCATGTTTTGGACCATTATAAAGCATTATATGGACCAATTCGAAGCATCCAAATACTGGTTAAAGAATCAGACAGGGCGGATTTCTTTCAGGCATCCAATATACAATTCTGATGGATGAAATAGCAAAAACAAATCGAAACAGAAACCTAGGCAATCGTACCCTTGTCCAAAAGTCCTAGCACGATATTCATTAACATCACAATAATAAGAATAAAATCAGTGAAATTCGTGTAAAAAAAAATTCAACATTGAATTGTACACACATATATTTAGTACGTGGATATGTGGATATAAGACACTTTTTTCTGAATATTGCGGGAGGCATCGTGAATGCTTGTTGCAATACCGTAAAACTATTGATAAACGCAGGAGCGTTCATTGATCTATTAGAGGCCCTGCGTTTTTAGATTTCAAACCCTACCACATGTAGGGTGAGTTCAGGTAAACCGAACCAGTCAGCCTTCTGTGTTTTATTTGAGCCGCTAATTTTGTGTTGGCATCCAAAATCCATTGATCATATGGACACGCACATCGCTCATTACGAATCGTATTGAATTCACGAGAGGGCGGTGCTTGTCGAGGAGCATGAGCACGTGCCTTTCTTTGGAATAATTTCGAGCGTTATTTTTTTTTAGAACAGGAAGGTCAGTTTTTAACACGTTTTTTTAACACATTAGCAGCTACGATGAATCGACCGATTCTTTTAATACAGTACTATGGATATGCATTTAGTTGTTCATTCCAACTGTACTTTGATCAAACTAAACGATTGCATCGCTTCACCCAAGTAGAACACAAGATCTCATTTGGTTTTTGGCCATTAATTTCGTTTAGGATGGTCTTGGACTTTACCGATTACCTCAAGTGAAAATGAACCACAATATATCATTTAGGCGAACCAGTTTATTTGTCTAAATCTAGGACCAGGCCAGTGAAAAGTAGCTTAGGTAACAGTCACATAAGCATAACCTCGCCCCCTCACCTCCCCCCACCCCATGTAGAATGTATACTCTAATTTGACAGACTACTTTGAAATGTCCATTCTATTGATGTACATGTAGGCATATGTAAATTTTTACATTTGTCATAAATATCCAGTTTATTCCGTCAATATGGCAAATAAAATAAGTCATAGAATTTAATTCTGAACATGATTAGGTCATTAAGGTAGTATAGGCCTACGTGTGAATAGAGTGAATGCTACTGTATATATGTTGAATTATTGTATGATTTTAAAACATAAAATAATGGTAATAATGTATATCAGAAACCCATAAGATATCTCTTATGACGTGCGTGCGTAGGCCCTAATAGGCTCGAGTTCATTAGAGGCCCTGTGTAGTTATACGTACTATATTTCTCTGAACTTAAGACATTTTTGACATTAGAGCGTTGGGGGCGAAGCCCCCAACTCTCTACATGTCTATGTGCTGACTTTTTCATGGAGGTTTCATGCCAACTTATCAACGCCCGTTTTGGCTTGTAAACGTTTAGATACCTACTTCAAATGAGGATTTTCTTCGTCCTTGACATAAAATCTCTCCAATTGATAGCAAACTTCGAATATATCAAAGATATATAAAGCATAAATCGATGTGTTAGTTTTGAGAAAAATACGAAAAACGCTCAGGTCGTCTTGAAAACGTCAAAATGGCGGAGCCGATGGAAATTGACGTTCCCAGAATGCAATGCAAATTTTACCGCAATGATGCCTATTTTGGAACACACAATTCTGTTCAGCAATTCGTACATGCATAGATGTAAGCTTGCGTGTAGCCTTCTCTGGCGTTATAAAGTAAACAAAACGATTCGTCTGCAATGCCACGGCTACATTTACCGTAATTTGATGTATTTTATCACATGACAGTGTTTCATGCTGGGTTCATGCGAAGCCTTTTCATTCTGGTCTTTTAATTTGCCTAGTAGTAGTAGGCATGTGTTCTATATCATGATATCAGATGGAGATATTCCTCTTAGTTTCCAGTATTTTTAAGGATATTTATTGAGGTTCAATATTATTTCAGCAGGTGTATCTGTTTCGTTGATCGATTAAAACAAAAAGTTTACTTATTAGGAATATAAATGAATGATAATATACGGGAATAAATGGGAATCATGTGGGTTAGGATATGGTAGCATTTTGGGGGGGGGGGGGGGGGGGGGCTGGCATTGTGTAAGATACATTCGGCTTTCGTGGTGCTGATGATGTGCTCGAGCTCTAATGTCGTCTCCCGCAGTTAGCTGCATTTTCTTGTTGGTCAAAACTCTTTTGGAATATAGATTCAATTGATTGATACCAGTGAGGACCAGCATAATAACTACTTTGCTGCACGGGCTATATTACGCGGGAAAATGGCTGGGTTTGGATTAAGTAGAATCCGTGTTTTGTAGGGTAGAAGCCAGGAATAGACCTGGGGATGCCTCACACATTGAGGATTCCGTTTTAAGTGACGTCATTTCGCCAGATGTATGGTTGCCTAGGGAGACAACGCGAAGCGATATTGATCCACGTGCTGGTTTATTTTGCGCGTGTGGAAGTCTGGTTTTGGGAAAAGCAAAAATTCCGATGGTATTCCCCGGGATTTGGAGTAGAGAAAGGTTTTGCTGAATGTATGCTATGTCGGCAATTGCGATCTGAAAACGAGCTAAATTGACAGGGGTCCTGTTCAACGTCATTTTATGAAAAATTGGTACTATCATGCTCTATAGTGACCTAGATTTTATTGAAGTACTATGATTATACTATCACACCCTGTCAACCGTTAAGCCCTAATTTTTTTTTGGAAAGGTGAAACGCACACCCGAAGTTGCCCAATTTAAGGTGGTATTAGTGAGTAAACAAAAATTTCAAGACATCCCAAATAATTGTGGTTTTGGAAAAGTAAGGTTACATGTATTCATTCAAAAAAATAAAAACCATATGTACCGGGGCTCCCCTGTAAAATAATCTACATTCAAAAACTTATGTCAGATTTCACAGTTGCCGGAAGATTGACATTGTTGTCGGTGGTTGATCGCATAAGTGTCAATTTTATTTTTGTCGTCTATTAAGACTAATTTGTTTTTTTTTTAAAAATCCGATTTTGCATATGTTGTACAAAAAAGCACTATGAATCTGATTATCGAGACAAAATAGTGGTCATGGGGGAAAATTGAGGTGTTTGGTGTCAAGATATATCTGGTGATCAGGTGTTTTTCTCATAGTTTTCTGCCCATTTACATTGCTAATCAAAGACGTCGTATCCAGTTTTTTTCTTCTACCACTGTTAATTTTTTCAAGAAATGGCCAGAGTTGGTGTATTTTGTAGCCAGAAACACAAGGATTCTGATTATGAAGAAAAAAATAGGGGTCACGGGGGAAAATTGTGGTTGTTGGAGCCAATATATCCGATGATCATGTGTTTTAAGGTAGTCCGCTCCAAACAGTGAGGGAAGGGGGTCAGAGGGTTTTTAAAAATAGATACCTGTATCAACAAAATCTAGAGCTTCAAAATGATATATTTTATAAAGTAACTGTTCAGCATCCTAAAACTAAAAAGAAAATAGGGGGTCACCGTATCCGTTCGCATGGAAAACACGATGCAAGATGTGAACATGGACAAAAAAATGTGCAAAAATGCCATAATTTATGTCATTTTAGGTAAATAAGTGTGATTTTGATCGAATATGTAGAGGAAACGAGCACGGTGACCCCCTATTTTCTTTTCAGTATTAGGATGCTGATCATTTACTCTATAAAATAATGTCATTTTGAATAGATAATATTCAAGAAATGACTTTTAAATTTTGACTCTCCGTTACCTCACTGTTTGTAGCGGACTACGTTAACCCATGTATCCATGTGCGTTGAATCCGTGTTTTTGAATATTTGGAAGCAAACAATTTCTCACGATTAATTTCAAGGTTGGGTCAACAGAGTATAAAACAGTTAACAATTTAGGATGCATATTTACCAGTACAATGGAGGTTACTATGACAACCGATGTTGGTACTGTAATACTATAACCATGAATATCAATTACCAAACCACACGGTGATATTGGCGAAGAATGTAAGCTTCCTTTTCGTGACATCAATGGCCAATAGATCTATATTCCGAATCAGTATCCGAATCAATCTATACAGAGGGTAGCAACCACTTTTCTATGACCGATGGTGCTGTTGCCAAGGCATAGAAGAAACCTGTAAAATATGCTCAGCACTATGTAGTTTATTGATTAGCATGTAAATCATTATAAGCAAATTTAGCATGCTTCAAATACACGTTTATGCCCATAGCAACATGATCGAATTTTCGATATCATTTCATGCTGTATTAGTACTCTGCCTGTCATATTTTACCATGTTTGCTCAAATTTTCATTCAAGTTCAAGATATAGCATGCGTACGGAACAAGCCGGGAACTACATTGGTCAATTATCATTGCATTGCACAAATTCAATGTGTAATTTAAAACAGTACAACATGGATGCAACCACACAATTATTAGGCCTAAAATAAGAGCCAACAATTTTATCATGATATTACTGGAGTTTGACCACCAAAGACGTCCAAAGTGATCGAAAAAGCAAGCACGCAGGGCATTGCCGTACTAGAACATCGTTGTCACGCTTGATTGAACATGCGCGTTATTATGCGCACAGCGTACTCACTCATACCACCTTAACATTGATTTAAATGCAGACAATAATTGGTCATTTCAACCCTGTACGGACTTCCTTGCGGCGTCATCTAGCGAGATACTAATTCCAAAAGCGCCATCTGGTGAATGTAAATATGACTGCTCACACAGTTAATTTCTACATACAAAATAGTTCCGTGAAATTTCGATGTTTTTCTCTCAATAATGGAACGTTATAGTTACATAATGAATACATTGCAACACGATATCCACTATGCGTTTAGATTATCATTATCGATCGCGACGATAAGCAGTGAAAATCAATACATTACATATTTATTGTATTCATGCGCCAAGTAAACAAAATATGGCGGGAGAACAAAGTACTCTAATATCGCTCAGTTAAAAAGACGGTGATTTTCTTAACTTTTGTGGACGAATTGTTTATGCATTAACACAGATGGTATTGCACATCAGTAACATGTTTACGTCCGCATGATCTGTTTGTTCTGAATCAGGATCCCTTTTCTGATCAAATTGCAATGCTTGCAATTTGCAAGTTCATCGAGCCGAAAAATGAAGATTGCGAGTCCATGATGATATCTTCAGGGTCTACCTAATCTTCGACCCTGTCCCTAATCATCGACCCTGCAAACACTGCCAAACAGCTGTACAAAACAGACATCTGACAATAACCACACTGAAAGTACTTCTAAGTTCTGATACATATTTCAGCACATTTCACATTTTAGTGTATTCAGGTTTTGCCACCTCAAAATTCGCTTACTTGGTGCCTTTTATGGTGGCATCTCAGTGTCATCACTCTGATGTCATTACTGCTGACAAATGGAAGCGTCCAGGCCATGAGCTTGTGAAAGTATGGTTTGAATTGTCAAGCTAGGAATATTCATTGATAAAGTCATTGATTGTTTGTCAAATATGTATTCCCTATGTCCCCTCGCTAATCGCTATATGGATGAGGCCTAGAATGGTCGTGGAAGATTTCGATTCATTCATTGGAAAAACGTCAGAACGATTTCCGCTCGAGGGTGAATAACAGCCATTTCAGACACTCTGCGTCACCATGTAGAAGCTAGTCCCTGTTTGGGTGTTTCACCTCGATTGAGGGGTGTCACCTCGATCGAGGTGAAAGTAGTCTCCGATTAGTGTGAGTGATGCTGAATCATCAGACTAGCGTTGTAAATGAATAATTAATGAATATTCATGAGTAAAATGCCTTGTTGTTCTTTTCGTAATCGCAGGGGGCACTGTTGGCAACAATATATTCGCTAGGTGGCCGCACAGGTCAGATTTTGTTGATTTCTTCCAACTAAAAGATGGCGTCCTGCTGGATATAGTTAGGAAAACTGATGTTCAACTGCCCACGCAAATGCTATCTCATCGAATGCGATCGTAATGAATGTTTTAGATGGAAGTACAATGTTTAAACTGAAACTTTGTTGGTCGATTTCCATATCTGTCGATCGATTCTCTCACAAATCAAATTTTAAGACAGGGCCTAGTGAAAATGCATTGAACTGTCACCTCAAACGAGGTGCTTCACCTCGATCGAGGGGAAGAAATACACCACGCAAAAAATAACAAATAATTAGTCTCCTACAAAAATATGCGATCTTGACAAAAGATTAAAGGGCCACTGTATGGGATTCGGCTTTTAGGGGATTTCCAAGATTTTTCTCCCGACGCTTCTATTTATAGAACAAAACGTCAAATGACGTTTTTGGCCTAGGATCTCTGCCGAGCCGACCAGGGCTGATCCGAGCATTGGCTCGGTAGAGATCCTGGGACAAAAACGTAATCTGACCTATTGTTCTATAAATAGAAGCGTCGGGAGAAAAATCTTGGAAATCCCCAAAAAGCCGAATCCCATACAGTGGCCCTTTAAGAAGCATAACGCCAATTCCCTCCGGACTTGGGTCTGGAATGATAATATATTTATAATAATAAATCAATAATTAGTCATGAAACGATGCATCAATGTATTTTAAACCACGATACACTCGGCGATGCACAATACTATATCGCGATACATCGCCTTACTAAATTAGAGCCAATAGAGATACACGCACGATTCGGTATAAAATAGCCTCGACTCGAGGACGCTCAGATCCTTGTCACAACGTCCAAAGTTGTACGCTTTTTTGGCGTTTGCAACTATCTCCAGATCACACTCTGAGTATCTGAGCGAATCAAAACAAAAGCTTGTGCGTGGTTGCATCGACGAGTACGACACTGATTGGTCAAACATTTAGATTCTGACGAATCACAGCCAGGCATTCACAGCCAGGCATTCACAGGCATTCACACAGCCAGGCATTCACAGGCATTCACACAGCCAGGCATTCACAGCAGCCATGATTCAGGACAGAGATAGATAATATAGGCCTTACATCAACAAACAGAAGCAGGTTACAGTTCTTCTCTTTTTATTACCACTTCCGATCAGTCACAAACTTCCAATGATTTTATCATTTTACGTTTAAATATGTATCGTGATATTATCGTATCGTGAGTACCGTATCGCGATATGTATCGTATCGTGGCATAGACGTATCGTTTCATCCCTATCAATAATAATGGATTTATTGCTTGCATGTTCAAATTAGTGGGCAATTTACATGTACATGTATGTGGTCATTTATTTTTGACCAACATTGTATTTTTTCACGCTTTATTTCAAAGACATGAATGCGAATACAATATATCCAACGCCCATATATGAAGTATCTCGTGACTTGATGTCAATATTCAGTGTTATTTGTCTGTATTTGTGACGATAATTTGCAATTACCACTCTGAAAATTCTCTCAACAATCATGCAAAATGGCTGGTCACATGAGGAATGATGTCACATTACACCTCGATCGAGGTGACACCCCTCAGTCGAAGTGCAGCACCTCAAACAGGGACTAACCTCTACCTGGTCACTGAGACTGTTATGGTTTAATATTTTAACTGAATAATTGAAGTGAAGTACCCGAGTCATGAGATAGGATTAATACTAGATCAAGTAAACGTTCTGCTGATTGTGGTCACCTGGTCAAATGAAACATGGATAATTCAAATTCATTTGGAAGTCATATCTTGATCACTACATTTGATTTTAGTGACCTGATCGATACTTCTATCTCAAGGATAAATTTAAGCGACAGAATTTCCTTCTTTCCTCAGATCCCAGGTACATAGAATGACTCACCATGCAGTAGTTGTGCAGTGAGCCTTTGCTGTACACTGGATGTGGCAGTTGTGTATTGGATGTTGAGTGACCAGTGGCCAAGCGATGGAGGGAAAAGCCTCCAAGGATGGGAACCAGAGGGGGCTGTGTGTTGGAATGGGTGTCCTTGCCAAGGGAACCGATGACCTATTCCTCATCGGCAACATCAAAAAAGTGAGTGGATTGATTGTTATCAACGTGTCCAATTATGTATTGTCAAACTGATCGTCAAGAGTAGTGTGAAAATATTACATTTCAACATGTACTCTATTTGCACAGTCTGGACAATATAGCAAAAGCGTATTTCTGCAGAACTACCATTTTTCGTAGTCCTGCAGAAATACGAAATATTGTATTCAAAACATAGAAATACATGAAACTCTATTCCTGTTGTCAGTACAAATTACACAATTTCGTATTTGTAAACACTGAAACCTGTGAATTCTTTTAACTTCATTACTCATTGTCACAACTTGTAAGATATCACACATGTCAATTTAGGTGGAATATCACTCCAAGAACCTCTCTCTCAATCCATATCAATCCCTATCCAGCAATTCATGTTGAAAAGTGCTTAAAAGAGCTTTTCAACATGAATGTTGGATACGGACTGAAAGACAGGTTCTTCGAGTGATATTACACCTAACCTGCCAAGTGGGATAGGTTACTAGTGTTGACAATGTGTAATGAAGTTGAAAGAATATACAGGTTTCAGGGTCTACAAATACGATATTGTGTATTTTGTACGGATAACAGGAATACAGTTTCATGTATTTCTATATTTTGAATACAATGTTTTGTATTTCTGCAGGACTACGAAAAATGGTATTTCTGCAGAAATATGCTTTTGCTATATTGTCCAGACTGTTGCAGGAATAGAGATATGTCATTGTCAGTCTGTGTTATTTTTTTAGCCCTTGTATGTGATCTATATTTCACTGCGGTGATATGTCGTGTTTCGTTTCCATGGTTTCAGGTTGACGAAAAGAAGGAAAAGTGTTACATCGCTTTTGAGAATGACGAAGAAATGTGGTGTCCCTTCAAGCACATTCAGAATGGTGAGACCAGTCTTATTTCTTAAAAAAAAGACTACCTCATTGTTATATCTGGAAAGTTATCGCATTTCTGGAAGGCAAATCAAACACTTTTGACCATGACCATGTAAATGACAGAGCTTTAACAGTATCTAATTTGGCATTTCCATGTACTGTTTACTGTATATGCAACTGATGATAACAATGATTATTTTGCCGTTGTGCCATAGCTACCAAGGGCCGAGACATAACGTGTTGTCTTTGTCACAGCGGGAACTCCATCAGACCAAACCTGATTGTTCTCTGTGACATGTGTGGCATGGGTAAGCCAACGCACATCAATGGAATGTATTCAGTAATATATCCATCAATATTGATTGCTGAATATTAGATGGGAAATAGTATACCAGTAATTAATAATTTTCAGAACTTTCTATATCATTCCAAGCTTCATACCGTAAAGGCATGACATATATAATTCACAAATGCTGTTCCTATATCCATGGCAGGCTTCCATCAGAAGTGTCACCATCCAGTGATCCGTGACAAGGTGATAGAACCAGATGTCGAATGGGTGTGTCGTCTTTGCAAGCCTCCAAGTCAGAAAAAACTCAAAAAGGTGGGCTGGGTGGTGGAAAAATCGAAAGATCTGTGTCTCCTATGTGGTAGTCAACATTCATATAACGTAATTTTGTAGATTATTTTTCGTACCAATAACGATATGGTATACATGATATCATCTCCATATAATTTTGTCGCTTTTTGCCAATGTTTGATGAGTGATGAATGCTGATGGTTTTGTATCTCGATTTTCCAGAGGAGCGCCCCAGGACCAATCGACAAAGGTGTGAAAAGAACAATCAATGATTATTCTCAAAATTAATATTGGGTTTCCAAGGAACAAAGCATGTTTTAGGATTTCTTTGATATTCCACCTCAGTGTACAGGGCGTCTCATGAAAACGAATGTGACAATGACTTTTCTTTGAGAATTTAAACTTGAGTCCTAAATATATACCTCGCTGTGAATACTCATTTGATTATCAAAACATGTTTAGATTTATTGTACCTGTATTGAATCTCCTATGGGACACCTTGTACAGCTGACGAAATATTCCTCAAATCTGTACATAACTATATATTTCTGTGTACTTTGAAATTGAAAATGACCACCCAAAATACATGGGGCACAAAGAAATATTAAACAAATCAACTGCATAAAGTAGTGAAATAAATTTTCCCTGATATGCCATCCTACACACCTATGGACATTTAGAATGGAACTTGTGGACCTCAAAATAATCAGGGTGTCTTTGTTTTGGGGCAGTTTGCAAATTCTGCTACTGTTCCTCAACTCGAATTGATAGGAGAGTAAACCAAAGAGATAATGGCAATGGTACGTGGTTAGTCAAGGCCCACAATTATTTTGTGTTATTTGTTCTTTAATGTTTGTGGAACAAGTACAGGTTTCATAGAGATCTAGCAATCCAAGGCCGGAAGTTTCCATGAAAATGACAGAGTATCTCTCAATAAGTTTTATGAACGTTTTACTTCTAGGCAGCACAAGAAATCAGTATATAAGTGGATTTTTATTCCATGTTTCATGTAGGGTTTTAACACAAATTTTCCAATAATGAATCTCCTATGGTGAATTCATATTGGTTTTCCAACAATGTGCTTGATAAAAGGTTCATTGCATGCATCAGAACATGTTGAGTATATATAAAATCCTTGTTTATAAAATTTAGAGATAAGTTATATAGTGGCAATAATATCAAACACTCTACTAACTGAGACGGTTCCAGAGTTCGCTAATATTTTTGAGTCAGTTAAGTGCATGTGGAATTTTGGGATTAACATTGTATTTATTGCACACATTTACCGCTAGAATAAACACTTGTAGAATTGACCAAGTGTTTATTATAGAGGTAAGTATGTATGTAATAAATACCAGTTATAATCTTGTTCCCTAGGAAGAACAAATTATCTGTTCTGACGTTCACTCTTTACCCCTTGATTTCTGTACTCACTCACTTCTAGTTAGAAGCCAAACTGATTCGACTTCTTCACTAAAAATTAACCAATCAGATGAGTCCAATGATCCGGGTAACTCTGGTTCAGCTGCGCATGTCTTCAGAGGCAAGTATTCAGTGGCATGTGTCTTTCTATACTTTAATATACTGTTCATATCGATAGCGTCATATGTCATCATGACATATGTTCTACTTTTCTTCCTCTTCTCAAATGCGTACGATGGTCGTGTAACTGTTAGTGTCAATGTTGTAAAATTTTGTGAGATCAAATGTCAAAAATATGAAGTTAGAATGCATGAATTGAAATTTGGCATTGTTTTAATATCGTTCTCAACCAGATGTCTGATTTGTGTAAAAAGGCTTCTCCAGTCTTATTAATAACTTATTCTCGTCTGTTTTGTATCCACAGATCACATGTACAATAAGGCCTTGCCATATGATGTAAGTTTGATATAAACACATTCGTAATGCATCAGACATCGAATACTTGATATTTACTCAAAATTTGTGCAAATGGAGATTCATCCATATAAAGGAAATTTCGATAAATCTAACACCTGTATATTTCTTTGTAGGTTAACAGCCTTGTCTGGGACAGGTATCATTTGACCAACATGTCACAGCAGTACTGCTATTGTGGTAAAAACGGCAAGTGAGTATTCCTTAGTGATTGAATCTTTTATGAATTTCTCTTTGACCGAATTGAAGAATTTATCAAGTGACCTCGATGAATAATGTTATGGACTGATGTTCTTTTCCAGGTTTTATATTGGAATGATACAGTGTCATAGATGCTCTCAGTGGTTTCATGAAGGTATGAACATAAATTTGATTCTTGAATCATATAATGGTTGCCCAAGTTATCACAAATATACATGCACTTTCTTTATAGGCATGAGTCTGCATCATAAGTTTCAAATTATGGTATTTATTGGACGTATTTATTTATTGGTATTTATTCTTCTACTTCCCCGTCAGACTGTGTACAAGTACTGGACACAGACAAGCCTCTAATTTGGGGAGATCGGTTCTTCGTATTCGTCTGTTCAATGTGCAACTCTCAGAAAGAATATCTTCGACGCATGGATATTGGCTGGTGGGTTTTGTCACAGAAGTTAATTTTCTGAAATGTGCATCCTCTGTGAACTATTGATAATATATAATAGTTGATATTACTTACATATGTTAAATCATGTAAATAGAGGTATCACTACACGTCTTTATATATTGTCTTCAGGCCAGATGTGGCGCATTTAGCTCTGTTCATGCTTGCGATGCAGCAGCACATGAAATACTTTGACATTAATGAAGTCATCCTGCCATGGATTCGGAAAAACTGGAGCAAATTCCGCTTGCCAAAAGTGAGTTGCACAACGCCATTGGTAGCTTTCTGAACACCATAAAAAAGCATACTGAAGCAATGTAACCAAAAAATTATTAATTGAGGAAAATTTTTACCCAGAAACTTCATGACGAATCGCAGTCGACGGTCGCTGCGAATATTTTAGCAGCACTGAATGCCGATAATGAATTGTAAGTGTTCTTTGTTACTTTGTGAGAAAAATTGACGTCTTATGTTCTTTGTTACTTTGTTAGGTAAATTCCCGCCTTATAGTTGCAAAAGAATTCAAGGTAGTACAGATATTCTCTTTGATACATTCACGAATATAGATTGTACTTCAAATATGTCACATATTTGGAAATGTTTAAGGACAACTAAAATTCAAATTTGTTTTCTTAAATGTAGATATATTGAGGCGATTGTAATGTTGTTGCGGCTAAGGTATTATAAATGGATGTACATTCTCCAGATACAAGAGTGGCAAAGAGGTCAAGAAACGACTGTCGTGGTGGGGCCTACGAGAGCGGTATCCGCCCGTCCCGCCGAGGGTCGCCGAGCTGCCAAGTGGACCAATCACGGAGAAGATGGTCGATGCAGCAATCGCCAAAGGGAAAAACCTGCCAAAGATGTCCGTTACTGAAGCGTATGTACCAAGAATTTGTATTCAAGAATATCGAGAAAAAAATGTATGAGGTTTGGTCAAAACAAAATTATGTGCAGAAGTGGGAAATTACAGTTTGATCTCAGTTTTTCAATCACATTTCTTGTACCCTTTTCACCAGTTATCCTGAAGTGTTCTTTCAACTGTTACGGAAGCGAAAAGCCACGAACGATGACGAGATCATAGCGGAAAGACCACCGAAAAAGAAAAAAAAAACTTCTGATGGTGCCAAAAACAACTCAAAGGTTCGTCTTCCGACATTACTCAACAAATCCCTCTTCATATGGCTACCGGTGTCACTCATTGGCTATCTCTGATAATATCTGTATAAATTGATGTCCTACATTTCAGGTCAACTCAAGTGCTAACCAGGACTATAACGGTTTTCCAGGTCAAGGAAACAACTATGTGCTCCCGGTAGACGCCCTAAAACAGGCAGCGAAAAACAATAACAACAACAACGACTCGCCAGAAAAGATCTCACTCGACCATATCATACCTCACCCGACAAACTTTGACGGATTTAACCATCCATTCAAGACCATCCTGGAGAGAAACCAGGAGATCGCCCACAGGCAATTCAAGGAACGAATTCTCGGGTCCTTCACGGTTTGTGACGATCTTTCCCTGAGGGAAAATGGCATCGAAGGCTCCGTTTCCGATTCGTGCGTTGAAATTGAGACTGCGAGTGATTCAACGTCATTATCACAATCGGAATCGACTGTGTCAGAACCTGCAGCCAATAAGAGTAATCGGCGGAAAGTTAACAGTCTCCTGCCAAAAATCAAGAGGAAGAAGCGAGGACGGCCGAGCAATGCTGAAATGCAGGCGCTTGAGGCGCGGTACGCTGCTGCGGTGAAGATGGGAATTGGAGATAAGAACTGCATCGTGCAAAGCAAATCTCCATCCAATAGTACACCCACCACTCCGAAACACGGCGAAAAACGTCCACGCACGAAAAATGTTGTGGACAAAAGCACGCTTGACAGCATGAGTGAGAGGGAAGTCTCAATGAATCAACTTCGCTCTTCCGTGAACAACTACTTTGGTGCAGCCAATCGCCTTGCAACTGGTGAAGGCTTCCGGGTGCTAGCTAAGAGAATATCGGCAGATGGGAGGGTCCAGTATTTGGTGGAATGGGAGGGAGGGATCATTGGTTGATGTGTCGTAGACTTGAGTTGTGTGAACTAGACTGCAGTTCTTTTGCTCTTATGGTGCATTTAAAAAGTGGAAGACTCCGTAGAAGAAAGGGGGATTGCATGGAATTTATCAGTTGTTTGGCTGATGTAGGTAAGTGATGATTTGTTGACACGTGTAGAGTAATTTGACCACTTTCCCATGTGACGGGGGTGTTAACAACAGAATATTCTTCCGATAGATGGTCAGTCTTTCGTGAGTGGTAGAAATTTTCAGGGATTAAATTGCCGCTTCTTCAGCATTATTGTATCCCCCGAACAAAGTTCGGCGGATACTATGGATTTGGCTTCGTCGTCCGCGTCCGCGCCCGCGCCCGCGTCCGCGTCCGCAGAGATTTTCTTGTGAACGCGCTACAGGCCGCAATTCTCACCCGATCACCATTATTTTTTGCAGGCACATATATAATGGTAAGATCCCGACACCAATCGATTTTGGTTGCCGTGGCAACTGAATTGGTCGTTTGGGGACACATTTTGCATTGAAAACAGCCTGTTTGAGACACATGGCTTGTGAACGCGCTACAGGCCGCAATTCTCACCCGATCACCATTATTTTTTGCAGGCACATATATTATGGTAAGATCCCGACACCAATCGATTTTGGTTGTCGTGGCAACTGAATGGGTCGTTTGGGGACACATTTTGCATTGAAAACAGCCTGTTTGAGACACATGGCTTGTGAACGCTCTACAGATGGCAATTTTTGACGAATCTCGATAATATTTGGAAGTGTTGTTGGGAAGGGCTGTCACACGAAACCAATCGTTTTTTAGAATGATCATATAAGTATTAATATGTTAACAGCCTAACATATTACAGAATTTTGAAATATCCATTTTGACATGTACGATCATTCCAATAGCCTGTACAGTGGAAGGTAATGACACTGGTTTCTTGTTCAGAATGGAGAACTGAAGTTTTCAGTGAAAACAGGACAATATTACTGAATAAGTTAACATTAGTTTTATTAGTTAAGTCTATTATTGTCCACAATAAAAATAGTTAAGACGAGAAACGTTTATTATTAAGCTCAACAAGGTAAAGGTTTTGTCCAGTACAAATTTCATTGGTGTAACCGAATAAGTTAACATTATTTTCACTAGTTAAGTCTATTATTGACCACAATAAAAATAGTTAAGTCTATTATTGACCACAATAAAAATAGTTAAGATGAGAAATATTTATTATTAAGCTCAACAAGGTGAAAGTATGTCCAGTACAGATTTCATGGGTGTACTGAATAAGTTAACATTATTTTTACTAGTTTAGTCTATTATTGACCACAATAAAAATAGTTAAGACAAGAAATATTTATTATTGGGCTCAACAAGGTAAAGATTCTGTCCAGTAGACATTTTATGTCTGTAACCAAATAAGTTAACATTTTTTTTTGCTAGTTAAGTCTATTATTGACCTCACTATAAATAGAAAAGATGA
The DNA here is from genome assembly GCA_949152475.1 of Terebella lapidaria. Classification (NCBI taxonomy): domain Eukaryota; kingdom Metazoa; phylum Annelida; class Polychaeta; order Terebellida; family Terebellidae; genus Terebella; species Terebella lapidaria. Next base: position 20,905,814 of record OX424566.1, on the reverse strand, counting down.
GAAACAATTATTATTGAGCTCAACAAGGTTAAGGTTTTGTCCGGTAGAAATTTCTGGGTGTAACCGAATAAGTTAACTTTATTTTTACATGTTAAGTCTATTATTGACCACAATGAAAATAGTTAAGACAAGAAATATTTATTATTGGGCTCAACAAGGTGAAGGCTTTGTCCAGTAGAGATTTTATGTTTGTGACCAAATAAGTTAACGTTATTTTTTTGCTAGTTAAGTCTATTATTGATCGCAATAGCTTTTTATGAAAACATTGATCAACTTTTACTTTGAATTTCAACTTGAGACCATGTTTGGCACAAATTATGAGTTAAAATATAACTTTATATGGTGAAAAGTTCGATCTGGCTCCAATTTCGTCATCTTGAAATGCAGTTTTGGTCAACTTTTACTTTGAATTTCAACTTGAAAGCATGTTTGGCACATATTATAAGTCGAAATATAACTTATGACGAAAAGTTCTATCTGGCTCCAATTTCGTCATCTTGAAATGCAGTTTTGGTCAACTTTTACCTTGAATTTCAACTTAATACAGATAGATCAAAGAGATTTCAGTGGTGATTTTGAATTCGACCTTCAATGACCTCGGAAAATCAGTGCAGCAGTTTTGGTGGGGAAAAGAAAACAGTTGTGACTTGGGATTTAACATTTCTCTGGTAATCTTTTTTAGCCCTTGCTCTAGTTTTTCACACTTGACAGTGATATATTTGGGGCAACAGAGATGATAGGGCTACGGGGGATACACCCAAGCGGTCGTAGGCGACCGGAAGCGTCTAGTTCAGTGTTAATTTTACATCAGGGATAATTTAATGAATTTGTAGCACTCGCTGATGAGCGGAATAACATTTTGAGCTTTGTGATGTATTCCTTGTCAACATATTTGTCAAGAAGGGACGATTGGATGTGTGCAAGCTGGAAAAAAAAAACAGTACTCTGCTTCAAATAGTGTGATTGTGGTAAATGTGCCGTGCTGCCAAAGCAACTCCATGTAATCAAAGCATTAGAACATGAGAAACAATGTCCATTGATTTATTGTAATGTCCAATGCAAACAGAAAAAAACATTGCACTCATATTTTATCATTAATTTCCATGAGCACACGCTTCAGAAAAGCATTTCCATGTTAATCATCTGCTTCACGTGACAAGCCGAGATTCCTTGGTACCAAGCAATCTTCACATAATCATGCCTCTGCCTCTATTTAAGTCATAAAATGTGATACTTGCATGCTGACAAAACTTCTTTGTTCCTGTAACATTATTCAAAGTACTTCATTGTGCATCTAAGACATAGGATACCATCTAAATTCAATATCCTGACTCTTAGAACCTGATTGTGTAGGTTCTAAAAGGTAAGCATTCCGCAAAAAGCAATTTCGCCAGGCTAAGTGTTGTAAATACTTCCCTGGGTGATCAGTATCCCCTGGAAATACAAGAGATTATTATGCCATCCAGAAATTCTAGTGGAAATACTACCATAAACATTATGATTTAAAGTCACCTTAACCAATTATTTGAGTTCTGCTATATATATATATATATATATCATGACTTTATTTATATTATAAATATATTATTTTTTTTTTTGTCAGAAAATGTTGCAAATGTTATTCGATAATATCTCTGTGCATAATTTTTACAATCGATATTTGGCCAGAAATATTGCAAATCAGTGTAATATCTATAATTTCTCTGTGCATAATTGCATATATCAGTAATCAGCATGGTTTAATTTTAATAGTGTACATGTATTATGATGATGCAAGGCGTACATGTAAAACAAAGCAATCAATTAATCACAATGAAATCGGTAAAATTTATCAAATGTCTTGAAAGATGTTTGTACTGCATTGTGATGTCTGCATGCTAACATTTTACAACATTCACGAATCAGTTTGAAAAGTATGTAAATATTATATATATATATATTGGAACTTTACAGTGTATATATTCAGTGTTTTTGTCGAAGGCCGCTAGTAAATTATGTAGCTGTTGCAGATGTGTCAAAAATGCACGAATTGCTTCAATTTCTGAAAAAAAAATCTTACTGAAAATCAAAGCCAAGTGAAACTTGCACATGTAAATATTTTTAGAATGCCACTGCTTTACCAGTAGAAAAAGCAATGGTGATTAGGTGAATGATCTTTTTGTACATCGTGTCAACATTGTACTTTAGTGGCTAGTAAATGCTGTCTGTCCAGAATAAATTTCATATTTTTACGTACAAACTGAATCGTTAATTTATAAGGGTTTGCTTGAAACAGTTGAAAGCTTTTATTCCAAGCTTTACAGTGGCAAATCCAATTTGAGAGCATTATTTAAGAAAACTAAGACTTGAAACATTCACGTTTGCATTATGATCCGTGGACGTCAACAGAACATTTGAAAAAGAACGGGAAAATCTTTCTGACCTAATGATAACTTGACATAATATCTTATAAATTTATAAGCGGCACTTATTTTCGGATACTTGATCTTGAATGATCTTCTTACGAATCATATGTTTTGCATTATGTAAAATTTACAGTCGATAACTATTAGAGCACATTATATCGGTAGTTGGTGTTCTATACTTATTCAAAGAAAACATTAGTTGCCAACATTTAGCTCGGTGAGAAAAAGTCCAATAACTAACTAGCTTTCTTCAGCCAAATTTGGTTTTGTACATTTCAACAACGGATCAACGAACCGATCACCGTATCAAGTGATGTTTTAAAATAACATTCAAGTTAATATTATCACACCTGGAGATCGACCTACCCCCCCCCCCCCCCATACTTCTATCCAGGTAAGGGGTGATCACCGCCAATCTTCGGTTTTCTGCCGCAAAATCTTTCAGGTACACAAACTGGTAGCATGTTTCAAAGAATTTGTCATTGATTTTCCTCGGGCACTTGCGCTGTATATTTACAAGGGTCACTGTTTGTGTATGCTGTATACATATGTAAGGTCAATATACCCGCTGCACTATGTCACCCTTCTGGTATATGCATTTACAAAATAAAATCGTCAATATTATTTATGCCAAAAAATGGAAAGCTTTTAAAATGATCATAATTTTTCGAAAACATGCATTGCTCTCTAGTTGTGAGTGACTATATTAGGTAGTTTGAACATGTGATATATCTAGGCTGATATTATGATACTAAAAGTTTACACCCAGACGCCAATGGATGTTAGAACGTGTTTGAGGAAGCAAATTTGTTTAACCCTGCAGGTGAAACTTGGGATCTATGAAATTTGGGATCAATGATGAACAAATCGTAATACATTCCTAAAACTGCAGAACCTATTGAACCCCCCCCCCCCCCCCAGAATAAACCACTCTTTTGACTACTGACTGAATTGCAGCATTTTACTTTTTTTAGCTTACCGGCCCGGCTATTATCGTGGTTTTTCGTCCGTCATCCGTCCGTCGTCTGGCATCCGTCGTCCGTCCGGGTCTGTAACTTTTTTTTGGCATGATGAATCTCCCCATAAATTTGTCAGAACATACCTTAGGCCAATATCTAAAAACGTTTTTTTAATTTTTTTGATTGAATCGTTTTTGCCGATTTGGCGGCCATTTTTGACGAAAAATTGCCAATTTTGGACTTTGGTGTCCATTTTCTCAAAAACTGTCTGATCAGTTTTGAGATTTTTGTTTCAAAACATTCCTCTCATGTACCTCTATGACATGTATAAGTTTCGTTGCCCTTGAATCGCCGGTCTGCGTGTGGCGGTCATTTTGATTTTTTGATGGGTCGGGGGGAAAAAAATATTTTGGTCTCAAATCAAGTCACTATTCGATTTGAGCCATTTTGCCAGCAAAAAAAATTGTTTTGGACTTGGAAAATTTCACCCAATTTTTCCTTCATAATGGGAGCTATGCAGAGTAATCTCATAGAACACTTCAAGATAGAGCCTAAGTATTGGCATATTCAAATGTGAATTCATATATAGCGGTTTGAGTGGTGACCTTGAGTTTGACCTTCAATGACCTTGAAAGGTCAAAACGACCTTCCTTGTCAAAAAAAATGATGAATTTTGCCTTTGGTGTCCATTTTCTCAAAATCTATTCAGACAGTTTTCTTCAAAATCATGTATAAGAAAATTCTCCTTATGTACCTTTGTGATGTGTATAAGTTTTGTGCCTTTGAATCGACTGTCTGTGAAAATTTGTCATTAATGAAAAAAATCATTCAAGATGTAACTTGATTTCATATTATAGTCCATACAGAAAATGTGTTTCTATCAACATTTACGATAAGTGTTTTAACATATAGATTTTAACATCAGTATAACGATTCATATGTACTCAGTATTCTACTGCACATGATTGCAGGTAAGCTACAGCACCCTTGGTACTATGTTTTTCACATGAAATGCAATTTAGCACAATTTTCGCTCCCAGAATTGTGAATTTAGGCCCCGTGAATTTTTTTTAATTGAATTCCACATTATTTCGAGATTTAGGGCCTACCGCTAGGACCGCAAATATAATGAACTGGCCTATAAGATAATCAAATGAAATAGGTTTAGAAATACGTGAATTGGCGTTGAACAGGTAGTTGGTACTGCGCATTATCTTGAAGGCGTGGATTATGATTCATGGGTCAATATCACACTGGTATCACACCCCCGCCACGCGCATGTCCGAATGTGTTTGGCGCCAGATCTTTACATGCCCGAGGCTCTTCATTTCCCATGCATGGTTACGCATCAATAAAAGATTGACTGGAAGTGCGGCCGCGATGTTTGTCATATCTAAATTCACGCTGTATGATCTCATTTTCTAGTGGGTATTTCCTTCTGTCGAGCCAGCAAATTTGTTTGACTGTCATCTCGGAATGTGTGCGCATAGTTTGTGTAGATTCTGAATATTTATTTCGCAGATTCTAGAAGCTTCGTTCGTGTTTGGTAAGCGTGTTCATAAAAAGAAATCAATATTGTTGGACGTTAATAAAATGCAAAAATGAAAAACATCATAAACTTGGCACTTGTTGTGTGTGTTGATATGGTACTTTTATACTCCGATTTTTCTAACTTGTTTACACCGGTTTCTGGCGATATCTTTGCGGTGCTAAATCGTATCGTTCTATAACTTGGCATACCTCACATGGGAGTCAAACGGCAATTTTCTACATAATTTCAGACTTCTGTCGCAATAATTGAAGAAGTTGGCAATCTACTGCAATATTGAATTTCAGCAAAAAACGGGGTCTCGAGAATCTGAGCATATTTCGAGGATTTGATCTTGTTTACATCCATCAGAAATTGATGTATTGTTCTAATTTTAGACGAGAAGACACATTGGGTTGTATTCTACACAAACATGTTGATTTCAAAAGATTGCACCACTACAAAATCGAGCAAATGCACAAAATTGTGTGCGGACCCAGAAATTAAATGACGGGGCTAAATTTAACATTGGTGTAGATTGCCAACTTTTTCAATTTTCGTGATAGAACTCTGAAATTCGGTAAATATTTGCCGTTTGACTCCCAGGTGACGTATGCCAAGTTATAGAACGATATCATGTAGCATCGCGAAAATATCAGCGGAAAACAGTGTAAATGAGTTAGAAAAATCTGAGTATACACAGCCAATAAACATTTTGTTCGTTACACCCACGAAAAATAAACTGTTCGAAAGATGTTGTCACCTATTATAATACATGTCTTTCAATATTTCTTTTTACGAGTGGGTTCTACCGGTAGTTTCACCAAAAACGATTTCGACTACAGATTTTTTTTTCATAAGTCGCATGATCCAACCATTACCTTGCAAATCAGAGTTGACGGGCCAATCAACGTTTCGAAATGCATACACCTGATATTGTTTTCCCCTTGTGGCACAATTTGCTATTATTCTAACGTAGCAATAGAGCTATAGCAAAGAAATATTATGTATACCGTGTATACATTCATGCATTTGAAAAATTGATACAACATGGGAATATTACACATGATAGTGATCATGTTAGCTATAGATCACTTTGATGTTCATTAATGGCTGTTGTTTTATGTGTTTTGCACAATTCAAGTCATTAGTGAACGCAAAATAAACTATAGAGGCTTTTATCGAAGCCCTACCGACAACATTATATTATTTTGAATATTTTTTTTTATCAATATACCGTGTACTATTGTTGTTCAAATTAAAACTATTAATTATACCAAAGAAACATGTACGAGCCTGTATGGTATTGTTATATCACGTGTAAATCAATTCAGAGAATTTGCTCTCTACGTCTATGCTTTGAACTTATATAATGACCGTTCATAGGCCACCATGTACTGTTTTTGACATTAGAGCGTTGGGGGCGAAGCCCCCAACTCTCTACATGTCTATGTGCTGACTTTTTCATGGAGGTTTCATGCCAACCTATCGACGCCCGTTTTCGCATGTAAACCTTTGTACACCTACTTCAAATGATTATTTTCTTCGTCCTTGACATAAAATCTCTCGATTTGATGGCAAGCTTTGAATATTCCATAGATATAGCATAAAGCATAAAGCATATAGCATAAAGCATAAATCGATGTGTTAGGTTTGAGAAAATTACGCAAAATGGTCAGCTCGTCTGGAAAACGTCAAAATGGCGGAGCCGATGGAAATTCACGTTCCCAGAATGCAAAGCAAATTTTACCGCAATGACGCGTACTTTGGAACGTACAATTTTCTGTGCAGCATTTTGTGCATGCATGTACATGTAACCTTGCGTGCGGCGTAATGAAGTAAACACAACGATTCGTCTACGGTACCACGACTACATTTACCGTAATTGGACATATTTTATCACATGACAAGGTGTTCCATGCTCCGTTGCGAAACCTTTTTATTTTAAACTGG